>CM050939.1:60758678-62233495 GCA_027789145.1 Solanum arcanum | reverse complement strand
ATGACGATCCTTTCGATTGAATTGATAAATATTATATTTTTACTAGATACATTAAATAAGTGTCGCCCATAAGATTTTAAGTTTGAGATAGATTATTGTTTGATAATTGTTATGTATAAGGTACATCTAGTATAAATTTGAATTTACGTATCATAACTAAAAAAATAGTGTTTGATACATTATTATTTATGTCTGTTATTTTATTTGAGAAATACAACACTTTCAATTTTTTTTTAAAATACATTATAGTAATTGTTTGAGATTATACATTATTGTTTGGTAATTGTTATGTATCAGATACATTTTAGTATAAATTTGAATTTACGTATCATAACTAAAATAAGCGTTGATTCATTAATCGTTAAGTAAGATACATTACATTTTATACATGATACATTAATCTGATGCGTGAGATACATTAATCTGATGCGCTGATACATTAATTTAATGCGCAAAAATGAGGGATTTTGAAAATTTGTAAAATAATAGATTTAAAGCTCGAGCATGTTTCCTTCCTCTATTTCTTCGCTCACAAATGTATCACGAATATAATTTGATATTGTGTACGAAAACATATTCTTCTAAATTTGAATAACCGTAGAAGATACATGGCAACACTTGATACATGAACAAATGATATATTTGGTAGAAACTACTTCTTTTCATTTCATAATGTAGTTTCAACAGCAAAAGAGGATCTCCTAAAACTGATTTTTTTGCAGGAAACAATATGAATACATTATATCTTTTACATTTCCTTTATGCATATTGTGAAGGTGAAAATGGAGGAAAATTCGATAGTTCTTAGGAAAAAATTATAAAGCGAAAACTTGAGTTGTTTTGAAAAAAATTGTGGAGAGATATTACTGAAAATAGAGAGAATTAAATCTGAAAATTAATAAATAAAGGAAGTAAAGATTGAGGGAGTGAAAATAAGAAGAGATAGAGTGAGTAAAAATAGGAAGAGGTTGAGGGAGTGAAATAAGGAGTAAAAATAGAAAGAAAAACGTGTATAACTTTATGTATCTGGAACAATGGATTTGAAAGGAAAAAGAGGGATTTTTGAAATATTTTTAAATGATAGGGAATAATAGAAATTATGAAAAATAAAGATGTGTATATAGGTAATTTATCCTTTTGGGCTTTCATTTTGCCTTTGGAAGTATTTGTATACATTCAGTGTATACCACAGTACATAGGTATATTTAGCCCTTTTTCATGTACATCAGATTGTATATCAAGTATATAAAGTATAAATCAGCTTCTAAATACCTGTACTTCCTTATTGATACCAGTATATCATTATAGTAGTTGTATACTACATGTATACAACCCATTTTGAACTTTCGTGCCTGTATTTGCTGCCTTCTACCTGTTCATCAGCTTCCTTTGCTTCACATATTAGTCCATTGGGACTCAAAATTTAAGTATGACTCGAGAGAGGAAAATAATTGGGCCTTCAAAGCCCCCTTCTAAGATGCAAGGGGAAAAAAGAGCCCACAATTGACTCAAATGGAGTTTTTCTCATTCAAACGAAGTAAAGAAAAAAAACAACGAAACGGGTTGATAAATAATCCAACTTTAGATAAATACAAGAGTGAGCTGATTAAAAAAATGCACCAACTAAAGAGAGTATCAATAAACAAATAATCCTACTAAAGTATTTTATGCAGACACATTGAGCACTAACAACTTTAAAAGAGTAATTCATAGGACAAACTACATAAATAAAACTGGTTTAAGTTCTAATTACTAAGATTTTCAGTAATTTCAAATAGTACTTTCTCTATCATATTTCGTGCTTACGATATATGAATTCAAATCCACAAGATACATATTTTATTTCTTTAAATTAATTGGTTGTAACTGATTTTCTTAATTAGAGGAGATAATGAGGATTTTCAAAATACATGAACAATTAATTAAATTCCTTAATTTAAGGCAAAAATCAAGGATAATATTTATGTTTCATTATTTTCATTTTATTATATTATTAGTAAAAGAAAAAAACATGTTTGTAATGTAACTTGATTAGTTTCATTTTATTACACTCAAGGTAATAATTTCATTAATTTGATGTATCTATGTGTTGATGTATATTTTTGTAATGTAATTTAATTAGTTTCATTTTATTACACGTCAAATAATAAATTCATTTATTTGATATATCTATTATCAACATATAATGTATCCAAGTAACTAAACACTTAGATACATGAGTATCTTGCAAGTATATTCATATGTATCATATAAATTAAATATCTAGTATTAATTTCATGTGTCTATTTATATGATCTAACATAAATTTTATGTGCTTATATATATGAACTAATATTAATTTCATGTATCTGTTATAGATATAATACTATTTCATGTATTTTTATATGTATAATTTGATTTATCGGGTATCAGTTTCATACATTATATCCAAAAACATGCATTCGAAAATAGTTAGATATATTGTAATAACACAAACAAATATATACATGAGTGGATCTATGTAGACGGGTGGGGGTGTCACAATACCAGTGATCTCAAAACACTTTAACTCTTCTTGAACACATTTGTACTATATGATTCTCAACACTTGGTTGGCTTTCTCATATTATCACCTCCCTTTTATGTTTGAAACTAACAGTTTAAAGCAATGGATATATTTTATCATTTCTTAACTGATTTACATTTGCTTTACTCTATTACTCAGGAAAGGCTTATCTCATCACTACTGAACTCTCCATATGTAGGTACTAAGATTCTGTAAGAGTCCTGACCAAGTAACTCGACATAGGCACGGGACGGCAAAGGGTTGGCATGAATGACTTTGTCAAGGGCCAAAGTGCTGGTGAAATCAATCATGCGTTGTTTGAGCAAAGTATTAGCATGGTCTAATGGTACCGAATAATACTGGAAAGGCAGTGTCATGACATGAAATGGATGTTTGCAAGGCAACACTATGCAATGTAAAACACAAGGCTGCTACATGTTCTATAAATGGACTACCTTGTGTGTTGGGCGTTTTAGGGAAGATAGACTTGTTATCCTAAAGGTGAAAGAGGAAAGATTAAGTATGGAATTTCACCATGACACTTAGAAAAAACATGAGGATTTTAAAAAGGTGTCAGAAGCAACAATCGACTTGTGATTGTGTCTATTGAAGTTGGATAAAATTGTTATTCTAACGAGTGAGTACCTTTCGATTAGTTTTGATTATTAATATAGAGGTTGAGTTTGTCCGTATGTTTATATGTTTATTTAATTGTTGAAAGTCTGAAAAATAATCTAAGGTAAAAACAGTAAGACGTCCTTGAACGTTGGGCAAACTACGCTGTGAAAGGGCTGAGTTAAGTGGGACTTGACTGCCTCACATTGAGCTAACCTTTTGCAAGAAATTTAGGTGAAGTAATCTGCATGTGTGACAATTTGATATCAAAGCGTTTCTTAGATTATTCGATGGCTGGTGGAAATACTGAACTACGGGAGAGGGTGATGCTATTGGAAACACTAATGGGTGGGACAAATGATAGGGAGGACTTGGTTGATCTGATCACTCAAATTCAAAGAGTGGATGCAGAATTGACCTTGACCAAAGAGGTCTTGAACGAAAAAGTTTGTTATTGGAGGCAGAATATGTAGCCAAACACGAATCTGCCCAACAAGAGATGGAACTAGTTCGCAAAGAGAAGGAAGACTTGCGTTGTGAAGTTTTTCTTCTTCATAGGGTGTTGCAACGGACCATTAACCCCATAATGATGAAGGTTCGAAAACCTAAGACTTACAATGGTGTGAGAAGTGCCAAGGAATTGGAAAACTTTTTTTGGGATGTCGAAAACTACTTCAAGGAAACAAAAGTTTCGGATGGTGAAAAAGCATCAGTCACAACAATGTACTTAAGTGTGATGTCAAAGTTTGGTGGAGAACAAGGATTGCTGAATTGGAAGGTTCGAATCTACCACAAATTAAAACGTGGAAAATGTTAAAGAAAAAATTACAATTCGTTTTGATTGGCAAGGGACAGGTTGCGGCGATTGAAACAAAGCAACACAGTGAGGGATTATATCAAGGAGTTTTCATCCTTGATGTTGAACATAGCAACATAGTTGAAGAAGACAATTTTTACTATTTCATAAGCGGATTGAAATGATGGGTACAAAGAGAATTAAGAAGGCAAAATGTCCAAACTCTTAATCCTACCATAGTGGCAGCAGATAAGTTGACTGAATTAGATGAGGGTGACGACCCAAGATATTCTTCACATTTCAAACAGAAGTACAGGGGGAAATAGTGGAAGAAAAACGAGAAGGGCCAAATTACCGAAAAAGAACACGAGTAAAATAGACAAGGGGAGTCTTATTTACCAAAACACAAGGAAAAGTTTGAGGGATGCTTACTTGTAGTGGTCCACATTTAAAAAGAGACTATTTGGTGCAAGTGAAAGTAAATCTCATGCTTGCTGCCGAATTGGAAAGGGAAACAAACAATGAGGCAGGAACTTCAAATTTAAATTCTTTGGCGTTGGTTGAAGATAAAGATGATGAGCAGGATATGATTCTTGTCCGAAATCCAAATAGGATCAGATGAGGGATGTCCTCGACGAGGGCGTCGAGTTTCGTTGGGTGGGTGAAGTTTGTAAGGGTCCTAACCAAGTAACTCGACATAGACACGGTTGCTGTAAAAGGTTGACATGAATGTCTTTGTCAAGAGACAAAGTGCGGGTGAAATCAATCATGCTTTGTGTAAGCAAAGTGTTAGCATGGTCTAATGGTACCAAATAATGCTGGAAAGGCAGTGTCATGACATGAAATTGATGTTGGCAAGGCAACAGGCCATGACATAGCTTGGATGCTGACCGACATTGGTTTCGGGCGAAGTTGGCATGCAAAAAACACATGATCTGGTCAAGTGCGGGAAATCAACTTGAGCTAAATTAAAGTATAGTCAAATGTGAATGAAATGCATCAGGAAAATAATGAATGACATGGGTAATAAAAAGATAACATGGCCAAGGCAAGGCAGTGGGAAGGCGTCGGTGGTGCGCAGGCATGGAAAATAGGCGGATGGACTTTTACTAAGACAATAAATACACAATGTTTAGACATTGTATTAGAACCAAAATTATGGATGGAAAATGCATCAAAGGTCCAAAATCTAGTCAGCCAAATCATATGCAAAGCACATGGGATTGTTACCTTTTTGTAACTACTTGTGTCTAGATTCATCGTATCTTTTGAATTCAAAATTTGAATGCTTCTTATCAGTTGGGGATGTCAACTGAAATATTATTTAGCGGGTTGATTGCTTGACAAATGTTAGACATGTATCACAATACTGTGCAATGTAAAACATAAGACTGCTACATATTCTATAAATGAATAGCCTTATGTGTTGGAGGTTCTAGGGAGGATAGACTTGTTATCCTTAAGGTGAAAGAGCGAAGTCTAAGTCTGGAATTTTACCAAGACACTTAGAAAAAAATGTGAGGTTTTAAAAAAGGTGTCAAAGGCAACAATCAACTTGTGATTGTGCCTTAAGTTGAAGTATGGCAGAATCGTTGTTCCGACAAGTGAGTCCTTTGTATTGCTTTTGATTATTAATATAAAGGTTGGGTTGACCCATATTTTAATGTGTTGATTTCATTGTTGAAAGTATGAAAAATAATGTAAGGTAAAAACAGTAAAACGTCCTGGAACGTTAGGCAGACTAGGCTGTGAAAAGGTTGAATTAAGTGGGACTTGAGTGCCTCACATTGGCTAACCTCTTACACAAAATTTAAGTGAAGTAATCTGCTCGTGTGACAAATTCCTTCTAAGACTTCTATCTATGATACCTCTATTATCCTTTTCTCATTGGCTTATAAGGTCGCTTCATCTAAATTTAAAGGAAAAATAATGCTTACATTAGCTTATTCCATATTGATAGATTAAGTATATTATCTAGGCACACATGAAAAATCATAAACTTAATTGGAACCTCGTTTGGCTACATACGATATTGCATTAATGTTCTTGCTAATATATGACTTAGGACTCGTTTAATTGCACTTAACGTGAGTCTGAATCTTAATCAATCAAACTCATCTCATTCAGCGTGTTTGTTTTTTAGGACTGAATTAATTATTAATATCAATCAGACTCATCTCATTAATGATGTAACTTAATGTTAAATTCTTAATAGATGAATCATATTACCTTGTTACGATAAAAATGTTCAAAAAAAAATAATTTTCTATATATAAAAAACTATTTTACTAAAATGACGTTTTTATAATATTTTATTAATATAACGTTTAATTTTATATGTACATTCATATATTGAAAATAAACAATCCTAATAATCAAGTATTCAGATCAGAGACAACATCTTAATTTTCACATGTTTATTCAGATTTACACATCTAGATCTAAATGCATATTTAATATTCAGATGTTTGTTTAGATTCAAACGTCTTAATCTTAATGGAAACAAATGAGGTCTTAGTCATACTTTATTTCTCTCATCGAAGTGTAATAACATCACACTTTAACCATTCACATGCATTGCAACTAGTGCCGGCAAATGAGCCCATATTTTTGTAACCCACCTATATTTTAATGCGTTGGGTGACGGTTGACCTTTTACATGGATAAAATATGGATTGATACCCATATTCAACCCATATAAATATGGGTAAACTACGGATAAATATGGATTAGCCAAATGGGTTAAGCTTCTAACTTTTATTCACTCAAAATTCATGATATTACCAAAAATTTTTAGTTTCTCTTCCTTTTTATGTTATTATATAAAACTAATTATGTTTCTCTATTATTGAAAAGGTGAAGTTTTTGAGTTTTGGCCCTCCCAAAATATATATTTTAAATGGACATTTCTTTTATTAATTATAATAATATTTTTTATTTTTTTTATTTTAGATTGGATAATAAATTATAGTGTAAAATAAGCAAATCATGTATTAGTATTGACATTGCTTAAAGTACAATAAGGATGTTTTAGCCTTAAAATTCAGATATTCATTCATTTTGAAATTAAAATATGTCCCCGTTGTTAATTAATACATAAATTTATTCTATATTGAAAAGTTATAAAAAAATTGACTTCTATGATACAATAAAACTAAAAAAGAAGCATTTTCAACATTTTTCATCTAAAAAAAAATTAAAATATTTTCTCCATGTTGAATTCTTAAGTAGTGTTTTATTGACCCATATTTTACCCAATCCATTTATTACCCAATTCATTTTTACCCATATCAAATATGGACGGATTGAATTATTGCCCATTTTTGTTGACCCATTTTCAACCTGCCTAAATTTGACCCACCCCGTTCATTTGCCACCACTAATTGCAACTAACATCTTCAGATCTCAAAACTAACGTCATCACCCTCATGTTACTACCCCTTTTTTCACGACACTCATCTTAAATTTAAGATTAGTGCCTAGTATTAAATTCAATTACCAATACGCTATCTCACATACTATACTAACTTATGAATGCTAGAAAAAATTAAGAAACACTCGCCCACTAAGATCTCATGATAAGTAGGCAACCATTAATACTCAGTATATCTATTTATAAATTACTATCACTTTCTATTTCAGAACTTAAGTACTATTTACCAGTCATTGTACTTTTTTTTTGGCAAATAATAGATTTATTGATTCACCAAGTAAACATTACAACACTAAAAGAAAAAAAAACGAAGGCCTGAGCTTCAACAACCTCATCCTCATCTACTTCGTTCCCTCAACATCCGCTCTCAATTATGAAGGATAATAATTCAATCTAGCTAACACTTCTCTCAATTTGCTGTACATATTCCCTCTATGATGTATCTCCTGAATTATAATCTTCACAATCTCGTCTTCACTTCGTTGATTCTGTTTGAATATTCTTGCATTTCGTTCTTGCCAAATGTGATATACATCACTTGCTATGATCATTCTATAAACTTTAACTTCTGGAGTTTTCCCTTCTGGTGTGTGCTAGCCCAAAAAACTTCTCTTTTCCGGTCCAATACTTGTCGCTTAACCCCTTGCCATACTAGTAGCCTTCTCCAAACTCCAGCTGAAATGTTGCATTCAAACATCAAGTGAGCTACATATTCATTCGTTTTATTGCACAAAGAGCATTTAGATTCTTTGAACTACCCCCATTTCTGAAGCTTATCTTTGGTAAGTAGATTCTCGTGAATAGCCAGTCGTAGCATTAAAATCCATTTTGGCGACCCCTTGTTGTTACAGACTAACTTTCTCGAAGATACCTTTGAGAATACTCTTCTTAGTTGTGTATACATTTTGTGTATTGAAAGTTTTGGCATCTGGATCAACTCATCATCATCGTACCCTGCAACTTCCATTGTCTCCTTTGCTTTATGAATTTTCTTTATTATCCACGAAGCATAGTATGTGTGGATCCATTGGACCCAAAGCTTATACTTTTTTTTGAGCATAGGTTCTATAATTGCTTGAAAATAGTTGCTTTATTCCATGTAAGGATTTCCAAAATGTTGAGCCCACCTGTTGACTGTGGGCAACATATTGTGTTCCATGTAATAAGAGCTTTCTTTGATATCTCAGCCCCTTCAGTCCATAAGAAACTTTTGCATAAAGCATCAATTTTCTTTGTCATCTTTTTTGGTAAAAGGAAATTTTGTGCCCAAAATGTCTGAATTGAAACAAGAACACTCTTTATAAGTTGCATCCTTCCAGTATATGGTACGAACTTTGTTGTCCAGGAGGTTATTCATCATATTATTTTATCCAAGAGAGGTTTGCATTGTGCCGCTGTAATCCTTTTTGTGCTCAAAGGTACTCCAAGATAACGTATGGGTAGTTCTCCCTTCGTGTACCCCAATTCCTCCAGGATTGCTTGTTGCTCTTGCGCCTGTAAGATTTTTTCCAGATTTTCTCTGAGTCCAGAGGCCATAGAGAACTCTTTACAACAATTATTCAGAAGTGTCACAGAACCAATATTTCCTCTATAGAACATTAATAAATCATCTGCGAACTCTAACTGAATAAGCTTCAATTTAGCACATGTAGGGTGATAGTTAAAATAAGGATTTGTCTGGAGAGTTCGCAACAACCTAGTAAAATACTTCATGGCAATGACAAACAAATAGGGAGATATAGGGTCGCGTTATCTTAACCCCTTCTTAGCCTGGAACTGTATAGAAGGTTTGTCATTAATAACAATAAAACACGAAAATTTTGTTATGCACTGCATTTTCCATTTAGTGAATCGCATTAGGAAATTTAGACACTGCGATATATGCTCCAAAGATGTCCATTCAATTGAATCATAAGCTTTCTGCATGTCCACTTCATCATACACCCGGGAGAAATGTGTTTCCTTCCATAACCTTTAATCAGTTCATGACTTAGTATTATGTTATCAGTTATAATCGTGCCTGGAACAATGTCTATTGTCCCTTATCCACTAGTTGATCTATAACTCCATGCATTCTTTCCATCAGTATCTTTGAGATAATCTTGTAATACATCACAACAAGAGATAGGTTGAAATAGTTTAACTAAAGTAGGATTATGTACCTTTGGTATCAATGCAACAGATGTACAATTGATATATGGGCACAGAACACCTTGATCAAAGAAACTCAGTATTGCCTCTGTAACTTCCTCTCCAATTATACTCCAATCTTTTTTAAAGAATACTGCATTTAATCCATCTCCCTCCGGTGCCTTCTGATCATCAATATTCAGTAAAGCTCTTCATACTTTCTCCTTTGTTACTGGTTGAATCAACCATAGTTGATGTTATCTATCCAATACATGACCATTCTTCATCACCCACGGATTAATTACAGGCAATTGACTGGCATTAGATCCCAACAGACTTCTATAGAACTGTAATGCCTCTTGCATTATCTCTTTTTCAGTGTGAACTATATCATCATATTGATGGAAACTCTACTCTTCATACTAGCATGAAAGTATGTTGTATTTGCATCTCCCAATTTCAGCCATTGTATTCTGGTTTTGTGTTTTAGAATACTTTCCTCAATCATTACCCTTTTTTCCAGTTCGCTCTTCAATTTTCTCTCTTTCTCAAACATCTCCGGTACATTATTATATCCTCTCATCTGGTCATGTATGTTATGCAATTGGTTATTTATTCAATTAATTCTAGCTTTTGTCCCCGAGTACTCAACATTATTCAATTGTTTCAGTTTCATCTTGACCAACCCTAGTTTCTGCCTTACTCTATCCAATTTTGAACCCTCTCCTTGTTTACTCTACCCTTCCTTCACCACTTTTATAAAGGAAGGGTCATTTGCCATCTTAAAGAATTTAAAAGGTCTCTTCTCTGATATTGTTTGCCCTCCAATTCTAAAATTCAGGCTGAAAAATTAGGCTTAAGTAGTGTCACTTCGACTTGTGGCCAGTTCATTATCCATTCTGCATTCCCAAATGCTTTATCTATTCTACTGTAAACATTACCATTTTCCAAGTATAATATCGTCCTATAGTTCTAATTTCTGTCAGATGGGATTTAAGGATGCATTCATTAAAGTCTCTAGTTTCTTGATCAGTTACCTTATTCCCATTAATTCTATCTTCCTCACTTAGGACTGAGTTGAAATCTCCAATAGTAATCTTGTCCCTTTGCGTTCCTCTGCATTATTCTTTTACCTTTTGCCATGATCTTTTCTATCTTCAATTGTATGCAGTCCATACACTACTGTCAACCTAAATTGTGTATTGCTAGAATGTATCATAACTTCCCCATGAATAAATTGGGCATGTTTAGCCAATGTTGTATATATGACAAACCTGGGATTCCATACAATCCATATTCTACGTCGAGTACTATGAATGTAGTTGTCGCACCACAACCAACTTGGTGCAATCTTATTTATCACCTTCTGCGCTATTTGCTCCTTAATTTTGTGTTCTATAATAGCTATAAGTATCACTTTATTCATCACTAAGAACTCCTTCATTTCTTTTTGTTTATACACCTTATTCAATCTCCTCACATTCCATGCTACATCATTGTACATAATATCCTAATTAGTTCCATAACCCTTCGATTGTCATGGGCTCTCCCTTAAAATCGTAAGTCTAGGTTAGATCTATCACCTTATGACAACTATGCTCTTTTATTCAACACTTTACTTGGTCTTCACTAACACGATGACACATCGACATAAACTCCCTCTTCGCTAACGCTACTCTAAGCTCATCTATACTAGTAACTTTTACTCTACCTTCTGTCATGAAATCTACACAAACTCATCACTTTTTTTTTGTTTTAACTCATCTCATCTTAGTCTACCCATAAGGGAAAACTCCTCATTAATAACTAATAACTGGTGCATGACTAGAACAACATAATTTGTCTCATCACTATTTCCCTTTCTCAGTTTTTCTAGAAGTACGAGGTATTACATAAAATTTGTTTTTTGCCCATATCATCCCTAGCGAATATAGTCTTGAATCATAACAATTTTGATGAACTAAATATTTTTTCTTAATTTTGTCTAATTAGCACAAATTCTTATCACATGAAATTATTAGTGAAACTAAAATTTAATAAATTTAATTTTTAAAACAACTAAAGGAATTGTTAATCTCCAAATGAATATTATAAAACTGTAGCCAAATCTTTCAATTCAATAGGCTACTCTAGGCCCGTTTGGCCATAGATTTCCTAAATAATATTTGGGAAAAAATTTGACAAATAGTGTTTGTCCATACACTTTGCTATTAGGCAAATATTTTTGACAAATATCTCAAATTTTTAAATACTAGTTTTTTTTCTAGTATTTGATCCAAATCTCATTATTTTGGATCTTTTATAAATTGAAATTTTACCCTTAATTTTAATCTTTTACAAGAACACTCTCTATTGTTGTTGCTTTCATTATGTTACATAATTTTTTACGTTAACACCAAAGTAGTGATATTATTCAATGAATGTTAAATAATGATAAGGTTATTGATGAAAATGATGAACAATTGGCTAAGGATAAAAAAAGTCATGTGTTTTGTCTACTTCATGATGTATGGAATGATGCTTGTATGCACTCACTCCAAATTACCACATTGCTCTAGGGTCATGAACACTATTTGTTATTGTTGTAACGAAGATCCAATTGACTTATTCAAACTTATGGTTAGTTTTGATAATTTTTAAAACTCATGGGTATATATCATATTTTTCTAAAAAAAAGTGAAATATATTTCTCAAATACATAGCCAAACACATGGTGAAATTTCATCCAAGTTTTCACCCAAATAAATATTTGCCAAAAATATTTAGAAATTTATGGCCAAACGCCAGAGGCGGAGCCATAATTTTCAATAAAGGGGTTCATAATCTGTAGAAATATATAGACGAAGGAAGTTCGCCATCTAATATATATATATAAACTTATTTTCACAATATATAAATAATATAATTTTTCGGCAAAGGTGAGTTTGAATGCCCCGGCCAAACGCTAGCTAAGAAGATACCTATAAAGGAAAAAGTTACGTTAATCGAAACTTGAGCGTACAAATCTATAATAACTATTTATACTAAAGAGGTTAGATATTTGACAAACTCATACAAAATGCATTAATTGATATTTTATTTTGATTACCTGACCTAATTCATTCTGTATGTCTTATCTAATACAATTTGATTTTTTTGTTCTGAAGGAAGAATTAAATTAAGAAAACAGAGATTTGAAAATGAAAGAATATTGATTGTATTGAAGTGTTAACCTAATAAGAAAATACATGGGAGATATATATAGGGGATATAGGAAGGAGTACTAATCCTAATAGGACTAGGATTAATGAGTACTAATCCTAATAGGACTAGGATTAGTACACAGTAAATACTAATATTATTTAATACTATTTATTTAATACTATCTCATTATTATCCCCTCAAGTGAAATGAGCGAAGCGAACTAAGCTTGGCAATCGAGGTAATCGTCTTTGTCGGCTCGGGAGAGGCTTGGTGAGAATATCACCGGTTGTTCTTGATGGGTACATCTTTGCCACGATCATGGTGCGGCTTTGAACTTCATCGCGAACAAAGAGACAATCGGTATCAACATGCTTCATTCTGGTGTGTAGGACGGAATTCTTGGCCACACAGATGGTTGATTTGTTGTCACAATAGAGAGCAGGAACAGTGTGAGTGGCGCGGAGTTCGCGAAGAATATATGTGACCCACATGGTCTCAGCAGCAAGAAGAGCAAGGGCGCGGTATTCAGCTTCAGTCGAGGACCGAGAGACCTTAGGTTGTTTTTTTGTACACTAGGAGATCAGGTTCGGCCCCAAAAAAACAAAAAATCCCAATGTAGATTTGCTGTCATTTTTATCATTCGCTCAATCTGAATCTGAGAAACCCCGAAGCTCCAAGTCCTCGGGTCGAATGAGTAAACCACAACCAAGAGTGCCAAAAATGTACCTGAGAATGCGTTTTAGACAATGGTAATCATGTTCACTTGGTTGATGCATACGTTGAGCAACTCGGTTGACAGCAAACTGGATGTCAGGACGGGTAATGGCCAGATACCTAACTCACAACCCAAAAGCTAGCTCAAAGGGAGGAGGATTGCCCAAGCCTTATAAGGAGTCCACCCATCTCATTAATCACCGATGTGGGACTTTTGTCATTCTTTAACACCCCACCTCACGCCCAGTGCTTAGCATCTGGTGCGTGGACAATTTTTATTTTGGGGACCCCAACATCGGGTGAGACGGGCCCTGCTTTGATACTATGAAAGAATATTGATTGTATTGAAGTGTTAACCTAATAAGGGAATACATGAGAGATATATATAGGGGATATAAAAAGGAGTACTAATCCTAATAGAACTATGATTAAGGAGTACTAATCCTAATAGGACTAGAATTAATACACAGTAAATACTAATATTATTTAATACTATTTATTTAATACTATCTGTTATTAGAAAAGAATAAGAAAATGTTACTGAGTAACGGCGTAACCTCTCCTTTTAAAATCGATCTTCACCTCAGATTGAATTACACGTGATATTTCTTAAAATAAAATATCGATTTTCTGTGATATTATTACAGCCGTAAGTGATGATGGTGACGTACAAAAGAGTAAGGATCGTTATTTCCTCATCTACCTTTTTGTTTGCTTTCACCATTTTATTTTATTTTTATGACAAATACAGAAGACTTTGGAGCTTTGTCCCCCTACATTAATTAGTTTTCCTTTATTTAATCATAGATATAGTAGGTGAGATTGGACTCTTTCATTTGTATTTTTTAATACATTAATTAACGATCATGAAAAATGTCCTTATCGCTAATTAACGTGGTAAAAATACTATGAATTATAGTAATGTTTACGTTAGTAATGTTTGTAGTACTACGTAATATAGTTATATTGGCATTGTTTTTTATATATTGTTTGGTTTGAAGTACTAGAAATAGAGAGTGCTATTGAACTATTGATAACTTTAAAAACATTTTTAATGGGACTAATTTAACATAATTACACTCCCGATCTTATAACTTGAATGAAATACACTCTTAAATTCTTGCAAATTTAAAGGTGTTTCAAAACTTTCATAGTTTTTTATTATAAGGTCATAATCTTCAAGAGTTTGAGATCACTTGCTATGTCATGTAATAGATGAGAGGTATATGTAAGTCTAATTAGTCAAGTAAATAAGTATTTTTAACACTGTCGTCTGTCAATAGTTTACAGATGAAACTAATAATTTGCAGCAATTAGTTTAGGGGTGCTTTTATTACTTTTCCCATTTGAAATAACAAGTATAGCATAAAGGGATAATTATATCATTAGTCAATTTACGGTATATGTTGAAATCTTTTGCATTACTAATACATGAAAAATTATGATATAAGTATCGGGGAAAGGCCTAAAATATCCCTCAACTATTTGAATTGGTAAAAAGACTATCCTCTATTCATATTTGGACCTCCAAATACCACGTCAATCTTTTGGATCAAAAATACCCTTATGTCTAACGGACCATACTCATCAGGTGGAAGATAATATTGTACCAAATCTAATAGTTAAAGGCATTTTAGGCCCTTTTTCGTTAAAATAATTTGAAATCACTTAATATATAAGGTCACATGATTGACTTAGTAGGGGTTTAGCCATGCAAGATATCATATCACGATATGAGATGGAATCAGTGTTTGGATATGCGATTTCAAATTTATAATCACATTATTACTTTTAAAATTTATTATTCTCACCAAAATAAAATTTATTATTACTTTAAATTTGATAAATATAAAAAATAAAGTAGGAATTGATTTGGTGAATTAATAAGAACGGTAGGAGTAATACTTTTTAGTTTTTTCATGCTAAAAAAATCTTCTCTTTTGGCTACATATGAAAATGTTTAAAGCAATTTAATATGAAAAAGGCTGAATTTGGTGATACTATATGTTTAATAATCACTACTTCCAATATGTTTGATTTTATTACAAAATTAATACACTAAAAATATGTAATCACACACAAGTGAAACAAGACATGAGTCATTATGATATTGAAACACAAGTGAAAATTGTCATAACTTCTGCAGTGTAACATATAATTTGCGAGATTGTCAAAGGAGTGATGAAATTTTTTTTGGTCAATAAACATATAAGTATAGTTGTGATAAACATATAAGTATAGTTGTGAATGATATTGACCAACAAATGACTCGACAAAACAATGATGGTTCGTCTTTTCGGTCATATGATCGAGAAATGTTAGTTCAATGTGAGGAGACTATTTGTACTATGTCGGAGAATATATTAAAAGCTAGTACACTACAATTCATGATTTTTTTATTGAATTAAAGTTAGACGAAACGATTACTTAAGAGAGTACAAATAACTTTGAAATAATTTATTATGCAAATTTTATAAATTTTTGTTTATTTAGTAAGAATGAATATCCAATTGGGTATATTAATAATTTTATAACTTATGAGGTTTTAATGTTTATGAGAAAATATACAACACAAAAATTTCATATCGCATACCTAAAAAAACTTCAATTTCATCTCATAATTTGATACTTATTATGATATCATACGAGAAATCAATATCATATGGCCAAATGAACCCTTAATCTTGAAACTCATAGTGAATTAAACAAAAAAGATTAGGCACTCTCTACCCCTCTCCCCCACCCATCCACGCACCCACCCAAACTCCTTCACTTCCCAACATTTTCAAAAAAAATTCTCTATTGGTTCTTGTTAGCATTTTAAATTTTATTTTTTCAATTTGTGACAAACAAGAAAGAAAAAAAAGAGGAGAAAAATGATGAAGCATTCACGTAGAAATAATTAGTTCAATAAAAGATGACTTAATTAATTAAATATGTATGAGCATTGCATTTTTCTTTTGTGTATTCAAATTCAAAATAAAAAGAACAAAAATAATCATTTCTCTTTTCCCCATCGTCATCCCACCATAATAATAATATAGAATAATATAAATATGTGAATTCATTTTAATTTGGAGTTCTGAATATCCTAATTAAGAATAAGAGATTAAAAAAGACATTACGATAATTAATAGAAAATTTTATATTAATAAGAATAATAATTATTTTACTTAATAGTACCTATTACCATTTTCAAATAAGAAAAAAATTAATTTTATGAAAAATCACTAGTTCTTAAACCAGACTCTTGATATCATTTTCTGGATTTTATTGATTGTGAAAAATAAATCATATATGCATTCATAAATCCTATCAATTATATTCATGATCATAGAACTATATGATTTTCACATAAATGTATTACTATGATAATTCATTTAAGAATATATATCTGAATCAGTCATGGTGAATATATATATGCATTTAAGAACAATTCATAAGTAAAATATTGTCTCTTAATGAAAGTTCATTAAACATTGCACAAGTAGTCTAAAACAAGAGTGTGTGTGTATATATATATATATTACACACACATCTCAAGTATAAAAATAGTTTAATTTATTTTTCTATATTTATTTTATATTTTAATTTTATTTTATGATAAAGATTTTTTTAAAATTTATTGATACAAAAGAAAGTTCAATAAATTTTCTCTATAATCATTATAGTTGTGTGACCTTTTGAGTTATTAACTCTATTTTATTAAGATAACAATTATTTACTCTCAAATAATTTAAGTAAGAAAATAGTGAACATGACAAAAAAAAATTATTTTCCTAACTAGTTAAAAATGTTATAAAAAAATAATATACTCCGTTAATTATCTACTTTGACTCAATTACATGAAATACAAAATCTCATAATAATTCTAGGGTATAATTGGAAAGTTTTTTTAAAAAAACTTTTAAATCACACATAAAATTAGATAAGAAACAATGAACCAAACACTTGATAAAAATAATCCCTTCATTACTAATCCCTGCATTATTCATTTTTGTACCAAACGACCCCTTAATGGGTAGTTGGAAGTTGCTAAGGAACTTCCCCACTTCTCTACAGATATAAGTAACTTCTCTACTTATCCAATTAGAATTAGAATTTAATTAGTAATTAAATATTAAACCAAAACAATATTGACGTAAGCCATAAAAACTAACACATGTGAGCTATAAAAGTAACATTTTGGTCATAGTTTAGGGGATACTTGTGCATTTTTCATTTTTTTTGTAACAACTTTCCACGTGGCATGTTTAAGATCACAAGATTAAAAGACAATTTTGTATATTTGACATAATTTTAATTTAAGATCACATGATAAAATTTTTTATTTATTTTCTTAAACTCTATATCAAGTCAAATTAAATTACTTTTTGTGAAACGAAGAAAACATTCATAAACTTGTTCGAACTTTGTGCAATAATAAAAAAATTCTATTAACTCGTGGTTTAATCTTTATCTAATACCTCAACTTTATAAACAATCTAAAAGTTTAATTTGCCCTTTTACTTTTTATTCAATTCGAAAAGATAATACAAATGAACAAATCTATGGGAACTTGTTTTTTCAAACCAAACAACAACAAAGTATCTTCCCCAGATGATATTCAGCCTCTGCTTGTGGAAAAGGGAAGCAAATGAAAAGTGGCTTTATTGATGTAGTATAAAACAACAAAAATAAAATCCATTTGTACCTTTATTGAATTGGTACAAAACAACTAAAATAAAATTGGAAAATAGTGAAAAAATTTATTACCCTCGATTATACTGAATATGTTATTGTTGTGATTTCTACGATGATAAGGTCCCTTTCTTCTCATCAATCAAGAGTTGTATAACCTTAACAACTCCATCCATCTCCTCTTCTCTTTGAGATCTCACATTCTCACCAAGATTATTCATCTTCTTCCTCAAATTCTCCCCTGTTTCGTCACGAATCACATGTTTAATTTTCTCAGCTATATTAACTCTATCAAGATTCCCTTTTTCATCTCTTGGGACCTCAACAGCTACTCCATTTTCGACCATCAACCTAGCATTCAAAGGCTGATCATAAAGCATAGGCATAGCTATGATTGGAACACCAAATTCTATGCTCTCTAACGTCGAATTCCAACCACAATGCGTTACAAATCCACCAATACTTGAATGCTTTAGAATTCTTTGTTGCGGAGCCCATCCTTCAATGATCCTTCCTCTATCTCCAATTCTTTCTTTAAAACCTTGTGGAAGTTCTAATTGTTCCCCTTTTTGATACCTAACAACCCATATGAAATCTACACCGCTAACCTCTAATCCATAAGCTACCTCTTCCATTTCTTCTTTGCTTAAGAAATACTCACTCCCAAATGAAACGTAAACAGTTGAATGCTCTGTTTTCTTCTCAAGCCATTTGACAAGTTCGATATCAATCTTATCAACATCACCAACACCATCTTCTGGAGATTCTGTTCCAATTGGTACAACTTTTGCCTGCCCTGTTCCGCAAAGATAATCCATGTACTTCCCATCTATTGATTTAGTGCTATGAACAAGCACAAATTTATCGGATTCAGTAACTTTGTCTCTGTCAACTTCAACCTCCGCATCATCAGCAACTTCATGTGTCATCTTCGCTAGCTCATAATCCCTCATATAGAGAGCTGGGAACGGGAATTCCTCTCCTGGATTGAAATAAAAATGGAAAAAATAACTAAAAATGGCTGCGTTCACAGTGTAGAATCTTAATGATGGGATGTTGAGTGAAGATGCAACTACAACTGACCATAGTAACATGATATCATAAATAAAAAAATCAGGTTTTAAGTCACTCAAGATTTGGTGAAGCTGTGGTTTGGTCATCTTAAGTGTTTTGAAAAGAGTTTGTTTAAGATGATTTGGAAGGCCATTGGTAGTGTGGTGATGAGGAGGAAGTTCAGGTAAATTTGGTAAGTGAAGTTCAACTAAATGAATTGAGGAAGAGTACTTTTCTGGGATTTTTGCCTTGATGAAGCTAAGATTGATGGGAGAAGAACATATGTGAATGGAGAAACCTCTGTTTGAGAGTTTCTTGGCTAGTTCAAGAAAAGGTGTGATGTGGCCATAAGCTAAGTATGGCAACATTACAATTCTCATCTTTTCCATCACTTGTGTCTCTGTATTTTTTTCTCTATGAAAAAGAAGCTCTTTATAGAACAACAAATTGGATCCACCTTAGTAACCATTAACCATAGTTAAATTTCCTTGATTGACCAAATGAATTTTTATCTTAACCATTAAATAAATAATTACACATGTGTAAACCTATCAAAGCCTGAGAGATATGTTAATGAAGGTAGGTGAGCCAAGTCCAAGCAATATTTTTTCCCCCTAATATATTAGAAGTAGGACTGGACATAGAATATCGAAAATTAAATCATCAAATTTATTACTCATTAATATAAGTTTAAAAGAAAGTTATAGTTATTTGGTAGAGTGTATGAATATAATGCAAAATAGAGTGTAATAGTTAAGTTTGCATTAAATTTACATAAATGTATTTTTTGATATGCTTCACTATTATGGCGAAAAAAATATAAAAAGGTATTACGGGCAATTGGTTTTTTAACTGAGTTAATGCATGCATTAAAAACATTGCATTGCTAATACCTAGAAATCAACGGTACTAAGTTGCAAAAAAGAACCAAATCAGGTACTAGTAATATACAAGGCTAATG
Organism: Solanum arcanum; assembly: GCA_027789145.1. Taxonomy (NCBI): domain Eukaryota; kingdom Viridiplantae; phylum Streptophyta; class Magnoliopsida; order Solanales; family Solanaceae; genus Solanum; species Solanum arcanum. The sequence continues at coordinate 62,213,385 of CM050939.1, read as the reverse complement.
CATAAATAAATATTTTTTATACACTTTACCAAACGACTTGATCAATTTGCTTTTTTAAACATATGTCTTTTAGTTGTATCAATTTACTTTTCTTAATGTCTTCTTACTTGTTGATCTTCTATATTATCATGTCTCCACATAAAAAATTAAAATAATAAGAAAAATAATAGTATTAGGATTACAATGCTATAACTTCAGTACTGTATTACTGAATGCTATCAAATTAAATTTAATTTATTGTTCATTGAATTATTGAAACATTTTTTTAAAAAAAATACTTAATATCTACTTTTTATTATCAATCATTGAAATTACCAAATCTGAAATTAAAAAAAGAACCTGAACTGAATATTGAACGCCCATCTCTTATTAGATGAGTGGGTTTTAGGCCTCATTTGTTTCCGTTAAGATTAAGAGATCTGAATCTGCATACACATCTGAATATTAAGATTTGCATTAAGATCTGGATGTTTTGATTTGAATATAGATCTGAATATGAAAATCTGATCTCTAAATCTGAACAGTAAGTAATTAATGTTGTTTGTTTTCAATATCTGAATCTAAATGTGGAAGTGAAATCAAACATTATATTGATAAAATATTATGAAATTTCATTTTAACAAAGTATATCACTTTTGATAAAAAAAAAAAAGTTTTAAAGTTTAATAATTATGTTTTGGAGTATTATTTTTTTCATTCAAAAACCTTGATAAATAACAATATATCAAAAATATTATTGCAAACAGTGTTCTTGACACACATCAATACAAGAAAGTTATTAATACTTGAAATGATTTATGAAAATTTACCAGCTGGAAAAAAAATAGTGTTTACTTGATAAAAGTGAAAAAAAAATTAATTATGAGATTAAAATGCATACTCAAAGCAAACAAACTATGATTTTTTATTTAATAACTTACCAAATGAGTCTAAATGTTATTAAGAGTTTCATATAGATATGATTTATTCAGATATCTCCAGACCCATTAAGAGCTTTTAAAAAATAAAACAAATGAATTTAATGTGCTGAATTTGAATGATTCAATCAAACCTAAAAATCAAACGTACTTAATAGATTGAATCTAAATAATTAAATTCAAACCTCTCTTAAGTGCAAACGTGTCTGTTTTTTCGTAATTCAATACTTATTTAAGGACATTTATGATACTCAACTATTTCCAATTTAAGTCTTGAATTTACGAGTCATTAAAGGAATGCAGTCCTTTCACTTTCTTACTTTGAAATACATATGAATGTGGTTCAACATATCTTTTGTTTTATTGGTTTTCCTATTTCATGTAATTTAATTAAATTACGTTTTATAACATGGAGAGTATTTTTAATATGTTTTTCTTTATATTTTAAATTCAAATTTAAAATCTTTAATGAAGAGTGAATTATTTCATTAGTGCATTACAATTCATATCAATAACATCTCATTATTTTTCATTCTTCGGTACTTTTTAATTTTTCGATGACATATTTTCTTGAGTGTTTGCTTTCACTTCTCAAAGTTAAATTATGTAATCGGATCAATATTTGACAATATAACTTTAGGGCCTATTTGGAAGGATATCTAGCTAATTGAATTGGTGTAATTGATGTAGTTATTCTGTCTTGTCTTATTTGGAAGGATATATAATTACTTGGTCAGCAGATAATTGATATAATTGACAGATTGTAATTACACTCTATAATTCAGACAGAGGCTGTGAATTGATGGTAATTACCACTTGATTACATTTTATTATTTTTATTTCTATCTTAACTTTTTTGTTTTAATTTTTTTAAAGTTTATTTTTTATTATTATTCTAAAAATTTGTAAAAGTTTATTTTTTATTTTTTAGGTATGATGCATAAGTACCCGTCAACCTATGTTTGAAATCTCGGAGACACATTTATACTATACTAAGATCCTATTACCTCCCTGAACTTATTTTATTAATAATTTTCTACCCCTTTTCGGCCTATGTGACACTATCTTGTGGGTCCAACACTGGTTGATTTTTTTAGCTAGTGCCACGTAGGTCGAAAAGGGGTAGAAAGTTACTTATAAAATAAGTTCAGGGGAGTAATAAGACCTTTGTATAATATAAGTGTGTCTCTAAGATTTCGGACATAAGTTGGGGGTACTTGTGGATTTTCCCTATTTTTAATTATTATACTTCATTTTCTTCTTGTTCTCAACCTTACTTTACATCATTCTATGTCATTTTCTCGTGTTATCTATTTATTTATGTCATGCTTATTTTCTTATTAGCATAATTTAATTAGTATTTTAATTTTTAAATTAACATAAAATTTATTGTTAAGTAAGGTTGTAGACACTTACATTTTCTTTATTACGAAAAATAAAAATAAATTATATTTTTTGCTATGTTGAAACTTGTTATAAGAGTATTGTGTTAAATTTTTTGTTTTGAATTTATAACTTATGTTATATTTTTAGTTCATTTGTTTTAGTAATATTGAATTTACATTGCACATCATTCTTAATTAGACTTGATAGATTATGTTTTTGTCAAACATATAATTATTAATGACATTTTATTTATATATTATTCTTTTTTATCAAACATGCATTTTACAATATTCGTTGAAATTTCGTAGTTTTAGTTGTTACAATCAATTCAATTGAAATATTTTAATTTGAAAAAATATAAATCAATTATTTTTTCATAATATTATAATATTAGTTATAGAAAATATGTTATTAATTAGTATATTTTAAAAAAAAGAATATAGATCTGAAATATTTGATTTAATGTTATTTATAAAGTTTCTTATTTGTCTAGCATAAATTTTTAATAATTAATTTTTATTTTTAAAATATATTATAATTTATGATTGCAATTGTGCATCCAAATAAACATATGTAATTAAACTGTGGCGTCCAAACAATACTGTGTAGTTACACTGTTGCAACCAAACAAGTCAGTGTAATTACTAGACAATGTAATTACTAGGTTGGTAATTACTAACCTAGTAATTACACCAATTCTAATGTTCAAATGACTTTCGAAGCAGACCTTAATCTTTCACCTGAATTTTTTTTCTTCTTATAGAACTTCTTGCATAGGTTTTAAATATCTTTATAAAATACTAACAATTAACTAAGATGATTTAATTTTAAAAATTAATTAAACTAATTCTTATAAAAATGAAACATGACAATTAATTTGTGAGGGGAACTCTCAACAAAGACTTAGCACGCTAGACAAAAAAAAAAAGTACTCCCTAATTAATTATATAACTTTTTCTTCCCCTACCCACAAAGCAATAGAGTAAAGCTGATTTTTGCTACTTCCTTCACATTTTTTTTAATATCTGGGCTTTGGGCTTTTCATATGTTTACCTTTTTTCTACAGTATAACAACTTAATATCAGTAGTAGTATCTATATTAATTTCAGTTATTACAATTTAAAAATGATTATGATGAAACGCAATAATAATTTTGAAATATCAGTTAATGAATTTGCAACTTTGCATACATAAATAATGTGTTTGTATGCACAGCACAATCAGCAATATATGTGCATACGGTATACAGATAGTTCAAACAAAATGCCTCACCTAGGGAGTACTACAGAAAGTGTGTGTGTATTAACAGCTCAACAATCTGCCATTTATTAACAAATAATATAAACAAGTTTCGGCAGTTTCTAAATTTGTATTCCAACTCAATGTTTACATATAATATAATATACAAAAGATAAATATTGGGTGCATGCGGAGACATATTTAGGATTTCAGTTAGATGAATGCAAAATTATGAAAAAATATATCTTAAATATAAATTTGATTGATTAGACTTTTAGGTACGTAATATGAACCATAAAATATTAAAAATTATAGGTCCAAAATATATAGTACTACTAGTTTTAAATTTTAACATACACATTTAATTTAATTATAAGAAAAATTATAGTGCTAATTTTTTAAAGGAATTTTTAATGTAACACACTTAAAATTTTTGAAAGATTAAAGGGAAAAAACAAAAGCAAAATTAGTTGAAACGTCAAAAATGTAAATGATAACCACTTGGAGAGGTGTTACTCGAAAAGACAAGTGCACCTAATCATCATTTTATTATTTATGATACTCCCTCCATTTCACAAAAAAATGACCTGGTTTGGCTTGGCACGGAGTTTAAGAGTATAAAAAAGACTTTTGTATCTTGTGGTCCTAAATTAAAGTTAGGTTAAATGTACAAAATTGCCCTTTGATCTTGTGGCCTTAAAAATGCTGCGTGAGAAACTGATTTTAAAATGTTACCCCAAAAAAGAAAGAGATCATTCTTATTGAAACAGACTAAAAAGAAAGGATGTCATTCTTTTTTAAACGGAGGGAGTACTTTTAACATAGGTTCACACATCTATAGTTAAATATTTTTTTAAAAAAGGGTTTAGGTTCAAATATACCCCCGAACTATCGTAAATGGTATGCATATACCCTTCATTATACTTTTAGTACATCAATGCCCTTACCGTTAAAAAATCAGAGCACATTTGCATCTCACTCTAAGGAAGAATAATTAGTGACACGTGGCGCTACGGCTCAACCCGATTTGACCAATTAATTAACCCAATATTTGTGTGGGTCAAATCGGGTTGAGCCGCAGGATTGCGCCACTTGTCACAAATTATTCTTCCGTTAGAGTCAGGGGCAAATGTATTCTGATTTTTGGACGGTAAGGGCATTGATGTATTAAAAATATAACGAAGGATATATGCATATCATTTAAGATGGTTCGGGGGGGGCATATTTGTTCTTTTTTCCTTTAAAAAATATAACACTAATATATATGATCTAAAGAGGGGAGCATGGGTTCACGTGAAATCACGACATCCTTTTAGATACGCCTATGCGTGCATGAACAAGCAACCATCATCTAGTTATTAGAAGAGAAAAGAGATAAACTAGAAGGTTCTTTGCTAAAGTGTATTAGAAAAAAATAATGCATGCAATAACTTTGTGTTTTATTGCTACTCTCTCCATCCATATTTAATTGTCATAGTTTCCTTTTTTATAGTCATATTATAAGAACTTTCAGTAACATTTTACGATGTATTTTTCATTATATTGATATGCGAAAAATAGTAATTTATAGTACTTTTCGTATAACTTTTTAATATCTAAATTTTTATTTAAAATTTGAAATAATGTTATCTAATTTAACTTTGAAAATTAATCAATTTGATTTTCAAAAAATGTAATTTGAAAATTAAAAGTGGATGGAAATAGTAGTACCTTATTTGATATTCTTTCTTGACACTTGAGGGTGCTCCGTGTCGTTATAAACTTGGTGACAGAGCATAAGGTTTTGGGAAATTGTTTAAGGTCCAAAGTCTCACAAGCAACGTTTAGTAAAGTCTTGTTCATCGGTGTGAGTCGCGACACATCCATGAGTGAGAGGCCATAAGGCGATAGAAGTTTCACTTTCTTCATTACTCTCGTGCCGTGCAATAGAGCTTAACTCCATATGCTCTCTTTTTTATTTCCCTTGTCCGGTGGTCTTCTAGTTGTGATTGCTTGGAAGAAGGTGAGTTTTGATGCTTATTGTGGTTTTGTGACTAGTTGTGTTTATGGGAATGTGGATTTGAAAGATTGTGATGTGATGCCATTTATGGTTGTTTGTGATTTATGAGATTGGAGGTATTATGATGTGAAGTTGTATGATGATGTAGTTCTAGCATGATAAAAGTTATAATGGTTGAATGAAGTCTTTTTTGGGAAAAATGAGTTATCTTATGGTTATGTGCAATGATAGTAGAAAATTAAGGTGTAGATTTGATGAGTGTTGAAGGAATGTGGTAAATGGTAATAGTTGAGGGCTTCTCTCTTGTGTGGATAATGTTACATAGTTGTCCTTGTGTTGGATTGAAGTCCTTGTGTAGGTTTACTCCAAAGAGGGAAATAGTGTGCTTACCTAGAAAGGTAATTGTGAGGTTAGAATCTATATAGCAAGACTGTTGGTTCCTAAATGAATCTACCTTAATGGGTGGAAAGAGAAAGCGGGAGTTTTGTTCCATGAGTTTGAGTTATGTGGTGCCTTAGAGTTGAATGAGGTGATGTTTAAGAGAGTTTGTCTAAGCTTGAATCTTAAGAGGAGAGGGTTATGCTTCACTAGTAAGGTTGATTGTTAGTCTTGGTGTTCATGAGTTAAGTTTAGTATGGGTTCCCACCTTATGAGAGGTATAGTGGGATTATGAAGTATGAGGCCTTGAAGATGCTTGGTAAGGATCCTAACAAGAAATTATGGGAATAGGCTAAAGAGTTATTTTGGAATAAAGTCCCCGGTAAGTCATGATTCCTTATGGTTATTTGATTTGTTTTAGATGAGTTTACCCTAAGTGGGGGAGAATGTGTTGAGTAATAAGGTTGTTAGATACCTTTATCTTTTCCTTTTATTCTTACTCAAGCTTGAGATCAAAATCTTTAGTAGTTTGGTTATGTTTTGGAGTCTTGAATTTGAGTATGAGTTGCATGTCTCCTTGTGTTATGAACTTCATTGATGATATGATGTTTTGCATGCTCTTGATGTTCTCATAGTTTCATGAGTAGATTTGTAGTTAATCTATATTTCTCATGTCAAAGTGTAGCTAATGGTATTTCCTTAATTGCTTCAAAATTATTATGTCTATGTGCCAATGTGTTATTTGAAGGTTATTACATGTTGAGCTTTGAAATGATATGATGATCATGTCTAATGTTGGAGAAGATAGTTCCTTCATAAATGAAATGAAAATAAAGAAGTGAGTATCTACTTTGAATTGTGGAAATTGTTCCAATTTGCCTGTATTGCTAAAAATGCTTAATAATGTGTAGTTTATGTTCCTTGTAAGTTTGACGCATTGACTATTGATGTTATGTGCCATATGCTTCTATTTGAGTCCTTGATGTTCTTGAAAGTGTTTAGTGTCATTCAAGGACGAATGTTTTTCTAAGTGGGGGAGAATGTAGCGACTCTCATAATGAACTAGGTCTAACTAGATCTTAGCAAGTGTTTCATGAATGAATAATGTATTGAAATAGTGAATCTTAGTTTGAAGTCAGTTTGGTAAGTTTGAAAGTCAAATGTCAAGGGACGACCAAGACGCCCGACGACTAGACGTCTATGTACTTGCTATTTTTTTGGTGTGCCTTTGTATGTTTGGGGTTCAAATTGATAGGGAAGATACCTTAGACCTAGATGAACATGTTTAGGGGTTTAACTTCGAAGTAAGACTCCACATAGAACCCACGAAAGGACCTAGAGAAGGACTCAAGACTTGGCAACAAAACTGTCAAAACAGTGTCAATCAACGAACCAAACGACGACCTGTCGACCAATAGACGGTTCGTCGACTTGGTACATCAATTGGACCTGCAAGTCTGTAAGTTTTGGAGCTACATACCCAAAGCACTAGACCTCATCAGTGGGACGTCTATCAAATGACGGTCCATCGTTGATGAGCGTCGCCTGTAAAAGTTGTTGTGATGCGGCCTCACTTAGGGTGTTTTAGTAAATTCACTCCAAGTATTTTATGGAGCATGAAAATTTGTTTTAGGGTATTTTAAGTTGGTTTATATTCCTAGAGCCTAGGTTAGTATTTATTTTAAAAAATTAAAACCCCTATCTTAAAACACCACTGAAGCTAGAACTCAAGGAAGGGCTAGGAGTGAAGGTCTTGGACGTTTTCTTCACCGAATTTTGTAGGTTTCTTCACATTGAGATATGGTAGTTCATCCTTGAACCTTCTTTCATTCAAGGAGTCATTCCAAAGACTTTTCAAAAAGGGTTTCAAACTCTAAATTCTTCTATCTTTGACTCTAAGAATGGATCTTTGACTCTTTGCATGAAAATGTTTTAATGGATGAAATATGTTATTTTCAATGTTAGTTGATGATTTTGATGTCAAAATCCCAATGAACCGATGCTCATGCATATTTCCAACTTTTGGATCATGGAGTGAGTTTAATGTACATGCTTAGATAATGTTAGGGTGGTTTTTCTTTATGTTGTAATATGAATAGTTACTGCTTTTTACGCTTATTTATGATGATTTTGTGAAGTCTTGAGAAAAGGTAGATAAGGCTTGGATGAAGTGTAAGTTGGTTTATGTTGTTTAGTTCTTATTGAAGTACTCTTGAGTGTATTATTGTCCACATTTGGTGGCGGTGTTTGCTTGAAGTATATGAATGTATGTATGAATATGTTTATGGCGATTATGGCCTTGAAAAGCATAACATGTGAAATGAAGTGATGATTATGAAGTATATTGAAGGCATAACATGTGGAGTAAACTGATGATTATGATGTATATGCTTGATATGTCTTATGAACTTGTTACTGTGTATCTTGAAGATATTATTGTCTAAATGAAGTATATGTATATTTGAAGCATGATAGTGTGCGAATCATGATAGTGTGTGAATTATGATGAATGAAGGTGTAAGTATGTTAAGAAGTCAATGTTATGAATATGTTGATTATGTGAAAGGTGTGCTCACATGTACTCGCACACACTATGAACGAAAGAATGAAGTTATTAATGAAAATGGGAGATTGTAGGGTAAACACTCTTCGTGAGTAGAGATGAAGTGTCTAGACCATTCCCTACTATTCCTAATGAACTTTAGCAATGAAAAGGGAATTTTGGGGTGAACACTCTTCGTGAGTTGAGATGAAGTGTTCAGTAGAAACCTCACTATTCCCAAGAGCTTTCTGAGATAGGTTGGAGGTTGGATACCCTTCGTGAGTTGAGATGTGGTGTTAAAAAATAACCTCTAGGGATAAGTACCCTTCGTTAGTTGAGATGTGGTGCTAAATAGCTATCCCTTAACCTATAGTTAATGAATATCTCAGACTCCGTGGGGGAGTTATTCTTAGCACCGAGAGGACTTGAAGAATGGGTGGGTACACTTCAAGAGTAGAGATGTTGTATCCAATGTACCTCTTGAGATGAGTAATCTTCATTAGAAGAGAATGAGTTGCTTAGAATCAATCTCCTTATCCCTTAACTATGCGTCTGCATAGGTGTAGTTATTGGAGAATCCATGTAAAGGCTAAAGAGAATGACCTTACCTTAGGCAAGTGGGCATCCCTCATCCGATAGGGATTAATACCGAGATTTCATGTCTAGCTCTCATGGTCTATGTCGGTTAAAGCTAGCCCCCACAAATGAATGCAATGAACTAAGTCTTTTAAAGGGTGTACTACTTAGGGTAGGTAGTGGAATGAGATGTTATCTATCCACTGCACAAGTGGGCATTTGGAGGGAGCCTTGGTGTGTCCTTATATGAAAATGAATGAAGAGGTCATTATGTATGTAAATGAAGTAATGTGACTTTACATCTAATGAAAGTGAAGCATGTTGATTCTATGTCTAAGATTCATGAAGTATGATGATTTATGTGTAAGATTTATGAAGATTATGTATATGATGAAGGTGAATGTGCCTAGTCTATGGTAATCCTCAAGGAGCACTAAGGTGGAAAGTATCAAATGCTACTTTCACATTGCACTAAGTGTAACCTGGGGGTTGTCTTGGAGGATGGTTCTGATATGAAGTTCCTAAATGCAAGTATGTGTTTTTGCATAATGTCATACTTAGCACATGTTTGTACTAATTCCATGCTTTTCTATACTCTATAAGTATGGGTGGAAGGCAAGTGAAGGTTCTTAAAAGGCAAATCTTGGGAAGTGAATCTCTAAAGATTGGTATGTCCTCATATATTCGAGGACATAGTCTATATTTCTTTAGTTTCTTCTTAAAAACTTGTATAAGACTTAATATGTATATCTTTCAATGTAAAGGATCGTGACCCTAAGTTATTTAAGATGTGTCTTTAAGTTGGCTTGTGACGATGAGACTTATTCCTTAGTATGTTATAAAAGAGTTTCTTACTTATATTGTTATGAAAAGTTTTAATTCCACACTACTTTTCATACTTATGCAACGAACGATAGCTAAGAGGCTTGTGCAAGACTTCCGAAGGATCAATTAATTTTCTATTTAACGATGTTTGAATTTAAAATAATCTATTTAGTCAAACAATATTTGATATTTTTTAATAATAAGAGAATCCAAGTGACATATTGATCATAAAATGATGCAATAAATGTTCTAGTGATATCAAATGCGTGGAAAAAACTTATCCTTACCGGATGTTTACATCAAGTGAATATATCCATGCCATATGTTTAAATTTATAGTTCATTGTGCTTCATTAAATCACATAAAATAATCTCCTGTCTTGTCATTTATATGTTTTTTCTTAAGGATATCCTAAGATATAGTATATTTTTGTATTTATTAATAATTTGATTTTAATTTTTTTTTAAAAATAATTTATAGTAATACAAATATCTATTACTTATTTTAAATTTGTAATTTTACAATAATCAAATTATATCACACTAAATAAAAAAGAATATTTATATCTCCCCATTTATTTTTATTTGTCGAAAAAAATAGTTTATTTCATTTTTGGTCCACTCCTTGATATTAGAGTGTGCAATAATTATCGATACAAACGAAGCACAACTCGAGGGAATTCTTCAGTACTTCAATATGCAATGCCTTTGTTTTCGGGCCAAATATTTTATCTACCCAAATTATTATTGTAGCACGTGGACTTGTCTACTTGGGAAAGGTGTGTATATATATATATATATAAATGTAAATATTTATGTTAAATTTTAAACAATTCAATTGTATATAACACTGTTAGTTTTTTGTCTATTTTATTTTTAAAAAAATAGTTATTCAACCTATTTGTTAAGTTTGAAAAATCAAAAAAATAGACTATTCGCGAATGTATGGATTCAAACATTCGGACCAGTAAATTCACAATAAGTAGGCCTGGACTTGGTGCTTTTGCAATTTATTTTAATCCCTCCCACATTAATCTGAATCTTGGGTTCAATAGCTAAATAAATTATGAATCATCTTTTAGCCTTTTTTCCTCGTGTATCTATGTTATTCTTGCATTAAATTTAACAAACATGATGTATATACATCAGATTCCACTGGCAATAATAATTTTTTATACAAATCTTAGGCCTAAGTCATTTGTAGTCACTCAAAGTTGTCCTATAAATCATTTAGACATCTCAACTTATCTTTGTGTCAATTGAATACTTTATTTGTTCAAAAGTCATTCCTATTAGACACAAAATGTTGACATGGCAAAAAAACATATAATTTACTTTCCTTGAGCGTGTTAATTTCTTAAAAATAATATTTTTCCTTTTTTTTCTTAATTTATACCCCTAAGTTAATTTTAAAAAAAATTAATTAACAAAAAAAAGAAGGACAGTTCTTCTTCTTCCCTATTTCTATCAACCCACCCCACCCCCACCCCCATACCACATGCACCAGTGGTTATCTTCTTCCTCCACCATTCTAATGATTCAAAAATTTTAGCATTTTGTTTCGTTCTTCTTTTTATTCATTTTTTGTAAAAAAAAATTGTTAATTTAATATGTGAAAAGAAGAAAAATTCGAACATTGGAGTTAAAAATTGATCGATATTGGTCCATCTCTATTTTGATCACTCCGATTGAACAAACATCGCCACTCATTAATTTATTAAAGATGATATTAAAAAATTCAACATACTTTCAATTTTTCTTGGTCATGAATCTTAAAAATAATTTTCTGACGTTTATTTATTTTCACAAAAATCTCAAAATGAATGGAGAATAACAGATGATAGGAGAATAAATTTTATCGAGAGATTTTTATTTTTGTTATCTCCGTTATCAATGGTGAAATTGATGGTGGCTGTTGGGGTTCATAGGGTAGAGGAAGAAGAAAGGTCAAAGGGTTAGGTGGGGGTGGGGGAGATTTTCTTTTTAAATATTTTTGTGATTAATAAATAAAGATTGAAAATTATTTTTTATTTTTTTAAATTGAAAAATTATATCTTATTGCTAGACTAGGTCCATGTGCCAAGTGTCATATTTTTATTTGTCATTGTTTTAAGATAATGCGCGTGAATTACATGCAAAATATTTTTAAAAAAAAATTCGTTTTATGTTCAATAGATACATATTCTTCAATATTAAAGTGTCTAATAGTTAATAGTCCTAGTTAAAGTGTCTAAGTGAATTATGCAAACAACTTTAATGGGCTGTCGATGACTTAAAGACCAAATCTTAAATTAATCTATATATACATATCAATCTAAAATTGATTATGCATACAATCTAAGGAATATCTAGTATACCAATCAATAATACTATGTATACAACTCTAAAATTAATGAGCAAATGTATAAAAGACATGTATGCAACATTCAAACAGTTGTATACATTATAATAGCTAATATATTACTATTTACTACGAAGTATAAGAGACTAGGGAAGCAACGGTTGGTCAACATGCCTGCTTCCCTAGCTAGGGGCAATATTAGAATTTCCATAATTTTATGCTGAAATAATATTTCTTTTGTTCATAATTATTTGTCCATTTTAAATTGATACATATATTAAATAAATAATAATTGAAATAGTGAGTTTATTATTTTACCCATATTAATTATAAAATAGATGAATTAATAATTTAAGATGTTCAAGAAGCTCTAAATTTTTCAAAGTTAATTAATTTGAGGATATAATAAATAATTTTTTTTATTTTTTATTTGTCAAAATGAATAAATAATTAACGACAACTAAAAAAGAAAATATACCTATTGTACATGAGTATTTTAGAATTGCACTTTCTCTTTGTAGGACATAAAAGTCAGTTCAAAACTTATTTTTTCTTTATTTCAATCGAAAAGTAGGCTTAGTTTTTGAGCAATTTTCACAATAGCAAACAGAAAATCATATTTGTATGTTATAACCATAATTTGCATAATTACGCTTCATAGCAACATAAATCTGTATACTTTGTTATACATATACAAAAGAAAAGAGTTGTATAATATGATTTTTTTCCATATACATATACAAAAGATCAATTGTATAATCTATATTTGTATAAAACGAGAAAGGTAGAAACACAAAAGAAAATTGGGTAGGGAAAGACCATATTTATATAATAATAAGTTTATAAGACTTAAATATATGCATCTGTATTTGTATATACAATTTTATCTTGCTTTATATATACAAACACATACGCAATGTATATATTTGTGTTTGTATAAGGTGAGAGAGGCGAGTGAAAGTGGCGAGCGAGCTGAAAGAGGGAAGGGAGGAGGACGAAAATATATGTCTATATACAATTTTCTCTCGTTTTATACAAACAAAAACACATTTTATACATTTGTATTTGTATAAAAATGAGAGAGGCGAGGGGACTACCAGCGAGAACAAGAGTGGCGAGCGAGACGAATAGCCACTTTGAAACTCAGATCCGAAGAAAGTTATGAAAATCTAACCGCGAAATGAGTGAAAAGTTGTCAAATCCTAACAATCATGCTTTGAAATTGTAAACATAATTAAAAAAAAGGAAAAAATTACTAACCTACATCCACGAAAATCACTTTGAAACCCAATCACAAAGAAAACTGTGAAACCCTAGCTGTGAAATGAGGGAGAAGGGGTGAAATCATTTCGGGAATAAATGAAATGAGATGGGGGGGGGGGGGATAATTAGAATGTCATGTGTTGTAAGTTAATTATATACACAATATGTTAAGTGGTGTATGCTAGTTAATCGCATAATATACTTGATGCTCAAAGTGTATACATGGCAAGAAGATATTCATGTACCACACTTGGTACCCAAGTATATACAATTATATATACTCCTTTTCTTGCTCATCCTTCTTTCTTGTTATCTTAGTATTAATACTTATTTTACAACATGTTATCAGCATAAAACTTCAAATTCTATGTAAGGTTTAATGAATACATCTCTTATATATTTAGTTCTTACTTATCTATTTAATTTATAATTAGTCAACTTGATAATCCTTATTTAATATATTTGACTCTATTATTATTCTATGAGTTATATTAGTTTTAGCATGTATACATTGGTTACCTATATTTTGAGTAGGTAGTAAATTCAATATATTTCGTTATAAGTTTATGGTACACATTGTTAAGAAGTCTTACATCGGCAGAACGATAAAAAATTGGTCTCCTTATATGGACTTGGACAAACCTCCCCTCATGAGCTAGCTTTTGGGGTTGAGTTAGACACAAGTGTCATATCTTTAATATGATATCAGAGTCAAGTTCATCCCAAGTTGTTGTTCACCAATGTTGGACCCCCATTTAGAAGTGTTCACGTTCCAGTTGATGTTTGGGCGTACAAAGAAGTGTTAAGAAGTTTCACATCGGTAGATGGATGAAAAAATGGTCTACTTATATGAACTTGGGCAAACCTCCCACCATGGGCTAACTTTAATAGTTGAGTTAGGCCTAAGTGTCATATCTTTTAACACATATTTTTGTTTTTGCTCCAAATTTCTTATAATATTATTTTATAAATATTAAATCACTAATATCTCTTAATCTAATATTTATGTATTCTCCAAAAAAGTTTCCTTACGAAATAATATATTTTTAAAAATTATCTAATAATCATGTTGCTATAATTGGTTTTTAAAAAATAACTATGAAACTGTGAGCAAGACAAGTCCAGTAATATATCACTAAATTATATCAACGATAAAGTAAAATATAAAAAAAGGTATAACGCATTATATTTCTTTTAACTTAAATATCTATTTTATTTTATTTTATTACAACCACAGGTGTTAGATGGTGAAAGACAAAAGAGTTAACTATAATTTGATCATAGATTTTAAAATATTCTTGACAAATATTATTTGGATAAAAATTTGAGTGAAATTTCATATGTGTTTGATCATATTATTTGGGAAACATATTTTGTTTTTTAGAAAAATATAATTTATATTCAAAAATTTTAAAATTATCAAACTAACATAAGTTTGTATTACAAGTCAATTGGATTTTTGTTGCAACAAATAACAAGTAGTGTTCATGACACTGGAACAATGTGTTAGTTTCAAGTGAGTGTAATAAGCATCATTTTATGTATTCTGAAGTAGACAAAACATATGATTTTGTTATCGTGAGCCGATTGCTCATCATTTTCATCAACAATCATATCACTACTTTTTTATTCACTGAATATTTCATTACTACTTTGGTGTTCATGTAAAAAAAAGTATGTAATACGATACAAATAACTATTATAGAGGGTACTTTTGTAAAAAATAAAAATTTAGTGTAAAATTTTAATTTTTGAAAGATCCTAAATCATTAGATTTGACTGAATACTCAAAAAAAATAATTAGTATTTGGGAATTTGAAAAATTTGCCAAAAATATTTACCAAATAATATTAAATTCTATGAACTAACACTATTTGCTCTTTTTTTTCTTTCTAAATATTATTTTGAAAATCTATGGCAAAACGAGCGGTTAGGATCGTTATTTCCTCATCTACCTTTTTTGTATGCTTTCGCGATTTCTTTGGATAGAAAATACAAAAGATATTGAAACTCAGTGTCACGGATTTACATATACCCCTAAATTTATTGAAGACATAGTAGGTGAGTTTGGATACTTTTGCTTGGATTCTTTCATTTGTATTTTTTTAATAGATTAATTAAGGATGAAACAACAATTCACGTGAAATTTAGGAGTGATTTCAATACTTCTCTCATTTAAAATAACAAATACGATATAGAAGGATACTTACGTCATTAATCAATCTGTCGCATATGTTGAAATCATTTGCATTACTACTAAAATAATACATGAAAAACTGTGATATTTAGTAATATATCATAGTGTGAATGACTAATATTTCGCTTGATCAAAGTTAAGATCCATCCATTCCTTCACCTTAATTATTATTAAAAAAAGAAAAGAACACAAAGCTACAATGACTTATTCATTTCTTCCAACAAATTAAAAGTAACAACATAAATGGTGTATTAATTAAGATTAAAATTCTTGATATGTTGAATGAGAGCAGTGAGATTGTTCCATGAAGATCCACCTTCATCTGTTGCATCCTGAGCCATTTTGCTCATTGCCATAACTCTATCCCTAATATTCATAATCTCCTCAGAGTCATTACTGCTCATTAGTCTCTCAATTGCTTCTCTAATCTTCGCGCTTCCTATTACAGGACCCGTGATCTCAATCCCATCGTTCCATACATCTATCCCGATTTTGATCCCCAATCCATTAACCTCGACTACCTTCTCGTTGTAGAACTGATCAGCATAAAGTGGCCATGTTATCATTGGTACGCCAAAAGTGATTGCTTCAAGCACCGAATTAGTACCACAGTGAGTCATGAACCCGCCTGTTGCTGGATGTTCCATGATCGTCAGCTGTGGGACCCACCCTACGATGAACAAACCCTTTTTAGTCTTGTCCTCGAAATTACCAACTGGTAACCAGGACGCTGTTTCTTCATTAGGCCTCAATACAAAAATAAAAGGAACTTTTGAAGCATGTAGAGCTTGAGCTATTTCATTCAGCTGATTCTCAGGAAATCTAGCCATGCTTCCGAAAGATACATACAGAACCGATTTAGGTTTCTGCGCATTCAACCAATCTACAACGATGTCGTTGTTGTTATGCTCAGTAATTAGCTCCTTACTACGGATTTTCGATGCAAAATGAGAGAGCGGACCAAAATGCCAACATTTTGGTTTCTTTAATTTCTGATAATAATTGATGTATGCAGGTTCTAGCTCATAAAATGTATCATGAACAATGCCATAGCTCCGTTCCTCCGAAACTCGAACTTTCTCAAGTAATTCGTCAAAAACAGTCTTTTGGTCATCTGGTTTTCTCAGATCCTCTGTCAATTGGGATAATTTGAATTCAATCTCATCAGGTAAACCAGGAACAACGAAACTTTGAGATTCGTCTAGATTAGGCTGCTTGTGAGGTCTGTAAAGCTTCAGATTGTGCATAATGCTGTAGCACATGTAAGCAGATAAATTGTACAAAATACGAGGGATGTGAAGTTCCTCAGCAAGATCTACCGTCCAAGGGTAATACATATCAGAAAAAATGCAATCAGGATGGAGTTGACGAATCTTATCTTCCATTGGCTTTTGTAGAAGAGAAAGAGCATAGAATACTTTATGGGGCATTTCAGGTGAAGTGGCAGAGTTAAAGCTCTCAATCCCTTCAGGCAACCCAACTTCAGCAGAGGGGAATTTAATAGTTACAATAGAAATGGGAAATCCAGAAATTCGAACATCGTCTTCAATAGTAGATCTGAAAAGTGAGGCGTTATGAGGGGTAGTGAGGATTGTGGCTTTAACACCGCGGGAGGCGAATAGCCTTGCCGCGTTAACTAATGGGATGAAATGACCAGCGGACAAGAACGGAAGGAACAGAACATGGAGGTTTTCGCCTGCCATTTTTACTACCACAATACAAAGAACAGTTGTTGTTTAACAACTCTTATACCTTGCTCTGTTACTCATCTTTATATTTATAGACTAATGAATGGTGAGTTTAATCTTCCTTTATCTATTATATCTTTAATTAATCATTTCAATATATATCAATTATTTTTTTTGAAAATCTTAATTTTTTAATTCATTCACTTAGTATGGGTAAAATGGTAAATTCAATGTGATAATAATTGTTTTCTTAATAAGTGTATCAATTTAAAAATAAACAAGTAATTAGAGACACATGAAGTATTTTAAATCCAATTAAATGACATTAATCTTTGGTATCCTTTGTGAAACTAAGACCTTTTCTTTCTGATCCACCCCTCCGAAAATATTTTTCAAAAGTCAATTTGATTAATTTTAAAATTTAAATTAGATTACATTGATTCAATATATTAAGTAAAAAATTTTGATATTCAAAAATTATATGAAAAATACTATAAATTGCAATCTCATTTCAACTTCCTTCCCAAATCCACCAAACAAAGGGTTGCAACGCGATTCTCATCGTAGGGGAAAGGAGTCTGCGTCGTAAGGTTCATATCGAGCTTGTACTTTCCTCTATGTGCATTACAAGTTCATCATATAAGTTTGGGAAAATGCACAAGTACCCCCTCAACCAATATCCGAAATTCCAGAGACACATTTATGCTATACTAAGGTCCTATTACCCCCCTGAACTTATTTTATAAGTAATTTTCTACCCCTTTTCGGCCTACGTAGTACTAGCTTAAAAAAAATAGTCAACCAGCGTTGGGCCCACAAGATAGTGTCAAGTAGGTCAAAAAGGGGTAGAAAATTATTAATAAAATAAGTTTAGGGGAATAATAGGACCTTAGTATAGTATAAGTGTGTCTCTGAGATTTCGCGCATAGATTGAAGGGGTACTTGTGCATCATCCCTATAAGTTTTAACATTGAGATCTTGTTTCTTAGCAGGTGTGGTGTGGGGGACATCACGTGGTATTCTCTCTTTAAGCAATTTCCTTAGTTGTGTTTTAGTCTAAGTGTCACGATTCAACCCACAGGACCGTGCGGTCTACACTTCAGTAAGAGAACCCTCAATTCCTAAACTTTTGAACAAATGCGAAAATTGAGAAAACTAACTATTGAAAGAAATTCAAGTAAAGTTTTATAAAATAAGAGTTTTGAAACGACTCAAAGTTAAGACTTGTAAAGTAATTAACATCTCAGGGATCTAGTCTAAATAAGTACAAGAGCTACTAAGAGTACAAATATAACAAAATTATAAATGACGCAGCTCCCACCATGCGGAAGGAGAAATAAAAGCTATTAGAGATTGACTTCGTCTTTATCTATGTCACATCACTAATATTGCAACCAAACTATGCCAAAAAAAAGGTAAAGCAAGAGTAGTTACAGTACAACCATACATACTGGTAGGTATCATCTGTCAATTCGATGCCCACCACATAATATAAGAAATCGACTAGTAAGAAACATGTACTAAGATTGTTCATTCCTCTACCTTTATAATTCCCAAATGCTTTAGAGGTTCTAAACCTTACTCACTCCGTTCTTGATCATACTTACTCATTCTATTCCTTAGAGAAAATTCCAGAAACAACTACTGCCATTCCGGTCAACACTCACGACACACCCTTACTCATTTCACCAACCCACTCAACCCTCAACTTAAAATTTACTCTATCAAGGCTTATAACTGTTCCCATACAATTTCCTAACTAGAGTAGAACCCAACTAGTTAGCACTTACAACCTATCATCACCCCATGTACTAAAAGACTCATAACTAACTGTCTGTCTATATATGAATCCTCTAAAACAACTTAGATAGATGTTGGAACAAGCCCCACAATATCCTAATGAACTAATATAATAATTAGAAAAAGTACAAAGGAATCCTCTAGAATGCAAGAAGGCTCACCAACTGACTCTAGAGTGTTCACTGGATCAATGAAGCACTTCTTGCTCATCTTGGTTACCTGCGTCTTCATCATAATACGATGCAGATCAACTGACATCAGTACATTGAATGTACGCGTATGCAAATTGGAATGCTAAACATAATATAGGCTTGAAAAGAGTCTGAAAGAAACATTTACTTGGGCTTTACTTAACTCAACTAATTTCAGTTTAAAGCAGTGTAATAAATGCACTATAAATAAAAACTTTAAGACATAATTTTCAACTCTGTGTATTTATAAATACAATGATAACTCTGTATGTATGCAAAGATACAATATGAACTCTGTAATATATATAAAAATATAAATATTTCTGATGTATATAAAAATATAAGATATTATTGTGGGAGTTTATCTAACCGATAACCATCACGTAAGAGGCATTGTGATGATACAACGATTTTCCTGATGCTTCCAGAACATCTTATACCTTGCCAAGGATATAAGACCTAAACTACTAGGTGGATCTACTAGTCTATGCTAAAAGGCACTAAAGGAATCATCTAAAAAGTATTATCATTTTCTACGCATGATTACTACATGGTTTATAAGGGCTGTGTGTTATCTGAACTCTTCTCCATATCGGTGCTCAATACTACTCCAAAAGTATGATACTAGCTCTTATGCTTAAAAACATACGTCTTCCTGTGATTTGAGATAATTGCTCAAAAATTTAGCTCAAAGTTATCTTGGAAATCAAAGTTTCTCCTCTTGCTTAATTGTGAAAGAATTTACTCTTACATGAAAACTAGCTCAAAGGCTCTTTGAAAATCTCAGTTTCTATTCTTATTTAAATGTGAAAAACATTTAAAACTTCTTGGAAATACTTAGTTCACACATACTTCTTTGAAGAAAAGAACTTCAACTCAGAACTCTTTGCTTAACTTTGAAACTGAATTCTTAGAACAAGTTAAAACGTTTGTGAAAAATTTGTGAAAAACTTTAAGAACTTATTTTTACATTACTCTTGATCTTGACTTGACTTTTAACTTCTTGACTTGATTCTTGACTTTTCTTGAATTGAATAATGGATTCAAGGATCATGATTTGTGATAGGAAAAATCTTATGATGTTTAGAAATGATTTTAGATAGAAAGAACAAGGTCCTTGAAGAATCTTGGATAAGAACTTGAATAGAAACCTTGAAACCCTAGCTTGAAGGTAAATGATCAAGAAAACCTTTCTTGAGATTCTTGAATTAGTTTCTTGAAATCTCTATGGATAAGAATTAAGATTTTCGTTAATAAAGATAAAAGTTTGATTGTTTTGAACCTTTTATTAGCCAAAAAAATCGTTTAGGTTTTAGAGGTAAAAAAAACAATCCTTTCTAATATCTTCCTGTCGACTAATTCATAACAACACTGTATAGATTACTAAAATAGTCATAATTTTTACTTAGAAATTGAATTGATGCAAAATTGGTGGCATTGAAAAGTGGATTCAATTACCTTTAATTGGATATATTATGGCTCACGTATCTCCATATATTATAAGAGATATGGTCATTTTAATTTGACCCAAGTAAAATCTTACATCAAAACTTAATCGATAAGGAAACTTCAAGAACTCAATTTCTAGAAAAACTTAAATTCGTTGGGTGAACTAACCAAACGCTATGTGATCTCATATACCTTGTAGGAATCAGACCTAGACGAAATCCACAAGCGATTCTTGAATGTTCTTGACGAATCTTGAATTGTCTTTCATTTTCTCCTCTTTTCTCTCTCTCAATGCCCTAATGTGAATTTCACTTTCTAAAGTGAATAAAATCTGACTTTACTCCAATTATACTCGTAAAAACTAATTAACTTGGATATGGAAAAGATCAATCTACTGTTCTAAAATTCATTTTTTAGACTAACCTTATTCCAACAACCCAACTTTCAAAAGGCAACGCACTTATACAAGGTCGGAATCGCGCTAACTTGGCGGTGTTGGAAAGATCATTCCAAGAGATTTCCAACTATATCTGGAAGTACACTTAAATCATCTTAAGGAAGGAGTTATGGCCATTGGAAGTTAACCAGAAACTCACTTTTCCTAACTTAAAACAAATTTCCAATCATTATTTGCAAAAATGACTATTTCCAATTCTTAGCATCTTCCCAGCTATTTCAAAATGTAATATGTTACACCGATC
This sequence comes from Solanum arcanum, assembly GCA_027789145.1. Lineage (NCBI taxonomy): Eukaryota > Viridiplantae > Streptophyta > Magnoliopsida > Solanales > Solanaceae > Solanum > Solanum arcanum. Next base: position 62,191,894 of record CM050939.1, on the reverse strand, counting down.
CATGTTAGTGTGCCAGAACATGACATCCAATTTGATATGTATGTCATTACGTGACATTCGATTGGAGTTAGTGAGTTGGAACGTAATACTCAATCCATTCGATAAGCCACCATCATAATAGCAATGTACATTCTCATAATCATACAATCAGGTGTTGATTCATGACATACAATCATACATTCATACTCATTTACATTAGGTGTGATCAATAGTGCAACATTCTTATACATACATGCACTACAAAAAAGCAATTGCTATCATACATCACACAATAAGAATCAACCATCACCTACCTTGATTCACAGGATTAGTCTCCCCCAATAGTACAATCCAGATGAAATAACTAGAATAACATGTATGACTATTCCTTTTTCGATGCATAAAAGTCTACGGGTGAATTCTACTAGTAAATACTAGTATATTATGCGGTGTATCACAGATTTACAACTACTCAATTAAAGAAACCTAGTCTTCCTAGATGCCAAGCATTTGTACAGAATTATGGCTCCACTTCTTGTTTCTGGACCTCATGATGGTGGATTGATCAAGAATTCGCAAGTTATCATCATCCTTGCGCTTGAAATTTCTTCCTCCTTCTTTCCCAAGCTCAGGGCATCTTTTTCAGGATTTTTGGTGTAATCCTCACCTATTTTTGGTGTTTTGAAAAAAACAGTGAAAATAAAACTTCACGTTATTTAAGTTCAGTCCCGTCATTCCCGCTCTGGCACGAGATCTACTGCTCTAGCACTGTCGTTCTAGAGGCAACTGGTCCACTGTGGTGGAATGGTGGCCCCAGTTTTCCCTCGACATTTTCCTTTCCTAAATAACGACGGTTCGGATCGTTACACTAAGATACTTCATTTTTCATTTCAATCCATTTTTGAGTGATTCCTTGTTTTTTTTTTTTGAAATCAACCTAATCATATTTATTAGCTCATTATATTAATTATATATATAGAATATGGACATTCATAAGTTTATACTAAGAATTAGCTAATTTATGGGTAAAATATAGTCATTGAATTTATTATTATACATAAGATCATTACCCTACACTTAAGGCTTTTGTTGTTCCTCGAACAACTCATCATATCCTATACAAACCTAATATCTCATCAATTTTATTCACACAAAGTTACTCACAATTCAATTTGCATAGATATATCATTATCTGAAAATTTTCTCATTCAAGCACAACTCTATTAAGAAAACACCATAACTTTTTTATATATATATAAATATGGTCAAATGCAACTATTGCAGTCATCAAGTTAACAGTCCTAGCTATCAAGTACCATTATTAAGCCTATTAACAGGATCATGTTGAATTAGACTGGCCCACCAAATATCACGCTCCAAGCCTACACTCGGGGTGTGACCTGCACTCGAGAACCATTGATTGTCTCCAAATGAACCCTTGTCCTGTATGACTACTTAGCTAAAGACTTAATCAAACGATAATAGACTTTAAAATAGAATTTTCAACATTTAGAGTCAAAATAAACACTCAAATCAAACGGTCTGTAAAAGATTCAATAACACAAGTATAATAGTTTGTAAAAATATCTCAACAAAAAGTAAATACTGAGAGTAGGACTGTTTAAAATCGAATCGAAACCAATAAGCCAAACTGATAAAAAAGTTATTGATTTATAGCATTGGGTTATTGGTTTAGTGGTTTTGATAACGGTTTGATTTTTTTTGTTATCGGTTATTGGTTCTTAACGGTTTAAAGTTTTTTCTTAATAAGTTAACCGATAACCCGATAGTAAATTAAATAATTATATTTATACCATTTTGTATATAAAGTCCTCGACTAGGAGTTTAATTTTCTACTTTTATTTTTTATTGTCTCAAACACTTGATTATTCTACAATGTAAAAGTGTTTTCTTTTGAGCAAGGTGTAACTTGTGAACTCAAGTGCATGGTTTATTTGGTTTCTCACCTTGTTTTAAAGTGATTTTCAATATTTTTTTTATTTGTGTCAAATCTTAATGGTTAAACCGATAATGATCAAAAACCGATAAACCAATAACTGATAAGCCAATATCTTAATATTTCTATAACGGTTAGCATCTCTACAAACCGATAACCAATAAGCCAACCCGATAAACTTCAAAACCAAACTGAACCGACTGATACACAGTCCTAACTGAGAGAGACTCTTCAAATTTTTCTATTTTTGAGGCCTTTATTAGTCAAGATGGATATCGGGAAAAGACCAACGACATTTCAATATAATTGACTAGAAAATAAATCTAAAGTCCACCCCCCTCGAAATGCAAGGAGGCTCACCCAAGCTATCTAAAGTATAAAGTTATCTCAACAAAACGCTTGTTGATAATCCTGAACGGTTGTATCTGCATCATAAAAATCGAATGACATTATTCATCAAATATACGAGTATGTAATATAGTTGAATAGATAAATAACTGAACTGATGAGTTTGAAAGAATACTTACCTCAACTCAACTCAATACAAAACAATAGAAAAGATGGAAATATTTAAAACTTCATAAATAAAATATTCTAACTCAAGGATATATATAAAAATACAATATTTTACTCTTTACTCTTATTTGAGAGATTCTCTTATTGACAATAATTACTATGAGCTACGTGATGATACAACGTCTCGCTCACGTTATTAGAAATTGTTCTATACCATGTCAGGGTATAGTTTCTCCCAGCTCAGTGTATCCACTAAGCTATAAGTGTTCATTTAAAAAATATGATCTCTTAACCGTGTTGGCAGACATGCTTATGAGGATTTTGAGTTGTCTGAACTCATCCTCATATCGATGTTCAACAGTTCTTCCAATAAATATATATTTATGGACAAATGTATAAATGATACTTTTTCTTTATTTTGAGATAATTACTCAAAATGTTCTCTTAAAAGACGTAATACTCTGTGGTATCTCTGAACTCATAAACTCATTTAGAAATCAAAGTTCATTTTTCTAAATATAAAAGTAATACATTTGGGAATCAATTAGTTTTCTTACACTTAACTAAAAAATTCTCTTTAATCTCTACTCAAGCTTTGCTTTACTTTATTAAAAAAACTGCATAAGCATTGATGACAACTCTAAATGTCATACTGCTTACACATTGATGGCATACTCGCTTGTCATACTGATCCTGAATCATTGTTCTCTTCTCAATGTGACAAAATGATATATTTGAGACTACTTAGTTTCCATATGCTCTTTCTCAAAATTATTTTACAAACTCTTTCTCAAGACTCTTTTATGCTTTCGGAGTTTTAAAACAATTATGTTTGCTTAAGAGATTCTCAATAAAAACTCAATGATTATTCAGGGATAGGGTTTGTGTTGAAGAATAAACATGAAAAATTAAGTCAATAAATCTTAACATACAATACCAACAATTCAGTTATTCAGAATAGAAGTTCAATAATCATGAACTCAGAATTCAACATCAACTCATCGCAAGAATATTCAAATCTAAGGATAGAACCTTAAATTATTCATTTACTAACTTGAAAGTAGATGTAGGGCGTGAGGATGAACTAATCCAATATTATGATAGCCTTACATACCTGAATATGAAGCTATTAGACTGAAAACTTTGGTGGATACTTTATTTATATTGAGCTTGAAATCTTAGGGGTTGATCTTGAGTGAAGAAACTCTTTTACAAGATCCTTAGAGTGGAAGACTTTGGGAAAACCTTACATAAAAAGTTTCTCTATGTATCTTAAATTTTTGGCATGGAAATTTTAGGATTTTTGATGGAGAAGAGAAAGCCTAGGTGAGTTTTGAGAGAATTTCTAGATACTTGAATGTTTAGATTGATGATTTTGAGAGGAAATGATATACTCTGGTAAAATGCTTAGTTGAATCATTTGAAAGATTGTGTGTTTTTTTAAAGTAATGTGACTTTTCTAAAACGTCGTTTCTTTTTCAAGGAGTTATGATTTTTATCCTTTGTTGGTTGTAAATAGAGAGGTTTTCTGTATGTTTCCTTCTTTTGCATATATTTTCTTGCAAAACAAAATATTGTCTATGTGTGATTTGTTGTTGTCTTTTTTAATTCGTGGAAATTATTGGAGTTTGAGGCACCACTGCCTTTTTAATGGTTAATCCGTTTTATTTTGTGAGGAATTGATCTACAACCTTAGATACTTGAGAGGATTAAATTTTTTAAGGACTAATAGTAGATTCTACGGACTTGAATAGTTCCTTTTTTTTTTTTAATTTACTAATCTTAGAGATAACTGTGATTTATAGGAATGTACTAAAATAATGACATTCATTTTTCTCATCGATATGACAAATAATGACATTCATTTTTCTCATCAATACATCGATGTGACAAATTAAAATGATTGGAGTGTTAATACATTTTGTTTGTCCAATAAAGATGATTGATATAAATATCTTTACTATGATGTTCATATTTGACATTAGTTCAATTTTAGATAATAATTCTAAAATACGTATTTAATGTTAACTGTAAAGCGTAAAAAAATATGTATACTTTTTTATTTTATCAAAAACAACAAATAAAAAGTTATTTTAAAAATAACAAGTGCATAAAATGAACCGAAAAACTAATAGTTTCATTACCCACTCTAACAAAAATATATCCAAATTTACTTGTATTATTTGATCATTTTATACTCACAAGGAAATAATTTTTGTTGTAGTACGTTCTTTGTCTAACCAACAAAATAATTTCCTTGGTTCTCATTGCTAATATCAGTGATGATTAAAGTAAAATTTCACCAAATTGATACTTAATTTGAGATAAAAAAATTTATTTTGAGCAAAAAATTACACATTTCAATATGATAATATATTTTTAAAAGAATCATATATAAGTATATGGACCCATTAATATTATTAATTAATGACTCTTTAAAAGTACAAATATATCTAAGACAATTTAGTGAAATATGATGTTACTGTATATTTTATTGTTAAAATTTAAATCTAGTTGAAAGTCATTTCTAATTTTTCTTATTGCATTTAAAAGTTTTGGTATTGTCTTTTCGAACTTCACATTATATATGCGATATGTGCTTAATTGATTCCAAAGGTATTGTATCATCTTCACCTTTATCATAAACATTGTTTATCCAATAATATCAACAATTTCTTCTAAATTATGGACTTCTATTAATGTCCAATTTATTGTGGCAACCAAAATCATTAATCATGACCTCAAATTCATGAATAACGATTTCACGAGTAGATTCTTTCAAATTCTATGAGATTTCATCTCCAAATAAATTTTGTTATGTTAAACACTCTTTAAATTAATAAATATTAATTTATCAATTAAATAATATTTCTATAAAATAGTACTATCTTATAAAACTACCTATATTGATTTAATAAAGTTTTATTATATAATAAAGAATCTACGATTAATTAAATTCAATAATTTTTGTTCTAACCAGATGCACGTCAAAAATATCTGTTGACCAAGTGCAAAAGGTGGAATTCTAATCAATACGGGCATTGGAGTCTACTAGCATTAACTTCATTTCGTACCAAATGTAATTTGCTCTTTTTAATACGTAATTTAGAATAAGAAGCATTTAACATATATTAGCTGAGTTAATATCCTAAAAAATCACTCAACTTTAGGAATTGATCTACTAAAGTCATTAAAGTTTATTTTGTATCAAAAAAATTACTCAATTAAATTTTTATATCAGTAAAATCATTCAACTTTAGAAATTGATCTAGTAAAGTCATTGAAGTTTGTTTTGTATAAAAAAAATCACTCAACTTAGATTTTCATATCAATAAAACCACTCAACTTAGACATTTTTGTTAGTAAAATCACTAAACAAAATTTATCATTTTTTTTTGTTTCATATAAAATAGACCCTACAAATAAATAAAATTAAGAAAACTAATTTAATTTTTTTATGGGAAACTTCTTTAGTGAAACAAATACTCTTTATCTTAATATGCTAATTACTAAATAAAAAGAAATAACTAGGAGTTCTATTTATTGGTTCATTAGTGTATCTGTTTTTGACAATTAGCACAAACAAATTATCGATGAAATTTGTATTTACAAATCTAATTAGGACTCATTAGAGAATAAAAGTATTAAAGTAATATTTAAAATTGTGACCTCAATTAACTTTCTAAATATATTATAACTGACAAGTTTTCTTTAAGAATGCAAAAATTAAACAACAGTGCTCTAATAAAATTTATCTTATTTGTTTTGTACTTCTTCATTGAAGCTTGAAATTAATTTGACTCTATTAATCTTGATCTTTTTTTATAACGTTAAAAATTTTCAATTTAATGTTTTGCTTTAACTAGTCAATTTTGTGTAAATGTTTTTTTTGAAATAATTATAATAATGTCGTAATGCTTACATACTTTAATATTATAAAAGTATATATTTCATTAATTAAGTTTGTTCCTAAAGTTTATTAACAATTTTTTAAATTTTCTTATTCATTTATAGAGTGCATATTTATAAGACATAGAAAATAATTTTTTTTACTAGATCAAATGTTTTTTTAGTGATAACTTTAGTTAAATGATTTTATGGAAATATAAGTCTAAGTTGAGTGATTTTATTGATACAAAATAAAGTTTAATGACTTTGTTAGATAAATTTTCAAGTTAAGTGACCTTTTGAGATATTAACTCTATATTAGGTGCTATAGTTATCATTTAAGAAAATTGCAATTTGTGATGATAGTATCTTAATTCTTATTATTAACTTAATTTGTAAAATTCTCTTATTTTGTATAATTCAAAATTTATATAATTTGATTTCTGATCGTAACAATTTAAAATTTCATATATACTTACACTAGCTATTTGTATACAATTTGTGAAAAATTTATTATAAATTATTTAGTTTGTGTATTGGCAAATGAAATATACAAATGAAATTCTGAAGAAAACAGAATACAAAATGTGTAAATTTAAAATTTATATATAATTATCATATTTGTACATTTGTAAGCGAAATATAGAAAAAGGCAAAAAATACAAACCGTAGCCTCCATAACAAATGAAACTATAGTTATAGAGTACAATTATCGAAACTATAGTTATAGAGCTTTATTATATCTATCATTACTGTTATTTTTTGAAATTTTTCATTTTCAAAAATTTCTTTCAATTTTTTTATTGAAAAGATCTAATAAAGGGAAAATGGTCAAAAACATTTTCTATTCATGTTAAATTAAATAAAAATATTGTCAGTTAAGTTTGGACTTAAAAAGTTATTATCGTTTATAGTTTGATTCAAAAATGTTCTTCCTTTTTAATGGGTCAAAATATCCTTCCCCCCCCCCCCAACACAGAGAGAGAGCAAGTGGTCATCTTTTTAAGTTAGAAAATAATTATCTTACAACCATTTGAAACATATTATTTTTTTTCTATTTTATTAGAAACCTTTTTAGTTTTTTTAAAGTAAAAATTAATGATGAAGTTATAATGACCTTATATATAAGATCAATATTACCAGTTAAAAAGTTATTCTATTTTAATTGTTAAAACAAAATTGAGTAGAAAAATAAATTTTGCTTATTTATCAGTTTAAGTGACTTTGGTAAGTACTCTTTCATCCTTAACCAAGACGTCTCAGATTTGATTCCCCTTGGATATGTAGCGGCCTTTGTTAGAGAGCGCTTTACAACTCGATGTTGGACTTCCCGGTACGAATTAGTCGGGCTCCAATATAGATACCAGAGACCAGATGGAAAATAGTGACTTTTAAAATAAGAATTGACTTATTTAGACGTAATATTTTTTACTAATAACAAAATATATTTAAAAAGAAAAATTTATAATATTATATCAGGAAAAAAGATACTTTAACCTAATCCGGGATTTTATAAGGGTGAGCTAAGATTTTTGGAGTCCATTTAAGAAAAGGACTTTTTCTCCCGGCCTGAATAATCCTGTTGATATGTGGGGCTTGAGAAATATATGTAGGGCCGGCCCGTGGGCCAATAAAAATTAATTAAACAAATATAATATTATATTAAAATTTAAAATTAAAGAGAGTCCAAACTCAAAATAAATAGGTTAATGTTTCTATAGGAAAATTGTATTTAATAGCAAACTATTAATTCAAATTAAATGCTATAAATATACTTTGATTTAATTGTACCCTATAGCAAACTATAACTATTCTCGCCACTCTCCTTGGTAGATCTCGCTCCGCACTCTCGTTTGGTGGCATTCTCGCTCGCGTCTCTCACTTTTTATACAAACACAAATGTATAAAATGTGTTTGTGTTTGTATAAAGCAAGAGGAAATTGCATATATACATATATTTTTGTTCCCCCCCCCCCCCCCCCTCTCCTCTCTCCCAAATCTCACTCGCCACCCTCGCTTCTCTCGCTTATACAAACAGAATCGAAATGTATAAATTGTTTTTCTGTTTGTATAAAACGAGAGAAAATTGTGTATACACATGTAAATTCATATATTTTCGTCATATACACTTATAATTATACAATAAAAAAACTACCCTGCCCAGTTTCTTTTGCCTTTCTCTCTTTCTCGTTTTATACAAATTCAAATTGTATATAATTTCTCTCTTTCTCATTTTATACAATTCGATTCAATTGTTTATTCTCTGCTCAAGTCTCTTTGTCTTTCTCTCTTTCTCATTTTATACAAATTCAAATTGTATATAATCGTCCTATACACTTATAATTATACAATACAAATATTTCTCTGTCCAAGTCTCTTTTGCCTTTCTCTCTTTTTCGTTTTATACAAATTCAAATTGTATCTAATTTCGCTCTTTCTCGTTTTATACAATTCGCTTCAATTGTCTATGTATAGCAAATTATACATATATATGTTTGTTGTGGAGCACAATTATGTAAATTTTTCTATAGCTTACAAATATGAATTTTGTATTTGCTATATGTGAAAGTTGTCCTATTTCTATTTATATATTTATACTTTTACTTGAAAAAAAACACTTAATAAATATTATAAAGATAATTTCATTTATGGATTTGATTAAGAAGTAGTAACAGTAATATCATGTAATATTGTTATGTCGATATTTATGATAATATTTTTAAATTATAATTATAATTAAGTTTAATAATGATAAAAAAATATGTTTTTTTAAAAGTGGGCTGGCCCGGCTGTCACGACCCAAAACCGATCGCGACTGGCACCCACATTTACCCTCCTATGTGAGCGAACCAACCAATCTAAACCTTAACATTTCAATATAATATCAACAGAAAATAATGCGGAAGACTTAAACTCATTTATAAAAACCAAATCAATAACTATTATTCCCCAAAATCTGAAAGTCATCATCACATGAACATCTATGATCAAATTACTAACTAAAAATGTCTAAGAAGCTAAAAATACATGCAAGCTAGTCCATGCCTAAGTTCAAGGCATCAAGACTTGAAGAAGAAGATCTAGTCCAAGCTAGAAGCATTAGCTCACCTTGAATTTCCGATGTAGTAAGACGGCTTGAATTACTGTTGAGTCGAAGACGGCACGCGTTCTTTGCCTCCACAAATAAACAAGAAGAAAACATAAAAGTAGGGTCGATTACAAAACACGGGTCTTGAGTAGATATCATCGGCCAACTCAAAATAGAAAGCGAAGATATACCAAGTAATATCATAAAATCAACTATGATACTCAACATGTAGCAACAACAAGTACTATATCATTAACAATTACCATCAAGTTCACACATGAGGACTCAAGCCTCAATACCATACTCATTTGGGAATTATGTTCATTAGGTTGAGTATATTAACATCTTTCAAGATTCATTATCTTTATTTCTCTTGTGTCGGTACGTGACACTCCGCTCCTCATATTCATTAATCCTCTTGTGTCGGTACGTGACACTCCGATCCCCTACTACTATGTGTCGGAACGTGACACTCCGATCCCCTAAATCTACGTGTCGGTTCGTGACACCCGATCCCCTAAATCTACGTGTCGGTTCGTGACACCCGATCCCCTAATTCTACGTGTCGGTTCGTGACACCCGATCCCCTAATTCTACGTGTCGATTCGTGACACCCGATCCCCTTATTCTACGTGTCGGTTCGTGACACCCGATCCCCTAATTCTACGTGTCGGTTCGTGACACCCGATCCCCTAATCTCATTCTATCAATTCATTAAGCCTTCTCCTTACCAAGGCATCATCAATCTCATTACTTTAGTTCATCAAGCCTTCTTTCATACCAAGGCATCATCAATAAAAAGAGATTAGGTTTTTATCAAGATTTGGGATTCAATAGCTTCATCATGCTTAATTCATCACAATCATATAATCACATTCATGCATGCATACAATTAAGCACATAGAAGGGTTTACAATACTACCCAATACATATCATTCTCTATTAAGAGTTTACTATGAAAGCATAAAACCATAACCTACCTCCACCGAAGATTAGTGATCAAGCAAGCAAATTCCCCAAAGCTTGTGTTTTCTCTCTTCCTCGTTCGATCGATCCTCTCTCTCTTTCTCTTGTTCTTTCTATTTTCTTTATTCAAACCCTCTTTCTTTTACCCTAATTAGTATATAATTAAGAATAAAAGATGACAATAATAACCCACTAATTAACTTAAGGTTACCTCTTTTAACCCCCAAGTAATTAGACTTATTAACATTAACCCTCTAACTTTATAATTAAAGCAGAATAGTCAAAAACGTCCTTAAAAGCGTATAAAGAAATCCGACCGATCGGGATCAGCGACTGCGACGTCTGTCGCTACCGCGACGGGCCGTCGTGCTGCGACGGTCCGTCCCGCAGTTGTCGCAAGGCTCGAGATCGATTTCCACTAAAGACTTCATGACGGTCCGTCACACCTGTGACGGTCCGTCCCGCCATTTCGCTACGGTTCGTAGAGTCAATTTTCGCACCCAATTTCAGATTTTCTAAGTGTTTTGAACGAGACCTGCGACGGTCCGTCGTGCCCATGACGGTCCGTCGCGGTCCGTCGCTGCCGCCGCTTTTTCCAGAATCAAGTTCGCTACTCAAAACGACTAAACAGTCGTTACAATAGATACCAATTTACCCATCGTTCGTCCCGAACGATCACAAGAAGGAAAACAAGTGGCGAAAAGGAGTACTTGAATCAGAACAGCGGTGTGGGTATCTTTCTCGCATATCGACCTCCTTCTCCCAAGTTGCTTCTTCAACCGGCCGATTCTTCCATTGCACCTTGATGGATGCAATCTCCCTTGATCTCAACTTGCGAATTTCCCTACCTAGAATGGCAACAGGTTCCTCCTCATAAGACAAATTCTCGTCAAACAAAACTAAATCCCAACGGATAATGTAGTTTCCATCCCCATGATATCTTTTCAACATAGACACATGGAATACCGGATGTACTCCGGATGACCTGAGGCAAGGCTAACTCATAAGCCACCTCCCCTACTCGTTTAAGTACTTCGAAGGGACCAATATACCTTGGACTTAGTTTACCTCTTTTACCAAACCGCATCACCCCTTTCATTGGTGAAACTTTCAACAAGACCTGTTCACCCTCCATGAACTCTAAGTCTCTAACCTTTCGATCTGCATATTCCTTTTGTCTACTTTGCGCCGCTAGAAGCTTTTCTTGAATAGACTTCACTTTCTCTATCGAATCCCTCAAAAGGTCAGTACCCCAAGGTCTAACCTCGAATGCATCAAATCAACCAATGGGAGACCTACATCTCCTCCCATACAATGCTTCAAATGGGGCCATATCAATACTTGAGTGATAGCTATTATTGTATGAAAACTCCGCTAAGGGCAAAAAGCTATCCCAATGGCCACCAAACTCTATCACACATGTACGAAGCATATCCTCCAACACTTGAATCGTTCGCTCAGACTGACCATCGGTCTGAGGATGGAACACAGTACTAAGGTCCAACCTAGTACCCAATTCTGCATGCAATGTTTTCCAAAACTTAGAAGTAAACTGCGTACCTCTATCTGATATAATGGAGAGTGGAACCCCATGCAATTGCACCACTTCCGAGATGTAAAGTTTTGCTAACTTCTCTGCATTGTAAGTCACCTTGACCGGAATAAAGTGAGAAGACTTAGTTAACCTATCAACAATTACCCAAATAGAATCAAACTTTCCCAATGTCTTTGGAAGACCAACCACGAAATCCATTGCAATCCTTTCCCACTTCCATTCAGGAATGGGCATTCTCTGAAGTGTTCCTCCGGGCCTCTGGTGTTCATACTTTACTTGCTGACAGTTTGGACATTTGGCAATAAAATCAACAATATCACGTTTCATTCTACTCCACCAAAAGTGTTGCTTTAGGTCACGATACATCTTGGTTGCACCCGGATGTATCGAATATCTTGAACTATGAGCCTCTGTCAGAATAGTGTTGATCAAATCATCGACGCGGGGTACACATACCCTTCCCTTAATCCTCAGAACACCTTCCTCATCGATTGTTGCTTCTTTAGCCTCTCCTTGCAACACTTTATCTCGGATCCGGATCAATTTTTCATCATTAAACTGTTTTCCCTTAATCTTGTCAAGAAAAGAAGATCTTGACTCCACACTAGCCAACAATCCTCCCTCTCATTTACTTCTAACCTCATCAAGTCGTTAGGCAGATTCTGAACCTCTCTAGCCAATGGACGTCTAGAAACTTGCAAGTAAGCTAGACTTCCCATGCTTCCCGCTTTTCTACTTAAAGTATCTGCCACAACATTCGCTTTTCCCGGATGATACAAGATAGTGATATCGTAGTCCTTTAGTAACTCCATCCATCTCCTCTGTCTTAAGTTCAAATCTTTCTGAGTAAAGATATACTGAAGGCTACGATGATCCGTGTAGACCTCACACTTAACCCCATATAAATAGTGTCTCCATTGCTTCAATGCAAACACTACCGCAGCCAATTCCAAATCGTGGGTCGGATAGTTACGTTCATGCACCTTTAATTACCTTGAAGCATAAGCAATTACACTCTTCTCTTGCATTAGCACTGCACTCCAACCTGAATAGGATGCATCACAAGAACAATGAAGTTCTTACCCTCTACTGGCAAGGTAAGGATAGGTGTAGTCAACAAAGTCTTGAGTTTCAAAGCTTTCCTCACATTAAATGCGACCATGCAAATGGAACATTCTGCTTAGTCAAGTTCGTCAATTGGGAAGCAATATAAGAGAATCCCTTGACAAATCGGCGGTAGTAGCTAGCTAACCCAACAAAGCTCCTTATTTCTGACACATTAGTGGGTCTTACCCAATTCTTCACTGTCTCAATCTTAGAAGGATCCACAATCACTCCATCCTTAGAAACCACATTCCCCAAGAAGGACACTGCATCTAGCCAAAACTCACACTTAGAGAACTTGGCATAAAGCTTTTTCTCCCTCAACATTTCCAATACAATCTTCAAATGCTCCTCATGTTCCTTCTTACTTTTAGAGTATATCAGTATATCATCAATAAATACGATCACGAAGAGGTCCAAATATGGCTTAAAAATCCCGTTCATCAAGCTCATGAACGTAGCAGGGGCATTCGTAAGACCAAAAGACATCACTACAAATTCGTAATGCCCATACCTCGCTCGAAGCGCCTTTGGCACATCCGCGTTGCCGTATTTACAATTGCTGATAACCAGATCTCAAGTCAATCTTAGAGAAGACACAAGCACATTGTAATTGACCGAACAAGTCATCAATGCGGGGAAGAGGATACTTGTTCTTAATAGTTACCTTATTTAGCTGTCTGTAGTCTATGCACATCCAAAACTCCCATCCTTCTTCTTCACAAACAAACCGGAGCACCCCAGGAGACGACTTGGTCCGATGAAGCCTTTGCTCAACAACTCTTGAAGTTGGGCCTTTAACTCTCTCAACTCGCGGAGCCATTCTATAAGGGGTATAGAAATGGGCGAGTGCCTGCTCAAGGTCAATGCAGAAGTCAATATCCCTATCTGGTGGCATACCAGGAAGATCTGCAGGGAACACATCCAAAAACTCACGGACTACCGAAACCGACTCAATCGAAAGTACTTGGGTAGTGTCATCCTTGAGATGGGCCAAGAAAGCTAAACACCCTTTACTAACCATTTTCTTAGCACGGAGAAAGGAGATTATACGCACCGGATTGGAAGTGTAGTCACCCTCCCACACTAACGGATCTGTCCCAGGCTTGGCTAACGTCACCGTTTTAGCATTACAATCCAAGATTGCAAAATTTGGAGAAAGCCAAGTCATACCCAGAATTACATCAAAATCAACCATTTCTAAGATAACCAAATCTACATAAGTGTTGCTCCCCACAAAGTTCACCAAACAAGACCTATATACCTTTTCAACTACCACAGACTCACCCACCGGAGTAGAAACACGAATAGGTATATCAAGTAATTTACAATGTAAATTTAGACCATTAGAAAATGAGGAAGATACATAAGAAAATGTGGATCCAGGATCAAACAATACAGAAGTCATGCAATCACAAATCAAAAGATTACCTGTGATGACAGCATCTGATGTCTCCGCTTCAGATCTCCCAGGAAAAGCGTAGCAATGGGCCCCATTACTTATCTGTCCGTTGCCTCTACCATGTTGTGATGTAGTGGCTCCAGTTTGCCCATCACCCCGGCCATTTTGGTGACCACCATTACCTCGACCACCGCGTCCTCCAGAATGACGGCCTCTACCATGACCACCTCTACCTCTAGCTATCGGGGTCTATAACTCTGTTTGGGACAATTCCTCCTAATATGTCCCGTCTCCCCACATCCATAACACTCTCTAGAGTCAAGCATAGGTCTCTCGCAGAATTGTTGACGGCCTGAGGTGGACCCCAACTACGATCTGTAGTGAAGACCGAATGGGTCGAATCGAGTAACCTCCTAACCCTGTCCTCTAGAGTAAGAACCATTAAACTCACCTCCTTTCGAAACCTCTTTGATGTCGATGCCATGGTGAATTCATCCGCTTCACTCCTTCCACCTCTACCACGAAATCTACCACTTCTTGGAAGGATTTTGCCGTAGCCGCTACCTGTAAGGCTGAAATCCGCAACTCTGACCTCAACCCCTTCACAAAACGACGAATCCGCTCTTGTGGACTAAAACAAAGTTGGGTGGCATATCTGGATAGGGCACGAAACTTAGCCTTATATGCATTGACCGACATCCTACCTTGCTCTAGGCTCAAGAACTCATCCCTTTTCCTATCCCTCAAAGTCCGGGGAATATACTTCTCCATAAACAAGCTAGAGAATGAGGCCCAAGTCATAGGTGTTGCCTCTGTCGGTTGACACTCAACATCTGATCGCCTCCACATTTTGGCGTTCCCTTGAAACCGTAACTCACGAACTCAACACCAAACCGTTCTACTATACCCATCTTGTGTAGTAGCTCATGACGATCAACCGTAAAATCGTAAGCATCCTCAGATTCAAGACCCGAAGACTGGAGGTTTCAATTTCAAGAACTTACCAAAAGTTCATCGCCGATCACTTGTCATTATAGGCCTCAGAGTCGACGAGGAAATATGCCTATTTCCAATGGAACATCCACGCGGAGCCATAAGAGTCGCACGTTGTACCTCCGACCCCGAGGTCTTTGGTGCGTAAAACACCTGGAGGTGTTTGACCTTGATCGAGATAACCCACTAAGATAAGCGAACCTCGATTGATCATCCCCTGGTAGGTCAGTGGCAATTCCTCATTTTGCACTTGTTCATTCTCCCTTCATCGCCTCTCTTACCACTTCCTCGCCGGTGGAGGAGTCACCGCCTAGTATCGGATGGGCTAGGTGCTCGTCCTCTTCCTCTGCAGGGCGTCCTCCCACGACTCTACCACGGCCTCTTGCCGCTACTCTTCCTCGAGCCACACCCCAAAGGGTCGCTCCTGACGCTTGTCTTGCCGGTGTTGGTGTTGGCGCAGTCGTTGCTCTAGTTCTAACCATCTGCGAAATAGAGTGAAGATGGTCAGATACCAATTTGTATCACCTAGATACCAATTGGATCCAAGTAATAGCACGAAAGAAAGAATGAAAGAATGGAATTTTCCTAAAGTCTTATAGCTTCTCAAAGAAAAGTAAAGGCGTCCCCCTACCGTTCCTTAAGACTCTACTAGACTCGTTCTTGTGTAATGAGACCAACGAACCTAATGCTCTGATACCAAGTTTGTCACGACCCAAAACCGATCGCGACTGGCACCCACATTTACCCTCCTATGTGAGCGAACCAACCAATCTAAACCTTAACATTTTAATATAATATCAACAGAAAATAATGCGGAAGACTTAAACTCATTTATAAAAACCAAATCAATAACTATTATTCCCCAAAATCTGGAAGTCATCATCACATGAACATCTATGATCAAATTACTAACTAAAAATGTCTAAGAAGCTAAAAATACATAAGAAGCTAGTCCATGCCGGAAGTTCAAGGCATCAAGACTTGAAGAAGAAGAAGATCCACCCAAGCTAGAAGCATTAGCTCACCCCGAATTTCCGATGTAGTAAGACTGGCTTGAATTATCGCTGAGTCGAAGACGACGGCACGCTTGTCGTGACTCCACAAATAAACAAGAAGAAAACATAAAAGTAGGGTCGATGACAAAACACTGCACGAGTAGATATCATCGGCCAACTCAAAATAAAACAAGATATACCAAGTAATATCATAAAATCAACTATGATACTCAACATGTAGCAACAACAAGTACTATATCATTAACAATTACCATCAAGTTCACACATGAGGACTCAAGCCTCAATACCATACTCATTTGGGAATTATGTTCATTAGGTTGAGTATATTAACATCTTTCAAGATTCATTATCTTTATTTCTCTTGTGTCGGTATGTGACACTCCGCTCCTCATATTCATTAATCCTCTTGTGTCGGTACGTGACACTCCGATCCCCTACTACTATGTGTCGGAACGTGACACTCCGATCCCCTAAATCTACGTGTCGGTTCGTGACACCCGATCCCCTAAATCTATGTGTCGGCCGTGACACCCGATCCCCTAATTCTACGTGTCGGTTCGTGACACCCGATCCCCTAATTCTAATGTGTCGGTACGTGACACCCGATCCCCTAATTCTACGTGTCGGTTCGTGACACCCGATCCCCTAATTCTACGTGTCGGTTCGTGACACCCGATCCCCTAATCTCATTCTATCAATTCATCAAGCCTTCTCCCTTACCAAGGCATCATCAATCTCATTACTTTAGTTCATCAAGCCTTCTTTCATACCAAGGCATCATCAATAACAAGAGGTTAGGTTTTTATCATGATTTGGGATTCAATAGCTTCATCATGCTTAATTCATCACAATCATATAATCACATTCATGCATGCATACAATTAAGCACATAGAAGGGTTTACAATACTACCCAATACATATCATTCTCTATTAAGAGTTTACTATGAAAGCATAAAACCATAACCTACCTCCACCGAAGATTAGTGATCAAGCAAGCAAATTCCCCAAAGCTTGTGTTTTCTCTCTTCCTCGTTCGATCGATCCTCTCTCTCTTTCTCTTGTTCTTTCTATTTTCTTTATTCAAACCCTCTTTCTTTTACCCTATTAGTATATAATTAAGAATAAAAGATGACAATAATAACCCACTAATTAACTTAAGGTTACCTCTTTTAACCCCCAAGTAATTAGACTTATTAACATTAACCCTCTAACTTTATAAATAAAGCAGGAAAAGTCGAAAACTGCCCTTAAAACGTATAAAGAAATCCGACCGGATCGATCATATTGCGAGATGGCGTCGTCGCTACCGCGGACGTTCGTCGTACTGCGCCGGTTCGTCTGGCAGGTCGTGGCAAGGCTCAGAGACTGGATTTCCACTAAAGACTCTGTGACGGTCCGTCACACCTGTGACGGTCCGTCCTGCCATTTCGCCACGGTTCGTAGAGTCAATTTTCGCACTCCAATTTCAGATTTTCTAAGTGTTTTGAAACGAGACCCTGCGACGGTCCGTTGTGCCCATGACGGTCCGTCGTGGGGTCCGTCGCTTCTGCCAGTTTTTCCAGAATTGAAGTCTGCTACTCAAAACGACTAAACAGGTCGTTACACCGGCAAGCCCCTAGCCCACATACTCGTGGGTTGAGCCGACCATTTTTTAGCCCACATCAAAAATGAGCTAGTCCGACCTGACATGTAAAATGTCAAAGCATGTATGGGTTATTCCGGATGGAATGGGCTATCCCATATTGACAGCTCTAAGTGTTTTATTTAATGGGAAATTTTTCAAAATGTCAATATTTTAGCATTTAAGAGGGCTCATTAGCAACACTTTTAATATTTAGTAAAAATGTCAAATTTTAGTTTGTTATGTATCTTATTTATGTTTTTATTATTTGTTTTTATTTAAAGAGTATAATTATTTAATAACAAAAGGGAGAGAATCAAGGGAGAAAATATTTCAAAAAAAGTAAGGATCCTTAATTTTCTCATCAGTTACATTTTCAAATAAAATTCAAATTATTCTTTTTTTTTCTCCAGAATTTTTACCTTTTTAAAATTATATTCATTTCACAATATATTCTATTTATATTTATTATAGTTTTTTATTAGTTTGTATTCATTCCAATAGGTATGCCGAATTTATCTATATAGTCATTTAAGAAATATATTTGTATTTTCATATATTTTTTTCCCTATATAGTTAATTTTTCATCAAAAATCTTGTATGTATTCATTTCAATATGTATTTTATTTGTATTTCTATTTGTTCTAGTTTTTATTTAGAATTTTGTATAATAATATATAAAATACAAAAAATTAGTATGATGAAAAAGTGAATGAAATATAAAATTGAAAAGAAATAATTGAATATTTGGTGTACTCATTCTTAAATAAAATACATAACTAGTTGACTTACCTTTAGAATAAATACAAATTAGAAAAAAAATGTCAAATTCAGAAACAATGCATACTAACTAAAATAGTATCAAAATTCAATATATACTTTCAAATTTATGAATACAAAAAATAATAAAACTATGAAACACAAAAATAAATATTAATTGTGGTACATTGGCATAACTATAAAAAAACACAATACAAAATGAATTAAATATATGAAATACGATTCCAAATCTATGGATATAAAATACAATAAAATAATGAAATACAAAAATACATACGTCATGTAAAACAACAACAAAATTCAATATACACTTCCAAATCTATGAATACAAAAAACATCAAAACTATTAAATATACACAATCAAACTCATATAATGTGTTATATTGACATAACTAACACACAAAATATTAATAATATCTATGAGAGAGAAAGAAAAACTGTAAATAATGAGAGAGAAAACATTAATAATATCATAATAATTATTTATTTTTAAAATAATGACATTTTTGACATGTTTACTAATATTATTAAAATATTGATATTATCACTAAATAAGTTGATTTTTTTGACTAGTTAGCTAAATTTTCCTTATTATATTTGGTTGCTAGTCTTTAGCGATTCTTGCTATTTGTTGGGACCCCACTTCTTCCAATTCCTCCTAAAATATCTCTTCAAATCAGTTTGAATTTCATATTCCTCTGGATTTTGGCATCAAAATTGTATAAACTGAATTGAACAATTGGATGATTTGTGCGGAACGTTTTTAAAGTTTTTCTAAATTTGTAAGTGCAGTACGAGTTCGTTTGTATCTATGAAAATTGTGTTTGTATATTGACTTTATTTTGTATATTGGTATGTTTGATGGGTTTAAACTTATGAATTGTATATGTATAAATTAGTTATAAGTCTGGAATCTGTATATATATACAATTTTTTTAGTTATAGATTGTATATGTATATTATTTGTGTTTAGCTTGTCTATTGATTATGTATACGTATATATAAGTGTAGTCTGTCTTGGATAAAATTATGTATCATCTGTAAATTGGATATGTATACAATCTTTGTCTTAGGATTGCCAATTGTATATACCATATTAATTCATGTCATTAGCCTTGTATTTATAAATTGTCAAACATTTTATGATCATACATACAAATAAAGAAGGAAAAGTATACAAATCAAAACGAAATTATAGATTATGTTGATGATATTACAATACAAACTCATAATGACAGTCAAAATTTCAAACTTCTAATCAAATGATGAACAACCATTTCCACCCGAAAAATTGTATTCATAGATATTTTGCAGAATTCAAAATGACGAACTAAATTGAATATAGTACGAGTTTTTCAATTGTATGTTTTTGAATCTATTACGTAAATATATACAACTTGAACTGTGACTAAGGAAGAAACGATCACAATATAAAATCAGTACCAATTTTCTCGACGGTTCAAAACCAAATTAGAGTTTCAAAAATCTCAATATACATCAATACGTTCACACAAAAGGAAGATTTGTAATACCCAAAAAAACTTTTGAACTAATTCTTGAATCATCCTTCGTTGTGAGTAGGATTTTACCAAGAAATTTAAAAAAATTAAGTACTAAGGTAAGTTCACTAGATATAGCACCTTGAGTTTCAAAAAAAATTAAATTGAAAATAGCAAAATCTGAAATTTTGCAAGTTATGCTTAAGTTATGAGTTTTGGTCAACTTCAAATGACCATAACTCTTAGTAGAGGATGATTTAGGTGGAATAGAAGATAGAGAATGAAAGGTTTTTGAATTATCTTTCCAACGCCACCGAGTTTGCTAAGTTTCGAGGTTGGATGAGTGAGATATTCCTTTTTGAAGTCAAGTTGTCCGGTTAAGAAAAGTTACCCAAAAGTAATAAGGGGTATTTTGGTCTTTTCCTTGCACAATAAGACTTAATTCGTTTTTAATATGGTTGTAAGGATGTAATCCTATTAGGTTCAGTATTATAATCCTAATATACGAAGAGAGTTTTAGTTGAGAGCTCAAAAAGAGAAAAGAAGATAAAAGTTTTAGTTGATCAAGCTAAGGCGTTCGTCGAGGTTCTTGAGTTTTGATGCGGATTTTCCCTCATGGGTTTGATTCCTAAGAGGTATGTAAGCTTCAATAGTGTTTGGGTCAGTTCACCCACACATCAATCATATGTTTCCTTTGTGAATCTATCCAGAAATATTGAACAATTTATTTACTTGAAGAGTGTTCTTGAAGTTTCCTTATTAATTAAGTTTTGATGTAAGATTCTACTTTTACAAAGGAAATTAAAAATTTCTTAAGCATTAAGGTCAGGTCAGTAGTTGTAGCACCTTGAATTCTAAAAGAACTAAATTGAAAATAAGAAAAATCTGAAATTTGAAGAGTTAAGCTAAGTATGAATTGTGGGTCAACTTCAAACGCCCTAACTTCTAGCACAAGATGAGTTAGGTGTGCTACAAGATAACTTAGGAAAATATTTGAATTATGTTTCTAACGCCACCAAGTTTGTTAAGATTCGAGTTTGGATAAGTGAAATATGACCCTTTTGAAGCTAGGTTGTCTAGTTAAGGAAAATTAGCCACAAATAGTGAGGGGTATTTTGATCTCTTCCTTACCCAATCACATTTAATTCATTTTTAGTAATACTTTAGGGTCTAATCCTATTAGGTTCAGTTTTATAATCCTAATATATGCCTAGGGTTTTAATTGATAGTTCAAGAAGAGAAAAGAACAGAAAAGAGGAGAAGATCAAGAGTTCGTCGAGATTCTTGCATCTTGTTGTGAAATTTTGCCCTGGGTTTAATAGGTACGTAAGATTCCATGATGATGAGTTTTTTCACCCACACGCCAAGTTATTTTCAGCGCAAATTTCATTCTTGAAGTTGAAAGATTAGAGTTCTTGATGAGTTCTCAAGAGATGTTCTTGAAGTTCATTCTAAATCTTGTTGTGTTGAGTTTTTTATATTTTCATGAGATGTAACTGAGTGTTTTGAGGGTTGTAATGAGTAGATTAGAGTGTACTTATGTTAAGCAATCAAATCCAAGTGATTCGTAAAGAAACTGTTCGATTTTAGTGAGTTAAGGTGAGAAAACGAGCAAGAAAATTAGTTGGATTTTCTAGGTTGGAGCCTAGCACGATGAGCCAGCCAGAGAGACCTAAAACCTCCTCTGAAGTTTAGGTGTTGGCTCCCTGCGCCTCTCAGCCCACTCTGTTTCGATTTCAACTACTCTAAGTTACTTCTAGACACCTAAAATCATTCCTAACATGATTATAACCTTGAATTCATAATTCAAATTAAAGGTAGAGTTGAGAGTTAAGTTTTGCAAATTCTTTCTAACATCCTAAGAAAGTCCCTATGATTCCTTTTGTGGAGTCTTTTACAACTTCTAGTAACTTGTTTTAAGACTCGAGCAATTGAGTATGAGAGTGAGGACAATGTATTCGTGAGTCTACTTTGTCATCACGAGCTCCTTCATATCATGAACAATATTTCTTGAATTCATAATTCACATTCAAGAGAGAGTTAAGAGTAGAGTTCAAGAAAGTATTTGAGCTCAATTATGAATCCTTTGAGATCAATTATCAATTTGAACTAAATTTTGGGGAAGTAAGTAGGAGAATGAGAAGAGTCATATACATGATTATTGATATTTTGACCCTTGAGTCGAGTTGTTCATGCCTATAACTTCCGCGTGAATTTCATAAATTGAGTAGCATTGAGAGGATCACTAGTATCTTCAAGTTCTAAGTCTTGAGTATTGAGTTCCTAATCCCCTTTGAGTTGATCTTCCTAGTCAGGGACTATTACATGTTACCCAGGAAGTCTTTGAGTTGAAGTGTTCATGCCCATAATCCGCATGAACCCTATAAGTCGAACAGTCATGAAATGAGTAGTATCATTAAAGTTATTGAGTTCTGAGTATTAAGTTGTATCTATGGTTAATTGCAAACCTTGTATTGAGTCGTTTACGTCCATAATTCGGCATGAACCATATTTTAAGAAGTCTCTTACAAATGTTTTAACTTTCGTTTTAAGACATAAGCTTTGAGCTGAGTAATTATCTCACATTTGAGAAAGAAAGGGAACATTGTTTCCAAGTGAGCGTTTAAGTTAAGTTTTGAGTAATTATCTCAAATCGAAGAAAGAAGTTGTTTTAAAAACATATGAGCTAAGTATATTTTTGGGATTAGTATTTAGCATCAATATGGGGATGCAAGTTTATATTGACTCAAGTCTCCATAAACTGTGTAGTTATCATGGGTATTAAAGGTTCATACTTTTTAGATGATCACTTAAATTAAAGCTAGTAGATCCACTAAGTGAAGAGTTCTATATGAAGGCAAAGTATAGGACAGTTTCGAAAGCGTGTATCATCACTTAAACTCATAATGATGATTATCTGTTAGAGAATTTAACACAGAAATTATATTACTTTATTATATGAGTAAAGTTGAGTTTGTTATTGCATTTTATTTAACGAACTAAGTTGTTTTCTACAGTTTTAAAAGTTTTCAATATAATACATGTATATCATTGCTTTGTATTGAGTTGAGTATCCAAAGTTGAGTACCAAGAGTCGAGTATCTAATTTTTTAGTTGAGTATTCTATTCTTGAGTTGAGTTGAGTTGAAAAGAGGTACGTATGCTTCTTTTTTATCAAGTTCAAGATTATGTTTATGCTTTAGACTGCATCTTTGGATGATGCTGACACATGTATTCATGACCATCAACTGGAGCTTCATTGATACATCCGAGAGTTCGAGTTAGCTATGGTGAGCCTCCTTTCTTTCGGAGGATTTCATTTACTTTTCAGTATAGTCAGGACGTCATGGGTCTTGTAACGACTTTCATCTTTGTCATTTAGAGGCTTCATAGATAGTTAGTATAGTTGAGAAGTTTGTATCATTTATTTATTAAATGTTTTTAAGATTTAAGTAGCCTATTTATGGCCAGTTGAACACATTATTTTCATTTAGAGTTAATCTTTTAAGTTAAAGCATTGTAATGGAGCTATTGATTTTATTTAGTTTTTAAGCTTTGTAAGCTTGACTCAGTTTTCCGCTTGTATTCATCCAGAATAAAGGTTCGCTTAGGAACCAACAATGGTTCTCGAGTATTTGCCACGTCCAAGGTGTAGGCTCAGATCGTGACATGTATATTGAAGGGGTGCCGCTTTAAATAAGATCTAAATGGTAGATCTTGTAAATATTTATAAAATTAGAATGAACACATGGCCATAAACGTGCTAAAGAAAATATTGAGATCTCTGAGCTATAATAATATTATGTGTGTGATATTTCCGGTTTTGAGGCGTGGAGTTGTGGTTCAAATCTTTTAAGATACCAATTACTTCGTCAGAACTTTAAAGTACTTGCCCTAGCGGAAAGTTCAAACTATTATAGGATACTCTGTTATATGCATGATACTATTATAAATATTACAAACTAGAGGGGAATTGCTGGATATTTAGTAAAACATAGATGTCTTTAAATGAATAGACACATATGTTTATGAAAGAACATGATCTTTATGAAAAGGTATTGTACATGAAAGAATATGACTCTTATGAAAAGTCATATCTTCACGAAAGAACATGACTCTCATTAAGAGTCATCTCTTAAGTTCTATAAATATAAAAACTCTTTAGATGTAGCCTAAGAAAAATTTACAGCATAAGCAAAGGGCTTTGTTATATTCTTAAAGAGAATTGTTTGTATTTACCCCAATATATGCGCAATGTCCCTTTAAAAAAAAGGGGTTACACGCCTCAAATCCATCTTCTTTCTTCAATTATATTCCCTATTCTTTTTTTAATAACATTAAATACCTTTACCTAATGTTGATTTCTAATCTCTACTGTTTGCATTGCTCTAGATTAGGCAATTTGAGCAACCAGTAACAATGCATCACTTCATCTTGCCGAAGAGCTCATTTGTTTTAAAAATAAAATTATATACGAATAAAACATATTTTTCAATTTATACGGATTAGATGATTCATGACAAACATAATTAGACTATGGAGTGCAAATGGAAAAATTGTAATTATAAAATGCTAATATAATTATTATATATGATATTCCTAAAATTTACTTTTAAAAAAGGGGGTGGGGGTGGGGGGTGGGGGCAGGAGGGGGGAGGGGGAGCCAGAACTGTTATAAATTGTAAAATACATTATATCTTACTATAGGGATAATTGTATATAATAGCAAATTAATAACCTAAAATAAATGGAGTAGCTAGGGTTTGATTTAATTGTGCTCCATAGCAAACGTTTGTCAAAATTTGTCAGTCGCCTCTCTCTAAAAAATCTCGCTCGCCACTCTCCCATTCTCGCTCCAATCTCTCGCTCGCTTCCTTACTTTTTATACAAACACAAGTGTATAAAAACTATTTCTATTTGTATAAAGCAGAGAAAATTGTATAAATACATATATTTTTGTTCCTCTTTCTCCCCTCTTCCAGATCTCGCTCGCAACCCTCGCCTTTCTCACTTATACAAACAGAAGCGAAATGTATAAATTGTGTTTCTGTTTGTATAAAGCGTGAGAAAATTGTATATACACATGCAAGTACATATATTTTCGTCCTATACACTTATAATTATACAATAAAAATATTCCCCTGGCCAGTTTCTTTTGCCTTTCTCTGTTTCTCGTTTTATACAAATTCAAATTGTATCTAATTTCTCTCTTTCTCGTTTTATACAATTCGATTCAATTGTATATTTCCTGTCCAAGTCTCTTTTATCTTTCTCTTTCTAATTTTATACAAATTCAAATTGTATATAATTGTTCTATACACTTATAATTATACAATTCGTTTTATACACTTTGTTTATACAATTCTCTGCCCAAGTGTCTTTCTCTTTCTCGTTTTATATAATTTGCTTCAACTGTATATGTATAGCAAATTATACAGTTTCTATGTTTGCTATGGAGCGCAATTATACAAACTTTATTATAACATACAAATATAAATTTTTAATTTGCTATAAGTGAAAGTTGCTCTACTATAAATGATAATTATGAAGGTAATATATATTGTATATGTAAATTGTAAATTGACGTAACTATTAACTCCTTGTCATATTACTCAAAATATAGTTTAATTATTTGTTGCAAATGTCCTAATATTCAATATTTTAATCTGCACCAAATCAAACCTGTGCCTTTTTTAAAAAATAAATAATATGTGAAGTGTTTGATTAGACTCATGAATTTAAAAAATTTAAGTTGAAAATATTTTATAAAGAGTAAAATAAAAATTAATGTAATACTTTATTTTTCAAAACAAGAAAGATATTTTTAACTTTTTAAATAATAATTTAGACATTTTTAAATTCGTTGAACATTTTAAAATCAAATTATTAACTCCCTGTAACATTACTGAAAAATAGTTTAATTATTTGTAGAAAATGTCCAAATTTTTAATACTTTATTCTGCACCAAATCAGACCTGTACCTTCTTAAAAAATATATACGAAAGGTGTTTGGTTAGACACATAAATCTTTTTTAGAAAAAGTTTAAGCTAAAAACATTTTTCAAAGGCTAAATAAAATCTTAATAATATAATATTTCATTAGAAAAAAGACACTTTTGAGTTAGCAAATAATATATGGGATATTCTTAGATCAGCGTAACATTTTAAAATTAAACTATTAACTCCTTGTCTTATTGTTGAAAAATATAGTTTATTTTAATCTGCACCAAATCAGATCCGTGTCTTTTTCAAAAAATAATAAAGTAAAATATACGACAGTGTTTGATTAGACACACAGATTAAAAATATAAATGAAAATGAAATTTTATAAATAAAGAAATAAAAATATATATATATAATATTTTATTAAAAAGGGAACTTTTGAATTATTTAACTGGGATATTTTTGGATCCGTTGTATATTATAAAATCAAACTAGTAACTCCTTGTCACATTACTGAAAAGTAAATTAATTATTTGTGGCAAACGTCCAAATCAGATCTGTGCCTTCTTTGTTAAAAAAATAAATATATGAAGGTACTTGATTAGACACGTATATTAAAAAGAAAAAATTTAAGCCAAAAATATTTTATAAAGAGTAAAATAAAATAAAAACTTTATTTAGAAAAAATATATTTTTAAGTTATTAAATAATAATTGGGATACTTTTGAATCCATTGAACATTTTAAAATCAAACTATTAACTGAAAAATAGTTTAATTATTTGCAAACGTCCAAATCTTCAGATCTGTGCCTTTGATGCTAAAAAAAAATTATGCCACCGATGTTTGATTAGACACATAAATTAAAAAAATAAATTTAGCTGAAAATATTTTATAAAGAGTAAATTAAAAAAAATTAAATTATTAAATATATGAAATTTTGTTACAAAATAATTTTTACTTCTTTTCTGATCTTTTTCTAAAATAAAGTTTACACTTAACAAAATTGTCATTTAATTATTTTTTGAAATATTTAAAATTATATTGTCTGTGTATACTAGAATGCAATGACTCATGTCAGTATGGGTCTAATATGTACTATTTCTTTCTTTTTTTATTGTTATTGTTAAGCTTATTTTTACGTGAAATTGGAGAAAAGAAATTTAATAATTTTAAGGTGGTGTTCATTATGTAGAATGTTAATTTTTCTATATTTAATCAGTTAAAATTTTTACAATATATTTTCTTTAGGAAATAATTTTTTTCTTTTAAAATAATAAAATATTTTTTATAATTGACATATGAAAAAATTTACACATGATATTTATTTAAATTATATAAAAATACTTTTAAAATAATACTTTTTGTCAACCTATCAAAAGAAAAAAGAAACATATTTATTTTCCTAGAAATTATTTCTAAAAGTAATATTTTTAATCTTAACAAACACATCTTGAGTAATTATTAATCACGCATAGTATTGCATAGGAAAAATTGAATACGCTCAGGATCCATGAACATGTTGATTTTCAAATAATAAATTATTTTACTCATGGAAATATTATACCATTACATACTTAAAGCGACACTTCATGCACATATAAAGTATTACTATTTATATATTAGCGAAAGATTATACATTTATTTTAATAGTCATCAAGGTTCTTATTTTTAATTTTTTTTTTTCAAAAACATTTTTACGGATTAATTTTATTAATTATATTTTAAAATTTATTATTAATATGTTATTATTAAAATAACAATTAGGATAAAAATAAAGAAAATGTGCATACACTACTAATTAATTTAATTATAGACTCTCAATTATCTACGAGTTTAACTTGAGATTATGATTAATGATTTCGATTACCACAATAAAATCGATATCAAAAATCTGTTGAATTATCCGAGTGAAAGTGATACATGTTTAGAGGAACCACATAAGGAACCCTAATCGTATCTAGAACTCTTCACAAATTTATGGTGTAGTTTAAAGAGACAACATTGGAGCTCTCCATGTAATAAGAAAAGTTAAAAATGGGCTTTAACTAGATTTAAATTTTAAGAAAAAACAGAACATAATCTAATTATATTTCACTAAATTATCTTAAGTATATTTGTACCTTTAAAGAATTATTAATTTATGATATTAATGGGACAATATATTTATATAGAGGTCTTCCGAAATATATCATCTCATCAAAATTGATGATTTTTTTTTCTATTAGCCCAAATTATGATCAGAAAAAATATTATTTTAAAAAAATTATTAATTTATAGAATATTAATTTCTAGAAGTTGGCCTTAGTACCACCAAAAGTTTAATTTAATGTCAGAAAACTGACATATTGAAAAAGACTTGAAACTGTCCTTTCTAATATAATAAAATAAATATATAGAACTTCGAAGTAAGTGTTGTAATATTGTTCTGATTTTTTGTTTACATAAGTGTTATGGCCGATGTACGTTCGTTAACACTCCTTCAGTCCTTTTTATACTATATATTTGCATTTGTGAGACAATCCAATATATTTGTAATGAAAAATATTTAAGTAAATATTTTAATTATATAATTATAAAAG
Source organism: Solanum arcanum (assembly GCA_027789145.1). Classification (NCBI taxonomy): domain Eukaryota; kingdom Viridiplantae; phylum Streptophyta; class Magnoliopsida; order Solanales; family Solanaceae; genus Solanum; species Solanum arcanum. The sequence goes on along the minus strand of CM050939.1, from coordinate 62,163,006 downwards.
TAATGCAATTTATCTTTAAAAAGATATAAAAATTCATCAAAAAGAAAAGGATAAATATAAATAAATCAAATATTCATCATGAACTTAACTAATTTAATTATTTTAAATAATGAAAAAACTCCAAAAATGGTGAGAGTATTTAATTATCGAAGTTATTAACTTAAGGGAAAAAAATTTTGGCCAAAATATTTTATCAGAATCACAATTTTTCTATGTTATTTTACCTTTTTAAATATTTTTACCCTTCAAAATTTAATACCTTTTAAATAAAAAAATTTAATTTATTTTAAAATTAAAAAATATTATAATTATTTTAATTTCATAACCAAATACTAACCAAATTTTCTAATTATTTAACCCATTCCTAAATTTAAATTACCAGAAAGAAAGAAACCAAAATGTAGAAAAATGACATGTACTTCTTTTTGTCGTTGGTTATGATCATCAATAATTAATTATTAATAACAATAACTGTGCATATCTATAGCACCTCACAATAATTTCAACGAATTTTTACACACGTTTATTTATGTTCCACGGCTGGCCAGCCAGAACAAAACTTTAAAAACTCTATTATATTTCTTTTATATTAAAATAAATTTATCTTCTTTTTTTTTAGTTAAACAATATGAAAGTTAAAATAATAAAAATATTGAAAAATAATATCGATTAAATCATTCTAGCTTTTATATCAAAATATCTTTTTTGAACTTTTAGTTAAAAACATGAAAGTTAAAGTAATAAAAATATTTAAAAAGGTAAAAAATAATATGGATAAAATACATTCTAGCTAAATTTTGGTGAAAATGATTTTTTCTTTTTAAAATAAAGCTACATTATATTTTTGTATATTGCTAAATGACGAAAAAATTTAATCAGATTAGAAAATGAAAAAATTATAATATTTATTTTATCTTAAAATAAATTAATCTATTTTCTATTTTTAATTAAAAAGATAAAAATATTTAAAATAATAAAATAATATGAGTAAAATATCATTCTAAAATAGTATAAATAAAATATTATTCCGACCCAATTCTTATTAAATTTTCTAGTTATAAAGATTTTTCATATCTATAGCACCTCACAATAATTTAAACGAATTTTGCACACGTTTATTTATGTTGGACAGCTATATTTTCAAAAAATAAAGTTACATTATCTTTTTTCTATTGTTTCTGAGGACCCAAATGATTATTTATTTTATTAAAGAAAATCCAAAAAGATAGATGTATATAGTACAATAAAGCCGAGAAGAAATAATCTTTATCAGATGGAGACAGGGCATATCTAGGAGGTTTATTTACCACTAATGGATCAAAATAAATAATTGTCGAATAATATTATTTTTTAATAATCTTCTAAAACAATTTAAATGCAAGTTTATTATTTCAGTTGAATGATTTGAAAGTAAATAATTTTTATTTTAATAAATTATTATTCACAAAACGTTAACTTCAATTCAAAAAGGATAGACCATCTATATATTTGAAATCTAAAAAACGATAACAATAGTAAAATTGAATAAAATAATCTATATTTATACGTAAAAATTACAAATTATATCTTTAATATGTATGCAATTTAAGTTTAAAATATAAATAATTAAAAAATCATATATATATATATATATATATATATATATATATCAACGAATAGTACATTTAAATAAAATCTCAAACGTTTATTCGGGGTGCTAAAGCCGAATTCTGTTATGTGATGAAATAATTTTAAAACAATAATATTCTAAAAGTCATGCATACATTTAAACAGTGACATGTACAGTGTCATGCAGGCAAAAAACAAAAAAAAAAAGAATCTCAGATTAGAAGGAAAAATTTCTTGATATGAAATATTTTACTCTTACTATTTTAAGTGTTTTTGCTCGATCTAGATTTGAAGTTTCTTAATCAAATTAAATAAAAGAATATAATGTTTTAAAATCTATACATTTTTAATAAAGATCTTTTATGTACAAAAAATTAAAAATTGCATTGTTTTTTTTGTCCTAGCTTTAAATGAGAGAGAGTGTCAATATTAGAATGAGACATAGCACGTGATGAGGAACACTTTTTCCAAGGTATAGATTGAGACACCACTTTTACCCGGTTCGGTAGATTTGGGGGAATGATGATTTTTTTGGGTAATTTTTTTTTTATCGGACATTTTATTTATATGGATTTAAATATAATTACATTTTAATATTAGATAAAAAAATAGAATATATAATTAAATAATATCATATAAATTGAGATAAATAAATTAAGATTCGCGGAGAAAGTGATTTGATTCTCTAAATGATAATGCGAGTTTCAAAGTGTTTTGTATATGTGGAACTCAAGAAGTATTGACCAAAATTAATTATTGGGGGTCCCAAAGACGAGAAGACAAAATAAGCTCACATTGCTTCTTACGAATTCATTAACTTCTCTGGTCACGAGTTCACACAAATTTATATTTTTTTGTTAATATACTATTTTCTTCGTTCGGAATTATTTATCATATTATTAAAAATTAATTTGATTAATTTTTAAAAATAAATTAAATTATATTAATTTTATATTTTTTTAAAAAAAATAGATATTCTAATATGAAAAGTACTATAAAGTACAATTTTTTACATATTAATATGATTAAAAAATATATCATAAATTATTAAATCAATTTTTTTTATAATTTAACTTTAAAAATAAAAATTATGTCAAATTATATCGAAGGGAAGGAATATATGAATAAATTAGTGAATCTGTTTATACTTGGCCTGATTATAAAACACAATAAAATATTTGAATAATATGTATTTGCTCGGATGTATAATTGATTTTATAGAGGAAATCATTTGGTTAGTATAGTTAGCTGACGGACTTTTAACAAAGTCTAAAGTTATTATTTTAAACTATTAACAAAATCAAATTAAAATTATATAATACAAAATTAAAAAAGATCATAGAGAAAACTACAAAAATAAATAAATAATGCACATCATTCCTACTAACTTAATCATTTGAATATAGGAGAATATGAAATCAATACACAATCTTTCGAGATACGTCCATTCCCTCTAAAAGGCTATCACCATTTTATAATAACCTTTATTTTATTCTTCAAGTCAAACTATATTGAAAACATAGGCTTAAATGACTATGTGATCATTTCCACAAAATCTTACAATATCTTTATTCATAGAACTACAATATGAATACCAACTAATGTCAGGAATATGAAACTAGTTTAGGGCTTATGATAGTAATGAAACTAAAGATCATTAAGTTTTGCATTGAAGAATATGAATGAATGATTAATTGACACATTTACTTTTTTTATTGTAAATATAGGAAAATAAAAAAAATTCTTAGCCAAAGATTATAATATAAAGATGAAAAACTCAATAGACTTAAAGACATTATTATGGAGTCCGGAGCCTAAAGGTACAAAATATTAATAAAAATTACAAAATGGTATATAAAATTTTATATTAACCAAAATGGTAAAAACGCTGCACTAACAGAGACTTACACCACCGAAAAAAGCAAAATCGCTGCCTCTGCAGCGATTTTGCAAAATCTAATTTTTTCTAAAAAAAAATTATGAAATCGCTGCTCCCACCAACGATTTCTTTATTTTTTATTTTTTGAAATCGCTGCTGGGGCAGCGATTTCCTTATTTTTTTTTATTTTTTTTAAAATCGCTACCTAAGCAGCGATTTCATTTTTTTTTTTAAAAAAATCAAATTTTGCGGTGGGGTAAGTCGCTGTTGGTACAGCGATTTTACCGTTTTGGTTAATATAAAATTTTATAAACCGTTTTAGAATTTTTATTAATATTTTGTACCTTTAGGCTCCAGACTTCATTATTACGTAGATTTTACTGTTATTGTGTAGATAAAAAGCTCATATTTATATCACTGCAGTTCACTTGTGTAAATTTGAAATTGTTAATTCTAAGTGAATCCTTAATGGGAAGCCCTCGGTTGGATGGAATGATCATGAGACTAACTAGGGTTGGAGATTAGGATATAATCTGAGAATATTTAGGTCATTCAGAGTTAATTTCATATTGTGATTGTTGTTTATAAATCAAGTATAAGCTGAAGTTTCACAAAAGGGAAAAACTTGGGTCCAGTAGAGCATTCAGGCTTGATTTAATGTAGGTGATGGTTGATTTATTTTCCAATTTACGTTATGTATGCATGTTAAATCTTCATTTATATTGTTTGTACAATACATGTTTAGAGAATAAAGAAATGGATATGAAATAATATTTTGTTGTCAATCTCACGCAATGAACTTGTTTAAAGTACTTGTGGTGTTACAAGTGTGGTTGTATTAATTATAGTTAATAATGTGATATCGGTAATTCTCTGTTAGCTCATACTACATGTTTGGTACATATTATTGATTGGCTCGGAAACCACACTATAAATCCCCAAAAAAACTTTCAGTTAAGATCCGAACGATTCTTTATTTGTATGTAAAATCGTATCAGGTAATTTTTAAATTGCTCATATGCGAAAAAGGTCAATTATTTAGTGTCGGAATGAATTTGGATATGACCTAAGAGTTGAGTTGAAAGCTTTCTTACCTATTGAGTTTTGACATAAAATTCTACTTAAATCAACTTAAAACGATCATATCTCCACAACATAATTACTTAGGTGGCCCATGATCTACCAAATTGAAGGTGTTTGAGTTTTTTTTTTCCAACGCCACCAAGTTGCCTCATTTCAAGTTAAGAGTAAAAACTTATGAGTATTTTACCAAAGACTATCATATCCGAGTTTCCTGAAGTCAGTACCTACGACTAGCTTCTACGTGCTGTCAAAATTTCGATGACCCATACTGTCAAAACGTCAAAAAATCAAAGACTTGAATTTTGGGGTCCAATTCCTACGGATCCAATTAAAAAGGGGTTGGCGAGGCAGAAATCGAGTTTAGAGAAATTCTTATTTTTTCATCTTTCCAAAAATAACATATAGGTCGTAAATTACCCTAGAAACCTGAGAAAAGTTATTTCAATTTTGGAAAAGAAGAAGAAGGAACTTTTTAGCATGGGGATGTCGAAATCTTGCATGATCTTGGCCCAATTCACCGCATCGAATCCGGAAAAGTTGGAAAAGAGACCGTACTTTGTACAAATTGCTTGGCACCCAAGTAGGTTAAATTTTTTGTGTATTAAGTAGTGGTAAATCCGTGTGTATCGTGTAATATTTGAAAATAATAGTATGGGATATGTATGGACCTTCGTGCACCGAGTAAACTCCATGAAAAAAGTTATACACTTATGACGTATTTGGGATTAGTGCTTGATGTAGTGAATTGATGATTGATAGTGTTCTTATTATTTTTCTTGAGTAGAATTCCTTCATTAAATAAGGGTATCCGGTAGAAGGGAATGAAATTCGATCTATGCTAGGTCAAACCTATTGAAGTAACTCGTTGTTGAATGTTTGGTAATTTTAAGTTTAAAACCCTAATGACGAAATCTAACGCAGAGCTAGGGCTGAACATAGTCTCTTGTGTGATAAGGAATTCGAAGAAAATTTAGTAAGTGATGGGGGTGATTTCATGATTTGTGTGATGTATGCATGTTCTTGTTTCATTATGATACTAGCATGTATAGAAATGTTGCAATATTGATCACGTTGTGGTAATTGGATAGATGAATAATTTTGCCACGAAATCATGATGTAAATGTATGATCTTGATGATATACTTGTAATTGTGTTTGTGGTGTGTGATTGGGGATCAGATTGTCACGTTCCGGCAAGCTAACTTAAATCGAATTATCACATTCTGACATAAATACTGGATCAGATTGTCACGTTTCGGCACAACTATGTGATCAGATTGTCACGTTTTAACAAGCTAACTTGGATCGGGTACCACGCCGCTGCACTAACAGTTTAAGTTTGGGTTCTGTAAGATGACTAACTACTTGTGATAAGTTGAAGTGAAAAACATGTAATATTTCGATATTATGATGTTGTTATACTTGTGTTGATTTTGTTCTTATCTTAGCATGACCTAGTGTAGGTGGAAACATGGGTAAATATGTGAGTGTGGGGTGATGTGTAAATATCTTATGAGGGGTACTTGTCGAAAAAGAGTGATTTGTCGAGGCGTTTGTCGGGGTAAGTATTCGAAGGAGAAATGTGCCAATGTCTAGAGACTGAGGCAAGGGGGAAACCTTATGGATGGGGTAGATAAGGTGGCGATACTTTAAGAATGTGACAAGCTTGATTGGTAGGAAAAGGATGTTAACGGTGGTTGGGATTATCTAATGTGGTTAGCAGTGCTTAGGCTATGACTTAACAGGACTGAAAGCGTTAGTAGTTAGGAAAGAAAGTGGTTAGTAATTAGAGTGTTGTTACAAGTTAAGGGTGTTGTAAGAAAAGGGGCAAATGTGGAGAAACGAGTGGTACATGCATGCTCCCATTATTCTTTATTGTATTATGAGGTGGACTTGGGATGACCGAAGATACCTACCAGTACGTGTGGTTGTACTGATACAACTCTTGCTATGTCTTTTTGACATTGTTTGAATGCGGGATTGGTTACATTTCATTAGGTGAAGACGAAGAATTTCTCCAGCAGCTTCGACTCTTCCTTCCGCATGGTGGGAGCTATGTCTTATTTAATTATTGTCCATCGTTATTCATAGTAGCTCTTGTATCTGTTACACTAGATCCTTGGGGTTGTTAAATTAGTTTACACGTTTAACAAAAAGTGTATTTGAAAAGAATTAATTATTTAATCTTCTTAATTTTGTTGCCCGTCTTCTTTAATTTTCACTTTTTTTTCTCTATTAGGATATGAGAGTTCTCCTACTTAGGTGTTAGAATGGGTGACTTTAATCAATCTCTCGAAAGCTCCGTATCTCTATACGTATTTTTCTTTATTATAGCAAAAGCGGTTTCACTCAAATGCTCCTTTCTCGATATGTACTTTTCAACAAGAGTAAAGGGTCCTCTCTCTGCATAGTCATTTAGAGTAGGTTTACGTTCTTTTTTTTTTTTTTTATAAAAAAAGTGGTTCATATATATCTTAATGTTATATGAATGTTTACATATACTCTTTTTCTGTAATAAAATTTTAATCTAATTTTTTTGTTCATTCTTTTTTAGAAAATATAATCCATTTGAGGTATATTTGATTTTTCTCACACATTTTTTTTTGATATTTTTGTTTTAACTACTAATTTAAATTCATTATATTGATGGTCAAACTTATTTAGATTTCACAAATTTTCTTGTAAAATATATTATAGATACCCCAATTTTTTTTAAAAAAACTAAAGTACAATATAGCCGAGAAATAGTGTAAATTATAATATAATCATAAAAAAGATTAGTTTTTTTTAAAAAATTTCTGTACACTTAGAATTGATGAAAAAATAAGAAAAAAAATTCAAATGATGATAATCAATGAAGTCAAAAAACAATTGATTGATGTATGATAAAAGATTAAAATATCCCTTAAACTTTGCTACAAGGACCCTACGTGATTTTTTTAATAACTAATAGTTAAAAATATAAATTTAAATTATTTTTTCACTTATATTGAATAAAATGTATATGTGAGTTCCTTTTGTAACGCTAGAGGTATATGTAGGTTATTTGTATAACGATAAAAATATATATAAATCACTTATCATGTCTAAATAATAAAATTGGGAGATATATAATACTCTTTTCCCTTACTATGTTATAGAAAATAGTGGTTTCAAGTTTCAACGTGGTTGTTTCTTGTCATTATCGATAAGGTTGGGGGGTAATTTTGACTTCATTTGTTTCCATTAAGATTAAGAGATATGAATCTGAATACACACCTGAATATTAAGATTTGCATTAAGATCTAGATGTTTTGATCTGAATATACATCTGAATATATAGATGAGATATCTAAATCTGAACTAAATAATTAATGCATTTGTTTTCAAAATCTGAATGTGAAAGTGAAATTGAACATTATATATTATTAAAATATCATAAAATTTTTCTTTCAACAAAAAATATCAACTTTTTATTAAAAGAAAGTTTTGAAAGTTTTAATAATCATGACTTGGAGTACTATTTTTTCATTCAAAAATCTTGATAAACAACACACCACATAAATACAAGAAAATTATTAATATAAAAAAAAACTTGACAGTATTTATGAAAACTTACTAGTTGGAAAAAAATGGTGTGTTTGATTGACAGAAATAAAAAAGAAAATTTTTAGTTATGAGATAAAATAGCACGCCCAAAGCAGAGAAACCATGGTTTATTATTTGATATCTTATCAAATGAGTCTAAATGTTGTTAAGAGTCTCCTACAGAGTCGGATTCGTTCAGAGCTCTTCAGACCCATTAAAAGATTTTTTTTTAAAAAAATAAAACAAATAAACTTAATGGGCTGAATCTGAATGATTCAGACTTAGACCTAAAAAAACAAACTTACTTAATGAGCTAAATCTGAATGATTAAGATATAGACCTCACCTTAATCATTATATATCTCCGCAAAAGTGGCTTGCGATTAACAACTAAGAATAGCAAACTAAACTATATAAAGATGGTAAGAATATCGTTTTTTTATATATAAATTAAAATGACCCCATGGTCATAATTAATTTTTTTAAAAAAAGAGAGACAGGCTGGTAGGATTAATAATAATACCCAAATAGGATATCCAATCGTCATAAACGTTAGAAGTATCAGATGAAAGTTGGAATTACAAAAATATGAAAAAAATAAAAAGATATTAATAATTTTAAAACGGACTAAAAAGAAAAAATACTGAGATCTTCTTTCAAATTCAAAAAGATTTGGATCATTTCTTGATTTGTGGGTGACATTCTTGCGCAAAAGTCGCGCTGATCTTTTCTAAATGGTTTCAATTTTATTGGTGTCCCCATCAAAGGGACGTAAAGAGACACTAGAAAGTAGAATTCAAGAAAAGACTAGCAACCTTATCTTATTTAGGAAATTACCAACAACACAACCAAAATACTTGATAACAATAGGAACATTGAGGACACTCATCAATCTTAAACAAGTAACATTCTATCTTGTGATATGGGCGATGAAAGAATCCAACTCCATTCGAGAAACACCACCTTCCTCCGTGGACCGCTTTACAGCCTTCCTTAGTTCTTGTGCTCTTTTCCTAATCATATCACCTTCTTCCGATGCCATTAATTTGCAAACTGTATTTTGAATGGTGGAAGCAGTCACTAACTCATTCCGCTGCTCCCACTCCCTAACATGGAGCCCTATTTTTAGCACTTCCGCGACTAAAAAAGCATTTTTTGGTTGATCAAATTGGATAGGCCAAGCGGCTATTGGCACACCTTCAATAATGCTTTCTAAACAAGAAGTCCATCCACAGTGACTCATGAAGCCACCAGTAGAGGGATGAGCGAAGATTTCTTGTTGAGGTGCCCATTCTCTCACCACTAAGCCAACCCCTTTTACCCTTTCTTCAAATCCTTCTGGCAACTCAAGTGTTCCTGATCTATTCTCTTCGCATTTGTTGTTAACAGGATCTCCTACATCAGCATTTCTAAGTACCCATATGAACTTTTGTTTGCTTAGCTCTAAACCAATTGCTAGCTCCTTGATTTGTTCAGCTGAAAATGAAGTAGATGTTCCAAAAGACACATAAATAACTGATTTAGGAGGCTGTTTGTTGAGCCAATCCAAACAGAAGTGTTTGGTTTGGACCTTATCATGATCTTGTGTAAGGAGAATTGGTCCTAATGCCCATAACTTTTTGTTTTGCATGGTTGCAAGATTTGCCATGGAATCAACAATAGCAGTACCATCAATTACTTGACTTGTATTAAAGATATCACCAGCATTCTTGCCCATGCAATGATGTAGATACTTAGCATGGTGCTCCACATCCTCAGGGTTGTAACATCCATCATTGGAAGGTAGCTTTTTAAGAAGCTTTTCTTCAAGTGGAATAGGGAATCCTGCAGCTGGGGCATAGTGACTACAATACATATCGAAAATAGGTAGGCAATGAAATACATAGGATTCTCCATTGGGATATGAAGAAATATCCTGAACATTATAGGACATTAAAAGATCATGAACAACAACAATTCGTCTTGCCTTTGAGGAGATATCTCCAAGGAAAGAAGCAATGGGTTCACGTGTTCGCATAGAAGCATGCCAAATATGCATGGGAATATCTGGAGGAGGATCTTCATTAGGAATTTGGAGGTCATGGAAGTGGATTTTCTCTATGTCACAAGGATTTAAGGTAGTCGAGTGTTGCCTAGCTTGACTGTTAGAGGCGGCTAAGCCGAGATAGTAGACCGGTAGACCATAGGAGGAAATTCTACATGCAAAATGGAGAAGTTGTCGGAGATGGCTTTGAAGATGTAATGGAGCTATCACTACAGCTACATCATCTTTGTTATCCATGTGTGAAGATGTTGTGGAGTATAACTATTAGTATTTTTTTTTTTTTTTAAAGACTTATTGGAGTGTTACTCTAAACAAGGATATATAGATATGAAGTAACAACTACCAATACCAACAACCGTATTTTTAATGTTTGCATATGAAAATAATAATTTAATCTTTATTAAACAGACAGCCTAAAATTTAGATTCATCATTTTTCCAAATATATACTTCAATGTGTTGAGAAGAAAATATCATAAATAAGTCCATTAATTTAAGTATTTTGAATCATGTTAAATTTTAAGTACTTTAAATTATATATTAATCATTATGATTTATAATACTTCTAAAATAGTTTTCAATTGATATATATATATATATATATATATATATATATATATATATATATATATATATATATATATATAACTATTTCTGTCTCAATTTATTCGACACATGAAATTTTGAAATTCAATCAAACTTTTAATAAAAATAAAAATTTAGTTATCAGTTATTGTAATTTGTTAATTTAAATTTTAATTGTCAAATAATAATCTCAATCTATGTATCACGTGTGAAATTTGAAATTCAATCAAATTTTAATATGTTTTTTTAATATCGTTTATCATTAATTATTGTGACTAATAATATACATTATTTTCACTGTTCCAATTTATATGACACAAATAAAATTTAGTTTTTATTTTTTTTAAAAATCATATGGAGAGAGCAGAATAAAATAAAATTGACTAACAATGGAGGAAGATGATAAAATTTGCAAAAACAGCTTTGGCAAAGTTTGTAGAAAAAAAAAGAATAAACATATACGTTTCAAATGAATAGGTCTACAAGATTAATTTGAAAAATACCCGCTTTATCCTAAGCTCCTCTTTTTTAATTTTTATTTTTAATTATATAGAAGAAGAAGAATTTACTACCTTTTCACGTGCGCATAGTGGGTGTGCTGTATGTTAATAGGTGCTGGAGGTGGGGTGTGGGGGGGCGAATGGATGTGTTGAGTGAATAAATATCTTTTTATTAATTATTTTCTTTTATTTTCTTATGTATTTGGACAGAAGTCGTGTTATAATATTAAGAGCGATGATTTAAAATAATAAATAAATTTTTATTTTTAATTTTTAATTATAACACATAATTTTCATTCAAATATATACTTAAGAAATAAAAAGAATAAATAAAGAGTTAAATCCATGTTGCGTCTTGTGTGGGAGTTGAAGAAAAGGAAAGAAAAAAAGAAAAAAAATGAAGGGAGAGGGTCAGTTCTAACGTGGGAGATGGGTGAAGTGGGGATGGAATATAAGATAAATTTAAAATTAAAAAAAAAAAGTTGAAAATTAGTTAAAAGTAAGAGAAAAAATAAAAAAAGAAAAGGATAAAGAAAAATTTAAGATAATATAATTATATTTTAAATTAATTATCACGTGTCATGCAGTGATTAGTGTATGATGATATTTATTTTTTAAAATTTCGTATTAATATGATAAAACACCCCCATAATTAAATTATCTTTTAAAAATTTTTAGAGAACCACCTTAGATTTCCTCTCACATTTACTTGTTTTTTAAGTTTTACATACCTTTTCCTTTGACGCAAATGGATGTGTTGTGTGATTTTTATTAATTTTTTTTAAAAAAAAACAGATAGTTGTTATTTTTAACTTAAAAGAAGTTAAAATGTTTATTATATATATATACACACACACATATATATATATATATATATATATATATATATATATATATATATATATATATATATATATATATATATAATTGGACTTTAAAAGAGTTGGTGCTTTCTCCCTTTTCAATGCACGTACCATAGAACATATACTAGTTAAGGATTCCATCAACATAAAGCATGATCATAAGCAAAAACATATTATCATAAAGTCATGTGAACATTTCATATTCAAAAGATCATATAAACATAACATAAAAAACACTTATCAATAATCTCATCCTCAACCTACAAGTGCAATGGTCATGTGAAGCCCCATAACCTCTCACGATCATATAGATAAGATAGGAGACCATGAGTAAAGCTTTGCTTCATATAACTTGCAACATAATTAGTCATCACTTCAAATAACATCATAATCCAATAACATATTCATCATAATGACCAACATCATATAAGAGTAACATCATGCGTCATAAACATATATCTTTCATGTTATCATATTTCATAAGAAAAAATCTTCAAGCACTTCCCTCAGAGTCAACTTGTGCAATGTCTAGGTAGAGTCTCATACCCCTACCTATACTAAGTAAACTCCTCAAGTCACCCTACTCAATGCTCATTTACTTGTCTTTCATGTTACATGAGGGAACATTTGCCTTAACCGACATAGACCATGTGAGCTAAACATGGAATCCATGTCATAAAACCCCCGGAAGAAGGTGGTCTACCAGCCAAAGTAGAACCTAACATGACATAACTTTGTAGGTGGATCCACTAGCTAGTATCCTTTGGTGGCAACATAGTTCAAGAACTAGGAAATGTATTAGAGACTCATAGTTCCACATTACATGGCAGCCTCAATCTCACGAGAGTCATTGTGAACCTACCTTCCAAGTAGGGAAGGGACACCTCTCATATCTAGTCCATATGTGCTTAGTTTAAGTCCCTTTCTTGAATAGCCTTTAAGTTGTTTTTAATCATAAACTTATCATAGGTCATAGGAGATTAACTCTTTCTATAAACACGATCATGAGCTTTTTTGGATAAGTGAGAATTTCCTTTCATCATAACCCTTTGTATGTGAGATTAACATAACATAATCACCTTGTGTAAAGCATACAAGAGGATATCATAAACTTGGATTTTTCGTATTCTTATCATGATCTCACAAGTAACATGTTCATAGCCTAAAATATACACATAGCAACATCATACATACTTCCTTAACATAGCATCATGATTTATAGGCTAACGTAAACATTGTAGAGACTTACCTCTTGCTTCCAAGAACGTTATTCAAGAACTTACGTTCAACTTACAACATTCATTCATATAATCATAACATAGTGAAATACTCAATAGCATAATCAAGAACAACTCTTCAAATCATATACAAGGACAATTCGTAACGTAGGATAAGGAAAGGGGTCATTTAAGAGTTCATTCTAGTCTTAGTTCTAATCTCTATATTTACATGTCATCAAGTAAAAGAAACAACCATATGAAACCGTCATCAAGATAAGAACATGCTTCACACGAAATTCAAACATAACTAACCACATATTCATCAATTCTTGTGAAATAGACCATAGAAAACACTTACTTTTTATTAAAAATCATAAATCTAGGGTTAGGAAGAAAATCCGTTTTGTAGAGTAAAAACCCTAGTATTTGAAGTTCTTAAAAACTTATCTTGAAAGGACCTCTTGGGGAAAGGAATCCCAAGAGTGAAAAACGCATAGCTTATAGATGAAGAATCCACGAAAATTGGATGAAAACCTTGAAGTCTTTGTCTTCTTCCTTAAACTCTTCTTTTTCTTCAATAGAGTTTGGAAAAGAGAGCGTTTCTTGAGAGATGAGAGAATTTTTGTTTGAATCTGATTTGGACGTGTAAGAGTGGTCTAAAACTGACCTAATATACATATATAGTCGTCCAATGAATTACCCAAAAGACCCTCCACTTAAATGATTCTCTTTATGAAGTTAAATTACCAAAAATACGACTTTAACGATTCTGGGAAGTAGCTACGCGTCACAAGGCCAATTCCCGTCATTTTTATTAAATTTTGAGTTGAGGCAGTGAGGTGCGTCTCAACCTCGCGTCGCGAGGCTGCCACTCGAATCTTGAAGCAGAAACATGCGTGACAGCCTCGCGCTGCACACCATGCGTCCAAAATCTGCCTGCCCACCCATGTTTGGGTCCTCCCCAAGGACCCTTCGGGTGGTTATTGGGGCGCAGTTACCGGATGTTTGGACCCTTTGTACTACGTACCACCTATACAAGGTCTCTTTACAAGTTTTGGACTTCATTTGATACGTCGAAACCTTTCCCAAACATAGAGACGTCAACTAGTTTGAATTAGTTAGTTTCCGGACGTCAAAGTCTTTCTAAGTCGTTTTGGCTCTAACCTTTTTCCAAATGAGTTTATTACATTAATATAGGTCTAGAAACATCATTTTAAACCTTATTTAATAGGGTAAGCTCTAGTCTAAGTCGTGTTACACGACCTTCACCCCATGATCCTTATTCGGAGAGTTGATATTCCCTTGAATGCCACCGCCATTGACCTTCACCTCGTCAGGAGGAAAACCGCCCTTTATGTGGGGATCAAGTTAAGACAATTGATCACCTATTCTTCGAATGTGAATTTTCCGAAGCTTGTTTGATCATAATAACTCAATAGACGAGACAACATGTTCAAAATCAAGAAATAGAATGGTACTGGAAGAGACTACCAAGAAGGGCAAAAGGGAAACAAGCACAACTTTTCTGGGGATGATACTTGCAGCAGTAATATGGAAGGCGAGGAACAATGCAGTATGTTATCACACAACTCCAAGACACCTCAGGTGATATGCCATAAAATCATATACACGTATAGTGCACCAAAGAAACAAACCACTTTAGTGGGATTGCTGTAAAGGGGTAAGAGCTTGTTTGGCTCAGCTTAAAAGCTGGTCAAACTGACTTGAAAGCTGATTTTTTGACTTATTTAGCTGTTTGACAATACTCAAAATAACTTATTTTAAGTGAAAAAAAACTTATTTTAAGCCAAAAGTTAAAAGCTGGGGTAGGGGTACTTTTTTTTCTCCAGCTTATAAGCTGTTTTAAGTTGACCACATTTTTACCTTTTTGCTGTCACGACCCAAAACGAGTCGTGAGTGGCACCCACACTTAACCTCCTAGGTGAGCGGACCAACAAATCTAAACCCAACATATAGCAATAGTTCAACTATAAATAATGCGGAAGCTCCAAAAGATACTAAGCAACCAATTTAAATAAACTTCTAAAGTTTAACACTTATTATTCCCAAAATCTGAAAGTCATCACATCAAGAACATCTATCCTCAAATTACCAAGTATAAGAGTATTTAAGAAACCAAATTAAGTAAAAATATGGTCCATGTCCGAAGTTCAAAGACATCAAGACGTGAAGGAGAGAATCCAGCACGAGCTAGGAATAATAGCTCACCAGAACTCTCGATGTCTTTGAAGACGGCTAGAGAGGCGAGTCGAAGTCGATGGCACACTTGCTGCACTCCACAAAATAGCAAAGAAGAAAATACAAGTAGCAGTACAAGGAACAAGTACTGAGTAGGTATCATCGGCCAACTCAAAATAGATTACAATATATATTGAATAATAATATAAAATCAACTACAATACTTAACAGGTGGCAAGCAACAAACACATGAACCATTGACAACAACACCATAATAGGTACACCATCAATCACAACATCAAGCACACCTATGAGGACTCATGCCTCCACACCATACTCATTTGGGAAATAGGTTCTTTGAATTTGAGTATATTAAGATAATTCAAGATTCCTTTCCTTTAATGTTATCGTGTCGGAACGTGACACTCCGATCCAATTATCTCATTATTTATTTCATCAAGCCTTCTTTATTCAAGGCGTCATTTTAATAGAGAGGGTTCAAGATTAGAAATTCAACAGTCTCATGATTTTAGGCCAACCACAAACCACACAATCAAAACATAGAACCACACAATCAAATACATAGGAGACTTTACAATATCACTCAATACATATCGATCGTTATTTAGAGTTTATCTATCACATAGAAATAAACCATATCCTACCTCCACCGAAGAACCAAAATCAAGCAAGCTACCTCTCCAATGCCTTTGCCTTCCTCAGTGCCTATGAACCTTTTCAATTTGAAGTCTAAGTCGCTTGCTTTCTTCTTTCGTTCACGCTCTCTCTTTCGTTCTCCTCTTCTGCTCTTTTTATTTTTCTTCTACAGATTCTTTTTACCCTAATTATCATATAACCAATTATAAAAAAAAAAGGATAAAAGTAACCCACTATTTATTTCACTATTATCTTCTTTAACCACCAACTAAATAAGTTATTAAAATTAACCCCACTAATTTCATAATTCTAATTATGAATAATCCAAAACACCCATTTAAAAATTTAGCGGAAGTCCGACCAAGTGTGGGGTTACGCAGCTTGTGACGGTCCGTCGTATCTATGACGGTCCGTCCTGTAGGTTCGTCACGAAGTTCAGAGAAGTAATCCCAGTACCCAGATTCCAAGAGTTGAAGTGTTTTGGAACGAAGACGCTCGACGGACCGTTGTGCCTATGACGGTTCGTCATACTTGCCGTCGAGGGTAGTGAAGAGAGCAGCAGAAGAAATTGCACAAGTATGGGACGACGGAGTCCATGACGGTCCGTCGTGACCATGACGATCCGTCGCGTGGTCCGTCGACCCAGTAAGTATTTATCAAAAATAATTCTACTGCTCAAACCGACTAATTGGGTTGTTACATTTGCCCTTAATATTTTTATACAATCTCCAAATTACCCACATAACCCTAACATCTCTTTCTTCTATTTTTCCCTTTTCACGTGTGGATGATAGACAATTACTATTACTAATGAATGAAAATAAAATAAATCTTAAATCTTTCATGTGATCTATTCAAATTATATATTATTAAAATGTAAAATAAGTTGCACATATAACTTAAATAAAAATTTATATTCCTCTTATAAATAATTTGTGATAATAAAGAAATATGTGAATGATAGACAATTATTATTACCTATGGATGAAACTAAAATAAAATCTTAAATCCTTCTTTAATCTATTCAAATTATATATCTTTAAAATCTATAATAAGTTTATATTCCTCTTATAAATAATTTGTGATGAGAAAGAAATATGTGAATTATAGCAAAATATAATTATTTATGGCTGTAAAATATAAATTAATTAACTTTTATTATGTTAACAACTTTTAAGGGTATTTCAGACATTTTGATTTAAAAAGATGTTTATCAGCACTTATTTGCTAAACACATCAACTTTTTTTTTAACTTCAGCACTTTTATCCAAACGCATAACTGCTTATTTTAAAAATAAGTTTCAGCACTTTCAAAAGTACTTTTTTAAAGCTGCTTTTATTAAGCCCATCCAAACGGGCCTAAGTCGTGATTATATATATAATATATAACAAAAACAATTCCTTAAAATAATGAACAGAAAAAGTAATACTAGTTTGATTTATCCACAATAAATTAACCAAAAAATTAAATTTTCTTCTATTATTTGATATTTCATACCCTATTTAGTTCTTCATTTTTTACTTGAATACACCTATTAAAAAATAATATTCAAAGTTTGGGATTTTTATAATAATTTCGGTTAAAAATTTAACATATTTCAAAACTTTTTTCAAAAAAATAATAGTTGACATAGTGAATTTACAATTTTATCTCTTTTAATTGATAATATTTCAAAATCAATTTACTGATTAAGAAGGTTTTACTTTTTCAAAAACATTAATTTTATAAATAAATTGAGAACATAATAAGTAAAAAATATTATTATTTTTATTTGTTAAAAATGATAAAGTAAAAAGAATTAAATATAAAATCAAAATTAAACAAGGAAAATGAAATAATTTTGTAGTATACGTGATTTGTCCAACAAGGGGTGGCATTAACTTTATTTTTGTCAATTCTGAACTCTGGTCCACTCCTTGAAATGAGAATTCATTAGAGTCTGTTTCATGTAAATTGAATACTTCTGGAAGATATTTGACTAAATACAAACAAACAAAAAAAATTGAAAATATCTTATAAAAGATGAAATGAAAAAATTTAACAATAAAATTAAATATTTTATTAAATATGTAAAATTTTATACTAGGAAAATCTTTCTATGTTGGCAGATCTATGTATGCTGTACGTTAAATCAAAGCTCCATTATTTATGTTCGACAGCTATATTTTGAAAAATGAGCCCCATTATTTTTTTTTTATGGTCCTAAAAGATTTTTATTAAAGAGGACCTAAGAAGATTTTTATTTTATCGAAAGAACTAAATTAAAAATAGCAATAGCAAAATTTGAAGAAGATTTTTATTTTATCGAAAGAACTAAATTAAAAATAGCAATAGCAAAATTTGAAATTTTGCTAATTAAGCTTAAAATAGGAGTTTTTGGTCAATTTTAAATAATCATAATTTTCAGTATATGATGAGTTGGCCTATAACATATCAAATGAAAGATGTTGAAACCTTCTTTACAATGCCATCGAATTTGTTAATTTTAAACTCGTATAAGGGAGATATAAGCGTTTGATATCATATTGTTCAATTATATCACAGTGATAAAATAAATTATATCATTTACATAGTGGAATAAGTTATTTCAGGATAGTTAATCTCAAAATAACTTATCCTAAGATAACTTGTTTCGAACTAAATGATCCCTAAAATATTTGAACCAAAATTTCATGTGTCAATATTTGCGCTAACACGTTCGTAATCTTGATTTCATGAATACTTGTAAGATCAATCCTTTAGATCTTACCTAAAGCATCACCGCTTCAATATACATATAAGCAAAATTAGTTATTATGTTCATTTACTAATTTCATTCAGAATTAATTCAACCTCTTTATGAAACACTATGCCCTATGAAATTTGTCACTATGCTCATATTATTTCAGGCACTTAACAACTCCTTAACTCTTCACATAACATTTGTAGTACACTTGAATCAAAACTCTAAATGAGAAGACCCATTAAATTTGTATGGTCAGAGTATATATATAGTAATACAAAGTTGAGTTCACATCATTTAAATTTAGTTTTAAGGACATAGATTAGGAGTATTCAATTTTCAACATTTCGAGTTATATACATCTTTTTCTTTTAAAAATATATAATATTTTAGCGATGTCGATATACATCTTATTAATATACAAGAGTGTAATACTGGTGCAATTCTTTAATATTTTATCTTTGTAATTTTTATATTGTCTCATCATGAAATTAACGAATAATGTATCATCAATATAAATTGCGGTGTACACGTGGGAGTGTTTCACCCTTAATCAGAAGTCTCATGTTCGAGCTCTGGGGTTAGGAGAAAATATTGTTGGAAGCGTTTAGTCAGAGCTTCAATGTGTGCTCCAGTCGCCGAGTAAGAAACAAAAAAGATGGATAATATATTGGGAAAACTGTATAAAATAGCAAATTATTAATTCAAGTCAAATGTTATAACCACAATTTGATTTAATTGTAACTCGTAGCAAACAATTGTCATTCGCCTATCTCCCTAGATTTCTTGCTCGCCAGTCTCCCTCGGCTCTCTCACTTTGTACAAGCAAAAATGTATAAAATGTGTTTGTGTTTGTATAAAGCAGAGAAAACTGTATATACAAAAATATATACATATATTTTCATCATATACCCTAATAATTAAACAAATATAGATCTTTCCGTGCCCAGTTCTCTTTGTCTTTCTCTCTTTCTCGCTTCATACAAACACAACTTATACAAATTACAATGTATAATTTGTGTTGTATAATGCGACAGAGATGTATATATTTTGATATACAAATTTTATTTCGATTCAAGTGTATACAGATACAAATTTTATGCAGATATACAGACACACAAAATTGAATTTAGAGACTGCCATCGATTTATACAAACGGAGCGCAATTATACAAATATGATTTTTATGTTTGCTAAACCTAAAATTTACTCGTGTATATATCTACATAAAATTTAAATTTCTTTACAACGTATCGAGTTAAAATATTTATATTTGTATATAAAATTTCTCTTTCTCTTTATACAAACACAAATTATACATTTTATTTTGTATAATTTGTATTTGTATAAAGCGAGGGAAATGAAAAGGCGAAAGAGAACTGAATAGGGAAAGATTTGTATTTATGTAATTATTTGTATATTGGACAGAGAGATATGTATTGACATTTATATATACAGTCTCTCACTTTATACAAACACAAACACAAATTAGTGAAAGATGCAAGTGATAGATGGTTGAAAAAGAGGAGAGTGGCGAGCGAAATTAAAGAGAGAGGGGAGAGAGGCGAATGGCAAGAAGCTTGTTGCGAATTAGAATTAAATTAAACTGTAGCTATAACACTTATTTTGAATTAATAGTTTGCTATAATACACTATTTTCACTATACAAACACAATCATTGATAAATACACATAGTATTTATATATATACAATTATCTAACATATATATATATATTCAATTCACCTCTGTCAACTCTCTTACTCGCTTCTCTCCTTTCCCTCCCAATCTCGTTCGCCACTCTAGCCTAACACAAAGATCATATATATATACAAACACATATTTCACATATATCGTTGCAATTTTCATACAATTCGCCGCTATTTATGCAAATCAAATGTTTCATAACAAACATAATTTGACTATAGAACGCAAATAACAAATTGTAATTATAAAATGGTATAATATAATTGTTATGTTTGTTATTCCAAAACACAGGATTTCATTTCGAGAAAAAAGAACCTTTCAATTTATTTAGATAATTTAAGCAAATGATGAGAAGTATCAAAATTCATTCCACACTAAATAATTGAAGGAAAATCTTTCAAAATGTCAATATTTTAACATTTAAGAGGGCTCATTAGCAACACTTTTAATATTTAGTAGAAATGTCAAATTTTAGTTTGTTATGTATCTTATTTATGTTTTTATTATTTATTTTTATTTAAAGAATATAATTATTTAATAACAAAAGGGAGAAAATCAAGGGAGAAAATATTTCAGAAAAATGTAAGGATCACTTAATTTTCTCATCAGTTACATTTTCAAGTAAAATCTAAACTTAGTTCTCTTTTTTTCTCCTGATTTTCACCTTTTTAAAATTATATTCATTCCACAATATATTCTATTTATATTCATTATAGTTTTTTATTAGTTTGTATTCATTCCAATAGGTAGTCTAAATGTATCTATATTGTCATTTAAGAAACATATTTGTACTCGTATATTTTTTTCCCTCTCCAGTTATTTTTTTCTTCAAAAATCTTGTATTTCGTATTCATTTCAATATGTATTTTATTTGTATTTCTATTTATTCTAGTTTTTATTTAGAATTTTGTATAATAATATATAAAATACAAAAAATTAGTATGATGAAAAAGTGAGAATGAAATATAAAATTGAAAAGAAATAATTGAATATTTGGTGTAGTCATTCTTAAATAAAATACATAATTAGTTGACATACCTTTAGAATAAATACAAATTAAAATAAAATGTCAAATTCATAAACTATGCAACATAATTTTTGAATGTATACAAATATTAATTGTATAAATACGATTTTAAATACAAATTGAGAAAGGATACAAATTCTGATTTTTTTATATATATAAAAAGAAACTAATAGGATTTTGTTCTTCGTGTAAATAATATACATATTTAGTTAGTACAACATGAGATTATGAATAAATATAAATATTAATAGCATACATACTAATTTGAATATTAATTGAGAAAGGATACAAAATTCTAAGAAAAAATTACAAATACAAATACATAAAAATTTCATAGCATACAACACAAATCCAACAAAAGTTCATTAATAAAACCTGAAATGTCATGGTCATGTAAAATGTATTCATAAATTATTGAATATCTACAAATGTGAAAAAATATAAAGGAATGAAAAAAAAATACGTTATCAAAATTAACAAAAACTGACCCCAAAATACAATAATAAAATAACAACTGAATACAAAATACAAACTAATAAAATATTGCACAATGTACATAACAAAAAATTTACAAATATATTCAGTACACATTGTTGAACAAATTGTTATTTAACTTCAACTAAACAAGCAAAAATCTAAACATGTAAAAAATATTTAATACCTCTTCATCAGCAATTTGGTATTCGCCGTCATTTTCTTGTACCCTACGAGTTAAGTTTTCAATATGAATTTGACGAAGACTTTATTCTTGTCGTCTTTCATCCCTAATTTTAGAAGCAGATCTTACAATATCTGCTATTTCTTGAGTAATACATTGATTAAATGATGGAAATCACTAGAAACCGTTTTACTAAGATGAATATTGACTCTTAGAATCATTCTTTGAAGAGTGTTTTATAGATCTAAACGAGAAGAATCCTATTTCCACCAATGATTTAAACAACAATAAAATTAGAAAATAAAGCTATAAAAAGAAGTTAACGATGAAAATACCTTAATTAGAGGAACTTGTGTGAATTCAAATTTTGAAGATAAAAAAAAATATTTCGGTAGAAGATAATAAAAAAATTGGAGTTGAAGAGAAGAAGAATTTGAAGGTTGAATAGGAATATGAACATGAAAATATGGAGAGAGAGAGAATTTTATTTTTTTTGAAAATATGGAGAGAGAGAATTTTATTTTTTTTACTTATGCGATAAAAATGGAAGAGAGAGATATGGGGAAAATTTATAGATTTTGATTTTTTTAAAAAAATTAAAATAATTTGGGAAAAGTGAACTATGAATATAGAGAAAATAATCTAAAACCCCTCCAATCTATATGTGAAATCCTACATTCATAAGTTGGAGTGATTCACACGTACAACAGTTGTCAATAAATTTTTTTATATATTTTTAGTTTCTTCTTTCATTTTTATTTTATTTTATTTTATTTTTATTTTAGAACTTGTAGACTCTATATATACACAAATTGATCGATCAAATTTTAGATTGCTATAATACTTGCCTCAAAATCATTCAGTTGTTTTCTTGGATTTATAAATTTCTGAAAAATCGAAGAAAAAATTTATTGTTCTTCATTGTGTTGTTTGATTTGTACGAATCTATGAGTGTGATTAAGTTTGTTGTATGAAATCTATACATTTCTTGTTACTTGATTTCGAATTTGGTGTGAAGATTTGAGGCAAAAACTAGAAAACTCCATTGATGTACAAAGTTGTTCAAATAAAAAAGAAATGTGGGTTTCTGGGTTTGAATTTAAATATGAAAATCTCATTCTCAATACTAATTTGTAGATAATAAATTGTATCCTTTTGTAGAATTTCATTGTTGAGTTCTCGAGTTTGAAAACATCTAAATCAATTGATTTGAACTAAAAAATTGATGAATGAAAGACGAAATACAAATCTATGGACAACCATTGTCAAAGAGCTTTGAAGCTCAAGTATGAATATTTGAATTTGTCGATGAATTAATCTTTTTCAGTGATTATTTCCTCCTCATTGCCGGTTCGTTCGATGAGTTTCTCTAACAAATATGAAATTCATCATTTATCAAAGATGGGGTTGGGACTATTGATTCTTCTCCTCCAAAGTGAAAGAGAAAGTTATATCTTCCATTAAAAGGGTTTCATTTTGCTTATAAAAATATATAACTAATATATATTACTATTTAATTATAACAAAAAAAATAGTTGTTTTTTGCTTCTCACTCTCTCAAAGAGAATGAATACACTTTCTATGCCAACTCCGTATTTAAGGAGTCATTTATTTTATTTTTTAATAGTCTAGGGGGGTGATAGGACACCCGTAAAGTTGCAGTGTGTAATTGAAATTTCGGGTACAGATTGGAGAGGTTTTAGACTATTTTTTCATGGATATACATAAAAATGTAAATAAATTATTTTTTAGGAGATAAAATAGGAATTTAATTAGGATACATATTCTTTTTCAAAATAATGATATTTTTGACATTTTAACTAATATTTTTAAAGTAAAGAGTTTTTTACTAATTAAGTTATTGATTTTAACTAGTTTGCTAATTTTTCCATAATTGAAACTTTGAATCAAAAAATGACAACCTAATTGAGAATTCATTTAAGTTACAATTATAGATTTCAAAAAAAAAAAAGAAAAAAAAAAGAGATAACTAGATTACAAAAAAAAAATTAAGTACAACCGAAATAAGGAAATAAATAAAGGAAAATTTTTCAAAATAATAATACTTTGATATTTAATGGGATCTCTTAGCAATACTTTCTATATTTATTAAAAACAAAAATATTTTAGTTTATTATGGGTTGATTTGTGTTTTTTTTTCTTTAGTTAATTTAACATAATATAATTAAGAAATAACAAACTAGAGAAAATCAAGGGAGGTGGGGGGATATTTCAAATTAAATTAAGTTGCTGAAAAATTTTATTATTTTCTTTATCAAAGATTATGAGACCTAAAATAAGCGGTTTCTTCCTTCTTTCTAAAAGTCATTATTTGTCCTTATCTTTCAAAACTAGTTATTGTTATGAAATTTTAGTATAATACTTTAGAGTTTTATCTATTAAATATTTTGTTTTTTTGAAATTTACAAATTTGAACACCTATAATTTTTATGTTATTTGACATACTTTTCACACTATATTTATTTTATTTATCAAAAAAGTTTATCCTTTCTTAAATCGTATTCATTCCAATATGTATATCATTTGTATTCATTCTAGTTTTCATGTTGTATTTTTATATGTTATTTGAAATACTTTTTTCACAATGTGTTTATTTTATTTACCAGAATTTTGTATCATTTCTTAAATCGTATTTAATCCAATATGTATGTCATTTATATTTGTATTCATTCTAGTTTTCATGTTGTATTTTGTATAATTAAACTTGTATTTCTTTACTAGTTCATATTCATTCCAATAGGTATGTCAAATGAATTTGTAGTTATTTAAGAAACATATTTGTATTCATTTTATTTTTTTATTGTGTATTTTATTTTTCTCTTCAAAATGATGTTTCCGTTCCTAAGTCGTATTTATTCTAATTGATATATTATTTGCATTATATTCATTTGAATTTTTATATCATAATTTGTATAATGATATATATGTATTCAACATCACATTAAAAAATGTATTCAAATATTAAAATGTATTCAACTCAAACAAATAAATATATATATATATATATATATGAATTTCTAGAATCTACAAAATCTGAAAAATTAAAAGATAATTACAAAAGAATTTGAAAATTATAAATATATAATGAATATATAAACAAAATCACATGAAAATTAGAATATTCGAAATCCATAATGTGTAAAATCGGTACTTTAAACATTAAATCAAAAAAATTATTTTGGATGATGAAAACTATCTTGCCAATCGAGAAATCTGCTTGAATTAATAAATAGTTTTAGTTTAACAATAAATAATTTCTTGGTGAGCAAGCACCTTGAAGGAATCTAAACTTGAAATGTAAGATATGGTGAACAAACGTGAAATGTGGGGAGGAAAGATGAATGATAATGAAAAAAGTAAAGTTTATTAGTTTTTTTTTAAAATTTAAAACGGTTAATAGCGTATATTTTGGTCCAATCAATGACTCTTTCAATAAATAAAATTGATTTAAAATACTAAAATATGAATACGTATTATTTTAGAACAATATTATCATTCTGCCATTTTATTAAATATTTTAAATTACCGTTATTTTAACTAATTATGTTAGTAATTGTGACTTATTTGCTAATGTATCCATAAATTAAAACAAAAAATGAACCCAGATTAAAGACTCATTTTTTCTCAAATCTTTGACCCATTAAGTTAAAGTCGTGATTTTTCCGGCCTATGGCCCATGGATCCATAGCTTCATTTTGAGGAGGTTGACTCGAAGAAACATATAATATTTGGGCCTGTTTTGTAAATGCAAGGAATGGAAATTATTTTCTTACGACATGTTTTTTTGGAAACAGTGAAATTCTAACTTATTTTTTCATAGTTTGTTTGGTGAGTAAAAAGTATTTTTTAATATTTGATTGGTAAATAAAAAACATCTTCTAGATTAATATTTTTTATTTTTGGCTTGAGACTAAAAAATAATTTTTGACCCGATAATTGATAAAAAACATTTTTTTTTTAAAATAGTAAAAAATTAAACGGGATGGTCAAGCCGGGGGGGGGGGGGGGAGGGAGGTGGACGTATAAATTAAATATTTTAAATTTTGATATATTTGTAAAAAAGATTAAAAAAAATAAAAATTGACGGGGTGGCATGGGGTGGGGGCTGGCGTAAATATTAATTTTAGGTTTTGAATATTTTTACAAAAATATTTTTTTTTTTAAATCTTTTGACCGGGTGGTCTAGGTGGGGTGGAGAGAGGGGGTAGGGATGGTGCGTGACATAAAAATGATATATTTTTTCAAAACTATTTTTCTATGGGGGAGGGGGTTAGGGTATGACATGAAGTAAAAAATGAAATTTTTAAAATTTGAAAATACTTTTGGGGGAGAGAGGGTAGAGACTATGAATTGGATGAGGTAAAAATAATCTTAAATTTAAACTAATTTTTAAAATTGTATTTGTTTTTTGGGGTTTGGGTTTTGGGGGTGGGGAGGGAGGGTTGAAGGTAGGAGTAAAAAAATATATGAATTTTTTTTTATTTGGATGGGTAGGGTCGGGAATGGGTAAGAAAATAATATTGTAATTTAAGGATAAATTAGAGTTTTGGAAAATATATATTTTTTTAATGTGAAGTCATTTTTTTTATATTTGAGAAAAATACATTGATGTGAAAAATATTTTCTAAAACTTTCACGCCAATCAAATATAGAAAAAATTAGAAAATATTTTTTAAAAAATATATCCTTCATAACAAACACACCCTTAGTTATTATCGTTTTTTTTAGAGTCAAACAATAAAAACTTTAATTAATATTTTACGATATATTTTTTTCATCACATTGATATGTAAAAAATTACAATTTATAATCTTTTTAGTATAGCTTTTGAATATCTAAATTTTTTATTTAAAATATCAAATTAATTTCATCTAATTTAATTTTAAAATTTAATTAAATTGAATTTTAAAAAATGCAACGTAAGGCAGGAGTATGATGAGTTTGATGATAATTTTAGTCAAATATCAAATGCGTAAATGAGTTAGGAAGGAAGAGTGAAGACCAGTAAATGAAGGAGCGTAATTGGTTCTTGTTTATTTTAAGAGGAGGAAACAGAGGAGCATAGTTAGCTTCATTACATATAAAAAACTTGAACAGATTTGTCTAAATTCAGTAACCATTAAACTGATTGAAACATTTAATTTAAGCATCATGTAATTATGCTTATAGTTGACAAAATAGAAGTGATTTATTGATCATTCCAGCTTTCGAACGATCATAGGAGCACCATATTGTGGTTGTAGAACAAGAGCTGGCATTGTTGGACCATGAGCATAGGATGGGGAAAGCTCAAATGAGTAGTTCTGTAAGATTTTAGCCAAAACAAGCTTCCCTTGAATCATCGAAACATTCATTCCAAGGCATATCCGAGAACCCCAACCAAATGGGAAGTACATCAGGTCCTTTGATGCTTTTGATACCCCTTCTGAAAACCTTTCTGGATTGAAAATTAATGCATCTTCACCCCATGCCTCTGTATCCCGATGAATTGTTTGTAGAGGCACTAAAAGTTGCGCACCTGCTGGGATTGTATACTCTCCGAGCTTTGTTTTTTTGTTTGTTTCTCTAACGAGAGAACCTGATGGATAGAGCCTCAGAACCTCGTGCAAAATCATTGTTACCTACAGTACCATTTTCCTCCTATCAAACAAATTAATAATTAGATAATAACGGAATAAAAAGTGTGATGGATGGGAAATCTTACAATCTTTAGGTGGTTGAGTTGATCAAACTTAGGTTCATCTTTTCCAATGACTTGAAGAACTTCTTTCCTAGCTTTCTCTTGCCAATCTGGATGCATAGTCAACACAATTGCAGTCCATGTTAACAAAGTTGCAGTAGTCTCTTGACCAGCAAAGTAGAAAGAGTTACACTCTTCTATCATATCCTCTGTACTCATTCCTTTATTCGACTTCTTATTCCCTTGCTGTTCTTCCTGATTAGATTTCATCAACAAACCCAATAGATCTTCGTTGTGTGATTTTCCAGATTGTACCTCTTTCTCTCGTTTCTCAATGATTGATTTTAACGAACTACGAACTGTGTTATAGATGTACAATCTTCTCCGATTAGTTTTCGTCGGCACAAACCTATTACATTCATCATCAATTGTTAAGATCCATTGCGAAAAACAGACTGAAAGGCATTAGCTAATTACAACTACCTTAACCATGGGAAGACATTAATAGCAAGCTTTGCAGTGAAAATTAGTTCACATTGCTCTCTCAGAAGTGAAAATACCAATTTCCCTTCTTCAAAATTGCTACCGAAAGCTGCTTTCGATAGCATATCTCCAGTTAAATTATGAAATTCTTGAGAAATATCCAATTCACAAGAACCCGTTGAACCCGTTAGCTTATCCCATCTGCTTATCATGTCATCCGTGCATTCAACAAATAATCCCAACATCACCTGTGCAAAGTGCAAAACACAATAAATCACGGAAAATTATTATACATTAACCAGAAAACTAATATACCTTCAATTTTTCCATGTGGAATGCCGGATTAAGAATTTTTCGATGCTTGGCCCATTTTTCACCATCGTAAGTCCCTAGCCCTGTTACAAATAGCTTCAGAAAAGCACTGATTTTTGGTTTTCTGAACTCACCAGATTTGTTTGACAGTACTTCCTTTATTAACTTGGGATCCAAAATGGTTAATCGAGGGATGGGTCCTAGCCAAAACAAGTAAAGTTTCTCTGCAATAACAATCACTAGTGTTCAAATCAAATGTAATTACTCTACCAAAAAAAGATGGAGAATTATTAGTGAAGAATAATTACTGTAAGTGGTAGCGAGTTCATAGAACAATGGATTAAGTCGAGGTGTGAAATCGTGGTGCAATGGCATGGGTTTAGATTTGGCTATTTTGTTCATCTCTATCATCTCTTTTAGATTTCCAAATAGAAATCTATAGGGACGCCCGTAGATTCCTTGATGACGCAGTTCATTTTCTACTGTTTTGGGACGCCACCATACAAAGTAGAGCAATTTTAGGCACCAAAAAGTGAAAGGAAAAAATATGGCGAAAGCTATGAAAATTGCAATAGCCATGTGTTTGTTTCTTCTCTCCCTTTGCTTCTTGTCTACACATTATATAAAAGGGTAGGATATCTCTAAAACGAATCTCAAATACTCGACTTCTAAATTATACACTTCCCCTTGTTTGGAGGGTTGTTACCTACTCTGTAAATATTCCATTTATTATTTTTATGATATTGTTAAATTCATTGTTAATTAATGGAAAAAAAAAAGGTTTCTTTTGTGTAATATTGTATTGTTGTTTAGTTTTTTATTTTCATTTTATTTTTATTGACTTCGTTCATTTAAACAAAAATGACCTATTTTTTGTAGACTATTTTAAAAAATAATGATATTTTTTTTTTTAACAATATTTTTATTTTTGTTTTAAAGTTATTAGACTAAGGCCTGATTTGTTTTCATTAAGATTAAGAGGTTCAAATCTGAATACACATCTGAATATTAAGATTTGCATTAAGATTCAAGTGTTCTATCTGAATATTAAGATTTGCATTAAGATTCAAGTGTTCTATCTGAATACACATCTGAATATTAAGATGCGGTCTCTAAATTAGAACACTAAATAATTAATGTTGTTTGTTTTCAATATCTAAATGTGCATGTGAAATTAACATTAAATTAATAAAATATCATAAAAATTTTGTTTCAACAAAATATATCACTTTTGATTAAAAAAAGTTTTAATAATCATGATTTTGGAGTACAATTTTTTTCATTCAAAAACCTTGATAAACACCAATAATCACCAACAGTGTTCTTGACACAGTCAATACAAGAAAATTATTAATATAATTATTTTTTTAAAGGATTTATGAAAACTTTCCAATTCAAGAGGGAAAAAATGATGTTTGATTGAGAAAAGAGAGAAAGAGAGTTTTTAGTTATGAGATAAAAAGGCACTCTTAAAGTAGAGAAACGGTGTTATTATTTGATAACTTATTAAACGAGTCTGAATGATGTTAAGAGTCTCCTACAGATCTGATTCATTCAGATCTCTTCAGACCCATTAACATGTTTTTTTTTAAAAAAAATGAAACAAATGAACTTAATGGGTTGAATCTGAATGATTCAGATTTAGATCTAAAAATCAAACGTACTTAATAGGCTGAATCTGAATGATTAAGATTCAGACCTCCATTAAGTACAAACAAATGAGGCCTAAATGACATTTTGATATAACTTTATTGTGAGATCACAAAATTGTGAAGTTTTCATTTATATTTCGAGTCAAATCAAACTAAATCATTCGTTTTTAAACTAAGATATAGTCATATTTTATTAGCCCCCCTCCCCGTCTTTTTGCAATATGTACCTCATTCGCCCTTCTTTTCTCCAAAACTTTATCTTTAAAAAAAATGTGTGTGAAATTATATAATAAAATTTATTCATTAAAATAATCAGTATAATATAATATATATACTTATATACTATGAACTAATATGTAACAGTCATTCAAAGTGACTGGCAATTAAACTTGTCAAAGCTATCACAATTTGCTTACTTTCATCTCAAATGCTCCCTGCACATTGAAATTCACAATTAAACTCAAATGACAACTTTTCAACCGTTCAAATACTTAAAAAGCTCAAAAACCCAAAAAAAAAAAATAAAAATCTATAGTCAAAATATTAAATTTTTGCTCTGTTAGACAACTACTTATTGAGTCAATAAGTATTCGGAGTTCCTTGTCAGGCTACTTATAGGGGAAAAAATCAAACAAAGAAATGCCCAAAACACACATCATATGTTCAATCGTAGAACAATGCGACATATAAAAAATATCTTTCCATAGGGTCATGCTAATTTTTTCATTCTAATTTTATCTGCGGTACATAGAGAATACCATATGCTTGTTCATATTGTCACTATCCACTAATGAAAACATCTCAAATAAATATCGAGCACGACTTTTCTAATGCTTTAATATCGAATATATGACTTACTTTGATCAAAAATATATTCGATAAAAACTTATTATCCGGTGCAATTTTTACATTGAAAAGATATTTAATTTGAAAATGCGATCGTTGAATACTAGGTTGGTGCTTCATGTGCCAAATAAGTCTGCAAATATATAGAGATCCTTCCGAAGAGTAAAACAATACTTTATCTTCATTAATCTTCCACATTTTGGTATCTCATTAGTGATTTAGAAAGATTTAGTTTCTGGTATAATTAGGAGAAGATCACAATTCATAACATTCGTATTAGTTGATTCTTTCCTTATTTGCAGTTTTGATCTCTTGTATAAATACACATGCATATTAATAAAACTATATATTTCTCTCTAGCGGTAAATCTTATAAGGTATCAAGAGTCTAAAAGTTTAATAACATTTTTTTCTGAGCATTTGTATCTTTTTGGCTGCCACTAACAATGGTTTCAACCAATGCCTCCACTGAGAGCATCTCAACCACATCTTCACCTATATCTATACCGAATTCTCCCACATTTATCACTATGAATAGCAATGAGCAGTTGATCAATATCAACATTGTTGTTTAGACACCTCTAAAGTTCAATAATACAAACTACCAGTCATGAAAATACCAGTGGAAAACCATCCTGACTGCATATTATTGAACAATTTCCAAGTTCAAAAACACACATTTTCACTAATGACACGATCATCTCATTCGGAGTGTCATTATTGCCACTTTATCTTCTGATAGCGCTCTTTTTGTCATTGATGTCAAATCTTTCTATACTCTTTGAGAATATTTTACGCCAGCCTATGCAAAGCCATCGCGTGCTCGTAGTATAAGTCTTAGAGAGTCTTTAAGCAACTTGGAAAGGGTTGTTTCATGAGAAACTCCAGTGACATTTGAAGAGCTTCATGAAAAGCTACTTGATTTAGAACAGAAACTCAATCTCTCATCTTATAAATTTTATAACTAAATCATCGCTTCAGAATAACTGCTCGCGACCCAATCATTTTGGTGCTCACCTTGCCGGTCAAAATACCAACAGGAGTCGTCTTCGCATTACTTGTCACCTTTGTGACAAACTTGGTCATCACGTGAAGTGTCAAAAATTATTAGCAATTCTTTCTCTAATCAATGGATCTAAATCAAATAGACATATAAGAAATAATGCTCATTCTCAAACACAATGGCCACATGCTTATTATTGTTGGGTTTTAATTGCCCTAAATTTCTTATCATAAATAGGTTTTCTTTTTAGGAAAAGGTTTTGGATTGACTAATTATTTTTTTGTAGGAAAATGTTTAGGACTCTATAAATAGAGGAATGTTCCTTCTAACTTAATCAGCATTCACAATGTAGTCTTAAGGGCTTTGAGAGTTTTTGTTAGAGGGAGAACTTGTGGGTCACAAGCTTGATACATTATCACTTGTGTGAACCTCCCATGTATTTCGAGTGAATTGGTGAGGTTGTTTCTCTCTGTATTTTGTACTCTCATATTTATAGTGGATTGCTCATCTCCTTTGTGGACGTAGGTCGATTGACCGAATCACGTTAAATCTTTGTGTCTTTTGGTGTATTTCTCGTTTGTCTTCTTACTCGTGGTCGTTCGAGGTTTGCTTTATTAGCTTCCGCGTTTACACCTGCTTATTTTCGGTCCTAAGAAGTTTCAATCTGTTGATGATGATCAATCGATAATGAAGATTAAAGAAGAAGAAGAAGGAAGAATCTTATTGAGAGAGATACACCTTCATGCTTTTACAATGTGTATTCTATCTCTGCAATGTACAGGCTACTTATGTAT
Organism: Solanum arcanum; assembly: GCA_027789145.1. NCBI lineage: Eukaryota > Viridiplantae > Streptophyta > Magnoliopsida > Solanales > Solanaceae > Solanum > Solanum arcanum. The sequence goes on along the minus strand of CM050939.1, from coordinate 62,129,902 downwards.
ATATACAATCATAGCTAACTAACAAAGCTAATGTTCCAATCACAAAATGACAGCTGGCTAAGCTAACAAACAATTAACAATTAACAACTAACAACTAACTAATTGAAATTAACTAACTAACTAATTCAACTCCTTATCATCTTCCTCAATACCCCCCTTCAAGCTAGGAGATATGAAGATGTTCTTCATTCAGAGCTTGGAAATCAAATACTCATGTTGCAATCGACCAAGCCCCTTAGTGAATACATCAGCAGGTCGTTCAGCAGTAGCCAAGTATTGAATGGATATGTAACCTCTTTGAACCTTTTCTCTAATAAAGTGACAATCAATGTCAATGTGTTTAGTCCTCTCATGGAAAACAGGATTGGAGGCAATCTGAATAGCAGCAGTGCTGTCACTATGTATAACAATAGGCATGTCTAATTCACGAAAGAGACTAATTAGCCATGTAACTTCAGCAACAGTAGAAGCCAAGCTTCTATATTCTGCTTCAGCAGAACTCCTGGATACTGTAGATTGCTTCTTAGACTTCCAAGAAAGTAGTGATTCCCCAAAAGTAACCATGTATCCAGTAATGGATCTCCTAGTATCAGGGCATGATCCCCAATCAGCATCACAAAAGGCTTGTAAAGAACCAGAATGTTGAGCAGATAACATAACACCTAGGCCAGGTTGTTGTTTAATATATCTGACAACTCTAATAGCAGCATTCATATGAGATTGCTTAGGAGCATTCATGAATTGGCTCAGATTTTGAACAGCATAAGACAAGTCAGGTCTAGTAATGGTTAAGTAGATCAGTCTCCCAACTAATCTTTGATACTCACTAATATCTGATAACACAGGATCAGATGTAACTCCTACATGCTTGTCAAAAACTGCAGTAGTGAGCTTTCCATTCATCTCAACAGGTGTGGCAATAGGTTTAGATCCACCTAATCCCAAGTCTGAAATAATCTCCAATGCATATTTTCTTTGATGCATGAGAATTCCTTCACTGTTTCTGGCAAACTCTATCCCTAGGAAATATCTCAATGATCCTAGATCTTTGATCTTGAAATTATCTTTTAAAACTTGTTTGGTCTCATTGATTAGTGTGATGTTGCTGCCAGTGACTAACAAATCATCAACATAAACCAAAACAATCACAATACCTTCATTAGACTTCTTGATCAATAAAGAATAATCCAAATGGCTTTGCTGAAATCCAGCAGCTAATAGTGCCTGAGTCAACTTTACATTCCATTGTTGTGAAGCTTGCTTAAGTCCATACAATGACTTAAGTAACTTACATACAGGTTGATCTCCAGCATGCATATGAGAGAATCCTTGAGGTATCTGCATGTAGACTTCTTCTACCAAATCACCTTGCAAGAATGCATTATAAACATCCATCTGTTGGACATCCCATCCCTTAGATGCAGCTAAAGTGAGCACTGTTCTAACTGTGACCATCTTAACAACTGGAGAAAATGTCTCCTAGTAGTCTAAACCTTCTTGCTGGCTGTATCCTTTGGCTACAAGTCTGGCTTTGAATCTTTCAACTTCACCATTTGCTTTGTACTTAATCTTGTACACCCATTTGCAACCTATAGCCTTTTTGCCAACAGGTAAAGTTACTACCTCCCAAGTCTTATTCTCTTCCAATGCCTGTATCTCCTCTTTCATAGCTGCTATCCATCTCTTATCCTTCGCAGCTTGATGATAGAACTTAGGCTCAGTGTCAACTGAAAGATTAGTAATGCAACATTGATAAGAAGGAGACAAATTTCTGTAATCAATACTATTTGCCAGAGAATACAAACAATTGGACTTTGATTTAGACTTGAATGTAGTAACAAAATCCTTTTGCCAAAGGGGAGGCCTAGAAGTTCTAGTTGATTGTCGTCTGTTGGAGCTCAAGAATGAATTATCCACAGTTGGTTGATCCTGCTGGTGTTGATTCTCAAGGTCATTGACAGATGCATTATCAACATTATCAATGGAATCATTTATAGTTGGTTGATCCTTCTCAAGATCATCAAATCCAACTGGCAACTCTGAAGATTCAATGGGTGATACATTGTCTTGTATGTCATCAAAACACTGATTTTGAAAAGGAAAGATAGATTCATTAAAAACCACATCTCTACTAACAAAGAAGACTTTATTTTGTAGATCATAGAGTTTGTATCCCTTCTGTGTAGTACCATAACCCATAAGTACTGATTTGATGGCTCTAGGACCAAATTTATCAGATCTTAACAATGTAGTTGCATAACACAAGCATCCAATAATCTTCATGTAAGACAAATCTGGAGTTTTTCCAAACATCATTTCAAAAGGTGACTTATTAAGTAACACAGTGGATGGAATTCTATTGATGATATGAACAGCAGCTAAAGCACACTCTCCCCAAAACCTGATTGGAATATTGCCTTGAAATCTAATAGCTCTTGCTGTCTCCATTATATGTCTATGTTTTCTTTCCACTACACCATTTTGTTGAGGTGTATATGGACAAGAACTCTGATGTATAATACCTTGAGATTCAAACAATTCATGCACTTGAGCATTAAAGAACTCTCCACCATTATCTGATCTAAAGATTTTAACCTGAGCATTGTATTGAGTCTTAACCATAGCAAGGAACTGTTTCAATATGGTAGAGACATCAGACTTGAGATGCATGAGATATATCCATGTCCATCTAGAGTGATCATCAACCAGAGTAAGAAAGAACTTCATTTTATTATGAGTTGTGATCTTGTAAGGTCCCCATACATCCATGTGAACTAAATCAAAACATTTCACACTTCTAGTACTGCTATTAGGAAATGGTAGTCTGACTTGTCTAGCTAATGGACAAATATTGCAACATTTCAACTGAAAATCCCTCTTATGAGCAAATATATCTATCTTCCTTAGGACACTCATAGGAATGTGACCTAGCCTCTTATGCCAAACTTCACCTTCAGCAGAATTCTTCACTGCAACAAAACTCTTATGCTGTCCAGTGTTCAGCATTTGTGATGACTTTAAGATGTATAGACCACCATTCTCTTCACCAATCTCCTTCACTTTCCCAGTGAAGAGATCCTGAAGGAGAAAGAAATCAGGATAGAAAATTGCACAACAATTCAATTGCCTAGTAAGTTTAGCCACTGAAAGAAGATTGAAGTTAAGTTCTGGCACATATAAAACATTCTTAACTACTTCACCTCCTTGTAGTTGAGAACAACCTGAATGTGTGACTTTAGTTGAATCACCATTTGGGAGTTGAACATGTCCTGAACTCTTTACTGTTGATCCATGAGTTAGCAATTCTTTAGTTCTCACCATATGATCAGTTGCCCCACTATCAACAATCCAATCAAAACTAGAAGTTGAAGGAGTAAACTGAGAATTTCCTGCAAATATACCTGTTACATTGGCACTACTATTAGTAGCTACTGTGTTTGTGTTTCCCTCATGAATCAATGATTTGTTCATCATTTGTAAAACTTGTTGGTATTGATTAGGTGTAAAATGTTGAGTTAAAGCAGCTCCTGAATCACTCGAACTTCTATATTGTTGTGACATCTGATGTGAACCACCACTCTTGAACTGTTGCATCTGATCTACATTGTTACCATCAGTTGAACTACTTGGATTGTTGAATGGAGAATTGTAATCAGTTGTCATAATATTGGCTTGTCTCTTCCCTTTATAATTGGTAGGATAACCTATCAGCTGATAGCAAAATTCCTTTAGATGTCCATGTTTGTGACAATGAACACAGTACTTCAGCTTGTTACAATCAGCTCTACTGTGGCCTTTCATGTCACAATGATCACAATACAAATATCCACTTCTCTGTTTGTTAGGCTTCACATTACCACTTCGATTATTCTGACCATTAAAATTGTTCCCTCCAGATCTACTAGTGAACAAGGCTGTAGGATCCATTTGCCCTCCTACATTATAGTGATCTCCACTTAACTCCCTTTGACTTTCATCTTGAATTATCATAGCATAACATTGATTAACAGTAGGAGGTGTGTTCATCATAAGAATTTGACTTCGAGCATGACTATAATTGTCATTCAAACCCATCAAAAACTGCAGAAGCTTCTGTCTAAGCATGCTGTCAATATATTCTTTAGATCTTTCACAATTGCAAGATGGAGGAGGAACAATTGAATCAAATTCATCCCATAGATCTTTCAACTTGGAATAGTATACTGAGACTGGAGAAGTACCTTGAGTATGTGTAACAATCGACTTGTGTAAGTGAAATATCCTAGACATATTCACTTTGTCAAATCGTTCCTTCAGATCACTCCAAACCAGTGATGCATTAGAACGAAATAGGATTCCACTCATCAGTTCCTTACTTACATTGTTCATAAGCCACGAAAGCACCATTGCATTACATCGATCCCACTGTTTCTTCTCAGAATCGACTGCGTAATCTTCACGTTTGATGCTGCCATCAATGAATCCCAATTTATTCTTTGTTAGCAATGTTAACTCCATTGCCCTGCTCCACAAAGTATAATTCTCCATTCCTACAAGTTGAATACCAATTTGCACTGCACCTGTAACATCAGAAGAAGACAGATACAGAGGGTGTGTATGATCGATTTTAGTTGCCATTATTACCTTTCCCGATCTACAGATCCAGAGGTCCAAATGAGCTAAAATTCCTCAGAGATCGTACTCCTGCTCTGATACCATTTCAATCTGTTGATGATGATCAATCGATAATGAAGATTAAAGAAGAAGAAGAAGGAAGAATCTTATTGAGAGAGATACACCTTCATGCTTTTACAATGTGTATTCTATCTCTGCAATGTACAGGCTACTTATGTATATATACAATCATAGCTAACTAACAAAGTTAATGTTCCAATCACAAAATGACAGCTGGCTAAGCTAACAAACAATTAACAACTAACAACTAACTAATTGAAATTAACTAACTAACTAATTCAACTCCTTATCATCTTCCTCAATAAGAAGTGGTATCAAAGCCAGATTCAATGATGGAGTCAGGTCAGTGGTTCGATAATCGATGATTGAACCAGGTTAGAAAGAGGTTCATCTTGAAGGGTTTAGTTCTAGCCGCAACCTTTTTTTTTTACAGTAATGAAGAATATTGTTGGAGAAATTGTTTCAGAGAGGTTATCTGTGTTGAGACATAAATTTTGCAAAGGAGATTATGGAGAGGAGAAGCAAGTTGTTGAATATTAAGTCAAGAAGGTGGACAAATTTATTTTGTCAGAAATTCAGGCCAAGGGGGAGATTTGTTGGGTTTTATTTGCCTAAATTTCTTACCATAAATAGGTTTTCCTTTTAGGAAAATGTTTTGGATTGACTAATTTTTTTTCTGGTAGGAAAAGGTTTAGGACTCTATAAATAGAGGAATATTCCTTCTAACTTAATCAGCATTCACAATGTAGTCTTAAAGACTTTGAGAGTTTTTGGTTTGGGGGAGAAATTGTGGGTCACAAGCTTGATACGTTATCACTTGTGTGAACCTCCCATGTATTCTGAGTGAATTTGGTTGAGGTTGTTTCCCTCTATATTTTGTACTCTCATATTTATAGTGGATTGCTCATCTCCTTTATGGATGTAGGTCGATTGACTGAACCACGTTAAATTTTTGTGTCTTTTGATGTATTTCTCGTTGTCTTCTTACTCGTGATCTTTAAAGATTTGCTTTGCTAGCTTCCGCATTTACACCTACTTATTTACGGTCCTAACAAAAAGATACGCGCAAGCACAAATTAGAAACAATTTTTTATAAACTTGAACTCTATCGCACGAAAAAGAGTTCAAAGGAAGGGAATTGTGTCCTAAATGTTATAGCCTTCTGATTATAGATGTGCCACACTTCACACTGATAACCAGTACTTCACAGACAAGGCTTTATAGATATCCCAGGATTCTTGAATTTTGCTCTAGTATCAATTTTATCACACTCCGAGCCTACAACTAGGGCATGACCGACACCCGAGAACCATTGTTAGTCCCCAAGTGAACCCTTGTCCTAGCTCAATACTCAGCGGAAAACTTTCTCAAGAATAGATAAACTCAAAATCAAAGTTTTACTCATTTGTATTAAAATAAATAAACTCAAAAATGTATAAAACACTCAATTATTATCCAAAAAAAGGAAACTAAAGTCTTAAAAATTTAACAATATAATGGAAAAGACTCCTGAAAACTCTACTATATGTGAAGCCTCTAAATACTATGATAGATGTCAGGACAAGACCCATGACATCTTAACAAGATTGAAAAGTAAATGAAAATCCTTCAGAAGCAAGTAGGCTTACCAAAGCAACTCTAAAACTGCAAGTGGTATGAACGAAGCACTTGTTAATTACCATGAATACCTGTATCAACATCGTAAAAAGATACAAGTCAAATGTCGTCAATACATTGAATCTACAAGCATGTAAGGGAAAATCTAAAAGCATAGATATAAGCTTGAACTAATAAAAGGAAACATACTCGCCTCAACAACTCTACTCAAGAATACTCAAATCAACTCAAGAAAACGTAACTCATTATAAAGCAACAATAAAAGAATTCAATATAAATATATAAAGCTCTTAAAACAATAGATAATAACTCAATGTATTTACAAATACAATAATAACTCTTTGCTCTTATTTGAGAGATTTCCTAAATGGAAACCACCACTATAAGCTATGTGATGATATAACGTCTCGTCCACACTGTCAAACTGTCATATACCTTGCCGAAGTATAGGACAACCTCAACTATGTGGATCTACTAAGTTATGCTTAAAAGCAATAAGGAATCATCTAAAAAGTATAACCTTTTATCCATGTTGGCATACATAGTTTATGAAGACTTTGAGTTGTCTGAACCCGTTCCCATATCGGTGCTCAATACTACTCCCAATAATATAACTTATGCTCATATGTTTAAAAACATTTCTCATCCTTAAATTGAGATTATTACTCAAAAGGTTCTCTCAAAAGAGATAATACTAAAAAACTCATAATGAATTCATTTGGAAATCAAAGTTTCCTTTCGTTTTATGTAAAACATTTACACTTAGATATTCTTAGTTCTCTTATTCATTTCGAAAACATGAAATCAACTCTTGTCATCCTCATCCTCAAGTGCTCAAGTCTTAAAGCAGGTTTTAAACAATTGTAGAAGACTTCTCAAAATGACTCAAAGAACTTTCTAAAATTTTACTCTTAACTCTATTTTGAATTTGAATTATGGATTCAAGAGTTATGACTTGTATATGCATGATCTCTCAAGGATAAATGAATATTTTAAGTGTGGATGTCAAGAAGAAAACATGGGTACGATTTGAGGGAAACTACTAAAGATGATTTGGGGCACACTGAGTGATGTTGTGCGCCAAGCCCCAAACCACTGTGCATTCAGTGGATTGATCTTCTTTTTGTTTTTTTAGATTCGAATATGTGTTAAAAATTTTAGATTTGTGAATTAATTTATGTTCTTCTGCTCTTCACTGGTTTATCAAACTTTGGTAATTTCGTGTTTCAGCAAAGTTTATTGTAATCAGTAAGATTTTTTAAATACGAATTGACAACAATTCTTCTTTAAGAAAAATATCTCGTATATTTTTTCTTATCTGCTTCTGGTCTATTTTATCTACTAATTTAATTTTCTATTTGTGAAAATGTTCTTAAACTTTGTTGTGCCTTACAAAGTTCTTCAACGTTTTGTTTAAGTATCTTAGGAACACAAGATGAACAACACCATCTACCCACCTTTTTGACGAATTTTCTTGTTCAATTCAAGGTCTAACTCATCTAAAATCGAACAACTTCCCCAAAACTATCGTGGATTCTTAAACCCAACATAATTACAACGAAATCCCCTCAAAATTCCTCAAGAAAAACACTCAAACATGATATCCTCATCTCAAGAACTCAACAAACCTCCATATTCAACAATGAAGCAATAAAACCTCAAAGAACTCAATCAAGAACTCAATATACCAATATCATGGATGAATTCGAAATTGGAAACTCATGATTGGTGTGAGGGTGATAAACCTATCACTATGAAAACATACATACCTCGAAAGGATCAAATCCTTGGCGAAATTAATCAAACTTAATGAATGCTTGAAGTTTTCTCCCTTTTTCTCCTCTTGGACTTTTCCCTAACCTTTCAAACATTTTTTACTTGAGTAAAAACTGATTTTAATCTGCTTTAACCCCTAATTGAGTGAGAAAACATGTAGGGCTAGTGGGGGTATTTAAATGACCAGAATACCCCTTCTTAAAATGGATGAATTGTCTTAACTGGACAAGCTGTATTTAAATGGGCATATCTCCTTGATCCGAACTTAAAATTTTAGCAAACTCGATAGTTTTGGAAAGAGAAATCAAAGATATTTCATTTGACACCTTATGGGCCAACTAACTCTCTTGTAATGAATATCATTTCCATTTGAAGTTGATCTATAACTCACAATTGAAGTGCAACTTGCACAATTCTCAATTTGGCTCTTTTTAGTTTAACTCTCAGTTTCTAAGACTGAAGTATTACAATTACATTCAGATATGTCTAAATACATGTATCTCTAATATACGGTCCAAAATTATGTGTAATTTGTTCATGATACATTGTATCCGAATGTATTAGCATGTATTTAGGATACATAACAAATATCACTTGCCTCCCTTGCCTCTCTCGCATATGTGGTATTCCAGATACATATGAATCATATAAGATACATACAAGTATATAAGTGTGTATCTAGTTCTATTCGCATGTATTTGTGATACATAAATAATCTCGCTCTGCTCTATCCTTATTTTAGTGTATTTGATAGCAAACATATATGTATCTAAGCATTATCTTTCTCAAGATAGAAAACTCTTAATTAGTGATAAATATGTAAAATTTTAAAAATATAAGTAATAATACATATGATAATGAAGTATGTCAAATTATGTTGTTTTTCTTTTATCAAATCAAAATAAAACAATATTCATGAACTCCCAACAAGCCCATGACAGGACAAAATAAACAACTATTTACAAACCAAATTTGATCAAGTGAGCTGGATCAGATATTTTTACTTAGTGGGAGAAAATATCCTTTTTCTAAATAAATATAGGAAAAACTACACATCTATCCATACTTAACAATCACGTATACATATTTTATTTCTACTTTAAAAATATTACATAGAATATCACTTTTTAAAAAATATACTATATTTATAAAAAAATTAAATTAGATACACAATTCCTTTAAATATGATAATGAATAATTATCTTAAAATTACATTTTCTCAATTAGTTGGACACTATCAATTCAAATTAATTTTGTTTTATTCTTTTCAGTTGTTTCCCTTTCCAATCCCAAAACAGATATCTCACAAATCTCACAATTATCCCTTTTTCTTCTCTTCATTATACGTTTCCTTCCCCTATCACAAAAAATATTGTATCTCATTCTCATTCCTACATGTATCGCTTCCTTAACAATTTTTATTTCTTTTTGCATGTGCTAAATTCATATCAAACTTATAGAATTAGTATTAGTTAAAGTGACAAAGTAATATTATCTTTAGTTTTTTCTATTATATATTTATTTTCAATCGTATCATATATTTGATTCGATGGTTTGATTTATCCTAGCCAATTTATTGTAGGGTTTTTATATTGTTGGCTCCATTTTAATGACTCATAATTCAGAAAATAGTATGAATATTGTTGTGTATCCGAGATACATGCTTTTGAAAATAACGTATGAAATTGATACTTGATACATCAAATTAATTATAGATACATGAAGTTAAAATTAGATCTGTAAATAGATACATGAAATCAATATTATCATATAAATAGATACATGAAATTAATACTAGACACATATAACAAATACACAACATTAATATTAGATACTTCTATGATACATATGAATCTACTTGTATGATACATATCGAAGTGTTTTGTTTGTTGGATACATCATATATTGATAATAGATACATCAAATTAATGAATTTTATTATTTTAAGAGTAATAAAATGTAATTAATCAAATTGCATAACTAAGATATACATGTTTTTGTCTTTCATAAATGATATTAACGAATTTATTATTTCAAATAATAATGAAATGAAATTAATTAAAATAGATACACTCCTTGATTTCCGCCTTATATTAAGAAACTTGTTTGTAACTTATTTATTCAAACAAATAAAATATGTATCTCAATTTTAAAATTCGGTAGGTGCATGTATGTCACGGATTCAAACTCATGTGTCCGAAGTATGAAATATGGTAGAAAAAGTAATATTTAAAACTATTGGGAATCTAAGTAATAAGAACCTAAATTGATGGGATTTATATAATTTATTTATTTTTCTTCTTGAACACATTCTTATTCTAGTGATGTTTTCTTTAGTTAGAAAATGCTTATCCTGCTTCAATTTGAGAAAAATTAAGATATATATATATATATATATATATATATATATATATATATATATTAGATTTTATTTTATTTTTGTCTAAATAAATATTAATGGTTGAGTTGCTATGATCTTACATATATAATCAATATTATCTGCTAAAAAAGGTACGTACAATTCTTCAATTTTAGATTGTTGAATGAAATTCAGAAAACAAATATTTCCTATTTATGTACAAATTAAAGTGACTTTAAATAGATATATTTTAGAATATAATAGGTTTTAAAAGAAAGAATTAATATATTTATTCGAAAAAAGTACTTTTGACCTGTTAAGTAAAAATAAAGATATTTTCAACTCCAATAAAAATAAATAGGGGTATTTTGAATAAAACTATTAACTGGACACATTTTTATTTAATTTTACATAATTTTAAAAGTATATCTTTTTAACCTTTTTTTGTTAAAAGATTTGCTAAAAATTGATGTATATCACAACTAAGGGAATATGATAGTTGTCATTATAGATCTCCACTAAAATTTGTTTTTATTTGTTCACAGTATTAATAAAAATAAAAATTTATATTTACTCAAATAATATTATTGTAGCTTGTGCTTTGTCCAATATGGGTCTACTAGCATCAACTCCTTGTTATGAAAATCCTTTAATACTAAGAGCTCACTTGGATTGTTTTTAAAAAAATAATTTTAAAATTAAAAAAATAAAAAATTAAATTTAAATGACTTTAAGTTAAAAAATATAAAGTAACGAGAGTTCTATTTTTGATTTTTAATTTTGTAAACTTATTTTAAAGTACTTTTAACTTTGTCAAATAGTTTCAAAAATTAAAAATAATTTTAAAATAGCTTTGATCAACTCTTAATTCAATCTAAACGAGCTCTCTTTATCTACAGCAGATCTTGTTCATCTTGGTAGGACTTATTCAATGTGAAATAGTAAAGGTGTTTGACTAGGCACATGAATTTTAAAACAAATTGAGTTGAATTTTTTTATGAAGAGTAAAATGAAAAAAGAGATTGAATAAAATTATTACTAAATATATTAAATTTTGTAGCAAATAAATTCACCTTTTATCTCTTTACAAAAAAGTCAGGCTTAACAAAATTGTCATTTTTTTTTTTGAAATATTTAAAATTATGATGGCTATATTATGTTATGTATAAATAAAAATGAAGTAACTTTAACTAATTTTTTTTTATATATGATCAGCTATCTTTACCCTTAAATATTTATGTTGTCAGTGCAAAGGCCGTTGTACACAAAGTTAAATATCGAGGTTTATTTACACCTTTTTTTTTAAAAAAAAAAATAAATGACTAGCTTAATTTGAGATGAAATTTTAAAAATAATTATTTTTATAAATTTAAATTAAAAATATGTCAAATGTATTAATATATTATTTGATTTTATGGACTTAGAAAGTTAGACATGTTACGTGAAAAGTTGAGATTAAATTGTTATAAAAATATATGCTTTTTTAAAAACAAATTAAAAAAAAAAAGCATAGTACTCTTTCTGAAACGGAGAATTAATTAATTACAGAAAGAAAGAAAAAAATGTAGAGAAATAATGAAAATGACATTGGTAGATGATTGACAAATGAATTTCACATCTATAGCACCTCACACGAGGAAGTTGGTTGGGTGATCAATAATTAATCTATAGGATCTTACAAAAATAAAATACTTTTTATGTGGAAGTTGATTATAAGTTAATTATCAATAATTAAACATTGAAAATTTCCAATAAATTTAAAATTGTCTCTATTAAAATTTAAAATCTGATAGTTTTGTTAAAAATTTAAAGATTTAATCAATTTAATTTATATCTTAAATATATTTTTCATAATAATACATCCATTTTTAAAAAATTCTAAATAGACTTCTGAATGGATACAAAGTAGAATTACAAATAAAATCGGACTAAAACTATAGAAAATGAAAGAGCAGTAAAGGTAAAATGTGGGAATTTTCTGAATGTCTTTTATTAAAGGGATAATCTTGCAAATCACTTTTTATCTTGAAATCTCGAGACACATCTTATCTTACTAAGGTCCAATTACCCCCTTGAACTTATTTTATTAATAATTTTTTACCCCTTTTAGCTTACGTGGCACTATTTTGTGGGCCCAACGATGGTTGACTTTTTTTTCGAACTAGTGTCACGTAGGCTAAAAAGGGGTAGAAAATTACATATAAAATAAGTTCAGGGGGGTAATAGGACCTTAGTATAGTATAAGTGTGTCTCTGGGATTTCGGGCATAGGTTGAGGGGATACTTGGGTATTTTCCCTTTATTAAACAAGGATAAACTATTTATCCTAATACAAAATGACAAAGATGTAAAATAATCTAAGATGCTAACAAACTCCTAACAAACTTTGTACACCAATACAATTTCTAGAAGAAGCATCTAATAAAAGAATCTTGTGCTATGTACAAAAATGTGATGAATTTATTGATTGAGAATGTTGATATGAGTGTTGGGTCGATCTTGACTTTAGACTTCACGAACAACTTCAGGATTAGCTTCTGCAATGTGTTCCTTTGTATTCTTGACTGTGATATAAGGTTGGTTCATATTATCATTCTCAACAACCCCCCCCCCCCCCCTTATCAAGTTGGAGGGCGGAGAGACGAGAACCAACTTGCCTAGAAGCGTATGGTGTGAGGGGCCAGATAAAGGCTTAGTGAGAAGATCAACAGATTGTGATGAAGTTGGAACATAAGAAAGAGAGATCAAACCAACAAGAAATTGTTGTCTAACAAAATGACAGTCAAGTTCTACGTGTTTCATTCGTTAATGGAAAATCGGATTCTTGGCTATATATATAGCTGCTTGGATATCAGAGTGAACAAGAATGCGGAGTGTTGGAAGAACTCCTAAATCATGAAGAAGACAATTAAACCATGTTAGTTCAGCCAGCACATGTCTCATGGAACGATATTCAACTTCTGCAGATGATAAGGAAACAGGATGTTGTTTCTTGGATATCCAAGAGATAGGTGAACCACTAAGAATAATATAAAACCCACTAACAGATCGTCGTGAATCAACACAGGATCCCCAATCAGCACCACAATAGGCAAGAAGAGAACCAGAAGGTTCTGTATTAAAGAATAGACCTTGACCAGGATTCATTCTAAGGTAACGAACCACACGTAGAGCAACAATGAAGTGGGGAAGACGAGTCTCCTGCATGAACCGAGTTAAGTGTTGGACAACATATGAGAGATCAGGCCTAGTATGAGTAAGGTAATTAAGTTTACCAATTGGCAATGATATGCAGTAGGATCTGCAAGGAGTTTACCAGAATGAGCAGAAAGCTTAATAGAAGGATCCAATGGTGAAGAGATAAGAGGTAACTATTCACAATCAAATTCAGATAGTAGTTCGAGAGTGAACTTTCGTTGTGTGACAATCAAGCCTTGAGTTTCCCTGAATACTTCAACACCTAAGAAGTAGTGCAAAAATCCCAAATCTTTGACCTTAATTTCATCATCAAAGAACAATTCTAGCTGAGTGATGGTGGCAGCATCATCACCTATGATAATGAGATCATCCACATAAATGACGATGACAATGAGAAGACCATCTGAATGCTTGAAAAATAAAGAGTAATCACTGGGAATAAATCTTTTGAATTGTAAAGCAACTGACAATCTCGCAAACCATTGTCGAGAAGCTTGACGCAAATCATAGAGAGATTTTTTAAGTCGACACACATGAGAAGGACCAGGTGCATCCATACCTATAGGAAATTTCATGTATACTTTTTCATTGAGGTCTCCATGAAGAAACACATTGTTGACGTCTAGTTCATAAAGAGGCCAATCTTCTTAGCAGCAATGGCTAAAATACAACGAATCATTGTCATCTTCACTATAGGTGAATAAGTTTCAGTAAAGTCTATCCCAGCTCTTTGAATGTCGCCACGGACCACAAGTCGAGCTTTAAGTCTTTCAATGCTTCCATCAGACTTATGTTTCACTTTATAGATCCATTTACATGGTAGAGCCCTCTTACCTTTAGGTAACATAACGACATCCCAAGTTTTGTTGGTAATCAAAGCCTTGAATTCATCATCCATAGCCACCTGCCAACCAGGGTGCAAAGCATCCTGTGCATATCCAGTAGGTTAAACAATTTGGGAAAAAGAAGTGGCCACTTGTTGGTTAGCAGAAAATACGGCTGCAAAAGAAAAGATTTGTGGATGGATAGGAGAAGAGAAACAAGAAGAAATAAGATCTGTGAGATAAAAATTATTGCAGTAATAATCATGCAAATAAGCAGGGTGTTTGTGAGTTCTAGAAGATCCTCTAGGTGAATCTATGGTTATAGGAGGAGGAACGGGTTGAATGGAACAGGTTGGTGAACCATGTTCATGAGAGGAAGAACCGGGAGAATCAATATGATCAGGCTGATTTGGAGAAGTGATGGTAATGGACTCTTGAGGTTGAGTAGGATGAGCACAAAGAGGTTCATATACTAGAAGAAGTGGAGAAGAGGAAAATATAGGTAGACAAGAGGAACTGGATTTGAAAGGAAAAATAGATTCACGAAAATGGACATCCCTTGACACAAACATCTTTTTAGTATTCAAAGATAAAAGTTTGTATCCCTTTTGTCCAGAAGGTTACCCCAAGAAAACACAAGGAACTGCTCTATGTGAGAACTTTGATCTATTTTGAGTTAAAGTGGAAGCATAACAAACACACCCAAAAGCCTTAAGGAACTGGTACTTAGGAGAAGAACCAAACAAAACCTCATGAGGTGTTTTACCATTGAGAATTCTAGAGGAAACCTATTAATTAAGAAAGTGGCAGTGAGTAAACATTCACCCCAATAGGAAATAGGAACATTGGATTGGAGCAAGAATGCTTTAGAGGTTCTAAAAGATGTCTATGTTTTCTTTCCACAACTCAATTTTGTTGTGGAGTGGAAATGCAAGTTGTTTGATGTAAAATGCCTTGAGATAGAAGAAATTTAGATGCAATGGTTCCCTTTCCTAATTCTAGAGCATTTTCAGATCTGATGGACTTAACTTTGTGGTTAAATTGTCTTTGGACCATGAAAATAAACTATTTTAACATTGAAAGGCATTAGATTTGGTACTCAAAAGGTAGGTCCAAGTAGCTTTACTATAGTTATCTACTATGGTGAGAAAATACTTGAAACCATTGTAAGTTGCATTTTTATATGATCCTCATGTGTCAATGTGAATCAACTCGAATATTGTTTTGGTTTTGATAACACTTGTAGGAAAAGGCAATTTAGTTTGCCTAGCGAGAGGGCAAACATCAGAAGCATAATTAGGATCAGGTTTAAAGGAACTAGAAAATTTGTTCACTGATGAAACAGGGAGATGCCCCAACCTTACATACCATAAGTGAAAAATAGAACCATCCTATCTAGATAATGAATTACAAGACGAAAAACTATGACTAGAAAAACAAACTTCAGCTTTGTTGGAGTGACTTGGAGACTTGATGCTCGAAGGGAACAATTAATAGAGACCATTCTTAACTTCACTAAGAACCAGAGGCCTCTTCATTGAAGGGGCCTATAAAACAAATTTAGTTGATGAGAAACTGATGAAACAATTTAATTGTATGCACAAATAGAATATTTAAATTGAATGAGGGAATATAAAGAACATCATGAATTAAATGATCAGGAAATAAACCAATAGTTCCTGAATGAGTGACTCTCCCATTAGAGGAATTAAGTAAAGTAACATTGATGGATTGAGGAAGAGATTTAATAGTATGAAACATGTTTGAATCAAAATACATGTGTTGAGAAGCACCCGAATCTAAAATCCAAGGTTTAGAGTTGAATGAAAGTAGGCATTTCACGAAAGATTTACCAGCATAAGCAGCCATTGCATTTTGGTCAACAGGGTTAGCATCTGGTTGAGTGATATTAGCATGATTCAATAAATGAACCAAACCTGTTCCTGAGTTTACTGATTACCAGTAATTCATGCAAAATTAGGAAGAGAGCTAGGAAAATAAGGTAAATTAGATGGCAGCACAACATTTCTGTTGATTGTATTTGGATCCCTCTTGCTCTTTGTGAACTTAAAAATTACTAGGAAACCAATGATTCTATAGCACTTGTCAACAGTATGTCCCACTTTCCTGCAATTGGAACAAATCAAAGATGAATTAACTTTTTTACTTTTGTATTAAGGTGTCTGAGACCTTCTCCCATGTCCAGGATATTAAGGTGGTACACTCCCATCAACCACCAATTTTGATGAATTGTTTCCTGCAGGGTAAGAAGAAACATATCTCTCTATTTGTTTCTCATATTGAATGAGAAGAGAGTAGGCAAGACTAACAGAGCGTAAGGGAGAAATCATCAGCATGTTGCTTCTTACTGCAGCATAGGCCTTCATCATTTTCTCTTTTCTATCACAATCACTAGCGCATGAACAAATGCCTTTTGTGTCCAAGGTATCAAGTTCATCCCATAACCCCTTGATTTTGGTATAGTAAGCTGCAATGTTGAGTGATCATTGAGAGAAATCACTCATCTCTTTTTGCAGGTGAAAGATCTGAGCTTCATTTGATTGCCCAAACCTAATTTTGAGATCATTCCAGAGTTCCTCGGCAATTTTGAAGTAGAGTACACTATCAGCAATGTCTCTAGAGAGTGAATTCAACAATCAACTGGTGACCATGTCGTTGTACTTGTTCCATGACTGCAGATTTGGACTGCTGGGAGCAGGACTCTTGCAAATTCCATTAGTGAATCTTAGCTTTTTCTTAGCTGAGAGAGCAATGAACATAAACCTTCTCCATCCTCCATACTTTTTTCATTCAAAAGTGGAGTTCGCCAATGACATTCTTGGTAAATCAGATGGATGAAGAAAATAAGGACTGCTTTGATCCATATTTTTGGATACAACAGAGGAAAAAATTGACTCAGTTTTAGAAGGATTCGTCATTGAAGATATGGAGAGTAAGAGATCTACAATAGTGCTCTGATACCATATAGAAAATGAAAGAGCAGTGAAAGCAAAATGTGGAAATTTTTTGAGTGTGTTTTATTGAACAAGGATCAGCTATTTATCCTAATATAAAATGGCAAAGATGTAAAATAATCTAAGAGGCTAACAAACTCTTAATAAACTATGTACACTTATACAATTTCATGAAGAAGCATCTAATAAAGGAATCTTGTGCTATGTACAAAAATGTGATGAATTTATTGATTGAGAATGTTGATAAGAGTGTTGGGTCGTTCTTGACTTTAGACTTTAGTAACAACTTCAGGAATAACTTCTGCGACGTGTTCCTTTGTATTCTTGAATGTCATATGAGGCTGGTTCATATAATCATTCTCAACAAAAACAAAAAATAAAAAATAGAATTACAAGATCTTGAAAACAAAGTAGGATTATTGATCAAATCAAACTGGAAGTTTTTATTTCATTTTTTATAATAATTGGTAATGCATACGTCAATATGGAGCAGGGGGAATATCCATTTTTTAATATTTCAATGCCTTATTATTAATATACACCTCAATAATTAATATGAATACTAATTAATTTAAACTAAAAAATATATAAACAAGATATTAATAACATATGAGCAAAAGAAACGACGGAGTGTTCAAAGTAGTGTGTCAACTCTTCATCATTAATCGTGATATACTTATGCGATCGCAACTCATAATGAGTGATACATTTGACATATCTCTCATTTTAACTCAGATTTGTAATATTGGTTGGGCTCCTCAATACCATGGAATAGATGTGATCACACTTGTCTACATGGTGCCAAGTGTTGCTAACATGAATCTTCTTTTGTACAAATAAAATTTAAATCAATTGAATAAAGATTGAGCTTTAGTATTAGTTGAAAAATTACAATTAGTTGTTTTAGTAAATTCATATAAAATCTCATAATTGATTTACTTTTAATTTATTTATATTTCTTTTTAAAAAAACATTTATCATATATTTAAAATTTATAAGTCACAATAATTAATAATTTAAAATATCTTAGTGTATATTTAAAAATTTCAAGTAAAAAATACTATAAATCATAAAATTAGCAATTTACAACATTTAAAAATTCATAAAACTTTGGTTTTCTCTCGAAATTGAATTCTACATGTGATATCAAGAGTAACATATAATATTATTTTATAATAATGCAAAAAATATTATAAGTTATAATTAACAATTTAAAATAATTAAAAATTATATAAAAAGTTAACTGACCTTTTAGATTTCATACATGTCACATAAATTAAAATTCAAAAAAGCAATTAGGTGATCCGGTGCTACTCCTAATATCTAAGTATATATATACTCTTTAAGTATATTTAAAAATCATGAATATAAATATTAAGTTGTCAAAAGGATTTTACTCAATTTAGATTATTATTACTTTCAATTACGTAGGCATGGTAACATGATATCTTAGCTAATAAATTCAAGAGAACGATATCGTTCTCTTAAATGAGGAGTCTGCTATTTGATGTGGGTGTAGTAAATCGTTACTCCAATAACATATTTATACTCAACACAATTAACTGTTAATCTATTTGTCCATTGATTTTCTTTTTCAATAAAATAAATAATTTATTTTCAATAAAAAAAAACATAATATTTAATAATTACTTATAGTAAAATAATGACTAATTAAGTTATTATTATTATAAATCCATTGAATTAAGTGGATTGTCCATTAAGGTTATCATAAACTTATCTTTATCATGGATATGTATTGCCAAGGTGATATGAACCTTTTTGGGATAGCAATGTATCTACTAATGTGGCATTAAACATGGTGACCTTTTGGTTGATTTCTCTTCCTATAAATAGAGATATCATTCACCATTGTAACACACACTTGAATAAGAAGAAAAATCATCTTCTTCTATCGACCTCTCTTGTCTTCTTCTCTTTATAATTATATTCTTATGAGCTTGATTTTATAACAATTATCAAATATGTTAAATCTAATTTTGTGGATTTACAATAATTAAAAACATAGTATTTTGTTGAAATAATTGTTATAAATTCATTGAATGAGTGGATAGTCCATAAAGTTAGTACATGAACAATTATACATATTCATTAGGTTTCATGAACCTTTTTGGATAAAAATATATCTATTTATTATGATATTTAATATGGTGACTTTTGGAGTGATTTCTCAACCTATAAATAGGGTTGTTCATTCACTATTGCATGATATACAGATGAGACGTAGATACACTTGAATAAGAAGAAAGTCTTGTCATACATCTACTTATCTTATTTTCTTTCATTATACTTATATCATTATGAGTTTACTTTTATAACACGTTATCAGCACAAGACTCTAGCCAATTGCGATTGAGTTTTAATTTTTTTTATAGCTCATGTTTTGGTTGATCTCATTATGAGAATAAAGGTATTATATTCATAAAATCAAGAATGTATTTTTTAAGATGTTCTTACGATTTAGAATATAATAGTGTTTGGTTACTAACATTGACTAGGAACCAAAGACGTATACTACTATTGATTGAATATGACAATCTATACAAAATTTCTTAAATGAAAGAACATATAAATTTCTAATAACATGAGTTTGAATATTGTTTTGATTGTTTTGAAAACTCAAAGGCTAAGTCATGTTGTACTTCAGTCTATTATACCGTGGATTAAGGGTAAGACGATGGGTTCAAGTCTCATCGCACCAAAAGGATAAGACATCCTGTTAAAGTCCGAATACAACTTAAAATATATATATATATATATATATATATATATATATATATATATATATATATATATATATATATATATATATATATTGTAGTCACTATGCCCGAGAAGTAGGGTTGCCTATTCCACTTGAAGAACAACTTCTTAAAAGATTACCCTCTAATGATGGATGTTATAGCCCTAAGGATATCAAGCACCATGCAAAGTATCTATCACATTGCATGGGCATGAATGCTGATGATATCTTCAATACAAGTCAAGTAATTGAAGGTAATGCTTTTGTTGACTCCATGGCACATCTAGCATGCATGCAAAATAAGAAGCTATGGGCTCTCGGGCCGATTCTCCCTACACAAAAAGATCATAAGATCGAGAATAAACACCTATGTTTGGATTATCTTAACAAACAACCTCCAAAATCAGTTCTTTACGTATCTTTTGGAACATCCACTTCATTTTCAGCTGAACAAATCAAGGAGATTGCAATTGGTTTAGAGCTAAGCAAACATAAGACCATATGAGTATTTAGAGATAATGATAAAGGAGATCCTGTTAACAATAAATGTGAAGAGAACAACACAGAACTACTTGAGTTGCCTCAAGGATTTGAAGAAAGGGTAAAAGGCATGGGCTTAGTCGTGAGAAATTGGGCACCCCAACAAGAAATTTTAGCTTATTCATCTACTAGAAAGTATTATTGCATGCGTGCTAATAGAAGCTTGGTCTATCCAATTTGACCAACCAAAAATGGTTTTTCGGTCACGGAAATATTGAAAATAGGCTTGCATGTTAGGGAGTGGGAGTATGAGCTAATGATTGCATCCACCATTCAGAATATAGTGAGAAAACTAATGGCATCAGAAGAAGGTGATATGGTTAGGAAAAGAGCACATGAACTAAGCAAGGTTGTAAAGCGGTCCACGGAGGAAGGTGGTGTTTTCCTAATCGAGTTACAGTCTTTCGTGACGCATATCACAAGATAGAATCTTACTTATTGCTTATAATTGTATGTAGGAAATATGGAAGGAAAAATAATATCTTTAGAAAATTCTTAAGTTTATTATAGGCTATTTCAGGCCACTTGAGATGATTACAATCATCAACTACATCACTATTTATACTACTCAAAATAGAAAACAAAAAGTCTTCCACAAATAACTAAATACATGTATCACAATTAATAGATACATGTACTACGAAATTCTAAAAAGACTTCTTGAAAAACTAAGAGACAATTTCGGAAGACTAAACATTGATGCATTAATTCTAACACTCCCCCTTAATGCATTTGCTTGATAACTCCAATGCGTTCTCGAAGATAGCAAAATTTTTCTCTAGGAAGTGCTTTGGTGAAGATGTCAGCAAGTTGTTCTCCTGTCTGACAATAACGCAACTGAATTTTGCCTTTCTCTTGTGCTTCCGGGATAAAATGCTACTTGATGGAAATATGGTTTGATCTTTCATGGCTGACTGGATTCTTGGAAATTGCAATTGCTGATTTGTTATCACAATACAGAACAATCCCTTTTTTTTTGTTTTTCACCAATGTCTTCGAATATTCTCCTAAGCCAAATAGCTTGAGAAGTAGCCTTGGATGCTAAAACATATTCTGCTTCGGCAGTGGATTGATCAATAATACTTTGCTTTTTTGATAACCAAGAACAAATGCTTGATCCAAATAAGAAAGCATAACCAGAAGTACTCTTCATGTCATCTATACTTCCAGCCCAATCACTATCAGAATAACCAATTAAGTTCAAATCTCCTCCAAATTTGTAATTATCTCATAATCCATTGTTCCTTGCAAGTAACGTAGAACACGCTTTGCAGCTCCAAAATGCACTTGCTTGGTTCTTGCATGAATCTGGATAATAAATTTGCAGCAAACATAATATCTGGCCTTGTTGAAGTAAGATATAACAAACTTCCAATCAAACTCCTAAAAAAGTGAGCTATTAACTTTCTTTTCTCCATCATCTTTTCTAAACTTCTCATTTGCTGCTAATGGTATGGCCACAGACCTGCAATCCATCATTTTGCATTTATAAAGAATACTTTTAATATACTTCTTTTGAGAAATGAAAATTTCTTCTTTCACTTGAGAAACTTCAATGCCCAAGAAATAATTTAGCAACCCAAGATCACTCATTTCATAAGCTTGCATCATATCTTGTTTGAAATTTTGCATCATCTTTACATCATATCCTGTAAAGAACAAATCATCCACATAGAGACAAATAATGATAATGATTCCATGTTCTTTCTTCACATATAAAGTGGCTTCACTTTTACTTCTCTGAAAATTATTTTTCAGAAAGTATGTATCAATTTCGTTGTACCAGGCTCTTAGAGTTTGCTTCAGCCCGTAAAGAGCTTTTTTTAGCCTATACACCTTTTCTTCTCCCCCTTGAACAAAAATCCTTGAGTTTGCTCAAAATAAATCTCTTCATCAAGTTTTCAATTCAGAAATGTTGATTTAACATCAAGTTGAATTATCTTCCATTTCTTTTGTGCAGCAACAACAATTACAGTTCTAATTGTCTCAAGACGAGCAATTGGAGAGAAAGTTTCATAAAAATCTAAACCTGATTTTTGTATGAAGCCTCTAGCAACCAACCTTGCTTTGTGCTTTTGAATATCTCCTTCTTGATTGAGTTTGATTTTGTAAACCCATTTTAGACATACAACTTCTCTTTCTTTAGGAATAGCCACAAGCTCCCAAGTATTATTTTTTTCAATCATTCGAATTTCTTCTTCCATGTCTTTCTTCCAAACATCATGCTTTATTGCTTCTTCATAATTTTCTGGCTCAACACCGGTAAAATTATATCTTTGATAAATGTCACTCAACATTTTTGTTCCTCTTGGAGGCGGTTCTTCCGTATCTGAATCTGGGATTTCTCCCCGTTGAGAGACATCTTCATCTTTCTCATCCTCTTCTTGATTTGAAGATATGATAGCAGTATTCTCTATCTTTTAATCCTCCCAATTCCATGTTTTTTTTTCATAAAAAATTATATCTCTACTAACAACAAGTTTGTTAGTTTTGACATCGAGAACGCCATGTCCTTTTGTCACATCACTATAACCAAGAAAGACACATTTTTTACTTTTTTCATCCAATTTTATTTTTTTCTCAGCAGGTACATGAGCATAACAAATACACCCAAAAATTTTTAAAATGACTTACAGAAGGTTTATTTCACTCCAAGCTTAAACTGGTGTCTTGTCCTTTAGTGCCTTTGTTGGACACCTGTTAAGGATGTGAACCTCTGTATGCACTGCTTCTGCCCAAAAATATTTTGGCAGCCCTTTCTCATTCATCATAGTTCTGGCCATTTCAATAATTGTTCTATTTCTTCTTTCAGATACACTATTTTGTTGAGGAGTATACCCTGATGTGAGTTGCTTCTGAATGCTTTCATTTTTGCAATATTCTTCACATTCTCAACTTGTGTACTCACCTCCTTGATCACTGCGAATGGTTTTGATGCTGCAACATTTTTGCTTCTCAACAAGGGCTTTAAATTTCTTAAATTGTAGCAAATGCTTCTGACTTTTCTTTCAAGAAATAAACCCAAGTCATTCTTGAGAAATCATCAATAAAGATTAGAAAATACCTTTGACTTCCAAGAGATAGAGTCTTCATTGGTCCACAAATATCGATATGAATTAGTTCCAAAAGTACACTTGCTCTCCAAGACACCCCTTTTGGAAAAGACTTCCTGTGTTGCTTTCCTGTTATACAACTTTCACATGTATGTATTTCAGGAACGCCTTGAACCATGTCCTTTTGCTTAAGAAGCTTTAAACCATGAAAATTCAAGTGACAATTTTTTGTGCCAAAGCCATGAATCATCTACAATTTCATTTTTTATTGCATTGTAATGAAATTGCAAAAGTAAGTTTCATTTTATCATCTTTACAACAATGACTTGATTTGGCTCAATTTTATCATAAATCTTTCAATAATTATCTCTAAACACAAGAGAATAATCATTTTCCATGAGTTGATTAACACTAAGCAAATTTTCTTCCAAGTCAGGAACATAAAGAACATTATGAATTTGCTAACCACATCCTTTCATGTTGATCGAAATAGTACCTTTACCTTTCGCATCAACTAAGGATTCATTCCCCAACTTCACTTTAATAGTGATGTTATTATTAATTGAGAGGAAAACCTTTTCAACTCCAGTCATGTGATTACTACAACCACTATCAACATACCATTCATTGTTTTTGTTGAAGCATCAGATTTAGAAACAAAGAAAAGGTTTTCTTCCCTTTCTTCATCATGTTTTTCAAAAAAAAATTGCTTGCTCCCATTTTTTGTGCCAACAATTCTTTTCAACGTGGCCAAATTTTTTACAAAAGTTACATTGGTGTTTACCTTTGTGCCAACATTTTTCTGTGTTGTGATTAGTCTTTTTGCAAACTTTACAAAAAAGACTAGAGTTTTTCTCACCTTTATCTTCAACCTTCTTGAATGAACCATCATGATCCTGCTTCTTTTTTGGCTTGTGATTTTTCTTCTGATGATTTTTTGAGAAATTTTGAGAATTCTCCATTTGTTTTTTATTGAAAAACCGTCTCTTTGGGTTAATCTTCACGAAAAAATCTTCGCTTCTCGTGTGCACGAAATGATCCAACTAGCTCTTTGATGGAAAACTTAGAAAGATCTTTCGTCTCCTCAGTGATAGCAACAATGTACTCATACTTTTCTGTAACACTAATTAGAATCTTTTCCACAACTTGTTAATCAGAAATTGTATCACTATGATTTCTCATTTCATTAACAATATTCATGACTCTTGTGCAATATTCATCAATTTTTTCAGATTCTATCATCTTTAAATTTTGAAACTCTCTTCTAAGAGTTTGAAGATTTATTTTGCGTACCTTTTTGTCACCATACACCTCAGTTTCAAGAAAATCCCAAGCTTCCTTTGCAGTCTCACAAGTAGCAATTTTTGCAAAATATACTCTTAAGACTCCCATTTGGATTTTGCTCAAGGTTTTTGCATCTTGACGATACTTAGCCTCAAAATTTTTCATCTATGCTGCTGTAAGATCACCATCGTTGTCTGGATCTTCAAAGTCATTTGCAACAATATCAACAAACCTTCAGCTTTCAAATGTGTTCTCGCTCTTATCTTCTAGTATTCAAAAATCAGTTTCATCAAAAAATGGAGTAAGAACAACTGAAAAATCAGCACCTTCGTTTGTTTTGTATGCCATATTTTTTTCTTCACCTAACCTCAGATTAAGAACGAAAACCTGGATCTGATACCAATTTTTAGGAATTATGAAATGAAAAATATATCTTTAGAGAATGCTCAAGTTTATTATAGGTTACTTAAGGTCACTTGAGATGATTACAATCATAAACTACATCACTATTTATACTACTCAAAATAGAAAACAAAAAGTCTTGCACAAATAACTAAATACATGTATCACAATTTACTAGATACATGTACTACAAAATTCTAAAGAAACTTATTGAAAAACTAACAGACAATTTCGGAAGACATTGATGCATTAATTCCAACATTGTAGACTGTAGTATTGTTATGTGTCCTGAGTATTATTGTTATTAAGTATATATTTTGGTTGTATTGTTTGTAATCTCCTTAGTCAGGTTGCTTGTCTTTTCTTGAATACTACTAGGGTGCATCGCCCGTGTTTGTGAGTATATACTATAGCTGTGAAATGCAAAAATATCAAGATTGAAAAGACAAGCTTAATGCTTCATCCATTTTAATTTATTTGTTCTGCTTTTTCTTTTTAATATCTTAAAATGAATGTCTCCTTGTAAATTGATTTCTATCTCCTTACCCTAGCTTTGTGTTACCACAACCGTCAGCAATGAAACTAATGTAGAGAATATGTGGTAACCCTAATGGGTGGAGGGAGGATCAATTTATAGAGGTTAAAACTTAATTTGATACGTCCATCAAGTGACCAATGTACGGACAAGATCTATTATTCATTAAATATTATTTATGTACATATATTTTATGCTACATACTTTCTTTCATATACTACTACATTAGAAACTTATCATACTATGTTCATAAATTATAAAACATATAACAATATGGTCCACAATAATGTCTCATGGAGACTTATCTTGTAATATCTCGAAATAATAATGTGTACACCATTATGAGAAATAAGATAGTCATTAATATATATCACAAACACATAATTGAGCTCAGAGTGTAAAAATATCATAAATGTATCCATTATAAGTACAATCAAGGCTCATTCTTTGAACATGCTTTTTAAATGTCTTTGGTTGTAAGCCCTTTATTAACGGATCCATAATTATGAGAATAGTTCTAATTAGGGTTGTGTATTGACCGGTTTGGTTTGATTTTGAAGTTTATCGGGTTGGCTTATTGGTTATCGGTTTGTAGTGATGCTAAACCGTTATAGAACCATTAAGATATTGGCTTATCGGTTATTGGTTTATCGGTTTTTTATCGTTATCGATTTGATTATCGGTTTAACCGTTAAGATTTGACCAAAAAGAAAAAATATTAAAAATCACTTAGAAACAAGGTGACAAACCAAATAAACCATGCACTTGAATTCACAAGTTACATCTTGCTCAAAAGCAAACACTTTTACATCGTAGAATAATCAAGTGTTTGAGACAACCAAAAAAAAAAGTAGAAAATTAAACTCTAAGTCGAGGACTTTATATACAAATGGTATAAATATAAATATTTAATTTACTATCGGGTTATCGGTTAATCCGTTAAGAAAAAACTTTAAACCGTTAAGAACCGATAACCCGATAACAAAAAAAATCAAAACCGTTATCAAAACCACTAAACCAATAACCCAATACTATAAACCAATAACTTTTTTATTGGTTCGGCTTATCGGTTTCTATTCAATTTTGAACAGCCTTGGTTCTAATATTCCCAAGTAAAACTATGTGTTTCTAAACTTCTTCTTTAATAGTAGAGTACTTTAATTTCATATGTTTAACACATTTCGAATACTTATTGTTCCTGAAAAAGAATATTGATGTAATACTATCACAATAAATTTTCAGCGGCTTGGTAATGGTGTCGGCAACCCCAAATCCTGAAATAAAATTTCGCAGTCATAATGCATAAATTGTGGCGTCATAACATACCACAAACATTCTTTGCAGCTTTCCAGTGATCAATTCCAAGATTACTTTGATATCTTTCTAGCATTCGATCGCAAAATTAATACTCGATCGTGTGCAAGTTTGTACATACATCAAACTTTCAAAAATAGAAGAGTAAGAAATTGATTTCATTTCCTTTAGTTTTGCAACATTCTTTGGGCATTGCACAAAATTAAATTTGTTCCTTTTTTAATAGGAACTAATCCGGCCGAACAATTATTCATGTTAAATCTCTTTAGGACTCTTTCGATATAACCTTTTTGAGACAGTCTCAATAATTATTGTGATCTATCATGAAATATTTTATATCCCTATCACATAGGATGCCTCACTCATATCTTTCATCTTAAAATTCATACAGAGAAAGTCTTTCTTATCACACAATATGCCTAAATCAATATTAACAAGTAAAATATCATGAACATACAAAACTAAAAATATAAACTTACTCCCACTCATCATCTTTTGGTATATTCGCGGATCAAGGATAATCTCCTTAAATCCAAAAGATGTTATGGTATCATTAAACATTATATACCATTGTCGTGAGACTTGTTTGAGTCCATATATTGACTTCTTTAGTTTACACATTATTTGATTTTTTTCCTTTAATTTTGAAACCTCTTATTGGTCCTGTCACGCCCTGAGCCTATACCCTGGGCGGGACTGGCACTCGAAGATCATTATTGGCCTTGAGCGGACCCTTGGTCTGGCTTACTTACTCAGCGAAAGACTTAAACACAAGAGATAACTCATGAAATAACTTAAAGTAATACTTAGCCAAAGTGACAACTTATGTGTTAAACGTTTACAACTGAAAACAATAAGACTAAAGAACTGCACTAGTTGTCTATAAAGCCTCTAAAAACAAATATGGATGTTGGGACATGATCCCCAATAATATAACAACTAAAAATGAAAATCCAGCAATAAAGATGTCCTCCTAAATGTAACGAGGCTCACCAACTGACTCTAAACTACTCACTCGATCAATGGTACACCGAATGCCGATCCTAGTCACCTACATCTGCATCATAAAACGATGCAGGTCAACTAGCATCAGTACATTGAATGTACAAGCAAGCGAGTTGGAATGCTACAAACAACTTAAGCTTGAAAATAACTTAACTCAATATATATATATATATATATATATATATATATATATATATATATATATATATATATATATATATATATATATATATATATATATATATATATATATATATATATATATATATATATTGTAAAACAGTGTTAGCAACTTAGTTTGTTAAAAAAAATGCAATAAACAAACTCAACTTTACATTTAAGATAAAGTAATATAGTTTCTGTGGGAGATTCTCTAACCTATAATAACCACTATGACCCTAAATGGTGATACAATGTCTTGCCCACGCTTCCAGAACTTCTCTATACTTTGTCGTAGCATAGAACTACTTAACTCAGTGGATCCACTAGCTTAACTTAAGTGATTATATAAAAAATATGATCCTTTTAACACCCACGATGGCTACATAATTTATGGAGACTTGAGTTAATATGAACTCGCATCCCCATATCAGTGCTCAATATTACTCCCAAAAATATACTTAGCTCATATGTGTTTAAAACAACTTCTTTCTTTGGGTTGAGATAATTACTTAACACTTAGCTTAAAAGCTTTGTTGGAATCGATGTTTCTTTTTCTTGCTCAAAACTCTTTAAAGAAATCTTAGTTTCCTCTTATCTGAAATGTGAAAACATTTATAAACTCTTAGGGAATACTTAGTTCCCTTATAACTTTTGAGAAATGAACTCAACTATTTACTATTTACTTACCGTGAACTTGAGTCTGAAATACAAAGTTAAACATTGTTAACGACTCTTGAAAACTTTTAAGAACTTTTTTTTACTTGCTTCTTAACTTCTAGACTTGACTTTTAGTTTCTTTGACATTGACCTTAACTTTCCTTGAATTGGATTATGGATTCAAGGTTCATAAACTCATGTTTATGAATGATTTCATGATGTTTAGATGTACCTTAAAGTGTTGGAATCAACTAAAAGACATAGGTACATCACTACGAACTAGTACGAAAATGTGGGGGAAGAATAGGGAGAATTTTCGTCCTTTGCTCTCTAAGAGGTGTGGGGCGCCAACCCTCATCTTACAGATAGCGGCTTGGGGCGCTAGCGCTCTGGCTGGCGCAGCGCCACAACTCCTGTACTCAGGTGTTGTCGACTTTTCTCCTTCATTTTCCATCTCTAGACCCTTTAAAATTTCATAGTTCTTTCCCCAAAAATATAGGATCATTAGTACTATCAATATACAATATAATCATTCCTAAATTACACCCAGAAGCATGAGTCAAAACTTTAACAACAAAATCATCAAGAATTCAACAAAAATTTCAACAATGTTCTTCAAGAACTCACTTTCTTAATATTCAAATAACTTAGATTTGTTGAATTTAAACAAGATTGACATGTGGAAGAACTAACTCAACACTATGTGATCTCACATACCTATTTAGGGATCAAACCCGACGAATTTCACACGCAGAGCTTGAGCGTTTTTGGCGATTTTTGAATTCTCTCATCTTTTCTCTTTCTTTCTCTCTTCTCCAAGCCCTAGCGCGAATTCTATTTTTCTAAACTGAACAAAGGTCTAGTTTTACCCCAATTAATTCCTAAATAAATAAATTAATTTAAATAGGTAAGAAAAAGACAACTTTACCCTTCCCAAATTCGGATTGGGCTTTCCTAAATCCAACTGCCCAATTTCCGAAAGGCATAACTCACTCATTCAAACTTGGAATCGCACAAACTAGGCGGTATTGGAAAGATTATTCTAAGGTCTTTTCAACCATATTTGCAACTACATCTAATTCACCCTGAGCTATAAGATATGGTCGTTCGAAGTTGACCAACAACTCACTTTTAAACTTACTTAAAATTTCCAGATTTTCTTATTCTTTCCAAAATTAAGTATTTTCATATTTTAAACTCTTTTCTAGTTCTTTCTAGTTTAGAGATGTTACAGGTCCGCATAATATCCTCCTCGATATTTTCATTTAAAAATGCAATTTTCACATTTATTTGGTGTAACTCTAAATCAAAATGAACTATCAAAGCCAAAACAATTCTTAATGAGTCTTTCTTTGAGACTGGTGAAAAGGTCTTTTTGTAACACCTCAGAAATTTTTTGAATTAAGAACCGAACCATCCTTCGTTGTAAGTAAGATTTTATCGATGAATCTATAATTTCTTGAGCGTTCAGGTCACTAGATGTAGCTCCTTGAGTTCTAAAAATAATTAAAGAGAATTCATTCAAGTCATTCCTTAGTTTCTTTAAATTTTGGGTAAACTTCAAACGACCATAACTTTCAGACAAGATGAATTAGGTGACCCTTAAGATATCAAATGAAAGGTCTTTGAATTATATTTTCAACACCACTGCGTTTGCTCAATTTCGAGCTTGTATGAGGGAGATATGCTCGTTTGAAGTCGGGCTGTTCAAATAAGAAAAGTTATCCAACATAGTAAGGGGTATTTTGGTCTTTTCCTTAACCAATCAGATTTAATTTATTTTTTTGTAAGGTTTTAGGGGTCTAATTTGATTAGGTTCAGTTTTATAATTCTACAAGGGTAAACCTGATTCACCCATAAACCATAATTACCACAACAATTTTTGTTGCAATTTATGTTCGCTAATTTGTATATTATATAATATCTATTTGCAATGTATGTTATATAAATTTAGAATAAAATTTATTTCAAATTAAATAATTTTTTTGAATAAAATAAATTTTTATATGACATTAAAATTATATAAAGTGATTACTCGAAAGAAAGGAAGAAAACTATATTATGAAATAAGAAAATAAGTATAAAATAGAAATAATAATATAATATTGAGAAGAGTGGAACACATTTTTTTTTAGAAAGTAAAAAAAATAGATTGAATTGATTGTCTGAAAAAATAGTAAACTCTATATTTAAATAGTAAAATAGAGAGTAGGATTGAAGATGCCAGACAGAATTGTGAAACCTTGGATATATTTGCCCAGTCATGTAATTACTGTATATGTTTTTTTTCATTAAATGAGGTTCTTGTTGTAAAACTAAAGCAAAATAACAAATGAAATATAAAAGATAAAGCAATAGAAATAGGGAGACAAAAGATGAGAGCATTTCTTATTCTTCAAAATGTTCATCAAAACTTTAAGTGTATACAATAGGAACCCTTATGCCTCTATTTATAGTGTAACATAGAGGCATACAAAAGGTTAGTCATAAACATGACATTATACATGAATATAACGAAGGAGGTTATGGAGGTGAAAGGTTACAAGAATAACTATCATAAAGGTGGAGGTTATCTTCATAATGGAGGGAAGTTGCGTAGTAACTTTTTTGGCGTAGTGAATTGTCTTCATGATGGAGGAAAGTAATGTAGTAACCATTTTTGTGTAATGGACATCCACAATATATTATTTTATTACACTCCCCCTTGGATGTCCATAAATAATATGCCTCGTTAAAACCTTACTAGGAAAAAAATTCGTGGAAAAAAATCCTAGTTAAGAGTACGAATATCTTTTAACACGCTTTGAATGTTGCTTCGTTAAAAACCTTACCAGGAAAATCCAATTGGGACAAACCATGGTTAAGTAAAAGAGTACAACGCGTATCTTTCTCTCCCTGATAAAAACTTTACTTGATATCTTGAAATAGTGCATTCCAGTGTTGCATTACCACTTCTTAAATATTGACGTTGGAAATATTTAGTGAATAAGTTTACAAGATTATTACTTGAACGAGTCTTTGAACGTCAATCTCACCATTTTGTTGAAGATCACATGTGAAAAATACTTTTGGTCAAATATGTTTCGTCCAATCTCATTTGATTGTGTCCTCCCTTCAATATTATTTTCGTATATAGTGACTGAAATATCCTTTGCCAAAAGAAAAATCACATGTTGGTTGAATATGACAAATCATGATTCCAACCAAACACACTCTCGATTTAATTACTTCATAGATCAATATCATTTCTGCATGATTTGAAGAAGTGGTGACCAATGTTTGATTCTTTGAACACCAAGATATTGTTGTACCTTCATATGTAAATAAATTGTTCATTTGCGATTGAGCTTTATGCGGGGATCAAATAAATATTTTGCATCTACATAATCAAATCATTTCTGACTCAGAGATTGATCCTTTCAATTTTATTGAAGCTCATCTTTTCTTCTCAAAGAAAATCACACATCTTCTATGCGTTGAGTCACTTACTTTGTAGTTTCTTGTCATATCTTAAATGATACTATGACAATCTTTTCACATAACTTTCGTTATGTATATCAAATAATCTTCTAGCATTTGCATAACCAACAATATGTAAGTGCACCAATTGCACTAATACATGACATTTTAAATCATTTTTATGAGATCAAAAAGATTCTTTTTCTGTGTCAAACAGTCTCAAAATAATTGGGTACTCAATGGAATTGCTTTAACACCTTTTAAATCCTTCAAAGATTTTCATTTAACCTTCATCGTCAAGTTAGACATAATAATCAATCATTATGCATATTCAAGTATTTCATCTATTGCTAGACTGAAACAAGTCTTATTGCATTCACCATTGGAGAACATAGCTCCATTTAATAATGTCAGGAATTCTGCAAAGATCTTTTTATGCCCCGAGGCACGAACCGTACTTTATATCTTACGGTTATATTTTCGCACAATGATTCGTTTGTACCCTTACTGACATATATTTTGATCTATGAACTATATGTTCAAAAGCATCACTTTTCTAAGTGAAACAAAATATACTTGAATAGTGTCAATTATTTATCTGTCCACACTATATGACATATTCGAATTTAAGATCCTTATAACCATTTATAGCACTAAGTGCTACATCATATCAAATATACCGTCGATGGTCATTTTGATATCAATTTCAATACGACATAACTTATCGAGATCTCTTCGTTTTTTATCATTTTCAGGTACCTTAACCCTTGCCAAGGTTTTATGAAATGTTATGTCATAGTGCTCTTTCAAAGCACTTGCCTCATTAGCAATGACCATTTTGATAATTTGCTCCCCTCCTTTATCAAGGAGTTTTACATTTGGAATCGATGGTCTATCACGCTTCTGGCGTGTCATAGACTCTGTTTTTCAAGGACTATTTATTGGAGCATTTGCAGCTTATAAATATAGGGTCAGCAAATACATTTGACAAATTATTTGCAACATTTTGAAAATGAATTATCTCTTGAACTTCAAGTTCACATTTTTTTTAAAACGAGGATTTAGATAAGTCACCCCACACATAATTTTTAGTTGTTATACATATCTCCCCCTAATGTTAGGAAATCTAACATTCACCCTCAACCTCATTTGGGGATCTTGGTGCATGGAGCAATAAAATCATATGTGCGCACATTAAATTTTTAGATGGAAATTATTTGATTCCTGACCCTGAACCAATTGTGTTGGGAGAACATTGTTGGCTTGATGCATACATGTTAAATAAACTCATCTCATACCAAATTTTATTTGAGAGATTTATTCTCATAATCAATGGTCTAGCTATAATTGGAGACATACAATTTCTGCTAAATTAACCATCATTATCAACATGACTTTATAATTTGAAATTATGCTATTAATTTAATAATACGAGCACACAACCTTACAAAAATCAATTTGTAAGTTGATACAAATGCACATATGACCATGCCATAGATGCATCAATTAAACCATAATAGTAAACGGTCCACATGGCAGGTAAACGGGCTCATATTTATCTTTTTATATGTTTCAAATAATTTTAGGGGATACAATCTCAACCTTAGCTAGTATTATGACCATTTTATCACGAGAACAAGTTACAAAAGAGAATTCTTGAAGAATCTTTTATTTCTTCAATATATAGCCACAATTCTCAATTTCTTTTGCATCACATTGAATCGGAATGGCCAACCGATTATGCCAACTGATATTTATTCAAGTAAACTTCTAGTTAACTTTTGCATGTGATTCCATCACCATGCCCATAAATGTATACAACAAACAACGGAAAGAAATGAATAATCTTATACGTAAATATTTATTACCCACTTTGATTGTAGTAATTTGAAGATATTAAATCTTCCCATAATTTACAGTATCAATATAATATTTGTTTCCAATTCTTCCGAAACTTAAAAAATTTCTTTTGAAACTTACTACAACCCCAATATTATGAATTATTTCATTCCTCCAAATAGTAACAATTAGTCCTTTCAAGACTATCAAAAAATTTTGTGTACTACCACAATTTTCACAATGTCATTCTTATGGTGACCATCTCCTTCAAGGAGAATAATATTATTATTGTCACTGTTAAAATTATCACATGCAAGACTTATTTCTTCACAACCAATGACAAATTTGTTTGGTCATGACCATAACCTTTATAGGAAAGAACTATTTCTTTCTTTTGTCCTTCAATAGTTCATAATTTAACATATCACAATATTTGTGTAGTACTAAATGGTCATTTATGTCATAATATTTCTTTTCAATATCTCAAACCTCCCGTAAAGGCGATATGTATCATTTATCCAACAATTCATGGATATGTTCTTATCCATAAGAACACAAGTCACATTTTCTTTAAGAAATGAATCATTACCATTTGAACATGCCCTATAAGTTTTATTAGAAATTCATTGTCATACTTTCACATTTATCAAATTTATGTGACTCACCTCAACATCACTAAGAGATTAAATGTACCAAATGTACTGTCATTTTGTATTCTATTATTTTGATGAAGGATTTAAAAACTTTGAGATTGGGTTGCACCAACTCAATATGCCCAATAACTTTTAATACCATTTTGATGACAAAAACTTACCTTCACACTTGAAGGATCATCTTAAGAACACAAAATGTTCTTTCTTTTAATTACCACCGTCGATCATTATTTTACCACACTCATATTCATACATTTAACCACTTGTCATTTTCAGACATATTATGTCATGCTACCACATTCACATAAAAGACTGGAGCAAATCAATTAGACAAATTTCATGACTTTTGTCAAGAGCATATCAATATGCTCAATCATTGTTACATCGTCTTTATATAATGTTGGGACTTGAACCCAACCTCTTACCCATAGGAAGGCATTTTACGTCATTATTTGTTGAGACCCAACCCAATATTTTATTATCATGATGCATCAGGACTTCACTCAATGTATTACCCTCTTGGTGCGATAAGAATTGAATTCTTTTCGTCTTACCCTCAATCAATGACATGATAAACCAAATATAATTAGATTCACCATTGACCTTAAAAAAAATATTGTCACTTAGTGGTTAACATGCACAAATAAATATAGAACTAAAGAAACACAATAAAAATATTCTGAACAAAGTATGTATCAATATCTTAAGTTTGCCAGAACAGAGAGTTACATATAGCATTATATTATATTATGTTTGGTGCATAATTATTAAGGTAGTATATTACCGTTATAAATTAAAGAATCAACTGCACACTAAGAAAATAATAATTCCAATTACACTAAATTAAAGTTGCTCACAACCACCATTCGTTTTTCAATTTTCATGTGAATCCAAAATATTTCACATGCAAAACAAAATAATTTAAAAGCTTATGTATAACAAAACAATGAGTATAGTCATAAATAAAATATAAAACAAGTTTCACATACAAAAGAAAGTATATATAGTCATAGATGGAAAAAAAATACACATTAACAATAATATGGATCATTTACCTTGTTCACAAGTAAAACATAAAATAGATTCCACAATAACTTATCTTGTTTCCGAGAGAAAATAAAAACAATTATTTACCTTCTTTGTTTACTTTGCTTCAATCTTTCTACGATAAAACATTCGTTTTGATAACGTGTGGTAAAAGTGAAGCAAAATAAAACAAGAAATATAAAAGATAAACCAATAGAAATAGGGAGACAAAAGATGAGAGCATTTCTTATTCTTCAAAATATGTATCAAAACTTGAAGTGTATACAATAGAAACCTTTATGCCTCTATTTATAGTGTAACATAGAGGCATAAAAAAGGTTAGTCATAAACATGACATTAAACATGAATATATAATATTATCTATAAAAGTGTATACTTATCAAGTATTATTTTTAAATTTTTAATAATTAACTATTTAGTTAATCTAATTATTTAACTATATTTGCGCAACCAAACAGTATGGTTGCAATTACATTATCATGAGAAAGAAACATATTGATTATTTTGTATATAACTACTACATTAATAATTGCACAAATCGATCTAGTGAGTTGAGATTTTCTGTTCCTGTTTTGTGCACAATTTCTGATTGAAAATGCAATGGAAATAATAAAATATTCATGTAGATCGAAACCAGTAGAGAATAGGATTGAAAGTTTCTTATTCATGAAGTAAGTAGAATACAAACTAGAAAGACATTTTAAATTAAAGCTCTTATTTCAGTGGAAATTAAAAGGAGTAGTAGTAGCAGCAGCATAGATTTGATATATCCTTAATGCTTAATTAGCTTCTGTTTTGAAGGGCTCCAATGAAGCGTGGTACACTGATTTCTTGCTGAGGTAATGTGGCATAAAATCGATTCCCCAATGGAAGGGTTTGAACTGTGGAGGATTCTCAGGACCAACAAGTGCTTTTGCAGGTTCAACAATCTCATGTGGGCAAATAAAAGTACCAATGGAGGTTCGTGACTCAGTTGTGTTTGTCACCACACGATGTGCGACACTAGTTAGCTTTCCATTGCTATATACCTGTATGCATAGCAAACATAATAAGAGAAGAAAAAAAGGGGGGTGTTAGAGAAGACCTACACACATACATACCGTAATTGGTAAACCAGAATTAACCACAAATGCATTGCGAATAGGCTGCACACCAATCCATTTGTCATCCTTCAATATTTGAAGACCATAGACTTCTTGTTGGATAATGGTTATGAGATTAGGATCACAATGTCCACCAACTCCCAAAGTTAAACTTGGATCTGGACATGCTGGATAGTGATTCACAAGCATTCTCTGCCCAAGTTCTTTGTCAAAGAACCCTGCCTCCAAACCTAGCCCTTCACTCAACATACCCAAGATAACTTTGCTCACCCTTCTCAATTCATCACCATAGGCACCAATAACCTCCCTGAAGTACAACCGAAATACATGTGTAAGAAAAGAGGGAAATTAGTTGCTAAACCATACATAGTTTAGATAGGTACCTATATCTTGGAGGGTTATCAGGCCAAGTTTTTTTGTCTTCTCCATCAAGATTGCAGCTATGTTCCAACACATCTCTCCAGTAACGATGCTCCTCTGAATCATAATGCTTAGCACTGCTACTGTACAGTGTAGCTGCACCCCTATTGGTATTATTAGCTGCATCTTTTGCATAATTTTCTTTTTCTGCAGCTGGAAGACTGAAAAATTCTTTGTACACTTTCATTGCTTCATCCATTAGATCTACAGGTACTCCATGATTGATTATCTGTTTGTTTATGTTTCATCATTTCAATTTCACATTAACGGAAGAAAAGAAGAAAAAAAAAAAGAAACAGAGTTGCGTACCTGAAAAAACCCATATTCTTCAAAAGCTTTCAACAGATCTTTAACAACAACACTTCGTTCTTCACCATTAGCTTTTCCCAAATCAATGACTGGAATACTGTCGCCAATTTCAACTGGATCTGATGGTCTTTCATGCTCTGGGATGCAATGACTTTTAGGAACTGCTTCTAATGTGCTTGACCAGTTCGAGAGAAGATCCGCCATTGACAATCAATCTAAACCAAAACCAAAAATCATAAAAATCTCAACAAATAAACAAACAAAGAAAAGAGGATTTATTGATTTATTTACCTGGGAAACAAAGATATCTTCTAAATGTTAATACTACTACTTCTGTAAGTTGTTTGATATCTCATTTGAGATATAGAGGGCCATTTATAGGGAAGGAAATTGCATAACCAAAACTGATGCTCGGATTTATTTTTTTTTTAGAGCATGCCACTAAAAATTACACATTTTAAAAACAAATATTTTTAAAAAATAAAAACAACTCACATGTGGGTAAGTTATTTGAGAAGTTTTTGCTAAGCTGATTTTATAAAATTTAGAGTCAAATTACGGAAAAAATGATAAGAATCAATATAGTGTTAATATTAAGATTATTTTGTACAAAGAAACTATCTTAAATATCTAATATATAAATTTTAATTTTTGTTAAATTAAAATATACATATTAAAATTTTCAATCAATATCTTACATAGATAAATAAGAAATGTATTAAATATTGATATAATCTTACACATATATTGTTCTAACCTTTTTTATAATACTACAAAATAACTATGTAAATTCTATAGGGGTGTCAAATGGTGAATTAAATTGAAATTAAAGATATTAAAATGGGTTGGGTGTTAACGGTAAGAATACAAATTGATCCAAATTAAAAAATCGAACTAAACTGATTAAATAAATTGATTTTATCTGAGTTAGGCGTTGTTTGATTTTGGATTTTTTAAAACGAAAGTATTTGGATTGTTATGATCGTTTAAGAAAAACGGACGAAACTGACAAATTATATACATATATTTCATTATTACATGTATATACTATATTATTTTTACAAAGAATTTTAAAGATCGTTTTCGTCACGTATATTTATAATTTACTTATTAAAAGTAAAAATGTCCAAGGCGAGAATATTTATCTTATTGGTTTCATGTATATGAATGTGTATGATAATCCTTTATGAGATTGAAAATGTCAATGTCTCTTCCTTTTATGCCAAAATAATTACTCTTTCCCAATTTATATGACTTACTTTCATTTTTAGTCTGTCCTAAAAAAAATGACATATTTCTATATTAAATAACAGTTTGACTATAAAATGTATATTTTACCCATAATGAAATTATTTGCATCAGCACAAATTTCTATAATTCATTTTAGGCCACAAGTTTTAAAATTTTTCCTTTTTTTCTTAAACTCTAAACCGAATCAAACTCCTCACATAAAATGGGATGGGGGACTAATTTTGAAGCTTTATTCATAGTAAATTCAATGATTGAAAGTTATGTAATGTCGGTCATCCTAACTATTTTCATTTTGAATTGATTGTTAACACTTTTTTGCATTTTGAATTTTTTCTATAGTTAATAGCTGAATTGAAATCAACAACAATCAAACCATAAATATATATTATATTTGATTTGGTTTTGATAATCATAAAATCGATTAAATTAGTTTGATTTTAATTTTAACCAATAACCAATCATATCGACCCGCGAACACCTCTAAAAATAGGTAGAACATAAATCGGGTTGGATCCTAATCGCCCAAGTTTACTTTGGGTTTGAATGAGGCTCAAATGGGCTAAAGATGGATTGAGTCTTGACCCACCCAATTTGATCCACTTAATCTCAATAATTTTAACATATTGTTATTTAAGTTCTATAACCACAGTTTCAATTCAACTCGATTATTGTTTTTTCAAAAAAAAAAAAAGTTGCTAATGAAGAGATAAATCCTAGAAGATATAAAATAGATAATAAGTTATACCTTTAATATTGGAACATACATTATATCAATGCAAATAAAGAGTAAACATATTGAAATTGTAGATAAAATTGAGCTCAATTGTAGGCCTTTAAAAATGGGTTAAGGCTTGAATGAGTTGAGATTAAACATTGCAATTCAAAGAATCTTGAACCAAACTCATAAAATTTTAGATAGATTGGGCGTGTTATCTATACTTGGGCTCATTTTGACACCCCTAAAAATATAAAATAACAATATGAAAACGTAAAATAAAATTGTAAAAATATTCTATAAAAAGTAAATACAGAATTCTTGAATAAAATTTAAATAAACTTATGAGATGGAATTATGTCGTCGACGCGTACGGAAAAAACCTATGAGAAATCCATGTTAAATCCTCCTACTTCCATGTCGGAACATTGATATCCTGAGTCATACATCCTGGTTTTGGTGTTCAATCTTTATTTGTTCGTAGTTTTGACACTTAGCCACAAATTCTGTGATATCCTTCTTTATGTCATTTCACAATTCGATTTCATGATGCCCGTTGGTCACGTAACATTTTAGTGGCTCTTGAGTGAATAAACTATCGAGAACTATGAGCATCTAATAGAATCATTTGGCTTAAACCATCAACTTGTAGAATACACTAATAATTTCGATAACGAAGCACACATTATCCACTCTTTGGAGAAAAATTTTATAGTCATCTTAAGGACTACTTCCTTTAATTCAACAAAGGTTGGATCATTATAATGTTTGCCTTAACATCTATCACATGAGATGATCTCAAATTATTCTGAACAATAATTTTACCATCTACTGAACCCACAAGACAAATTCCCAAATGAGCAAGTCTATGAACATCATGAACTAATTTTTTTCTCCTCCTCCATGTGGAAACACTACTCATAGACAACCCGTTGAGAGCATCTGCCAACTTATTGGCCTTACCCAAATGATATATGACACTCATCTCATAGTATTTTAATAACTCAAGTAATCTCCTTTAACAAAGATTTAAGTCCTTTTTATTGAACAATATGGAGACTCTTATGGTCCGTAAACACGTCCATATGAACACCATAAAGATAGTATCTCCGAATCTTTAGTAAATATACTACTTTTGATAACTCAAGATCCTAAGTGTGGTGATCCTTCTTATGAATCGATGTATAAGCTAAGACCCTTTCATGTTACATTAACACACAACAAAGGTCCATTCTGAAAGTATCACAACAAACCTCAAATTCATTGTAACCCATTGGTAGAGTCAACACTTCAACTCCTGAGAACTCTTCTCACAAGATTCGAACCACAAAAAATTACTTTTTTGAGTCAGACTAAACAAAAGACAAGTTATAGAGAAAAATCATGAAAAAACCATCTAAATAATTAACAAGCTAAACTTAGAAAACTCATGATGTCCGAAGGCAAGAGGTCTAGGTCATTTTTTTATTATTTTGATCTTTTAAGGATTAACCTGAATGCATTCTCCATAGACTATATGTCTAATCAATGCAACTTCAACCAAAACCCTGAAGATCATCGAGTAATTCATCAATCGTGGGCATTTGGTATTTATTTTTTATTGAGACTGTATTCATTTGACGGTAATCACTACATAATTTGAGTGAACCATCTTTCTTATGCACAAAGAGAATTAAAACACCCCATAG
This sequence comes from Solanum arcanum, assembly GCA_027789145.1. Taxonomy (NCBI): domain Eukaryota; kingdom Viridiplantae; phylum Streptophyta; class Magnoliopsida; order Solanales; family Solanaceae; genus Solanum; species Solanum arcanum. Next base: position 62,088,283 of record CM050939.1, on the reverse strand, counting down.
AGATATACTAAGACTTATTGAACTTTTATCTAAAGGATTCTTCAATTCCTTAAGCTCAGTTAAGATCCATTCGATAAGGATAAATTGAGATCGACTGGGTCTTTAGAAAAAAATTGATTTCCCATTCGAGAAGGATTTTGGATGATCTTTGAGAAATGTTTTCGAACATTCATTCACAACTGAAACAGAGTGAAGGTTTGGTATTTTTGACCTATCTACCTTAACCAAAATTAGATGATAAATACAATCTTTAGATATCATTTTTCTGACCTTAAAAGTACTACCCTTCCAATTATGTTTTTTTGTAATAATTGCATTTAAATGCTCATATAAAAATGAACGACTTTTTAATCTTTCAATATAAATGTTTTTCTATGATTTTGTTCAATGAAATAAGTATCAGAACTACTGAATTTGGTAAAATTTTTAAGGGAAAACAATGTGAAATATATTCGAACTTTGATTGAAATTACTGTAATAATATCGAATTTTGGAAAAGTTTTTTTACCCTCTTGCACTATTTAATAGAGTAGTATATTTTAAAGGTATATATGTATTCACGTGGACATTATAAATATTCCATCATTATAAATAGTAATGTGCTCACGTGGGCACATATATACATTAAAATATATTATTAAAAAGTACAAGAGATAAAATATCCTTATAAAGTTTGATATCGTATTAACAATATCAATCAAAATTAAAATATTTTTCAGATTTTTTTCCCAAACTTTTAAACACGATCGTTTATCAATTTATTATGCATAATTTTCTCTCTAAATTCTTATTGTTATACAAGTACGGATTTTAAATATTATTTATGCTATATTTAAAAGCATATATAGATATATTTTTATCAACATGAGGGACACACGTGGGAGATGAGCACAGCAACACAAGAACTTCTTGTCAAGCATTAAAAAGAAAAATTGGTGCGGTGAGAGGTATCTTCAATAAGTTACTTGTCAAGCATTAAAAAGAACACAATAATATCAGAAATTCAGAATTCCGCACTTGAGAGACATAACCGTATTAAACGCAAGTATTTAATCGTCTTTATCATCAAGTTTATTCTGAGTATGTTAATATATTTGTTCAGAAAAATATCTTTTTTACAATATATGTTTCATAGTGAAAATATGAAAAAATTGGGAATAACATACAAGAAAATTAAAACAATATTTAAGAAACCGGTGTGAATGACAATCAATTGAGGAAAATAAACTTCATAAAGATCTCTCTTAACAAAACAAAATAAAATCATACAAGATAAATTAGAGTTTGGAGTCAAAAGAATAAAAAATTTGTCAAAAATTTTAAAAGAGCATATTAATTTTTTAAAAAAATCAAAACGGTAAAATCGCTCATGATATAGCGACTTTGGCCGTCTGAAAAAGCAAATCGTTGCAATAGCAGCAATTTTTTAAATTTGCCTTTTTTAAAAAAAATTAAACAAATCGCTCCACATGGAGCGATTTTCAAAATAAAAAAAAAAAATTTGTATAAGTCGCTGCTTCTGAAGCAACTTCCATTAATTTTTTTTTTTGCTTTATTTTAAAAGAAAAAATTGAATTTTGAAATCATTGGCAACGATTTTTAATTAATTTTTTTTTTAAAAAAAATCAAATCGCTGTAAAGGCAGCGATTTACACTTAATTTATATATTTAAAAAAAAATTTAATTATATCGCTGCAAAAAAATTAGCCGATTAAATTAAGTTTTAAAAAAAAAAAAATTTAAGTGTAAAGCAAAAAAAAAAATAATGGAATTCGCTGCAGAAGCAGCTACTTATACAAAAAAATCATATATTTTTTTTGATTTTGTTTAATTTTCTTTTTATAAGCAAATTTAAAAAATCGCTACTATTTCAGCGATTTGCTTTTTCAGACGGTCAAAGTTGCTACATCGTGAGTGATTTTACCGTTTTGATTTTAAAAAAAAATTGATATGTCCTTTTGAAATTTTTGACAATTTTTTTTACCATTTTAACTCCGAACTCATATAAATTAGTTCTAAGTAAGATGTGGGTATTGAAATAGTGCCAATATTAAGGGTAAAATTTTTTATTAAACTATATGAACTTCAAAGCGTCAATATTATTTCCTCTTGCCAATTGTGAGCTTCACTCTTTTTGTTTCAAAATGAATTTTTGAAGCCTGAAAAACATTTAAAAGAATCATCTAAAACTATTAAAAGATTAATTTATCAATATTATCTTTTTTACTTCTTCAAAACTGTAAAGCTAGAGATAGTTATTAATTATGGGAAATTTTAGAATAACATAATTTATTTTAATTTTAACTTTGAAAAAATTATTTATTTTTTTCGATTATTAAGAAAAGCTAGAAATTCATTTCTATTAAAATGAAGTGAGTATAATAGTTTGATTATAGTACTGTATTTGTTAATTTTTATTTATTTACTTTTTTAAAAAATATATATATATTTATTTATTCAATTTTGTATCTATTTTATTTTTATAATTAAATACTATTTATTTTTAATATTTAAATAACTTATAATAATTACAGGTGATAAAGTAAAATTAAAATCAAATACGCCATTTTAACTACAAACTAAATTTAGGAGCATTCCTTATTATGACATCCACAATCAAACATGATCGAGACAATAGTATTGTTATAGCGCGTGGTTTCAACAAAGTAATATCTTCGAATTATTTTGTGTCTTTAACTTAGGGCCATTTTTTGCGGACGAATATTTACTCTTTAAATTTTTGTTTTATTAGTATGATTAATTTGTGATTTTGACCGCAAATGTAAAATTATGATATAAAATTAAAACTTTTATTTGGGATTATAATGTAGATTTTTTCAAATTGCAAACGAATATGAAAACACATAAGTTGAGAAGATCATAAAAAATAATTTACTGTAATTCTTATACTATAAATTTTCTTAGTTCTTATTATGTCTTATTAATGAGTAAAATTATAATTCATAAATAACGTATCCAAATATCTTAAAGGTGGCATTAACAAATTGCATAGTTGTATATTCCTTTTATAATTACACGTAATCATATAAAGATCCATAGATCATTAATAGTAGTACTAATTAATTATTCTTATATTTTCTCTATATTCTTAATTACTTGTCCACTTTTAAATTGATATATCAATTAAAAAAATTATTATTAACATAGTGAGTTTAGTAGTTTACCTATTAATTATGAAGTAAATCTGCAAACGAAATAAAAAATTATGATTTTCAAAAAAAAATCTATCTTTTTTAAAGTAATTAATTAAAGATATAATAAATTAAAAATTATTTTTCTTAATTTTTCAAAATAGACAAATAACTAGAGACAATTAAAAAAAATAAACAAATAATTTAAAACAAAAAAGTAAAATAATTTTTTTACTATATATACAACCTATTCACATCAAACATGAGATTTAAAATGTACGTCTACACAAATATCTATTAGGAATACTTATTTTGAATAAAAACTTCTAGAACTAATTTTCAATTTTCATATCAAGTTAAACAACACTAAATGCAGTATAAACATTCTTTATTGAAAAATGGACTTTGTAATTTCAAATTAAAAGAGTATATCAAAGGAAATATTAAAAAAACATTCTTTGTCCCTAATTACTTGTTCATGATTTAATTAACATGTCTATTAAAAATAATTATTGATTTAGTAAATTTATCATTTTACCCCTTATTATTCTGAAGTGAATGAATTAAACATTTAAGATTTTCAAGAAATTTTATTATTTTTAAAGTAATTAATCGAGGATAAAAAAAAATTATCATTTCTTAATTTGTTATAATAGATAAGTAATCAGGAACAACTATATAAAAAAACAAATAATTAAAAATAAAGAGTGTAATAAAAATGATAATTGCCTAAATATAATATATAATTATTTGTTTATATATACAATCTCTTCGAGCGAAACATGAGATTTGAAATGAAACATTTATATAAATAATATTTGAAATACTTATATTAAATAACAAATTTTAAAAAATAAAAATCAAATTTCATATCAAGTTAAATAACAAACACTAAATGCAATATAAACATTCTTTATTGAAAAATGGACTTTGTAATTTCAAATTAAAAGAGTATATCAAAAGGAAATATTAAAACAAAACACTCTTTGTTCCTAAATATTTATTCATAATTTAATTGATATATCTATTAAAAGAATAATTATTGATATAATGAATTTATCATTTTATCCTTTATAATTATGAAGTGAATGAATTAAACATTTAAAATTTTCAAGAAATTTTATTATTTTTTTAAAAAATAAATCGAGAATAAATAAGTACAAAAAAATTATCAATTCTTGATTTATTAGAATAGACAAATAATCACAAATAATTATTAAAAAAAAATTAAAAATAGAGAGTATAAAAAAAATATATTAACTAATCAAATATAATATATAATTATTTTTCTATATATACGATCTCTTTACCTCAAACATGAGATTTGAATTGAAACATCTACATAAATATTATAAAAAAATATTTATATTAAATTACGAGTTAAACAACTAACGCTAAAATTGCAGTATAAACACTTTCAAAATGTATTGAAAAATGAACTTTGTAAAATATAGAAGTAAGACACCTAGCTACCAGCATTAACTGCTGATTCTATTGAAAAGGAGTTTAATATTTGCAAACGTCCAAACTTTCTTGAAAAATCAAAATATGGATCAACTAGCATTAAATCCTGTCAGCCTAGGTTAATTAATCGTAACAAACGTCCAAATTATTTTTGGTACATTCCTCGAAAACTTAAATATGAGGATCTGTAGCTTCTTCCGTTGATTTTGTACCCTACTCAAAAGAAATCATAAATAAAATAATAATTATATTATATTAATTATTAATTATAATACATAAATATAATTATAATTAATGATAAAAATAAATTAAACAAATTAAATATATAATTATCTATTAATTTTATAAAGTGATGAATATTAATTTTTTATTTAAAAGAATACAATGGAAAATAATTATTAAACAAATATTTATTTTAATTTAATGATATTTCAGCTATTTTTTTGTACTAGAATAAGTTTATAAATAATAGTAATGAAAAAGGGGTAGGTAACATTTGAAATTGTGCAATAATTTTATAGATATGTACGAAGCAAAACTCAAAAGGAATCCTTCAATATTTTAATATATGCACTAGATATTCTCCGTTTGCATGCAATTTCTCTATAGCAGTCTTTTTTTGTTTTTCTTTTTAAGAATCTAATGAGATTTGGATCTTTATTTCAGGAATCTTTTATTGCTCCTATTTTAATTCACACATTTTTATTGTCAGTTAGTCAGAGTGAATATCATTTATTTATAAGAAAATAAATATAGAGTATTAAATTTTGATTTTGCTTACGAAAAACAATCTCGTTCATATCAATTCAACAGTTCTTTTAAGGAAATAATTTAACTCATTCTTAGTTCATCATTTTTTATTTAATAATATGCTTAAGAAATGATAAAATACAAAAATAATTATAAGGATAATATGAGAAAATTTTAATTAATATTTATTTAATTTATTAAAATAAATAACTAATGTAAGACAATTTATTTTCGTAGCAAATTGAAGCAGAAATACTACTGGCGTATTTGTATTGATTTGAGGGTTATCTCTATTATTATATTATTATATAATTCTCCGTCCATTTATTATTATTTGTCTTACTCTGGCACTATGAAAAACGAGGAAATAATATTTTTGTATACTAGCACTAATTTGTTGTTACACTACTTAGTTAAATTTTTGGTAAAAGACATCCAAATTTTATACTATTATTTCTGGTCCACTCCTTGAAATTAGAGCTTACGGTAAATTGTGCAATAATTTGTAGATACAAACGAAGCACAAGTCAAGGGAAATTTTTCAATACTTTAATCTGCACCAGATCTTTCTCCATCTGCATGCAACTTCTTCACCAAACATCTAAATTAATTAAGAAAGAAAAACTTGAATTAAAATTTATTTTATAAAGACTAAAATTAAATTAAATTATTACAAATATTGGAAGTATGAAATTCCACAGCACAATGTCGTTCATTTATGAGTTATCCGTTTAAAATAAATATCAGGCTCAATAAATTAGTTATCAAACTATTTTTTTTAAAAAAAAATATTAATTCTTTTGAAAGTCTTTGCATTTATTTGTAAAATACCCCAAAAAAAAAATTAATAGATGAATTAGTAAAATTATCATTCTTATTTTATAATTTTTAATCACCATATAAAATAAAAAGTGATCAATCAATATAAAACGAAAAAAATTATATTATTTTATTTGATTGTTAGGAGTGAATACGTATTTCGAATAAAAATATTATCACTTGTCAGTGGACATAAAGTACCTCAGAACATCAAAGTTTAATTAATTACCATAAAGAAAGAAAGAAAATGTCTACAGCACCTCACAAGTCACAACAATAATGTTAGTTACTTGTCATGAATGATTAATAAAAGACAATTTGGATTAATTGTACACATCTATAGCACCTCACATCAATATTAACCACTTAAATTTTTTTAACACGTTTTCATTTACGTTGGACTGCTATATATTTTAAATATATAAAGTTCCGTTATTTTAAATTTATTTTTCTTAGCACCCAAAATGATTGGTAGTACATTAGTTAGTTTTAAAGTAGAGATGAAAAGATATCGATTCGAAACGTCCTTTTGGCCAATGGCAACAATGATTTTAGCTATAACTTTTCAAATACCCCTTCATCAAATATGGTATTTCTTAAATTTGTAAGTTAGAGCAAATACATTTTTCATTTTAAAAAATAGTCCACAATTTGGATTTATTTTTTTTTTTAAAAAAAATGTTAATTGACATGGTTTAATTTCTAGATTGAGTAAATAAATAAAAGAACTACTTTAGCAATCAAGAAACATATTTAGAAAAAGAATACTGTGGCCAAGACATAATTTATATCTAACATAGAAGTATGAAGAAAATTGGCATGCTGTACTAAGGGAAGTAATTGACATCTATAAGCCCTCTTTTGAAGAGTAGGCACAAAATGGCCATTTATTACTTTTTAAGCTAATAAAAGTGCAAATAATTACTCAAAGAATTGTTTTGTAAATTCTGTTTTTTTTCTCGAAATTACAAAAATAAATATGTTCTTAACGCAGTCTTTAAATTTTTTATCATTAAAAAAATTACAAAATCTCTCTAAGATACATTCATATCCCCTCCGGATGCATCCCTCCCAGGGGCGGAGCCACCCTTGTCCAAGGGGTGTTGTCAAGCGATGCCCCTTCATCAGAAAATTACTTCATATATGGAGCTAAAATTTTGATATAACAAATATACATGTATAAGTATTGACACCTCTTAGAACAAATTGAATGTTTAATTTCGTGATTAAGGAGTTGCAAAAATTTCTTAAGGTCGCCATTAATCCCTCCCCTCTTGCATCTTAGATACATCCTTATCCTCTCTTGAATACATTCTTCCCATTAAGTAATGTATCATTCGTATTCTTTAAATTATGTATCCATAGTTTTTTTGATACATCCCAAATCTTATAAATTTAGGAAATTTTTATAATTCAAAAAAGAATAAAAATATAGTGTAGTTAAGTTAACGAAAAAATGAGCTCATAGTGCCTTTCAAGTTTTTAGTAAAAAAAAGAAGACAAGTGGGCCCTTTTATTTTTCTTTACTTTTTATTTTCAATATTAATAAAAGGACTAAACTAAGTAATATTTTCGTAGTTGTCCGGACAACCACTGAAGTTATTTGGACAACTTCTAAAGTTGCTTGGACAACTGTTGAAGTTGTGTAACGACTAAAGAAGTTGTTCCGACAACTACGACAGTTGTTGGATGATTAAAGAAGTTGATCCGACAACTACGACAGTTGTTGGATGATTAAAGAAGTTGGTCCGACAACTACGACAGTTGTTGAACTAAAGTGTAAAAGTTAAAAGTTTGGGACTATTATAAAAATATCTTTTAACCTAATATTTTTTTATCACTTCTACCTAAATTTAAAACTTGAAAGACTTTTACCTAATTAATAAATTACTTTGTCCCTTTTAATAGATCTTCCCTTAATTAACACTAGAAATTTATGTAATTTTTACTTTTTCTCCTCTTAAAATTTCGCTTCTTTCAAGTTTATCTCTGTGTCCTCGTAAAATCTATCCTTTTATAGCCATATCTCTCTCTCTTATTGATTCACTAATTTCTCCAATATATATATTTTGATTTACCATATACTAATATTTTACAAAAAGATAAAGTTATATTCTACAATATCTCTACAAAATAAAAGATAAACCTTCTATATCAACATATGATTTAACTTAACTTCATTTATTGTTTATGCCTCTAATTTTGGACGTATAAAAATAGACGCTAAATTCATATAAAGTCAAACAAGTAGACACATGTATTCTAGTGACGTCAGGGGTGGAGCCACCTTATATTGAGGAGTTATCTGAATCCCCTTCGGTAGAAAATTATATTATTTATACATAATTAAAATAATTTATATATATATATATAGTAGATGTCTGACATCGTGTGACTATTTCTACATATTTAAGCTGCTTATTGTAAATCATGTATTTGCCATTGCTTGGCGTCTTACATAATAATTTGCATTCTATGCGTATCTTACGAGGTGTCTTATGTATATTATATCACGTAAAATTTGCATCTACTTAATTAACTTTATATAAATTTAAATATCTATTTATACATATCCAATATTAGAATGTATAGACCTCAGACTAAATTAATTGATATATTTATGTAACTACTCAAACTAAGAAGTGAACTTCCAAAATTTAGTCAAACTCTGGTGAATTGTACTTTACGTTCAGAAATTGAGACTTCGGCAATGATTTATGAGCAGAGAGACAAATTTGATCATGAATGCTCATATACCGCATTAAAAGGAATTGTCCATAACTTTATCGAGAATACTCAATAATTTATCATACACAAGGATGAATTTGAATGTGTATATATGGTTACAGATAATGAATTTGAATGTGTATATATGGTTACAGATAATAGTGATTGTTTTACTAGTTAATATTGTGTATACTAAGTTATAATTTTATACATATGATACATGATTATTATTTTTGGGAAAATTACGTAACAAAACAAATTTATAATATTTAATTACTCATCATAGTTATAGTTTACTGTAATTTCCACCCGCGACTAACATTATACATTAATATTACGTGAGTTGACTTTGAATTTATATAATTAGTCATATTTGAATATGTATAATTCACCAAAATATACAAATACATATGTATAATATACAATAATTTAACCTATATACATATGCAATTCATCTCTCTCCCACTCTCTGCGCTCTCTCGCTCCCCTCTCTCCTCCCTCTCCGAATCTAGCTTGCCCTATATACAAATGTATATGTATAATATACAATTCACCCTCTCCCACTCTCTCCCCTCTCTCGCTCACCTCTCTCCTCTCTCTCTTGATATTGCTCACCTCTCTCCTTCCTCTCCCAATCTTGCTTGTCTATCTCCTCCCTCTCCCAATCTCCCTTGCCATATATACAAATACATATGTATAATATACAACTATCTAACCAATATACATATACAATTCACTTTTCTCCACTCTTTTCCCCCTCTCTCTCGTCTCTCTCCTCTCTCCTCCATATAACATGCTACAAATTGTGATTATCAAACTATAGCTATGGAGAATAATTAATTGTTTTTAAGTGGCTATATGTGAAAGTTTCCCTATTATTTTTCATATATTGAAATACATAAGGTCTCTTAAAAGTTATCATGTGCTTAAATGTATATCAAACGCAATTGAGTTGATACACCTGATATATACATATACTTATTTTTTGAGTCTTACTGCAATCTGAATTTGTATACATATTGTATATACACCTACAAGTTTGTTGCATGCATAAAATTTGCTGTAAGTTTTATCGTTGTTTGATTTGCATACACATGCTGTATAGACCTTTTGGTTTGGATATATATATATGAGATAATGTAAACAATTTGATCAATCTGAAAATAGTAGAACAAGTTGATTTGGTATACAAATCAGACTCAAATGGCAGAAAAAAGAATTGTATATCAATCTGACATTAATCATGTATATAACCTAAGAATTATCTTGTACTCCAATCCAAAATTGATTATGTATACAGTTTTAAAATTAATCAACATATATACACAAAATACGTATGCAAAATTCAAACAGTTCTATACATTGCAGTAGCTAGATAAACTTTTTGATATATATATATACATACATACATATATATATATATATATATATATATATATATATATATATATATGTCTAAATTCAATTTAATACAGATAGTTTTGTGATATACGTATAGTTTATTTTTTTTACCAGTAAATATATATTTCTACTATCTATTTTTAATTGTTATGTTCTTTTTTTGAGTCAGACTATAAGATTTTTGACTAACATTTTATGAGGTACTTTCATAATTTTGAGATGTGAAAAATTGCAATTTATAGTACTTTTCATATAGTTCATGAATATATAAATTATTTTGTTTAAAATGTCAAACTAATTTAATTTAATTTAACTTTAAAATTAATCAAATTGACTTTCGAAAAATATAAATTGTAGAAGAAAATTGATGAAGGAATATGTCATATTGATGCATGCTATAAGTATATGCTTAAGTTCAATTAATGTATGTAATTTTGTGATAAATCTGTTGTTTATGTATGCATAAATATAATGATGTTTGTTAATCTAATACTAAAGAAAATTTGTTGTATTCCATTTCTTGAATTTATGTCTCATTTTTCATTTTAGCTGGTCTAAGAAAATGACATATTTTCCAATTCTTCTGAAATTGCTACCCATTTTATTTTAACTTTTTCTCTCTATATATATTGCTTCCTCGGTTATTACTTATATGTTATTATTTTAAATTTCATATCTCTTAAGAAATTAGATAAATTCATTATTTTATTTTTATTTATTATTTTTTAAAATTTAAATTTTTAATAAATAAATATAAATTAATTTATTTTAATTAATTAAATTAACTGGTGAATTGATTTAATCATTTAATTTGTTGTGTCTGTCAAAGTCATATTTTCAAACCTAATAACTGCCAATAGGAAAATAATATTATTTATTTGTTATTTTATGAAATGACTATTATTACTAAAGTTATCTATTTTAAATAAGAATGATATATAAAAAGAAAAGTACGAAGCGTTTATAGCCATACGTAAGTTTGATTAAGAAAATTTAATTTTCTTGGATTTATATCATAAGAAAATGTAAATGAGAACAAATATGAAAAAAGTTTAACCATTTAACATAATATTCTTATATTAAATTTCAAACATAACATATATAAATCTATTTTTTTTTAAAAGGAAAAAGATAATTTCATAACTTTATTTAATAATGAATAGTACTATAATTTAAAAATTAAAATACTAACAAAATTATATCAACAAATTTTTACAAATAATATGAAATAATTACATAAGATCACATGAAATAAGACTATGGAAGAGAAGAAAATGAAATATCAATAATATAAAATAAAAAATAATATTTTAGAAATAGTAAAAAATAAAAGTAACAATACATTAAAAATGAAAAAAAAAACAAAAAACAGAAATAAGGAAATAATCAATTTCTAATTAGACTATGTAATTATCAGTAATTTATAGCTTCTTGTGAAACGAAAAATATATTCTATCGATACGGACTACCTATTTCAATTGTTGTGCTTTATAAAATTGCATACTTATACATGGGTTCAAGTTTCAATCGATATTCGCAGAGTTGATTATCCCTCTAGAAAACAAAGATTTAAAGTGGTCTACAATTTATTGAGTATTCGATATAAGTTACGTATTCGTGTACAAATCAGTGCAGACAAAGTATCACGAATATCTTCGGTAGTCAGTCTATTTTCATCAGCTGGCTGGTGGGAGCGAGAAGTTTGGGACATGTTTGATATTTCTTCTATCAATCATTCGGATCTACACTGTATATCAACAAATTATGGTTTCGAGGGTCATCCATTACGAAAAGATCTTCCTCTGAGTGTATATGTGGAAGTACGTGCCTCCGTCAAAAATATTTGTCATATTATGATTTGCAAAAGTCAATTTGACTAATTTTTAAAGTTAAATTAGATCACGTTAATTTGATATTTTAAATAAAAAAATTAAATATTTTAAAATTTTATGAAAAGTACTATAAATTATTACATATTAATATGATGAAAAAATATATCTTAAAATGTTAATCAAAATTTTTATAATTTAACTCTAAAAATATAAATCATAACAAATAATAGCGGACGGGAGAATAATTATCCTATCAATTATATCTAATCTAATTACATAACCAAATATAACATACCCGATAAAGTAATTACAATTGTCAGGTTTCCTAAAAAGCCCCTAAATAAAGTCCCAAAAATTCAGTGTTGCATCACGTGGTTTGTCAGGCCTCAGAAAAAAGAGTTTAATTAGCAAACGTCCAAATTTTATTTTTGTCCACTCTTTGAAATTAGAGTTTTCTTGAATTCTGCATACTGTAAAATTAATTTTGAAAAGACGAATTTAATATAGTCTGCAACAATATTAAGGATGAGTAGTGTCTTTATTTTATTTTATTTATGTCACATAAACTAAAAAAGAAATCGAATTGAAATTATCTATATTGTCTTTGTTCATTTTTAATTGTTATTACTTAATTTGATATTAAAAAATTATTAATAATATACATATTTTAGTATTTTACTAAACTATTTCCTGTTAAATGATAGCTTAGAATATGATTTGAAAAATAATATTTATTATTTAGATTAAAACATGAAAAAAAATATTTTTTTTATATGTCAAACTTACAAGTAAAAAAAGAAAGAGAAAGTAATAGTGGATGAAATCTATATAGTAAAAAGAATTTTAAATAAAACTACTACTATCAAATATTTAAAGAACAAAACTTCATAATAAAATATTGTACATGTCTATATTCTATAGCACCTCACAAGGTCGAAGCTTAATTAATTGCCAGAAAAAAAAAAGGATTATTGACTATTGTACAAATCTATAGCACCTCACAACAATTTAAATCATTCAAAAAACACGTTTTATTTTTGTAGGATCCGAAAAGATTTACAGTACGTATTCCGTGAGGTGTCAAAATTTTATGATTTTATGGCCCAATTAAACAATACCAAAATGACCTCTATTTTATAGATGTTAATGAGAAAAATTAAATTAAAACATAATGAAAAAAGACAAAAACAAATCATTACTATTATTTAAACAACTTAAAAAAATTAAGTCATTTATTTTTAAACAAATAGATATTTTCGAGGACCCACAAAGATTGATACGTGCAGAGAAGAAAAGATTGATATTCGTGTTTTTTTTTTTTTTTTACTTCTTTCATTTTAATAAATTAAAAAAAGATAATTTGTTATTAATAATAATTAATTGTTTTGAAAAATACTTTAATTAATTCACTTTATAATTAATATGAGTAAAATGATAAATTCACTATATCAATCATTATTTTCTTAATAAATATGTCAATTTAAAAGGGAACAAATAATTACAAACAACCTAATACATTTATTAATTCATTTTCTGATGACTAAAAAAGATATGGGTGATTTTCTTTAAAAAAATATTAATGCATTTTATTCTTTTTGAATAATTAAAAAGTGTAGAAATTCATTTCGTACGACCTCAAAAATAAATTGTAAGTATTTTTTATTATTAAAATTAAGATATAAAAAAATTAATTATTTTATCTTAATATGTCAAATAAAAATAAAATCTCTACATTATAAATAAATAAAACAAGAATTTAAAATATCTGCCGTTCAAATACTATCAAATGAAAAACAATATAGAATCACAATGAATATCTCTAATTTTATTCATATTTTAAGTATAAAATAATTGGGTTGATCAAGAAATAAAGTTGAAAAGTGAGTAATCAAGAAGCATATAGCATAGATGACCAAAACATATTTTTTTTTAAAAAAACAATTAAGAAATATTTGAATTTGAGGCTCTTTTATTGACTTGAAACTTCTGTACAAATTGGCCCAACGAGCCCAAAAAAGAAACGAAAAAAATTCTGAGCCAGTCTGAAATTGAACTAGCAGCTAGGCTTCCTCTTATTCATGCTATGGATCATCAATATCTTCCTCTTCGTTATACCACCATTAATTTAGAATCTAAGCATAAAAATATGAACAAAAATTGTACTAACTAGTGTATTAAAGGATGGGGTCGTTAGACGAGACGTTTTATACAGCATAGGGCAAAACATAAACCCCGAAACACGGAGATTACATCTCAATTCTCACATGTATATTCAATTTTCTAATTTTATTACTAATAAAATTAGCAAAAGTAACACTTTAAGTGATTTTACAAATAAATTTTAATAAATGACTAATATTATGATTATTATTTGAAAAAGAGTATTAATAATCAATATTATAGATCTAGGACATACATTTTTACACTCCAAATTTATTCCACGAATTTACGCACTTTATGAATCTATGCCTTCAATTTGATACTTATTAGCCTAATTTCGAAAAGTTGACCCATAATGATCATTTATTACTTTTTCAACCACTAAGAAGTGAGCTTACAAAAATTAGTTAAACTCTAGTGATTTGTACTTATGTTGAACCACTTTCAACATGGATTTTAAGTTCAGGACTCAAGACTTCGTCAAAAATTTGAGGAGCAAGCCGACAATTTAATCATGACTTATGAGTGTCGAGACTTACTTTTGAGGCATTTCAGACTTTACTTGTTGTTGTTGATATGATCTTTTCTCTTATTGCAAAAGTGGAGTTTGCTGCTATCGTAGATAAGAGTGACATAATTGATTGTAACATACCGAACTAAAAGGAATTGCCCAAACTTTATAAGTAATACTCAATAATTTATTATAAACGAGAATAGATTTGAATATCTACACGCTTTCAAATATTAGTGATTGTTTTACAAGTTAATATTGTGTATGCTGTTACAACTTTATATATACAATATTGAAATGCATAACATCAGTTAAAAATTCTTTATGTACTTATAGTGTATATCAAAACGCAATTTGAATTGATACTCCTAATATATACACATAGTAATTTGTTCAGTTTCACTGCAATCTAAATTTGTATACACCTACAGGTTTGCTGCATGAAAGCAATTTGCTTTATGTTTTATTGTTGTTCGATTTGCATACACATATAACATATTGTATAAACCTGTTGATTTTGATATATACATGATGTATACATCAGACTCAAATGATATTTAAAAAAATCTGAAATTAATTATGTATGCAGCCTAAAAAATCTTGTATACCAATCTAAAAATAATTTGTGTATACAATTCCAAAATCAATAAGCGTATGTATATAAAAAGTGTATGCAACATTCAAATAGTTGTATACATTATAATAGCTATACATTCAGTTCTATGTATTATGTATAATAACTACACATTCTGAGATATAAATATTGTGAAAAAAATCGATGCCAATACAATTATCTTCGTTTATATATACAAATGGCATATACATTGAGTAAGTCAACTTCAGATATACATACATGTTATAAAAATATATGTATAATAATTTAAAGTAGATAATTATGTATATTCATGTTGTTCATTTTTTGTCCAGTAAATATACACTATATTGATGTATGCATTAGGTATATGCATACGTTTAGTTTAACGTAGGTAAATCTGTGATATACATTTGGTTCGTTGTATATATAAATATAATGAAATTTGTCGATCTAATACTTAAGTAAGTTTGTTATATTCTCTTTGTCGATAATCATTTGTTTTGGTCAGTTTAGAAAGGATGACATAGTTTTTCTATATACAATAACAATTTACTTTAAAATATTCATTTAATCCTTAATAAAATAAATATATATGTCACAACCCAAAAACGAACGTGATGACACTCGTCTTATCCATGCAAGACAAGTCAACCTAGAACCCAACTAATACGATAAATCTTTTCACACGAAATATCTTAAAACATCTTTCATATTAAAATCATACAAAAACACTAAGTTCAACATATGTCAATCTTAGATTCAAGAATACTTAGACACGACCCATACAATACGAATATAGAAATACTTAGTCTATTACAATACTTCAAGTTAAAAGAGATCTAAAGACGATTGTGCCCTCGAGTCAAGTGAGGACATACTTCAACTTTGCTTGAACGATAACTAGATTCCAAGCTTTCCCAAATACATTTCACTTGCTATACACACATTTAGAGATAGACAAAGAGTATGAAATTAGTACAACCACTTGTACTAAGTATGACTTAATGCATAAAATCATGATAACGGACATTTATGAGAAATATGCTCTTTTTGATTAAAACATCATATTAAAAGTATAAGAACCACATTTAAGTATCACACATCACAATAGCATCAAACACACATCGAAACATATAGACATGAGATCCTCCTACCAAAGGTGATTCTAAGTCTCCTTCAAGTGAGTTATGAAGTGACCGCCCATACAATCCCTTCACACACACCTAAGAGATCCTTTAGACTACCTAAGATAAGATCATTCTCACTTCATATAATAGCATATACATATGTAACATTCTCTTCCCAAGGGTTATCGAAAGACTTACTTAAGTAATGCAAGAAGAGACCGCCCATACACCTTCTCCAACCTTACCTAAATAATCCTTAAGACTACCTAAGTTTAGATCATGTTTACTTATTCAATTCACTTTTCCTATCTAGAGTCATTCTTAAGACTTCCCTAGGTAAGACATGAAGTGACCATTTCTATGCCCCTTCATACCTTAACTAAGCAACCCTTAAACTACTCTACGTAAGTATTTAGTCATTAACTTACTTTCCAACTTGAGTCATTATCTTTACTAGTTTATTAAGAGACATTCATCACATAAGGACATTCATGTTATGGTCTTGGAGAAGACCTAAGGACTCATTTACTAACATCATCAAAGCCTAATCTTGCAATGTATAAATAGCGTCCCATGCCATTAACTAAACTTCCTAGAACTTCTCCAATAATAGTAAGTATCACATATGATGAGAATATACAATAACCGACATAGACCATGATATCTAAGTATGGAATCCAGAGTCAACCCTACTCCGATAAAGGGTGTTTTAATTGTCAATGGTAAAACTTGGACACATCCCAAGTAAGCACATGGTTAAGGAATATGAAGGGCTTCTTTGTACTCTAGCCTCATCCTTAACTAGAGCTACTTGCCAAACCATACTCACTCGGTGCTAGCCTTTGTTCTCATAGAGTAATTCACATAAAGGATCACATAAAGAGGTTTCATATCTAGTTCATAACCTAATCACATTTCACCTTACCAAAGAGAGTCCACTAAGGCTTACATGAATTGTGTCCCTTACTTGATGCTTATGTGAATATGTGATGTCTTGACTTAGGAACCTAAAGGGGACCTTTCATGATGATACGAAGGTCATTTATGTGGAACCTTGAACCAAGTGTTAAGGTTGTAAATTGTGAAGTAGTTAGCTGTAATGGTATCCTTCATGTAATGAGTGATGGACATAAGGTTGATTGGATGGAAAGACATCATATTATACCTTAGGAAAGTCGCGATGAGATTCTTGTCGCCATAGTGAGATATGCCCTAGTGGACCTTGCTTTGAATGTAATTGGGTCATGAACTAGATATGGGACACATTTATATTAACCTTAATTTGAATTACTCTACGAGAACGAAGGCTAGCACCGAGTGATTATGTTATGGGAATTAGCTCTAGTAGAGATGAGACTAGCGTACAATGTACCTCTACTTGAGAATGAGACTAGAGTACATAAAACCCTTCATAGTCCTTAACCATGTGCCTACATGGGATGTGTCCTAGTTCTACCCTTAGCAAGTAGAACACCCTCATCAGAGTAGGTTAGAACTCCAGATTCCATGAGTTGCTAACATGGTCTATGTCGGTTATTGCCTATTCTCATCATGTGGGATACCTATTAGCATTTGAGAAAATCTATGAAGTTTAGGTGGTGGTATGAGACGCTACCTAGACATTGCACAATAGGCTTTGAAGATGTTATTTGGAGTTTCTAGGTCTTGTATAAGACCATCCTTTATATAATGAATGTATCTTAATGAACTAATTGATATAATGACTTAAGTTAAGGAAGTATGTTAAAATGAAGTAGTACTTATCTAGAGTAATTAAGGGTTGTCTAGTTAAGGTGTGAAGGGGGCATAGAAATGGTCACTTCTTATCTTACCTAGATAAGTCTTAAGAATGACTTTAGTTAGGGAAGTTGGTTGATTATGTGGACATTATCTAAGTCTTAGGTAATCTTAAGGATTATTTAAGTAATCTCGAAGAGTTCACTATGGACGTTATCTTCTTGATTTACTTAAGTAAGTCTTTGATAGCCTTTGGAAGGAGAATGTCATATCATCTATATGCTAATGTGTTAAATGAGAATAACTCTATCATAGGGAGTCTATAGGATCTCTTAAGTGTGTGTGTAAGAGATTGTATGGGTGGTCGCTTCACAACTCACTCAAGTGAACCTTAGAGTCACCTTGGTAGGAAAATCTCATGTTCTTATGTTGATATCTCTTAAGTGTGTATGTGACTCATTATAAGTAATCTTGAGATTCGTTTAGGTACATCTAGAGAGGGTGTATGAGCGGTCTCTCTTTGTGTGACTTAAGTGAATCTTAGGATAACTTTGAGTGAGAAGATTACATGCTAAAGGGGGTTTAAAGTGAAGTGAAGTGACTTCACTGTAATGTTTGCTAAAAAATGTGACTTTTTGCCTAAACGATTTCTTATGTGTTTCTAAGTTGTTAAATGTTGTTATTATGCTTATAGTATAATGTTTTAATCAAAATTCATGAAAAGCATGCTATTTACTAAATGTCCCTTTTTCATGGTTTTTGCATGGCTTCCATACTTAGTACATCTAATGTGTTAACCCCTTCTTTTACTTTTTGACTAAAGTGGGAGGAAATGGAATTTTGATGTACCATGAAGGATGGATAGGTTTCTAAGGGTTGAAGATGAAGTATTGGTGAGTCCTCATCGATTCGAGGACAATAGCCACATGTTCCTTTATGTTTTAAGTCTTTATTTTATGTCTTGTATGGGATTAGTCCCAAGTGTTGTAAACTCTAAAGTCTAGATGGTTCAATGAGATGTTGCATAGTTCTAATGTTTTAAATGAAAGTCTTCCGCTTGCGTATTTTTTATGAAAGAGTTCTTTGTGTGTGAATAAAGTTTTAATTTTTTTCTCATTTTAGTTATGTTTATTATGCAATGAATGATACAAGAGGCTTAGATGAGACTTCTTGAAGTCTCATTTGCCGTGTGACATCGCAAGGATACTCTAACTTCTAAGGTGTACTTGTGGGATGTGACAGATTATTATTAATTTGTATGTGTAATTTAGGACATGTACAAAGTAAAATGGTCCTAAGGCCCAACACTAAATGGATCCAAATACCGGTCCAGGCGGACTGATAACCCAGATTTAGGCCCAATCTCGTCTCTCTCTCTCTCTCTCTCCCTCTCTTTCTGTTTACTTGCTTTAATTATTTTTTGTCTAATTGTCGATTAGTTTATAAAGTTAAAGAATCCAAAACCCCACAAACGCGGTAAACGTTTTATCAATTTAAAATTAATTTCAAACTGATTTTATAAGAAAAAATGAATAAATTTGTAAATCAATTCTTACTTATATAGTAAATTAGTTACTTTGTTTCAAATAATTTTCTAAACTAATTTTTATCTAAAGTCAAGTTTTAGCCAAACTAAGTTAGTTGTTGGATAACCGTATTAAGCGAATATTTTAGGTGCTTAACCCCTTTCTAAAATATAAATAGGAATCCCCAAATCCTTTTAAGTTTTTAATTGATTTTTCTGTTAAGTTTTTTGGAAACAAGGTTTTTCTTTATTTTTCTCAAAAATTAAGTGGCGACTCTAAAAAGTCGGAAATACTCAAATAAAATATTTTTCTCGAATTTTTTTGGATAAAACAACTATATTCTTTACTGAACCTGTATGATTGTGATAATTGAGGTGATTATGTGTCATAGCGACATTTGATTTATTGAGATTTTGCATCATCCTCTTTATTTCGTATCATATTGTGTACATGCACTAACATGAGATTGGGTATGAGTAAAGGTCTAACACATGATGATCGTCCGTGTTGAGATCAAGTTATGATTATTTGGGCATGTGGATATCATCCGTGTGATGGAGAAGTTATGATTATAATTTGGACATGTGGAGATCATTCGTATGGAAATTGTTTGATTTATGATAGTGTGTTGCGATCGTTCGCATAGACACGTGGATAAATATTTCTTAATATAGTATATTTATGTAAGTTTACCACAAACAAATGGTAAACTACAATTGAATAAGTTGTACCCTCTTGAAAATAAATTTATATAAAATGCTATAACATCATAAGAAAAGTTCTATTTGGCGCGGGCTCATTATAGTTATTACTCCCTCCGTCCGGTATTGTTTGTCATGTTGCGCTTTTCAAAAGTCAATTTGACTAATTTTCAAAGTTAAATTAGATCACATTAATTCGATATTGTAAACAAAAAAAATCAGATATTCTAATATTAGATGAAAAGTATTATAAGTTACAATTTTTTGCATATTAATATAATGAAAAAAATATATCTTAAAATGTTAGTCAAAATTTTTATAGTTTAACTCTAAAAATAGAAATGATGACAAATAATATCGGAGAGAGGGAGTACTATATTATAAATTGAAGTGAAGGAACAACTTCGAATGGAGTGAAAATGGCGATGGAAGAGAATGAACAAAGTGCAATGGCGCATGTTGTTTTCATACCATACGCCATGACGAGTCATTTTTTAGATATTTTGTGATTAGAGATAACTAAACAATTCAATTTTTATTTTTGTTTTGGAATTAGATGTCTTATTCGTTGAAACTTTGAGGAAAAAATTTTTCACATAATATATTCATCTTTCATTGAATTTATGTGTTGTTTGAGATCATAGTAGGAAAGAATAAAATTGTAGTTCCAGCGTAGTCATCTCACTTAGTAAGAACGTCGGTGAAAATCGAAAGAACCTATAAATTAAAAAAGAAAACTATAATAATAATATTCATCATTTTTAAAATTAATCATTTAAATATATTCTTAATAAAATTTATTTGACGCTCATAATTAGTATTCATTAATTGATAAAAATATAAACACGTTATACACATATCAACAGATTAATAATTAGTGCAACAAAAAATTAAAAAAATTAAAATTTAAATAAGGAAAGGGGTCAATTTGAATTAATAAAAGAATAATAAATAAATAAGAATAAATGGAGAACAAGAAAAAAAAAAAAAAAGGGAGCAGGCAGAAAGTATATGTTGTTGGTGAGGTTTGATCCCTTGTTGTTTAGGTGGCGGAATCTCTACTTCACCAATTAAGCTATTCCACAATATGGTTATTTAGTGGCAACGTAACATTTATTCAATTATTATATATATATAATATTTTTTTTGAGATTACTGAGTGCTGTGACACCCCTAATCTTCCACGTAGATCCGCCCCTGATTGATCTGCTCCTCTTTAACCAAATAAATTATGTTTTGATTAATAATAAAAAATAAAAAATGATGAAAGAGCATATATTAAAGTAAAATAAAGTATGTAACTAAGTAATCAAACAAAATGTACAAAAGTAAAATTAAAAAGTATCCTCTCTCAAGAGCTAAATTACTTTTATATAAAATAAAACTTGGTATCGAACAAAATTATATTTAACATATAAATAAACAAATATTTATATATTATGATGAGAATTGTAATTTATATATTATTAGTGTTTTCTAGAAAAACTTAACATACAATGCACACCACTCTACTATTATATAATTGTCAACTAATTAGTTTTTAACTAACTCAATTGGGATCAATCAGTGACAGCTCACCAACTCCCCTAACGACCATACTAACTAACTAATTCATTTAATTTTAATAATTTATTTTATTTTTTTAAAAAAATACTTAATCGGTCTGTTTTATCGAAAAATTGAGATTTCGAAAGAGTTTGTTTTATTTCCGACTTTTAGGAGTCGCCACTTAATTTTTTAAGAAAAATCAAGAAAACTTATTTCCAAAACAACTTAAACAGAAAAATTTGTTTTGAAAATATTTTAAGGGGTTCGGGATTCTTATTAGTGTCTTAGGAAGGTGTAAGGCACCTAAGACACTCCGCTAACTTACGGTTTTCCGGCGATTAACTTATTTGACTATTTATTTCAACTTTTGTTTTTTTGAACTTATTGATTTTTATCTAGGCAAGTTTGACAAGTTTTGAAATATGTTGCTTATCTTGTAATTTGCGAATCTATTCCAAAGTTAAACTTCCTTAAAGTTTCATCTAAACAAGTTACAAGTTTTGCAACACTTATTGTTTTAAGACCCGTTAAAGTTAAAACCTTTTAAACTTAACTCTAAGCAACCATGTGAGTTTGAGACTTTATCGTTTTAAGATTCATTTTAATTTTTAGATTTGATAAAATAGAAGGCGTCAATGGGGGTTTGGAGTTTTCTAACTCTAAAACTAACGATATTCAAACAAACGCACATAAGCAAGTAATAAAGAGAGAGAGAGAGAGAGAGAGGGATTCGGGTCCAAGTTTCGGATGCTGTTCGCCTTGGCCGAAACTCGGACCAACCTGCTTTTGGGTTTTTGACCCATTTTGTACCTGTCCTAATCTAAACATACAAAATAAGTTTCAAGGAAATAAGACAACAAGGGCTTATGCCCATTACAAAATAAAATACAAAAATATAAAAATAAAGTAAAACGTCTTCTAATCCTCTTCTTCGAATTTCTTCAATCTTCAAGGAATTTCGAACTTGTACACTTGTCTTGACTCGCTAAAATTTTGAACCTTTACGGCTTGACGAGGATGTGTGGGATGGGAACCAAGTCCATGGGGACTCACGAATAATTTCACATGCAACAAAATAGAAACAAAGTAGCACATGAACAATAATGCAAACCCGAAGTATTTCGAATGAAAGGCAAACAAATAGAAAATGAAACGACAACTTTATATATATATATAAAAAAAAAAAAACAAAAAAAAAAAAAACAAATGAAGCTCAAATATTAGATCAGTCAAAGTTAATAAACAGATCAAACCTAAATCATATCAACTTAAACTCGTCACTAAACAAACTTATCGCTAAGCTATCAGTAAGCAAGCACGGATTATCAAATTTGACATATGGAGATGCTCAACAGCGGAAATAAACTTCAATCAGATTGAAGCTTTACAATGCCACACACAAAAAAAAAAATAAAAAAAATCAACAGATACTAACGCTACGCTCAAGCACAGCCATGAAAGCCTCAAAACCGAATAGACAAACATGTATATTATTCTACGACATCTTCAATCAAGACTTGAATGAGGATAAACATGAGTACTTTCTGGGGATTAAAATCAAAGGGAACACATTCATGAACACGATACACGACCTCTTAGTCGCATTAACTAGAAGTCACACTACTAGACGAATGTTCAACAGCGAGCAAACCAAAAAAAAAATTCGAATCACAAGTTCAACGATTAAGAACAACAGCGACCAAGGATTACAGACGATAAGAACAGCAGAAACCAAGAACTACAGACGAACTCAAGCCACGACATCGGAGATGGCAACAGAAAACAGAAACATGCTGGGAGACGATAAGTTTACCTCTCTTTGGAGCAGCGAAGTGAGACAAGAAGCGAGCAGCAAACAATGGCGACCTCCACCGCGAACACGAACGGAGCTCAACCTCAGACGAAGGGGCAACTCTACAGCCACCCGAACGATGAAATCAAAAATTGGAAGAGAAAGGAGAAACAGGCTGAGCTCACTATCGTTTGACTCGATCGAGACATTGCAAACTCAAAGAAATTTCCCGAAAACTCTCCTAAGCTTTTAACCAGAACCTCCAACTCTCAAAAATTTCTCCAAAAGTTTCAACCTAAATCTCCAGCAAAATAAAATCTCAGTCCAAAGATAATCCAACCTAAAATCGCTCACCAAATTTTTTTAACTCAAACGTCCAACCCCATTCTGAAAAAATGGAGGGTGTTTATATAGAGGAAGAAATTTAAGGTTTCGTTAGGAGGGCGGGGTTTCAGGCCCATTTCCGAG
The DNA here is from genome assembly GCA_027789145.1 of Solanum arcanum. NCBI lineage: Eukaryota > Viridiplantae > Streptophyta > Magnoliopsida > Solanales > Solanaceae > Solanum > Solanum arcanum. Next base: position 62,063,973 of record CM050939.1, on the reverse strand, counting down.
TTTTTGAAATTCAAAATCTTCTCCAAACTGCTGAGGAATCGCGCGGAAAGGGAGGTGGAGGGCCGAGATGAAGCAATCGTCCTTGCGAGGCGACGTGGCGCAATCTCACGCTGCAAGGAACGAGTTTGCAGCCTTCGTTGCTGCCAGGCCTGCGCGAACGTACGAATCTGCAGAAGGAAACGGCTCCAAAGAGCCGTTGCAGCTCGCGTGGGAGAGAGGATGAGAGAGCGTGTGTGAGAGACGCGGGTTTGAGGGAGAGAACGTGAGGGAAGGGGAAGAGAGGAAGAGAGAGCGTGGGGAGACGGGATCGCGTGAAGGTTGGGAATTTTGGCGTGATTTTGTCGCGTCTGTGGGGATTTTCCCGTTGGAAAGGGGGCGCGTGGTTTCTGTTTTCTGCTGGCTACAGCGTGAGGAAGAGGGAGAAGGGATGGGGAAGAGCGTGGGGAGACGGGATCGCGTGAAGGTTGGGAATTTTGGCGTGATTTTGTCGCGTCTGTGGGGATTTTCCCGTTGGAAAGGGGGCGCGTGGTTTGTTTTCTGGCTCTGGCGTGAGGAAGAGGGAGAAGGGATGGGGGAAACGGGTCGGGTCGGTTTTGGGTCGGAGCGGGTAGGAAGCTTGGGCTTGGGAATTAGTTGGAAGCAAGAATTTAAATGGGCTGAGATTAATAAGTGTTGGGCTGGATTTGAGGTTGAAGAGGGATTAGGTGGGCCTGGCAGTGTGGGAATTATTATAAATGAAGGTGGGCTGGAGTAAATGTAAGGTGTTGGGCCATTGGAACAAAAGGGCAGAGGCCCAAACTCGAATCAAAAAGGGAAAAAGAGTTAAATTAATATAAGCAAATTGATTTAAAACAAAACGAATTTGGTTAAATTTATTAACGAGCTTATTTATTTAGTAATATAATCGTAAAAGTGATTCAAAGTATAATTATAATTTGAAACTAAATTAGCTTAATAAAGCATTTAAAAATGTATATTTTTTGTGGTTTTGAATAATCATAAGATATACTAATTATATACATAATTATGTAAAAAATATATATATACTATCTAAAGTTATGACAAGTAGCATAAAATCCACGTATTATATATATATATATATATATATATATATATATATATATATATATATATATATATATATATATATATATATTAGTTTTTTTTTAATTTTCGCAAGATTTATAAAACTAATTAACTTAAATAATTTGGAAAATCTAGGAAGCTCGATAATTAATTTATACCGACGCGGGTCAAAATTGGGTGTCAACAGCTGTCCCTCATTTTACTTGGGTTGATGCAAGCAACTCGAGGAAAATGAAATTGACCGAACCAATTTTGACCAACTCCATTTTTATTTTATTTTTTATATTTTTTTTTATAGGAAGGAATTGACAAAGGGTTTAGGAGTTATGGCCGAACCTTTGAAACAGGTTTCCTACATATCTCAGGCTATATGAGAATTCAGGCCACTTGTAGTTCGATAAGCTTGATTTACCGCATGATTTTGAAGAAAGAAAAAAAAAACAAAAGCCACTTTGACACCGGATTATGAAGGTATCGAAATGCTTGAGAATAGAATTCGAGAAAGAATGTTGGAATTCAGCCGAGTTTTCAACGTCGAATCCGCCTACATATCCTTAGACCTTCGGAATCAGGCTGTGTGTAGTTCGACTCGATCGGTGGAAAAGGAAAACTATTATGCTAGCTAACCTTCGGTTTTGGACGAGTGACACATTAACGAGTATGAAAAGGAGGCTTGTAACCTCTAAACCATGAATATGGCGCGCTTCACACCCATAATTAAGAACTTACACGGACATAATTTCCAAAGCTCTTGACGCAGTGTCACTCAGATTGGAAACTTGCTTCCGATAAAACAAAACTTCCGGATGCGAGACTGAAACTGACAGAACTAAAGAAAAACCCGCATGCCTCGAGAGTGTGGTTCGATTGTGGTGGAAGTCGCTCCTCTGCTCGCGTCCTAAGAGTTTGACACTCCTCTTTGGACTGTGTCCCGCCACGCTAAGAAAAAGTTCCACGTTGTGCTGCATCCTTTTTGACGTAGTCCGCACCTGTGGTTTTTTGAGAATTCATCCTTTTGGATGCTCTCGACAAAGACTGAGATAAAACTCGTCAGCTTAAAAATGCAATTAGGATGGAAGACAGTGTCTTTTACCGTGCCGACACTTCATTGTCTTCCTCAAATCAACGTCGACTCGATTGGTCTGGCGTCCAGCAAATAAAGCTTATGTCTTGTGTTTTTTTTTGCAATAAAATCTTCAATGTACTCTTCATTTGATGCTAAAATAAATAAATAGACGTTGATGCGATGTTGATGTCTCTTTTGTCGTTATCTTCGATGCTCTTCTTGGAGTCTACCTTTATATTAAATAACAAAATGCAACCGAGGCCAATGGATAAGTGTTGCTCTTTCTTTATCTGTGTATGTCCTCTTGCGGGGCATGAATATCTTCCCGCGATGTATAAATTTCAAATTCGCGATGCATGATTTTCAACGAGGCATGGATTCTTCTCGTGATGCATTAACTCCCGCGAGGTATAAAGTCTTCTCGTGATATATAAACTTGACGAGGCATGAAATCTTCTCGTCGTGCATAAATTCAAACGAGGTATAAAGTCTTCTCGCGATATATAAATTTGACGAGGCATGAAATCTTCTCGTCGAGCATAAATTCTAGCGAGGTATAAAGTCTTCTCGCGATGTAAAAATTTGACAAGACATGAAATCTTCTCGTCGTGCATAAATTCAAGCGAGGTATAAAGTTTTCTCGCGATATATAATTTGACGAGGCATGAAATCTTCTCGTCGTGCATAAATTCAAGCGAGGTATAAAGTCTTCTCGCGATGTGCAAATTTGACGAGGCATGAAATCTTCTCGTCGTGCATAAATTCAAGCGAGGTATAAAGTCCTCTCGCGATGTATAAAATTGACGAGGCATGAAATCTTCTCGTCGTGCATAAATTCAAGCGAGGTATAAAGTCTTCTCGCGATGTATAAAATCGACGAGGCATGAAATCTTCTCGTCGAGCATAACTTCAAGCGAGGTATAAAGTCCTCTCGCGATGTATAAAATTGACGAGGCATGAAATCTTCTCGTCGTGCATAAATTCAAGCGAGGTATAAAGTCTTCTCGCGATGTATAAAATTGACGAGGCATGAAATCTTCTCGTCGTGCATAAATTCAAGCGAGGTATAAAGTCTTCTCGCGATGTGCAAATTTTGACGAGGCATGAATTCTTCTCGTCGTACATAATTGTTGATTCGCAATGCATGATTTCCGCGATGCATGATTTTCTGCGATGCATGATTTTATGCGAGGCATGTTTTTTCGCAATGCATGATTTTCGCGATGCATGATTTTCCGCAATGCATGATTTTCGCGATGCATGTTTTTCCACAATGCATGATTTTTGCGATGCATGATTTTTGCGCAATGCATGATTTCGCAATGCATGATTTTCGCGATGCATGATTTTCGCGATGCCTGTTTTTCCGCAATGCATATTTTGTGCGATGCATGTTCTTCCGCAATGGACGATTTTCGTGATGCATGATTTCCGCAATGCATGATTTTCGCGATGCATGTTTTTTCGCAATGCATGATTTCCGCGATGCATGAATTTCCGTAATGCGTGATTTTCCCGATGCATGTTTTTCCGCAATGCATGATTTTCGCGATGCATGTTTTTTCGCAATGCATGATTTCCGCGATGCATGATTTTCCGCAATGCATGATTTTCGCGATGCATGTTTTTTCGCAATGCATGATTTCCGCGATGCATGAATTTCCGCAATGCATGTTTTTCACGATGCATGTTTTTCCGCAATGCATGATTTTCGCGATGCATGTTTTTTCGCAGTGCATGATTTTCGCGATGCATGAGTTGTATAATTTTCAACGAGGCCTGGATGGCTCGATAATGTTCCAACTGTAACGAGGTGGACGGCTCGATAATGTTCCACTGTAACGAGGTGGATGTCTCGATAATGTTCCAACTGTAACGAGGTGGATGGCTCGATAATGTTCCACTGTAACGAGGTGGATGTCTCGATAATGTTCCAACTGTAACGATGTGGATGGCTCGATAAGGTTCCAACTGTAACGAGGTGGATGGCTCGATTATGTTCCAACTGTAACGAGGTGGACGGCTCGATAATGTTCCACTGTAACGAGGTGGATGTCTCGATAATGTTCCAACTGTAACGAGGTGGATGGCTCGATAATGTTCCACTGTAACGAGGTGGATGTCTCGATAATGTTCCAACTGTAACGAGGTGGATGGCTCGATAATGTTCCAACTGTAACGAGGTGGATGTCTCGATAATAGTCCAGCTGTAACGAGGTGGACGACTCGATAATAATCCAACTGTAACGAGGTGGATGGCTCGATAATAGTCCAACTGTAACGAGGTGGACGGCTCGATGATATTCCTGCAAGTTATAAAGAAACTTGTTTAGAAATCACTTAAGGCAATATAAAGGAATAGAGATAAATAAGGTGGAAGATTTTCTAGGTTTTGTTGAGGAGTCCACGGTGGGTGCAAGTGACGCCTTTTGTCATTCTTGACAGCTTCATATAGTCATTTTTGTGACTTCAATGTTCCTGCATCCAAAGAAAAATTCTTAGTTTGAAAGACTGATTTGTGTTGGTTTTGTCTCCATGCTCCTTCTTTCAGTTGGTTTGCACGCTCGCCCGTCTTTGTATGGCATATTTGATGGAATTTTGAGGACCCTCCCAAAAATTTGTCCCGGTCTACAATATATAAGAATTCTCATAACTTGCGCTGTTAACTCTGAGGTTACTCATTCTGGAATTTTGAGCCCCTCCTCAAAATTCGTTCCAATTTACCTCAATAAGTAACAAATGACATTTGTGGAATTTTTGAGATCATCTCAAAATTCATCCCGATTGCAAACTAGATTGTCGTAGTTTTGAGATGCACCCAAGGCTAGTCTCCGTAGAATTTTGGTCTTCTGTTTTGACTTGTTAAAGAAAACCAACTTCGAATGAATTTTTGAGATCCTCTCAAAAATTCTGTCCCAGTTTCCATTATGAAGAGAAATGGAAATCTTACTGGGTATATGACCGAGCCGTTGTGGCGCCTACGTATCCGTTGGAGCAGGAATCAGGTCAAACGTAGTTCCCCGCTCGAGGGTTAACCAAAATAGGAAGTTTTGATAAAGAAATGACCGAGGCCGACATAGGCCGCCTACGTATCTCATTCTTGAGAATTCAGGTCGAACGTAGTTCAAACAAAGAAATGATTAAAGGGGTAAATGGGGTGACCGAAGCCGACATAGGCCGCCTACGTATCTCGTTCTCGAGAATTCAGGTCAGACGTAGTTCGTTAGAAATGTGCGATACATTTTCGAAAGAAAGGTAACAAACTTCATATGCAAAATTTGGTCAACGTAGGGCATTCTTCTTCTCGACCTTTGATGACGAATATCTTCAAATGACTCAGTTCAGAAATGTCTTGTACTCACTTTTGAGTATCCAATTTGTCAGCCATTCAGGTGGTTTCCTCAATATTGATCAAGTTGTTGTTGATCATATTTTGTATCTTGTACTTCAGAGTCGAACAATTCTCTGTGTCATGTCCAACGGCTCCTTGCATTCTTTGCATTTCGACCCTCATTTTTGCAATTTGTTGTATCAACTTGTGAAATACGGACGATCAAGCAACTTATCAACACAAATCAGTTTTAAATACCTGTCAAATGAAAAAACTCAAAAGACCAATATGTTAGTGTCTGGAAGTAATACAAAATATCACATATAGGTCAAGATATCACATATAGGTGTAAACACATAAAAGTTGTTTTATTTGGAGATAAACTGGCTCACGAATAGGGAGAAACCAATATATAAAAAAAATGGTTAAATAGACAGGAATTTGTCTACTCGACTTTGGGATTAGTGAATAAAAAATGTCGACTTGAGTCGAGACAAAGTTGGCGGTATCTTTCATTACCGTACTTTGATTTTTGATTGAGATGTAACTCCAATTACATGGTAAGAGTCGGAAAAGATAAAATTTCTTAAAATTCTTTTGTTTTGAAATGATGAATCATTTTCTGGTACGAGAGTAATGAATAAAGAAAAATGATTTTTTTTTTTTTTTTTTAGGAAACTAAAGACTCGAGGAGTATTTGGACGCACTTTTAATAGTGACTTGATATTTGTGCTAACGGGTTATAAAAGTATTTGAACAAGAGTGAGCCAAAATATCTTCAGATAAAACAACATATTCACATAAACAAATATTGCGCGTTCTAAACAGATATGTGACCCTTTTGTGCCAAGGGTGGGCCTAGAGATTTGAGGGATGTATACGTCCTTCAAATTTATACACATAAGTATGGACGTCCTTTTAGGCCGTGGGCCGTTTCGGACTCAATGTGGTCTTCTAATGGGCCCAACGCGCCTTGGGCGTTGGGTCGTCTTAGTTCAAATGCTCCTACGTTCGGGATTTGGCTCGGCTCTACGCTAGTTGACTAAGAGTGGCTTTTGAAAGGACCGGGAACCCAAACGGACAATTTGGGTTGAAACTCGCGACAACCATTGGACGCCTAACGAACCAATAAATTGTCGCTAATTTCGACAAAGGGTGAGCATAAGAAAGTCCGGTTGCGGTTCCGCAAACCATCCTTTAATATACTATACATATATATTGGAAAGATGCCATGAGAGAAATGCAATTTTTCAAAAAATAAGCAATTTAAACAATTTGAACAACAAATTACAAGTTAGTCAAATAATTAGTCTTAGGGTTAGAATCCTTCGTTCCCCAGCGGAGTCGCCATTTCTGTTTTATCGAAAAATTGAGATTTCGAAAGAGTTTGTTTTATTTCCGACTTTTAGGAGTCGCCACTTAATTTTTTAAGAAAAATCAAGAAAACTTATTTCCAAAACAACTTAAACAGAAAAATTTGTTTTGAAAATATTTTAAGGGGTTCGGGATTCTTATTAGTGTCTTAGGAAGGTGTAAGGCACCTAAGACACTCCGCTAACTTACGGTTTTCCGGCGATTAACTTATTTGACTATATATTTCAACTTTTGTTTTTTTGAACTTATTGATTTTTATCTAGGCAAGTTTGACAAGTTTTGAAATATGTTGCTTATCTTGTAATTTGCGAATCTATTCCAAAGTTAAACTTCCTTAAAGTTTCATCTAAACAAGTTACAAGTTTTGCAACACTTATTGTTTTAAGACCCGTTAAAGTTAAAACCTTTTAAACTTAACTCTAAGCAACCATGTGAGTTTGAGACTTTATCGTTTTAAGATTCATTTTAATTTTTAGATTTGATAAAATAGAAGGCGTCAATGGGGGTTTGGAGTTTTCTAACTCTAAAACTAACGATATTCAAACAAACACACATAAGCAAGTAATAAAGAGAGAGAGAGAGAGAGAGAGAGAGAGAGAGGGATTCGGGTCCAAGTTTCGGATGCTGTTCGCCTTGGACGAAACTCGGACCAACCTGCTTTTGGGTTTTTGACCCATTTTGTACCTGTCCTAATCTAAACATACAAAATAAGTTTCAAGGAAATAAGACAACAAGGGCTTATGCCCATTACAAAATGAAATACAAAAATATAAAAATAAAGTAAAACGTCTTCTAATCCTCTTCTTCGAATTTCTTCAATCTTCAAGGGATTTCGAACTTGTACACTTGTCTTGACTCGCTAAAATTTTGAACCTTTACGGCTTGACGAGGATGTGTGGGATGGGAACCAAGTCCATGGGGACTCACGAATAATTTCACATGCAACAAAATAGAAACAAAGTAGCACATGAACAATAATGCAAACCCGAAGTATTTCGAATGAAAGGCAAACAAATAGAAAATGAAACGACAGCTTTATATATATATTAAAAAAAAAAAAAAAAAAAACAAATGAAGCTCAAATATTAGATCAGTCAAAGTTAATAAACAGATCAAACCTAAATCATATCAACTTAAACTCGTCACTAAACAAACTTATCGCTAAGCTATCAGTAAGCAAGCACGGATTATCAAATTTGACATATGGAGATGCTCAACAGCGGAAATAAACTTCAATCAGATTGAAGCTTTACAATGCCACACACAAAAAAAAATAAAAAAAATCAACGGATACTAACGCTACGCTCAAGCACAGCCATGAAAGCCTCAAAACCGAATAGACAAACATGTATATTATTCTACGACATCTTCAATCAAGACTTGAATGAGGATAAACATGAGTACTTTCTGGGGATTAAAATCAAAGGGAACACATTCATGAACACGATACACGACCTCTTAGTCGCATTAACTAGAAGTCACACTACTAGACGAATGTTCAACAGCGAGCAAACCAAAAAAAAAATTCGAATCACAAGTTCAACGATTAAGAACAACAGCGACCAAGGATTACAGACGATAAGAACAGCAGAAACCAAGAACTACAGACGAACTCAAGCCACGACATCGGAGATGGCAACAGAAAAACGTAAACAACACGCCTGAGACGATAAGTTTACCTCTCTTTGGAGCAGCGAAGTGAGACAAGAAGCGAGCAGCAAACAATGGCGACCTCCACCGCGAACACGAACGGAGCTCAACCTCAGACGAAGGGGCAACTCTACAGCCACCCGAACGATGAAATCGAAAATTGGAAGAGAAAGGAGAAACAGGCTGAGCTCACTATCGTTTGACTCGATCGAGACATTGCAAACTCAAAGAAATTTCCCGAAAACTCTCCTAAGCATTTAACCAGAACCTCCAACTCTCAAAAATTTCTCCAAAAGTTTCAACCTAAATCTCCAGCAAAATAAAATCTCAGTCCAAAGATAATCCAACCTAAAATCGCTCACCAAATTTTTTCAACTCAAACGTCCAACCCCATTCTGAAAAAATGGAGGGTGTTTATATAGAGGAAGAAATTTAAGGTTTCGTTAGGAGGGCGGGGTTTCAGGCCCATTTCCGAGTTTTTGAAATTCAAAATCTTCTCCAAACTGCTGAGGAATCGCGCGGAAAGGGAGGTGGAGGGCCGAGATGAAGCAATCGTCCTTGCGAGGCGACGTGGCGCAATCTCACGCTGCAAGGAACGAGTTTGCGACGCCGTTCTTTGCCAGGCTGCGAACGCATCTGCAGAAGGAAACGGCTCCAAAGAGCCGTTGCAGCTCGCGTGGGAGAGAGGATGAGAGAGCGTGTGTGAGAGACGCGGGTTTGAGGGAGAGAACGTGAGGGAAGGGGAAGAGAGGAAGAGAGAGCGTGGGGAGACGGGATCGCGTGAAGGTTGGGAATTTTGGCGTGATTTTGTCGCGTCTGTGGGGATTTTCCCGTTGGAAAGGGGGCGCGTGGTTTCTGTTTTCTGCTGGCTACAGCGTGAGGAAGAGGGAGAAGGGATGGGGAAGAGCGTGGGGAGACGGGATCGCGTGAAGGTTGGGAATTTTGGCGTGATTTTGTCGCGTCTGTGGGGATTTTCCCGTTGGAAAGGGGGCGCGTGGTTTCTGTTTTCTGCTGGCTACAGCGTGAGGAAGAGGGAGAAGGGATGGGGGAAACGGGTCGGGTCGGTTTTGGGTCGGAGCGGGTAGGAAGCTTGGGCTTGGGAATTAGTTGGAAGCAAGAATTTAAATGGGCTGAGATTAATAAGTGTTGGGCTGGATTTGAGGTTGAAGAGGGATTAGGTGGGCCTGGGAGTGTGGGAATTATTATAAATGAAGGTGGGCTGGAGTAAATGTAAGGTGTTGGGCCATTGGAACAAAAGGGCAGAGGCCCAAACTCGAATCAAAAAGGGAAAAAGAGTTAAATTAATATAAGCAAATTGATTTAAAACAAAACGAATTTGGTTAAATTTATTAACGAGCTTATTTATTTAGTAATATAATCGTAAAAGTGATTCAAAGTATAATTATAATTTGAAACTAAATTAGCTTAATAAAGCATTTAAAAATGTATATTTTTTGTGGTTTTGAATAATCATAAGATATACTAATTATATACATAATTATGTAAAAAATATATATATACTATCTAAAGTTATGACAAGTAGCATAAAATCCACGTATTATATATATATATATATATATATATATATATATATATATATATATATATATATATATATATATTAGTTTTTTTTTAATTTTCGCAAGATTTATAAAACTAATTAACTTAAATAATTTGGAAAATCTAGGAAGCTCGATAATTAATTTATACCGACGCGGGTCAAAATTGGGTGTCAACAGGGTCTAAAGAGATTTGAACGAACCAATTCTGTAATTTTGAATGGTCATTTAACCATAGTTAATAATTTATGAATAATTTGATTATTTTTAATAATAATAGATCAAGTCTGAAATATTAAAATAGATTAATAGAAATTATTAATTTTAATACATAATTAATTTAGAAAAAAGAAAATAAAATGAAGGAAGAAACTAACATGTGTATCGACAGAACCTAGACAAAGAGGAACGGAGAACGTGGCGTCATCAGGTAATTCAAACCTCTGTAATATATATAATGATACGTATCATATTTCTATTGTATTATTATTAGTATAGTTAATTATTAATGAAAGAAGTGATAAACAACTGGGTTTAAAATTTGAGAAATTGTATTATAGGTATATTTAAATGTGTGATAAATGTATTTATTAATAATAAAATTTGTATTATATCTGAATAATAAATTGTTCTTTATAATATGTTATTAAAATTGTATTATAAATATATAAAGAGTGATCAAATTTAAAAAAAATTATTGTTACTCTAGATGATAAATATTTTCTTGAAATAGTATATTTATGTAAGTATGGCACAAATAAATGGTAAACGACAATTAAATAAGTTGTACCCTTTTGAAAATAAATTTATATAAAAATGCTATAACATCATAAGAAAAGTTCTATTTGGCGCGGTCTCATTGTAGTTATTACTCCATCCGTCCGATATTGTTTGTCATGTTGTGCTTTTCAAAAGTCAATTTGATGAATTTTCAAAGTTAAATTAGGTCATATTAATTCGATATTTTAAACAAACAAAAAAATTAGATATTCTAAAAATATATAAAAAAATATTATAAATTATAATTATTTTGCATATTAATATGATGAAAAAATATTGTTAAAATATTAATCAAAATTTAACTCTAGAAATACAAATGACATGACGACAGATAATATGGGACCGAGAGAGAGGGAGTACTATATTATAAATTGAAGTGAAGGAACAACTTCAAATGTAGTGAAAATGGCGGTGGAAGAGAATGAACAAAGTGCAATGGCGCATGTTGTGTTCATACCATACGCCATGACGAGTCATATAACTCCATTGGTACATATTGCTAGACTCTTGGCCTTCCATGGCCTCAAAGTTACGATCATTGCCCCTCCACATAATGCTCTTCTTTTTCAGTCCTCTGTCGACAGAGACTGTCTGTTTTGGGGCAGTAATATTAGTGTCCGGACAATTCAATTTCCGTCGGAGGAAATTGGATTACCTGTGGGAATTGAAAACTTCATCGCAAGCCCTTCTATGGAAATAGTTGGCAAAGTTCACTATGGGTTTCTTCTGCTCCAAAAACCTATGGAGCAAATGATTCGGGAGCTCAACCCAAACTGCATAATTTCCGATATGTTCTTCCCTTGGACTGTCGATTTAGCTGAGGAGCTGCAAATTCCAAGATTCTCTTTTCAACCAGGCACTTCCCTTCATCAATGTGCTTGGGTTTTCATCAGGGAATTAAAACCTTACGAGAACGTGGCGTCGGATTCTGAAAGTTTTTTGATTCCTGGTTTGCCTCTCGACATCAAAATGAAAGCCTCGGAGATTGAAGATTTTCTTAAAGGGGAAACTGAGTACAGAAAGACAGTCGAGGATGTTTTACAAGCTGAGATACGTAGCCATGGTATTATTCACAACACTTGCTCTGAGCTGGAACCTGGGATAGCCCAACTCTATGAAAAAGCTAGAGGAGTCAAAGGGTGGCATATAGGTCCAGTTGCTCTGTTTATCAACAACTATGAAGCCGACAATTCATGTTCTGACCCTTGGAAAGGGTACGGTGATTGTTTCGATTGGCTCGAAAATCAACAATCCAAATCTGTCCTGTTTGTTTGCTTTGGAAGCATGATCAGGTTTTCGGACGATCAGCTTAAGGAAATGGCTGTTGGATTAAAGGCTGCAAACTGTCCAACTATTTGGGTTCTTAAGGAGCAGGACAAAAATGGTTTCTGTTCTAAACGTTTGAAAGAAATGAAAGGGGAAAATATGTTTATCATCGAAGGCTGGGCACCACAAGTATCAATCCTGAAACATGGAGCGATTGGTGGATTCTTAACTCACTGTGGTTGGAACTCTATACTTGAATCTCTATCCGTAGGTGTTCCGTTGATCACATGGCCACTTTTCTCAGACAATTTCTATACGGACAAGCTTTTGGAGAAACTTGGCCTTGCTATTGGAATTGGAGCAGATGTGTGGAATCCGGGGTTTATATTATCATGTCCATCACTCTCAGGAGAGAAGATAGAGTTGGCGGTCAAGCGTTTGATGAATAATTCAGAGGAAAGTAGAAATATTAGAAAAAATGCAAAGCTGATGGCAAAGAAGCTCAAAATTGCCACGGAAGAAGGTGGTTCTTCTCATGCACAGCTCATGGGGTTGATTGACGAGATCAAGCGTTGTGCTCTCAAAAAATCTTCTATGTTATCACTTTGAAATAAATTTTATTATGTACGTTAACAATGTATCTCTTCTTAATTAGCATTTAAATGCATGCTTTGCACTTCTCATGCAATATTTTAAGCAAAATACAAGTCGTTATTACTCTCACATGCTCTTAAACTCCATTATTAATATTATCATTATTATTATAATATATATATAGAATTCTTGTACTTTGCTCATTTATAGTCCAGTTTAAATAATTAAGTACAACCAGGACAATGGTACACAACCAAAGTTTAATTGTACAAACTATATAGTTTACGAAAATATCCTTTCACATATTGAGTTTTTCTTTTTATATATATTATCTCCCGTGTCTAATTACTCGTTCACTATTGATTTAGCACACTTATTAAAAAAATAATTATTAATATAGTGAGTTTATTATTTGATCTTTATTAATTATGAAGTAAATGCATTAAAAATTTAAAATTTCTAAAAAAGTTTTACTTTTTTCAAACTAATCAATTGAGGGTATGATAAGTAAAAAAAAAGTTGTCATTTCTTAATTTATCAACATAGACAAATATTTAAGAATAACTAAAAAAAAAGTGAACAAGTAATTAAAAGAGAGGAAGAGAGTATTTTCTTTGCAAGCTTTAGATATTTATACCATTTTTATTTTATTGAGTTCAAAAATGAAACTTCCATTTTAAGTTATTAAAGTAACATAAATTTTATTACTAAAAGTAATCTACATTTTAATTAATACATAAAATATGGAGTAATTTTTAAGTGTCTAGTAAAATATTTAATTAAAAATATATAATTTAGTAATGGAATTTAATTCATTCAGGCATTTAATTCCATTTAGTTCAGTTCTCTCCATTATCGGATTCAGCGATATTATTTTTACCACAATTTAGTACTGTGCGCTAAATTTTTGACACTCCCGGCAGGGCCGGCTCTCTGTATTAAAAATTAAGGCGTTTGTTTTACGCTTTAAAATTTTAGGGTTCTAAATTTTTGTTAAGAATAAATTATATTTTAAAATTTTATAGAAAAATTAATTATTTATGATAAAAAGAATAAGGTTATATCAAGTCATCAATTTTTTGAGTCAAATTTATGATTCTAACTCTTTTCTTTATTTAATATTTATCAATTTATTACTTGTATTATTAATATATTATGTTAAAAATACATATAATAATTGCCTCACTTAAAGATATTTTTCAACGTTGAGTTGACAAAATCTTACCTAAAATTAGCATTCAAAAAAATAATATTAAGTACTAATAATTTTCATCTTAATAGTGTAACTTTTTTTAATAAATACGTATATGAAGTACATTTGTATTTTAGGCCGCGAATTGAAATTTTGCTTTAGATCCCCAATTACGTTGAGCCGCCCCTGACTCCCGGTTTGGCCATGTGATATGGTATCATGATATGAAATTCTGATATGGTATCATGATATGAAATCATAAGATGAAATTAGAAGTTTTGTTTGGACATGTGCTATGGAATTTTTGTGTTGTATATTTTGTCATAAACATAAAAATTTCACAAGTTGTAAAATTATTAAACTATCCCCAATTATTTATTCAATCTTATCAAATAAAAAATTATAAAAATCGCATAGTAAATTTTTAAAAGGTATTTAATCTCCAATCAAGTAATTGTTTCATCTAGCTTTAATAAAAAAATTGAACATAAATTATAGTAAACTAATTTTTAATATAATCCTCCCACATAGTACGAACAATTTCCTCAAGTTGAACTTGCATTTCTTGATCATGTGGCTGAGAAGACGAACCAACTTTGTTACTTTGAGCCATTTGTTGGTCAATATAATCCGCAACTATATTTTTCATGTTTATAGACTATAAATATTCATCACTTTAACAATCAGTTCGTATGAGTTAAAGTGACTATATGTTGGTGAGAATAATAAATTTTAAAAAGTAATAATGTGATTATAAATTTTATTTACATATGAATAAATAGTTAGTAGATATAATTGTGGGTTGTTTTAACAAAATATAAACTTGTGAATTAGTTTTTGTATTAAAATATCTCAAATCATGATATATAATCAACATATAATTTCATATCATGCTTTTTGAACAATATGAAATCACATCTCAGTATATGAAATTATGAGATTAAATACTGTCCAAACGCTGATTTCATCTCACAACACTATATTGTGATATGATATTGCATGACCAAACGTCTAATTACTCTATTTTAAATACATCATCTACATTTCAAAATAAACATTTTGACTTTATGTTCTATAAAAGGGTAGTTGAAGTGCTGGGTACTTTAGAGGGTGTTTCAATAATTTACGAAAAATTAAAATAATATTATTGGCTGAAAAGACATTTTATTGTAGCATGAATATCAATATTAGATGGAATTAATCATATTCTCCTTTGCTAGTGTAACAACCCTTATAGAGCTTTTATTTCATAAAATACTTTTCAGTAAATTTTAAATAGGAGTTTTGGACTAGTCATAATTACAATTATGAAATTAAAAGGATAGTTTAAATAATTAATTTAGTTAGTGGTTAAAGAAAATAATTCAACAATTAGTGATGGGCCACTTTCACTATTTATATAATTAGTCCTATATAGAAATTAGGGTACAATTAATCTCTACAGGGAAGTAAGAAAATCAAGGGGCAGAAGGGTTGCAAAGAAGATCGTAAAGTGGGCCTTCAGGTTAAACTCGACAAGCTTAATATTGCGGTATACATATGTATTGATGATAGGGATATATATATATATATTGATATTTTAGCCATGATTGAATATTATACTAATTAAATGGGAAAAAGGGATATGGGCAAATTGTGACTAAGTGTCGGCAATATGATGTTGCTGCCTGCAACATTTTAGAAGTGATTGACATGTTACATAAAACAAAATTGACTTTAGTGTGTTATAAATTTATAGGTTTTTGTGGATTAAAATTGTATTGTAATTGTCTTGTGTAGTTATGGTAAGGAAAATAATAATAATAGTAATCATAATATCTTAGAGGGTGCATATATTATGGTGACATGCATGAGATTTCTTCTTCTCTTCTCTCGCTTATAAATGTAGGTGATTAAATTGACTTTTAAGAAAATTATTATACAAATACGATGTGATGATTGGAGGAGAGTAAAATAATATAACGAGTAGAAGATTGAGGCGAATTTTTATTGTTAACTCCAGTGGAATAAATTTTAAATTATTTACTTATATTATTATATTATATTACAAAGTTAAAGGGTGCATGTGTATAGTATTTAATGTTAGATGAATGGTGAGAGAAAAGTTATGTAAAAAATATTAATGGTGTAAAGAATAGGAGTATTAAAGTGTAGGTGTATAGTGGAGGTGTTCATTACCACTGATTTCGTAACCAGTGGCTCAAAATTTTAAATATTAAAATGTTTTATCTTCGTTATAAATTATATGTTTGACATATTTAGATAGGTAATTAAATATAAGATGTATTATATTAATTTAATATCATTAAGGTTATGCATATCAGAGGAATTAATGTGAATCCTCAGGTTTGAACTTAAAGAAAGTTTAATTATAGAATTAGGCGAGTTTTTGGGTCTAAAACTAGACAAAAGTTAATGAGTGTTTATAGAATTTTCACTTACAAATTATGTATATATATTTAATAGATTGAAAAGGTTCAGAAACATTGAGGAAAGGGAAAGTATTGAAGAAGTAGCTTGCTTGACTTTGATTCTTCTTACAATACAAAGGGTCTAGGTGCAACTTCTCATCATATGTTACTATCGAAGCTTGGAGTCTTCATTGTATATTCAGACTAAAGCTTGATGGGGAGTAATGAGTAATGATAGTTAAGTAGGTGTGTGGTTAGTGATCAGTGAGTTAAATTTGTTGAATCCATCCCATTGTTTTAGTCAACTTTAGCTATTCAATTGGTATAAGCAATTGTTAAAAATGAATAGTAATTGGAGTTGAAAAGAAAAGATTTGATAGTTGGCAAATTGGTAAGATTTGCAACCATTTTTGACTTTGCTATGTTTACATATGTCATTAGTGATATAGGTATGGTTTTATCCTTCTATAAATAGAGCATTCTTGCTCATTTGTAGAACACACCAAGTTAGAGAGAGAAAACCATTTTGAGAGCAAAGTGAGGTATTCCATAGACTATACAAGAAAATAGTCTGTGAAGAAAAATAGAGTGTGAGCGATATTTTAGTAAGACAGAAACCAAAAGAGTGTTGTTCCTTTTGAGTGTGTAGTAGTCACATTGAGTGTTGTATTCGTGACTACACAGTGTAAAATTCCTTACTATAGTAATATCAGTTGCTCCTCTTGGCCCGTGATTTTTTCCCTTATTCAGAAGGGTTTCCACGTAAAATTCTTGGTGTCGTTATTTTCTCATTTTATTTCTATTACTTTTACCATATATATTTTTGTGCTTGTCCGCGTTTTCTCAACAAACTGGTATCAGAGCCAAGGTTTTATCTGAGTATGCTCTGTGGTTGCAGCACAGTCTGAACTTCCACATCAGAAAAGATTTACTTTGATTTGCGATAACTATATTTTTTTGGGGAAAACAATGGAAGCCAACACAAGTAGAATGGTTACTTTGAATGGTGTTAATTATGCCATTTGGAAGGGGAAAATGGAAGATCTGCTTTATGTTAACAAATTTTTATAAACCAGTATTTACCACTGTAAAGCCTGATAATATGACAGATGAAGAGTGGAGTCTGTTGCATAGACAGGTTTGTGGATTCATTAGGCAATGGGTCGACGATAATGTGTTGAACCATATCTCTGGAGAAACACATGCTCGAACCCTTTGGGAGCATCTTGAAAGTTTGTATGCTCGAAAGACTGGCAACAACAAAATGTTCTTAATAAAGCAGATGTTGAGTTTGAAGTATCATGATGGTTCTCCGATGACAGACTATCTGAATAATTTTCAGGGGATTATGAATCAATTATCTGCTATGGGCATCAAATTTGATGAAGAAATTCAAGGCCTGCTTCTTCTTGGTTCCCTACCAGATTCTTGGGAAACATTTAGAACGTCATTGTCAAATTCTGCTCTGGATGGTGTAATCTCTATGGATTCCGCCAAGAGTAGTGTTTTGAACGAAGAGATGAGAAGAAAAACTCAAGGTTCCTCTTCGTCAGATGTCCTGATAACTGGCCCCAAGGGGAGAAATAAAATTCATGGTTCTCAGCATAGAGAACAAAATAGGAGCAAATCCAAAGGCAGACTTAAGGATATTGAGTGCTATCATTGTGGCATGAAAGGGCACACAAAGAAGTTCTGCAGGAAGTTGAAGAGGGAGAACAATAACAAGGAGGAAACTAAACAAGATGGCAATGAAAACTGCCTAGCCACCGTCACCACCGAAGATCTTGTTACCGTTCTTGATGCAAACATGATAAATATTGCTTGTGATGAGTCAATCTGGGTTGTGGACACTGGTGCCGCATCTCATGTGACATCAAGGAAGGATTTTTTCTCTTCCTACACTCCTGGTGATTTTGGAACCTTGAGTATGGGTAATGAGACTGTTTCTAGGGTGGTTGGTATTGGTACAATTTGTTTGGAAACTAGTGTTGAAACTAAACTAGTTTTGAACAATGTGAAACATGCTCCTGATATTCGTCTGCACCTAATTTTTGTTGGTATTTTAGATGATGAAGGATATGTTAGTACCAACGGTGATGGAAAATGGAAGCTCATTAAGGGTTCCTTGGTAAAGGCTCGTGGTAACAAACGTCGTGGTCTATACTGGACTACAGCCTCTTCTTGTGTTGATATGGTGAATGCGGTTGAGAGCGATAGCTCTTCAACATTATGGCACAAGAGGCTTAGCCACATTAGCGAGAAAGGACTTAATGTTCTAGCCAAGAAGAAATTATTGTCAAATTTCCAAAGTGCTAAAATAGAAAATTGTGAGCACTGCTTGGCTGGTAAACAAAATAGAGTGTCCTTTAAGTCCTGCCCTCCTTCGAGAAAGACAGAGTTGCTTGAGTTAGTGCACTCTGATTTATGTGGTCCAATGAAGACAAAGACATTGGGTGGTGCACTTTATTTTGTCACTTTCATTGATGATTGCTCGAGAAAACTTTGGGTCTATGTCTTGAAGACTAAAGACCAAGTGTTAGGTGTTTTTAAGCAGTTTCAGGCTTCAGTTGAAAGAGAAACTGGAAAGAAATTGAAATGTATTAAATCGATAATGGTGGTGAATATTGTGGACCATTTGACGAATCATCGCAAGCATCAAGGTATTAGACACCGTAAGACTCCTCCCAAGACTCCTCACCTTAATGGTTTGGCCGAGAGGATGAACAGACCTTGGTGGAAAGAGTTAGATGTTTGCTTTCTGAAGCAAAGTTGTCAAACTCATTTTGGGGTGAGGCTTTATTGACCGCTGCACATGTTATTAATCTATCTCCTGCTGTTGCTTTGCAAAGTGATGTACCAAATAGTGTTTGGTATGGAAAGGATGTTTCCTATGACCATTTGAGAGTATTTGGTTGCAAAGCTTTTATACATGTGCCAAAAGATGAGAGGTCAAAATTAGATGCCAAGACAAGGCAATGCATCTTCATTGGATATGGCCTAGATGAATTTGGTTACAGGCTATATGATCCAATTGAAAAAAAACTTGTGAGAAGCCGTGATATTATTTTCATGGAGAATCAAACAATTGAAGATATTGACAAAGCGGAGAAGGCAGAATCTTCAAATTTTGATGGTATAGTCCATCATGATGAAGTTCCTCACACAAGTGTGCATGATGTTATTGGGTTTGATAATCATGGTGACGCCCAGAATCATGTATCAAATCAACATGTTGATGTTGATAATAACAATGATATTGTTATTGATGATCCTGTTGTTCATGAAGTTGTGGACGAATCAAATATTCCGCTTCGGAGGTCCACAAGACAGCGGTTTCCTTCCTCCCGTTATTCACCCAATGAGTATGTGTTACTCACTGACGGAGGAGAACCTCAATGTTATGAGGAGGCCATGGAAGATGAGCACAAGAATCAATGGATTGAAGCCATGCAAGACGAGATAAAGTCTTTGCATGAGAACCACACTTATGAGTTGGTAAAATTGCCCAAGGGCATGAGAGCTTTGAAGAACAAGTGGGTGTTCAAAGTTAAAGTTGAAGAACACAACTTGAAGCCCAGGTACAAAACTAGATTGGTTGTTAAGGGATTCGGTCAAAGGAAAGGTATTGACTTTGACGAAATATTTTCTCCTGTTGTGAAAATGTCCTCGATTCGCACAGTTCTAGGTTTGACTGCTAGTCTTAATTTAGAGATTGAGCAGATGGATGTGAAGACGGCTTTCCTTCACGGTGACCTAGAAGAAGAGATTTATATGGAACAACCTGAGGGCTTCAAAGTAGATGGTAAAGAAAATTTTGTATGCAAACTCAAAAAGAGTCTCTATGGCCTAAAACAAGCTCCTAGACAGTGGTACAAAAAGTTTGAATATGTTATGGGGGAGCAAGGCTATAAGAAGACTTCTTCAGATCATTGCGTATTTGTACAAAAATTTTCTGACAATGATTTTATCATCCTTTTGTTGTATGTGCATGATATGTTGATTGTGGGCAAAAATACTTCCAAGATTGACGAGCTAAAGAAAGAGTTGTGTAAGTCTTTTTCAATGAAAGACTTGGGTCATGCCAAGCAAATTTTGGGCATGAGAACTACTCGTCTTAGAGATAAAAGGAAGATTTATTTGTCCCAGAAGAAGTACATTGAACGCGTATTGGAGCGCTTCAATATGAAGAATCTGGCTCATGAGTATACCTCTTGCTGGTCATATGAAATTGAGCAAGAAGATGTGTCCTACAGCTAGGGAGGAAAAAGAGAACATGGCCAATGTTCCATATTCCTCCGTTGTCGGAAGTCTAATGTATGCAATGGTGTGCACTAGACCTGATATTGATCACGCAGTTGGTGTTGTCAGTAGATTTCTCAAAAATCCGAGAAAAGAGCATTGGGAAGCTGTGAAATGGATACTCAGGTATCTTAGAGGAAGCTCAGATGAATGCTTGTGTTTTGGAGCATCAAATCCAATCTTGAAAGGCTATACAGATTCTGATATGGCAGGTGACCTTGATAACAGAAAATCCACCATCGGATATTTGTTTACTTTTTCGAGGAGCTATATCATGGCGGTCAAAGTTGCGTGTGTGTTGCACTATCTACAACTGAAGCTGAGTATATTGCGGCTACTGAAGCCGGTAAGGAGATGATATGGCTAAAGCGATTTCTTCAAGAGCTTGGTTTGAATCAGATGGAGTATATGGTCTATTGTGACAGTCAGAGTGCAATAGACTTGAGCAAGAACTCCATGTACCATGCAAGAACAAAACACATTGACGTCAGATATCATTGGATTCGTGAGAAAGTGGAGAATGAATCATTTCACGTAAAAAAGATTCACACAAGTGAAAATCCTACTGATATGCTGACCAAGATGATACCAAAAGACAAGTTTGAGTTGTGCAAAGAACTTGTGGGTATGAGCTCTCTCTAAAGAAGTTGAAGATACCTTCTTCCAGTAAATGGGACTGGAGGGGGAGATTTGTTGAATCCATCCTATTGTTTTAGTCAACTTTAGCTATTCAATTGGTACAAGCAATTGTTAAAAAAGAATAGTAATTGGAGTTGAAAAGAAAAGATTTGGTAGTTGACAAATTGGTAAGATTTGCAACCATTTTTGACTTTGCTATGTTTACATATGTCATTAGTGACATAGGTATGTTTTGACCGTAGCAATCCTATCAATCTTGAAGACCTCAGTTTGATGAATAATTTTCTCTTGTTCTCTGCGTGAAGTCATGAGTTTCTCCCTCTGCCTCGTATCCTTCTTATAGAGTTTTTGCCTTGTACAATCCTCACTAATAAGGTAAGAAAGTTATATTTAAACAAGGATTCTTTTTTAATTTAGAATCCTTATTATACACAACTTCCTTCCTTAATAATATATTTAAGGTTTTCCTTATTTGTATTAACTTGTACCTTTAATATATTATTTTTGGCTTTGACAAATAACTCTATTTTCTTGATTACTTGGCTGACCCATTTTACTCGATCTTGGACTCGATCTTGGCTTCTTTTGCTGTGTACATTTGCTATTGATTATTTGTGCTTCTTGTCTATCATCAAAACATGAATTATCGATTCCATCATATTCTATCATAAAAAAAACTTCAATTCTTTGTCATCCATCAAAACTACAAACTTCATGTTTTCTCATTCACCAAGAATTTCCCCCTTTTTGATGATGACAAACTATGCATATGTCTATCCACATTATATAATGAGTATTTGCGCATGCATCACACAGAAAGATTTGTTTGTATTCATCAAAAAGGGGGAATATGATAGAATATGATGGAATCGATAATTCATGTTTTGATGATAGACAAGAAGCACAAATAATCAATAGCAAATGTACGCAGCAAAAGAAGCCAAGATCGAGTCCAAGATCGAGTAAAATGGGTCAGCCAAGTAATCAAGAAAATAGAGTTATTTGTCAAAGCCAAAAATAATATATTAAAGGTACAAGTTAATACAAATAAGGAAAACCTTAAATATATTATTAAGGAAGGAAGTTGTGTATAATAAGGATTCTAAATTAAAAAAGAATCCTTGTTTAAATATAACTTTCTTACCTTATTAGTGAGGATTGTACAAGGCAAAAACTCTATAAGAAGGATACGAGGCAGAGGGAGAAACTCACGACTTCACGCAGAGAACAAGAGAAAATTATTCATCAAACTGAGGTCTTCAAGATTGATAGGATTGCTACGGTCAAAACATTCTTGAGTGAGAAGGTTTTTATCGTGTAGAACAATTTGTCTTGTTTTTGTTCTTAATTGTAGTTTACAGTTTATTGTACAAAGGGTGGGTTTGGCTCTTTGTAGGGTTGAGTGTTAGTAAGAGTTGTAACAAAAGGTGGGTTTGGCCTTTTGGAGAGATCGATTGGAGTCAATCGAGGGAGTAGTAGAGATAAGGCTTTTGATTATTGAGTTGTAATCACAAAATCTTATAGTTGAATTAATAAAACGAGGTTTTTCCTTCCTTGAGTGAGGAAGGTTTTAATTCAATAAGTGTTTGTGTCTTTACTCACTTTACTTAAAAGCAACTTATACGAACCTGGTTAGTGTTCTGGTAAGGTTTCTTCAATTGGTATCAGGCGAGGTCTTTTCGTTAAAAGATTCACACCTTGAAAAGACTCAATGGCGGCACCACCTACCCCACAAGAGGAGCTTCACAAACACGACCACCACTGTTCAATGGCAAATATTATGGATGGTGGAAAAATCGTATGATGGACCATCTTATTGGCGAAAACCCTGATCTATGGGGAGTAATTCTAGATGGCCCAACCATACCTATGAAAACCGCAACTGATGGAATCACCAAAATCCCAAAGGAAAGAAAAGAATGGAATGTTGAAGACAAGCTTGCAATTCAAAACAATGCCAAAGCCAAGAAAATTCTTATATGTGGCATAGGACCAGACGAATACAATCGAATCTCGTCATGTCAAGATGCCCAAGCCATATAGGAAACACTGCAAAGCATTTCATGAGGGAACAACGCAAGTCAAGAAGTCTAAAATTGATAACTTGAACAGGCAATATGAGCCGCTCAGATGGCGTAAGGAGACTATTCAAGACATGCACACCAGGTTCACCTCCATCATTAATGAGATGTACTCTTTAGGAGAGATAGTGCCTAATGGAAAGCGGAAGGAAACTCTTGAGTGTCCTTCCGAAACTTGGGAAAGCAAAGTCGAGGCTATCATCAAGCCCGCGACCTAGACTCACCGCCATGGATGAGTTAATTGGTAATCTCATCACATACGAACTCAAGAAAAACCAAGAAAAGGAAATTGGAGGAAAAAGAAAGGAAAGGAACCTGGTTCAAAAAGCTACTACATCAGATGATTTTGAAGAGGAAAATATTGCCCTCATAACCAAAAGGTTCACCAGAATGCTAAAGAGAGGGCAGACCTTTCAAAATAAAGCTTCAAAAACCATCCAAAACACTAAAGACCAGGTTTGTCATAAGTGTGGGAGCCCAGATCACTTCATTAAATTCTGCCCACTTTGGGCCTTAGAGCGTAAAAAGGCAAACTTTGAGAAGGAAAAGACATCAAAAAGGATAAGTTTGTCCCCTCAAACGGAAGAATGACAACTCAAGAGGCGGATATGTCAATGAAGAGGGCCTTTGCAAAGAATGGGAATTCATCCGATGAAGAGTCCGAGGTGATGAGACAGAAAACCAGTCTCTTCTTGCACTAGGACAAGAAGATGATTATGACTTTCTTGCCCTTGTAGCGGTGGAAACCAAGGAAGAAAAGGAAACCTGCAGATCACAGAAACCATACTAGCACTCATGGTGGATCAGATTAGAAGATGATGAAGAAGATGACAATCAAAGCAAGGTAAGTTTTCATCACATCAAAGTAAATATTGAATCATATTCTAAAAGGGAACTAGAGTCCTTATTGAGTACTCTTATAGATGCATATCGATCACACTCGAAAGAGAACAAGTGATGGAGAACTATGCATCTTTAAGAGAAGGCAATGATAATCTTGAGAAACACAATCACTTTCTTCAAAATAAATTAAAAGAACAGATTAAAATCTCAGAGTTAAGTCACAAGGGCAAAAACTCTGCTAGTGAACTTCAATTAGCTCTAGAAGATAAACTAAAATTGTTAACCATAAAATATCAGGCTTTAACAGAAAGGAATAGGTTGTTACAAGAAAATCTTGATCATACCAAACTGGATCTGGAAAGAAATCTTAGATGGACCAGGTCCTCTAAAATTTTAACTCAGATTCAAGAAAAGCAAACCACTAGTCAAAGTGGAATAGGTTTTAAAAAACAGAATAATCTTGTGTCACACACTATTCACATGTCTAAAAGTTTATGCACTCATTGTGGAAACTCAGGTCATTTAAAGAATCAATGTAAAGCTTTATTTGAGGCTTTTCAGAAAAATGTTAAGTTCACCAAAAAGGAAAAGACTGATACGGCTAAGAACCTGGTTCGAAATAAAAATGCTCCAAATAAAAGGTTTTCTTATTTGCCTTTATGGGCTAGAAGAAATCTTATTCATCCTTTTACTCACATAAAGGGGCCCAAGCTAATCTGGGTTCCCAAGACTAATCTTTGACTAGTGTTTCAGGTGAAGGTGAGAGGGAAAAGGCGAACTTGGTACATGAATAGTGCATGCTCCAAAATGGTGCTAAAATGGTAGAAAATTCCTCTCGCTCTTTGATTTTCAAGGAGGCAGTCTATTCCTTGAAAAAGATGAGAAAAATGAAAAAAAAAAAGGTTGAAGAAAGTGACATGATATCAAACATCTTTGATGATGCAAATCTAGGGAACACTGCATATGAACCTGGTTCACAGCTAACAATCATTGATGCACCTGCAACATGAATTACTACTTATCTATGGTTCTGGAGATTGGGGGGATATTAGAGCAATCGAGACAGTAAGAGTATGGCACACCTTTGGGGGAACTTTGTTGTGTGAACATGGTCCTTGTTGTTCATCAGAAGGTATTAAAAATTGACAAGTGGTTGGTTCTTCCGTGAATCACCTTTGAGATTCATTTGATCCGGGAGAATATGATGATGCGACATTCTTGTCAAGGCCTTGAATATGAAGAAATTGAGAAAAATCACCAAAGCATGGTGTTATCGAAACAAGTTGATGCATTATCATGATTTCCTTTAATAATTGGCTAGTAAAAGAATAATCTTACGCTTGAGTAATTATACAATGAATATCTGCTAACTCAACCTCGTACTGTAACAGGTACACACTCAAGTCACATCTCAAACAATGCTTAGAAAGTTTGCGGATGTTATCTCTACTCTTTGCTAACACCATTAAGTAAATCACGGAGAAACACAAAAAAAAAAGAGGGGGAACCTGGTTTCTCTGTAATACTCAGGTATGTACCATCCTTTTTCAAATGCATTAATTTTCTGAGTTTGGGTCAAACATAAGCACTAATGAACCTGGTCGATCATCAAAAATTCAACTTTCATAAAGATCACCAAGAACCTCTTTGACAATAAGCATCGCTCAATCCCAAACCGCTCTAATGATTAAAATCTCAGATTGAAGTCACTCATGCTTTAATTTAGGGGGAACCTTGCTTTACCACCCACATCTGAACCAGGTTCACAAACTCCAAATTGATATTTCATCCATTCCAAGTGTATAACTTGTCTATCTCTCAGGGGGAACAATTCTCACAGAAATAAATTGTTGCTTGCTTTCATTATTGATAAACACATCTCTTTGTGCACCAAAATGTGATGAATCTCTTACTGGTAGTTGGTACTCCTTCAAGGTTGTCATCAAGAAAAAGGCTATCAAAAAAAAAAAAGGAAGAAAATCATGGAGGAATGAAAATGTTACGGAGTAGAGTTAAAAAAAAAAAAAGAGGTGATGATGTATCTCATGCTTCTCTTGATGAAATTTCACATTCTAGGAAAACTAATCAGAATAAAGAAGCTGGTGCACAATGGGCATACTGAAAAAAAAAAATTATCAATGGCAGTAAACATCCCTTTCTTCCTCACTTTAGTAATCTTTGTCCCAATTCTTATCCTCAAATTTTATACTCTTTTGACTCTTTGATGTGCTTATGTCTGTCTCATACTCATGATATTATATGTTTTTGATTAAGGGCATAAACTGGTACATATTTGTTTATTTCGTTTCTCATTGAAGATCTTAATTGTGTATGAGTGTAAAATGACTAATATCCTCAGATTAACTAACCATTTTGTTAGCAGAATTGTACTTGAAAGTGTTGCCCAAGTGGCTATGAGTTAAAAATGATATTGCACTCATTGAATGTTATTCGAGTTCTTTGGTTATTGATTTTCAATGATGCCAAAAGGGGGAAATTATATAATGTGGATAGACATATGCATAGTTTGTCATCATCAAAAAGGGGGAAATTCTTGGTGAATGAGAAAACATGAAGTTTGTAGTTTTGATGGATGACAAAGAATTGAAGTTTTTTTTGAAAATCTGTTAACTAGAGTGTTTGATGCATTTGAAGTACCATTGGGAGAAGGGCAGGATTTTGTCTTGTGCAGATATGTTCACTCAAACCATTCTTGCTGATTGTGGCATTCCCATGGAGTCGGAGCAGGTTGCAAGTGCGTCTCCACGTACATCTGGTCATGTTGCTCAGTTACTCAGGGAACTTAAAGTAGCTGTAGAAAAGTATGCCACTCTTGAGTCAGAAAATCAAAAGTTACGTGCTGAACTTGACACTTCAAATGCTGAAATTCACAGGTTGAAGGATCAGTTAGTGCAGCAACAACTTGCTAACAATGCAAGAGTTGACAGAGTTCTGGATATGCTGGCTTCTGCTTCAACTAAGCCTGGTCAACCTTCACATTGAAAAAGCATCTTGTTTGAACCTGGTTCTCTTAGTTGTTTAAACTTATTATGCTCAACTGTTGGGCTTATATTGTTGCTATGGATGTTGATTGGGTTTGTTTAGCCGCTGTTGGATTCTTTTTGATTTGTCAAAAGGGGGAAGAGTATTTGCGCATGCATCACACAGAAAGATTTGTTTGTCTTCATCAAAAAGGGGGAATATGATAGAATATGATGGAATCGATAATTCATGTTTTGATGATAGACAAGAAGCACAAATAATCAATAGCAAATGTACGCAGCAAAAGAAGCCAAGATCGAGTCCAAGATCGAGTAAAATGGGTCAGCCAAGTAATCAAGAAAATAGAGTTATTTGTCAAAGCCAAAAATAATATATTAAAGGTACAAGTTAATACAAATAAGGAAAACCTTAAATATATTATTAAGGAAGGAAGTTGTGTATAATAAGGATTCTAAATTAAAAAAGAATCCTTGTTTAAATATAACTTTCTTACCTTATTAGTGAGGATTGTACAAGGCAAAAACTCTATAAGAAGGATACGAGGCAGAGGGAGAAACTCACGACTTCACGCAGAGAACAAGAGAAAATTATTCATCAAACTGAGGTCTTCAAGATTGATAGGATTGCTACGGTCAAAACATTCTTGAGTGAGAAGGTTTTTATCGTGTAGAACTATTTGTCTTGTTTTTGTTCTTAATTGTAGTTTACAGTTTATTGTACAAAGGGTGGGTTTGGCTCTTTGTAGGGTTGAGTGTTAGTAAGAGTTGTAACAAAAGGTGGGTTTGGCCTTTTGGAGAGATCGATTGGAGTCAATCGAGGGAGTAGTAGAGATAAGGCTTTTGATTATTGAGTTGTAATCACAAAATCTTATAGTTGAATTAATAAAACGAGGTTTTTCCTTCCTTGAGTGAGGAAGGTTTTTAATTCAATAAGTGTTTGTGTCTTTACTCTGTCTTTACTTAAAAGCAACTTACACGAACCTGGTTCGTGTTCTGGGTAAGGTTTCTTCAGTATGGTTTTATCCTTCTATAAATAGAGCATTCTTGCTCATTTGTAGAACACACCAAGTTAGAGAGAAAAACCATTTGAGAGCAAAGTGAGGTATTCCATAGACTATACAAGAAAATAGTCTGTGAAGAAAAATAGAGTGTGAGCGATATTTTAGTAAGACAGAAACCAAAAGAGTGTTTTTCCTTTTGAGTGTGTAGTAGTCACATTGAGTGTTGTATTCGTGACTACACAGTGTAAAATTCCTTACTATAGTAATATCAGTTGCTCCTCTTGGCCCGTGGTTTTTTCCCTTATTCAGAAGGGTTTCCACGTAAAATTTTTGGTGTCGTTATTTTCTCATTTTATTTCCATTACTTTTACCATATATATTTTTGTGCTTGTCCGCGTTTTTCCAACAAAATTAGGACTCACTAATCACACATTCTAGAATGATCCATCTATAAAAGGAGGAATGCCTTCTTCATTGTAAATACATTCTGAGAATGAAATAATATTCAGTTTTCTTCTCTACACACGTTTCTCCTCTCTTTTCTCTTCCATGACAGAATAACTTCCATGGGTTTTATCATCAAAGCATAAGTTGACAAGACATATGATACATTTACATTAATATTAAAGTATTTCACTAAAAGTAACCTAAAGAACAAATAGTTAATTTTGGAGCTCCATGAATATACCAAATGGAGTGACAATGGAAATGGAAGTGAAGTGGGCTTACCAGTGGGAATTGAAAACACCATCGCAAGCCCTCCTTGGTAGAGTTCACTATGGGTTTATTCTGCTCCAAAAGCCCATGGAGCAACTAATCCATACTGCATTGTTTTCCTACATGTTCTTCCCTCTGCCAAACTTGAAACTCTGTACTTGAATCGCCTTTTTTCACAAAACTTTTACACCGATAAACTTTTCGAGATCAAGCAATGTGCTTTCAAGAATTCCTTTTGAAATTTAATTACTTGAAATAAATTTGGCCAAACATGAATGTAGCACAACATGAGTCTCATTTGTCATTAGAATTTCTGGTCCTTCCTTTGAGCCTCTATTGCAATCTATTTTGTGGTATAAACACCAACAAACGCAAAAGGAGGTGAATTGTGTTAGGTAAGATTTTCACTTTAACTCATAACTTTGCACTAAACAATCAAAAGGGAAAGAAAAAAAAAGAGACAATTTTGTTTCATTGAATAATTCGACGGAAGGCCTTATTATTGAAGAGAGATAAACGTAGTAGGTCTGTCTAAATACTAGAGAATTACATAATGATGTTTAAGAAACCTTTAAGAAAGATACAACATCAATGACAACAGTGACGACAACAAAGACGAAGAATGATGATACGAGGAGTTGTCCCAGCACGCCTGCGTAGTTCATAGTAATAAAGACATGATTAGCTCCAACAATGAAGCCTACGAGGTTCAACACGGAAAATGCTATCAATGGCAGAGCAAGTATCCCTATTCCTTGGAAATCAAATTTGCCCTTCTCGTATTTCTTGAGCTTTTCCTTGTCAATTGCCTTGTCTGACAAATACAATTTCTCTCCTTGTGTTCCAACTATCTTGTCATATATAGCTTTCAATCCTCCTAACCATATTGCGCTAACTCCCATCATCATCAATGCCCTGTATTCCATCCACCACGTTTTAACTGATCCCCCTTCTGGAATTGACTCCGACATATTCTCCAAAATTGTCGATATGAAAGCAATCACATACACTGCAAACCATGGATCATGTACCTCAGGATAGACTTGGAAGCCAAACAAAAGGCCAATAGAAGGAACACTAGCATACATAACCATTCCCCAAGAATAAAGAGTGAAATACATCAAATAGGCATAGCACATGCATTGGAGAGTTCTCATCCTACTACTCAAACCATAAGTGATGGGATTGAGATGTGATAAACCAGCTTGTGTAAGTGCAGCAACCCATTTGATGAGCTGTGATGAGAAACCTTGCATATCAACTGGGGCACAACCCAAGAAAGATGGCCTGTCTGGATACAAATAAGTAGATGTCCACCCTTTGCAGTGTAATAGATAACCAGTAAAAGTGCTCTCCAAATGACAATCGTATGAATAACCAATCTGCGTAACAAATATTAAGTCAATCCAAACAGACTCTTAAACAACAAATATGAAAAGTAAATAAATTATGACTTGCCTCTTGACCCCAATGTGTGCCATCCTCATATGCACAAGTAGCTAACATCTTAGCTTCCTCTATGATATCTTCTGATATGACTTTATCTGCCTTAACATAACCATTTTTCTCCTCTAATGAAGCAAGAAACTTTTTACTCCTTCCAAAATGCTTTTCCGGTGAACTAAGATACGCCTCTGTCACCACCACCCAACAATTTTTACTAACCAACCAAATATTTCATAATAGAAAGTTGTTTTACTAAATATTTCATAAGGGTAATTTTGGAAGAAAATTATATAATTTTCTCTAGATTTGCAAAAATGAACCAGTATCTATTTTTTTTAATTATAAATAAAAATGAAAGTATTGTACTGCTCTATTTTTACTTGTTCAATCTACTTCCTTTGGTGGAATAATATTTATTCAATATTAATTTTGCACGCTTTTTAAAAAATTTATATAAATAGAAAAATAATTTTATTTTTTTACTCTTTAAATATAAAAAATATAGGAAAGATTCTTTTGGCCAAAATTTGTCTAAAATTGTATGTTACTTATGTCTAAAATTTGTCAAAAAATATAGGAAAGATTCCTCTATTATATTTTTATTATAACTGGAAAAAATATAATAAAAAAATGACTATAATTAATAATAAAATAAATTAAATATAAAATTGTCTGATAGTATTGGACATCCAAAATAATATCACGGACAATTACTAGTATTAGACCTAGAGAGTGTAAATAAATTTCTAACATACCTTTTACTCCTGGACTTGTGTATAACGCTTTCCTCTTGAGAAAATAACCAGTTCCAGATAACACTGGGCCTTGGATACCATCCATTCCATGCCATATTGTCTAAAAAAAAAAAAAAAAAAAGTAAATTACCATAATCAACCTTGATGTAAAATCATTTCACTACTAAATTTAATTTAAAAGTAAGAAAAAAAAAATTAAAACCTTGTAAGCCTGTCTAATTTTGACATCATAAATATCTGACTTGCTGACATTGTAAAAGACTTGAGGGAACTGAACATAGGCTAAATCAGATGATAACTTTGGATCAAGATGAAAACACATTGCTTTCCTAGCTGATATTGGATCATGACAGAAGAAATCACAATCTAACACCAGTACATAGGGGGCATTACTCATTATTCCAGAAACTCGAAGCTGCAATCACAAAATTAATTTAATATTATGTTAGAAAATTGTGTTGTACAGCTAGCTAGCTACGAGACACATGAATTTTAAAAATATTTAATTAATTCATACTAGAGCATTTGCAGATCCACCCTTGAAATGATGAAGACGGTTGAATCTTCTTTCACGGGATACATAAACTAGCAAGGGCATTTTCGTTATATCATCCACACTCTTTTCGTTCTCCCTCTCGTTTATTACCTGCTCGGCCAAAAAATTTCATCACAATGAAGATAAAAATAGAGAAAAATAGTACAGGCAGATCTTAATCTAAAACTGCATTTTCGTTTATTGTTCAGAATACCTTAATAAGCGAAGCTCTATCAGGCACTACGTTACCATTGATTTTTCCAGATTCACCAGCATGTTCCACGTTCTGCTGGAACTCTTCATATTTCAACTGCAATTTTTTTTTTTTTACAGTTAACTCATCAACAAAAAATAAATAAAGTAATGGACACTTGACTTCTAATACAAAAAAAAAGTAATTCATCCATACTTTGATTTCTTTCATTTCAGCAGCAAAATCGTCATTCTTAAGAACACGGTCATCATCTCCTAACGGAGAAAAAAATGCTTTTGGGCATCTCGTTTTAATTCCATACTTCCTACAGAAAGGTAACCATAGCTTTGCAAACAAACATGCTTGTTCCATGGCGTACAACGACAATGGACATCCTCCATCATCAGCGAGATACACAGCCAATTTATCGGTGGGATAATCAAGAGCCATTGCGGATATCACAGTGTTCATGACATCTACAATTGGCTCTTTCTTAGGATTGGCAGTGAATACCATTACGTCAATTGGCGGTAGATCGGAATCTTTGCAAGTAATGTTTTCAGGGAAAACATCTCGTTCAACGGGGCGCCAACGAGTTCCTTGTCCGAAGAACCACTTGAGAATGAAACTAAATTCACCAAAAGTGATGAGTGCCCAAGCAAGTGCTTGTAAACTGAGAATGTTTTCGAATTTAAACAAATTAGATACACGGTAGTATATTAATGCAAGCATGATTATTGAGTGGATGAACATGTGGAGTCGGTATACGGTGGTGATAGGTTGTGGAACAGTGCTTTTGTTGAGCTCCATGGTTTTTTTCATGGTGTGGTTTCTCTCTGCACTCCCTCTCCCCTCTCTTGCTCTTTCACCACACCTATATATGGCTTCAATATTTTTGGTTGCACTAAAAATAAAAAAATACCAAAATGATCCTTAATGTATTTGATAATGCTTTATTTGGTCCTTAATAGGTTTCAACTTATTAAAATGATTTTTAATATATAACAATTAACCATTACGGTTCACAATCAATTATGTTTTCACCGAGTAATAAATATTTTATTCGTCTTAATTTAGGTGGTATTTTTTAATTTGATACATACTTTTAAAAATTAATTTTAAAGTTTAAAATTTAAAATAATTATTAAATATTTGTGTGATAATAAATTATTTAATTAAAAATATAAAAAAAAAATTAGATTATTTTTATTATAGTAACATAATATTCTTTTTAGACGAATTATCAAGAAAAAGGTGTAGGTAAATTCAACCAAGAGAGCATGAGTTGATGGGTTGCTTGGTAGTTGGATGAAAAATAGGTTATTTATATAATATTTTTTTATAAAATAGTATAATGTTTGGTAGGTATTGAAGAAATGAGTTATTTATTTATAAAAATTAATATGATATTTGGTTGATAATTTAGACATCGCATAATTGATACATATATAGGTTATGAAAATATATATGTATTATTTTATACATGATACAAGATGAAATATAAATATATGTGTAGTCACATAAATGATTAATTTCTACATAACTAATATTTGCTTAAAATAATATATAGATTCATTAGTAACTAATCTCTACATTACTTACATAATTCTAACAAGCTACCAAACGATCTCTGAGCCTATTAATCTATGTATTCCAATTTAAATGATACTTTTTGAATTTCTAGATTTAATTTATTTATTTTTATCTTTGATCATAATTTCTTCATACTTATTTTAAATATTTTGAATTGTCAATTATTATATTTTTTAATAATTTTATAGCATCTTCAAATATATTAATTTGAATTTTAAAAAAAACATGAATATTTCATGTCAAAACTTGAATTTTTTAAAATTTTCAAATATTAAAACTTAGCTCAAATACTAATTTTTTTTAGTATTTATAAACTTGGGATATTTGATAAATACATTTGCCAAGTTATATAATCGAACACCATTTTCTAATTTATTTTTCATGTTTTTTTTTTCCAAATATTCTTGGGACCAAACGGATCCTTAATCTATTTGATTTTCGAAATTTCTATTAAGTCCTACTATGCCACATTGAGACATGACGATATAAATATTTGAAGGAAAAAATGAAATGGTTTAAACCCTGAAGTATAAATTAATGTCATATTTTAACCCGGACAAAATATCTTAACCTTTATCACTGCGTGTCAAAAATTTTAAATGCAATTGCGACGCTCGTATGAGTGCACATATTCTAAATTATACGCTTTTGAATTGTCATTTTTATTAAAAAAAATAATAATTGATATAATAAATTTATTATTTTATTTTTGTTAAGTATGAAGTGAATAAAATAAAAAAATAAAATTTACGAAAAGTATATGTTTTTCAAAATAATTATTGAGGACTTAGGTAAAAAATGTCCACTCTTAATTTGTCAAATAGAGAAATAATTTGGGATAATTATAAAAAAAAAAAAAAGTGAACAAGTAATTACAGATGAAGTATTAACTATCACAATTTTAGATTTTATATTTCTTCAAAATTTAGGTAAATTTATTATTGTATCCTTGTTTATTGTACTATTAAAGTCAAATTTTCAATCAATGAAAATAAATTGATTTATTTTGATTAGTTAATTAAACCAATGAATATGAATTATTTACTTAGTTTTTTATATATAAATCAAATATATATTTTCAAATCTAGTAATTCTTAACGAAAAAATAAAACTATAATATTATTTACTCATTAATTTTATAAAACAATAAATATTAAAAATTTGTCCGTTTAAAGATTATTATTATTATTAAAAATAGTTTACTTTTTTAGAAAATATGTAATTTTTCATGAATTAATTTTCAGCACTCATAACTATCTATAAATATTATATATTATAAAAATGATAAATTGTAACGACCTGTTTAGTCGTTTTAGAGCAGCAGAACAAATTCTGGAAAAACTGGCTGAAACCACGGACCCAACGACGGACCGTCGCAGGCTCGACGGACCGTCGTGGGTGTTCCGTCCCATGGCACTTAGAAATTTGAAATTGGGTACCGAAAATCGACTCTCTGTAAATTGTGACGGACTGCGGGGCGTCACATCCACGACGAACCGTCGTGAGTACCGTTGCAAAACACTTCAACTTTTGAGAATTTGGTACAAGAAACGAGTCTCGACCGTCGGGGCGGAGGCGGGACGGACCGTCACAGGTGACGGTCGCCGTCACACCACCGTAAACACTGGGAGGACACGACGGCTGTGTGACGGACCGTCGCACCCACGACTGACCGTCACAGTCGCACAATCCCAGGCGGTTTAGGATTTCTCCCACGCTTTAAGGGTCGTTTTGGACTATTCTTTCCTTAATTATAAAGTTTGAGGGTTATTATTAATAAATCTAATTACTTGGGGTTAAATTAGGTAACCTTAAGTTAATTAGTGGTCATTATTACCATCTTTCATTCCTAATTATATAGAATTAGGGTAAAAGAAAGAGGGTTTGAATAAGAAAAAGAAAAGAATGAGAAGAGACAGATTGAATCGATTGGGAGAGAGAGAGAGTCGAGCGAGGAAGAAGAATATCAAAGCTTGGGAAATTGCTTGTTGATTCCAATTCTTCGGTGGAGGTAGGTTATGGTTTTCATGCTATTCGTAGTAAACTCTTAATAGCGAATGATATATGTTAGTAGTATTGTAAAACCCTTCTATATGCTTAATTGTATGCTTGCATGAATGGTGTTATTATGTAATTATGAATAAATAAGCATGACGTGAAGCTATTGAATCCCAAATCTTGAAAGAAACTTTAATCTACTTGTTAATGATAAGGCCTTGGTATAAAAGAAGGCTTGATGAATTAAAGTAATGGGATTGATGATGCCTTGGTATAGAAGGCTTGATGAGCGGATATAATGAGAATTAGTGGATCGGAGTGTCACGTTCCGACACATAGTATTAGTGGGACGGGTGTCACGAACCGACACGTAGATTTAGGGATCGGGTGTCACGAACCGACACGTAGATTTAGGGATCGGGTGTCACGAACCGACACGTAGATTTAGGGGATCGGGTGTCACGAACCGACACGTAGATGTAGGGGATCGGGTGTCACGAACCGACACGTAGATTTAGGGGATCGGAGTGTCGCATCGGCCACAAGAGGATTAATGAATATGAGGAGCGGAGTGTCACGCATCGACACAAGAGGAATATGAATAATGAATCGTGAAAGATGAGAATATACTCAACATAATGAACTTAATTCCCAAATGAGCATGGTATTGAGGCTTGAGCCCTCGTGGATGAACTTAATGGTACTTATTGATGATTATAGTACTTGTTGTTGCTACGTGTTGAGTTTTATAGTTGATTTATGATATTAACCGATATATCTTGTTTTATTTTGAGTTGGCCGATGATATCTACTCGGATTGTGGTTGTCTTGACCCCTACTTTTATGTTTTCTTCTTTGCTAATTGTGGAATACAAATAACGCTCCGTCATCTTCAACTCAAAGAATGATTCAAGCCGCCTTACTACACCGGAAATTCGGGGTGAGCTAATACGTCTAGCTTGGGTGGATCTTCTTCTTCTTCAAGTCTTGATGCCTTGAACTCGGCATGGACTAGCTTTTATGTATTTTTAGTTCTTAGACATTCTTAGTTTAGTCATTTGATTGTAGATGTTCTTGTGATGATGACTTCCAGATTTTGGGGATATTAATAATAGTTTTGAATTGTTTTATTAATGAGTTAAGTCTTCCGCATTATTTTCTGTTGTTATATATTGAAATGTTAAGGGTTAAATTGGTTGGTTCGCTCACATAGGAGGGTAGATGTGGGTGCAGTCGCGGCCCGATTTGGGTCGTGACAAACTTGGTATCGAGCATTAGGTTCGTTGGTCTCATCACACGAAATGTGTCTAGTAGAGTCTTAAGGAACGGTAGGGGACGCTTTACTTTTCCTTGAGAGGCTATAAGACTTTAGGAAAATTTCACTCTTTCATTCTTCCTTTCGTGCTACTACTTGAGTCCAATTGGTATCTAGGCGTCTGGTGGTATCGACCATCTTCACTCTCTTTCGCAGATGGTTAGAACTAGAGCAACGACTACGCCAACACCAACACCAAAGACCGGGACAGGGTGCGTCTGAGCCACCAGGTGTGGCTCGAGGAGAACAACGGCAAGAGGCCGTGGTAGAGGTCGTGGGAGGGCGCCCTCAGAGGAAGAGGACGGCACCTAGCCCATCCGATACTAGAGCGGTGACTCCTCCACCGATCAAGAGGTGATAAGAGAAGGGAGGATGGGGTGAATGAGCAAGTGCAGAATGAGGAAATGCCACCTCAACCTACCCCGGATATGATCAATCGTGTTCTCGCTTATCTTAGCGGGTTATCGATCACGGTCGAGCACCTCCGGTGGTTTTACGCACCAACACCTCCGGTTTGAGTGCGACGACACGGCTACTATGGCTCGCATGGATGCACCATCGAATGGGCACATTTCACGCCCGACCATCGGGCCTATTATGACAAACGATCAACATGAACTTTTCAAGAAGTTCTTGAAATTGAAACCTCCGGTCTTTAAGTGCGAGAATCGAGAGGATGCCTACGATTTTCTGGTTGATTGTCATGAGCTACTACACAAGATGGGTATAGTAGAGAGGTTTGGTGTCGAGTTCGTGAGCTATCGGTTTCAAGGAACGCCAAAATGTGGTGGCGTTCACATGTTGAGTGTCAACCAACAGCAGGCACCACCTATGACTTGGGAATCATTCTCGAGTTTGTTCATGGAAAAATATATCCCCCGGACCTTGAGGGATAGGAAGAGGGATGAGTTCTTGAGTCTGGAGCAAGGTAGAATGACGGTTAACGATATGAGGCTAAGTTTCGTGCTTTATCAAGGTATGCCACTCAACTCTGTTTGATCCACAAGAACGGATCCGCCGTTTTGTGAAGGGGTTGAGATCGAGTTGCGGATTTCGCCTTACAGTAGCGACAAGCGGCAAAATCCTTCCAAGAGGTGGTAGACTTTGTGATAGAGGTGGAAGGAGTGAAGCGGATGACTTCACCACAACTTCGACATCAAAAAGGTTTCGAAAGGGAGGTGAGTTTAATAGTTCAGTATACTAGAGGGCGAGCTCGGAGGTTACTCAAGTCGACCAATCCAGTCTTCACTACAGATCGTAGTTGGGGACCACCAGACCGGTCAACACTTCTGCGAGAGACCTATGCTTGACTCTGCAGAGTGTTATGGATGTGGGAAGACCGGACATATTAGGAGGAATTGTCCCAACAAAGTTATAGACCCCAATAGCTAGAGGTAGAGGTGGTCGTGGTAGAGGCCGTTATTCCGGAGGGCGTGGTGGTCGAGGTAATGGTGGTCACCAAAGCGGCAGAGGTGATGGGCAAGCTGGAGCCACTACATCACAACATGGTAGAGCAACGGACAGACGAGCGATAGGGCCCGTTATTCTACGCTTTCCTGGGAGATCTGAAGCGGTGGCGTCGATCTTTGTTATCACGGGTAATCTTTTGGTTTGTGATTGCATGGCATCTATATTATTTGACCCTGGCTCCACGTTTTCATATGTATCTTCATCATTTGCTAATGGTCTAAATCTACATTGTGAATTACTTGATATGCCTATTCGTGTTTCTACTCAGGTGGGTGAGTCGTGGTAGTTGAAAAAGTGTATAGGTCTTGTTTGGTGAATTTTGTGGGGAGCAACACTTATGTAGATTTGGTTATTTTAGAAATGGGTGACTTTGATGTAATTACTGGTATGACTTGGCTTTCTCCGAATTTTGCAATTTTGGATTGTAATGCTAAAGCGGTGGCGTTAGCCAAGCACTGAGGCGATCCGCTTAGTGTGGGAGGCGACTACACTTCTAATCCGGTGCGTATCATATCCTTTCTTCGTGCTAAGAAAATGGTTAGTAAAGGGTGTTTAGCTTTCTTGGCACATCTTAAGGATGACACTATCCAAGTACCCTCAATTGAGTCGGTTTAGAGTCAGTGAGTTTTTGGATGTGTTCCGCAGATCTTCCTGGTATGCCACCAGATAGGGATATTGACCTGCATTGATCTTGAGCAGGGTACTCGCCATTTCTATACCCCCTTATAGAATGGCTCCCGCGAGTTAAGAGAGTTAAAGGCACAACTTCAAGAGTTATTGAACAAAGGCTTCATTAGACCAAGTCGCATCCCCTGGGGTGCTCCGGTTTGTTTGTGAAGAAGAAGGATGGGAGTTTTCGGATGTGCATAGACTACGCACAACTAAACAAGGTAACCATAAAGAACAAGTATCCTCTTCCTCGCATTGATGACTTGTTCGATCAGTTACAAGGTGCTTGTGTCTTCTCTAAGATTGATTTGAGATCCGGTTATCATCAGTTGAAAATACGAGCAACGGATGTGCCAAAGACCGCTTTTCGAACGAGGTATGGGCATTACGAATTTGTGGTGATGTCTTTTGGTCTTACGGAGGCCCCTGCTGCGTTACANCTTGATGAACGGGATTTTTAAGCCATATTTGGACCTCTTCGTAATCGTATTTATTGATGATATATTGGTATACTCGAAGAGCAAGAAGGAACATGAGGAACATTTGAGAATAGTATTGGAAATGTTGAGGGAGAAAAAGCTTTACGCCAAATTCTCTAAGTGTGAGTTTTGGCTAGATGCGGTGTCCTTCTTGGGGCACGTAGTTTCTAAGGATGGAGTGATGGTAGATCCATCTAAGATTGAGACAGTGAAGAATTGGGTGAGACCCACTAATGTGTCAGAAATAAGAAGTTTTGTTGGGTTAGCTAGTTACTCTGGCCGATTCGTCGAGGATTCTCTTCTATTGCTTCTCGATTGTGAACTTGACCAAGCGAATGTTCCCTTTGTATGGTCGGATGAATGTGAGGAAAGCTTTCAAAAGCTCAAGACTTTATTGACTACCGCACCCATTCTCACCTTGCGGTGGAAGGTAAGGACTTCATTGTGTATTGTGATGCATCCTATTCGGGTCAGTGCAGTGCTAATGCAAGAGAAGAGTGTAATTGCTTATGCTTCGAGGCAATTAAAGGTGCATGAACGTAACTATCCGACCCATGATTTGGAGTTGGCCGCGGTAGTATTTGCACTAAAACAATGGAGACACTATTTGTATGGGGTTAAGTGTGAAGTCTACACGGATCATCGTAGCCTTGATGCGTCTTTACTCGTAAAGATTTGAACTTGAGACAAAGGAGATGGATGGAACTACTAAAGGACTACGATATCACTATCTTGTATCATCAGGGAAGGCGAATGTTGTAGCGGATGCTTTGAGTAGAAAGCGGGGAAGCATGGGAAGTCTAGCTCATTTGCAAGCTTCTAGGCGCCCGTTGGCTGAAAGTGCGATTTTGGCTAATGACCTTATGAGGTTAGAAGTAAATGAGAAGGGAGGATTGTTAGCTAGTGTGGAGTCGAGATCTTCTTTTCTTGACAAGATTAAGGGAAAGCAGTTTGATGATGAGAAACTAAGGCGAATCCGAGACAAAGTGTTGCAAGGAGAGGCTAAAGAAGCAACAATTGATGAGGAAGGTGTTTTGAGGATTAAGGGAAGGGTATGTGTACCGAGTTGATGATTTGATCAACACTATTCTGGCAGTAAGCTCATAGCTCAAGGTATTCTATACATCCCGTGCAACCAAGATGTATCGTGACCTAAAGCAACACTTTTGGTGGAGTAGAATGAAGCGTGATATTGTGGACTTTATTGTCAAGTGTCCAAACCGTCAACAAGTGAAATATGAACACCAAAGGCCCTAGGAACACTTCAGAGAATGCCCATTCCTGAATGGAAGTGGGAGAGAATTGCAATGGACTTTGTGGTTGGTCTTCCAAAGACATTGGGTAAGTATGACTCCATTTGGGTGGTTGTCGATAGGTTAACTAAGTCCGCTCATTTCATTCCTAAAGGTGACTTACAATGCAGAGAAGTTAGCCAAGATCTATATCTCGTAAATCGTTCGATTGCATGGGGTCCCACTATCCATCATATCGGATAGAGTGCAGCTTACTTCTAAGTTTTGGAAAACATTGCATGCGGAATTGGGTACTAGGTTGGACCTTAGTATCTGCGTTCCATCCTCGCAGGCCAGATGGTCGGTCTGAGCGAACGATTCAAGTCTTGGAGGATATGCTTCGTGCATGTGTGATAGAGTTTGGTGGCCATTGGGATAGCTTCTACCCTTAGCGGAGTTTTCATACAATAATAGCTATCACTCAAGCATTGACATGGCTCCATTTGAAGCATTGTATGGTAGGAGATGTAGGTCTCCCATTGGTTGGTTTGATGCGTTCGAGGTTAGACCTTGGGTACCGATCTTTTGAGGGATTCTATGGAGAAGGTGAAAGCTATTCAAGAAAAGCTTCTAGCGGCGCAAAGTAGACAAAAGGAGTATGCAGACCGAAGGTTAGAGACTTGGAGTTCATGGAGGGTGAACAAGTCTTGTTGAAGGTTTCACCTATGAAAGGGGTGATGCGGTTTGGCAAAAGAGGTAAGTTAAGTCCAAGGTATATTGGACCATTTGAAGTGCTTAAGCGAATAGGGAGGTGGCTTATGAGTTAGCCTTGCCCCGGTCGTCCGGAGTACATCCGGTATTCCATGTGTCCATGTTGAAAAGATACCATGGAGATGGAAACTACATCATCCGTTGGGATTGATTTTGTTGGATGAGAACTTGACTTATGAAGAGGAACCGGTTGCTATATTAGATAGAGAGGTTCGCAAGTTGAGGTCGAGAGAAATTGCATCCATCAAAGTTCAATGGAAGAATCGACCGGTTGAAGAGGCTACTTGGGAGAAGGAGGCGGATATGCAAGAAAAATACCCACATCCTGTTTCTGATTCGGGTACTCCTTTTCGCCATCGCCCTTCTTCTCTTGATCGTTCGGGACGAGCGATGGGTAAATTGGTATCTATTGTAACGACTGTTTAGTCGTTTTAGAAGCGGAACAAATTACGAAAAAGCGGTGAAACCACGGACCCAACGACGGACCGTCGCAGCTCGACGGACCGTCGTGGGTGTTCCGTCCCATGGCACTTAGAAATTTGAAATTGGGTACCAAAATCGACTCTGTAAATTGTAGCGGACTGCGGGGCGTGCCGTCACATCCACGACGAACCGTCGTGAGTACCGTTAAACACTTCAACTTTTGAGAATTTGGTACAAGCGAGTCTCGACCGTCGGGGCGGAGGGCGGGGACGGACCGTCGCGGGGGTGACGGGCCGTCACCACCGTAAACACAGGGAGGACACGACGGCACTGTGTGACGGACCGTCGCACCCACGACACCGTCGCGGCTGCACAATCCCGAGCGGTTTAGGATTTCTCCCCACGTTTTAAGGGTCGTTTTGGACTATTCTTTCCTTAATTATAAAGTTTGAGGTTATTATTAATAAATCTAATTACTTGGGGTTAAATTAGGTAACCT
This sequence comes from Solanum arcanum, assembly GCA_027789145.1. Taxonomy (NCBI): domain Eukaryota; kingdom Viridiplantae; phylum Streptophyta; class Magnoliopsida; order Solanales; family Solanaceae; genus Solanum; species Solanum arcanum. The sequence goes on along the minus strand of CM050939.1, from coordinate 62,021,704 downwards.
TAAGTTAATTAGTGGAGTCATTATTACCATCTTTCATTCCTAATTATATAGAATTAGGGTAAAAGAAAGAGGGTTTGAATAAGAAAAAGAAAAGAAACGAGAAGAGAGCAGATTGAATCGATTGGGAGAGAGAGAGAGTCGAACGAGGAAGAAGAATATCAAAGCTTGGGAAATTGCTTGTTGATTCCAATTCTTCGGTGGAGGTAGGTTATGGTTTTCATGCTATTCGTAGTAAACTCTTAATAGCGAATGATATATGTTAGTAGTATTGTAAAACCCTTCTATATGCTTAATTGTATGCTTGCATGAATGGTGTTATTATGTAATTATGAATAAATAAGCATGACGAAGCTATTGAATCCCAAATCTTGAAAGAAACTTTAATCTACTTGTTAATGATAAGGCCTTGGTATAAAAGAAGGCTTGATGAATTAAAGTAATGGGATTGATGATGCCTTGGTATAGAAGGCTTGATGAGCGGATATAATGAGAATTAGTGGATCGGAGTGTCACGTTCCGACACATAGTATTAGTGGGACGGGTGTCACGAACCGACACGTAGATTTAGGGGATCGGGTGTCACGAACCGACACGTAGATTTAGGGGATCGGGTGTCACGAACCGACACGTAGATTTAGGGGATCGGGTGTCACGAACCGACACGTAGATGTAGGGGATCGAAGTGTCACGAACCGACACGTAGATTTAGGGATCGGAGTGTCACGCATCGACACAAGAGGATTAATGAATATGAGGGAGCGGAGTGTCACGCATCGACACAAGAGGAATATGAATAATGAATCGTGAAAGATGAGAATATACTCAACATAATGAACTTAATTCCCAAATGAGCATGGTATTGAGGCTTGAGCCCTCGTGGATGAACTTAATGGTACTTATTGATGATTATAGTACTTGTTGTTGCTACATGTTGAGTTTTATAGTTGATTTATGATATTAAGCGATATATCGGCTTTCTATTTTGAGTTGGCGATGATATCTACTCGATACTTGTGGTTATCTTGACCCCTACTTTTATGTTTTCTTCTTTGCTAATTGTGGAATACAATAACGTTCCGTCATCTTCAACTCAAGAAATGATTCAAGCCAGTCTTACTACACCGAAATTCAGGGTGAGCTAATACGTCTAGCTTGGACGGATCTTCTTCTTCAAGTCTTGATGCCTTGAACTCCGGCATGGACTAGCTTTTATGTATTTTTAGTTCTTAGACATTCTTAGTTTAGTCATTTGATTGTAGATGTTCTTGTGATGATGACTTCCAGATTTTGGGGATATTAATAATAGTTTTGAATTGTTTTATTAATGAGTTAAGTCTTCCGCATTATTTTCTGTTGTTATATATTGAAATGTTAAGGGTTAAATTGGTTGGTTCGCTCACATAGGAGGGTAGATGTGGGTGCCAGTCGCGGCCCCGATTTGGGTCGTGACATAAATGTCAACTATAAAGATCTTTTTTAGTGATACAAAGTGCAAATATACATGCATTCGTTGATATAACATTGATACAAATGTTAGCAATCAATTAGACAAATACAAAATGTGAAACTTGATATAATATTGAATAATTGTATTCTCTTATATAACATTGATATAATTATATTCATTGATACAACAGTGATATAATTATTTTTGCCGATACAATTTATTCATTTATACAAATCGTTTTCGAATACACAATATACATACTAGTTATATATAAATATGTATCCAGCAAATATATAAGTATAATTCATTTGTTTTGTCTTTATGCCCTATATTTCGCTGATCTCTTTTATCCTTCTCTTAATCTCCCTCGACTCTCTTCACTTCTAACATGTAGCTACAGAGTGAAGCAAGCTCTAGTTATTTTGCATGATTATGTTTTTAGTCTTAGCAATCTTTGCAATTTTCTCTAGTATAATTTTCAATAAAGATTGTATAACAATGTAAAAAAAAATTTAAGAAACATTTAATCATGTGAGATGAAATTATGTTTTGAAAATATGAAAGGAAATCACATAAGATGAAGTGGAAGTTTTTTTTTTTTTGGCTTTTGGCAACTAATTTCAACTTTTAAGTTATATTTTTTACTCATAAAAAGAATCATAAGTTGTGAAAACTATCGAAATGCTCCAATTACTTGTACAATGTTATTGAATAAGCAAAAGTATAATATACTTTCACAAAGACATTCTTAAAAATACGACATTTATTCATAGTACTTTAGTCTAATTAAAAAGTAATATCTAACATGACTTATAGTGTATTTCTCTTTGATATAATTGTAATACTCGGCTATTTGAAAGAGTTTAGAATTAGAAAGAACCATTTTTGGAAATAATAAGTATGAGTTTTGGGGAGTTAATACCTCAGATGGTCACTCAACTATGCACTCTTCTCTCAGAAAGTCACTCAACTTTCAACTTTCACTCAAAAGTCACTCAACTATTGTTTTCTTTCTCAGAAAGTCACTCAACTTTGAATTATTACTCAAAAGTCACTCAACTATCCACACTTTCCTCAAAAAGTCACTCAATCTATTAAATTATTTTTTAATTAAAATTTTTTAATATTAATTATTTATATAACAAACCAAAAATTTTAAAAAATAAATTAAACCATTTAGTTATCCATCCACCTAACCCGACCCATTAAAAAATATGATATGACTCATTTTATTTTGTCTTTAATCCTGAATTAATCCCTCTCTTTAAACCTTGAATTAGGATTAAAGACAAAATAAAATGGGTCATATCATATTTTTAATGGGTCGGGTTAGGTGGGTGGATCACTAAATGGTTTAAATGGTATTTTTATTTTTAAAAAATTTTGGTTTGATATATAAATAATTAATATCAATAAATTTTAATTAAAAAAAACAATTTAATAGATTGAGTGACTTTTTGAGGAAAGAGTGAATAGTTGAATGACTTTTGAATTAAAATTCAAAGTTGAGTGACTTTCTGAGAAAGAAGTGCATAGTTTAGTGACTTTTGAGAAAATTAAAAGTTGAGTGACTTTCTGAGAGAAGAGAGCATAGTTGAGTGACCATCTGAGGTATTAACTCGAGTTTTGGGTCAACTTCAAATGATCATAACTTTTATTACATGGTCAGTTAGGTGGGCTACAACATATCAAATGAAAGGTCTTTCAATTATCTTTCCAAGGCTACCGAGTTTGCTAATTGTCGAGTTTATATGAGGGAGATATGCCTGTTCGAAGTTAGGTTTTCTAGATAAGGAAAGTCACCAAGATTTAAAAGGGGTATTTCAGTCATTTTCTTACCCAATTATGTCATTTCATTTTTAAATTAACTAGGTATCTAAACTGAATTGCTTCAGTTTATGCACTCAAATTTCACTGTAGGGTATTTAGAGAAAGAACTCACGAGGAGAAAAGGGGAGAAAATGTCAAGATTTCGTCAAGTTCTTGAAGGTTTCATTGAAGATTTCGCCAAGGGTTGATCCCTAAGTGGTATGCGAGCTCATAGAGTGTTGGGTTCGTTCACCCACACGTCAATCATGTTAATTTCAGCATATTCTCATCCTAATCAATTGACGATTTGATGTTCTTGAAATTGTCTTCAATGTTGATATTGGATGTAATTGATAAGTTTCTTGAGATAGTATTATCAATTTTAAGAGTTTTTTTAGTTATATTCTTGGGTACATGTATTGGATAACCGAATCTAAAGAGAAGTTAAGAAAAAAATAAAATTTAGTCGAACTAAGAACAGAAAATGAGTTAAAAAATTCGTCGGAATTACCTGGGGAAAGTCCCCCTCATGAGCCAAAGAAGCTAGGACGGGCGCGCGAGTAGTGCGCCAAGATTGAGTCCTTGAACTTTACAGGTTGGGTCATATGCCAAGGTTGCATGACCCCACTCGTTATTTGTTGTTTAGCCCTTTTGAGTCCTTCTAAAGTGTACTAATTTTAATGTGTCACGTGTGCTGAAGATTTGTGCATTCGTGCATATTAGACCATCTCCACTCAAACACTAAATTTTACCCTAAATTTTTATTTGGCGTAAAATTTAGTATTTTAAAAGTCAAATCCAAAATTAATGTTTACATCATTTTAATGTGTAAGTAGTGTTACACCAAATAATGTAATATTATTTCTCACATTAATTCATTTTATTGAATATTTTAATATTATTTTATCATACAAAATTTTTAATTAAACATTATATGAATCTTATATTTGTATATTTAATTATCTTTAGATAATATATTTATAATATTAATTTTAGATATAAAAGTTTGCTTTTTTTATAAGTTAATTTTTCTATATATTACTTTTTCAAAAAAAATATCTTATGTTAATTCTACTATATATTATAATTGGATATAACTATAATTAACTTTCACAAAAATTAAAATGCAAATACATAAATTATTAAACAAATATATGGTGAATGGTTTAGAAATAATATGTTTTATGAAATAACAAAAATAATACAATAATGATGAGAGAGAAAAATATTCATTTTTTATGTAAAATTTGGCGCAATAAATTTGAATCAATTTACACCAAAATAATATTGACATTAAATTTAATATAAAAATTTAATGTTTGAACTGGAGATGCCCTTATAGCTACAACTAGCACTACTTGTGCAAGAAATATTGGATGTGATCAAAGAATTTCTTGTTAACCTATGAGTATGCTTGAATCAATTATCGATCAAAATTAAATTAATTTGATTAATTTTTAAATTATTAAAATTAAAATCAATCTAAATTTAATATACATTTATCAATCTAACTATAATTGATTTTGATTCAATTGTCAAGTTATTAATCATATAAAATAAAATAAAATAAAAAACAATTCATTCAAAAGAAAGAAAAAACCAACTCATTAAAAAATAAATAGATTTTCTTCCTGTCATTTTGAAACTTAAAATTCTTATATGGTTATTTCCTTCTAATATTGTTAATTAATATAATGTACTGAACAACATAAACTATCCAAATAAATATATAATCTCATCAATATTGTTGGACAAACAAAAGGTGTATCGTACCTTATTGTCTTTCATTAGACTTTAGCATTTTTTGCATAAAAAATTGTTCATAAGCATAATATATTAAAAGTATGTAATCAAAAAATTGTCTATATAGTTTATTTTATTAGTTCAATTATTTCTTCAACTTTTTAAAATCAAATCAGAACTGAATCAATTATCATCAATTTTTAAAATGTAAAAGTAAATTAAATAAAATTCAATTTATTTAATCGATTTAATTAGTTTGATTTTTCAATTTGAATTACCCAACTTGTGAACATCCATAGCAGTAGATAATCGAATTCATGAGTTAGTATCTTAAAATGTTATCAAGAAAAATTATTTAATTTTATTTTGTATCGATAAAAATCACTCAACTTGAAATTTTTGTTAAATACCTCGAAATTTAGAAATTGAGATTGGAAACGAAAAGATTCATTTTTGTCATTGAGGTTGTGGTTTACGAGTCCAACCTACGTTCAGTAGGTAGTTCTAGGAGTCATAGGAAAGAAGTCGTAGGAGTTGGTTTGAGGTTTGAAAATGACAAGTCGTTTGACCTATAAATAGATCGGACAAGACAGATCATAAAGTGTTTTACGGGTCGTAGAAGGTACCCACAGAAGTGATCTAGTATTATTGAAATTTTGGGCTTAAACTTCAAGTCTACGAAAGATGTCTACTTGATAGCCCTCGCTTCTGCCTCTACTAGGTGGTGACAAACCTCTGTAAAAATTGTAGGTTAATTGACGGTACGTAGGAGTGATTCGTGGAAGTTGGCTGGACTTTTGGGTTCTAATAATTGGTTGTACGGTTCGTAGAATCTCCTGCGAACCATATGTTGTTTGACAAATTTTATAAAGTATCCAAGCATTTTGGAGATAAATACCAATTAGAAATTTTTAGACTACCCAAAAAATACTATGAAATACAGAGACAAATTTTACTTGTATTTCTCTACTTCAATATAATTGATAATAGAAAATATGTATCTAAATATATCTGACTTGGACGAAGAAAGTATATACCATAAGCTTGTCATTAGTGATAGTATTAATCAATCAAAACATCGATATGTACAATCAAAAGGAATGCAATTGAAGAGAATGACGATACACAATTCAACTCTTTTCCATAGATAACCTTTACTTCAACTTTTATGTTGCCTTTTTCTCTATTTTTCTTTAGATTCTGCCCTCTTTTCAATTTACTAGTTGCCAACAAGGATCCTCTTTTCTTCATATTTCTCAACTTCTATATAAAAAAAATGTCTTTTCTTTTCTTTTGCTTACTAACAACAAACATATCTATTTTATAAATGAGCACCGGTCATTTTCTACTCTTTTTTTTCTTCACTTAATCATATTTCTCTAAGTCTTTACCCTTTTTTTTTTCATTTCCTTTTTCTATTTTAAGCTTTTCAACTCAAAGTGCATTAAGGACTTTTGGATCAAAATATCACCCTAATCAACAAAAGATATATATATATATATATTGATTAATTATAATAATAAAAACAATAAAGTTGTCAGTTTTTTTATTTTTTAAAAATTATCAAATAAAACAATTATGTGTATCCAAGCTAATATTTCAAAAAAAAAATTTAAAATTGACGGAAATATGCAAACTTTCTGACTTTTTACCCAACAAACTTGTTCAGGAGTAATTTTACACATCTTTCTCCTAATTCTGAAGTAATCTCCAAGAATAGATCAAACTTAAACACATAATTGAGTTCTAAATAATAATTCAATTAAAGAACATGATAATACATTTTTTTAAAAAAAAATACTTAATTGGAGGTTTTCAAATATATATTAGCTAGGGTACACTTAATTGTTTTATTTGATAGTTTTAAAAAATAAAAATAATTGACATTTTTATTATTTTGATTATTAAAAAGAACATATAATTTAAACCAATTTTAGTCATAAATTATTATATAATATATATGACATAAATCTATAAAGTTATTAAACATTACTTGATTTGATTATTTGATCGAATTTTTATCTCGTTAAAAGCCACATAAATGCTCCTACCTACTTGCATTAACTCCTTGTCGTCCAGACTAATAAAATATTTAGTTTTATAATAATATTAAATAAAATAAGATAAAATATACTCATATGGAATCATGAAATCTTAGTTAAATCTATTTTTAAGTTATCTTTAAACTTTTAAATATAAGTTAAAAATAATTTTAAAAAGATAATAAACCTAAATTATTGTCTTATATATTTTGTTTTAACTTAATACGAATGATATTTTTGATAGTCAGATTTGTAAACATGAAATCTTTTGGCAATATAAATAAATTTTTGAAGTTGTATGACTGGCTGACCGTATGTCATAATCAAATACTTTAGGAATATAAACTCCATAGAGATCTCTCGAAGATTCAGTCCAATTCAAATTTTGCTAAGGTCATAATAAGTTATGCAACTTTAACTTAATTTTTACTAAACTTAATTATTTACTTTTCAAAAAATTATTTCAGTATTTAGTAAAATTATTGTTATTTTTCTTTATTATGACAATGTATAACACATCAAATTAAAAAAAAAAATTTGATAAAATTTCGCTATATATATCAAGGTGGGTTACATGTCAAATCTAATTTTTAATATGTTGAAGTTTGTTGGGTTGAAATGAGTCGTTGACCCGCCAAATGTGAACTGATTGAATGGATTGAGCAGGTTGATAGTCGTGGAGCTAAAATTTTACTAATATGTGTTCTAGAATAATGATGTATGATTATCAAAATATACAAAAAAAAAATATTTCGTTAATTGGGGTTCAAAGATAAAACTTGTTCATTCAAATAAACATTCGTTATCACTAAACTAAAGAAGTAACTTTTGTGAAAGATGTCAACTTTTAAATATATATTTTTTAATTGTAAAATTTGACATGTATATACAAATTTATTTCTCACATGTTTTTGATATTCATCGCCCGTCAGAGCTTGATTATTTTCAAATTCAAGCAGCACAAAATTTATTCAGAGAGAAGCATTCTCTACAATGATTTTTCAGTATGTAAAACTCAAACATATAATTAAAAAAAAAAAAATTTATCTACCGTATCACATCTTTCCACGATAACTAAAAGATTTATTTGTGGTCCACTCCTTGAAATTAGAGTTTATTGAATATTGAAATCTGAGTTAACTAAAGTCTTCAATAACTGTAGATACAAACGAGGCACAACTCAAGGGTAATTTATTTGTGATCCTCCATTTGCATGGCACTTCTTCCAAACAGTGCCTTTTTTTCCCCTATTCTTCTACTTTATTCCAGGAATCTTTTCTGACTAATTTTTTTTTATTAGAACTATATTACAAGTTTTATTATAATTTCTTTTATCAAATTATAATTTATAACTTATCAAATCACAAATTTCCAACTCCCAATAAAGAAATAAATCAAAATGTATATCTTCATTTTGCATTAACACATTGAATTACTTCTTCCGTTTTAGACTGTATAATCAAGATTATAGAAACATAACATATTTAAAATCATTGTAATTAATCGAATGTCCTTGTAATTACTATTTTTTTTGTTCAAATTATGTGAAGATATTTAACGACACACAATTAGGAGATTTTCTTTTGAACAAATACTATCTCATAAAGAGTAAAATAAAATATTTTAAATTAAGTTATTTCTAAATATCTGCAATACGAAACATCATGTCAAAATGTCATTTACTTTTGAGATAAAGTGTAATATCTAAATTATTGAAAATCTAAATTTCACACATTTTAAATTATTATTGATTAATTTAAAAAATATTAATAAGTAATAATTTAAATATAAAATTCACATTTTCAATAATTTGAATATAAAACTTGAAAACAAAGTAGATAGATTTTGATGTGCTTTATCTCTTTATTCTTTTCATCTCTTTGGAACAGAGTTCACACTTCATAAAATAATCATTTAATTAATTTTTTTCATATTAAAAATTATACTTTCTATGTATAAAATAAAAGTAGAGTAACTTTAATCAAAATTATTTAATAGGAAAAAGGTTCAAAATATGTCATTAAATTTTTAAAAAAGGCTCATTCATGTTATTATTTTGTAATAATGGCTCAAAAATTATTTTTAATACGTGATCAATTATAATTCAGCCACGTCATTAAATTATTTAATTAAAAAAAATGAATTCAATTTTTATTTATTCATTAAAAAATTTAATGTCGTGGCCAATTATAATTCCACCACATCATCAATTTTTTTAATAAAAAAAATTAATTCAATTTTTGTTCGAAATTATAATTTTTTTAATTTAAAAAATTGTTGACATGATCGAATTATAATTGATTACATGTTAAAAATAATTTGATTAAATAACTATTAAAAATAATTGCATGAATGACCTTTTCTTGAACTACAATGATATAAGTGAGTCAAATTTGTAACAAATAACACAAGTGAGTTTTTTTCTAAACAATACCGTATTTGAGCTTTTTTCCAATTTAATACTTATTATGATATCTTTAGCTGTACTGTCAGTCTATGGCCGTCGTACCTACTGATCTCTTGAAATCAAAAGTTCAATAAATTAACATGGATTACTTTATTTATTTAATTAATTTGACATAAATATGAATTAGGTTAATTATTTATTTTTTATTTTAATTAAATGCATATTTTCATGATTAATAATTTTTTTTTAAAAATAATATCATTTATAGATTACTTTATAAATATTAATATTAAAAAAGTATTTATATTTAATAAAAACGATATGTAAATTAAATCAAAAAAAAGTAATTAATTACCAAGAAGAAAGAAACAAAAATGTTGAAAAAGAAAGAAAATGACATAGTAGTACTTTTTTTTTGTTGGTTAAGGGTCAATGATTAATAAAAGACAATTTGGACTGTTACACACATCTATAGCACCTCACAATATCGAAGTTTAATTAATTGACAGAGAAAAAAAGCATGCAAAGATGGAGGTCTATAGCACCTCACAACAATTTCAACCATTTAAATTTTAACACATGTTTTTTTATAGTGTTCGAGAAGTACATTATTTTAAAATAATTAAAGCTCCACTATTTTATTCTTATTTTATTTTCTATTCTTCCGTGGACCCAAAAAAATTGATAGTAAATTTAAAGCAGAGAACAAAAGATTCATTGGACATTTATTACTCTCTCTATTCCATATCAATAAATTTTAGAGTTTCTTTATTGTTCACAATATTTCGTTTGTTTTAAACATTATTGTCCATTATTGACCTTTTATATATTTTAAGAAATACTTAATAAATAATAGGATAATATCATTATATTTTTTTAAATAAATTTAAGTTTTTGAAAAATATATTAGGTGCCAATAGTATTTGATAGTAAGAATAAAATATATACAAAATGATGAAATGTCTCTTCATTTTTCAAATTAGACAAGTATTATAAATTATTTTTAGTATAGTGGACAAGTAAAATTGAATGGAGAGAATAATTGAATTGTCCTAATTCCTAAGTAAGATGGATATTTGAAAGAAAAATCATATTTTCCCTTTTATTTATCGAATTTTTTGTATTTCCTGAAGATAAATAAAGTTGCCTATAAAATTATATTCATAATATCAAAAATATCATTTAAAAAATATAATTTAAATTATATCATGATCTTTTAATATCTGTGCATTGCTTAACAAATTCAGTTAATATAGATTTTTTTCTGAGGGCCCAAAAAGGATTGGTGATACATTAGATGTTTAAAGCAGTGACAAAGAAGGATCACAATTAAGGCCAATCTTTTTCTTCTTTCTTTCCAAAAATAAAAATAAAAAATAAGGATTCCATTTGGCTTGTCATACAGAGTGTATCATTTCCCTTTCCAAAGGGCAAAAATAAAAAGGACACAGAATTATTTAATATCTAGTTTTGTTCATTTTTACCTCTTCAGTTTGAACAGAGACTCCTTAAAAAAAAATTGCCATAAATTATTTCATCCCAAAATTTTTAAATTTTGTGTGGAGAATAAATAACTAAAACTAAAAATAAAAGTTATTCGGCTCAAATATGAGCCCAAATATAAAAGAGAAAATGATGCATTATAAATTTATAATAAACTATTAAACTTTTAATAAATATTATAGCTACAGTTTTATTTAATTCTAATTCGTCACAAATACATTACCATACTTGCCTCTTTCCCCTGAATCTCACACGCCACTCACAATTCTCTCCCTCGCCCCTTTCACTGTTATACAAACACAAATGTATAAATTGTGTTTGTGTTTATACAAATATATATGCATATTCCTCTATCCTTTACACTTTATAATTATACTACAATAAATCTTCCCCTGCCCAGTTCTCTTTTGCTTCTTTTTCTCTCTCTTGTTTTATTCAAACACAAATTACATAAATGCAATGTATAATTTGTGTTTGTATAAATTGAAAGAGAGATTTGATATACAAATACAAATATTTTTAACTCGATTCCATTATCTGACTGATATACATATACAATTCATCTATCTCCACTCTATGCTCTCTCTCATTCGATTCTCTCATCTCTCCTAATCTCGCTCGCCACTCTAGACTAACACAAAGACCATATACGTAGAAAAACACAATTTTCATAAACACATACGCTGCGATTTATACAAATTGCTGCGATTTATGTAAATCGTTACAATTTATACAGATCAGATGTTCCATAGCGAACTATGTTTGCTATACAACGCAAATAACAAAATTGTAGTTATAGAAGTCTAATATGACTTTTATGTTTGTTACTTCAATAATTTACTTATTATAAAAAGACCATACTATTTTTACATGTTCATATTTATATTTTTATTATTTTAAAAATAAATTTTCCCTTTTAGTTATCACTTTTAAAATATCAAGAAATGACAAATATTTTTTCATGGTTTACCTGTCACTTCTTTCTCAAATAATTTTTCAATACGTAATACTCCTTCTGTTTCAAAAAGAATGGTCTAGTTTCACTTGAAAAAAAGTTTAAGAAAAGGGATAATGCACAAGTATCTCCTCAACCTATACCCCAAATCTCAGAGACGCACTTATACTATACTAAGATCCTATTACCCCTCTAAACTTATTTTATTAATATTTTTCAATCCCTTTTCGGCCTACGTGGCACTATGTAGTGGGTCTAACGCTGGTTGAATTTTTTCCCCCAAACTAATGCCACATAGGCCGAAAAGGGGTAGAAAATAATTATAAAATAAGTTCAGGGGGTAATAGGACCTTAGTATAGTATAAGTGTGTCTCTGGAATTTCAGGCATAGGTTGAGGGGTACTTGTGCATTTTCCCTTAAGAAAATAAAGAAGATTTTGGAGTCTTGTAGTTCTAAATTAAATTAATGTCAAATGTACATAATTGTTCTTAATCTTGTGGCCTTAAAATATCACGTGGAAAGTTGAAATTAAAATGTTATCAAAACAAGAAAAAAGTCATCTTTTAAAACTGACCAAACAGAAAAGAATGTCATTCTTTTTAAAAATAGACGGAGTACCAAATATTACTTAATATGAATATCATGATAAAATAATCATATCAATTATTATTTTCTGAATTGAGGTGTCAAATCGAAGCATGACAAGTAAAAATGAAAAAAACAATATTTTTCCTTCAAAATAGAATTGCTTTTTGCTATTTTCAAAAATCTAGAAGTCAAGTACAACTAAATTTTTTTATGTTGAGTAAATTATTTTTGCCGTTTGCTTTTATTTATTATATTCAGACTTAGCATATTAATTAAGAAAAAGAAAGTTAACATGTTCATTTTATCGCATTATCTCAATTCTCAATCCACAGGGATCCATATGAGGGTACCATGGCCGTAAAGTACCATAACAATGGGGTAATTTGTTATATCAAATAATAATCAAATAAACGTTCATTTTCACCGGTCAAAAGAGAAAGAAGAGAAGAAAAGGGTAGATAAAAAGATTATCAAACTTCATGAATAACTAAGATTATGTGCTACACATGTATGATTCAGTCTCTCAAGTAGTCTCATCTATACGACGATTCTTAAGTTGGACCTTCACAGATGAAATAACTCTAGATCTCAATTTGCGGACTTTCCTATTTTATGTTCCTCCTCACGAGACAAACTCTCATCAAATAACACATAGTAGAATTGGATGATATAATTACCATCGGCGTAAAATCTTTTTAGCATAGACACATGAAATATTAGATGAACACCTACAAACCTGGAGGTAAGATTAACTCATAGGCTATCTCTTCTACATTTCTAAGAATCTCAATAAGACCTGTGAATCACGGACTCAACTTATCACTCTTTGCAAACATCATTACATCATTTATGGACGAAATCATAAGTTAAACCTGATCTTTAACCATAAACTCCTCATCTCTAACATTTTATTCTGCATATTCCTGTATCTACTCTGAACTACTGGAAACTTGATCTAGATTATCTTAATCTTCTCCAAAACTCTATAAGAAGATCATTACTCTGCGATACCACCTCGATGCATCAAACCAATCAGTAGGATATCTACGCCTCTCCCATGTAATGTATCCAACAAAATTGTAAATCATGCCCAGTTTAATAGCAAAGTAAGTCGATACATAAGAAATATTGAAACCAAGATTAAATATGGACGTATCCATTTATCACAAATTATAGAGATATTTGTTATTACTACGTCGACGCCTCTTCCTCAAGTCTACAAGTCTAACCACTAAGTCTATTACCAATTATGTGACCACCTTGTCATGATCCAACCCACAGGATCGTGCAAGCACCCAGTGTAACACTTAAATAGGAGAACTCTCATATCCTAAATATTATACATGCAATTTTTTTTAAAGAAAACAGAGATAATTGCGAAAATAGGGTTTTTATAGATAATATCTTTAGTCACCCTTTTAATTAAAACTTGTAAAGTAATTTAACAACTCTCATGGATCTAGTCTAAACGGCTACAAGAGCTACTAAGAGTACAACTGGACAAGAATAGAAGCTACTGAAGAATTTCTTCGTCTTCCCTAATAAAACGTCACCAATATTGCATCTAGACTATGTTAAAAAGACATAACAAAAGTAGTATCAGTACAAACATACATACTGGTAGGCATCTTCGGTCAACTCGACACCTACCACATAACATAAGAAATCAACTAGAAAAATCATGAGTAAAACCACTCGCTTCTCCATCTTTACCCTTTATTAGAACACCTTCATTTTCCACTAGTACTCTAAATACTAACCACCTTTTCAACAATTAACTCACCCAGTTTTTTGATCATAGACTAAACATGCTTACACATTAATGAACCTCTAACTATCCGTCACGTCATACTGTTACTTACTCGTCACATCAGTCAATCATGGTCTCATAGTACACAATGAAAACCTCGTTACCACCAGGGGCGGAGCTACTATATTATTTATACATGGTTAAAATAATTTTATATGTATAAATAGTAGATGTCAAACCCCCTTCCGCTTCCTATTTCTACAGACTTTTGAACCCCCTTATTGAATATCCTGGCTCCGCCTCTTGTTACCAATAACCCCAATCTCTTTCCCCAAGGTGAAACCCACCTAAGCATATTTCATCACGTACGCTACCTCTACTTCTATTTCACAATTATAACATATGAACAACCATCGCCATCATTACTCGTCATTTGAACCCTTTTTGCCCTTCCACTATACCTTATGAGTTTGCTCAACATAATCACAATCCAATATAAGCCGTCATAACATATAACCACTAAGTGCAACATATATGATTCAACACAACCATATCATCACATGAAGAAATAAAACATATACCATAACATTGACATGAAGAGCAACAACATAATTCACAATTATCAATTATCACAAGTATGTCAAGTAGTTGGTCCTCTCATGGAACCCAAACCTAAGTTGTTAGTGCACCAAAACGTGGTACCTAATCTCATAGTTATGTCAGAACGTGACAATATGATCCATCTTTTATGCCGAAACATGACAATTCGATCCCAGCTAGTTATGCTGGAAGTAGCAATTTGATCCCAGTTAGTTATGCTGGAACGTGACAATCTGATCCATCAACACACAACAATCACAATCACACGTATACTTTCAAGTCATACAATCAAGAAGTAATTCATGACATATAATTATTCACCTATCTCATTTACAACAAGTGTGAATCAACCATGCAACATTCGTATACATACATGCATCATAATGAAGTAATGACAAGAATACAAAATATAGAAATATAACCATCACCTACAAAGGGATTCCTCATCGCGCACCTCATGCAAGCCCTAATTTGACCATATTCAACCCTAATTCATCGTCTAATAATTTTTTCTAGGGTTTAAATCATAAATCATTTAGTGCACGAAGGTCTACGCTTAAATCCTACCATCAATTCACATATATTACGGAATGAGAACAAATTTAGACTACTCAATTCATAAAACCTAGCCTACCTGGGCGCCAAGCAGTTGCACTGAGTTTTTGACCTTGATTCTGGTTTTTTCGGGCTTCACGATGGTGAATTTGACCAAAAATCTGCAAGATATCACCATCCTCACGCTAGAAATCTCCTTCTCCTTCCTTCTCCAGCTTAGAGCAGTCTTTCTAAGGTTTTTAGGGTGTTCTACGAGTTGTTTAGGCATTTTAGAAAGATGGAGAAAACATAATTTCTCATAATTTATGTTATGCCTCGCCTATCCCGCCCTAGCGCCAACTTTCCCGCCCTGGCGACATTTGACCCACCCTGGCAGGACAGTAGTCCAGAATTTTCCGAAATTTTTGTTTCTCCTAAATCACAACGGTTCGAATCATTGCCGACCTCTTTCAAGATGAGAACGATTTCTTCTAAATCTTCCCCACATTTTTTAGAATTTAATTATGTCGTATGTATGATACTCTTTTATGTAGCGCCGAAAAATATAGATACTGAAAATTGTGTATGCACTTGAATATTTGAAAGAAATAACAAAAGCATTCATTCTTGTCTCTCTTTATCTCTTTATTCATGGTTTCAGTATTTGTTATATATTGTACAGACTCTTTTAGATTGATTTTACAAAAAATTAAACGCTTTATGATTGATTTTACAAAAAATTAAACGCTTTATGCAATTTTATACATGTAATAAATGGTTAACTTTAAATGTCAGATGATTAATTACTCTTAAGATTCTAAAGTTTTGTAAACTCTTTTATCAATAAAATTAACCATATACTTAAAATATAAAAGACATTTGCTAATTAAATTTAGATTTTCATTTTGTAACTCATATTGTTGTGAACCATCTGGAAGGGGAAAAAATTCAGATTTATAAAAACACAAACATAATGATGAGATCGAAGAGGGGTGAGGAAGAAGAAGGAATGAAAAATGTAGTGGCTTAAAAGAAGGAGGAAATTTTAGGTTTAGCAAATATAAAATTATATTTATATGGTATAGTTATAGGTTGCAAATTGTGTTCCATAATAAACTTGGGCTATTAATATGTATATTTACGTATACTTATATGAAAGTATCAATTGTATAAGTATATTTGGAATTTATATTACAAGTAAGAAATATTTTTTTGTATAGTCTGTGTCTGTATAAAGTGAAAAAGAGAGAAAGACAAAAGAGATCCTGGATAGGAGATGATTTGTATTGTATAATTATAAGTGTATATAACGAAAAGATATGCATTTGTTTTTGTATATACAATTTTTTCTTACTTAATAAAAACATAAACATAATTTATACATTTGTGTTTGTATAAAGTGAGTGAGAGAGAAAGAGTGGCGAGCGAGATCAGAGAGTGACGAGCGAGATATTTGGGGAGAGAATTGAACAAAAAGATATGTATTTGCATATGCAGTTTTGTCTTGCTTTATACAAACACACACACATAATTTATACATTTGTGTTTGTTTTAAGTGAGAGAGGCGAGAGAGAGGGTGACGAACGAGATCAGGAGAGTGACGAGCAAGATATCTGGGGAGAGAGACGAATGACAAAGTGTTTGTTACAAATTAAAATTAAATAAAACTGTAGTTATAACATTTAATTTTAATTAATAATTTGATATTTTTTTATGCAATTTTCCATAAAAGAGAAGATAGGAGGTCAACGTATTTTTCCTCTTCATTTTCTTTGGGAGATTCTTTTTAGGGTAAACTAATAATTTTTTCACAATTTTAGGAGCTAATTACTCCTTTTTTAACAACTTCGTCAAATTACATTAAATCTTATAAATAATGGGGTGGAGATAAATAAAAAACGTTGATATATAACTTTTGTGATACATGAAAAAACTAATTTTAGAAATTTAAAATAATCAGATCCTTAAATATAAGGCGAAAAATCAAAGAATGTATCTATGTTTTGATAAATTTTTAATTTTTTCTTTGTTAAAATAACAAATTCTTTAATTTTATTAATATTGGACAAAAACATGTGTTTCTTGATTATATAATTTGATTGATTTTTTTCTTTAAAATAATAAATTCATTAATTTGATGTATCTATTATTAATTTTGAGGTATTTAACATCAAACACTTAGATACAGGTGTATAGTTGCACACATATATTCATTCATACAGATTTTTGAACTTTGAAACATGTGCACACAAATACATTGGTATGTCTAGTGAACAATAGTATTAATTCTATGTAATAATTTTATGTATCTAGTATTAATCTCATATGTATATTTATATATCTAAAATTAATTTGATGTATGAAGTATCAATTTTATAAATAATATCCACACAAAAAAAAAATATGTATCGAATATCAATTTGATTTATCTAAAATCAACTAAATCTAGTGCACTCAATATCAATTAGATGTATCTAGTATACATTTCATACATTAAATCCAAATTTTATGTTAATGTATCCAAGTAACTAGTCTCCTTGTCGAAATGAAAGAAGAAGAAAAAGAAGAATTTAAGTTTGTAACTGAATTCTCAAGATAAATTTGAAGGGTAAAATATGTAAAGTACCTCTATTTCGTAGTAATAATGAGAACAATTACCTAATATTTTATTTTTAGCTCATGTCCATTTGCAGCATGTTGATTCTCTTTGAATGAAATTCTTTTTTTTTATTCTTTTCTTCCCCTTTGAAGTAAAACAAAGGGGTCTTCAAGACTCTTATTGGCATTTATTAAGGTCTTATCAAGAAAGATGGTTTCAGAAATTAGGACATAAAGGCAGGCTAGGGTCACATATTTAGGGATAGTTTGATAGAATGTATAGGAATAATGTTAAATAGGGGTTATTTAGTAATATTTGATAGAGTCTATAAATATTTAGTGGTCGTTTTATGCATTATTTGAGTTAGTGTATTAAAAATAATATGTGTTACATAAAAATATTTATTTTCAAAAATATCTTCCACAATTATGATGGAAAATATGTAAAAAGAATTTTGAGGTAATTGAGTTTTTAACCATGCATATAAAATTACTAATGCATGCTGAATTCCTTTGCGTTAGTAATACCTAGTTATACATAGCTTACAAAAGATGTACCAAATAAAGTATTACAAATACACAAACTCAAAGCATGCATTATTTTTGTTGATACATCTATGATCTACCAAACGACCAGTTAGGGTCTGTTTAACCAATGGGTCTATGAAATACTCACTATTAAAAAAAACTGAATTTAGCGACAGAAATTTTTTGTAGTTGAACAACATATTCCGTTGCTAAATCCATTTAGCAATGAATTAGCGATTGATTTTTATTAGCTACGAGCAAATAAGTAACAAATTAGTGATGAAGTTCATAGCTAAATGCAGTGTTTCTTTAGCAGTGAGTGATTTTAAATCATACATATGAAATCATGAGATGGAATTTTGTTTGGACATTCAATTTACATTTTTTATGTTGTATATTTTTTCATAAACATAAAGCTTCATAAGTTGTAAATCTATTTAATTGTTTCAATTCTTTATATAATCATACCAAATAAGCATAAGTTTATAAAACCACATGATACAATATCAAAGTTATTCAAAAAATCGAATATAAATTGTGGGGTACTAGTCTTTATTTTATCCTTCCATATAATACGAACAATCTCTTCACGTTGAACTCGCATTTCTCGACCACTTAATATTTGTTCAATTAATGTTATAGTAGTCAGTCTTATCTACTTAATATAACGATGAAAATTCTTATTTATTAAACGATGATTTACATGAAGTAATTATATTTGATCAAAAATAATAAATTTGGTCAATATAAATGGTAAAGCACGAATTAATTTTAAAGTAATAATAAATTTTTGTCGGAGTTAGTAATTGTTATGTGAGATATAAATGGTTGAAAAAGTAATCATATGAATTTTAAATTTTACTTAATTACATGATAAATGATTACTAAATATAAATGTGGGATTTTTTTTTAAAAAAATAACCTTGTGGTCAATTTTTGTATCTGAAAATTTTTAAATCAAGATTTGTATTTTCAAAATTGTGTTTTTTTTTTTAAAAGAATTTGAGATTTCATCTCATGATATGATATCACGAATGAAATCCGTTCGAAACTGTATGTTCAAAAATTGATTTTATTGCATGATTACATATCACATTATAAAATTGCATATCCAAATGCCTACTTGGACAGGATTAAGGAAAGCTGGACTTGGACTTGGATTATGCATAAGCGGATCTGAAATGTTGGGCCTCGAATGTAGTATTTTTTTTTTGAAAAAAATTGCTTAGGTGAGTACTTTTTAATAAATAATTATTAATTATAGCGATATATTTTATTTTTTATTTTCATTTATAGCAATACTATGATAAATCTGCACTATGTATTAAAAGTGAATTATGTATGTAATATAAATTTATATATATGTGTTTTTAAAATACATTAGACTTTTTTGACAAGAAATTGACATGATATATTATAGGTGTATCAAAGTGTGTAATAAATGTATCAACTATCAATAAAATTTGTATTATGTATGTTTTATAAATTATTTTTCGTGTATTATAAGTTTTTTGTGTAAATGAAAATGTTATTGCTATAAAAGTTAACTATTCTATTAATATTGTGTATTTATGTGAGTTTCCCTTTTGCTTTTTTTCAACTTACATTCAAAAAGTTTAGTTTAAACTGAAGAATGGGATCCTAAAATTTAGAATCTAAGAGTCTTTTTCAATTATCCGAGATTTTAATTTTTCGTCACGTAGATCTACCCCTACTTATAAAGTAACAAATATAGAGTATAATAGGTACTCAAAGATATATGTGTGCGGGCAAAAAACCAAACTAATTGATCCTTTTTGTCGAGCAAAAATGAGTTTCAGTTACTAAAATTATTAAAGTAAATAAAAAATCTAGGTGTAGAAAATCAGATGTGTCCTTTACTGTAACAATCTATTTCCGTCGTTATAGAAAAGTCAGTGAGAAAAGAAATTGGTCTAGAAAACTTTTTAGTGACTTGAAAAATTGTAATCTGGTCCAAATTTGAGTCATGTGAGGTCTAGACAAATCTGGTAACAAATGGGGAATTTAACTATGAATCTGATCACATGAGTAGGTAGGCAAGACGTTAAGGAGCATGTATGGCTTTACAAATTCAAATTCGAGCGAGTAGAACTCTCGAAACTGATCTTGGCGTGTAAGGATAGTTTTACGACATTCTAGTTTGCAAGTGTGTTATGAAATGGGAGCTTGGAACTCAAATTTTGAGCTTCTGTCTTTGCGCAAGCCGCCGGGTGAGATTAATTCCGACAGGGCGGGACTGTTGTGGTGGAATGGGGTCCGTCATAGCAGGCAAATCGCGGCTTAAGTCGAGGAAAAATCCAAAATTTGTTATTTTTTTTTGCAAACCTTTGTTCTTGATAGCTAAGAGACAATCCAGAGCTATTTCTTGAGATATTCCCACAACTTCTAATGCAAACGGTAAGATTATTACTCCGTGAATCTTTTTTTCGATCAGAACTTAGAAGTTTTGGATAATTATCATTGGGGAGGGTTTTGGCCTGAAGTTGATGGTGGGAAAAAACCCTAAATGAATATTAGGATCTGGGTTTGGTCTTTGGTTAATTATTGCGTTATTTTTTGGGTAATTTTGATCTTGTTTATTGATCCTTGCGTGAACTACTCGTTTATAGACCAAGATCAAGCGGAAAGAATATGGAAAGGGAAGGCTCAAGTGTCTTAGGAAGATTCAAGCTTGGTTTTTGTAACGACCTGTTTAGTCGTTTTAGAGCAGCAGAACAAATTTTGGAAAAACTGGCTGAAACCACGGACCCAACGACGGACCGTCGCAGGCTCGACGGACCGTCGTGGGTGTTCCGTCCCATGGCACTTAGAAATTTGAAATTGGGTACCGAAAATTGATTCTCTGTAAATTGTGACGGACCTGCAGGACGTGCCGTCACATCCACGACGAACCGTCGTGAGTCCCGTTGCAAAACACTTCAACTTTTGAGAAATTGGTGCAAGAAAACGAGTTTCTGACCGTCATGACGGAGGGGCCAGGACGGACCGTCACAGGGGTGACGGGCCGTCGCAGACCACCTGAAATCTGGGAGGAGGCGACGGCCACCGTGACGGACCGTCGCAGGCGTGACGGCCCGTCACAGGCTGCACAGTCCCAGGCAGTTTAGGATTTCTTTCCTCGTTTTAAGGGACGTTTTGGACTATTCTTTCCTTAATTATAAAGTTTGAGGGTTATTATTAATAAATCTAATTACTTGGGGGTTAAATAAGGTAACCTTAAGTTAATTAGTGGGTCATTATTACCATCTTTTATTCTTAATTATATATGAATTAGGGTAAAAGAAAGAGGGTTTGAATAAAGAAAATAAGAAAGAACAAAGAGAGATGAGAAGAAAGAGAACGAGTAGAGAGAGAGGGAAAGCGAAGAGGATAGCAAGGATTTTGAGGAGATAGCTTGTTGATCCAATTCTTCGGTGGAGGTAGGTTATGGTTTATGTTACGATATTCGTAGTGAACTCTTAATAGTGAATATTATGTGTTGATATTATTGTAAACCCTACTATGTGCTTAAGTTGTATGCTTGCATGAATATGAATGTGAAATTGTGATGAATTAACAAAGCATGATGAAGCTATTGAATCCCAAATCTTGAAAGAAGCCTAATTCGCTTGATATATTATATAATGAGAATGATGATGCCTTAGTATGAAAGAAGGCTTGATATATTATATAATGAGAATGATGATGCCTTAGTATGAAAGAAGGCTTGATATATTATATAATGAGAATGATGATGCCTTAGTGTAAAAGAAGGCTTGATGAATTAGGGGATCGGGTGCCACGTTCCGGTACCAGGATAGAATGAATATGAGGATCGGGTGCCACGTTCCGGTACCAGGATAGAATGAATATGAGGATCGGGTGCCACGTTCCGGTACCAGGATAGAATGAATATGAGGATCGGGTGCCACGTTAGGCACCAGGATAGAATGAATATGAGGATCGGAGTGTCACGTTCGACACCAGGATAGAATATGGATCGGGTGCCACGTTCGGTACCAGGATAGTATATGAGGATCGGAGTGCCACGTTAGGCACCAGGATAGAAATAGAGGAGCGGAGTGTCACGGCACACAAGAGGAAGAAAGATAATGAATCTTGAAAGATAATGAATATACTCAATCTAATGAACTTAATTCCCAAATGAGTATGGTATTGAGGCTTGAGTCCTCATGTGTGAACTCGGTTGTAATCATTGATGAACTCATGTTGTTATTGCTACATGTTGAGTATTGTAGTTGATTTGCATTATTATTGATATATACTGTTCCCTATTTTGAGTTAGCCGATGATATCTACTCAGTACGTGTGGTTGTAATCGACCCTACTTTTATGTTTTTCTTCTTTGTTATTTGTGTAATGCAAGAAACGTTAAATCAACTTCAACTCAACAAAGATCTAGCCGCCTTCACTTCATCGGAATTCGGGGTGAGCTAATGCGTCTAGCTTGGGTAGGTCTTCTTCTTGAGTCTTGATGCCTTGAACTTCCGGCATGGACTAGCTAGTATTTGTTTTAGCTTCTTAGACATTCCTAGTTTAGTAATTTGAGATAGATGTTCTTGTGATGATGACTTCCAGATTTTGGGGATATTAATAATAGTTTTGAATTGTTTTATTAATGAGTTAAGTCTTCCGCATTATTTTCTGTTGTTATATATTGAAATGTTAAGGGTTAAATTGGTTGGTTCGCTCACATAGGAGGGTAGATGTGGGTGCCAGTCGCGGCCCCGATTTGGGTCGTGACAGTTTTAAGGTAGGTGATGATTTGATTTTCTGTTTGTTTGATATACGTCAGTTAATTGCTTCGTGGTATGCATGCAAGTATGAGAAAAAAAAATGTAAATCGAATCTAATGCAATGAGTATATGTATATAAACAATTGCATGCCATGAACCCATTATTTTTATTGTATAACTATGAGCATTGTTTATCATGAGTGTGATTGTGATTGTGGTTGTGCTGACTGGATCGGATGTCACGTTTCGACACATATATTGGATGGGGTGTCACATTCTGACACATATGTATTGAATCGGGTGTCACATTTCGACACATGTATATTAGATCGGGTGTCACGTTCCGACACACTAAAAGTTAGGGTGTGGATTTAATGAGAGGATCATTGTGATTTTACATTCATTTCTAATTGTCGTTGATAATGGAAATTGTATGTTGCTCTTGAAATGATAATTGATATGTGTTTTAGTGTGTTGTAATTGCTTACCTATGTTTTGCTTATAGGGTGACTGCGTGACTCTGCTAGTACTCTACGATTGTGTAATAATACTACAGTTGCTCGTCCTTTGTTGAGTATAAGGCATCTTCAAGCAACTACTGATAGACTCTCAGTTAGAGGATTATTAATCAAAGACCAGATTCAAGGGTGAACCATCTCTTCCAGGCTGCCATGGATCCATCCTTGTTTAGTTCACTCTTTTTGGACTCGGATTGTTTAGTTAGACTTTGCTTATATTAGCTTAGGCTTGCACCCCTTTTCTTTAGATTTGTTAGCTTACAAAGTTTTGGTACAATGGCTTTTAGGTTCTAGGAGTTGCTTTTCGCAATAGTTTATTTAATTTTTTATTGAATGTTTGGAGTTTATAGGAACTCCATTTTATTTTATCATTTAAAACCTACTTCTGTATCTTTAAATATTTTGATGTTCGTTAAGTTTTTTAATCGATTATAATAATAGTTCTCCCATCAAAAGGTTAGTGTGGGTGTCAATCACGGCGGTCTGGATCCTGATACTTACAAGCATATTTAATTTTTCAAATTAACAAGAACAGGGCATTTTGTAGTGATCATGGCAAGGCAATATCTCATTTCTATACCGGTTATATCCTTTCTGCATAATGTATAATCATTGCATATTCAGTGCATAATTAATATATGGAAAATATATAATAAACAAATAATTCATATGCAATGATTATTGATGGTAGAGGGGCTACAAAGTGTATGATTAATGTATATAATGAGTGTAGAATATATCATAACTATGTAATGTATAGTCGAGGCATAGTTTGTGCCTTTTTGGAGTATTCAGTGATATTAAGGTTCGTCAATGATTATGAATGTGAGTGATTGATATAGAAAGTCCATTAGTTATTGGAAGCCTAATAGCCCATTAGAAATTTAAAGGCTTGTGCGTAATTATGAATGTAAGGGATAATATTAAAAGCCCATTAGTTATTGGCAGCCCATTAAAAATTTTAAGTCATGTCCATGATTATGAATGTGAGTAGAAGATGATATCAAAAGTTCATTAATTATGGGAAGCCCATTTATTTAAGTCTTGTCCATGATTATGAATGCGAGTAGGTGATAATACCAAAAGCCGATTAATTATTAAAAGCTTAATAGAAACTGTAAGTCTAGTCCATGATTATGGTGTAAGTAAGGTGATAATATCAAAAGCCCATTAGAAATTGTAAGTCTTTGTCCATGATTTTCAATGTGAGTAAGGTGATAATATCATGATCCATTAGTTATTGGAAGCTCATTAAAAATTTTAAGTCTTGTCCATGATTATGCAATGAGTATGTGACAATATCAAAAGCCCAGAAATTTTAAATCTTGTCCATGATTATGAGTGTGAGTTTGGTGATGATATCAAAAGTCCATTAGAAATTGTAAGTCTTGTTCATGATTATGAGTGTGAGTAAGGCGATAATATCAAAAGTTATTAGTTATGAAAAACCCATTAGAAATTTTAAGTCTTGTTCATGATTATGATGTGAGTAGGTGATAATATAAAAGTCGATTAATTATTGGAAGCACATTAGAAATCTTAAGTCTTGTCCATGATTATAATGTGAATATGTGAAAATATCAGAAGCCCATTCGTTATTGGAAGCCCATTAAAATTTTTAAGTCTTGTCCATGATTATAACGTGAGTAAGTGATACTATCAAAACACCATTAGTTATGAAATCCCATTAGTTATTGAAAGGACATTGAAAATTTGAATTTTGTCCATGATTATGAGTGTGAATAAGGTGAAATATCAAAAGTTAATTAATTATTGAAAGCCCATTGAAAATTGTAAGTCTTGTCCATGATCATGTATGTAAGTAGGTGAAGTATAGAAAGCCCACTAGTTATTGAAAGCCTAATAGCCCATTAGAAATTTAAAGATTTGTCCATGATTATGAATGTGAGTTGGTGATAATATGAAAGAGAAATTTTTTCAAAATGTCAATATTTTAACATTTAAGAGGGCTCATTAGCAATATTTCAATACTTAGTAAAAATGTCAAAATTTTAGTTTGTTGTGTATTTATTATGTTTTTATTATTTGTTTTAATTTAAGAATAGAATTATTTAATTACAAAAGGAAGAGAATATTTCAAAAATAGGTAAGGATCACTTAATTTTCTCATCAGTTACATTTTAAAAGAAAACTCAAACTTTGTTCTTTTTTTTTTCTCCAGAATTTTAACCTTTTTAAAATTGTATTCATTCCACTATGTATTCTATTTATATTCATTATAGTTTTATGTTGTATTTTTTTTATTAGTTTGTATTCATTTCAACAGGTATGCCAAATGAATCTATAGTTATTTAAAAAACATATTTGTCTTCATATATCTTTTCCTTGTCTATTTATTTTTTTCCTTCAAAAATCTTGTATTTCGTATTTATTTTAATATGTATTTTTTGTATTTCTATTTGTTCTAGTTTTTATTTAGAATTTTGTATAGTAGTATATAAAATACAAAAAAAATAATGAGAAAATGAGAAAGAAATATAAAATTGAAAAGGAATAAATGAATATTTGTTGTAATCATTCTTAAATAAAATATATAACTAGTTGACATACCTTTAGAATGAATACAATTTTGGAACAAATACCAAATTTATAAACTATGCAACATGATTCTTGAATGGATACAAATATTAATTGTGTACATACGATTTTAAATTCAAATTGAGAAAGGATATGAATTCTGAATTTTTTTTTATAGAAAAACAAAAAAACTAATAGGAAGTTTTTCTTCATATAAATAAAATACATATGTAGTTTGTATACATTTGGGATGGATTCAATTAGGAACAAATACAAGATTCATAAACTATACAAAATGAGATTTTGAATGAATACAAATATTAATAGCATACTTACTAATTTGAATATTAGTTGAGAAATGATACAAAATTCTAAGAAAGATTATAAATACAAAACAAACTAATACGAAATTGTTCTTGGTCTTCAATATACGAAATTGTTCTTGGTCTTCAACAAGTTTTTTTAAATCATCAGGCACTCAAAAAAGTTTATTTATATATTACTGATAGTGTCTTTACATAATAAGGGGAAATCTCAAAAGATACGATAATGTATGTACCTTTATCATTGGGTGATTAATATTCTGAAAGAATTGACAGATTTCTTGAATAAATTGAAAGAAAATAGAAGAGGTGATTTTCACAAGGAAAGAAGAGGTGATTTAGAGAAAAGAGAAATTGAGAGCAAGAACCTAGAAAGAGGGGGAAAGTGAGTACTGAGAGGCCGTTTGGTTGCAGGTATTAGTTATGCAGGTATTAGTTATATAGGTATTAGTTATGCAAGATTTAGTTATGCGGAATTTAATTATGCAGTGTTTAATTATACAGAATTTAATAATTTTTTTGGCTGATGTTTGTTATATTAAAAATTAATAAATATTATATACTTGTTAAAAAATAATTTTTTTGTATTGTTATATCTTAGAGCTTGCTTACCATTGTATTTTTATTTGTTTGTTGCATTTTGCTTAGGCAAAGTTTTAGACAGAAACTTGAATGCCACATTTTTCAACTTTCTCGTATAGTTGAACCGATATATGACATGTGTTAACACGAGATTAATATTGTAATAGTTGAAAATTATTGATATGCTAGTACATATAATTATGTGTATATATAACAAAAATAGATACATATAAGTTAACATTTGAGCAACACCGCGTACTAATGCTACATATTATATTTGGAACCTTCACTTCATTTATCTATATTATAGAAATGAGGAAGTTTGTTTTTTTTCTATTTGATGAAGGATTTCATATTTACAAGAGTCTTGGTAAGAACTAGTGGAAGCTCCAAAGCTTACTTCAAGCAAAGCCATTAATATGTATATTTATAGATATGACTTACTTCCAATGGCAAGATCTATTGACAGATGATGCTTACTTCCAACAGAACAATCTATTTCTAGACACTATCTTCAACAATTATCGATATTGTCCTCACCCATAGACAATATCCTCAACAATTTGAATGTCTACTTAATTTTCAAAATAATAATATAGTACATTAAATATAAATTTCAATTTCGTCATACTAAATAATTCATTCAGTTACAATTTTCACATACTACCATATCCTAAAATTGAGAGTCCATTTTTCGAGCAACAAAATAGATTTTACAAGATGAAGAATACAACAAATCTAACACATTCTATTGAGACAAACTTGAAATTTTAGTACTGTGGCCTCACGGAATCAAACTAGACACACATTCATTAAACGTAAAAGAAACTTACATAATACATTGTTAAATTATATAAATCAGCACATAAATATAGGAAAAATAAAAGTGAACTAGGCCATGGTTACACCTTACAAAGCAGCTACACTAAAAACCATTCAAAGGTTTATAGTTTATCATCAATAAACATTTGCACTAATCAAGTTCATTGATGCTTAAAAAGCACTCCATGAACTTTGTGTTGCTCCAGCTGATACAGTAGGTTCCCCTTCAGCAATTTGATCTTCTTTTTTAGCTGGAGCATCATCTTCATCAACAACAATAATAGGAAATTCCAAAGCCATATCATTAGCATCTTCTTGAGCTTCAGTTCTTTCTATTTCTTGAACACCAACTTCTGACCCCTCGACAGATTGTTCCCAATCAGCAAATAATGGCCATTTCTTATATATCATTGACTTGGCATATGGATGAACCTAAGGGAAAAAAGCAAGTATATGAAGTAACTGATAATATTCCAAAGACATTATATTCACCAAGAGAAAATATAACTAATTAGCTTTAGTTAACTAACAATTTGAACAATTGTAAATCACCTTTACGAAGTCATCCCAAGCTTTTGGATCGTCAACCAAGATAGTTTCATCGTTGTATCGAAATCCTAAGCCACTTCGACTTTTTACCAATGATATGGTCATATAATGCTTTTGACACCCTCTTATTTTAGAAAAAATATGTGGTTGAGCTTGCATTCCGCAGTTAGAATGACAAACATTCATGTGTTGTTCCAGTTTTATCAAATATCCATGTTTAAAGGTTCCATTATCTTTTTTCCAATCATTAGCACACAAATTTTTTAATCCATCAACTATAGTGAGTTCCTGTTCTTGAGTCCACACGCTTGCCCTTTTTTGAGACATGAACTTCTTTTAGTGGAACTGCCAGTTTATATTTGTAAGAATGTAAAAAAAACCAGAATTTATACCAACTTATAATTGACTACAAAAGTATACCAACTTATTTTCACATATATTACATTTGTCTCTCACCAGATTTACAAGAGAAAAAATACAATATGATGATAATAATAATAATAATAATAATAATAATAATAATAATAATAATAATAATAATAATAATAATAATAATAATAATAATAAGAAAGCATCAAAACATGTTAAGATTTCAAAAAGTTCTAACCTCAAAGAAAGAATTTAGATTGAGATATCTTCTATGCCTCTTAGAAAATAATAAAATTTCAGATGTATAAAAAGGCATACAACGTATCTCATTTTATTAAATTAGAAGTGATGAAGGTCAGAACTATCTACCTACCATACACAATGGAAATGGTCTGCACTTGATGTAATAAATCCACCCGTCCTTTGGTTAATAACGAAACATTAATGAAATTCTAAGAAGTGAATGACAATTGAATGGTAATCTTGTCATGGATTCTTAAGCTAGACTTTGAGAAACTAATGACACAAACAGGCTTGACAAATTTTACAATTTTTGGAAAACCATTTGGCCAAAATATCACAGTTAAAACATCTAGTTGCACAAACTCCAAAAGAAAGCCTCAAAACATGAACCAACCATCATACTAGACCAAAAATTACCTTCCGAATCTAAACACGCTGACGGAATTCTCATCCGATCAGCTATTACCAAGAATATTGACTGAAATCAAACTTTGACTAAATTTCAAAGTTAAAACGCCTAATTGCACAAACTCAAAACGAAAGCCTCAAAACCCGAAACAACAATCATACTAGACCAAAAATGACCTTTCCAATCTAACCACGCTGACAAAATTCTCATACGATCAGTTTTTACCAAGAATATTGACTGAAATCGAACTTTGACTAAATTTCAAAGTTAAAACGCCTAATTGCACAAACTCAAAACGAAAGCCTCGAAACCCGAATCATCAATCATACTAGACCAAAAATTACCTTCCAAATCTATTACGCTGACGGAATTCTCATCCGATCAGTTTTTACCAACATTGACAGAAAATGAACTTTGAATAAATTTCAAAGTTAAAACGCCTAATTGCACAAACTCAAAACGAAAGCCTCAAAACCCAAAACAACTATCATACTAGACCAAAAATGACCTTCCATATATAACCACACTGATGGAATTCTCATCCGATTAGTTTTTACCAACAATATTGACTAAAATCGATCTTTGACTAAATTTCAAAGTTAAAACGCCTGACCGCACAAACTCATAACAGAAGCCTCAAAAACCAAACCAACCATCATACTAGACCAAAAATGACCTTTTGAATCTAACGACGCTGACGGACTTCTCAACCGATCAGTTTTTACCAAGAATATTGACTGAAATCGAACTGCCTAAATTTCAAAGTTAAAACGTCTAATTGCACGAACTCAAAACGGAAGCCTCAATACCCGAACCAACCATCATACTAGACCCAAAATGACATTAGAATCTAACCACGCTGACGAAATTCTCATCCGATCAGTTTTTACCAAGAATATTGAAAGAAAATGAACTTTGACTAAATTTCAACATTAAAACGCCTAATTGCACAAACTCAAAACGAAAGCCTCAAAACCAAAACCAACAATCATAATAGATCAAAAATGACCTTCCAAATCTAAACATGCTGACGAAAATCTCATCCGATCAGTTTTTACCAAGAATATTGACTGAAAGCAAACTTTGACTAAATTTCAAATTTAAAATACCTAATTGCACAAACTCAAAACGGAAGACTCAAAACCCGAACCAACCATCATACTAGATAAAAAATGACCTTACAAATCTAATCACGCTGACGAAATTCTCATCCGATTAGTTTTTACCAAGAATATTGACTGAAATTGAACTTTGACTAAATTTCAAAGTGAAAACGCCTAATTGCACAAACTCAAAGCGAAAGCCTCAAAAACCCGAACCGACCATCATACTAGACAAAAAATGACCTTCCAAATCTAACCACAATGAAGGAATTCTCATCTGATCAGTTTTTACCAAGAATATTGAAGAAAATGAACTTGGACTAAATTTCAAAGTTAAAACGCCTAATCGTACAAACTCAAAACAAATGCCTCAAAACCCGAACTAAATATCATACTAGACCAAAAATGACCTTTCGAATCTAACCATACTGACGGAATTCTTATCCGATCAGTTTTTACTAACAATATTGACAGAAAATGAACTTTGACTAAATTTCAAAGTTAAAACGCCTAATTGCACAAACTCAAATGAAAGCCTATAAACACGAATCAACAATCATACTAGACTAAAAATGACCTTCAAAATCAAAATACGCTGACGAAATTCTCATCCGATCAATTTTTTCCAAGAGTATTGATTGAAATCAAACTTTGACTAAATTTTAAAGTTGAAACGCCTAATATCACAAACTCAAAACGAAAGCCTCAAAACCCAAAACAACTATCATACTAGACCAAAAATTACCTTCCAAATCTAACCACGCTGATGGAATTCTCATCCGATCATTTTTTACCAAGAATATTGACTGAAATTGAACTTTGACTAAATTTCAAAGTTAAAATGCCTAATTGCACAAACTCAAAATGGAAGCCTCAAAAACTAAACCAACAATCATACTACACCAATAATGACTTTCCAAATCTAACCACGCTGACGGAATTCTCATCCGATCAGATTTCACCAAGAATATTGACTGAAAATGAACTATGACTAAATCTTAAAGTGATAACGTCTAATTGCACAAACTCAAAATGGAAGCCTCAAAACCCTAACCAACTATAATACTAGACCAAAAATGACTTTCCGAATCTAACCACGTTGCGGAATTCTCATCCAATCAGTTTTTGCCAACATTATTGAAAGAAAACAAACCTTGACTAAATTTCAAAGTTAAAACGCCTAATTGCACAAACTCAAAATGAAAGCCTCAAAATCTGAACCAACAATCATACTAGACCAAAAATGATCTTCTTAATCTAACCACACTGACAGAATTCTCATCCGATCAGTTTTTACCAAGAGTATTGACTTAAATCGATCAGTTTAGTCAAAGTTCGATTTCAGTCAATATTCTTGGTAAAAACTGATGGGATGAGAATTTCGTTAGCGTGGTTAGATTCAGAAGGTCATTTTTGGTCTAGTATGATTGTTGGTTTGGGTTTTTAGGCTTTCTTTTTGAGTTTGTGCAATTAGGCGTTTTAACTTTGAAATTTAGTCAAAGTTCGTTTTCTGTCAATATCATGGTAAAATCTGATCGGATGGGAATTTCATCAGCGGTGGTTAGATTCGGAAGGTCTTTCTTGGTTCAGTATGATTGTTGGTTTGGGTTTTGAGGCTTTCATTTTGAGTTTGTCCAATTAGGCGTTTTTACTTTGAAATTTAGTCAAAGTTCGATTTCAGTCAATATTCTTGTTAAAAGTTGATCGGGTGAGAATTCCGTCAGCGTGTTTAGATTAGGAAGGTCATTTTTAGTTTAGTGTGATGGTTGGTTCATGTTTTGAGACTTTCACTTTGAGTTTGTTCAATTAGTCGTTTTAATTTTGCAATTTAGTTAAAGTTCAATTTCAGTCAATATTCATGGTAAAAACTAATCGAATGAGAATTCCGTCAGCATGGTTAGATTTGGAAAGTCATTTTTGGTCTAGTTTGATAGTCGGTTGGGATTTTTAGTCTTTTGTTTTGAATTTGTGGAATTAGGCGTTTTAACTATGAAATTGTCACGACCCAAAACCGATCGCGACTGGCACCCACATTTACCCTCCTATGTGAGCGAACCAACCAATCAAAACCTTAACATTTTCAATATAATATCAACAGAAAATAATGCGGAAGACTTAACTCATTAATAAAAACCAAATCAATAACTATTATTCCCCAAAATCTGGAAGTCATCACCACAAGAACATCTACGATCAAATGACTAAACTAAGAGTATTCTAAAAGCTAAAAATACATAAGAAGCTAGTCCATGCCGGAAGCTCAAGGCATCAAGACTTGAAGAAGAAGATCCACCCAAGCTAGAAGCATTAGCTCACCCCTGAATTTCCGATGTAGTAAGACTGGCTTGAATTCACAGTCGAAGACGACGGCACGTTCTTGTCGTGCACTCCACAAATAAAAAAGAAGAAAACATAAAAGTAGGGGTCAGTACAAAACACGGGTACTGAGTAGATATCATCGGCCAACTCAAAATAGAGAACAATATATATATCAAGTAATATCATAAATCAACTATAAAACTCAACATGTAGCAACAACAAGTACTATAATCATCAATAGGTACCATCAAGCTCGTCCCACGAGCTCAAGCCTCAATACCGCACTCGTTTGGGAATTAAGTTTATTAAGTTGAGTATATTATCATCTTTCAAGATTCATTATCCTTCTTCCTCTTGTGTCGATGCGTGACACTCCGATCCCTTACTACTATGTGCCGATGCACGTGACACTCCGATCCCCTAACTCTATGTGTCGGAACGTGACACTCCGATCCCCTACATGTGTCGGTACGTGACACTCCGATCCCCTAATTCTATGTGTCGGAACGTGACACTCCGATCCCCTAATTCTATGTGTCGGAACGTGACACTCCGATCCCCTAATTCTATGTGTCGGAACGTGACACTCCGATCCCCTAATTCTATGTGTCGGAACGTGACACTCCGATCCACTAATATCATTCTGTAAATTCAACAAGCCTTCTCTATACCAAGGCATCATTAATCCCATTACTTTAATTCATCAAGCCTTCTTCTATACCAAGGCATCATCATTAACAAAGTAGATTAGGGTTTCTTTTCAAGATTTGGGATTCAATAGCTTCATCATGCTTATTTATTCATAATTACATAATCACATCATTCATGCAAACATACAATTAAGCATATAGAAGGGTTTTACAATACTACTAACATATATCATTCGCTATTAAGAGTTTACTACGAATAGCATGAAACCATAACCTACCTCCTACCGAAGAATTGCGATCA
Source organism: Solanum arcanum (assembly GCA_027789145.1). Taxonomy (NCBI): domain Eukaryota; kingdom Viridiplantae; phylum Streptophyta; class Magnoliopsida; order Solanales; family Solanaceae; genus Solanum; species Solanum arcanum. The sequence continues at coordinate 61,987,716 of CM050939.1, read as the reverse complement.
ACAAGCTGTCTTGTCAGAATCCTTGCTATCCTCTTCGTTTCTCTCTCTCTCTACTCGTTCTCTTTCTCCCTCTTTCTCTTGTTCTTTCTATTTTCTTTATTCAAACCCTCTTTCTTTTACCCTAATTAGTATATAATTAAGAATAGAAGATGACAATAATAATCCACTAATTAACTTAAGGTTACCTCTTTTAACCCCCAAGTAATTAGACTTATTAACATTAACCCCCTAACTTTATAATTTAAGCAGGAATAGTCAAAAACGTCCCTTAAAACGTATAAAGAAATCCGACCCGAACTGGGATCGCGCGACTGCGGCGACGTCGCGCTGTGACGACGTCGCTGCGACGGTCCGTCACACCTATGACGGTCCGTCCTGCCATTCCTCTACGAAGTTCAGAGAGTCGATTTTCAGTACCCAATTTCAGATTTTCTAAGTGTTTTGAAACGAGACCCTGCGACGGTCCGTCGTGCCTACGACGGTCCGTCGTGGGGCTCGTTGTCCTTGCCAGTTTTTCTAGAATCGAAGTCTGCTACTCAAAACGACTAAACAGGTCGTTACAGAAATTTAGTCCAAATGATTTTCCAAATGTTCTCAAATCTACCAAGCATATTTATTTTATCAGCTGCTCAAAGTCCAACTTCAAAATCCATAACAAGATTACCATTCAATATTTCTTTCACTCCTTAGAATTGCATTTATAACCTATTACTAACCAAAGGACGACCATATTAATAGTATGTGTATGGGAGATGAAAACCTGTGACCGTTCATCACTTCTATTTAATAAAATCAAATACTTTATGAGGAATAGATATCTATTGTAGATAGATAGTTGTAAAACCCTTTATGAGTATCATTTTATTTCCAGTCTTACTTGACAGTGCATTATTAGCTCTTTTAAATGTTAATATGTTACTTTCACAAAATGTAAATCCAAAGGATTCAAATCCTTGTCTTTGCCACAATTACTATATTGTGTATGTTACTTCCAACCTGGTAGTGCTTTTTTAAGAATGTTATATTCTTTATTTTAGAGCACCTCAACTATGTGACTATATAGATTAAGCCAAAGGAGACAACATTAATCATGAAATAACTCACTCACACATAATTCATAGTTAATATATACACCTTCATTTAAAGTGAATGAAACTTAGCATAATTCATTATTGAATTACAAAAGTTAACCCATACCACAAAGACATGCAATTACATTTTTTTTCAAAAGAAGTATCCTATTTTTGTAACATTATCCTTCAATGACATAAACACCAGCCTTAACAACACTTGACAAAATAACATCTGAGTACTTTGTACTTCTGACTGGATCTTTGTGATTACTCCAATTGTTGAATAGTCTGCGAGAAAAGAAAAGTTCAATACAGTCTCAGAGAAGAAGGAAATAAAAACACCTTGTAGAAGATGATGAACTTACTGTTTGGATCAACTGCTTGAGCAATCTGAAGATCATCTTAGTTGACTACTTACAAAAGCACTAATATTGAACATAATCATGTATTTGTTATACAAAAACAACCTACTTTAAGCCCACCACATTCACATATATGCACATTTGTGGACATTCTACTAGGTAATAAAGATCCCATTATGGTTAGACCTTACAAAATAGCTACACAAAAACCATTCAGTGAATTAAAGTTTATCATTAATAATCATCCATATCATACTGTGACGTTCAAGTTCGCTGATGCTTAAGAAGAATTCCATTGTGTTTATATCTTGAGTAATTCCCATTGCTGCCTTAACTCGTTCATCTGAGTTGTATATTTCATATGCAGGGGATCCAATAATAGAAAATATCTTACCACGAATTTTAGATAGATCACACTCTCCTAGCTTGTCAATTAAAAAAGCCATCCTCTTATCATGGCTTTCAATGAATTGTTTCATCACCTTCATCAAACCTTTAAGAACAGTCTAATTATCCTCTTCAACTGTTCTTCTTTTTTTGCATCTACCTTTTCGTTGACTTTAGAAAATGATGCTTTAAAACATTTACCCTTTTTCCGAGATTGATGGGTTTCACCATTTTGAGCGGTGAATGAACTTTGTGCTGCTCCAGTTGATTCATTAGGTTCATCTTGAGCGTTAAATGGACTTTGTGTTGCTCCAGTTGATACATTAGGTTCCTCTTAAGGAACTTGATTTTCTCTTGTTCCTTAAGCATCATCTATGTCGACAACATCAATAGGAAATCCCACAGACATGCCATTAGTAATTTCTTGAGATTCGATTCTTTCTATTTCTTCAACAGCATCTTCTGGACCTTCTGCAAACTCTCCAGAAGCTCTATCCTTGCCAAATATCTCTTCCTAGTCTGCAAATAATGGCCATTTTTTAAAGTTCATTGACTTGACATTCGGATCAACCTAAGAAAATAAAGAAAGTAACTGTCAATATTCCAAAGACAAAGATCCATAACCAAGAGAAAATACAAGTAAGTAGAAATTTCCTAATGATTTCAAATAAATATAAACCACCTTTATCAAGTCATTCCAAGCTTTTGGATAATCAACTGAGATACTTCCGTCACTATATTGAAATCCTAAACCACTTCGACTCTTTAGCAACGATATGGTTGCATAAATCTTTTTCCATGCTCTTCTTATTTTAGAATTACCATGTGGTAGAGATTTGAATCCACAACTAGGATGACGAGCATTCATGTAGTGTTCCAATTCCATTAAATATCCATGTCTAAAGGTTCCATTATCTCCTCTCCAATCATTAACACACAATTCTTTTAATCCATCTATAAGAGTAAGTTCCTCTTCTAGAGTCCATATCCTTCGACATGAAGGTGTTGATTTTCTTGCCCTCACTACTAAAAAAAGGCCCAAAAGAGACCTAGAAATGGAGACCTCAAAAATAGGTCAATAATAAGAGATGAGGTCGCTATTTAAATTAATATCTTTTAATTTTTTTTAATGTAGGAGAGACCACGTGAGGTCAATTTAATGAATATTTTTTTTACCTGACTTATTTAAAAAATTTAAATTTTTAATCTAATTCTCATAAAATTGGAGACCTCATGAGGTCTCCAATTTTTTTAACTATTCAATTAAATTAAATTATTATTTTTAATTTAACAAGTAGAGACCTCATGAGGTCTATACTTGTTAAATTAAAAATAATAATTTAATTTAATTGAATATTTAAAAAGTTAGAGACCTCATGAGGTCTCTTAAACAATACCAAAAACCTAGCCAAAATTAAAATAGCTCTTTCTTACCTCCCTCTTAATTTTTGGTCGACCGCCTCTCTCTCTTTCTCACTGACCTCGTCGACCGCCTCTCTCTTTCTCGTCGTCGACCCTCTCTCTTTCTCGTCGTCGACCCTCTCTCTTTCTCGTCGACCCTCTCTCTCTCTCTGTATCGACCCTCTCTCTCTCTGTATCGTCCCTCTCTCTCTCATCGCTCATCGCCAGCTCTCCGCCGCCAGCTCTCGCGCCGCCGCAAGCTCTCCGCCGCCAGTTGAAGTCGCCTCAGCAACAACGCCTCCATCTCCAGGTAAATTTATTTATTTTTGGTTATTGAAACTAAATGTGTTAGATCATTGAGATGAGGTGTTTGAGGTTCATTTGATTGTATTATTATATATTTATATCTCATTATGATATTGTCACTTTGCACATATACTTATGTTGTTATGAATTTATAATATGTGATTTTTACTCTTTAACATCTCTTTTTTCATCAAACAAAAGCAATATTGGGAACTTGTGAAGTGAAAATTATTTTTTTTTCAATTAATAAGAGTTGGGATGACTCATTTACTCTAAATTAAATAAACATTATGAGATGTCTAATCATATACATATAATAATAGTTAGATGTAGAATGATATACATATAATAGAGATGTGAACATGAATCAACAACAATTCCCCCATCCCTAACATTATTATAAGTCATAATATACTACAAATGAGAACCAAATATCACAAAATTATTTGTTTAAGCATAAGTACCAACACTAGTTGATCCTATTGATGACAAAATTGATTTTCTTTGAAAATCAATTTGTGTCCATCTAGTGTTGACACTTAGCTTTAAATTTAGAAATAATTATTTGTTAAGCTTAAGAACCAACACTAGTTGATCCTATTGATGACAAAATTGATTTTCTTTGAAAATCAATTTGTGTCCATCTAGTGCTGACACTTAGCTTTAAATTTTAGAAATAATTATTTGTTAAGCATAAGTACCAACACTAGTTGATCCTATTGATGACAAAATTGATTTTATTTTGAAAATCAATTTGTGTCCATCTAGTGTTGACACTAGCTTTAAATTTTAGAAATAATTATTTGTTAAGCATAAGTACCAACACTAGTTGATCCTATTGATGACAAAATTGATTTTCTTTTGAAAATCAATTTGTGTCCATCTAGTGTTGACACTTAGCTTTAAATTTTAGAAATAATTATTTGTTAAGCATAAGTACCAACACTAGTTGATCCTATTGATGACAAAATTGATTTTCTTTTGAAAATCAATTTGTGTCCATCTAGTGTTGACACTTAGCTTTAAATTTTAGAAATAATTATTTGTTAAGTTTGTAATTATCGTGTTAGTATTAAGTTAAACTAAACTAATTAAACTTAGAAATTTGTTAAGTTAGTTAATAAGTTAAACTTGTTACTATAGTATTAGAATTTAGTTAAAACTAGACTAATTAGACTTAGAAATTTGTTATGTTGGTTAATAAGTTAAATTTGTAACTATTGTGTTAGTATTAAGGTAAAACTAAACTAATTAAACTTAGAAATTTGTTAACTTATTTGGTATGTTAAACTTGTTAAAATTTGTTTTCAGTAAATTATTACATAATGTAGTGCTTGACAAATTTAATTTATGATTCTTATGTAGATGGATCGTAGTTGGATGTATAATATGACTAATTTTGGTCGAATGGGTCTAAGACCTGAATTTGTAGAAGGTGTCATTGGTTTTGTGGAGTATGAAAAGACATTAGATCCTTTTCAACGTAGTGGTATGATTAAGTATCCTTGTAATAAATGTCAATGTTTGAATTATGAAAAACCAGATGTTGTTGAGCTTCATATCTATCGAAATGGGTTTAAAAAAGAATACACTGTGTGGACTAGTCATGGAGAAATCAATATATATATATATAAATGAGGATCATAGAGGAGCTGATGTGGCACCTCTTTATGACCTCTATTTCAATTTCTTTTTTTCCTTCTTTTTATTTTTTATTTTTTTCATTAAATAATTTGTTTATTAATTAAAAAATTCATTCATATTTATTATTCTAATTATACCTAATAAGTTACAACAAAACCTCCATCTATTTACATTCCCTACTTAAATAATATGTTTTTTCAACTTATTTTTAATTATTCTTATTGTTTACACAAACTATAAATAACAACTATTTATGTTCAATGATCATTCTCATTTTCTCATTCTTTCTTTTTATTAGTATATTTTTTTCCTCTTTTACATTTTTTTCTTCATCTTTTTCATCAATCATGTACTTAATAAGTTCATCATATGATCTTCATATTGATAAAGATCATAGATATATTCTTCAAGATTCATCAAATTGATGTTTGCATTTGTTTGGTACAAGTTTATGAAAATGAAGAAGGAATCATAATTATTTCAAGATTTCATCAAGAAGATGATCATATTAGTAAAAAAGTTTGAATGATTTCCAAATATTTTGAAGATTAATTCATTCATGTATTGTTTTGATTATATTTTTTAGTTAGATATATAATTTCATGTTATTCAACAAAAATTAAATTATGAAACTCTACTAATTAACACATTAGAAAGCTCAATTAACATTATTTTCTTCATTTTACTTTGCTCTTTTTCTTATTTTTATTATTATTATTATTATTATTATTATTATTATTATGAAGATGAAAAGTTATATAGTTTTATTTTTATGTAATTTTTTTGTCAAGTTCTAATTAATATTTTTAATTTTTGTCACAGTTGAAAAATATAATATTGCACATGATACATTTCTTATAGCTATTGCATATTGATGTCCCTAAAAAATATATGATGTAGTTTATAATATTAAAAAATAGTCATAGACTAAACAAAAAATAAATTAATCATTTTTTAGTACTTTTAAAAAATTTAATGAATAAATAAATTATTTAATGAAAAGAATGAAGAAATTTTTTTCCCTTAGTCACATTAATTATATTAAAACTAAAAAGTGTAATTTATTTAACTTCTCTTAATTATTGAAAATGAGAAACATAAAAAAAGTGATGTGACATTATCTTCTCTTTATTGACCTTTTTTCTTATTTAAATTAATTAATTTTTGTAAAAGTAATTTACTTAATTAATTAAAAATAATTTTTATTAATAGAGAAACATTTACAATAAAAACTTTTCACATACTACTTTATTAGGAGTAAATAATAATCATCCATAACTCACATCTAATTTCCAATCCTAATAGATTGATTTTCCACTTTCTTTTCCTTTTTTTTTTTTTTGACCTTCTTCTGATTATAATTTTAGAATAACAATTTTGAAAAAATATTTTAAGTTATTTTCTCTTTATTATTTACTTACAACCAATATATCTATTTACATATAAAGTTAGAATGTTAGAAATAAATAAGATGATGTGGTACATTTCTATCACCTCCGATCACATTTATCTTTTCTCTAAATTATTTAGCATGTTTTTTATTTTTCTTCACCAATGTGATATTGTAAAATATATTTTCAAAATTTCCTCTTCAAATAATTACTTAATAGTATTATTTTGCATAATTAACATTTTTTATATATGTAACTTTTATTTTTAATTGTTAATTGTTAATTAATAATATTTATGACTTCAAAACCTTTCATGTGGATAACCCCCTAAAGTAATTAATGTGCAAGTTATATAGTTTTTCTTATCTTACTTAGTTACTACAAGTAACAATTTTAAAGAGATTTTCTATAGAGTTTTTGTATTTTATTAGTATTTTTTTTATATATTATAAATTTATAAGTGTTTATTAACAGTTTGGTATATTACAACAATTGCTTTTTTTTTCGTTCTGTAATAATAATTATTGTGTTGCTATTTTTTTTAAAATATTGAATGTTTGCTTTTCATATTAGATTCATGTTAAATTAAAAAAAATTAAGTAGAGTATATTGTTAGTTGAATAATGAAAATATGATACTCCTATTGAATTGCTTATGTAGTGTTGACATGATTTCTCAATATACCGAAGATGATTTTCACCAAAAAAAAAGTCAACATTTTATTATTTTACAAGCAATAGATTCTAAAAAATGTAATTATTTTAGATAAAATAATATGATAAGCATGACTTGAAATTAGTTGTATATTTCCACTCTAGGAATCATATATGATATGTTTTCTAATTTATTAAATTATCGGTTATCAATTTATTTAGAGTAACTTTTTTCATTAATATTTTTTATATGAACATTGTATAATTTAACTCTCTCCTAAAATATAATTTAGAATTTACTACAGCCGCATAAACAAAAAAAAAAATTTCATGAAATTATTTTTCTTTCTTTACATGTTTCTAAAGATAACATACAAAATTGATTATACGAAATCAACTATATTTAAAATACTAAAAGCATAGATAGTGAACAACAAGTTGAAAAATATTATTTATTGGGTTTAATGATACTAATATTTGGCTCGATATATTTAAACAAAAAAATTTATTCATAAATCTAATAATGTCCGCGCAAAGCGCGGATATGTTAACTAGTTGATAATAACTTTGATGTATTCCAACATTATGTTCCTGGTGAAAGTAGTAGCAATGTGAATTCTAATGCACAAAATTATAGAATTGATGACATGGTTCAAGATGCTCCTCAATCTCGACCTCTTCAATCTCAACCTACTCAATATCCAATGTATGGTCAACAAAGAAATATGACCCATGAGACTAGAAGTGATGAAGAAAGTGATGATTATGTGGCAAACACACTACCACATTAGTGAAGTTTAGACTTGTGATAGTTAACTTATGGATCATTTTGTTAACTTTATAATTTTGTGATGGGAATTATTTGTTTTGTGAATACATGATAATGTTGGAATGTATTATATAACTTATGGATATCATGGTTTTTGTTTAATATATAATTATGTTGAAGTGAGTTGCAATTGAGTTGATAAGAGATATTTAGTAAATGTATTGTTTCAATTGAGTTTTTGAAGCTCTTTGAGTTTGATTTGGGTACTGAATTAAAATGACAGGTGATGAGAAGCCGCAGAAATAATAATTTTCTGCCAGTTTTTTTCATTAATTTTCCAGATATTTCATAATAGAGACCTCATGAGATCTCTTTTTTGCATTAATTTTTCCAGATATTTCATAATAGAGACCTCATGAGGTCTCTATTTACCATTTTCTATTTTATAAATGCAGAAAAGAGACCTCATGAGGTCTCCCTTTTATATTAATTTTTTCAGCTATTTCATAATAGAGACCTCATCAGGTCTCTAATTAACATTTTATATTTTATAAATGCAGAAAAGAGACCTCATGAGGTCTCTTTTCTGCATTATATTTTCCGTAAATTTCATTATGGAGACCTCACGAGGTCTCCAAAAATAAATGCAGAAAAGAGACCTCATGAGGTCTCTACTTTAAAATAATATAAAATTAAATTAAATAATATCTTAGCGACCTAATGAGGTCTCTTTATTAAAATATAAAATTAAATAATATAATAAAATTGTGACCTCATGAGGTCTCTATATAAAAAATATAAAATTAAATTAAATAATACAATAGTGACCTCATGAGGTATCTTTTTTTGTAAAAAATCAGATAATTTGTTGGTGACCTCGTGAGGTCTCCGTTTGGCGACCTCATGAGGTGTCTGTAAAAAAGTGACCTGCATTTTACTGACCTAGCATTGAGGTCTCTTTTTCGGTCTCTTTTTCCCGAAAAGAGACCTCGTGAGGTCTCTTTTCTAGGTCTTTTTTTGGCCTTTGTTTAGTAGTGCCTCTTTCTGGACATGTTGGATGTTGGAGCAGTAAAACTAGCCATTTCAATCCGTAAAATTATAAATGAAATCACAAGTAGTACTAAGTTACAACTTACAAGTAAATTATCTCAATCATAATAAAATTAATTGTAATACAACTTCATTAGTCTGGGAAAGAGATAATGTGAAGAGATAAAGAGAATTTCATTACTTATATTATAAAATAATAGATATACATTGAGATTCACTGTTTGTTTGTACAAATAACAATGTGAGACATACAAAAGATTGACCATTCGTTTTCACAAAATAATAGAAGGTATTACATTTTACAGTGAATGGAAAACTAAAAGCAAAAGTGCATAAGCACACCAAAAGTAAACACATAGTTTAAAATTATAAATGTTGATTTCCCAATCATTCATTCCACATACACTGAGCTAGTTCATCCCTCCATGTGGTCCACTCATCAGATGTTTCAATTGCATTAATATTTTCCTGTTCATGTTGATTCTCCATGTGGAAATCCATTTCCACATCTAACGGGTTAGCTTCCATCTCTCTTCGAATGAAATTGTGTATCAAACAACATGCACTAATAATTCTATTGTGAACCTTAACTGAGTACCACGAAGGACTTCTAAGAATTCCCCAACGTCCATTTAATAGTCCAAATGCTCTTTCAATAACATTACGTGCCCTAGCATGCTTCATATTAAAGAGCTCTTATCGACATCGAGGTGCTGGATTGTCACCCTGTCAATCCTTTAGTCAATATCTATATCCTCGGTAGGGAGACAAAAAATGATTTACATTTGTATATCCTCCATCGCACAAATAGTAATTGCCTAAAAACGTAAACAATAATATAATCACTTTAAATATTATTCTATTTTGATGTAGTAGAAATAAACAAGGGTCTGCCTATATTTAACATACCATGAGGTACTTTCAACCCATTTCTTCGTACAACAGCATCTCGCAGTACGCGACCATCAGCGGTTGATCCCTCCCAACCCAAGTTTATTGTAGTAATTCAAATGTTAGATTGAAATTTACCTACCTTAAACCATTTCCATCGATCATCACTATCATCTTCGAGCACCGGATTAGGTTTAACAAGTAACACTGGAGTTAGTTTAAGAATAGCTCTTAGACATTCATTAAAGGCTCGACTTACCCGACTAATATAATCAACTTTGATAGACATGTTCTTTTCATGATGAGCCAAAATATTTAAAAACATTGCTAACTTTTCAGTACTTGACATATTTTTACTATCAGTCAAACCTCCAATATTCTTGGCTAAGGAGGCTAATATGTGAAAGGCATTTCTATCCATCCTAAGCTTGTCAATACATACAATATCATTGTCACGAATGAGAACATTCAGATGAGACAAGATTTTTGGAATTCTTGTTGGGCTTTGTGGAGGCTTGTGAGCCGGCCCGACCCATTACTGAAACCCTAGGTTAACCATTTGGTTTTCCTATAAATATGATCCTTGTATTTGTAATTCTTAAGCAGCACAAGTGAAATAAAAATCCTCCTGTTACAGTCGTGGAGTAGGGAAACCGAACCACGTTAAATTCTTGTGTGTCCCGTTTGCGTTCCGTTCCTTTTTTTCTCTGAATTATTTGTGTGTGTTGTGTGTTTAATTCCCAACAATTGGTATCAGAGCGAGGTTTCAACAACATTGTAACACAAACTGTGAGAAATTGTCACCTAGGGTTCTTGTGTGAAGAAGCGTAATGCGAGAAGCGGTGTCATGCGCCGTTCAAATTCTGGCCGTGCAAGACGCCGAGGATCTGGAATCGCCATTCACGGCGGCACTCGCCAAACCAGGCAGCCAGATCGGGCGAGATCCGCCGCAGATCGTAGCCCGATGAGGAGAAAGCCGCCGCAAAGAAGAGCGAGGCAGAACGCCGCCGCCGCCGTCAGCCGCGCCGAGAGCCTCAGATCCACCGCGAAGGCCCAGATCGTGAGCATCGTCCAAATCGCCGCCACGCTCAGACACGCAGCTAAGGGAATCGACCGTCCTTTGAGATGGCGTAAGATGGGAAGTTCCGAATCGAGAAGTTCGATGGTACAGATTTCATTGGTGGAAGATGCAGATTGAAGATTTCTTTGGTTCGAAAGATTTGGACGTAGTGTTGGGTGACAAGCAAGGAAAATTGTTTGATCACGAGTGGGCGCTTTGGATCGGAAAGCTATGTCGCTTATCCGACTCGTTGACCAAGAATGTTGCGTCAACATTCTTAAGGAGAAGACAATGAAAGGCATCTTGGAAGCCTTGTCTAACATGTACGAAGCCATCTGCAGAAACAAAATTTTTCTCGACAGAGTTGGTGAACACAAAGATGAAGGAAAGGCGATTCGATTCAGCACATCAACTCATTGAATTCGATCTTAGTTAGACTTTTGTCGATTGGCATTAAGTTCGATGATGAAGTTCAAGCTTTACTCTTATCATCATTGCACGGCGGTTGGTCAGGAGCGATTCTGGCGATTGCGGATTCGATGGGACCTAATGGATTCACCTTTGAGAAGATTCGTGATCTCGTTCTTGGCGAGGATGTCGGAAGAAGGAGTTACGGAGAATCATCGGGTGATATGCTAAACGTCGTCGAGGCAGAAAATAATGCAGGTAGTGGGAGCGTAAACCGGAAGCGGGTCACCGAAGGCTCGGGATGGCTCGTGTAACATGTTGAACCGCAGGAGGTGGGGCATTTCAGAATCAATGCCAGAAAGACAAACAAGTCAACATTGCGTACAGCCAACGGCGGATTTGTTTATCCATTGCGCGGAGAGCAATGTGGATTCCTGGTCATGGATTACGGTGCTTCTTTTCACGCTACCCACAGCAGTGAAGCATTGCAGAATCTGGTTATTGGAGACTTTGGAAAGGTAAGGCTTGCAGACGATAGAGCTCTTGATGTTACGGGCATGGGTGACATGGTGCTGAAGACGCCAGTCGGGTTCTGGACCTTGAAGGTCAGAGTTGTTCCAAGCTTCATGAAAAGTTTGGTTTCTGTTAGGCAGTTGGATGAACAGGACATCATGAAGTTCGGAAATGGGCAGTGGAAGGTCGTGAGGGGCAATCTTGTCATGGCTCGTGGAACAAAAAGAGGATCGTTGTATATTGTCGGATTACCGTCTGAGGGAGTGACCGTCCCAGTTCAGAAGAAAAACAAAGTCCGGTTCACAGAATCTCGTGGGCAGAAGAAGGTTGTCTTTGCAAGAAAGAAACCCAGAGCCACAGGTCAGATTCAGGATGAACGAGCAAGAAAGGTTCGGGAAGACCGGTCGAGGCGTTTGTGGCGGTGGGAGCACCGGCCGTGCTTCACCAAGGCTCCTGAAGACAAATGGGTCAAGAGAACTAGTATTCCAAATTGTTGATACGTCTCGTAAAATTTCTTCTTGAGTATGGAGAGTGTTTGTTCTCGGGGAGTTCTAGGATCCGCGATTCGTGTCTCAGTGGGAGCCGGTAGGGACCGAGGGCGAGTCAAGGCGATTCGGCCGTGGCCTGATGTGTTGAAGCCGGGGAGCTTCAACCCGGGCCTTTAGTTGGTGATGAGAAGGCCAGTAGCGGAGAGAGTTGAAAAAGATTACTAGACATACAAGTGTTCTAAGTGGATGACAGTTGAAATTCTTCAAGCCTCCAAGTGGGAGATTGTTGGGCTTTGTGGAGGCTTGTGAGCCGGCCCGACCCATTACTGAAACCCTAGGTTAACCATTTGGTTTTCCTATAGATATGATCCTTGTATTTGTAATTCTTAAGCAGCACAAGTGAAATAAAAATCCTCCTGTTAAAGTCGTGGAGTAGGGAAACCGAACCACGTTAAATTCTTGTGTGTCCCGTTTGCGTTCCGTTCCTTTTTTTCTCTGAATTATTTGTGTGTGTTGTGTGTTTAATTCCCAACAATTCTAGCACTCATACAATATCAAATACCTCGCCTATTTCTAGATTGTTTCTTAATAACATGCTGTAAATAGCCATAAAAAAGCAGATAAGGACAATATAGGAATGCACCACAATCTCCTTGAGAATCATAAAGAATTCAACATCGCACAATTGCTGAGAATCCATTTACACCTATTTTCCAATTAAAAATCACAACATCATGATCAAATTGAATCCCAAAAGAAAAAAAAGTATCAATCATGTTACTTAACTAAGTATTGCAGACACATTTTGTATAATAGGAACTAAAATGTTCAATTTTATTGAAAAAACAAAATGAAAATAGGGTAAAATGTTTATTTTTGTTTGGCTTCTATAGCTAGAATACTAATACTATTTTGTCAAACTCAAATACATGTTTATCTTTTGCAATTTTAGAAGCTAAAACAACTAAATTTAATGAACCCATTTGTTCATAAATCATAATATTTGAACAAACAAAACAAAACTCACATCAAATTTAGGTGTTCTCAAACATCAACTTAACTAGAAAATATTGAGAAGATCTACAATTTCATTCATCTCATCGGATTAACAAGAGGAAAAACACAAAAGAGAAAATTGGAGGAGAAGAAGAAGAAATAAAAAAAACAGCCAAATTTTGAGTTTGAGAACTTCTAACCTCAAAGAAAGAACGTCAGATTGAGAGTGTGTTTGGTATGAAGGAAAACATTTTCTGGAAAATATTTTTCAATTTTCTCATGTTTGGTTGGGACAAAAGTTCTGGAAAATGTTTTCCAAATCAACTCATTTTCCTCAAAATTAACAAAAATGACTTCCCTTCAAAAATTAAGGAAAATATTTTCCAAAGCTCTCCTCTAATTTCAAATTACATTTTTTTTGGAAAAAACATCAATTTAAAAAAAATATATTTTCAATTTCAAAATTTTATTTTTTCACCCGATCCCTGACCACCCTCCCCCCCAACCCCCTCCCCAAAAAATTAATTTTGTTTTTTAAAAATATTTTCAACTTCAAATTTTTATTTTTAAACTCCTACCTCCCCCATACCAAATTTCCCACCCCAAAAAATTAATTTTGCTTTTTAAAAATACTATAAACTTCAAATTTTTATTTTCTCACTCCCACCCCACCCCCACCACACCCAAAAAAAATATTTTTAAAAAATATTTTCAATTTTATAAATTATTTTCTACTCTAGTAAAAATAAAAGATGTTCCTCAAAAATATTTTTCTTACATAAATTAAACACAAAATCATATCCGAAAAATATTTTTTACTCACCAACCAAACATGAAAAAATAAGTCCAAAATCTACTTATTTTCCAGGAAAACATTTTCCATGGAAAACATTTTCCTTCATACCAAACACGCCCTGAAAGTTATTCAATCTACTTGCCTGGAAGATGAAGAACCATTATTCTAGATCTACAGATGGATAAAGGATGGGAATGTTTATCTAAAAACATGTGGTGTATATTGATTGAGAGTGAAGGGTAAAATTGTCAATACATATTTTTATTCAGGTATAACTTATTCCATCTTTCACCTTGCATAAAATAATACATAGATTGACTCATTACTTAAACATGTATTAGTTATGTGATTTTCTAATTTTATAACCAAACATAGTATTATGTAACCAAACATGGTAAAGCTTATGCAACATTTAATACATGAATAACTAAATCCTTATCCAGTAATCAAACGATCCTTGAGAGTTTTTTTCTTCTTTTTCACACATATTGTGGAGTAAAAATTAGTGGAATGTGGGGCCTGATTTGAGAAATAAAAGAAAAGAAAATTAATTATATTAGATACATTTTATTTGGTAAAATATTGACATATTGACAATTTCACTAATTATTTTAAAGTATAGATGTTTTTAATAATTATGTTAGGGAGTTTGACTAATTTCCTATTTTTTTCCAATATGAAGGGAAAAGCTCATTAATATTGGCAACCCATTAGAAGTTTTAATTTAAGTCGTGTCCATAATTATGAGGAGAAATTGACACAGATAGACAAGTGTTTCATACAATTGACAATACATAGCCCAATATTAATTAGAAATTAATAAACAGTTAAAAAATTGGCACATATTAGCCTAAAAGTAACTTATCGATATTTTTTATTTATTTTTAAATAATAAACGATTTTTAATATCATCTCTCTCCTAACTTCCAACCATTACTCCTTAAAACTAACAAAAATTATTAATAATTGTTTCTCCTTTCAAATTATTACGTATTTTTTGAAGTAATAAAAGAAAATTAATTTCATCTCTCTTCTAACTTCCAACTATTTCTCCTTAAAACTATCAAAAGATTATTTAAAACTCTCTTCTTTCAAATTATTTTGTATTTTTTTAAAAAAATAAAAATTAATATCAGCTCTGTTCTATCTTCAACCATTTCCACTTAAGACTAGCAAAATATAGTTTAGAATTATATCTTTTTCTTAAATTAACAAATAATATTTTGATCATGATTATTCTTATTTCAAGGTATTCGTATGAGTTCATTACCTGCCAATTATTTGTTCTTTGAAATCAATTCATATTCACTTAACAAATTTGTATACATTTGTTTGCATTAGTATTCATTCATCAATATTCATATAACAGATTGACATATATTTGTATTGGATACATTTGTTCATATTCATAATAAATTGGTATACATTTACATTTATTTTCAGTAATATCTTTCAAATTTTATATAGGTATACATTTATATATTGGATACATTCGTTCACATTCATTTACAAATTTGTATACATTTGTTTGCATTAATATCTTTCTAATTTTACATTTGTATTGTATACATTTGTTCGTATTTATGATAAACTGGTATACATTTATTTGCATTAATATTTTTTAAATTTAAATAGGTATACATTTATCTTAGATACATTCGTCCATATTCATTTATAAATTGACATACATTTGTTTGCATTAGTATCTTTATAATTTTACATATGTATACAGTTGCTTGCATTACTATTTTGGGATGCAATCAGTGAAATTCATTAATAATTATTATTTGTTTGTTTGTATTCATTAACAAATTTAGACACATTTGTTGGAGACAAAATAAATATTCATCATCAAATTCAATCAACAAAATTCAATATTTTAAAAACTTGTCATAAATATATTAATTAATTATTTATTAGAAATTGAGAAAATCTCAATTCAAAAAACACGATATATTAAAAAATTTTGGGGAGGAAAACGTTGCTAAAATACAAGTACGACAATTTGTAAAAAGCAAGATATAGAAAGTAGAAAATCTCAATTATTTAAAAACAACCCAGACAATCAATATAAATAAAATTAATATGATTTGAGTTACTTACTGTGAAGAGTTACTGTTGTGACTGATCTTTAATGAAAATAATTTAGAGAAAAAGATAGAAATCGTAAACTTGAAAGAGGGAGAAAAAAAAGGAAAGAAAGAGAGAATTGAAGAATACGTAAAGTAAATAAGTAAATAAATAAATAAAAATGTTGACAGATTATAAGGAGAGAAGAAAAAGGAACAATAAAAACATAACTGCTAGGAAATAGAGTGAGAAAATCAAGAAAAAGAAATCTATTTTAAAAAAAATTGACTATTTAATGCCAAATAAGTATTTAAAAAAAATTGCTAAAAAGTTTAAAAATGTGAGGATGTGAATATTAAACCGAATAACTTATAAAAATGACTATAATTATGAGGTTATTGAATTTTAGTAGCTATAAGTATGGTATTTATAAAAAATGACTATAATTTATGTCTATATCCAGCTGTATTTTTGTATAACTTTTATCATCACTATTTATACAATAATGCAATTACAATTATAATTCACTAAATAAGGAAATTTATGTTACTATAACAGACAACCCTTTAATTACTTTCCTAAGACTCTCAATTTTTCATTATTAAATTACCAACTAATATTTACCTATTAAAACATATCCACTCAGATTCCAATTAAATAAACAATAATATTGAGATATATTTTACTCCATTCTTCTGTTGTCTCCATTGTTCTTAATAATTGTTCTTATTCAGGTGTCATAAAGGTATTCATAGAATTTTGTTTAGTTAAATTTGTTTATTATATTTGATGAATTGATTGTTTTTGTGAATGAATCTTATTATTTCGATTTTATATAGGTGAACTTCATGGCAAGCATAGCTTGTACAATAATTTCGATGGTTGTTAATCTATATATGCAGCGCTTTAATCGGACGATTCACCACATAAAATCTGATTTCCTACCTAGAAAATGTAATAATTATACAATTAGCATATGAATACTTTGATTTCAAATGGATACAATGATTTCTATAACTTAATGTATTAATATATCTAGGATACAAATTATCATAGAACTTAATGTATTAATATATCAAACTTGATAAAGTATATCAATTTAGCATACGAGCACGACAATTTAAATACATTTACCTCATGAATACATCTGTATAATATACGTAAGAATACCCCTATCGTTAAATAAAAATTGAATATATTGGACAATCCAAAAATAAGAAAAATAGAACATAACACAATACGAGTATCATGTATTCAGCTATACTTATATACAGTAGTTAATTTCTCAACTTGTGATGATATTTTAATAAAATTGGACAGTAAAAAAAAAAGACAATGGAATATAATATAATACAAACAACCAGATGTATAATTATTTCATTGTATAAAAAATTGAAAATCCCACAATTCTCATTCACTTTTTGCTCATGTCTTCCTTGTATTACTTTTTTTTTTTTTTACAACTATATACATATGAATATAACTTCTTAATTTTCCTCCTGTTTTTGATGTAAAACTAAACTTCAAACTATTTTTCCTCCTGTTTTTATTGTACAACTTTTTTTACTGTTATTGAAATTAACGGAGGAAGTTCATGAAAATAAGAAAAAGTGCAATTAGAAAATAAGAAAAAGTGAATTAGAAAATGAAGACGAATCTCAAAAATCACTCATGAAATTGTGAAAAAGGATCATGAATCAAAGGGATTTTTGAAAAAAAATTTAAAACAAATCGGTGTTATAGAAACATTGAAGATGGTAAACATAGTGAACGAGCACCGTACAACATGCCTAACATAATTGATTAGGTCTATATTAATTACTTTGCTATTTAATATTTCTTAATATACAATTAAATTGAAAAGAAATGATTATTCATGTATAATTAATTAACTTTACTATTTAATATTTAAGTATATCCATATAACACACAATAAAAAAACTATAGTTATTCACTTTTTATATATATATATATATATATATATATATATATATATATATATATATATATATATATATATATATATATAACCCATTAATTATTGGACGCCCATTAATAATTTTAAGTATTTTCCATGATTATGAATGTAAGTGGTTGATAATACAAAAGACAATTAGTTTTTTTAAGTTCATTAGAAATTGTAAGTCTTATCCATGATTATGAATGTGAGTAAGATGATAATATTAAAAACTCATTTGTTATTGAAAGTCCATTAGAAATTCTAAGTTTTGTCCATGATTATGATGTGAGTAGGTGATAATATCAAAAGTCCATTAGTAACTGAAAGTCTTATCCGTGATTATAATGTCAGTAGGTGATAATATCAAAAGCCCATTAGTTATTAAAAGCTCATTAGAAGTTTTTAAGTCTTGTCCGTGATTATAATGTGAGCAGGTGATCATATCAAAAACTCATTAGTTATTCAAAGCCCATTAGAAATTTTAAGTCTTGTCTATGATTATGAGGGTGAGTAAGGAAGGTGATAATATCGAAAGACCATTAATAATTGGAGCTCCATTAAAGATTTTAAATCTTGTCCACGATTATGATGTGAGTATGTGATATTATCCTAATATTAAAGGACCATAAGTTTTTGGAAGCCCATTAGAAATATTAGGTCTTCTCCATTATTATAATGTGAGTAGATGATAATATCAAAAGTCCTTAGTTATTAGAATCCCATTAGAAATTTTAAATCTTATTCATTATTATAATGTGGTTAAGTGATAATATCAAAAGCCTTTTAGTTATGAAAGACCATTAGTTATTGAAAATTCATTAGAAATTTTGACTCTAGTCTATGATTATGACTTATGAGTGTGAGTAAGATGAAAATATCGAAAGTCCATTAGTTATTGAAAGCCAATTAGAAATTGTAAGTCTTGACCATGATTATGACTATGGGTAAGGTGAAAATATCAAAAATCCATTAGTTATTGTAAGCCTATTAGAAATTGTAAGTCTTGTCCATGTTTATGAGTGTGCGTTAGGTGATAATATCAAAAGTTCATTAGTTATTGAAAGTCCATTAAAAATTGTAAGTGTTGCTCATGATTATGAGTGTGAGAAAGGTGATAATATCAAAAGCTCATTAGTTATTGAAAGTTTATTAGAAGTTGTAAGTCTTATCTATGATTATGAGTGTGAGTACGGTGATAACATCATCCATTAGTTATTGGAAGCTCATTAGAAATTTTAAGTTTTTTCCATGATTATGATGAGTAGGTGATGATGTCAAAAGCCAATTACAGTAAAATCTGTATAATTAATACTCGATAAATTAATAAGCTCTTTAAATATTTTTTCTCCAGTCCTAACTTGGGCTAGTGAAAAAAATCACCAATTTCAATAAGATAATATATTTTCAGAAGATCTCTCTCTCTCTCTCTCAACTACCTCATATCCTTGGTCTCCATTAGATTGAACTTGACAATATTATGCAATGATATTGAAATCATTATACAACTCCATGGCATATGGACTAAATTCTCCATTCCAATTTCTACCCTTTTCTTCAAGCTTTTGCAACCTATTCATAACCTATATAATAATACAGAAGTAAGAATGTAACAATCACATCAAGCTATATTCTATAATTTCTATTAAAACACTAGATCTGATAAAACCTATCACTAGTGAGCAGTTGATAATTAGTTCACTAGCTGAGCTAAGTCCTCTGGTAGGAAAGTAATTGTAATCTATACAACTTCTAGCATGCTACCTCAATCGAATAAGGACCTTATTTTCTCTAGCCTTCCACCCAAAATGCTGGTCAGATTCATAAAACTTATAAGCCTCAAATCTATCACCCAAAAAAGTAACATGCTTACCTAACTTCTCAGTCGCAGTGACAACAATATACTATGCAACAAACATCTTTATTGAGCTTATCATCCAACTATAACATGCATTACTTCTATGCAATCCAACAACAAAAATCTTTCTAAAACACTATAGTTTTGACCCCTTCCGTAGGCTTAACAATTGTCATGTTGTGAAGCAATATTTCCTATTACTACTAATATACAAGTATAAGTTAAACATTAAAATAATTCCATTTTCCGACACCAACTACATTCCACGCGACTCATTGGATGATCTGAAAACATCTTCTCCTAGAATATTATTTCCAAACATTTGTGTATACCACATTAATCTAACCTATATAAAACCTATCAGCTATATTAAGGTAAAATAAATGATGATATTATAAACAGTAACAACTCACCTTGATTCTAATATTTTCTAACATCTTGATTATAGGTTTTGCTCTTGCATCTATAATCCATTTGTTGAATGACTCTGTAAAATTATTCTCACATGAATGATTTTTGCAGACTGTGTCAAAATAAGCCCTGCACCAGTTTTGTGCAGGGTACCATACCAAATCCTTTGCAGCTTGTTTAGACACACCACCCATGACTTTTAATTGATCATGAAATTCTTCTTCATAGGTGCTCCAGGCACACCACCACAGTAACTTCTTTATTTGTACACTTTTCCAATCCTTGCTCCAATTAGCTTCTATGTGCCTTGCACACCATCTATGATGTGCTTTAGGAAACACCTGACTAACAGCATTCAGTAGCCCCTGTAACAATTAAAATCATAACAAGTTAAAGTATTATTTGTATAAGAATTTAACTGAAATAAAAAACTTGCTAAAATCATAAACAACTACCTTATGCATATCAGACATGAATGTTACTCCTTCACCATCTGCCAGGTCTAGAGAATTTCTCAGCAGCTCAATAAACCATTTCCATGTTCTAAGTGTCTCTCTGTCCACCACTGCCCAAGCAAGTGGATAAAAGTGTTTCATTGAATCTTGTCCCATTGCAACCAATAAGATTCCCTTGCATTTTCCTTTTAAAAAGGTCCCATCTAGCCCTATGAAAGGCCTCAAACCTCCTTTCCATCCATTTTTTAAAGCTTGAATGCATACATACATTCTTAAGAATCTTCTTTTTCCTTGTTCCAAAGCCTCTCTAGATATATTTATGATAACATCAGTACCTGGGTTGCTGTCCCTCAATTCTTGAGCATAACCCTCCAACTTATTGAATTCATCAATGTAGCTACCCTCCAATTTCTCTAACACGAGCCTTTTAACCCTCTTCATCTTGGAATAACTAACATTCAAATTAAAATTATCATCCAAATCTTGTCTCATATCATTAACACTGTACTTTGGATTATTCTGAAGTTTTTTCTTGAAGTAGTGTGCTAAAGCTTCTTGAGTGGCTCTTCTATTCTTAAAAGCATTTTCACCACATGAGTGTTTGGTGTTCAAGGTTTTAATTTTGAATCCTTGATTTTTCCTATCTTCAGATATCAAACACTCAAATGGACAACCAATATCACACAAATATCTCAATCTTGTAGAGTCACTTTTTTCAACTTTAAGTGCAACCTTTCTAACAATAGAGTAAAAACTCACAATTCGTTTAGCTTCTTTAAGATCTTTAAAGCACATACCATTTTCCAACTCTAAGAATCTGTCTAGCTTGTCATTGATCTCTCTTTTTTTTTCCTTTCTAAAGACTTCCAACTCATCACTATTGTAATCACTAGGAATAGGTTCATTCTGATCCTCTTCCTCTTCATTTGATTCACAATCTGTTGCTACCTCTACTGGCACAACAACGTAAGGCTTGTTCAGGTCACAAATATTATGAATAACAACAGTAGCTTCACCCTCATCTACAACAAATAATTGAAGAACACCCTCATCTCAAGCAAATAATACCTACCAGTTGGTCCTGTTACTAACATTTGTTTCACAGCCCTAAACCCACATTTATTAATGAACTCTGAGCAAATGTCAATATATGACAGCAAATCCACATCATAACCATGCCAGGTTTCATTTAATTTTTTAAAGTATACAACTTGAGGAGAAAGGACCCACTTGCCCCCATAGTTAAATACTAAATCCACTTTTTTGGTCATTCTTCAAATTTTTCACATGGAAGACAAAAAAAGTGAAAAAGAATTGTCAGCTATAAACAAAACAACTTATAGGAAAACTAACATTATTTAATATAAAGATAAAGGTACTAAAGTTATAGGGACCACTAACATTATTTATTCACATGGAATACAACACAAAACAAACAAAAAGGCACAAATTGGGACCAATGAAATCATACACATACCAACCACACACATACCTCACTCGAGAACAATCTATAAAACATGTAAGAAGCAATAAAAGACTCTAACATCAGAAAATAATATATAATGTTAACACTACACAAATTTCACAACTCTATAGTACAAGAGACAAAATGCAATAAAAAATTGAATAAAACTAAACCCTAACTGTTTACGAAATACATTTAATCGAACAACCATTACACAATATTTATGAAAATTACTAAAAGTAAGTCTTCAGTTCTTACTTTATAGGAGTAGAATCGATTTCTTCACTTTGGCTTGAACATCGCCGCAATTCCAAGAACTGATGATGTTGGGGGAAATGTTTAGGGTTTTTTTTAAAAAAGAAATGGGTAATGGATGTTTTATTTGGATGGGTTGGGTATTTTGAAAGATGGGTCGGGTCGATCCGGGTGGATAGGGTGGTTTGGGTCAAACTAATTAGATTATAATTAATTAAATTTTTAACCAATTACAACATGCCACGTAATAAATGAAATAATTAAATATATTGACTTAGTAGTCTGTTAGTCAAAAGGGCAAAATAGGTCCCTAAATGTTAACCCCAAGGGTATTTTAAGGCCAAAAGATAAACGAGGGATATTTTTGTACCAATTCTAATACTATAAGGGTATTTTAGACCCTTCTCCGTATTTTTTATGTGAAAAATCAATAATATGATACATAAATTAGTAAGATAGAATGATTCTGATGTAATCTATATTAATCTACATAAAATCTCAAACCATTCTTTAAATTAATTAATATTAATTTATCGATTAAATAATCTCTATAAAATAATAAAATTTCATGGTCCCACGTATATTAATTTGTAAAGATTTTATTGTAGTTAGTGAAAGCTCATTAGAAATTGTAAGTATTGTCCATGATTATGAATGTGCGTAAGGTAATAATATCGAATATAACTTACATAAATCCTATAGTGTAAGGACCTAAATTACATTCTATCTCTATTCTTTTTCAATTTATAAAAATTCCTCAAAATTACTGTTATCCGGATATATAGCAAAGAACCCGGATACATTAAATCTAATACATTGAAACAAAATCAGTTACACCTTTAAAGGAAAGAGAATATAAAATTGATGTGAGTTCCCCAAATCACGCTAATTTAGTTAATTTCAATCTCTCCCAAATCTTAAAAGGTTCAATCAAATCAAAATTCATATTTTCTATTCACAATGCTCTTCCAAATTCGCCAAATTCAATTCAAAATTAAAATTTTCTTCTCTCAATTCTCTTCCAAATCGTCTAGTTTCAAACAATTAAAATTTTCTTCTTTTAATTCTCACCCAAATTGAAATCGTAATACATTAAAAAAATTCAAGTACAATAGCTAATTTTATTGGTATGTATATCTACAAATTTGAATAATTAATACATTGTTCAATGGATGAATCAACTAATTGTTGTCCATTGTTAATTGCGCTCTCATGTTATAGTATCTGGACTCCTCTTGAATGCTTATGCAAAGATATTAAATTTCTCATATATTAGTGGCACCATATTTGGAAGGAAAAAAATGAAAGAAATATTTTAAAATTTAGGCAAGGCGTTTATTTTGCAGTGAGAGGGGGAACATCACTTGATTTTGCCTACTTGTTGGACAACTGGGTTGATTAAAACGATATGATATCTTCTTTTTGCAAATTTACTTAAGGTAATAGCTCTGAGTCGTCCATGTTGCTATGAAATTATACATTTGTATCTGCTACACATTGAAACAATGTGTTAGTTTTGATAGATACATGTATATGTGGTTATTGATATGTAGCAGATACGTTTAGTATAAATTCAATTTGATATATCATGTCAAAAAAAATTAGTGTATTTTATATTACTATTTATGTATCCTATTTTGTTTGAGAAATATTGTATTTATAAAAAGAAACATGATACATATAATTATTCTAGGTAACAATTTTTTGTGTGGGATACACAAAACAACATTGATTAGTTGATACATATAATGATATATGTAATAAAGTTTGTAAAACTGTTGAATTTGATATATATTATGTATCATGCATCTATCAATTAATTTGCTACACAGTGCTTTAGATACATAACATTCAGGTTTATGTATGAACTGTATTTATTGAGATTGATACATTATTGTTTGGTAAGTTATGTATCAGATACACTTAGTATGAATTTATATTTACATATCATGCCTAAAAAAATTAATGCATGATATATTATTGCCTATATTTCCCATCTTATTTTTCTTAAAAAATAATATATTTTATTTTTTTAGAAAAACATATACATGTAATTGTTTCAAATAACATATTTTTTTGCGCATGATACATTACACGAAGTTTATGAATCAAATACCTTTATCTTGAACATGATAAACACTAATCAAATATTCAATAACATTAGAGTTATGTATCAATACCTTAAATATGAACATGATACATTGCATAAAGCTATCGGAGCAGTGATGTATCGAATCAATGATAACACTAAAAAAGACTTATTTAAAATCAAAATAAGCGAAATACATTGAAAGTAAAGCCAAAAAACTAACAAAATCAAACCAACGGAATAAAATGTGTCAAGACCGCCATTAGAAATTTCTGAAACCATTTCAAATGCATTCAAAGATGAACTATGTGCATCAACAAGGTTTTTCTACCTCTCTTCAATAAAGAGACTGGGAGTAAAAGATTCAATAATTTTTTAAGATGAAAAAATTTAAAAAAAAAAAATTGAAGTGGATGAAAGAAATCTACCTCTTGAATAATTTGAAATCTTTTATTGAAAAGAGAAAAGATTTGAAATTCAAAAATAAATTTATGAAAGTAACTGTGGAGAAATTTTTAGAGTGAAAAAAGGAAGAAAATTAGGAGATTTCAAATTAATATATCTGAAAAAAGGAATGAGAGCAAAAAAGATTATTTTTTATATTTTTTGAAATGGTAGGGAAAATAAAAAAATATGATGATTAATGATGTATAGTTAGGTAATTTTTTCTAATATCAAATATCAAAAGCCCATTAGACTAAAAAGCCTATTATAAATTGTAAGTCTTGTCCATGATTATGAGTAAGGGTGTACATGTTGGTTTGGATTTTTCAAATATCAAACTAAACCATTTGTTTCTAATTTCTGAATTTATAAAACAATAAAACTCGGGTTTTAAACTTCGCATCAGGTTTTTCAAATTTTTTTGATAAATTACGCATACAAACATATAATTTACTTCTACTTCAAAAAAAAATTTAGTCCTATCCAAATGCAACTATTTAAGTTATTTCTTAAGCAAATAACATAAAATATAATATGATTAATGAGACTAAAATATCTGACAAAAAATATTAATGACGTCGCGTAAAACAAATATTGCAAACTTTTATAAGTCATAATGAAACTGATCATAATTTAAAAGTATTAAATTATGCTAAAATAAGTATTGTAAGTATTAGTTACATGACCAAATATTAAAAGAAAGTAAAATTAGATTATGCATTTTAATTGTCTAAACTTATGTAAAACTAAAAAACAAATTTTTAATATTATTGTCATTCTTAGTGTTGAATTGATTTTTTGTATGCGTTAGTATTAGTTTGATTTTGATTTAAACTATGTTATAATTAACAACATGTATGAATTATAAAAAAAATTTAAAAATTATATCAAAGTAAATATTTTCACATATAAAATAAAATTTTAAAATTATATATATAATGTCGGGTTGATTTTGTCTCGGATTGATTTTTTTAGTTGAAGCCAACTCAACTCAAATATATTTGAGTTTTTTTTCAACACCAAATCGAGTTTTTTTTCAATTTGATTCGATTTAACGGTTGGTTCAATTTTTAGTTTGATTTTGTACACCCCTAATAATGAGTGTGAGTAAGGTGAAAATATAAAAAATTCATTAATTATTGAAAGCCTATTAGAATTGTAAGTCTTGTCCATGATTATGAGTGTGAGTAAAGTGACAGTATAAAAAAGGGCAACTTTCACATATAGCAAATAAAAAATTCATATTTGTATGCTATAGCAAACTTTGCATAATTGCGCTCCGTAGCAAACATAAAACTGTATAATTTGCTATACATATACAATTGTATAATTCGCTGGCCTAAATTGTATAATTCGCTGGCCTATTTCGCTGCAATTGTATAATTTGTTTTGCATACAGTTGAATCGAATTAAAATGTAAGTATATTGCATAATTATAAGTGTATAGCAAGAAGATATATGTTTTTCTCGCTTTATACAAAAACAGAAACACAATATATACACTTTTGTTGTATAAAGCTAGAGAAAATTGTATTTCACTGCAATTGTATAATTCGCAATTGTATAATACGTTGGCCTTTTTCTCTGCAATATTTGAAGTAAAATGTTTGTAAATTGTATAATTGAGTGTATAACACGAAGATATACATTTTTGCATGTGTATATACAATTTTCTCTCGCTTTATACAAAATAGAAACAGAATTATACACTTCTGTGTATAAAGCGAGAGAGGCGAGCGAGAATGGAGAGTGGCGAGCGAGATTTTTGGGAGAGAGACGCTGGCAAGTTTTAGCTAATGTTTGCTATGGAGCACAATTAAATCAAACCCTAGCTATTCCATTTAATTTAGGTTATTAGTTTGCTATTATATACAATTTTCCCTATAAAAAACTCATTAGTTATTGAAAGCCCATTAGAAATTTTAAGCTTGTCAGTGATTATGATGTGAGCAGGTGATAATATCAAAAACTCATTAGTTCTTGAAAGTCCATTAGAAATTTTAAGTCTTGTCCTTGTTTATGATGTGTGTAGTCGATAAATCAAATGCCAATTAGTTATGATAAATGTGTGGGAAGCCCATTAGAAATTGTAACTGTTGCCCATGACTATGAGTTGAGTGTTAGGTGATAATATCAAAAGCTCATTAGTTATTAGAAGCCTATTAGAAATTGTAAGTCTTATCCATGATTATGAGTGTGAGTAAGGTGATAATATTTAAAGTCCATTAATTATTAGAAGCTCATTAGAAATTTTAAGTGTTGTTCATAATATTATTATCTAATCAGTGTATCAAGTCCAATTATGATAAATGAAAATGAACAAAATGAATAATAGAAATGAATTTATTTTGACATAAAATTTTACAAATTTTAGAAAGAATTGTTTTAGAATTATTCAAACGTCTATCATATGATTTTCTAAATTATCATGTCGAACTGCCATGGGATAAAAAATGTTTTATAGGAAAAAAGGTTTGATATATCCTTTAACTTTGTTATTTAGAGCTAGTATACCCCTCGTTATAAAAATGGATTCGTATATACCCATAATGTTATACAAATGATTCATATATACCCCTTTTCTCTCACGAAAGTGAACAACTTAATTTAAATTGATTTTAATTATATTTTTAGAATAATATAATCTATATGAGATATATTGATCCTCCTCACACATTTTTTTTTACTTTTTTATTTCAACGACTATTTTAAAATTATTATTTTTATGGTCAAATTTATTTATGTTTCACTAATTTTCTTGTAAAAATTATTATACATGCCCCAATATTATTCTTACAAATACAAAATTCAAATTATAATATAGCCGCAAAATTATATTTTTAATTTTTTCCTTACATTAATGAGTGAAAGAAATAAAAGATGTTAAAAAGTAATTTATGTGTGAAAAAGATTATAATATAACTTGAATTTTGCTAGAAGGATACCCCCACATGAACTTTTTAAAATTTTATAGTCAAAAGAATAAATTCAAAAAAAAAAAATTCTTTTTCGCTAAATGATGGGCATATGTAAGCTCCTTCTGATAGGGATATCTGTGATCATTTGTATAACGATAAGGATATATATGAGTAACTTTTATAACGAGGGATATGATCATAAACTTTTTCATGTTTTATATTTCAAGGACAAAATATCAAAATGATTCGCACGATCAAATTAAGACATTAAATATCCGTTACAATTCAACAAAAAAATCGATCGTGATACTAATTTTAAATATTTTTATTGAAGTAAAAAATGACTAAATGTTATCTTTTCATGTATGTAAAATTTGACTAAAATTTAAGTCATATATGTCTGATTCTTTTTAATCAATTTTGTTTTGTTCTTGGAATTCAACAATTCAATATACCCAAATCTTCTCCAAATAAGTTAAACATTTGAAAGTTAAAATTTCATATATATAAAAAACAAACTCCAATCGTCAAGAACAATAAATCTAACAAGCTCATTTTACCATAATGATAACGTGACATTATTTTTCAATCGATTATTTAAACTTACATTTTAAATTTGAAATTTCTTAAACCATTATATTTCAATTTCTATATACCTATTTAAAACATACCTTTGTACAACAAATATATTTGAAGTCACTATTTTTAAATGATTGCAACCAAATATAAGTGGTGTGATTTTTTCTCCTTTTTACATTTTCTGTTGTTATAAGATCGAAGCCCAAAATGTAAACCCAAGGCCCAAAAGCCCTTTAGCAACGCCAATCTCTCTGTCATATATAAACGAAGGAAAAACCTAGTTAGGGTTTCATCCATCGTCAGTCATACCAGCAAGGACAAGTGCAGAAAAATGGTGAAATTCCTTAAGCCAAACAAAGCCGTAGTGGTTCTCCAAGGCAAGTACGCCGGGAGGAAAGCGGTGATTGTTCGAGCATTCGACGATGGGACACGTGACAGGCCATACGGGCATTGTTTAGTCGCCGGCGTAGCTAAGTACCCGAAGAAAGTGATCCGTAAGGACTCTGCGAAAAAGCAGGCGAAGAAGTCACGCGTAAAGACTTTCATCAAGCTTGTCAATTACAACCACATCATGCCTACTCGTTACACCCTGGATGTTGATTTGAAGGAAGCCGTTACAGTCGATTGCCTTCAGTCACGTGATAAGAAGGTTACTGCTGCTAAGGAGGCTAAAGCTAAGTTTGAAGAGCGTTTCAAAACTGGGAAAAATCGCTGGTTCTTCACTAAGCTTAGATTTTGAGTGGTTTGCTCTTAATTTGGTAATTTTCTGTTCTGGATATTCAGAATATTTGCTCTGTTTTGTTCTTGTTCAAACAACTTTTAATTTGAAATGATAGATCTGGTTTTATCTCTAATCATTGTTCGAATTGCTAATGTTTTCTATATCTATGCTTTTGTGATTTATATTGTAATTATTATGATGAAATGAGTGTATACCTAACATGACTACCTACCAATCCCAGTATGATCTTTGATAAGTGCAGCTAGTTTGTTACCACTATATTGTGTATGGTGGTTACAATTTAAGATTGTTTTTGGTCTTTACGTCTATGTTGTGGTATCACATAGGGTATGCTGTTGTTGTATAAGCTGTGACTCTAGAGAATTTAAATTCGTAACATATATTGCTTTCTGAGGCGTTGCGTGCATTGACCTATTAATATTCGATGGATGTGTCAAGGAAAGCATATAATGATGTCAATCCAAAGTCCTATAGTGAGTTAAGTGAACTGTCTTCTTGTCTAGTTTGCTTGATAGTTGGATTGCAACATGATAAGAATTCGTCTGTGTCTTGTGTAACTGTTTCCTTAGAAGTGACTTTAGTTTTTGTTCTTAATGATTGTGTGTTGCTTCATATGGTGAACTCTCTCTTAAAATTTAAGTGAGGGATGTTCAAGTTTCCGAAGCATAAATGAATAGTCAGTATCAAACAGCATGGTGTATTTCAATTGCATTTTGCTACCTGTCTCCTGCTACATCCTATTTTGTCATTTCCAAGCTTTAGGAAAATTCTTTCTTCATGAGATTGAATGAATGCAGTTTAGTTGTTCTGATATTTACTTTCAGATTATAGCAAGTGCTGTTTAGGGTTTTATGATCAGTATTTTGATAAATACCAAATTAGTAGTATGATCTTTGATAAGTGCTTCTAGTTTGTTACCTTTGTATTGGTGTATGGTGGTTGCAATTCAAGATTGTTGTAGGTCTTTTACCAGTGTATAGGTTTATGTTGTGGTATTACACGTGGTATGTTGTTGTAATGAATACACATAAGCTGTGACACTAGTAAATTTGAATTGGTAATATATATTGCTTTCTGAGGCGTTGCGTGCATTGACCTATTAATGTCCGATGGACGTGTCAAGGAAAGCATAGAATGATATCAATCCAAAGTCCTTTAGTGATTTAAGTAAACTGGTTTTTTATCTAGTTTGCTTGATGGTTGGATTGCAACATTTAATTATCAAAATTCCGTCTGTCTTGTGGAAATGTTTCCTCAGAAGTTCACTTCTCAGTTTTTTTTTTAGTTCTTGTTGTTTATGTGTTGCTTCATATGGTGAACTCTCTCTTAAAATTGAAGTGAGGGATGTTCAAGTTTCCGAAGCATAGATGAATAGTCAGTATTAAACAGCATGATGCAAGTCAATTACATCTTGCTACCTGTCTCCTGCTACATTCTATTTTGTTATTTCCAAGCTTTAGGAGTACTTTCCTCTTCCTGATATTGAGAGATTGCAATTTTGTTGTTCCGATATGTACTTTCAAATTATAGCCAGTGCTGTTTAGAGTACTGTTAATGTTGTTTGGACTTGGGATTTCTCAGTCATAGAAGAAAGTATAGTAGCATCAATTTTGTTATGAGTTGCATGTATGATACGGATGTCATTTGTAATTAAGGGATGTCCTCTAATTAACTTAACGTAACCTTATTTTTGAGATATTTGCGTCCCTCTGGTGAATATTGTTGAAAATGTTTTCTTCATGGAATGAGAAGTTTTGTTTCTTAACATGTTGCAAGTATAGTTGCCAAACCACTTTTGTTAAAAAGGTTCAAAGCCCATCATATTTGTTAGTTACTCAAGAGTGTAAAGGTATATCAGTGTTTGCAATGTTTACTTGTTTTGATTAAAATTTTCATTAATATTTGGTCGAGCGGTTAATTGCTGGCCTCTTAGATGCCTTATAAACTGAAAGTATAGGGTTTACCTAACTACCTGTAAATTATCCGTTCTTCAATTATGGCATTTTTATGACAATAATATAATATAACTAATACCAACAATAGTAATAAGTAGATTTAAAATTCCGATGCTAAATAGAATTTTTCTGAATGATTTGTCTTTCTTAATTGGATAAGGGATATAAGTTAAATCATTTTATACTAACTCGATGAATATAACTATAGAAAATGAAACAACTATATTTTTAATTATGAAATTTCTTACTTCATGAGATATTCTTATTTATTCTTATTTTGTTATCAAACGACCCTTGAGAGAATAACTGTTCTTGTTTAAAAATTAAAATGAAAATCTTAGCAAATAAAGAGGAGAGTGATATGGTGTCATTACGAAGTGTCATTTTGATAATCTAGTGAAAAAAAAAAGCCATTTCATTTCTTATATTGATAAATGCTTATCCGACGAGGAAGCAGACAGAAGAGTAATACTATAATATGCCATTGATTGTGTGAGAGGAAATTTTCCAAGTTACAACCAGAACACTTGAATATGCGTAATCCTTCAGGAGATGCAGAAAGATCATGAGAAGATAAAGAAATGTCATACCTGAAGATAGTCGGCGACACCAAAATTGGAAGCTTATAATGATGGAACGAAGGGACGTTATCACTAAAAGTTATTTAGTCATGATTATAGAGGGAAGTTGTCGCTAGAAGTTGTTTAGTTATGATTAGAGCCGTCAAAATGGACTATTTTGACTTAGCAGATAGAGATGGCGCTATCAAAACTATGATTGGGACAGGGTTGGGATATAATTTTGTAAGTCATTTAAAATAAGGACTTGTATGCTCGGCTTATATAAGCTATTGACCTTTGATGTTTGATTAAGGTTGAGCTTAGGTCTGATTATGGGCCAAAACTTTTATTCAAGGGAAGTTTATAAACTGATATAATCTAATTACTTAGATACACTATGTTGTAAACTTGTAATACTACCAGATGTTGGTAAGCAGCAATGTAGGCAACAACTTTATACTCGGCTTCAGTAGAAGATCTAGAGACAGTAGGTTGCTTCTTTGCACGTCAAGAGATAAGATTAGAGCCTAAAATTACTGTGAATTCAGTAGTGGAACGTCGACTATCTGGGCAGCCAGCCCAATCAGCATCAGAATAGAACACCATTGTAGAATTGGATGATGATGCGCTAAGAAAAAGACCATGTGTAATAGTACCTTGCAAGTACCTAAAAATACGCTTCATCGAGTGCATATGAGTGGTACGAGGAGCATGCATCAATTGCGAGACAACACTTACAACATAAGCAATATCAGGATGAGTCAACGTTAAATATTGAAGTGCACCTACTATGCTCCGATATTCTATAGGATCTGAAAACAACTCACCATCCAACAAGTGAAAGGGAAGTTCAAGAAGCAAAAGAGGTATAAATGGGCTTGCAAGTATGAATATGAAACTTAAGCAATGAATCAAATACATATTTCTGCTAAGATAGATGAAGATCAGTAGATGTACGGGTAGCATGAACACCAAGAAAGTAATGGAGATCACCAAGATCTTTCATGGCAAATTGACGTGACGGGTAGCATGGACACTAAGAAAGTAATGGAGATCACCAAGATCTTTCATGGCAAATTGACACGAAAGAACCTTAATGAAATCATCAATATGGAAACATAATTTTCTCTTGCAGCAATTAATTCACTAGCCCCTTCTCAGGATTTCATTGATCACGTTTTATTCGACCTTGGAAAAGAGTATGACACCTTGGTTGGCATCATTACATATTTTCCTGGTCACTTATAGCTTGAAGAGCTTTGCACAAAACTTTTACTTCATGAGCAAAGGTTGCAGCGTTTCAAGGAACTTGACTCGCCAATTATGCATCAAGTATTTGCTGCACATTCCGTTTCTACACCTACTCAAGACTTTGGCTCTCAATTTGGTTCTGGTCGTGGTCGAGGTCGATCTTCTTCCAGAAGTCGTGGACGTGGTGGCAAAGGTTGTGGCTTTGGTGGTCGCGTGTAGCAACCACAAATAAACTCTAGCAACCATAATACACGCATTAGTGCAACTGGACAACCACAGTTAGGTAATAGTGGTACTTACCCTTTCTCCTATAATTCATATTCTGTAGGTAGTAAGTCATATTAGGACTCTTAAAATCTTATTAGGACTATTGTTAGGACTCTTAGAATCTTATTAGTACTCTTACTTATGTGTAAGTATATCAGTACATGATTTGTACATGATTTCCTATATATATAGTAATACAGAGTCAGGCTCGTTGATTTGCTTATGCTATTCACAAATACATTCTCATGGTATCACATAACCAGAAATCCATCTAATTTCTTCTCTACGACATGTCGTCTTCTTCTTCCACTACACCAGTCGTTCCTTCTAGCGTCACTACAATTCCAGGTTCAAATCTTCCTTCAAGTGTTTTAAATATTCATTCAAGTTTTCCTTCTAGCATTAGTACTATTGCAGGTTCAAGTTTTCCTTTCTTTGGTCTGCCTCCTCCTGTTAGCATAGATTCTCTGACTCTACCAAATTTCGATTCTGTTGCTGATCTTGCTACCCATATTGTCACCAATTTAGTGACCATTAAGTTAGGTTCTGTGGAGGAGTACCTTACATGGCGCGCTCAGTTCACCTCTCTACTATTTTCCCATGAGCTTATAAGGTTCGTTGATGGCTCAATTCCTCACCCTTTTCCTCTTCTTGGTGATGCATCTTGGCAATCACCAACCAAATCCTCTCTATCGCTCTTGGATAAAAAATGATCAAAGTGTTCGTTCTTGGTTATTCGCAACACTATCCCGTGAAGTTTTTCTTGATGTTCGTCTTCTTCCAACATCCATAGATATATGGTTATCCTTACAGCGACACTATATGGATGCGAGTCAGGCTAAATCTATTGAGTTGAAACGCCAACTCACCACCTTGTGAAAAGATGATAATATGAGTATTGGTCAATACCTTCACAATGCCAAACAAATAGCTAATTCTCTTGTAGCAATTAATTCACCAGTTCCATCTTAGGATTTCATTGATCACGTTTTACTCGACCTTGGAAAAGAGTATGACACCTTGGTTGGCATCATTACATATTTTCCTGGTCACTTATAGCTTGAAGAGATTTGCACAAAACTTTTACTTCATGAGCAAAGGTTGCAGCGTTTCAAGGAACTTGACTCGCCAATTATGCATCAAGCATTTGCTGCACATTCCGTTTCTACACCTACTCAAGACTTTGGCTCTCAATTTGGTTCTGGTCGTGGTCGAGGTCGATCTTCTTCCAGAAGTCGTGGACGTGGTGGCAAAGGTTGTGGCTTTGGTGGTCGCGTGTAGCAACCACAAATAAACTCTAGCAACCATAATACACGCATTAGTGCAACTGGACAACCACAGTTAGGTAATGGTGGTACTTACCCTTTCTCCTATAATTCATATTCTGTAGGTAGTAAGTCATATTAGGACTCTTAAAATCTTATTAGGACTATTGTTAGGACTCTTAGAATCTTATTAGTACTCTTACTTATGTGTAAGTATATCAGTACATGATTTCCTATATATATAGTAATACAGAGTCAGGCTCGTTGATTTGCTTATGCTATTCACAAATACATTCTCATGGTATCACATAACCAGAAATCCATCTAATTTCTTCTCTACGACATGTCGTCTTCTTCTTCCACTACACCAGTCGTTCCTTCTAGCGTCACTACAATTCCAGGTTCAAATCTTCCTTCAAGTGTTTTAAATATTCATTCAAGTTTTCCTTCTAGCATTAGTACTATTGCAGGTTCAAGTTTTCCTTTCTTTGGTCTGCCTCCTCCTGTTAGCATAGATTCTCTGACTCTACCAAATTTCGATTCTGTTGCTGATCTTGCTACCCATATTGTCACCAATTTAGTGACCATTAAGTTAGGTTCTGTGGAGGAGTACCTTACATGGCGCGCTCAGTTCACCTCTCTACTATTTTCCCATGAGCTTATAAGGTTCGTTGATGGCTCAATTCCTCACCCTTTTTCTCTTCTTGGTGATGCATCTTGGCAATCACCAACCAAATCCTCTCTATCGCTCTTGGATAAAAAATGATCAAAGTGTTCGTTCTTGGTTATTCGCAACACTATCCCGTGAAGTTTTTCTTGATGTTCGTCTTCTTCCAACATCCATAGATATATGGTTATCCTTACAGCGACACTATATGGATGCGAGTCAGGCTAAATCTATTGAGTTGAAACGCCAACTCACCACCTTGTGAAAAGATGATAATATGAGTATTGGTCAATACCTTCACAATGCCAAACAAATAGCTAATTCTCTTGTAGCAATTAATTCACCAGTTCCATCTTAGGATTTCATTGATCACGTTTTACTCGACCTTGGAAAAGAGTATGACACCTTGGTTGGCATCATTACATATTTTCCTGGTCACTTATAGCTTGAAGAGATTTGCACAAAACTTTTACTTCATGAGCAAAGGTTGCAGCGTTTCAAGGAACTTGACTCGCCAATTATGCATCAAGCATTTGCTGCACATTCCGTTTCTACACCTACTCAAGACTTTGGCTCTCAATTTGGTTCTGGTCGTGGTCGAGGTCGATCTTCTTCCAGAAGTCGTGGACGTGGTGGCAAAGGTTGTGGCTTTGGTGGTCGCGTGTAGCAACCACAAATAAACTCTAGCAACCATAATACACGCATTAGTGCAACTGGACAACCACAGTTAGGTAATGGTGGTACTTACCCTTTCTCCTATAATTCATATTCTGTAGGTAGTAAGTCATATTAGGACTCTTAAAATCTTATTAGGACTATTGTTAGGACTCTTAGAATCTTATTAGTACTCTTACTTATGTGTAAGTATATCAGTACATGATTTCCTATATATATAGTAATACAGAGTCAGGCTCGTTGATTTGCTTATGCTATTCACAAATACATTCTCATGGTATCACATAACCAGAAACCCATCTAATTTCTTCTCTACGACATGGCGTCTTCATCTTCCACTACACCAGTCGCTCCTTCTAGTCACTACTATTCCAGATTCAAATCTTCTTTCAAGTGTTTCAAATCTTCCTTCAAGTTTTCCTTCTAGCATCAGTAGTATTGCAGGTTCAAGTTTTCCTTTCTTTGGTCTGCCTCCTCCCGTTAGCATAGTGTAACACCTTGAAAATTCAAGACTCATTGTAAAGACTAACATAGGTTTCATAAAGTCTTAACACAGTTTCTAAGTCCTTTTTTAATGAATATATGTCATTTAGGAGATTTAAGAATCAAAACGTCCAAAATGTTCGAGAAGTTGGTTCAAAGGGATCATAATGTGCCTTAGCCTACTTAACTAAGTTTTAGGAGTAGGATTTGTGCGAACGTTGGTGAAAAGGTAACTAATGGGTGTTTTAGTTGTTCCATGGTTGAAACGTCCAGGTACAACTCCCTAAGGACTAACCAAGGATCCTTGAGGAGGACCCTTGCAGTTTGATGCAACACTGCCTGGCAGTGTGCACCGACAGGACAGACGACGGCTCGTGTGTGGATCGACGGGTCGTCGATGCCACCTTCGTCCCACACTTAGGCTGGTGGAGAAGGTCCCTTCACCTGTATAATTTTTGGAATCATCGACGGAGTGCGAAGGTGCAGGCTACGGTTCGTGTGTGGATCGACGGGCCGTCGATGCCACCATCGTACCACACTTAGAAAATTGGAGAAAAGCCTCGCCTGCACCAGTCTCTGATCGTACTTACGGATGTGCAGCACAGACCGTTGTAGACCAACAATCCGTCGATCCAAGTCTCGTCGATGGGGTAGGCAAATTCCTGCATGCTTTAAATTAAGTTTATTTAATTAATTAAGTGGTTTAGGAGCTATTTGGGGATTAAAGAGAGACTAACTAAGTTGATTAAGTCCTACTATAAATACCATCAACCCTCATTAACCAAAACACAACTCTCAAATAAACCCTCTTCCTTCTCTCTTCTTTCTCTCTCTCTAATTGGAAGACTCTGTAGAAGCTTAGCTTGGAAGGTGAACTGTGGGATGGAAAAGGGTGGATTCTTCATCAAATTGTTGAGAAAACATTAAGGTATGAGTTCTATTCACCTTTGAGATCTTTTCCTCAAAGGGTTCCTTCAAAATAGATTTTCAAAAAGTCGAGTTTATTATGGGTTTCATCCAATTATGAAATTTATGTTATGGATTGAGTTGTTAATAAATTTTTTGGGTTATATTGAGTAGATTAACATGTAATTCAATTTGTTTATGGTAAATATTGATGGTTTGGTCTAAATTGAAGAATATGATCCTCTATCCCTAACTCTAGGTAGTGATCTTGACCTATATTGTATTATGATCATTCAATTGAATTGGTTGTTGATTTGATTACTATCCTATGGTGCTATTATGATTAAATTAAGATGAATTATAGGCCTATCATTCTAGTTCTTGAGATGTGATTTAGGGTTATGAATTATCATGTGAAATTAGCCTATATACCTTGTCTCAAGTTATGATCTAAAGATGAATTGTGTTATAGAGATACAATTGACTTTGTTATCTTATTGGTTATCATTGTGTGATGATGTTACTCCCCGAGTTGGGTTGAGTTATGGGTTGATGGTAAGACCTAGATGATAGACTATGATGAAGACTTGGTAAGTCTTAGAATCTCTATCTTTACTTCCAAATGTGATTAATTATTGTTAAGTCATGATATTACATTGGAGTATGCCTTATACTAGGATTATAGGGTGGTATGATGTTGAATTGAAATGTCTTGACTATGTTGTGAGGTTGATTAAGGTGTATGCGCTATAAGGATGGTGAAAACTATCAATGAGCTTTAATATGTTATGAAATGCTAAAGTGTTAACCTCACTTATATGAATTGTGATGAAAGGACTTATACTTATACAATTCTTATTCAGATATTGATGATGATGATTATACGAGGGGTAGACACTATGGCCTAAATTAATTTATGATTGATAATTAAAGGCTTAAAGACATTTCAAAAAGGGACTCTAGCTTAGTACTGAGTTAAATAGATAGAGAAGTGTCCTTTCCCACATAGGAAAGGTAGGAACACTACATTACTATTGACATTGGAGACTATAATGCCTGGCGCATAAAGAGGGTCCCAACTAAATCTCCTAATTCTTGAACTATGTTGCCCTATAGGAATACTAGCTAGTGGATCCACGTAGTTGCTATGTTTCATGTTTTGGTACTACCTTGGCAATTAGTACACCTTCTTTCGGTGTATGGTTTCATGACACAGAATTCCACACTAGCACATGTGGTCTATGTCGGTTAGGGCAAGATGTTTCCAAAAGGTAAAATGAATTAAGGGATTTGAACCCTAACTTGGATAACCTAATGGGTCTAGCTTAGTCTAGGTAGGGGTATGAACTCTACCTAGACATTGCACTAGTTAGCCTCGAAGAGAGTCTTAGGAGGAGGTTATTATATGTTTATGTTATGATAATATATGACGTATATATGATGACCATGGCATATTGTTGATACTATATGTTGAGTAGTTCATTTATGAAATGCGTTGGATTATAATGATAATATCCGATGAAATGCAAGCCTAAATTCCATGATATGTAAAGTTGGACATTGGTCATGTTTTCTTGTTGAGGATACTTGATTACGTTAGATTCTGTGGAGGACTAACTCACATGGCGCACTCATTTCACCGCTCTATACTTTCCCATGAGCTTATAGGGTTCGTTGATGTCACGACCCAAAAATCACGAGTCGTGATGGCACCTATGTTCCCAACCGATAGGTAAGCCAACCCAACAAGTATCACCAATTCAACTTAAGCGTGAGAAAGATAAGTATCAAACTAATATCTAACATACTAAGTATTCAAATAATTGCGGAATATAAATAAAACTACCCCAAGATTTAGTGTCATAAGTACAAGAGCTTCTACAATATGATACAATTCCAAACTAATATAAAAATCTAAACTTAAGAATTATCCTATCAGCATAACAAAATAACCTAGTAAATAGAGGTAGACTGAAGGTGTGGGCCGCAGAATATCCCAAACAGCACACCACAACTCCAAGATAATTCAAACTCATATC
Organism: Solanum arcanum; assembly: GCA_027789145.1. NCBI lineage: Eukaryota > Viridiplantae > Streptophyta > Magnoliopsida > Solanales > Solanaceae > Solanum > Solanum arcanum. The sequence goes on along the minus strand of CM050939.1, from coordinate 61,948,217 downwards.
CAATCTCGAAGAACGTTCCCAAATTGAAAGTCAATCACTCAATCTGCACCACAAAAAGTGCAGCAAGTGTAGTATGAGTACGAAACCACGTGTACCCAGTATGTCTCATTGACCGACAACGAAGAAGTAGTGACGGGAGTTATATAAGAAAATAAATTCTTAGATTGTACAAGTATATATATATATTACACTTACTATTTAAGTTTCATCAATAAAGGAAATCAACATTTAATATTTTCCAAACACCAAACGAAACATATAGTCATCAAGAATGAATGATGGGATGAAATGCAATGCAATATGATGCCATGTAATGATATGTCTCGTATCACCCAAGACTCACTCAACCGTATATACATGATACTCGCCGGAAATACATCGAGAGTTCATGACCCATGGGGGACTCGCGAGGTCCATATACCGACACGGACGATCTCCACGTGTCTGTGCGGACGATCTCAACGCACTATCATAATATCAAATAATTTTCGCACGGACGGTCTCCACGTGCCCAAATTACAATCTTAACATCTCACCATCCCCAAAGTCGGACGATCTCCACGCGCCCAACTTATACTCGCCTCATGTCTATGCATGTGCACAATATTATTTCAATAGAGGGGATGATGATGCATCTCAATCAATCAATATGAACATAATACATAACCACCTCAATTATCACAACTATACGGGTGAAATAAATAAAACACAACCACACATGGAATTCAAGTCAATAATATATCAGCTAATGCCCATATGCTTTGGCATTCTCAAATTTCAATCCACATTCTATAATAGAAATTTTCCTTTTTATAACACCGGTACTCGTACCAATGCCCGTCACACCATTGATACGAGACCACCACTTTTTCCCCCCCTTACTCCATTGTCTATTTTCATTTTTAATCTTTAATTAGGAAAACATCCTTCAACAAGTCTAAAAAGTCTTAACATACCTCAAGTGCCGAATTCGTGTCACGAATCTTTACGATAGTTTCTTCCCTTTATGCAAAGTTTCGAAACGCTCACGATCTACCAATGATGCAAGGTTCGTAAATAAGCGAGTTTGTAGACATTTAAAATTATTATAGGTACAACATAAACCTCAAAACTCACTCATATCTCTAATCAAATCCCAAAACTTGGCATAATTTATATGCCAAATTGTCATATTTCAAGCCAAGAATTTAACCTTAATTTCTTAAATACCCTAACATTCAATATTTGACCATATGGTGTACCTCTAATAATTAATTATTTATCTCAATATGTCAAAATTAGTACCTTGAGTTGATAATTAAATAAACTAAGAATCAACTCCACCAATTAACAATACCACGCAAGACACAATCGGTCTACAATGGTCACGATTTCCCAAAAAAAATCTAAACTGTAACCAATATGTCATATTCAAGAAAGAATTATTTTACGTTTTTACCAATTAAAAAATCTATTATCATTGTCTACATTATTATTATTTATTTATTTTTGCAGAAACCCATTTGTAAACAAGTGCCAATTTTCTAGAATATTTATCAAATTCCAATCATTGGCAATCATTGACAATGATTGGCTCAATCTTATTCCTACCATTCTGAAACTAACAATATATATAATAAATTCTTTTGACAAAATCACAGAAAACATTAACCTGCAGCCATTCAACTATTCGACTTCGATCGATTTATATATATATATATATATTTTTGAATACTAACCCAATTGCTAACAATGTAATATAATTTAGTAATCATCACCAACTTACCCATTATTTCTTATCACCCATTATCAATATAGCATAAAATAATAACATAATCCCAAGCACTCCGACAATATATTACTATATATAGAATTGAAAAGAACGAATATCTCATACCTTTACCTGAACAATGGCTATGATTTTTCTCCCTCTCGCTGGTCGCCTGCGAAAAGGTTTCGCATCCATTTTTTTTTTCTAAACAAGAGTTTATTAACCGTGAAACCCCACTAACCTATTATCTATATTACTTATTTAATAAAAGTTTCATCAATTGGGTACTCATAGTTATCTAATAGTTTAAAAATACTCTTTAAATTTTTAAATGGAGTCAAACAAGTCCTAGTTTTCAAAACGACCTAGCGGGTCGTTACAGTTGATGGCTCAATTCCTCACCATTCTCCTCTTCTTGGTGATGCATCTAGCAATCACCAACCAAATCCTCTCTATCGCTCTTAGATAAAAATTGATCAAAGTGTCCGTTCTTGGTTATTCACAACACTATCCCGTGAAGTTCTTCTTGATGTTCATCTCCTTCCAACATCCAGAGATATATGGTTATCCTTACATCGATGCTACATGGATTCGAGTCAGGATAAATCTATTGAGTTGAAAAACCAATTCACTACCATGCGAAAGGATGATAATATGAGTATTGATCAATACCTTTGCAATGCCAAACAAATAGTTAATTCTCTTGCATCAATTAATTCACTAGCCCCTTCGCAGGATTTCATTGATTACGTTTTACTCGACCTTGGAAAACATTATGACACTTTGGTTGGCATCATTACATATTTTCGTGGTCACTTATAGCTTGAAGATCTTTGCACAAAACTTAAACTTCATGAGCAAAGGTTGCAGCGTTTCAAGGAACTTGCCTCGCCAATTACGCATCAAGCATTTGCTGCACATTCTGTTTCTACACCTATTCAAGATTTTTGCTCTGAATTTGGTTTTGGTCGTGGCCGAGGTCGATCTTCTTCCAGAAGTCGTGGCCGTGGCGGCAAAGGTCGTGGCTTTGGTGGTCGCGTGCAGCAACCACAAATCAACTCTAGCAACCATAATACACATATTAGTGCAATTGGACAGCTACAATTAGGTAATGGTGGTACTTACCCTGTCTCCTATAATTCATATTCTGTAGGTACTAATTCACCATCCACGAGTGTACTTGGTTCTCATCTATCAACTAAAATTTTTCAAATTTGTGGATCTCTTGGTCATACTGCTCTACAATGCACTAATAGGTTTAATCATTCTTTTGGTGCTAATGATCTTCCTAAGTTTTTGGCAACCATGTCTGTTGGTGAAACGAATTATGCTACTTTGGTACCTTGACCCTGCAACATCTGCTTACATGACCTCATCTTAAGGTAATTTTTTGCATAGAACTCCATATACCAGCTATAATAGTGTTTTGGTTGGGTATGGAAAATTAATCAATATTAGTCATACTGGATATGTTCAATTTCCTTCTATCTCTCGTCCCCTTCATTTACGTTCTGTCTTTCAAGTTCCTCAATTACAACATAACTTAATTTCAGTCAGAAAGTTATGTGAGGATAATAATTGTGTTGTTAATTTTGACTCGTCTTCTATTTCTATTTTGGACAAAGCCTCGGGTCAAACACTCACTCAGAAATTCGGTAATGGCGATGTATACTCTCTTTCCTCCAAGTCAGCGTGTTCTCCTTCTCAAGCTTTAGTTGCTCTACGACAATCAAGAGACGTATGACATTGTCATTTGGGTCACTATGGAATTCGAGTCTTAGAGAAAATAATTCCATTCATTTGGTCAATCTCTTTCAGAATAATTGTGTTTCTTGTCGCTTAGGAAAAGCTCATCGTTTGCCATTAGTTGAACATTGTAGCTCTTTTCCCTTAGAGATTGTTCATTCAGATGTTTGGCAGTCACTTGTTTTATCTAATTTAGGATATCAATACTATGTTATTTTTATTGATGATTTTTTCAGGTTTACTTGGCTTTATCCCATGAAACATAAATCTGAAGTTTTTATGTATTTTTGTGCCTTCAAAAACTAGTGGAAAGTACATTCAACACTAAAATCAAATGCTTTCAAAGTGATGGGGGTGGAGAGTTCGACAACAAGGTTATGGTCTCACACTTTTCTAACTGCGGTATAATATTTTGTAAGTCATGTCCTGACACTCCCCAATAAAATGGGGTTGCAAAAAGGAAGCATCGACATATCCTTGAGATGGTGCATACGATTCTCTCAGATGCCACAATACCATCCAAGTTTTGGGTTGACGCCGCCTTTTATATAGTTTACACCATCAATAGGTTAGCATCACCATTCTTACATGGAATTTCTCTATTTGAGAAACTTTTTCGAACTCTTCCAGATTATAATTTTCTCAAGCTGTTCGGTTGTGAATGTTTTCCATATGTATCTCCAGATTATAATTCATACATGTATTTCAGAATATTTGGACTCAAAATTAGGTTAATTTGTTCTAGATACACTTTATCTAAATATATTTGCATGTATCTAGGATACATAGACAGATCTTGCACCCTTGCCTCCCTCCAATCTTACTTGTCACTGTCTTATATCGCTCACACATCTAGTATGCAAGATACATTTTAATCACACTAGATTTTTTGCTAGTGTTATTGAAACAACACCATTATTTGTAATATTTGATTTGAAAATCTTCTCTTTTTAAGATGTTATAGAATTATAAGTTTGAAAAAATATTAGCCCACCCTAACCCTCGACCCTTCTAGTGTTTGGTTGGGCTGAACATTTACAAGTCCTTCCAGATGAAGGGCCGCAACGCCCTAGCTCTTAAGTTTTCTTGGCCTGCGGGGCTTGGACCCACACTTTTTGATAGCTCTATTTACGATAAATGTTTTAGGAAAACTCACCTAACTATACACCATTTATTATCATATTTTCTCATTTTCCCTACCATTTAAAAAAATATCAAAAATTCCTTTTTTGTTCCCATCATTCCCTTTTCCGGATACATTGATTTGAAATCTCATACCCATTATTTTCTTTCCTTTTTCAAGCCAAGTCTCTACAGTTACCAACATTAATTCATTTTTGAATTTCAAATATTTTCTCTTTCCCATTAATGATTTTAAATATTTAACAAGTAGATTTCATTCATCACTTCAAATTTAAGTTTCTCTTTACAAAATCTAGTTTTTTCATCTAAAAACTGAAAAACAATTAGTTGTGATTGATTAAGCATCGACAAAAGGATCTCCAAAACACATATATAACAAGGAGATGAGCAAGTAATTGTGATTGTTAACGTAATGCCAAAGAAGCTTTTATTGTCCTTTTTCATATGTTTATTGATCATCAATCTTATGACATAACTTTCAGTCTCTTTACTGGAAGAGGGGCAGAAGACATTGCAAATGCAGATAGTTCATCTTGGAACTCATTTGGAATTGTTTCAGAAATTTCTAATTGTGATTCTGATACACTTCATTCCATTGATTTGATCTTTCAGTATTGGTCTTACCCAATTAGTTCGAGAAGGATACATCTTTGTTGCGTTCCATTGATTAGATTGTTGACTTTTTGTTCAATTTTTTGGGTGTTCATCTTTTCCGATACATATAGGTTCAGATTTAAAAATGTATCTAGTTGATTTTATTTCTTAAACTAATGTATATTGCCTTCATTTCAACGTTATGATACATTGCAATTCTATCATACACAATGTATCGTGTTCAAATATTAATTTTGATACATAACTTTAATTAGTGGTGATACTTGATACAAAATTATACCAAATATATCATTTATCATCTATCAATCTTTTCAACTACAACATCCTAATAAAAAGGGAAAATTCACAAGTACCCTAGACTATGACTAAAATCTCATAGACATATCTTAACTAAATAAAGATCCTATTACCCCTAAACTTATTTTTTGTAATTTTATGTAACTTTTGTCTTATGTGCTAATATATATCACTAATATATGCTAATATCTTTAATTCATAAATTATTTATTTTTTGTCTACCCAAGATACTCTCTGGATTCCCCAATATTTACCCAAACAAATCTTCGAGAATCCCAAGATATTGTACTAGATCAAGCTTGCCATACTTTTTCTCTTTGGGTAAAATAATAGTGACAAAGCAACGTGGGGCATTGAAGCTACTTGGAGTAACATGATAACTACTGTATTATATTTGTTTGCAAAATGGAGTATCGAAACAGACGTGACAAGCTACTACAAGCATTTCTTTACAAAATTTTCAGCAACTTTACACTTTATTATTACGATTTATTTATTAAATATTTTCTAATTTAGTATTTTTTTTTTAAAAAAAATAAAAAGATAATTTTACTTGTTTACATAGACTTAATATTTTTAAAAAGTGTAGTGGATAATATATTTGAGATTTTATCTATTAATATGGGTAAGATGAATTCACTATCTAAATTAATGTTTTCTTAATATGTTTGTAAATTCATAATTCAAAAAATAAAAAATACAGGAGATTATTATTCATCATGTGGGGTTCATGACTTGTCCACATCGTGGCAGAGTTATATGATCCTAAAGGTCATAATTCAATTGAATTCTTTTATGAGAAAAATATATTAGAAAATAAACTAAAATTGTTTTTTATATATCAAAAACATAAATCCCTTAACATAAAATAAAAAAATGAATTTAGAAGTAGCTTAGCACGGTTCAAACTTAAGTTACTCAGTCCATCTCTAATTCACTATTTTATTCATTCGGTAGCAGATCTTTTATAATTGAGCAATTTGAATTAGCTCTGATTTGTTTAAAAAATGTTATTTGGGGACAATTCAGTATAAATTGATATTAATTACTTAGAATTTGATAATCTAAAACATTCGTCATCTTAAATTTCAAACAGTTGATGAAAAAAAAAAGTTGTTTGAAATTGACTGATTGTACAACTAGTTTTCAAATATGTGATGCCTCCTTTAAATTTGATAAAATTGCTTCACTCGAAATTCTATTATGAATTCTTCTATGTTTTTGAGTAAACATTTTTTTGTTTCTTGAATTTCCTATATTAAGGTTAAATATTACTCTAAAATTAACCCAAAAAAAAAAAAGTAAATCTATTTAAAACACCTAATAATCAAGAGGGAGAATATTTATTTCCAAGGAAACTATGTTTTTTCCCTTGGAAGAGATGTGAATATATTTATAACGATGAATGAGGGATTATAATAATGGTAGTACTAGTATTATTAATAGGAGTATAGTATTTTTATGATTGAGGAAAAATTCAAACACAAAAATACAAAAACCTCACTTCAATGTGTCCTACAAAAGATGAATAATTCCAAAAAGTCATCACCCTTTTTTTCACAAATCCCCCTTTCAATTATCCTCACCACTCATTTTTTTATTCTACATTCTTTGCCATGTGATGTGATGAATGATCATGCTTTTCGTATCTGCAATTCCAATTAATCATACATCTTCGTATTCATCTTCCATGTCTTCTAAGCGCTCAATTTCTGAGTTTACTCCGGTCTCAGATGAACCTCAACTTCTTACTAAACGGCCCCGAAATGAAAGGGGAGAGGAAGAGGAAGAAGAAGGTGAGGAGTTACTTCTCGTTGACGCCGATTCCATAGGTCTTCGCCTTCTCGGCTTGCTCCTTCAATGCGCTGAGTTTGTTGCCATGGAGAATCTCGATGAAGCTGCTGATTTATTACCGGAAATCGCTGAGCTTTCTTCGCCGTTCGGCTCATCGGCTGAGCGAGTCGCTGCTTACTTCGCTGAATCTCTATCGGCAAGAATTATCAGTTCTCATCTCCGATTTTATTCTCCGCTTAACCTCAAATCCCTAACTCTCACGCATTCCCAAAAACTCTTCACCGCTCTGCAATCTTACAACACAATAAGTCCGCTCATCAAATTCTCTCACTACACAGCAAATCAAGCTATCTACCAAGCATTAGAAGGTGAAGATCACGTCCACGTCATCGATCTCGACATCATGCAAGGTCTTCAATGGCCAGGATTGTTCCAAATCCTCTCCTCTCGATCGAGAAAGCTCCGTTCCATCAGAATCACCGGCGTCGGATCCTCCATGGAATTACTCGAATCCACCGGCCGTCGACTCACCGAATTCGCCAACTCATTCGGACTTCCGTTCGAGTTTCAACCGTTTGAAGGCAAAATCGGACACATCACAGACCTGAATCAACTCGGAGTCAAAATTGGGGAAACTACCGTTGTCAATTGGATGCACCATTGCCTCTACAATATCACAGGGAGTGATTTAGGTACTTTCCGATTGTTAACTTTATTAAGGCCGAAATTGATCACACTGGTTGAACAAGATCTGAGTCACGGAGGAAACTTTTTGAGCCGATTCGTTGAGGCATTGCATTATTACTCAGCCTTGTTTGATGCATTGGGGGATGGATTGAGTGAAGAGAGTGCAGAGAGGCATAGAGTGGAACAGCAGTTGTTCGGTAGCGAAATTAGGAATATTGTAGCGGTAGGTGGGCCCAAGAGGACGGGGGAAGTACCCGTAGAGAGATGGGGCGATGAATTGAAACGAATCGGGTTTTTACCCGTTTCATTATCGGGTACTCCAGCTGCTCAAGCAAGTTTATTATTAGGGATGTTTCCGAGAGGGTATACGTTGGTGGAAGAAAATGGGTGTTTAAAATTGGGATGGAAGGATTTATCCTTGTTGACTGCATCTGCATGGCAACCTTGCGATTAAGATTGCCTTTTTTTTTGTTGTTGTTTCAATTTGCAAGTTTTGGATGATGTTACAAATACCATAACAAATTGGACATACTAATAAGTGAAAGTGCTCTTTGTTCACTCTGGTCCTAATTCTGAGGAGGCCCCTACACATATGTATTTGTGTTTATCATTCTTGAAAATTTATTCTTTTAAGAAAAATATTAATTGCATTGGATTAAAGAATTCTTGTCCTTTTCTTTACTAAATAATTGTGGTGGAAGATTCTATTTTGTCTGTTACATCCTCTCTATTAGACCTTACATATCCTTTAAAAATATTTTAAAAAAATTAAAGATATATTTTATGATGGCTAAAAACTAAAAGTTCGACCAAAATAACTTAAAGAAAATGGTCTAAAATCTTTCAATTTATAGTCAGATTTTCAATTGGATACTCATATGTCACGGAGTTACATTACCTTCTAGACTATTTTAAGAGTGTGTAGTTCACTCTGTTGGAGAGAGTGAGAAAAAAAAATTTCTATTTCAATTTATGCGAAACTTTTTATTGTTTGATAGTCAAATAGTTTAAATTTAATCGAAAATTTACGTATAAATTTTTAAAAATGAATTTATATATTTATAAACTACAGAATAATTATTATAAGTCAAAATAAATAATAATTCAAAACATGAAAAGGTAAATGAAAAAATTAACGGTTAAAGCTAGACTTATTTAAATCTTGAAATCTGAAAAATGTCACATAAATTGAGAATGAAATAATTATTTTTGGAAAAATTAGCAAACTAGTCAAAATTAACAACTTAATTAGTAAAAAACTCATTACTGTAAAATTTTTAGTTAAAATGTCAAAAATGTCATTATTTTGAAAAAGAATATATATCCTAATTAAACCTTTATTTTATCTCTTAAAAGATTAATTTATTTACATTCCTATGTATATACATAGTTCATGTTTCTCAAATTATTTTTATTTTAAAAAAAAATCAAAATCTGCAAATTTTTCCCATATCTCTCTCTTCCAATCCCACAAGTAAAAAAAATAAAATTTTCTCTCCATATTTTCTTGTTCATATTCCTATTGAACCTTCAATTCCTTCTTCTCTTCAATCTCAATTTTCTTATTATCTTCTACCGAAATGTTATTTTTTTTATCTTCAAAATCTGGATTCACACAAATTCCTCCAATTAAGGTATTTTCATCGTTATCTTCTTTTTTCTTAGATTTATTTTCTGATTTTATTGTTGTTTAAATCATTCTTATTGGTGAAAGTATGATAATTCTCGTTTAGAATTATAAAACACTATTCAATGGACGATTCTATGAGACACTATTCATCCTAGTAAAATAATTTCTAGTGATTTTTCCACCATTTAATCTATGTATTACTCAAGAAATAGCGGATATTGTAGGATTTGCTTCTAAAATGAAGGAAGAGAGACGACAAGAACAAAGTCGTCATCAAATTCAAATTGAAAACGTAACTCATAGGGTACAAGAAAATGACGGAGAAGACCAAATTGTTGATGAAGAGGTATTTAAATATTTTTGCATGTTTAGATTTTTGCATGTTGAGTTGAAGTTAAAGAACAATTTGTTCAACAATGTGTATTGAATATATTTGTAAATTTCTTGTTATGTACACTGTGCAATATTTATATAAATACATTATCAGTAAAATATAAATGAATTTTTTTGGGTGCCTGAAGATTTCAAAAAAACTTGTTGAAGACCAAGAACAATTTCGTATGTTGAAGACAGAGAACAATTTCGTATTAGTTTTTGTATTTATAATTTTTTCTTAGAATTTTGTATCCTTTCTCAAGTAATATTCAAATTAGTATGTATGTTATTAATATTTGTATTTATTCAAAATCTCATATTTTATAGTTTATAAATCTTGTATTTGTTCCTAATTGAATCCATCCCAAATGTATACAAACTACATATTATTTTATTTATATGAAGAACAACTTCCTATTAGTTTCTTTTGTTTTTTTATATAAAAAAAATTCAGAATTTCGTATCCTTTCTCAATTTGTATTTAAAATCGAATGTATAGAATTAATATTTGTATTCATTCAAAACTTATGTTGCATAGTTTATAAATTTGGTATTTGTCCCAAAATTGTATTCATTCTGAAGGTATGTCAACTAGTTATATATCTTATTTAAGAATGATTACAAGAAATATTCATTTATTCCTTTTCAATTTTATATTTCATTCACTTTTTCATCATACTAATTTTTTGTATTTTATATATTACTATACAAAGTTTTTTCACTTTTTCATCATACTAATTTTTTGTATTTTATATATTACTATACAAAGTTCTAAATAAAAACTAGAACAAATAGAAATACAAAAAAATACATATTGAAATGAATACAAAATACAAGATTTTTGAAAGAAAAAAAATAAATAAACAGGGGAAAATATATGAATATAAATATGTTTCTTAAATAACTATAGATTCACTTGGCATACCTATTGAAATAAATACAAACTAATAAAAAAATACGACATAAAACTATAATGAATATAAATCGAATACATAGTGGAAGGAATATAATTTTAAAAAGGTTAAAATTCTTGAGAAAAAAACAATAACAAAGTTTGAGTTTTCTTTGAAAATGTAACTGATGAGACCTTATCTTTTTCTGAAATATTATTTCCCTTGATTTTCTCCCTTTTGTAATTAAATAATTCTATTATTTAAATAAAAACATAAATAAGATACATAACAAACTAAAATTTTGGCATTTTTATTAAATATTGAAAATGTTGCTAATCAGCCCTCTTAAATGTTAAAATATTGAAATTTTGATATATTTCCCATTATTTTTTATTAGATCCGTTAAAATGGGCTTAGCCCATGGCGCCGGCCTAACCTAACCCTATATTGGGGTAAAGTTGGGATAATTTTTTTTCAAGCTTGTTTGAAACTAGGACTTATAATCCAAGACATATAAACCCCTGACCCTTGAAGCTTGATGAAGGTTAGGTTGGGGTCGACCCATGAGCCAAAACTATTTATCTAAGGGTAACTTACAACAATCTCATTAGTATATGACTTAATTACCTAAATGTACATTATGTTGTAAAATTTCGAATCTTACAAAATTTTAGTACTTCCAAATTCATGTATCTCGGGATGCATGTACTTAAAATTAGGTTAGTTTGTTCTAAATACACTCTATCCAAGTGTATTCGCATTTATCTGGGATACATATACATATCACGCACCCTCACCTTCCTCTCATTTCGCTCGCATATTTGGGATGCATCTCATAAGATACATATATGTCGCGAATCTAATATCTTAGATATATGTTAATCACACTGGATTTTTGCTAGTGTTATTGAAATAACACCATTGTTTTCCATAGTTGATTTGAAAATCATCTCACTTTTTTACTGTTATAGAATTTTAAGTTTGAAAAAACAAAGAAGGGCTAGTAGCTTGGCCTCGGTCCTTTTAGGGTTGGGTTGAGACATTTTCAGGCCTTTCCAGATGAAGGGTCGGCTCGCCCTAACTTAGCAAATTCCTTAGCTTGTAAGGCTTTCGCTAGGTGGGACTAGGCCAACCCTTTTTGACGACTCTAATTTTTATACATTAAAAGAAATATATTACACAACGGACACATATACATCATAACTTAATATGAATCTGGGGTGAGTTTCTAAAATATCTAAGGGGGTAATATTATACTAAATTAGCGTACTATGGAAGTTCATAGACTTTTTTTATTTTACTAGTTTTTACACACCTCGATTAATTCTACAAGATACATGTCATCTTTCACCAGCAACATGTAACAAGTAACTTTGTCTAATAAGGTTAGGATAGATGAAAAAAATCTCCTGATTTTTTTGTCCCCGCTAACGATCGTTAAAGGCTAAGACGTCTATCGATATGATCTTACTACTCTATATAAATCATTAAAATGGGCATCAACTATTTATGCCCTAGTTCATCTCCTCCATCTTCAAACTCTCTTTCCCTTCTAAATTTGTTGAAATTGGTCATGTCACAAGAGTTCGGAATGCCAACTTTTTTTTATATAAAACTTGATATTTGTTTGTGCGTAGAGTACCGTAGGATCAAGAGTCAAGACATCAAGGATCCTTGCGAATCTGGATCAAAATAGATTTTAGGGTTGTAATTTTGTAAGGTGTTGTAAGTAAGATTTTGTTTTACTTTTCTTTGAGCTAGAGCAACAAAAAGCAGACTACATATTTTAACTTTATTTAGGCAAATAGTGAATGCAATTATTTTCGTTGAAAATATGATTTTCGAACAAAGAAAAGATCTGGAATTGACGAAAATACAACTACTTCACACAACAATGTGAGGTATGTTATGCAGTCTAATATGAATGAAGTTGAAGAAAATAGAAATCAACTAATGTCCTTGCAAAGGAATACTCTACACGAGAGAAATGTTTTAAGAGGAAAATTGAAAGAAAACAAGAAAACAATCGACTATTTGAGACTAATTTGTGGTCTCTTGTTGCTATTTATATTTTGCAAATATTGCCTAGTTTTTTTAGGTTTATTAGATTTTATGTACTTCTTCTATTCGGAATTGTTTGTCATATTGCGTTTTTCAAAAGTCAATTTTACTAATTTTCAAAGTTAAATTAGATCACATTAATTCAATATTTTAAACAAAAAAAAAAATAGATATTCTAAAACTATATGAAAAGTACTATAAATTGCAATTTTTTGCATATTAATATGATGAAAGAATACATCTTAAAATATTAGTTAAAGTTTTTATAATTTAACACTAAAAATAGAAATCATGACAAACAATGCCGGACGGAGGGAGTAATGTTTCTTTCGTTGTAATTACACTTTTTATGTAGTTCCTTGGTTAACTTGAGCATGTAAAATCTACCGTGTCTTGCCAGGATTTGGTTGTTTACTTTCCTAATTCTATTTGCCATCAACTTTCAAGATTCTTCATTGGTTCAAGATATAATTATAGAGAACCTTGTTGGAATTGGAGCTTTAAATTTTTTTACGAAAATTTTCATTACGCTCTATTAGAAGATACAACTTATATTCATTTAACTCAAACATAATGATATCAAATGAGAAATCACTTGAATAAATAGTATGATTTGTGTTCTTATCATCACTAACATAAGAATCTTCTTAAAAAAATAAAAAACACTGATCAATCTACATGACTAATTGACTACTACTCGACATTGAAGTTTTAGTGAAATCCTATTTTGGGTACTCTCTCATAAGATGTTCTACTCATTGCTTTGAACATGTCTTTCAGCAAATTGTCTTCAATATGATATAATAACTGAATTTTATTGATTACTACTTACCCAAACTATGTACATTATATATTACTTGTCAGTATATTTATGAATGACAACACAAAACACACCACAATTTGTACTTTCATCAAATGATATTTTTGAGTGATAACTCAAATTGTTAACTTTATAGGGCACATTATTCATCAAGTGCAAGGAATAAAGATAAATAGATATGTAATAAAGATAATAGTGATAGAATAAGTGTTTTGTATCTTATTTGATTGTCATGTTTGAAATAACTTATTCTACCATTTATATCATAATGATGTACAACTAATTTCTGGATAAGTAATACTAGAATAAAGTATTCATAAAAATAAACATAGTACACATATTTATGTGCGCTAGTACTTTTTTCTAATAGTGTTTTTGAACGATAACTTATATGTAAACTTTATATAACACCTTTGTATTGTTAAATTATCCACAAAATCTACATAATTCACATATAATGTGCGGCTATGCGCTATCTGATGCAGAGTTTTTTAACATTATAAAACCGACAGCTGCATTTACGCTTGCAACAATATTTTAGAATTATTACTTTCAATAGTTGGTCCAATAATAAATGATAAGCCGCTTCGTGAACATACTTTCTTTTGTTCAATATGTAAGAAAAAATTATTATCATACAAGTATTGTATATAATTTTAGATAAATATTATGAAGGATGAATACGAAATAAGGATATAAGGGATTGAATGGTAGGGATGAAGATACAATCAATGTGAAATGTTATTAGTAGAGCTTGCTAAAAGTGAATGCTTAGGAATATTCTATTCTTGGAACAACATACACGCTTCCCTTCACTCCATAGGGCCTTTCCTTAGAAGAAATTTATTTTCTGAGAAAAAATATTTGATAAACCAAATATGAAAAATATTGGAAAGGAATTGTTTCCGTAGTAAGTACCAAACACACAATATCACCAAAAGCTTCAACTTTCAAGCCTTCATTTATAAAATAAAAAATTTCTGGCAAGAACTGATACCCTGAAATCTTCAACAATCGACGCCTTCTTAAATAAATTTATGAGCAAAATTAAATACAACATTGATTACTACATTAATCAATAAACTTGAGGGAAATATGAAAAACCAGTTCCCCAACAAACTTCCAGCCCAAACTATCTTCTATTAATATATGCCAACAATAATGACCAAGTGCTAATCAAAAATCACAAAGGGGTAAAAAGAAAGTAGCCAAAAAAGAACTCCAAGACCAAAACTGGAAAACCTTGAAACTAATATCTTTTACCAAGAATTATTCCCAGGATCACTGAAACTAGAGCAACCCCCAGAATAAATTTCAGGGGCAGGGCAGAAGATCCTTCAGTGTGTTGAACTTGTGATTCACTGGAGGATGGTTGAGTTGAAGAGACTTCGGACTTCTTCTTGCTCTTTCGCTTTGTTGGTGTAGAGAGCATTTGTCCAATATCCCTTGATTTCACCTCTACCTCATCCTTTTGATCATTACTACTGCCACCAATATCCTGGAATTTCAAATTAAAAGCAATTGAAAATCATTGGTCTTTCGAGCTGTTTCACGATCATTATGTTCACATTAATTATATAATTTGCATTGCTCTCATCCTTGATAATTTTACGCAGGCATTCTTCTAAAAGACTCAAAATATAAGAGGATAAGATGTTGTTAAATCTTGAGATTTTGAATATGGCAAAATTGAATTGAACAGGTAGTGCAACATGTTCCAGTGAAATATTGCAGAGAGTATGCAGTGGCGGCACATATGTTATATATGGAAACTTATATGTACGTTTTTGTTTATAGTAGTTTACTTGGTTAAGGAAAACTATTAAAAACAAATTTGAGTACAATAAGGTTTCGAGAAAAAGAGGTAGTAGAAGTCAACAAGGATTTGTAGAAGACAAATATAAAGTTGATTTGTACAAGGATTGGCTGAATTTCTGGTCTATAAATAGAGAGCTATTTTGATCAAAAAAAAAAAAGTGTGCACTTACATAGAGAGAAGATCAAAACACGATCAAGAAGTTTGAAAGAGTTTTGAGATTTATTGAGAGTGTAGCAATTTGTGAGAAAAAATTGTAAAATTGTATTCAAGAGTCTTGTTTACAATCTGAGTTTTGTGAGTAGGAGTTGTTCGACAAGTTGTAGAACTTAAAGAACATTGAAAGATATAAAACTGGGGGTTTTGTGTCTTTGGGTAGCTAGAAATTAGAGTTTATAATTTCTTAGCTAGGAATTAGAGTTTATAATTCCTCTAGGAATTAGAGTTTATAATTCCTTAGGTTACATAGCTTTGTAATCTTTTGTTGAGACGTGAAATTTAATAAAGTGGAGTTAAATCCTACAGAGGTGTAGATCGTGGTTTTTACCCTTGTGAGTTGGGTTTTCCGCGATAAAATATTGTGTCATTATTTTATTTACTTCACAAAACGTAATTCTTGTAATTTCTCAAAGGAACATATAGAATAAACACATTCTAAGGCGAATTTGGGGGTCAGAATTCCAACAATTGGTATCAGAGCGGGTTATCTTTGAAGAGTCTAACAACTCAAGATAAGATCATAATGAATTTTGCACCTCCTCTTGGGCATGGTCAAGGGCAACACATCAACAGACCACCATTATTTAATGGAGAATACTACTCTTGGTGGAAGACAAGAATGGAAGATTTCATTCAAGTCAGTAGATTACTGAACTATGGGTTAGAATTACTAATGGACCATTAATTCCTACTATTCTTGATAGTGAAGGGAATAAGGTACCTAAACCTATAGAAAAGTATGGAGAAGCCGATTACAAGATGTTAGGAAAGAATGCAAAAGCTAAATGCATTCTCGTATGTGGATTAGGACACGATGAGTTTAACCGCATCTCTAGTTGTACCTCTGCAAAACAAATATGGGACACTTTAAAAACGCTCACGAAGGTACAACTCAAGTTCAGTAAATTGCATTGCCAAACTTTGTTCGAATATGAAGCCTTTAAGATGAAATCTAGAATCTCTCCAAGATATGATCACCAGATTCACCACTGTGGTAAGCGAACTAATCTCATTAGGCAAAGTATATACCATCGAGGAACAAAGTTGACAAAGTACTTAGGATTTTGCCTAGGTCTTGGGAAATCAAAGTCACCGCAATTAGAGAAGCTAAGGACCTAACTACTATGTCTTTAGATGAATTAGTTGGGAATCTCAAGACCTATGAGATGAATGTTGACAAGAGAAGTGAAGGAAATAGAAAAAGTTCTTGGTCTTAAAGCAACTGAAAGTGACGAATCGGACATAGATGACGATGATCTAGCTTTGATAAGTAGGAACTTCAAGAAACTCTTCAAAGGGGTTAAACTCTACCAAGAAATCACCACCCTTGAAAGAAAAAATCTGAACGATCACAAAATGGAGGTTGCTTTAAGTGTGGTAAGACAGATCATCAAATAAAGGATCGCAATGTGGGAATTAGAATGGAAAAAGGAAAGAGCTGAAAAAGAAAGGAAGGAACTCCTCAACAAAAAGAAAACCAAGGAAAAGGAACAAGCAATGTATGCAGCCTGGGGAACAGGTTCCTCGGACATGTATGAGGATGTTGAAGACCTTGCCTTGATGGCAATAGAAGAATCAGACGAACCTGAATCAGACTCTGAAGAAATTGAGGTAAACCTTCTTAATCTAAAGGATAAGCTAGTAAAGTTCTCCAAGAAAAAGCTTTCACTCCTATTGCTTACATCCATAGACACAATTCAAGAACTTGTGAACACCAAGAGCCAACTACTTGCTTCCCTATCCAAATTTAAAGTTTGAGCATATTGATCTCAATAATAACAAACTTGACCTTCAAGAAAAATCAAGCAACTTGAAACCCAAAATCTGGAACTAAGAACTAAGAATTCAAAATTAAAAGTTCTTGGCAAAGGAAAAGAGGGTGAGCTGCCTGACCAAAAGCTTGAGGTTGACAAACTCAAAAAAACTTTAAAGTTGGAAAAGGAAAATTGTAAAAGGATAAATCTTGAATTGACTAGAGTAAGAAGTGATCTGGAAAGAGCTAACAAATGGACAAAATCCTCTATGATAGTAACTCATCTAGGAAACAACAATAGGAACATCAAAACCGGAATAGGATATGAACAACCCACAAATGGAAATCCTATGTTTTGTATCATGTGTGGCAACTCTGTCATTCTAAACAATTTTGTCCCAAAAACAAAATAGCCCATCAAGAAAACAACTCAACTAGAACCTATAAAAGCTGCTCGGAGGAACAAGTACATACCCAGAAAAAGCGATCACCTTGTGGCTCGTAGAAATCTGATTCACCCTTTTGATCAAAACAAAAATCCCAAGCTAATCTGGGTTCCTAAATCCAACCTCTAATTTTTCAAGAAGAAGTGAGAGAAAGCAAGCAGCAGTGGTACATGGACAGTGCTTGCTCAAGACACATGACAGGAAATAAGACATTGTTTCTTTCACTAGAAGAAGGAAAAGGAGGTATGGTTGCTTTTGGTGGTGGAAAAAAGGGTCAAATCAAAGGTTGTGGAAAGAAGGGATAGATTATGATGAAACTTTTGCACCCATGGCAAGAATAGAAGCAATCAGATTGCTTATAGCTTTCGCATCTCACATGGAGTTAACATTGTATCAGATGGATGTCAAAAGTGCTTTTTTGAATGGGCTATTACAAGAAGAAGTCTTTGTTAAACAACCCCCCGGCTTCGAAAATAATGACTTCCCCGATCATGTCTATAAGCTTGACAAAGCTCTCTATGGGTTAAAACAAGCTCCAAGGGCACGGTATGATAGATTGTCAAAATTCCTTTTAAGTCATGATTATTCAAGAGGTAAAATAGACAATACACTCTTCTTCAAGAATAAAGAAAAGGGTCTCCTGATTATGCAAATCTATGTTGACGATATCATATTTGGAGCTACAAATAAGAGTCTCACAAAAGAATTTGCGAATCTTGTGAGCAATGAGTTTGAAATGAGTATGATGGGTGAATTAAACTACTTTCTTGGGCTTCAAATAAAACAAACACCTGGAGGTACATGGATTCATCAACAAAAATATGTAAAAGAATTGCTTAAGAGGTTCAAAATGGATGATGCTAAACCAATTGATACTCCAATAGCCCCTGCCACTAAGTTGGACCTTGAAGGAACAGGTTCTGCTGTTGAACAAAAACTGAATAGAGGCATGATTGACTCACTTTTATATCTTACTGCTAGTCGACCTGATATTGTGTTTAGTGTAGGATTATGTGCTCGCTTTCAAACTAATCCTAAAGAATCACATATTCAAGCGATCGAGAGAATCCTCGATATCTAAAAGGAACCTCGATTTAGGACTTTGGTACCCAAAAGGAAGCAACTTTGATTTAGTTGGGTATGCGGATCTTTGACTATCTTTGGATACTTGGGTGATAGAAAAAGCACTACAGAATGGCTCACTTTCTAGGATCGTGCCTTATCTCATGGGGATCAAAGAAACAACTTAGTGATTTCGGTCTCAAAATTGAACAAGTTCCAATTTTTCTGCGATAATACTAGTGCTATCAACATTGCAAAAATCCGTGCAACATAAGAGAACTAAACACATTGACATTCGCCATCACTTTCTTAGAGACAATGTGGAAAAGTGGTTCAATCTCTATGAACTTTTGTACTACGGAAGAACAAAGCGCGGACATCTTTACAAAGGCATTAGCAAGGGAACACTTTGAAAGGAACAGGCTGGAGCTAGGAATGATGAAGATAAACTAAGCAAAAAGAAGTCAAGGAATTGGACTCTCAAAATCATCTATGCATGCTTAAAAAGATGCATCGATTGAGGAAGAGAGAGGTCAAGGGGTGGAGAAAGGAAATATGAGTGCACTAAGCGAGGGGAACACTGTTAGATGATGAAAATGTCACTCTATTTGAAATGCTTTCCCAATCCGAACTCGTTCCAAACGGTTCGCCTTCTTGTAAGCCTCTTTGCTCGTCTCTCCGGAAATTCAAGAAGATTCTACCACTTTCCTACCAAAGAAAGGAACCAAAGACGCCAGAACTAGATCCTGCATAACGCATCAGGGATGCAGAAATTTTGGCTCGCTATCGCTAAGAAAATTCGCACAAGAAAATCCTTACTCTGCAAGAGCTCTATTCTAGTATGCATATGTACTTTGGTCTAAATTTTTTGGCTAATGGCAAAGGGGAAGCGACCTGCAGACTTGTAGGATGATATAAAGTGTTCGATATGGCTTGATGTATTGTGTACCTATTCAAAATGCAAGGTGATTATTTGCCATAGTCAAAAAGGGAATTTGTTAAATCTTGAGATTTTGAATATGGCAAAATTGAATTGAGCAGGTAGTGCAACATGTTCCAGTTGAAATATTGCAGAGAGTATGCAAGCGGCACATATGTTATATATGGAAACTTATATGCGTTTTTGTTTATAGTAGTTTACTTGGTTAAGGAAAACTATTAAAAACAAATTTGAGTACAATAAGGTTTCGAGAAAAAGAGGTAGTAGAAGTCAACAAGGATTTGTAGAAGACAAATATAAAGTTGATTTGTACAAGGATTGGTGAATTTCGGTCTATAAATAGAGAGCTATTTTGATCAAAAAAAGTGTGCACTTACATAGAGAGAAGATCAAAACACGATCAAGAAGTTTGAAAGAGTTTTGAGATTTATTGAGAGTGTAGCAATTTGTGAGAAAAATTGTAAAATTGTATTCAAGAGTCTTGTTTACAATCTGAGTTTTGTGAGTAGGAGTTGTTCGACAAGTTGTAGAACTTGAAGAACATTGAAAGATATAAAACTGGGGGTTTTGTGTCTTTGGGTAGCTAGAAATTAGAGTTTATAATTTCTTAGCTAGGAATTAGAGTTTATAATTCCTCTAGGAATTAGAGTTTATAATTCCTTAGGTTACATAGCTTTGTAATCTTTTGTTGAGACGTGAAATTTAATAAAGTGGAGTTAAATCCTACAGAGGTGTAGGTCGTGGTTTTTACCCTTGTGAGTTGGGTTTTCCGCGATAAAATATTGTGTCATTATTTTATTTACTTCACAAAACGTAATTGCTGTAATTTCTCAAAGGAACATATAGAATAAACCTGTTCCTAAGGCGAATTTGGGGGTCAGAATTCCAACAGATGTCCTCGTTCATTTAGTTACTTATTAGTTATTACAGTGTTCTTTCTTCTAATGGTTAAGCATGTGGAAGAATTCTGATGGTAAGAGTAGACTCAACTGAAAAGATAAGGAAGTGATAGAATTAAAAAAAAAAATGCAGATTCCGTTCATAGCCAGCAAATATGGTTCATGAAAGAAACTAACCTTCTGCTTCAATTTCTCCTCAAGTTCCTTGACTTGGTTTTGTAGTACTACTACTTCCTTGCTTTTGGCTTGCAGCTCCTCTGATGAGCTCTTCAAAGTAGCCTCATGCTCCAATCCCTTATTGGACATAGCTTCTTTCTGTGTTGTTGACATTTCAAATATGAATTAGTAACCTAGCTTGAAAAGTAAATTGTTTAATTTCCATACTGTAGTAGAAGAGTAAAAATCAGAAACATTAAAATTACTGGGATGGCAATATAATATTTGAAAAATGCTACTAACACGCATCTGGCTAATAATATATGTTCTAGAAAATGTTAACTTGGTTGTACATTTAACTGTATAGAAATTACATTACCTCTTCTTTTACTTGTGCTTCAGCACTGCCTAAGTGATCTTCAAGCTCCTTGATGCGGCTTTCCAACTGAGACTTCTGATGAATCTCAGCCTGGAAAACTTCTAATTGACTTTTCAGAGAATCTTCACTTGACTTGATTGCTTTCAGCTGTTCTTCAAGATGTGCTATGACATTTTGATGTTCCTTCTTAGAGGTTTGATGTGTTTCATTAAGCAAGTTGTTTTCCTCCAAAATGGATGATAACTGTAAACAGTAAATATTTTTAGAATAGTGAGTTATCAGATGTAAATACATGCACCTGAAGTAATTGCCTAGTAGTATAAATGATACCATTTCAAAGAGTAGCCAGGCACTAACCTGAAGTTGTAGCTTCTGCCCCTCGGAAATAAGCTGCTCTTTTAAGTTGTCTATAACCTTGTTTGAAGATTTAAGCTCTTCAACTGCTTCATTCTTCTCGGCAAATGCAGCTGAAACTTTGGCTTCTAAATCATTGAGTTTAGAGTCATTTGAGGACACTTCTCCCTTCAGCTTTATGTTCTCTTGAGTTAGTCCTTCTTTCTCCTTTTCAAGCTCGGTATACTTCCCTTTGAGCTCTTCAACAACACTTTCAAGATGACGCAAATTCTTATGGCTTTGCTCTAGTTCCATTTTTTGATTTTCAGCCAGAGTAGCTGTTTCATGAGTCTGCTCTTCATATGTTTTCACCAGAGCTTCAAAAGAGTGTAGCTTATCCATTAATTCTTTACCTTCAGACTCTTTCTGGGTTAGGTTTTGAATGGCTTCGTGCATCTTTGCCTCTGTTTCTGATATGCGGGCTTCAGTTGCCGATTGAAGTTCAGAGGCTCTGGAATGTTGTTCTGTCAGTTCTGTGATGGTGTTCATATGAGAAACTAGTTGTTGAACACTGTCCTCCTTTTCTTCATGGGCTGAGCTTAACAGTTCTTCAAGATCACTCACCCTGTTCTTAAGAAGCATATTTGTCTCCATTAATTGTTGGTTTTCAGATAAAATGTCCGCAGCTTTATCTTCTGCCTCCAATATTTTCTTTTTTAGGCCCTCATTGTCAGTTTCAGATGAAGCCAGTTTCACCAACACCTGGTCAAGTTCTTCCTTCACAGCTGAAAAGCTTTCGGCAGATTTACCAATCTGCTCCTCATAACTCTTTAGCTGATCTTCAAGAGCCTTCAGTTTCTCATTCAATGTTTGTGCCTCTGAATCTCTGGTAACAAACTTGCCAGATGCGTCTTGGAGTTTGAGCTCGTAATCTGTTTTCAGAGTATCATGCAATGACTCAAGCTCTATGCTTCGAGCTGTTGCTTGCTCCAAAACTCTTCCTTGTCGCTCTAACTGCTCTTCTGCTGACTTGAGCTTCTCCATCACCTCACTCTCTCTCAACCCAGTAGCATTTAGATCATTCTCAATACCTTCCAGTCTTTGTTGTGTGGAATTCAATTCATTACGCAGGATCTCAAGCAAGCCTTCCGTTTCAGCTAGTTTTTCAATTGAGTTCCTGTACACATCCTCTAAGTTTTTCTTATCCTCTGTCACACTGTTGAGACATTGACTCAATTCCTTCTCCTTCTCCTTGGTCTCTGCCAGAACAACCTCCAGGCTTGATGATTTTGTTTGGAATATCACTACTTCTGCTTCAAGCTCAGATGCCCTGTCAGAGTGCTTCTTAGATTCTTCTTCTGCAGTCACACATTTCTTCTCCAATATGCTTATTTGTTCTTCAAGCTCCTGAATCCTATATTTCTCCGTTTCGAGCAATAGCTCCAAATCACTCGCCTTTTTGCTAGTTTCCTCTACTTTAGAGTGTGATACCAGCATCAAGTCCTCTAGTTCACGGCTACGTTGATCTGTGGTATTGGCCCGATCTTCATGCTCAGCGCACTTGTCAGCAACACTTCTAAGCTCTGCTTCAAGTTCTAAATTACGAGCACTTGATTTGACCAACTCAGAATCCAAATGAGCTATCTTCTCCTCGTACTCCTGCAACCTAGTATCCAGCTGTTTCCTTTCTTCCAGGGTCTTCTCAAGGTTGGCCTGTACTTCAGAAACTTTCCCGGAGAACTCGTCTTGTTCCCTCTTGTAGACATCCTCTAAGTTTCTCTTCTCTTCAGTCACATTGCTCAGGGATTGACTCAATTCACTCTCCTTCTCCTTGGTCTCTTTAAGGGCAGCCTCAAGGCTTGATAATTTTGCTTGGAATGTCTCTACTTCTGCTTCAAGCTCAGATGCCCTGTCAGAATGCTTCTTGGATTCTGCTTCTGCTGCCACACCTTTCTTCTCTAATGTGCTTATTTGTTCTTCAAGCTCCTGAATCCTATGCTTCTCTGTTTCAAGCAATTGCTCCAAATCACTCACCTTTTTGCCAGATTCCTCTACTTTCGAGTGAGATACCAGCATCAAATCCTCTAATTCACGGCTGCGTTGATCAGTGGTCTTGGCCCGACCTTCATGCTCAGCACACTTGTCAGCAACACTTTTAAGCTCAGCTTCAAGTTCTAAATTACGAGCAGTTGATTTGACCAACTCAGAATCCAAATGAGCTATCTTCTCCTCATACTCCTGCAATCTGGTATCCAGCTGTTTTCTTTCTTCCAGGGTCTTCTCAAGGGTGGCACTTAGTTCAGAAACTTTCTCTGAGAACTCTTCTAGTTCCCTCTTTGTATCATTGCTCTTCAGTTCCACCAGATTTATTTGCTGTTCTAGCTCCACATTCCTCTCTTCAGCTGCAGCACAGCGATTCTCCATTTCTTTAAGCTGCGATTTTGCTTCTTCTATAGCAGCATTGGATATTTGTAGCATGTCTTCGAGCTCAACTTTTTTCTGGTTGGCAGTAGTTATGGCATTTGACGATTCAAGGTGAACCTCTTCCAATGATTTCAGCTTCTGTTCCAGCTCCGCACTGTTTGCTAAAGCTTGAGAAAGAAGAGAATCAGCATTGCTGAATTTATCATCTGAAAGCTGCAATTTCACCTCTAGATCACTACATAATTCCTTCATCTGGACCACACTATTGTTTAGCTCGGCTACAGCAGCTTCAAGAGCTCCCTTTTCTGTAGATAATTTGGCCAGCTCCTCCTGTGACTCTGAGAGTTGTGTTTCCTGGCTTTTCAGTTTACCCTCAATCTGTTCCTTTAAACCTACTTCCTCCTGAAGTTTCAACTTTATGCCTTCCAACTCAGATACCTTAGCTTGAAGATCTTCTTTAGTGGATGATATTAAAAGCTCAAGAGACGAAATATTCTCCTTCACCTGAGATTCAGAAGCTTTTCTCGTGTTAAGCTCTTGGCTTAATTCATGTATAAGAGCTTCTTTTGATGCAAGTTTACTCTCAATATCTTGCACTTGTGATTTTGAGGTCTCTAACTCTCCTTGAACTTTAGAAAGCTCTGAAGCTGTATTCACGAGTGCTTCTTCAACCTTCTGGTTTTCAGCAATCTTCTCATTTAGGCTCTTGAGTTCTTCTTGTAAAGAAGCCATCTGGTCTTCAACTTCTTTTGCATTCTGTTTGGACAACTCCAGCAATCTTTCAAAATCCAAGGCCTTCTTTGTCTCTGATTCTGCAAGTGAGCCACTTTGTTTGTGCAACTCCTCAAACTTTTGAGCCTCACCTGCGGAAGCCAGCAGCTCTTGTTCAAGCTCTTCCATCTTCTTCTTTGAGCTTTCAAACTCGAGACCAAGTCTGTCAAAGGCCTCCTTAACATTAACATGCTCCTTGTTATTCAATTCTTGAGCTTGCAACGCCTCTTGCAAAGCATTAAGCTCAGTGCTATATCTATTTTCTGCTTCTGCAATCTGCTCTTGCAATTTCTTGTGATCAAGTTCAAGGTCTTCAAATTTTCTTGCAGTTTCCTCCAGCTTCTCTTTTGTGAGCGACAATTCATCCTTTAACTTCACGTTTTGAGATTCAGTGTCTTTTAATGAACCAGCAACTCTTTCCAATTCAAGCTCAAGTTCTTTAGCCTTTTCTTCTGCTTCAAGATATTCTCTGCTAGAAGCTGAAATATTTGAACTGCGGTCCATTACAGACACTTTGCCCTCTGCATGAGAAGCTTCAGCTGCAGCATCTGAACCATCCTTTGATTCCAAAGCTTCCTTCTCTACTTTTATAAACTCTCCGTCAAAAGCAGACTCTTCGTGCTCCGTCTGACCTATCTCGCCATTGGACACCTGTAATAAGATGTAATCCAAACAGAAGATGAGGAAGAAGAATAAGAATTTTTTAGCCAGTATATTCAAATATATTTTACTGAACTTTAAACCAGGTAAATTACAAAAATGATTTACTTGAAATTAAGCAAATTTTTCGCCATAGTTGATGTATTAAATGTGCAGTGAGTAGAAAAAACAAAGATTGTCATAGACTTTATTTATCGCATCATATTTGACAAAAGTGCCGTAAATTCATGTTATCGTTTCCAGTGCCACCACTCCCTAGTTACATCTAAAACGTTGAATCCATAATCACTTTAAACCGAATTTCCTACCTTAGTTGGATTCTACACAATTGTGTTTTAAATCAAAAAGTTCTCTTGAAAAAAACTCCTATATATCTATCATTTTCTTAGGAAAGAAGTTTTGGACTTTTATAAATAGAAGATCCTTTCTTCCCCTCCAATAGTATCGTAGTGTAGTTATTAAAAAGGTTTAGTAAGGAGAGGAGATTATTCTCTTGATAGTTTTTTTTGTTTTTTATATTAATTTTCATATGTAGGTTAACTGGCCAAACTATATCAAAGATTTTTTTTTTTTTTTTATCAACTTTCGAGGTTTGCAATAATTAGCTTCTGTATAACTCCTACTATTCCAATCCCAACATATCAAAAAGGAATGCCAATAGATCAAGCAACTGACAGGATGTGTAGTTTGATTAATTGGAGGTTTCTGCTACTGCGATTCTAGACCTAACTCCTGATTCTCGCATTGACAGAAAGAAATAACCAACATTTTGAAAATAAGATTGATCCCATTTATTTTCTGGATATAAATATAAAATATCACCACAGTCATTGAAGAAAGTAAAGTAAAGAAGGCAAGTAACGAGCATAACCTTAATAAGATCTTCTTTGCCGCCCTCTATCTTTTCTGAAACCTGTACCACTGGTACATCTGTGGTTGCTGTCTCTGCTTCCATGTCAAAATAATTTCACCTTGTGAAGTTGTTTAAGTATCTGGATTGATGAAAACATCTAAGTTCGTAAGATAACGAACTAAAAAGTCTACACTTAATTCAAATAACATTATTTTACTTCTCTAGTAACTTATTTAGCTGTATGAATATGTTACGTCAGTTACAAACTTTACAACTTAAAAGGGAATGGAAGATAAAAAATAAACGTTAGCTGTATAGATTGGCGTATATAAAAAAATACTGGCACATAATTTCGTGTCCATGTTATACAAGTATTGCACGAATTGACTTTTTTAAGTATATTTTAAGAAGCAAAGGAAATTAAAGATGGGAACATAACATTGATTTGGACATAACTTATAGTTTATCCAAATCATATAGTTTTTTTCAATAGCCGATAGCTCTCACATCACAACAATAATGCGACTTCTTCTCTTACTTATAAAAATTTTTGGAATTTTTCTTCTTTGCCTATAGATATTCTATAATAAAATCAAAGAAAAGTGATTGAATTTTTTTATTATTAGAAAAATAAAAAAGCAAAGAATACCAAAGATAAATTTTCTGTTTCCGATTATCCTTTATCGGACAGGATAAAGAGGGATTTAATGGTCATGAATCAAAAAGTGAAAGCAAAATAACAGTGACACTGGCTCTACAGAAAAGAAAAAATAAACAGGTGACTAGTGAGGTTTGAGATTTGTCATCTTATCTTTTTGAATTATTATTATTATTATATAGTATAGTATTTATTTGAACTTTTCTTCAGGGACCCAACCACATGATAGCATTACTCTATCATAACGTGCACGAATTTTTAAGTGGGACAGATACTAAAACATCCTAAACATGGAAATTGGCATTTTCTTACTTCTTGTCATCATTTGTTGCTTATACCGTGGCTTCCCTGTAGGATGACAATTAATAATGGAGGTTATATTCCCAATAATTTCTCTCTTTTCACCTTAAATTGTCAAACGGGATAACAATATGTAAATACTAACAAAAGATTTATCCTTCTACTACGGCCAATTTAGTAAAAATGAAAAAGCACTAAAGTTAGGTAGGCCAGGTGAGGTTTCTTTTTTCCTTTAGTTAAAACTTACGAATATTCAAATCGTTTATATGATTATTATTGAAGCAATTTATCAACTTATATATAATTAAAAATAGTCTAAGTGTACCACAAAGTAAATAACTATAGCAAAGACCACCGTCACAGACTCACCAACAATAATATTCTACCTATTTCAGATGTGAAGTTATATTTTATTGTTTTGAAAAAAATAATATAATAGTAGCTTTAATATTATTTTATTTCTGATAATATTTTCATTTTTATTTATAATTAATACTTGAATAGTTATACATTTTATTTAATGCTACATTTACAAGATGATAAAACATGATATTTTATAATATGGGGTACTTATTTACATTCTAATAAAATTTATTGAGTATTATTCTTATTCTAATAAATCATATTTATTTATTACGATAAATCAAATCATTTGAAAGAAAATAGTAATATCAATACGATTAATCTTAAAATACTAAAATATCACATTCAGCATTATACTCCTATTTACACACCCTACCAAACTTTACTTCGGATTCCACCTTTATTACTATTATTTTCTTCGAAATTAACAACCTTTTAGTGAATTTAATAAAACAAATTTTAAACTAATCGAGTATTGAGCGTCACGGAGTCACAACTTTACAGTCAAAATAATGAGTTGAAAAGTAGAAACGGTTTCCATAGTGTGACGAAGCAATTCAATGAAATTTGTTGAGCCAAGTGAAAACTACTACAGTATCTACTAAAATGAATACATGAGTATTGTTAAGTTTACTGTTATTTTTTTTGCGTTAAAAAAAGAAATATATTTGATAACTTTTAATTTTTTAAAAGGTCAAGTTAATGACAGATTAGAAAATCTTTGTTTAGTTTCTTAGTTTTGTTTGATTCAAAATATGACAAATAAATTGAAATTAATAGAATATTTAAAACGGAATCAAATGTAATTTGCGGATGGATATTCTTCATATTTCTAATCACACTGATTTTCATTTGAAAAAAAGATGGTTGTTGATGCGACAAAATGCAGGTTATATTCCGATATCTCTGACGAAAACTACTGTTGAGCTAGCTAGCATTAGTAATCTAAAGGGAAAATGAAAGCAAAAAAACAAAATAAAAGGCGTGACTCGAGAGGCGAAAAAGCGCGTAAACAACGCAAGTAGAACAGCACAATGATTTTGTCACTGTCTTGTAGGTACGAATCGCAATTTTTACCATTTCTACATCACAGAAGGATCCACTACTGATCAATCACTATGAATATGATCAAATCCACCATTGATGTAATCTCTCAACCACAAATTGCCATAAAGTTAATGAGTTTTAATAATTTCTTCTTTGATTAACAAAAATAAAACATAATCAGAAGATGTATCGCCAAGTAAGACGATCAAATTGCTTACGAAGAAGATGAAAATCAAATCATCACTTGTGAACAAAGACGTGCTTCTAATAGTTTAACTTCCTCGAGATCATTGCAAAAGCACAGTGCTAATCAGCGATCCAAATCGAAATAAAATTTAAACAAAAAAGACAGAGAAACACAAATCGAGATAACTAAATGATGAGAAGAATTCGATGTTCAACCATCACAGAAAACTAAAAGGAGATCTTCGTATTAAATTCATCAATTTCGAAGCACAGAAATAAAACTATATAACTTCGCAGATTCAAACATATAGACAATAATAACACACAAAAATATATAATAACAGAGAGATCGATCGATCAATCGAGAGAAGAAAAGAAAAGAAAAACAGAGTAAATTATGAGTGCTTACCTGAGGGCGAGAGAGGATTTTGATTTGATTTTTAGGTGCTTTGCTTTTTTGGAGTTAAGCTTTTGTTTGTGTTTTGAAGTTGGAAAAAGTGTGAATCAAAGAGAGAGAGATGAGCAGAAATTGTTGGTATTTAGTAGCAGTAGAAAGGAAAGAGGGAGAGAGGAGAGAAGCTTTTCTTTCTTTTTTTTTTTTTTTTTTTTGGCTACTAGAAGAGGAGTGGGCCACTCTAGAGTGGCTGTACTGTGGGGCAGGCCACTCGCAATTGGCGAATTGTTTTGTTCAAATGTTGCCCCTTCCCCGCTTTACCCCATTTTTAACATTTCCCACTCACCAACATTTGGTGCATTGATGCGGATCAAAAATTTTGGGTTCGAGTCATAAGCATACGAAAATCTTATTTAATTTTAGTTATTAGTATGAAAAAATCTTATTAAGAGCATTATTTTTAAATAAATCTTGTAAAATGTAATTTAAATTTAATTAAAATTTTAATATGAATTTTAAATATCAAATTAAAAATTAAAAAAAAAACATTTTCCACTCACTTCTCCTATTATTACAACTTCATCTATATTTGGGCATTGTAGCTCTTCAACTTTAACAATTAACACCTTCCATCCTAATTTATACGATATTTTCTTTTTTTTATGCAACGGTTATAAATTCATAGAAATTTTAATTATTTTTTTGTGTTTCTGTAATAGTAATATATATGAGTCAATAAAGTATTTTAAATACTATTTCTAGTCAAACGTTATTGTATAAATTCACAATATGGGTAAATTATTCATTCAACGGACAATGAGAAAATTCAAAAGTTTCATATATGGTGGCTAAAATTCATTTCTGGTTTGTTTGTTTTACCATTCTATTTAGTAAATTAGACGAAAAAAATATTACTAATATATCTCTAGATATTAGTATTATTGTCGTAAACCCTAATAAAAAACACCACAGCCAATTAATTATATATGCTTCCGAAATTTGCACTCCTCATGCCTTTTCTTTTCGTCATTGAAAGAGTCGTTCCTTCTTAGAAAAGTTGAAAAGAATGAGGTGAAGAGGTCGTTTTTTCATTATTAAAATGGGAATATTTTTGTAAAATAAAATGAAATAATAAGGTTAGTGTTGTCATTACATAAAGATTAAAACAAAGTTGTGTTTGTGGAGCTGATGTGGTGACGGTCCACTTGATGACCGACCAAACCGGCCTCACTAGCTAGTCTTCTGTCCCAACGATGAAGACATTTCCCTTTTCCTTTTTGGTTTATCAATTCCTTTCGCCACCTACATTTCCTTTTATAAAATTTTCAGTTTACTCTTCTATCCTTCTCCACTTAAACTATGATCAGGTTTATTATGTAGGATTCAAAAATGTGACATGGATCACGAGTTTCTTCGACTTTTTCCACTTGAGCAAAGTTTTGGGGGTGTTATGACTTTCGATTGAAAGAAAGAAATGTAATAGTCTTTTTTAATATTATTATTATCTTTTTACGTGATCTAATAATTAAGGAATTAATCACTTTTTTCACTTTAGACGAGTAAATTTAATTAAGGAAGGGTTTTTCTCTGCTTTAGACTCTTTTTTTCCGCCTATTCAAGGCTCTACTTGTATATCCTTTTTCTCTATTTCAGATATAAATTAAGTTAAATTTACAAAAAGAAAATTATTGTTAACAATATTCAAATTCATAAATTCACTACGAAATAGGTTGAAACCAATCTAAGACTTTTGAATACCTATTCATAATATTACATAAAATGTCTAATTGATTTCCATAATTTCTACCATTAAATTTGCCTCTCTATTTTTAGAATAACCTTTTCTACATTACGTTAGCAATAGAATGCTTACGTAGTAAAATCTAAAGTCAAATATTACATAGTAATACCTTGAAATTTCGAAATATCCAACATATGAATTCATAGTACACATTCAAATTTGAGATCAAATTTACGTGGTGATATATCAATTACACCAGTTAGTAACATTCTAACAGAGAAGAAAGTGGTTAGACTTTAAACCTAAAGAGTAAACATAAATGCATTAATCACTCATGTTATATATATATAATTATTGTTCACATTGTAACGCCTAGTCTCAATGCTAGCCAGCCTAAGTTTCTTTTAATTATTATATTGGTCATAGACTCTTTTCACGATAGTAGGCAATTTATACCAGGAAAGGATAACGTCTCCTCAATAATAACACAATCGTACTCACTTGGTCGTTCATTTTTACTTATTTAATATTATAAAAATAGATTGTCATTTTTAACATATTAAGAATTAATTAAAAAATATGGTATTTGCCCTCCACATATTTATTATATTTTCAAGACTCAAGAATTCAAGACTTACATCAATTAATATGAATAATAACTAATATTATTAAATATATGTGAGGTAGAATGTCTGGTGAAATTAAAGGTCCACAACAGTAGATAGCGGATATGTTCATTTTAATTTGACATGTTAGTTATGATTTCTTAAAAATATACAAAATTTAAAGTGTACAAGTAAAAGTAATTCGAATTATTCTCCTTTTTGTTTTTTCCTTTTTGATGTCATTAGTATGTTGTGGCCATGTTAGTTGGATGTCATCTTTGACTCACCATGTTAGACATGTGAAATTAATCCCCTAGCTTTGTCTTCAACAAGCTATGAGGCAAACTCATATGTCACTTGGTAGTGGGTGTCAAAACAATTCTAAAAAAATATCGAATCTAGCCGAATGATTATTATATTTTTTTCATGTAAATATTATTATATGTTTCAATGTATAATTCATAATATCTTACCAGAAATTAGGATAGCATTTTTCTTCATTTTAATACCTAATACAAACTGAATAAATTTATATGTATTTTATATGTGAAGTTTAGAAAATAGAAAACATTATAAAATCTTCATGTTGAATTCCATTCATATGGAAATAGTAACTAAAAAATTTCCAAACATGTCATATCACTATTGAGCATATAGTATCACTTTTTTAAGGATGATATATGCAAAGAATTTATTTTTTTAAAAAAAATAAAATCGACTGAATCGTATAATTGACTCCTATACTATATGTAACTTGTTTAATTTTGATTTAGTTTCTGATGAAGTTTTCTGAAAATGATGTTGAAATTATTTTTTGAGAATATTTGTACTAATTAACTCTTGTGGAAATTATCAATGGATGTTTAATAAGAATAAATAATTGTTGGGTTTTATTTTGTCCTAAATTTTTTATCATAAATAGGTTTTTTTTTTAGAAAAATGTTTTGGATTGACTAATCCTTTTTCTGGTAGGAAAATGTTTAGGACTCTATAAATAGAAGAATGTTCCTTCTACTTTAATCAGCATTCACAATGTAGTCTTTAAGGGCTTTGAGAGTTTTGGTTAGGGGAGAATTTATGGGTCACAAGCTTGATACGTTATCACTTGTGTGAACCTCCCATGTATTCTGAGTGAATTGGTAGAGATTGTTTCTCTCTGTATTTTGTATACTCATATTTATAGTGCATTGCTCATCTCCTTTGTGGACGTAAGTCGATTGATCGAATCACGTTAATCTTTGTGTCTTTTGGTATATTTTTCATTGTCTTCTTATTCGTAGTCTTTCGAGGTTTGCATTGCTAGCTTTCATGTTACACCTGTTTATTTTCGGACCTAACAATAATTAGATGGTTGACTCGTATAAAATGGGTAAACAAATATGGTATGACTAAATCATGGCCGGCTAAGCTGAACTTAGACCAGTATATAGTTCAACATTTGAGTTGAAAGTTTTATTCAAATAATAAATATAATTGGTCAATTCATCCCCCAATGGCCGCCAACTTTAGGCTGCCAATTAAATTCAGTTTTGGCATTATATTTTATATACCTAAGACCAAGGTCAAAGAAAATTAGCTTAAGAACCACTAAAACAAACGACCTAATTTGGAGAGGTTTATTTGTGGATTTTTTAGAAAATTTCACTATAAAATTTTAACCCACGTGATATAATTTATTTTGTGACGGTTTTTTGTAGAGGCTTGTGATAATTTTCGCAAATTGTATTAATTTATGAGGTTTTGTGAACACTGTAATTTATTATAATTTGTTGCGGTTTTATTGTGGAAATTTGTGATAACCTTTGCAAATTACATCAAATTGTGGAGCTTTAATTTGTAAATGCCACAATTCATTAGAATTTATTACACTTGTACAAAATAGAAAGAAAAAAAAACTTAAAATATAGAAAGCACTTTAAAAAATAAGGTAATCATTGAAAGTAAAAATACAATTGATTAAATGCATTACATGTTTAATTAGCATTAGAAGATCAAATGAAGTTGTAAATTGTATTGTGGTATCAAAGTACAAACAATTTAGATGTTTAGGTTCATTCTTTCAAGAGAATAAATAATAGATGAAAATGTTACTCCTATAATATGTAATTGAGGTCATATATATATATATATATATATATATATATATATTTGCATACACTAAAATAAAAGGTAAATTTATATGATGACAACTATATGATAATAAGCACTAGCTCAGTAAAGTTTAATATATTTCTATGAGATGAATATTTCAAAGAAGTGGATGTTGAATATGCAGTAATACAAGATTAGGTAAGATTAAAAAATAACAACCTTCACAATAAGATACCAGTAGCACGTTTTGACTTTAAAATGAGAAATCATTTGAGATCATGTAGGTATCATTTATTTTTAATAAGATTAAGATGTCAATATTTGAATATAATTAAGTTGTGCATTTAACTTTTAATATTTGACTTTAAATATAGGTTTTAAATATTAGGATGTTCTGTTAAGACCGAATTACTATATAGTTAAGATTATTTTTACATATGAATGTATAAATTTGTCTTTATCTAAAAATTAATGAATATGAATTTATCAAAATTTGAAATTCATCTAACTATATCAACTAAATTTTATTATGTATAACAATATATAATATATAATGTTGTTGTGATGAAAGAAAATATGAAATAAAAATAATAAATCAAATCACTATAGTCAAATTACTATTACCTTTTATACATTTGTTTGATGTAAAATCACTTGTTAAAGTTTTAAACTTTAAGTCATCAAACATAGTTACTAATTGTGTCAATTTGTCATAAACTAAGATTTATGTCGCTTTGCAACTTGAATATTTTAAATGTAGTCTATGTTATAAATGACATAACTCAAGTTTCTTAATAACGAGAGGGAGTTGGTTGGATGATAAGTATCTCTCACTTCCAACACAAAGGTTCCGAGTTCGAGTCACCAAGGGAGCAAAAGAAGTAGGAGTTGGGTTGCGAGTTCGAGTCACAAAGGGAGCAAAAAGGGGTTGGAGCTCCTAGGGAAGTGGTAAATAAAATAAAAAAAGGTAAAAAAAAACCTTTCAAAAGAATTAAATAAAATATTAAGACTACGTTTAGAGTGTATTTATTAAAGTTCTAAAATAATATTTAAGGGGTAAAAACCCTTTCAAAAGAATTAAATAAGATAGAAAGGCTATGTAGAGTGTATTTATTAAAGTTCTAAAATAATATTTAAGGGGTAAAAACCCTTTCAAAAGAATTAAATAAGATATTAACGCTATCTAGAGTGTATTTATTAAAGTTCTAAAATAATATTTAAGGGGTTACGAATTACCACAAATTAATTTTAAAAACCATCACAAATTGCAAATGCATTTTGTGGCGGACGTAATGGAGGTTCTATTAACATAGGCAATAGTGAAATTTCTAAAACCGCCTCAATTAATTTTGTGAAGATTAAAAACTTCAACAAATCGATAAAAAAGCACTCCACAAAATGATCCATTTTTTTTTTTATAGTGAACCTATTGAATCATCTTTTGAAACTTAGTCCACTTTTGAAAGTAAAATTATCAGAAAATAAATCTTGCTTAAGAGCCTATATAATCATCAGATGCTAATCTGCTTATGGAACAAAAAATTGAAAATAATAATATATGTATATGTCTTTGTCTAGAATGTTAGGTCGGTTACGGAACGTGGCCAA
Organism: Solanum arcanum; assembly: GCA_027789145.1. Taxonomy (NCBI): domain Eukaryota; kingdom Viridiplantae; phylum Streptophyta; class Magnoliopsida; order Solanales; family Solanaceae; genus Solanum; species Solanum arcanum. Next base: position 61,912,702 of record CM050939.1, on the reverse strand, counting down.
GTTGTTTGAAGTTGATATTTGATTTGCAATTTGAAAATTCGTATAATTAATTTATGTATAATTTATGAAGAAATTTTTGGCATTATTTTATGTAGGTGGAATAACTTGTCTCTGCCTAACTAATATTTGCACAAATTAGTACATATATTCACTTGTAACTAATCAATACATAACTATACTATATACATAACTTTAACTAGATACCGAATGATACTGGGAATACGACGTCAAAGGGAAACACCTTTTTGGTTAAGAGGAATATTCAAACTGAAAAGTTTTCTGTTTTTTTTTTCCAAAGAGACTCTTAAGTCTCAAATTTGAGTTTCTCTACCAGAGAGTTATGTATAGTAGTTAGTACTTTGCAAGATTAGAAAAGCAAAAGTGCGAATGATATAAAGACTATTCTGAATTAGGGGAATATCAATGTTGTATTAGTTTAGGATTCATGTTGTTTTTGAACTAATAAGAACAGATTTATAAGATGGAAAAACTATACGAATTAGCAATCTCGATCCACATATTATTCTTTATAGTGGTATTTTTTAAGAAATTATTAGATTCATCATATATGTGTTGCACGTGTATGCGTAATCTTAAGATTTATGTAACCATGAAATAATATTTAAACGTTGTTCTTCAAAAGTTTTATGTTAGTGCCACCAAGTAATTGATGCCGAAGCTAATTGAAATAAATTGTAAGTTGCTAATTGTTGGGACCCGAATTCATGCCGTTCAAGAAATACATGTTACCTTTTAATAGTACCACTTCACTTGTATCCTAATTATTAATAACTCTACAGCATACACTACATCCATAATGATTGTCACTAAATATATTTTTGAATAGTAATTCATACTTTTTTCAAAATGTCCCTAAAACTTATAGCGACATTGAATGCAATGATAACTAACTGTGACAAATACTTTAACACTCTATTTACCCATATTCAAAAAAACAAATTTATTTAACGAAGTCAGAACCATTTTGCACAAACTATATTTGACCAAATCCATATTCGCTCATATTCTATTTGGATGAATGTAATCCAAACCATTATTGCTCAATCCATATTCAACCCATTCAAATCCAATCCAATCCAACTATTTATCCTACTTACTTACGACTAGGGAAGAAGTTTGTAGCGCGATTTCATGCTTCTGAAATTAGCATGGACAGATAGATGAAATGGTAGAACATGATTAAACATGTAACTTCTAAGAAAATATTCTTTGACAGAAAAGACTTCAGGAGAAATGTGCACTACCCTACCAACTCAAACATATAAAAACCTAGTTAATTACAAGAATATAGATTGATAATTCGATTTTTTTGTGAAATGCATTAATCTTGGGTTTGGTGACAACTGGTTAAGGGGATAGATATCTTCATCAATAAGTCAACTGGTGCAACTGTACTGCATGTAAAATGAAAGAGAAGACAACTTGGACTAAAAATTATATTACTTTCTTTACTTCATTCTGGACATTTACAGAATATCCAACAAACACATTTGATTTTATTTTTATTTTTCGCCATCGTCAAGCTTGTGCTGTCAACTAATATTACTTCTGAGACTTGAGTTCTTCTACTCTCTTTTCAGTTTCCCTCAATGCTTTCCCATAGATTCTGATCAACTGAACAAAAGGAAAATATTTTCACAAAAATTGGTTATCAGACTTGCAGAACATGAATTCATAAAAGTAAGGCCTCAAAGCAATTTCTGGCAAAAACACACACACATATATGATATATAAATGCAAGCCATAAACATACCTCGTCAAGTTCTTCTGGAGTAATTACAAATGGAGGAGACATCATGATGGTATCACCAGCAACTCGTACCAACATGCCATTCTTCTGACATTGCGCTCCAAAATATGCACCAACACCTGAGGCGGCAATGAGACGATTGAATGAAATAAGAGTTTAATATGACCTTCAATTGAAGAGCAAATGAGGAAAATTACGCACCCCATTCGGGAGGGAAAGGATCATTAGGAGATTTGTTGTTCGCAAACTCTGTGGCAAGGATCAAACCAAGTCCCCTAATCTACAGGAAAATAAGAGTGAAGAAAATGAATACCAAAACCTTTTATAAAGTTTTGATCACTTTTATATAAGTGATAAGAGTTGTACCTCTCCGATAATGGGACTGTCAGAAAATGCCTTCAGACCTTCTTGAAACTTTGGGGATATTCTATTTACTCTCTCAACCATATTTCGCTCCCTGAAATAATTTGAACATTTTCCAATCTTCAGAACTAGCTAAGTACAATAGGTATCAAGCCCATAAACTAAAACGCGGGAGTTATCAGCAATCATAATACTAAAATAACCATATGGAAGTTGCAATGAGGGTAAAGAATGAAAAGCACATGATCATAAAAGGAAGTCGAAAGGTAATTCAAGCCTACATACTTGTATATTTTAATAGCTTCCAATGCCACCGCGCATGCAACAGGATGCCCAGAATAAGTGAATCCATGGGAAAAGGAACCTAGTTGCAGAAAAAAATTCAGCGTTTTGACTTACAGACAAAGTAAATGATTTATAATGTGCTATGAAATAAATAAAATGCTCACCAAGTTTATTGCTTTGAGAATGAATTACATCAGAAACTTCGGGGCTTACAAGGACAGCTCCAATTGGCATATATGCAGAAGAAAGAGCCTGAAAAAAATTCAGGAAGGAAAATTTATTATATCCAGACATGAGTTGGTATTTAGCTGAGATAAGATGTTGTTTAACATACCTTTGCTAAGGTGACAAGATCAGGTTTGATGTTATACATGTCAGAGCCAAACATTGTTCCAAGTCTCCCAAAGGCACAGATGACCTCATCCGCAATGAAAAGAATGTCATATTTCTTCACTACAGCTTGGATCTATAAATGAAAAGGAGAAATCGTTGTTTTAGTTATGTATATAAGAATAATCTGAAGGAACTAAAGATAGATAACTGCAAAAACTGCCAGAAATAAAAGAAAAGGACTTGTTATTGCACATATCTTGTGGCTGATGATCCTCATTCTACCCACAAATTTCTCTATGGCCGATGATCTTCATTCTACCTCATGGTAAAACCAAATGCAAATATGCTTGGGTTTTACAGACAGAAAGAGGTTACCAGTTACACCCTTCTTTGACAATGACAGTAAGCACAAACTTCGGAGTTTCTTAAATAAATACTTAGCTGATTGCCTTCATTCTTTGGCACCAAAACTACAGAACGAACTCTTACATCCTAGATTGAGCATTGCATGCAGTATTCTAAGTAGTAATGCAAAAGCGATATAGCTTCCTCCTTCTGGAATAAAAAGAACAGACAAAAACGCAAAGAAAACTACCTTATCAAAATAGGTAGCTGGAGGAGGTATGACACCTCCTGCCCCCATGACTGGTTCAGCAATAAAAGCAGCTATCTGAGGTGAAAAAGCAAATTAATCAGCAAACCCTCAATATACAAACTGAGTAGCAAGAGTAAAAGTTGATGTTAGTTACTGTTTCAGGCCCCTCTTTGAGGATAAGATCTTCTAAATTTTTAGCCAACCTGGTGGAAAACTCCTCCTCTGTCTCACCTGATATATACATTTCAACAGAAAATGGTTTATTACACCATAGGAAGAGGAGAAAAGTAAGAGTCATTAAGAATAAGTAACAACCTGGCAGATGATAACGCCAATAATGAGGACAGTCGGTGTGAAGAACAAATGGAGCAGGAAGATCAAAATTTTGATGTAATGCAGGAAGACTACAAAAGAAAGTATTAGAAAACTGATACTTGAAGCATAATAATGAATCTCAGTGATTTTGATTTCAAATGGTGTTTTATTATATTACCCAGTGAGACTGGCAGAAATAAGAGTTGAACCATGATATCTGTTACAATGAATGAACAAAAACATTAGTAAGACTAAGGAAAAAGGAAACCAAAAGAAAAAAAAATAGATAGAGATTCACAAATTACGCTTTTGCTCGAGCTATAAATTTCTTTTTGTTTGGCCTTCCAAGAGCATTGTTATAATACCAGACCAGCTTCACCTACATTAGAAGTATAAGGGAAAAAGTTACAAATTATACTCATAAACTTCTTCACATAATCTCCTGCTATTTTTATCAAACTTCTATACAAAGAAAATTTTAAAAAATTCAAGTATCTACTGTATTCATTTCATATCCTAACAGAACTAAAATATACAATTTTCAAAACAATTATAATGTCCCACTCTTTCACTATCCCAAAAACGATGTTCTTCTGATGAATTATCAAGTGTTTAAAGAAAAGAACTGAGATCTAATTATAGAATCAAGTGTTTGAAGGCAATAAGCAAAACCTGGGTATCATTGGCTTCTGATCCACTATTGGTGAAAAAAGCTTTTGCCATTTTCTTTGCAGTGAACATATCTAGAAGCTCCTTCGCAAGATCCTGTATTTTCAAAGTGCAATCAACATGAGATCCAAGAAAAACTTAAAAACCCAAATTTAGGCATCACTTAGTTTTCCTTTTCATGTAAAGACACTGCAAAGTTTTTGTCATACCAAAGAAGGTTTTGTTGTACGGTTCCAAAATGAATGGTAAAACGGCAATGTGTTTAATTGCTTAGTGGCAGCATCAACCAGGCGAGGCTCGTTCCCCCCTACAAGAATATTTAAGTTGGTAAAGCATTGTACATGTGCTCCAATTACATCATAAATAAAACTCATTGCAAAGTTCCACAGCTGTCAGAAATTAGCCATTGTCTAGGTTTAAAATTGTTCTGTTCTGTATATTTGAGCAATCACATAAATAAAACTTTAAAGGCCGCTCTAAGGCCTGTCTCCAGTTTATTGACCATGCACTAGACTGTCACAGTTCAACATGGAGACATTCAGCAGTAGATCAAAACAATTCTACAAGTTCTCATCGATGGAAATATTGCAATATATGGTTCAAGTTGTTAGTCTTCAACACATTTCAAATGCAACACATCAGGATAACATAGCAGACATTGATTATTAATAAAATGAAAATACACAACGTTTTCATCAATGGAGTGAACTTTCATTTTTAAAGTAAATTGTTTGGATGTTATTATCATGACGCAAATACTTATTGTCATTACCGAAAAGAATTATGCAGTTAAATTGTGAAAGAAAAACATCTGACATGGCAGAACACTTAAGTGTGTCAATGTGTGACTGTTGATGTTAACCAGACTAAAAAAACATACATGAAAGACATATGCATGTTAATATACTTGGAGCTAGAATTAGTACGCCAAAGACTGAATAAAAGGGATCGAAAGTACCTAGTGCTGTGCACCACAAACCAGCTAGAGTATCAATATACTTCCTCCCTTGCATGTCATAGACATGGGATCCCTATGTCAAAATGTAAAAAGTTAATCACGAAAGATATATAAAGTTCTCTCAAGTTAGACAGCAAAACTAGACATAAATCTAACCTCAGACTTCTCTATAATCAAAGGATCAACATCAGTACTTTGCCACCCAGCAGTGAAGGGTGCCAACATATCATGACCCTTGAACCTGCAAAAGCGGAGATACATTGTTTAGTAAAATTCCTTTTATGCTTGCAAGTGCAGCTTTTATGTCAAATGAGTGAAATATATTCCACAGATGACTAAATATAGAGTAGTACTCATGAAGAAAGGCCATGTCATTTAGCAATGACTGTCCATAAACAAGGAACGCAAAAAAAGAGATCCAGCGGTTGGAAAGTGAACAGAATTTACCCTTTATTATCAGTTCCAGAAATATTATTTTCCAAACATGCCTGTGTACTGTTATATCTTGCCAGTGTTGATTTAACTATATGCTCCTGTAAACTGCTAACTGCTGGAATATGTTTTCCATGGAAACCAGCCTACAAAGCCAGATTAATTAGAACATAAACGACTTGAAGGCAAATCACGAAACATAAACAGTTCTGTATCATGGAAATAAATTTGCTTTGTCTTCAAAATCTTACATCTAAGAACAGGTCCTCTTGGATTGGCTTTCTCTAAGTAGCTTATAAGCTAAAAGTTAAAAATCATAAGTTGGGCAATCCCAACTTCTTATTTTTAGCTTATTTGTATACTTTTTGGCCTAATAATAAATGTTCAAAAACACTTTTTGTATTTCCCAAACACCTCAAAAAATAAAAAAGAGCTTAAAAGTCAAAATTCAATTCAAACACCCTCAAAGGGCTGGTGCATGGTCCTAAATATATTTAGGTCCAGTTTACCACCAAGAATTTCCATATACGTCGATAAAATCTTACCATAACGAAAAACAAGTAACTATGATAGCACAAAATGAACTTAAAATCACTAGAAAAGTGACTTAAGAAACTTCACTTCCCCAATTACCCGATATTACGTTATGAAATAAGAGTCTCTCCAGTGTGCAGACCATAAATTCTTATAAAAATGATTGAATGAGATAATCCTTGGTCAGCTGTTTAATGTTTTATTACCAAAATACTGATTGCTCAAAAGACAGTAAATCAAACACCATGAAAGAGTTAATGATCTTTGGGTTTGTGAGGAAATCCCTTTTAATGCTGTGTAGATTGATCAAGATAGTTATGTGTCAAAATCAGTTAGTTTCACTATTCCTCTGTAGAAATGTGATCATAACAAGGCTGGAAAATATCTAAAACAAGTCCAACAAACATATATAATATGGAAAGGTTAGAGTATACGCAGACCCTGGCTCAAGAAGAAAATAGTGACGGAAACATAACTAAATGAAAGAACATGAACAATAACAAAATAGTGTTGTAGCCCCACAACTTAAGATTTTCCTAAATATGAACAAGATAAAAGACCCAAAGCCCAAGTAGAAAAAGAAAAAAAAGAACATTTTGACTTGAAGACAGTTCCTAAAAAAACATAAAAACTGCAAAATTATATCTATTTCCTAATCAATCTTCTACAACTGTTTAAATTGACTTATTTTAAGTGATTTAAGTTAATAATTTTATAATCACTTAAATAGCTAAAAATAAATCAAAAACAATAAAATTCCAAAAAGATATTAGTAACTTTTTATGAAAGTAAAGTATGAAAAGGGTCACGCTATAATTTTACCATAACCTATCAACTAGGACCAGAGAGAGAAAACTATACTCGTCGAACCAATACTTTAATTCAATCTCTATATTTATCTTAGAACTCAATTTGAATATATATAAGCGAAAATGCATTAGTAGCCCAAATAGTCCTGTTAGCTTTGAACTTATTTTAAAAAATTTATAAATAATTTTTTAGTTTTTTTGGGTATATATAGTACTAGCTTAAAAAAAATATTAACACAAATTGAACTCAACTCAAGATAGTGTCAGGCTGGAAATGATACAAAATTATTTACAAAATAAGTTCAGTAATAGTGTAAGTGTGTCTCGATAAGTGTGCTTTGAAATTTCAGACATGAATTAATAATATTTGTGCATTTCCCGTAGATTATTAATTTAGAACTCAATAAGAGAATAAAATCCCAAAAATCTCAAATCATAACCCAACCCCTCTTTGCTTCTCTTTCAAAAAGAGATTCAACCTAAGTAAAGTATTCAATAAATGGACTTTCGATAGAATTATGCGAATATTGATAATATACAAACTAGTTATATATAATTTTAATTATTAATCTTTTTTATATATAATTTATCTGTTCAGCAACTACGCATAATTTAATATCTGAAAAAACTGACACCAACCAAACAACCCCTAAAAAACGAAAAGGCAAAAAAAAAAAAAAAGGTAGCGCCACCTTCGACACAAAACAAAAAGAACCCATAGAAGAAGAAGAAAAAAAGTAGAAGGAAAAAATTAAGATTCAACAAAAAGAAAAGTGATTTAAGGAAAAAGAAACAAACCTGGGCGGTGATAGCTGCTTTCACGGTTGATCCAAAAAGACGAGAAATCTTAGCCATTTGATAAAATCCTTCGAATCAATTTGTTGTTTAATTAAAAATCAAATATTGTAAAAATAAAACATGCATAGAAAAAAAAATGAAGGAAGGTGCAATATATATATAGAGAAAAATAAAATAAAAGACCCAGCCAAAAGAGAGAGAAAAAAAATTGATTAAAAGGGACTCCAACTCAGTGATGACACCACATATGAGTTTTTAATAATCATGAATAAGTCATATAAAAAGAAAGCACTACTAACTTCCTCCGTACCCATCCATTCAAGTGTCATATTTCGATTTGGATTCCTCTTTCATTTCAAAATTAATTATAGGTATAAATAAAATTTGAGGGTTTTTTTTTATTTCTTAATTAAAAACATATTTATCGTATAAAGATACAAATCAAAATATTTACTTTAAGTTTAGAAACTTAAAAAAAAAAAACGTAAAACACTTAAGTTGAACGCACGAAAGGTTGTGCTAATTTTGGGAGAAAGTTATGGTGCATTAAATTTGGGGTTACCAATTTGAATACGTAGATTTTATCGTCATGAATAGGCTCTGATTTCCACATTAAAAAAAGGAAAGAAAAAAGTTACCTTCATAAAGATTTGATTTGATTTTCATTAAAATAAATTTAAAGTAATTATATTGGTTTATTAAATTCAGAGATAATGCACAAGTCAACATATGCATAATATAGGCGTGTCTCTATGATTTTGGATATAGATTAGAGTACTTACGTATTTTTCCTTGAATTTATAAGAATCAAATCAAATTATATCAATCGATTTCGTGTCATCCGTGTGGATAATCATCCTCCAAACCAATTGAATCATTCTTATGGACTATTTATAAAATTTTACAAGCCAAAATGTAAAGTAATGTATCTAAACATTGAAAATTGTAAACCATTTAAAAATATATTAACAAAGTAGTTAAAAACCTATGTATAAGTGATATTATTCTTCTTGTCTTACCTTAACAGTTATTAGTCTTTAAAGTATATTTTTTATTGTAATAGAAAAAATAAGTAATAATCCATTCATTAATCAAACTAATAAGTAAAATAAATTAATTCATTTTCTTTGATTGAAAACTAGAGTTTTAAGAAAATACTTAATAAGGGTATAATGATATACTTATCGAGCAATGAAATCTAAAATGGTGATAACGAAATAGGGATGGAGAGAATACTTACTTACTATTTTAAAAATAAATTTTACTCCTCATTTGTTATTTTTAGCATATTAAAAAACCATATTTTAATTTTAATATTAATTATTTATATTTAAAATCTAATATGTATTACGATTATTACGATACAATATTTATATCAATTATTATTTTTTAATAGACATACAAAGTTCACGATAGATAAATAAAAACGAATGAATTATTAAAACTCTAACCATTCAAAATAGATAGCACTCACGTTGTTCATTTTATGTGATTTTGTTTCTTAATTCGTTTAAAATAAACTAGCACACCTCTAATTTAAATTTGAGCTTATTCAAAAATAAATATTAAGTACTAAGATTATACATTAACTAGTTAACATGTTCGCGCTTCGCGCGATCCTAATAATTGTGTTAAAAATAAAAAAAATTTATAAAAATTAGCACGTACTAAAAAAAATATGATCAAATACTTAGTAAAAGCTATCAAATATAGCACGTACTCAACAAACAACTCGATACAAAATTAGAGTCATATTTATTTATTTTAATTATCAAAGAATAATAATACAAATAATAAATAGTGAATATTTTAACTCTTAAGGAGTTACAAAACTCACTAAATGTATAATTATTTAGAGAAAATCACAATTTAAATAATGACAAAAAAAAGAAGCAAAGAATGAGAGAAAAAGAATAAGTAGGACTTTTAGTATGAGAGAGTTTTTGCTATTGTTTATTTTTATATCATATTGAAATTACTTATAATTTTTTTCAATCTTCACACAAATAAAACAAAATAATCTTTATTTACTCAATATATTTCCCTAAAATAGTACTTTAATTCATTTTAGTGTGTATTTTGTATATTTTGTTGTGGTTATTTTATTTAATTACTAAAAAGATAGAAAATAAAATATATATATTTCATTATTTTAGTACAAAAATATATTTCATTATTTTAGTACAAAATTTTAAAAATCCCTAGTTTAATAAATAATACATACTCCCTCTATTTCAAAATAAGTAAAATTGTTGAGCCCTTTTTCATAGTTCAAAATAAGTGAATTGTCCCGATTTTAAGAGAGATGTCATTTACAATGTTAAATAATTATAAAAGAAATGAATTATTAAATACAGAATGTGTACATAAAGTCATCAGGAAAATAAATCATTTATTTTTAAATTAAAATTATTTAGAGCGCTCATTTATGAAATGAATAAATGACTTAATTTTGAGTAAATTTAATATATGATGTAAATGAAAGAAAAATGAGAAGTCTTAAAAAGAGAGATAAAGAATTAAGTAAAAAGGAATTGAAGAAACATGTTTATTTAGCAAAAAATATAAATAGATAAAAAGAATTGCAAGTCGTGAGATGGATCAATCCGCTAATAAAAAGAAAAAAAGCAACATAGTAATATTTTCTTATTAATTTTAAACAAAATTAGAGTATGTCTAGTTACCAAAAGTTTACTACCACAAATAAAAAAAAAACATATGCTTCCATGAAAATGTTCTACGTGCAAATCGTGAATAGTTGATGTGAAAATGATAGACTAAAATCTAAATTCATTATATTTTGGAAAAACTAAATTAGAGGTAATGAATAGAATCATAGAAAGGAGTTGAGGAGATATGTCATTTAAGTAGAAAAAAGTGAATAAACAAAGATTTTTGTAATTTTATAAGATGTAATTAGATGTAATAAATATTATAATTTTTTTAGTTATCAAACAAATTGATTAATGAAGAGAGTAAACTCATTTTTCAGTTTCATAATCAACTTAAAAAATATCAATTTTCTCTATAACTTAAGAAAATATGTTTATTGTAATTGGATATTGGCATAACAAACTTGGTTCATCCTGAGAAATTTCATCAAATTAGAAGAATTAAATGTTTTGTGAAATTTGAGTCTCACAATCATATATATAGACTAATTCTATTAAGTATTAACAAATACAAAACAAAAACTTAATGGAGGAGATCTCATCTCTTTTTTAGTCAATTCAAAATCCACAAAAGAAAGAAATGTGTTATATCATCTAAATTAGAATGAAAAGAAGCAGATAAAGCAAAAGAAAAGATATGAAATATTCTTGATAGAGAAATTATGTCATATTAACATGTTATACATAATATATGTCGATATAGAATATGGATTGTATATCCAAAAGACAAAAGTTTATATAATGAAAGTATCAAAAGTTTTCTTTAAGTAACAAAATAATCTGTCGAAGATCATGTTGCCCTTGATACAAAAAGTGTGCTTTATAATATTATCTTGTTGTTGAAGGGTACATATCTTGATGGATAAATAATTAATTGAAAAATAATATAAGCAACAATAACTGCATCTGTATATTTGTAAATGATTGAAACTTCTTTTTCAAATTTGACTCTGACCAACTCTTGATGAATCTCCCAGCACCGTTAAACTTTCTTCTTCATTTTGATGACTTGTAGCAGATTAATTTTTTATCATCTCTTTTGAATATTCTTACACCACCTTTAAGTTTTCTTCTTAATCTTGATAAACTTTTGCTTGGCTATTGTAACACAAGAAGAAATTCTAAAAAATATATCTATAATCTTCATAAAAGCTGGGGGGAAAAATATTAACAATATGAAGTTGGAGAAAATAGAAATAGACAACAACACCATAGATGATTGTTATTTATAGATGAGAATTAATAAGTAGATAAAAGTTGAAAAGACATCGTATTTAATTAGAGAATTCAAATAGATAGAGGTTTTTTTGCTACATTCATGTAATATAATTATATGTAATGAATAAGATTGTATTTATTAATTTTTTAATAAATTGATTAATGAAAAACATGAATGAAAAAACTCAAAAAAGGAAGAAAAAAGTTAAATAATAATATACATTTTATATAAATTAAATGATAAAAATAAAACACTTGAAATGTTTAAAAAATAGTTTTCTTTCGTAATTATAATTAGAAGGACAAAAAATTTTAAAAAATATTTTTTGTATTAATAATAGAAAATAGAGAGGTAATTACGAATAATTACTCTTTGTAAGTTGGCATATGAAGAGTCTTTTTATTGTAAATGCTTTTTCATTGATACAATACTTATTGTAATAAATTAAATAATGACTTTTATAATAAAATAATTAATTTAAATTAAAAAAAAGCCAAAAAAATAAAAAAAATACATATGAAAATTATAGAAAGGTATTACATCACCTTGTCTATTATTCTCCTTTATATTATATTAAGATTAAGATTAAGATATTTTGATAGGACATTCTTGAGGTGCATAATAAATTGATGCGAACATGACGACTTGATGATTACTCTATGATAAAATTAATTGTTGTTAATGTCTTTTTCTTTGTTTTTTGATATATTTTTTTCTCCCATAAATTTTTACTTTACTTTTGATGAAAATGTTTTAGAATCAAACAAATGTTAAGATGGGCTTAAAATTGTAATCTTTTTAAGAAAGAATACAAAAGGGCAAATATAACCACATATCACATATTTAAGATTGTAGATTTTGATAATATTTATTTCTTACTCAAAACGTTTGTAGTGCTAAATAAAATTACAACATACAATTGAAATAGATTTTTCGGTAAAATGGAATATTATGTTTGTGACTAGGTAATACAAGTGTATTTTCTCCTTTTTCTCCTTTCAAATATGGAAAATGAATTACTAGGTGTATAATGTGGTTGAAGAAAAATATTATTTTTGTTTCAAAATAACTTAATAATTCCTTAACTTTTTAAGATAGTAAGATACCCTTATTTTGGATTTTTAAAAAAATCATTAAAAGGAAACACTTAGGAACGCATGGAATATTTAATAGGTTAATTATTTGACAATGATATAAGATACATTTAATTTGGCCAAAATTGTGGAAATAAAAAACTATCATCAACTCATGCCATTTCTTAGGTAGGATTATATGTTGACAGGTAGGAAAATTATTATGGAAAGGATATAGTGGAAACTTTTTCTGTTTGGCTATAAATTTTAGTTTTAAAATTATGTTTACAAGAATAATATTAGAAAATATTAAATGAAAGTGTTCTTTCAGAATTTAATAAAATTTTATAGTCAAATAAATACTTAAATTTTATAGTCAAACGGATATTTTAAAGAGAGAGCCAACTTAATTTGACGAACAAGACGATTGAATATGAAAACAAAAGAAGGGAATAATTTCTTATTGGCCCACCAAAGTCTTTTGTTTTCTCTTTTATCCTTTTTTGTAAATTTAATTCGACTGAGAATAAATGATTTGTTTTATTTTGACTTTTCCACCACTTCTCAAACAAGAATATTAAATTTGTGAACAATAATTAGAGACCACAAACTCAAGCAAAATTGTACAAAACTATCTGATCCTTAATTTTAAACTTGTGAATTTTCAATAAAATAGATTAATAATAGATAATAATCAAACTTATTTGCGAATCAGCCTTTGGTTTAATAAATGAGCGGCTTTGGTCAAATTTAAATGAATTGAAAATAAATTAATATAAAATGTATAATAATTCACTCCATTTATATTTATACGAATAAAAATAAATTTAGTAATAAATAGATTATAATTTATATTTATTCATATTTTTATGAGTAAATAGTCCTTTACACTAGAATTCATGGAAGATATTTTAGTCTTTTGTGAATGAAAAATGTTTAAGATACTTTATTTAGTTTTATTGTACCATAAAACTATATTTGATATAGGATCTTGCTCTGAGATACGACTTTCAATTTGGGACCTAACCTCGATACCTTACTTGAGGTGACATTCAAATCGAAACACTTTAATTGGGATCCGATTCATGAATTGACTTTCAAATCAAAATTTGACATCAAAATTTGATCTCAACGATCAATTCGGGATCCAAACACGTCGAATTGATAACCTGGCCTCAAATTTTTATTTAAAATTTGACTACTGATTTAGAACCCGACATTCAAACTGGAACCAATCCAAACCTCGACATCGACATCTGACCCCAATGACTAATCTAAGACATGATACCGACACTACACTTGAGACACAACTTTGATCCTGATCAGGGATTTAAAAAGGGACCCGACATCCGAATTAAGGCTCAACTTTCTAAATTCTAATTAGGATTTGAACTCTGATATCCGACATGAGACCCAACTTCGAATTCGAGACCTAACCCTGACACTAATTTTTGGATCCAACTCAAGACCCGACTTTCAATATGGGACCCGATCCATACTCGAATAATGATCTGAGATCTGACTTCTAAAGCAAGATTCGAAGTTGGTACACAATTCGAGATCTGACTTCCAAACCGAATTCGACCTCGACACACGACATTGACAACAAATTTGGGATCGCAACCTGACTCTGACATTTCCAATATGAAACCCACCCCGACACTTGGCTCAGGATCGAATTCCAATAATTGACTCGGGATTCGATCTTGATCCGACCTGAAATTCATAAGTTGGATCACACATCGAAGTTGGAAGTTGGGTCTTCAATCGAGAACTCAAAGTCAAATTTTAAACTAGTTTCGAGAATCGATACTCAAGAATTGAGTTAGGGTAGAAAATTGAGGTGCTAGGTTGAAAAAGAATTCTCAAAAATATTTTCCTTACTTTTTAGATATAGGTAATTTTTTCTTAAATTTTAAGAAAATAAATTGATCGAGAAAACATTTTTATCCATATATCTATGGGTTGAATATGACTTTTTAAATTCTTATTTACCCTATGTAAAAAAGTGCTCACACAACTCAGTAAAATATGGGCAGATTGAAAGGATTAGCGAAATATGGATCATTTTGCTTATATTAGGTGTGACTAATACCTAATGAGTTTTTGGCTAAAAAAAATTATTTAGTATGACCAAAATTTGAGATACATCCAATGAATTAAAAACATCTCGTACTATTTAAAAAATAGAAAAATTCATCCTTCTGTCTAAGAAATTTACGGCACCAACACAGGAACGTGCCAAGCACGTAGCTATTTTCAAGTACGTCCTTTCACCTTCAGCGACACAAAACTTCAAATTTTAAGTTTTCTTTAACTAAATCAGCCTAAACATTTTGAAAATAGAAATCATATATAACTCAAACTCTTCTACACTGGGCGGAGCTATAGTCATCCTTAGAGTGTCCAACTGAACACCCTTCGTCGAAAAATTCAGGATTTAATGAATATATATTTAAAGTTGAACATCCTTGACAAAAGTTATACTTTTGGTGCACTGGTAATGGGTATCCAGTCAAATGGAGAAGTTCTAGGTTCAAACCTCAAATAGCACAATGTTTTTCTTTGTTTTATTTTGACGAGTTCGGAGCTTAAAAGATACAAAATATTGACAAAAATTCTAAAACGGTATATAAAATTTTATATTAATCAAAACGGTAAAATCGCTGCATCAACAGCGATTTCCTTATTTTAAAAAAAAGGGGCAGCGATTTTCTTATTTTTTTTAAAAAAATAAAATTTGGAATTATTTTTTTTTATAAATCGCTGCTTAGGCAACGATTTCATTTTTTTTTAAAAAAAAATTACATTTTGTAAAATCGCTGCAGAGGCAGAGATTTTGCTTTTTCCGATGGGGTAAGTCGCTGTTGATGCAACAATTTTACCGTTTTTATTAATATAAAATTTTATATACCGTTTTAAATTTTTTATTAATATTTTGTACCATTTAAGCTCTAGACTCCACATAACATCACAAATATAAAACTATTGCTTAATATATAAATATGGATATAAATAGCTAAAAAGATAAACTACACGTCTAATAAATATAAAAATAGCAAACTTTCTACCATATCTACTACTAATAAATATAGTATGAGTTAAATAACTCATGCAGGCAGGAGATCAACCTGCCCCTTCTTGTCTTTTATGGAATACTTTTTATATTTTATATATTTGTTACTTTTAGTGTTATTGTTCTTTAAGGATCCATTAGCTTTTAATTGAAATTTGCGACCTAACTGTTTGTCAAGAGAAATGATGTATGGAGATTGACAGCTTGAAAATAGCATCAAGTGATGGTATATTCTTGGCCCATAAAATTGTGACAGTACGAAGGAATGCATGTTATGAAGATAAGATATATTTAAATTGCTCTCGATATGAAATTGCCTTTACTAGGGACTGATTTAACCCTAATGTGGGACCTTCCCGTTCAATTTCGAAATAAGTCGGACTTTAATATAAAAATGACTTCAAAATTAATCAAGAATTTAATATAAATATTAAACACCGAGTAAAAAATTAAAAAAAAATATTGTTGTAAATGTGCATATTGCAATAGATAATCAGGAAAAGTTTCTTCGACCTCAACAACTTTACTATGGTAAATAAGCTACTGGGGAAATTTAAAGTGGTATTATACACTCTCATGGTTGAAATAAAAAAGAGGTTAAATAATTTTGATGCAACATTGTTTGTTACTCACTCTTTTTTATTTGTCGATCATTTCTAAAAATAAATTTTAGTTTTTATTTGTTAAAATAATTATTTTTTGTATTTTACTTTTATTATTAGTTACTTATTTTTTATTTATTTTTTAAAGTTTATTGATGTAATTACCATGAATATAATAATTATCTTTGAGAATAAAATGACAAAAATTAATTCTAAAAATACCCTCGTTGTTAATCTTTTATTTGTCTTTATTTTGAACTCTCTCAAAGTAAGATTATTAAATATTTAATTATTATGTTATTTTGTGTGATTTGTCCAAATTTAAATTATTCTCAACAAAATAATAAAAGTTTTATTTTTAAGATTTTTTTTTTACATGATATACTTGAAAAATATTCAAAAAAAAAAAAATTTCATGATATCTTTTTCTTGGCCTATTTTAAATCAACCTCCAATTTACTATAACCTAGATCATAAATGGGGATCCAACTAAAATCCATATTCACCCCAACTGATTATCCATCTAAAAAAAAGTTACTATTTTTATTATTAGTATAAATTTAAATTTTCTATCAACTAGATGTCTTGTTTATTTTCTTTTTATTCATTTTTTTAGTGTGTTACTCTTAATTAGGATATATGAGACTCAAAGTTGAAATGAACTCACATATTTATATTTTTTTAATTTGTACTATTATCAAGGTGAGACGAGGATGGGGATAGGAGAAATGATTATTTTAATTTTTTATTTTAAATTTTGGATATACACAAAAGAAAACTGTAGTATTCGTACATATTTGCTTAATTAAATCAAATTTTGTTGACCTAATTATTTCT
The DNA here is from genome assembly GCA_027789145.1 of Solanum arcanum. Classification (NCBI taxonomy): domain Eukaryota; kingdom Viridiplantae; phylum Streptophyta; class Magnoliopsida; order Solanales; family Solanaceae; genus Solanum; species Solanum arcanum. Next base: position 61,895,361 of record CM050939.1, on the reverse strand, counting down.
ATAGGAATGTTTTCATTATTTTCCTCCTTCTCTCTTGTTTGTTATAAATTGAAAAAAAAATGAAATGATGGACAAGATCCAAAAAGAAAAAAATAAATGAAAGAGATAGGAAGTGAGGGCGGAGGGGGGAGTGTGTAGAGAGTAGATGATTTATCTTCTTTTTTTAAAAAAATTATTACATTCAAAATAAATTTAATCTTGTGAGCTCATATATTAAGTAATTTCAAAATATTTAAACAGAAAAGGGCCTAAGATGTCCTTAAACTATGAGATTTGTTACAATATTGTTCTCCATCCACCTTATGAGTATGATCCATTAAACATAAGGGTATTTTTGTGTCAAAAGATTAACGTCAGGGGTATTAGAAGCCCAAAGGTGGATGTAGGATAATTTTGTACTAATTCAAATAGTCGAGGAACATTTTAGACCCTTCTCCGTATGATATGAAAATTTAGCATAATTTTTTTTAAAAATCAAATAATAAAATTTTCTAATATTTAAAACTTGAAATATTTCTCGTACTTATCAAGTCAGTGCAAATTGTATGATCAATTACAATAACTTAAATTATTTATATATTTAGAAACATTAGTGGCCAAATGACACCATTTTACTGTTATAGTTTGTTTTCCTTTTCCATTTTCAATCAATAGACGAACCAAAGCTTTAAATTATTGGTTTTTATTTTTTATTGTTATCATTGCGAAAGAAAAAAAAATGATATTATCATCTCTTGGGAGAAAAAATAATGATTCCTATGTCTTTATTACTTGTCTATTCTTTTCTCTTTTTACTTATCTATTTTAGCTGTTAATGTTGACAAATCAACCGAGTCTAATTAATTATTTTTAATTCACTCACTTTATTATTAGTAGGGATAAATTGATAAAGTCATTATGTCAACCATTGCTTTCTTAATAGATATGTCAATTTAAAAGTAAATAAGTAAATAGAGATAGAGAGAGTACAAGACTAGAAAATATAGAAAGTGAAAAAAGAATGAAAGAAGAACCCAACCAACAACAAGAACGCATTAATTTAGAGAAGAACTAAACAATCTTAATAGCTTAGCTGGTTACCTATTAGAACGATTACTTTATTTGAGAGAAATTAATTTTCACTTTATAATTTGCTCTTAATTTTCCCTAACCCATTTTTTTTCTCAAAGAAGTCTACCAAGCTCTAAAAAATGGGTATGGGTGAAAGTATTATTTTATTGATAATATTAAATTTAATTATTTAATTTATTTTTAATATCCAAATTTACCTCAAAATTATTCAAAATAATATCTCATATTTATTCTCCATTTGCTTTTGGTATCAAAAATATCTTTTTGATCTATTATTTGGACCACAAACGCTTCCAAACTAACGAATATTCACATTAATTAGTTATTAGATCGCTGATATGACAATCCAACGTCACAAGAAAGAATCAAAATTAACTTTAAACTATTCGGATAGCTTATCTCATTATGTATATGAAGTAACTTTACATTATTATGTTATAAATGGTGGGATAAATTATCTCAAACATGTTAACCAAACAAAACATCTAAATTTTATCTCAGGACTAATTTTTTATCCCATAACTATTTATGCTTATCCCTCACACAAACGAGCCACAAGTGCAACACAAAGAGAAATGAAGAGGACAATTTTTTACAAGGTTTTGACGTATTGTATAATGTAAAGTTATAAACTCAAAGTTAATGTGAAAGTGTAAATTAAAGTCTAAAGGGCAAAGGCAGTAGTAACCAATAAGGTACTGAAATTAATATTTAATATTTATGTAAGAGTAAAATCGTAAATTATTACAATCTTAATGAGTTATCGATTTATCCAATAACTCAATATTATAAAACCAAAATCAAATCGATAACCATATATTTTTTTTTTTTATAAAATCACTAAAACCTCATTAGTCTAATAACTCAATAACTGTATACAACGAATAAATTCATTCAAATGTATCATTATTTCAATTGTATTAAAAAAACTGTATTCTGTATCAATTATATTTGTATTCGTATGAATACAATATGCATTCATCCTCACTGTCAATTGTATTTGTATCCAATCAAAGAGATGATGAAAATGATTATATTTCTTGTATTTGAATATAATTGATACAAAATAAATAAAGAATACCATGCAAAATAAATACAAATACAATGTGTTGTATTTCAAATGCAATTGATACTAAATAATCAATAATACAATGCAAAATAAATACAAACTACAATCCTCTCTCCTCCCTCTCTTGCTCGCTTCTCTCCTCCCTCTCTCGATATCACTCGCTTCTCCCTTTACTCAATAGATATGCTCGCCTCTCTCGATTTCGCTCGCCTCTCTCCTTACTCTCTCGATCTCGCTCACCTCTCCTCTTAATATGATGTACTGATTTTGATACAAATCAATTTATCTTTGTATTCTTTTCCTTCACAATTAGCAAAAAATACACTTTCTCCTAGATCTAGCTCGCCTCTCTCCTTTCTCATCTCTTATCATTGTGCTATTATTCGTAATTAGCAAACTAAAGTTATAGAATACATATTGTTTGCTATTTTTAAAAGTTTTCCTTTATTTAACTTGCAAAAATACCATGAAACTATTTGTCACACCCCTTTTTTTTATCTCTCAAATATTTTATTATTTTTATATTGTTTCGAAAGAAAAGAAGAGTTTTTCCAATTAAAGTGACATTTTGAAAAGGGATAATTATTATTCAGAGTCGCCACTTGGAATTGAGTTTTGGTGTTCCAAGTCACCTTATTTAAATCCCTAATCAAAAGGAAATTTGACTCTATTTTATTGGTCTGCGAACTAGAAATTCGGGTAAGGAATTCTGTTGACCGAGGGGAAGGTGTTAGGCACCCCTCGAGTCCCGTGGTTCTAGCACGGTCGCTTTATCAACTTTAGTGTGACTTAACTTAATTTTTTGGACATTGTATTATTTAAACTTAATAATAAAATTGTTATTTATTTTCAGATTTATTTTAAACTTATTTTAAATTGGTTTATTTATTTTAAATGGTCTTTCTTCATTTTTTTTAAAAAATTTTATATAAGTATTTTTTATATTTTAATTTTCCTTTTTTTTAATTAATTTTTTTTTATGATTTTATATCTTTTTATTTTTTTTACGTTTTTCTGGTTTTTTTATTTTTTTCACGCTTTTTTTCTCAAGACGCTTTTGTTAAAAAAAAAAATTGCTTTCAATTTTTTTGGAAAATCTGCTTTTTTTTTTGTTTCTTATTTTATTTAGATTTTATATATATATATATATATATATATATATATATATATATATATATATATATATATATATATATATATATATATATATATATATATATATATATATATATATATATATACCTTTTGTAAGTCTGCTTCTTTTCTTTTGTTTTTATTATTTTATTTTATCATTATTTTTATTATATTATTATTTTATAATTTTTGTCTTTTTCTCCTTCTTTTTTTAATAATTTTTGTTATTTTTTTTTCTTCATTCATTTTTTGTTTTATATTTTTTTTTTCTCATTCTGCTTCTCTTCTTCTTTTTTTTTCTTTTGATTTTCACGTTTTTTTTTTCTCTTATTACTTTCTGTTTCTTTTTATATATATAAAAGTTTCTGTTATTTCTTTTATTTTATTTTTTATTAACTTTCTGTTTTATTTTTTTTTATTTTTTAAATTTGTCTTCTTCTCTTGTTTTTTTTTTAAATAATTTTTGTTACTCTTTTTTTTTTACGTTCGTTTTTTTTTTTTTTATTCTTGTGGTTTTGTTACTTCTTTTTTATTTCACGTATATTTTTAGTTTCTACTTTTTATTTTATTAGTTTTATTTTTTTATTTTTATTTTTCACTCTCCTTTCCTCTTTTTATTTTTATTTTTTATTTTTATTTTCTGTTTCTGTTTTTTTTTTTTTTCAAATTCTGTTTTTTTTTTATTCATTGTTTTTTTTTCTTTTATGTTTTAGGCTTTTTTGTTTTTATTTTTTATTTTTTATTCTTTTGTTCTCTTTAATACAATTTCTCAAAAAAATTATTATAATTATTAATAGTAATTATCATTATTTTAGATGAAATTACAATTCTACTTAGATTAAAAAAAAAGAAATTTACTAATTATTTATATATCCTAATCTAACAAGTTTATAAATTTTATTTTATTTATTTTTTTAGTGAAAAATTAGGCTCCAGAAAAACATTAGCTATTAAATATCACAAAATAAATTCTAATATAAATTGCATCTAAAAAAGAATAACAAACACTAATAATAATGCAAAAAAATTAAAATAATGTATAATACATTTTTTATTTTATATTATTTTTGTTAGCAGATTAACACTAGAAAAAAAATAATAAAAAAAATCATAACACATGCATTACGGATTGATATTATATAATAATAACATACTATTTAAAGAACTTCATATTATTAGATTCAAATCTTCATACAACATTACATTTAAATAATGTGAGAGTTTAGAATTACCTCGCTGCGAAGATGGATATCACGAAAACTAACTTTTATGATCTACTGATTTGAGCCACGAATTTGGAACCACGACAAAAAAACTCTAACTCTGACCTAATTCTCAAAAGAATGACTCACTTTTCTTCTCTTTGTGTTTGCTCTATATATTTCTCTCTGTATTTCTGTTTTTCTCTCTATATCTCTCAGATATTTTTTTTTACATTGTATCTGTGTATTTTTCTCTATTTTTCTTTCTTCTCAACTGAACGTGTTTTTATCTATCTTTTTGGTTGAGAGTTTGGTGCTAATTAAAAGGAAAGTGATAGAGTTGGATTAGGATTTAATTTCGAAATATTGTTGAGGGAATTGGGGTTGAGATAAGGATATAAAATAAATAAATAATAATAATAGAAAATTAACAAAAAAATATGTAAAATAAACGTCCAAATGAGAGAGAGAGAGAAAATATAAAAAATAAAAATAAATGGGATGAGATTTTTTAGCAAAATAAGTTAGGAAGTTGGGAATAATTAGGATAAGGGGAAGGTAATTTGAATATTTAGGACTCCCCTTTTTTCTTCTTCTACCATTATTTTTAAACTAATTAAAAGTTGAAGATTTAAAACAAATACCATAAATTCATAATTTTTATTATTAAAGTAATTTACATAATTTATTTATTTTTTATTTATTTTAAATATAACCTTTTTTAAAAATTGGTGTTAAATCTTTATATTTTGGTAAAAAATTAGGTGTTTACAGTATGCCCCTCTTTGCTTGAAAACATGAAGAGTTTTCATGCAAAGACGTGAACAATGTGACTAATTTTTTACTGAAATATTTATGTGAAAAATTTATAGTAGAGAACAGGTTTGACTGTGTTCTAACTTTTAAAAACTATCTATCCTATGTTGAGATGATAAGGAGTCAGGCGTAGTTCCAATGAGTTAGGTAGTCGAGTGAGGTTTTGTCGAGATTCCGGTTCGTAGCTCCAGCTATTACAAAAAAACAAAATGCAAAAGAAAAGATATGAAATCCTATCTACTCCGATAGTGCCAAGTTTTCATTTTGGATTCTCAGACATCGCTTCACCCTCTTTGGTAGGTTCATCGATTCCGAACTTCGCTTTGGACATCTGAGTTTAAGACTTGAAACTTCATGACTTGACTTCAGCAACTGACGTTCTCCCGCATGATATTCTTGAAATCTTATTTTCTTGAAAGGATGAATTCTTTTATTTTTGAACTACAAATTTGTGTACTATGTAGAAACCTGCACACAAAAATAAAATTTTCTACCTAGTTTGCACTAGGAATTTTGTGAGTTATTGATGAAAGCTATAAAAGTCTATACTAATAATAAAATAATATTTTTTTGTAGCCTATTCCAAAATGTAAAAAAAAAAAAAAAAAGACGAAAGTGAGTTTTGTACCCAAATTGCAATCAGGGGTTATTGTGCCCTGTGAAGACATAAAAAAAATAAAATAGGGGTTATTGTGCCCTATATGCAACCCAGGGGTTATTGTGCCCTGTGAGACATGAAAAATAATAATAGGGGTTATTGTGCCCTATATGCACTCCACGGGTTATTGTGCCCTGTGAAGACATGAAAAATGATAGGGTTATTGTGCCCTATATGCAATCCAGGGTTATTGTGCCTGTGAAGACATGAAAAAATGATAGGGGTTATTGTGCCACATATGCAATCCAGGGTTATTGTGCCTGTGAAGACAAAAAATGATAGGGGTTATTGTGCCCTATATGCAATCCAGGGGTTATTGTGCCCTGTGAAGACATGAAAAAAAATGATATGGGTTATTGTGCCCTATATGCAACCAGGGGTTATTGTGCCCTGTGAAGACATAAAAATGATGATAGGGGTTATTGTGCCCTATATGCAACCAGGGGTTATTGTGCCCTGTGAATAAAAAATGATAGGGGTTATTGTGCCCTATATGCAACCAGGGGTTATCGTGCCCTGTGAAGAAAAAATGATAAGGGTTATTGTGCCCTTTATGCAATCCAGGGGTTATTGTGTCCTGTGAAGACATGAAAAATAGGATAGGGGTTATTGTTCCCTATATGCAACCAGGGGTTATTGTGCCCTGTGAAGACATAAAAATGATGATAGGGGTTATTGCGCCCTATATGCAATCCAGGGGTTATTGTGCCCTGTGAAGATATGAAAAAAAATGATAGGGGTTACTGTGTCCTATATGCAACCCAGAGGTTATTGTGCCCTCTGAAGACATGAAAAATAGGATATGGGTTATTGTGCCCTATATGCAACCAGGGGTTGTTGTGCCCTGTGAAGACATAAAAATGATGATAGGGGTTATTGTGCCCTATATGCAATCCAGGGGTTATTGTGCCCTGTGAAGATATGAAAAAAAATGATAGGGGTTATTGTGCCCTATATGCAACCCAGAGGTTATTGTGCCCTCTGAAGACATGAAAAAATGATAGGGGTTATTGTGCCCTGTAAAAACATGAAAAAAAATGATAGGAGTTATTGTGCCCTATATGCAATCCAGGGGTTATTGTGCCCTGTGAAAACATGAAAAAATATGATAGGGGTTATTGTGCCCTATATGCAATCAGGGTAAGATATGAAAAATAGGATATGGGTTATTGTGCCCTATAGGCAACCAGGGGTTATTGTGCCCTGTGAAGACATAAAAAAATGATAGGGGTTATTGTGCCCTATATGTAATCCAGGGGTTATTGTGCCATGTGAAGACATGAAAAATAGGATAGGGGTTATTTTTTTTTTACTTATATTATTATTATTTAATATTATTTTATTTTATTTTATTTTTATTAGTACATTGACCAATTTAAAAATAAAATAAAATGCCCCAGATTTTATTAAGAACAAAAATAATTTTTTTTCTTTTGCATATTATATGAGAGATAAGAATTCAAAAACTTACCATCGCGGCGTTTATCTCTAGCAAATTACTTTGCACGATTTGTCTTTATAGCTCTTTCAGCCTATAACTTTATCTTGATTGTGCTCATGCCAAGACGAAATGTCCTCATTGACAATTGGTGTCATTCGTGATTTTTTTACCAAGTAGACATTCTTATCTTTTCACTGTCGTCTTTATTGTTCTCGTGAAAGTTTTCACTCATAAGACCCTTTTATTTTTTTATTTTTTTTTATAACATATCATATGCTACAGTGTCATGTTTCAACCCTTGGAGATTTAAAATATCATGATCATTATTTTATTGAGTGATTAGACCGAACCTCAATGAAGGGCTGCCTACGTATCCTCTTAGGAATCAGGTCGAACGTAGTTCAATAAAAAATATATTTTTTAAAAAAAAATTATTTTTAAAAATATAATGGAAAAATTGGAAAAAGAATTAGTTCATGTTTGATAATGCTTTGACTTTAGTTGGTACCAACAATTAGTATTATGCATATGAACTACATTCAACGACTTTCAAATAAAATTGAGGTCAACTTTGAGTAATTTATATAGTTTCAAATTGTATCTCAAATATATTTAAGTAATTACAAGATCAATTTATCTTGTCAAAATTAAGGGATAGAATTATTCGTATCCTCATGTTTCAAATGCACTCTCAATATATGAAAGTCCTACTTCACACAATGTAATAATTTTGATCGTAGGACATTTTTGAAAGTCACTCCCACTCAGAAAGATCTTCAATGCATGAGATTAAGATACCATATGCTTGGCCCTCATGTAAGCATCCACTAATATGAGAACATAAAAAATGAGATCAAATAGGACTTGTCATTGGCTTGTAATGTAGTCTTAGGGAAAGGTAGGATATTCATTTGAGATAAAGTGACTATTTCCTCCTTAGAATTCGCACGATGCTTTTGATATATTTTTTTTTCGTTTTTGCATTTGACCTTTGTTTTCTTGTAAGGTCTTTTTCATTTTTTTTTCTTTCTTCATTTTTTTTCTTTCTTCATTTTTTTGATCTTCTCTCCTTTTTATTGGAGATTTTTTTTTTTCATTTTTCATTCTATCTTTTTTTTTTGGACATATTTGGTTTTTTTCAGTTTGTTACCCAACTTAGGTCTTTGATGTTATATAGATATTTCATAGTGCGCTCAAGGAGGTGAGATAAAGGGATTAGTGCATTTGTACACTCAAAAGATATATGCTAAGATGTGGTTATTCAAATAAAAAGCTTTCAGGGTCGAAATGGGAGTTCTGTAGATAAATGTCATTCGGTAGGCTTGAAAGGCACAATCGATTCAAAGAAAGACTATAATCCTTTCTCAAGTTAAATGTTGCTCAAAATTTCGTCTCAACCAACATTCGGGCCAAATTCTAGATCAGCAAAATCATGACTTTGAATTTTACGTCGTAAAGCTCACCACACAATGCATTTGAAACAATGAGGTCAAATTTATTTTATCAATAACTTTAAACAAGATAATTTCTCAAGTATGACATAAATGTATTAAGAGATGTCAATAGAAGTCTATAGTTCACAACAAAGTTGATATGTCTTACCAAATAGTTTAACACTTTATTTTTTTTTTCTTATGCATAATCCTAAGCATGTTGTTACCAACCAAGTCAAAGAAAAAAAATCTATTTTTTTTGCCCCAGTTTATGTGACTAGAATTTTTAGGAATTTTTTTTTTTTCAGTTCGACCGAACCTCACAATAAGGTTGCCTACGTATCTTGTTAAAACAAGAATCAGGTCTAACGTAGTTCCAAAATATAAGTAAAAATATGTTTTCTTAAGGAAAAATTCCCTTTTTAATATATACACATATTATTTCATTTTTTAATTTTTAAATAATAATTAAGATATTTTTTTGAATTTTTTAATTTTTAAATAAGGATCACCGAACCCAAGGAAGGTTGCCTACGTATCTCAATCAAGGTGAGAATCAGGTGTGCGTAGTTCGTTCAAATTGAAGTCTAAAATAATTTTTGTTAAAAATTTGTTGACAAATGCAACTCTTTTCTTCGTTTAAAGTGATATAAGAAACCTTTTAAAATTTCTTTTTGTGAACTTTACATTGTAAAAGATTTTTTTTTTCTATTGTTCTGATTTTAATTTAAAAATGGTAAATTGATTACTTATCTAGATAGATCGGATCACATGTAGAGTCTTTCATTAAATCATATGCAAATGATTCGAATAATGAAGTCTATTAGGAACTACCATATTTGGTTTCAGTTACCAAGCTTAAACTAGTGGAAAAAAAGTATCTAGACTGGCTTTAACACGAGCAGACAACTCGAGTTAGGGAGTAGCAACGTACCGGTAGCAGCGCTTTCCGGCTTTGTGCATGGGTGCTCCCTATCCTAAATATATGTGACTACATATCCTTCACCATGGACCGAAGATCCACTGGCTATCTTGACAGAAGTGGGGTGCATGGTTGCAATTCCCATCATATTTTTATTAAAGACTCAGTAAAATTCGCGAGAGATCACAATTTATATACAGATCAAATAATATCATACATTAAATAAGTAGACAATTTACACATTAAGACAAATAAAAACAATATTCCAAAATGTAAATAAATAAATCATAGTCATACATAAATCAACATTTAAAGCTCGAATTCTAATTAATCCCCAGCGGAGTCGCCATCTGTCACACCCCTTTTTTTTATCTCTCAATCAATATTTTATTATTTTTATATTGTTTCGAAAGAAAAGAAGAGTTTTTCCAATTAAAGTGACATTTTGAAAAGGGATAATTATTATTCAGAGTCGCCACTTGAAATTGAGTTTTGGTGTTCCAAGTCACCTTATTTAAATCCCTAATCAAAAGGAAATTTGACTCTATTTTATTGGTCTGCGAACTAGAAATTCGGGTAAGGAATTCTGTTGACCGAGGGGAAGGTGTTAGGCACCCCTCGAGTCCCGTGGTTCTAGCACGGTCGCTTTATCAACTTTAGTATGACTTAACTTAATTTTTTGGACATTGTATTATTTAAACTTAATAATAAAATTGTTATTTATTTTCAGATTTATTTTAAACTTATTTTAAATTGGTTTATTTATTTTAAATGGTCTTTCTTCATTTTTTTTTAAAAATTTTATATAAGTATTTTTTATATTTTAATTTTCCTTTTTTTTTTTAATTAATTTTTTTTTATGATTTTATATCTTTTTATTTTTTTTACGTTTTTCTGGTTTTTTTTTTATTTTTTTTCATGTTTTTTTTTTCTGCACGTTTTTGTTAAAAAAAAAATTCTGTTTCTGTTTTTTTTTTTTGGAAAATCTGCTTTTTTTTTTGTTTCTTATTTTATTTAGATTTTATATATATATATATATATATATATATATATATATACCTTTTGTAAGTCTGCTTCTTTTCTTTTGTTTTTATTATTTTATTTTATCATTATTTTATTATATTATTATTTTATAATTTTTGTCTTTTTCTCCTTCTTTTTAATAATTTTTGTTATTTTTTTTTCTTCATTCATTTTTTGTTTTATATTTTTTTCTCATTCTGCTTCTCTTCTTCTTTTTTTTCTTTTGATTTTCACGTTTTTTCTCTTATTACTTCTGTTTCTTTTTATATATATAAAAGTTTCATTATTTCTTTTTTTTTATTTTTTATTAACTTTCTATTTTATTTTTTTTTATTTTTTAAATTTCTCTTCTTCTCTTGTTTTTTTTTTAAATAATTTTTGTTACTCTTTTTTTTTCGTTCTTTTTTTTTATTCTTGTGGTTTTTGTTACTTCTTTTTATTTTACGTATTTTTTTAGTTTCTACTTTTTATTTTATTAGTTTTATTTTTTATTTTTATTTTTCACTCTCCTTTCCTCTTTTTATTTTTATTTTTTTATTTTTATTTTCTGTTTCTGTTATTTTTTTTTTCAAATTCTGTTTTTTTTTTTTTATTCATTGTTTTTTTTTCTTTTATGTTTTAGGCTTTTTTATTTTTATTTTTTATTTTTTATTCTTTTGTTCTCTTTAATACAATTTCTCAAAAAAATTATTATAATTATTAATAGTAATTATCATTATTTTAGATGAAATTACAATTCTACTTAGATTAAAAAAAAAGAAATTTACTAATTATTTATATATCCTAATCTAACAAGTTTATAAATTTTATTTTATTTATTTTTTTAGTGAAAAATTAGGCTCCAGAAAAACATTAGCTATTAAATATCACAAAATAAATTCTAATATAAATTGCATCTAAAAAAGAATAACAAACACTAATAATAATGCAAAAAAATTAAAATAATGTATAATACATTTTTTATTTTATATTATTTTTGTTAGCAGATTAACACTAGAAAAAAAATAATAAAAAAAATCATAACACATGCATTACGGATTGATATTATATAATAATAACATACTATTTAAAGAACTTCATATTATTAGATTCAAATCTTCATACAACATTACATTTAAATAATGTGAGAGTTTAGAATTACCTCGCTGCGAAGATGGATATCACGAAAACTAACTTCTATGATCTACTGATTTGAGCCACGAATTTGGAACCACGACAAAAAAACTCTAACTCTGACCTAATTCTCAAAAGAATGACTCACTTTTCTTCTCTTTGTGTTTGCTCTATATATTTCTCTCTGTATTTCTGTTTTTCTCTCTATATCTCTGTATATTTTTTTTTTACATTGTATCTGTGTATTTTTCTCTATTTTTCTTTCTTCTCAACTGAACGTGTTTTTATCTATCTTTTTGGTTGAGAGTTTGGTGCTAATTAAAAGGAAAGTGATAGAGTTGGATTAGGATTTAATTTCGAAATATTGTTGAGGGAATTGGGGTTGAGATAAGGATATAAAATAAATAAATAATAATAATAGAAAATTAACAAAAAAATATGTAAAATAAACGTCCAAATGAGAGAGAGAGAGAAAATATAAAAAATAAAAATAAATGGGATGAGATTTTTTAGCAAAATAAGTTAGGAAGTTGGGAATAATTAGGATAAGGGGAAGGTAATTTGAATATTTAGGACTCCCCTTTTTTCTTCTTCTACCATTATTTTTAAACTAATTAAAAGTTGAAGATTTAAAACAAATACCATAAATTCATAATTTTTATTATTAAAGTAATTTACATAATTTATTTATTTTTTATTTATTTTAAATATAACCTTTTTTAAAAATTGGTGTTAAATCTTTATATTTTGGTAAAAAATTAGGTGTTTACACTATTTAAAAATTATTTTAGTTTAAATGCACTTAAATAAGCCCTTATTGGTTACTCTCTTTAAATATTTGCTATTTTTAAAAGTTTTCCTTTATTTAACTTGCAAAAATACCATGAAACTATTTAAAAATTATTTTAGTTTAAATGCACTTAAATAAGCCCTTATTGGTTACTCTCTTTGCCTAAACTTTAATTTGGATACAGAGAGAGAAAGAGAGAGGAAGGAGAGGCAAGGGAGAGACGAAAAAAGTTTACTATAAAAATAATATGTTATTCTTTTTAAAATTATTTTTAAATTATAGCTATTTTTCATAAATAAATTTCTAATTTTAACTAGTCTCATAATTTTCCCAAAAAATACTTAAAAATTCTTAATTTTAAGTTAAAATAACAAAAATAAATTAAAACTCAAAGACTTGTAACTTTATTATGTTGAAACTAAACGAACTTCGTAGGCAGATCCAAAAAATTAAATGGCAGCTACAACAACTCCTTTTATTAGCCTTATCAAACTAGCCTTATCAAACTACCTTATGTATGTCCAATTACTAAAATACCCAACGAGGACAAATTGTTGCATATGATTAGCAAATCTTGTGACAACAAAAAAATTAAACAAGCCCCATAGCACGGTAGAGCTATCAAAAAGGGACGGTCCAGCTTCATCGGGTCCAAGCCTCGTGAGTCAAGAAATTCGAAGGGCTAGGGTGGGTTGGTCCTTCATTTGGAAGGACCTAAAAATGCTTAATCCAATCTTAGAAGGGCCGAGGGCTGGGGCGGGCTAGCCCTTCTTTTTTTCAAACTTATAATTTATAATATCAAGAAAATGTAAATATTTTTCAAATCAAATATGACAAACAATGGTGTTGTTTTAATAATACTAGCAACAAATTTGGTGTAATTAGCATGTACCTCGTCTAGCAGATACGCGAGCAAAATAAGACAGTGACAAGAAAGATGAGGGAAAGCAAGGGCGCAAAATTTGTCTATGTATCCTAGATACATATGTATCACTTGGATAGAGTGTATCTAGAACAAATTAACCTAATTTTGAGTACATATATTCCGAGATACATGTATCTGGATGTATCAAAATCTAATAAGATTCATAATATTACAACATAGTGTGTATTAAGTATAATTATATACAAGTAAGATTATTTTAAGTTATCCTTAAATAAAAAGTTGTGACTCATGAACCGACTCCGGCCTGAATCAAGTCTCAAGGGTCAAAGACTTATATGAATTGGATTTATAAGTCCTATTTTAAATGAATTTGAAAAATTCTTTCATAACCCCACCCTAATAACAGGTTGAATCGAACCGATCTCATAAGCTAAGTTCGTTTTGACAGCTCTAAAAATAAGATACAAAAATTGAAAACGCGATCCTCTTGGTGAAACACGATATCAAAGAAAAAACCTAACAAAAGAGTTCTTTGATTACAACTAAGATAGATTTGGTTCAATTAATTCACCCCTAATAAATTGAAAATTAATTTCCAGCTGGACACAGATTGACAAAGACCCGTGTATACACTTATTCCCTTTTCTTAGTAGGTAAAGTAAAGTAAAGTAATATTCCTATATTTTAATTAATAAAACGTTGTGAACGATTTTCTTGTTTAAACATGGCAATTGTGGTAACTACCTCTGGCATTCATCACGTATTAAATGTGCATTAATTGAAGGGAACATGACAATTGGGTCAATTGTCTTTTTGGCATTTAGAACCTATTGAATTTGCATTATTTGCATGGATTTGAAGCTATCCTATTAGTTGAAAAATAATTTTGGCAAGAAAATATGATCAAAATTTGATCGGAATAATATTTTATTTATATTATTTTATGTTTTTACATATTTTTATCATTTTAACTTTAATATCTTTTAACATAAAAAATTAAAAAAAAAAGAGATTAATTTATTTCAAAATTGAAAAAATATTATAAATTTTTTAATTTTTCTGGCCATTTAGCATTACCCGAAAAATAATATCTCCCATCTATCTTTACCTGTCTAATATTCCTTAATAGGAATTATCCCTCTATATATTATTTTTTAAGAAGTATGTCAAATATAAATAACAAGTAAAGATGAACGGAATAAGTAATTAAATCTCTTTTAAACCCTAAATATAATCATCCCCTATTATCTTCACGTGAAAGAACAAAAATGGAAATATAAAAATATAGAGTAACTAAGTTGTGTTCCATTATAAATAATGCAAATACACATCATGAGCTATTTTACAGCATGTTAGGTAAGAATCACTTGTTCATATAAGACCCACCATCGCATAAATGTGTTAGAGCAATTCTCAGTAGTTGAAGGACAACTTGTTTTTTGTTTTAATTATCATACTGTCATGTTAGGTTCAATGGCAAGTATAACGTTTTAAGAGTAATGTGGTCCAAAAAGTAGATAGAAGTTAAAAATACAAATAAAGAGTAAATACGATCTATTTTGAAGAGTTAAAAGGATATTCTTTTTTCATTTTTTCTACGAAAAAGGGTTATATTTATTTTTATACTCTTAAAAAGGGACTATACTTTTTTGATATATTTATTTTTACCATCAAACTTTGGATCATATTTGTCCTTGAACAATTAAGTATTATGTCACTATTTTTATTATTTACGTGGTAATTACATGACACTCATATTTGGACATATTTTTTTAATTATAATTAAAAAATTATTTCCTATATGATATTTTATCCAACCCACTTAATAAAATTCGACCAGCCCAAATTTAAGAACTCTTTAATCCTAACTCCTTACATAGCTCTATGGAATACACAATACCTATCTGGGTGTAAATGTGAAATACAGGAAGGAGTAGATAGAGCAACAAATGACCATTGGAATGCCTATTGCCCTGTACATTGCTTTGGTAATTAAGGGAGCATTTTGCCTATCTGTTTCAGTTTCCTCTGAGCTTGAAGATCCCTCGTGGATTGGCTTCAAATCGAAAATTTGGAGTAAAAATACTAACTAGCAGAGGAGCAAATCTAACTAGGTCTCGAAACATCGTTCTATAGTATAAATCCTCGTTCATGTAGTGGAGTTAGGATTAACGAGTTTTTAAATTGAGTGGGTCGGATAAAATATTAAAGAGGAACTTTCACATATAGCCTCTTAAAAATAGCCTAATTACTCTCCACAGCTATAATTTGATAATTACAATTCGTAGATACATGTTATATGGAGGAGAGAGGCGAACGAGATAGGGAGAGAGAGGAGAGAGGCGAGCGAGATAGGGAAAAGAGTGGGAGAAAGGTGAATTGTATATGTATACCGGTTAAATAATTGTATATTATACATATGTATTTGTATATATGACAAGCAAGATTGGGAGGGGAAACAGAGAGGCGAGTGAGATTGAGAAAGGGAGGAAAGAGGCGAGTGAGAGAGGACAGAGAGTGAGAGAGAGGTATATTGTATATGTATATAAGTTAGATTATTGTATATTATACATATGCATTTGTATATATGGCAAACGAGATTGGGAGAGGGAGGAGAGAGGAGAGCGAGAAAGGGGAGAGAGTGGGAGAAAGTTGAGTTGTATATGTATATCGCTTAGATAATTGTATATTATACATATGTATTTGTATATTTTAGCGAATTATACTTATACAAATGTGACTAATTATACAAATTCGAAGTCACCTCACGTAATTATTGTATAATGTTAATCGCGGGTGGTAAGTATAGCTATGATGATTAATTAAGTAGTATAAGTTTGTTTCTACCCGTAATTTTGCCAATATTAAATAGAAAGTAAACTTTTAATTATAATAAAAATATATCTATGTGGGGAAAATATAGCCCTTTTTCGTTTTTTCTAAAACTCGACAAAAATGCAAATATATATATATATATATATATATATATATATATATATATATAAACTATCGTTGTTAAGAACATAGTGAAATGTCTATTTGTTAGAGAAATTTTAACTTCAAAAATCGTAAGTCTAACTTGGGTCTATCACCTCATGAATGCTCCGTTCTCTTATTCAACACATATATTTAGTTTTCTCTAACACAATGACACATCGACATCAACTCTATTCTGGTTAAAATATAATCTAACTCATCCTGACTAGTAACTATCCCTCTACATTCTATCACGAACTCTCTACAACATTATTATTCCTTAGTCTACTCATAAAGGAACTTATGATTTATACTTTATCGGGTGCATGACTAAAAGCTTATAATTTGACTCATCACTATCTCCCTTCCTTAGATTATTGAACATTTGCATGTTTTCATCTAACTTTGGGCACTTTTACTACTATTGTTTATAACCTCATAACATACTATCTCTTCGGGTTAAAACACTACCCAAGTTCCACAACACCTCCTTATAAAGATCTCAACTGAAACAAGGTTTAGAGATGAGAGTATATCTCACTTTTAGCTCAAACGTACGTTTTACATGGAAATGAGTCCATTTTTTCGAATCTCAATAGTTAAACTCAATCAAAGGCTTCTCTCAAGCTCCTCTACAGTCTCAAGACTTTCTCAAGATTTTATTGAGAGTTACTCATCGATAAAGATCTGACTTTGCTTTCCAATAAATCGTGAGTATGAGGCGTAATTGACTGAATTTTATAAACACATGAGTTAGAGTAAGTTTCTTATGGCACAAGTTCTACTGCACGATTTAGAGTATGAAAAAAAGTTTTCTTAAACGTCTATAGTTTCTTATTTATAAAAAAGGGACCCTCACAACCATAAATAAGATCTTACCGACACAACTTCATTGACACCCTAGGACACTTCAACTATTTGCTCTGATACCAAGTTTATCATAATTCGAGCCTACACCTTGGACATGGCCGACACTGGAGAACCATTGTTGGTCCCCAAGTAAAAACTCATCCTGACTGACTACAAGCGGAAAACTAACTCAAGCAATAAAAGCTTAAAACTGAATTAAATTACTTAAAACTCAAATACTCAACTTCATAAAGTCTGGAAAAAACTCGACATAAATATTTATAGATTGTAAAGAATTCAAACAAAGAAAATACGGTAAGACTCCTCAGCTACAACTATCTATGAAGACTCTACTATTACAGAAAGATATCGGGACAAGACTCACGACATCCTAACAAACTGAAAGTTATATGGAACTGCAAATGGTATTAACAGAGCGACTGTTGATGAACCTAAACACATGAATCTATATCATAAAAGATGTAGGTTAAATGACGTCTGTACATTGAATGTACGAGCATGTAAGGAAAGCTCTGAAACATAAATATAAGCTTAAATTGATAAAAAGAAGACATATTCACCTTGTCTCAACTCAACTCAAGCATACTCAACTCAACTCAATAATACTCAACTCAACTCAATATGAAATCAATGATAATAGGACACAATGTATAAAGCTTTCTAAACAGTGGACCAAAACCCACGATGTATAAAAATACAATATTTTTTAATATATGAGAGATTCTCTAACAAGCAACCATCACTATGAGCTATGTGATGATACATCGTCTCACCCACACTGCCAGAACTGTTATATACCTTGTCGGGGTATAGAACTCCTCAACTGAGTTAACATCCAAAAAAAGAACGAAGACAAATTTTTTGTTTAAAAATAAAAATATTTTTATCTTTCTCTCTTTCACCATAAGATCTTGCCGCACCATTCTTCACAAGAATACACCGCTATTTTTTCTCAATCTTCTTATCACTTAACTATTAATTTTCTAGATGTAGAATAAACCCTTCATCTTTAATTTTTTGTCGAAAAAAATAGAGATCATTATCACGGTTCTTTATCGGAAAATAGACATCATTATCTATGTTTTTTTTGCTTGAAAAAATGTTGTCTGAACAAATGAAGATCATTATTTGAAGAAAAAATTGTCTAAAACCCCTCCAATACACGAAATTCAAACTACACACTCCAATTTCACGGGTGTCCTATCACCCCCCTGATCTGTTTAAAACAAGAACTATTACACCCCTGAAACGTTATAACCACATCTCTGCTAATGGGTGAGACTCACTCTCTATAGAAAATTTTATTTATTTTTTTTTTAAATTTCTTTTTCCTTTTTGACTTCTTATTTAAAAAACAATTTATTAATGTCAAAAGGTCAAAGTTTATGAATGTATTTTGGATCTTCAATTTGAAACATGTTGATAACATAGATGGTTGTTAATTATTTGAAACTGAATACATTGAGTTTGATTGGATTTATGACTGTGATTTTCAAATTTAAAGACACGCCCGAAATTATATGGAAATTGACGAGCTTGAAACTCCATTAAAATTAGTTTGGGATAATGCCTAAGTACCCCCTCAACCTATGCCCGAAATCTCAGAGATACACTTATACTATACTAAGGTCCTATTACCCCCCTGAACTTTCCCTATCAGCTACCCTTTTCCATCATGGTTTATTCTCAATATTGATAAAAATGGAGGTTTTAATATATATTTTAAGTATGAATTTACTATATTTATTTTTCTCTGTGCCTTTTTTTGTATTTTCATTTAAATTGATGGTATTTTCTTTTCTGTTTATGTTCAAATCAGATGAAGACACATGTCATTTGATTCAAATTGTCTTCATCTGATTTGACAAAAAAATATTTGACAAGTATTTATTCTTGAAGATTGGAGTGTCTGTGTTGAGGTGTCTAAATGAAATATACATACAACTTTGAGGGGCCGTCAATGACTTAAGCATAATATTAATAATTTATTATTTATTTTTGTCAAAGTGAAATATTTTATCCATGTGAAATATCATGTGTCAAGGTCTTTTTAAATTAAAGAGAGAGTGTATTACACACACCACTGAGGTGTGTTTCAAAAACTATAAAATAATTGTTTAGATATGAAATTCACACTCTCAATAGTTTAGGTATGAATTCAATCAAATGAAATAATTTAAGTATGTTTTTGACACTTATCTCTTTACCATTTCTTTATTTTTTATAATAACAATATCCTTTTCATCTATTTTTTGAATCACAAATATCCATAAGACTAAAATTGTCCACATGAGCCATTTAGGTCTCTCGCCAAAAAGTAGAAAATAAAATTACCGTTGAATCATAAAAAATAGCTTAATTTTCCTTCTATTTACTTTTGGTACTAAAAAAATCATTCTTCTAGTTTTTGGTGCATTTAATGGAAACATTTCCTTTTGTTGAATTTTTTATTGGTTTAATAGAGCTAAAAGAATTTTTATGCCAATGTTAGATTTTGATTGGAAAAAAAATACAAGTTCAACTATATATTCATTAAGAGTCAGAACCAAAAGGATTCAAAAGCCACATGTAGAGAGTTATTAATGGAACCAATGCTATTAATATGTCGTTATCTTAATTTATGTGATACTTTTCATTTTTAAGAGTCAAACAGTTTAAATTTAACAAAAAAATTGCATATTGAATCTTCAATTATTTTGAAATGAAAGTTATATATTTGTAAACTATGTAAAAAGTATTATAAGTCACGGTAATTGATTATTCAAAAATACGATCAAAGATACACTTGTTTAAATCTCGAAGTTTGAAAAGTGCCATAGAAAATGAGGCAGAGGAAGTAGTTGGTAAGCAACTTAGGTATATACAAAGCATGGCAACTGATTTTATAGTTGCTAATTATGAGACAAAAAAAGAGTTCAATGTCGGGATCTGGTACAACCCACAAGAGAAGGTGAAGGTGAGTAGAATTCAGTTAAAAAGGGATGAAATTAGTTATCTCTAACTTTAATTCTAAAGATCTTCATCAGTTTCTCTCTCTAAAAGTTTCTATCCTGCTTCTCTCTAATAAACTCTAATGCAATCATACAATAATAATGAAAACTTAATTCCCCCGAAACCTCTAGACGCTATTGAGGATCCTCTGCAACCTCCTAGTTATAAAGAAAAACTTCTTACTAATGATCAACTAATTGATGTAGAAATGAATGTTGGGAGTTCTCATGTCTAGCAAAGCCAAGGCTGCGTGGAGGTTAAAGAAGGGAGTTCTGTTTTTAGTGATTCCGTTAAAAAAATATAACTTTCTGAAGATGATCTAAAGCTTCCACATGTACTATGAAAATTCTCTTTAATTATTAAGCTCTTTGGCAAGCGAATTACTCATCAATATCTAAATTAAAAAAATACAAGAGCTATGGAAACCCACAGAACAATTTCCACTAATTGATTTGCGAGTGGACTACTATATCGTCAATTCGCTAAAGAGGATAACATAAGGAAAGCACTACAAAATGGACCATGGTTTATACATGGTTACTTTCTCTCCACACAACGATGGGAACCAAATTTTGTTGCCAACAAAGCAACACAAACAGTTTCAGCGATTTGGGTGAGATTGCCTCAACTTCCAACGAAATTCTATGATATTGAGCTTCTTCAGAAGTTGGGAACTCGATAGGTACTTCACTAAAAATTGATGCATGCACTAGCTCAACTTTGAGAGGCAGATATACAAGGCTTTGTATTCAAGTGCCCCTAGAAAAACCTGTCACTACTTCAATACAAATAGATCATCATCTTCAACAAAAAATCTATGAGGGTGAGAGATTCTTGTGCAAGCATTGTGGGAGATTGGGTCATACCTCCAAAACTTGCCCCTATTATTATAAACCACAACAAGATAACAGCACTGGAAATTTCATCCCACTTAAACAACAAAGTGTTATAGCTATAGAGTGGCAAACAATCAGTTTTATGAAAAAACGCAGAGAACCTGTTAGAATTGACTGCGACGCAAGGTTCTCCAAATTCAGGTATCAATGTAAAAATCTTTGATGCGGATTCAGGTAAGTTTCTATCAACTCAAAAACTTTCCTTCAAATCTAAGAATTCTCCTTGTAACGAGACTAGTACTAAGGCCCCCCCTACTCTGCTTCCAACTCAAATACTCCTAAATTCCATCACTATCCTATCGAAAGTAGTCGGATTCCCAACTCTTCATATTCTCTTAAAACAACTAATGCTTTTTATGCACTTAATAATTCATTAGATTCGCCCGAGATGACTGTTAAGTTACCATCTCCCCTGAGAAAACCCCATAATTCCAGTCGTAATTCACTTTCCAACGCTTCGATACACTCTATGGATTCGTCCATGGATAATTCGACAACTGTGCTAGGTGTCCCACACCCATAAATAAACTTATTATGTTATTTCTAATACTCAAAAAAGTTTATCCCAGTGCCACGTACCTACTCTTAGGGCTGAGCTGTCGTTTCCATTAGAAACACCCTTTGGTTTTGATAAACAATTGGCGGATCCTTGCAGCCAAGTGTTCATGCAATCCGCCATGCAATATCCTTCTAAAAATCTCTCGCTTCCTCAAGAAAATCGCGCAGCCAATACAAATACCCCTATATCTTTTGAAAAGGATTCACCATCATTGTTGTTTAACCAAAATAATTTACATAATCCTTTATATAATCATCAACATGTTGAGGCCATTTTTTAATCAGAATATCCCTTTGCCTCATCCTCTACTCCGTCTGACTTTCAATGCAATGAAAATTTCAATTCCACCTCTTCCACAGAGCCCTCATCAATACCTACTGTTGTTTCACAACCTGTTCACCCTCAACACCAACCTCAATCTCTAGTAGAGTTAGCACTCAAGTTTCATGCTCTGATTTTCTCAATGGACATCCACGAAGTCGAAACAATAATAATGATAAAAAAACCAGAACATCCTAGCGCAACTAGTTTCAGAGAGCATGAAACTAGCCCGGAGAATTTCATGTATCTCTCCAGAATAGTGAACCCAACGGTTTCCCTGGTCACATCTGCAACCCCCATTTTATTCCACTCTCTTCAACAACTTTGGAATCTACCAGCTCACTTCAACCCTCAAGTGGGACACTATCCACCTCTCCCATTCTTTACACCCATGGATCTGGTGAATGTTAGCCCACTGTTCTTTCCATGACAACCTGTATCAGTGCAGGGTCAAGCTTTTCTGACCCCGTTCATGCCGCCTCACCAAAATCCACCTCAAACACTACCTTAAAGCTTGATTATAACCCCAAGGGGACCATAGGAGCCTTCACTGGGGATCATTCACCGAAATCTCAAGCCTAAGAAACGCAGCCCTTATGATTTTTCCAGAGAACGAGGACAAAAATACATCCACATTTGTTATATCGCACTAATAAAATGCTCATTCGATCTATGCCTAACCCTGAACAGGGTCATAACGAAATATGCAGTAGTGATAACTCCAACTATGAGGGAGAGTCAGTTCCTACCAAGGAACTACCTTGTCTCCTTAAACCCAATAACCAACTTGTGCCAAATGAATAAACCTACTTGTTTTATTGTATGGAACTCACGTGATGCAAATGGGGATAATTTCAAAAGGAATTTCAGGGAGCTTATTCACAATCACAATCCATGCTTGATTGCTCTTCTGGAAACCAAGATGGAAAGCTATCTCAGTATTAAGAATTATTTTGGATTTGATGATTATCTAGAGGTTCCCTGTTGGTAATTCTGCAGGGATTATCCTTTTATGGAATCCTAGCACGATTATTATTACTCACATTTGTAAATCTTCCCAAGAGCTTTATGCTATGATCCAAGTTAGTCCGAATCATACCTTTTGTACTTTAAGTATTATTTATGCTAGTAATATAGTTGCCACTAAAAAACGTTTATGGGACAACCTGTACTTCTTGTCTCGAAGTATTAATAACCCATGGCTGGAAGCTGGTGACTTAACGATATTCTTAGTCAAAACGATAAATGGGGAGGTATTTCTTATAGTCGTAAAATATTTTTAGAAATTACATTGACTAGTGTCAACTTCTAGATCTTGGCTTTAAGAGTAGTAGGTATACTTGGTCCAATCTTCGAAGAAGGAGCCCTGGTTTGATTCTAGAGAGATTAGATCATTGTTTTATTAATTCTAATTGGTTAGATTATTATCCCAATGCCTCGGTTATTCACATACCTAAAACTCATTCTGATCATAACCCTCTTAAAATTAATCTGTCTAATAAGTTTGTTCTCCCTCATCACAAACCTTTCCGATTAGAATGCTTTTGGTATCGCCATCCTGACTTTAAGAATTTAGTTTATCAGTGCTGGCCTGATCTCTCCTACATAGAAGCATATCATCTCATTAAGAAAAAAGTTACTTTTTGGAGCAAAGAGCATTTTGGAAATATTTTTAAGCAAAAGAAAATTCTGCTTGCTAGGCTATCAGGTATCCAAAATTCTGCTAGTTACCCCTTCAGCTCTTTCCAACAAAATCTTGAGAGAACTCTCTCTCAAGAATACAGTAACATCCTTAAAACAGAAGAAGACTACTCGAGGATTCGTTCTAGGATTGACTGGCTTAAATAATGGAGATGTTAATACGAAAATTTTCCACATCTCAGTCTCCAATAGAAGAAGGAATAGTAGAATCTCTCATTTTCAGGATGATTTTGGGAATTGGATTACTGATTGTAACCAAATTATTTCTCATACCAACATTATTTCCAATCCATGTTTACAACAAATCTTTACAATACTAAACTCAGAAATATTTTCAATGCTACACCCAGTTTCCATAACTTGGATCTCTCATGTCTAAACCTTCCTCTTCAAAACCATGAAATTACTCGTGGCATCTTCTCCTTTAAACCTTTCAAAGCACCGGGCCCCGACGGTTTTCATCCATATTTTTACCAGAAGCACTGGTCTATACTGAGTAACTCGGTAACCACCTTTTGTCATCAAATTTTTTGATCACATTTCATTCCCAGAAGCTATTAACATTATGTATCAATGCCTCATTCCTAAGTTCCCTAACGCGAATAACCTTAAAAATTTCCGGCCTATTGGACTTTGTAACACCATCTATAAGGCCATTTCTAAAATAATTGTAAATCGCCTAAAGCATTTTCTAGAAAAACTTATTGGTCCCTTCCAATTTAGCTTTCTAAGGGGCCGACGAGCTAGTGATAATGCTATGTTCATTCAGGAAATCCTAACTCACATTTATAGGAAAGAAGGGAAGCAGGGGCATTTTATGCTTAAAATTGATCTAGTAAAAGCTTTGGACCGTCTTGAATGGTCCTTTGTATATAGAAATCTCCTCTATTTTAAATTCCCTCCTAGTATCACCAAACTCATTATGAGTTGCGTTAGTACTAGTAAAATCGTTATCCTTATTGATTGATCGACTACTGACTATTTCTATCCTTCTAGAGGCATCCGTCCAGGTGATTCTATCTCGCCCTACATCTTTATCCTTTGCATGGAGCTTCTCTCCAAATACATATCCTACCAAGTAGTTACCTTAAATTGGGACCCTATTACTCTTAGTAGGAATGGTTCAGTTTTTTCCCATCTCTTTTTTGCGGATGACCTCACAATTATGGCCAAAGCTAATACCAAATTAGTGAACAACATTCGCCATTCCCTATCTATTTTTTGTCGTCTTTCGCGACAAAGATAAATTATCAAAAATCCAAAGCCATCTTTTCTGTTAATTGTACTACTTCTTGTAGAGAAGAGGTCCTTCTTAATCTTGGCATAAAAAGCTCAAGCAATTTTGGAAAACACTTGGTTTTCCCTATTTTCCATAAAAATCCTAGAAGCCATGACTTCCAGTACATCCTTGACAATATGAATTTTAGACTTTCCAACTGGAACCTCAATTTTCTCAACTACGCGGGTCGAATCACATTAGCTAGGTCTACTCTTAATGCGATTCCTTCTTATCCTATGCAATATTTATCCCTTTCTACAAAAACTTTCCATGCCATCGATAAAATTCAGTGTGATTTTATATAGGGAAATACAAATAATCAAAAAAATATGCACTACATTAACTGGGATACTATCACATCTCCTATAAATCATGGTGGGCTTGGACTCCATAAGGCAAGTGACAAAAATAAGACTCAGCTTGCTAGTTGGCTTAGAGGATGATCTCTCATCCGAACTCCATTTGGCGAGAGCTTTTGCTAATAAATACAAGCCTAATTTTCCCATATCTACTCACTCTTTTGTTTGGAAAAATATCATGAAACGTAGTTCTAATTGTTCTCTAGGTTAACCTGGAAACTAGGTATGGGAGAATCTCTTAACCTTTGGACTACTAGATGAAATACGACATCCCCCCCCTCTTCGATCTCTTGTCCAAGGGCCGCTTCCACTCCACAAAAGTATGCTCATGGTTGCTGACCTCTGGAATGGACGAACATGGGAATGGAGCAGACTCTCCTTTACTTTAAATGACAATATTATTTTCTTGGCTAGGTTAATTTCTCCCACTACCGACCTACAAATTCTAATATTCCCTACTGGAGCCCATATTCTACTGGTCTCTTTACAAGCAAATCAACTTACCAGCTTATCAAACTCATAAGAAATCCTACCTTAAATTATGATTTTTCTTGGATATGGTCTTTAAAAACTCTTAACAAAATTAAATTCTTCCTCTGGTTGTGCTCAAATAATAAGCTTCCCTGTAAAGCTTATCTTAATCGCTCATGCTTACCTATTGATATCAATTGCTCCACCTGTCACTAGGTTATAAAATCTCCTACTCACATTTTCTTTGATTGTAGTATTGCAAAGAAATTTTGGCTAGACTTAGGTCTCAATCTCCATTTTATAAGTAGTCACCATGAACACTGGCTCCAAATTATCAACAAGCTTAATATCCCTCTCCCTATCAAACATATCAATTGGGCTGAGTTCTATCCCTTCGTCCTTTAGCACATCTGGATTACAAGGAACCATAACACCTTTAACAACTCTAATATACCTCTCAAGCTTTATATCATATCTTTGAGCGCACAAGAATATAAATTTTCTACTTACATAATGGGGAAACAACAGCTTATAAAGAAATTAATATTAAATGGTATAAGCCCCCCTCCTAACTACTACAAATTGAACACTGATGATGCTTTTAAAAAATCTCCTAATCGTGGAGGCATAAGAGGAATTATCAGAAACTCGACTGGAAATTGGATTATCGATTTTGTCAAAAAAATTTATGCTATTAGTCACACTATGACAGAACTTGTAGCTCTTCACGAGGGCCTGCTCGTGGCAGCCTCAAACAACTTAATTCCCCTTGAAGTAAAAACCGACTCAACAGGTCGCTGTTGGATAAATCACAGCCTGTTTTCCATTCTATTGTTTTATCTTGCAGGCAACTATTGATGAAGTTGGGGAATCCAGTGCTACGACATAATTTTTGTCAAGGAAACAAAGTGGCAAACTTTTTGGCAAAACAAGAAAGAAATCTACCCAACTTTAAATAGTACATATATTTTGACAACTCCAACACCAACTATGCTACAAAAAAAAGAAACTAACAAAGAAAGTGTGTGTGGTGAAAAAATGTATCTCTATTTCTACTAGCTACAATCTCAATAAATTATGGAATTTATGTTGTATCCTCTCTAATGCTCAAAATCACTCTACTAGGGGTGATTTTGTAGGCTCTAGGACCTCTGTATCAGACACTATTATATATATATATATATATAAATCCTGATTACCAAAAAAAAGAGTAGAATTTAGTTGAGAGCAAATATATGGAGAGTGAGTTCATGAGGAAGTTGGCGCTAACATATATAGATTGATAATCTTTAGAAAAAAGGGCTTTTTCATTATCGGATTAGAAATATGTCGTTTTGGATTAGTAGAAATCATAATTAAATAACAAAGTTAAGCTTGACATTTCGATATCATTAGCAATCACTAGGACCCTTAAATTTATTCATCTAGCGGTTAAAGAACCTAATGCACGACAAACTCACACTAACCTTGAAGCCATTCAATGGACTCCTCCCAAAATTAGCTTTAAAATTAACATCGATGGCTCCTTCAATAATATTAAGTGTAGGGGTAAAAGATGTGTTCTTCTTGATACTAATGAAAATTGAATAGCAGGAAGAAACTTCAAAATAAATACTTCCTTTGTCACGGGTGCAGAAATTCTATTCATGCCACATGGTCTTCAGTTAGCAAGAAGATTGAACATTCAAGAAATAGAGATTTGCACTGATTCAATAGAGATAATAATCATGCTGAAATTTGACAATGACACTTTTTCTAATATTCACCTTGAATGTAGGGAGTACGTCCATCAATTGGGGAGCCAAAAATCAAACATGACTTCAAAAAACAAAATAGAATGACTGATTTACTAGCGCGTGATGATCAGATGCTGATAGATGATAAGCTCTTTGAGGAATAAACACTTTCCCCCACTAGAAGCAGACAAGGAAGGAACTTCAATTACTAGGTGGATTAAGTCATTATTATGAAATTTACAAAGTACTATTCCTATGAACCAAAATTCCTACTTAGTTTTAGCAGTATTATAATGTAGACGACTTTGATGTGTAGTGACTCATTTTATATAAATAAATAAGTTATCTTACTTAAAAAAACTAAAAAATAAAAATTAAAAGAGAGTCTTAACAATTTATTTAGAGAGTCTTTATTATGTGTTGGGTGGTTAAAAATGTAGGAAAAGAAAATAAAAATCACGCGCTGCAGTGGCGTTGGTAAGAAGAAGAGGAAACCCTAAATCAGGAGAAAGAAAAAGACTCCACTCGCCATTAGACATCGCGTGAATTCTCAGTTGCAGAATCGCAGATCGAGTGTGTGAATGTGCGTGCGTGAAACTAAGATACATACAGGTATAATCTCTAACCTCCACTCTCTTTTCTTCCAAATTCTTTTCTTCACCCTTCTTCCCCAAACCCCCAAAACCTTCACCCTTCTCCCCTCCCCCTCATCCTTCATAGAATCATCAACTGTTACTAATTGTATGATCATGGATTTTCTGTTTGATTCATTTGAATTATGATAATCAAATTGTTTGTTTTTGGAGCTATCATTTGTGTTGTGAAGCTGTGAAGGATGTAATTTTATTGTGTTTTATATTATATACAAGTAGATTTAGCCTCGATTTATGTTCATTGTGGACAAACAAGGCGATTTTAGTTTTCATCATATGATGTAGTTGTAAGCCTGTATATTTTGGATTATTCTACTAATCAGAGTCATTGAAGTTTGTTGCACTCAACTAAAATAAGGAACAGAAAAAAACAAAAACAAAAAACAGATTATGAAGCTAGAGCCAGCATTTAAGTAATTATATAGAAGAGGTGGAGGCGCCAGTGAGGAGGTGTGAAAGATTGTGGGTTTTTAGGAGAGGTAGAGGTAGGACGAAGAAGTATTGGAGAGAGGTGATTTGCCAAGAGATGACGTAGATCCAACTTTCCGAGGACATGATCTTAGATAGGGTAGGAAGTTATAGATGTTGTGGATTAGGGTAGAAAGTTAGAAGTTGGTTGAGCGTTGTCGTATTTCCCGTTAGGATAGATTGGTGCATTGTATCTGTTACCTGATTTTTATTTATTTTACCGGTAGTAGGAGGTAGCATTTGTCTCATAGTTGGCTTATCTAACCACTGTTGTAATGTTGTTAGTCCTTACTATTTACTGCACTTCAGTTATCACATTAGTTGGTTATAGTTGTTGCCCCTCTTTGGTATGTTATGTTATGTTTTTTTTATTATTTCTTATATCCTCTTTACTTCTGTATACTCGAGCTGAGGGCCTTTCGGAAACAGGCGTACTACCTCTTTGAGGTAGTGGTACGGTTTGCGTACACTCTACCCTCCCCAAACCCCACCTTTGAGACTATTATGGGTTGTTGCTATTCCCCATTGGAACTTGATGAAGTAGTTGGCAAATTAAAACAGTTCCTTTGTTGTACACCAAATTAATGCTTCAGATTCTGTTAACATAAGTACTCAGATGAGAATTACCACTATGGGATAAATGCGTGAGGATTTGGTTATATTTTTTTGGGAGACCTTTCTCTT
Organism: Solanum arcanum; assembly: GCA_027789145.1. Classification (NCBI taxonomy): domain Eukaryota; kingdom Viridiplantae; phylum Streptophyta; class Magnoliopsida; order Solanales; family Solanaceae; genus Solanum; species Solanum arcanum. Next base: position 61,865,839 of record CM050939.1, on the reverse strand, counting down.
CCTCTGTTGCATTGAAGTTCCATTATTAGCTTTAGCACCATATCACTTTGATTCATATGTGCAAATTCGGCCTTCCAATACCCAAAGACTCATTGGAATGAAAAATTCTTGAATTTTAATTGAGCTCTGGTATTATACTTTGACCTTTTAGTTTATTTGGTTAAGAAAATTTCTGCAAGACGCAATGTAACAAGAATTTTGTTGAATATGGTATTAATGATCGCATTACTGCTATACTGATTTGTTTATACATCTGTTTATCCATTTTCTTTTGTTTTTGGTGGCAAAAAATTGTGAATTTTGGGTTGAGATCAATTCAAGGTTGTGCTTTGCCTTTGTTCATTCAAATTGATGATCATATGACTAGCTCCACGTGTATGGTCAAGAGGTTAATGAAGCTAGAAAGGACCATGGGAGACTGGCGCTCAAGTGCTTTTTTACTTTGAATGACCTCTCCATTTCATTTTATGTGACCCACTTTCCTTATAAATCTATTTAAAAAATAATGTTTGTAAATAGTATAACTTTGAACTTTCCATTTGTCGTTAATGACATGTTTTTATTATTTCCCGACATTTTTAAGACCACAAATTTTAAAAGTTCCCCTTTCTTTCTTAAAATCTGTATTGAGTCAAACACCGACATAAAATGAAATGGTGGGAGGGGGAGTATTTATAGTCAGTGAAGTGCCGTATAGAGGTCTGCATGAGAGGGGAGGGGGGAGGGCTAATTCCCCCATCGGTCATCACAGAGATGGGGAAGAACTTATTTTATAAAATCTGCAGGTTGAATGTGGTTAGATTTCAAGTAAGCACTTCTGATATATAGACTGGAAGCTGCAATTTCAGTCGCTCTCACCTGCAGCTGGAGTATTCCATTATATACCCTCTAAACTTGGAGGAGGCATTTTACATTCAACTGATTCAAAACCCTGATGGATCGGAGGTGGTCAGGGTTCTTCATCTTCAGGTAGACAGAGCTTGATGCAGATCCTTTGTTATGGATCTTCATTTACCTCTAAAAATGCGATAGAATCACTTTCTATATCTGCTGTCTGATAATTCTGGGCAGATATGTCTTCTCGTGAAGTACCTGTAGGACTTGATGGAACCTGATATATGGAAAGCTAGTTGAAGATCATCATAATGTATGAGCTGTTGTCACTTGTCTGCATGATAAATTGATGATCTTGAACTCAAAGTTTTCTGAAATTTAGGTCACTTAGTAAAACCCAAAAGTTTTTATGGAATCATGAGTTAGCCGTTGACAATTTGTGGACTGTGGTTAGACTTAGAAGAGTGAAGAAATTCAGGAAGAGATATCTTGGGCTGCTTCTTGTATTTTCTGTGCTTATTGAATACAAATTAATTCTCTGTTTCCATAGCTCCCTTGCTGGACAAGTTCTCCTCTAATTTTTCTTGACGTTCAGGTATCAGTAAAAGAGAAATCTATAGGCTATCAATTGTTCAGCAGCATGGATATAGATCTTCGTCTGCCTTCTCAAGACCATGATAAGGAAGAAGAAGAAGAGGAACAAAATGGAATTATAAATATGCTTGACAATGAAGAAAAAATACATGGTGATGACGGAATGCATGGGATGTTGGTTATTGAAGAGAAGATGCATGCAGAAGATAGAGGGGATATGAACACTCCCGTAGGAACTATGATAGACTTTAAGGAGGATGTGAACCTTGAACCGCTGGCTGGCATGGAATTTGAGTCACATGGTGAGGCTTATGCCTTTTATCAAGAGTATGCTCGGTCGATGGGATTCAATACAGCCATACAAAACAGCCGTCGCTCAAAGACGTCAAGGGAATTCATTGATGCAAAATTCGCATGTTCTAGATATGGAACTAAACGGGAATATGAGAAGTCTGCAAATCGGCCACGTAGTAGGCAAGGAAACAAACAGGATCCAGAAAATGCTACTGGTCGGCGAGCATGTGCAAAGACAGATTGCAAAGCAAGTATGCACGTGAAAAGAAGGCCCGATGGGAAATGGATAATTCATAGATTCGAGAAAGAACATAATCATGAACTTCTACCTGCCCAAGCTGTCAGTGAACAAACAAGAAGAATGTATGCTGCAATGGCAAGACAATTTGCTGAATACAAAAATGTTGTTGGTCTGAAAAGTGACACAAAAGTTCTATTTGACAAAGGTCGAAATTCAGCAATGGAAGGGGGAGACATAAGTGTTCTATTAGAGTTCTTTATTCAGATGCAAAATCTTAATTCCAATTTCTTTTATGCTGTTGATGTGGGTGAAGATCAACGTGTAAAGAACTTGTTCTGGGTTGATGCCAAAGCCAGGCATGATTATGTGAATTTCAGCGATGTTGTCTCTTTTGATACTACCTATGTCAGAAACAAATATAAGATGCCCCTGGCTCTTTTTGTTGGGGTCAATCAGCATTTTCAGTTCATGCTACTTGGATGTGCTTTGGTCTCTGATGAGAGTGCGTCAACATTTTCTTGGGTAATGCGGACATGGTTGAAGGCAATGGGCGGTCAAGCTCCGAAGACAGTGATCACCGATCATGACCTGGTATTGAAGTCAGTCATTTCAGAGGTTTTGCCACTATCCGTCCATTATTTCTGTTTGTGGCATATCCTGGGAAAGGTGTCTGATACACTGAATCATGTCATCAAACAGAATGAAAAGTTTATGCCTAAGTTCGAGAAATGTCTTAACAGGTCATGGACAGATGAGGAGTTTGAAAAGAGGTGGAGAAAACTAGTTGATAAATTTGATCTCAGAGAAGTTGAATTGGTTCATTCACTGTATGAAGATCGGGTGAAATGGGCCCCTACATTTATAAGGGATGTGGTTTTAGCGGGAATGTCAACGGTTCAACGATCAGAGAGTGTAAACTCTTTCTTTGACAAATATGTACATAAAAAAACTACCGTCCAGGAGTTTGTAAAGCAATATGAATCAATATTACAAGATAGGTACGAGGAGGAGGCAAAGGCAGATTCTGATACATGGAACAAACAACCTGCTTTGAGATCCCCATCCCCATTTGAGAAGCACTTGGCGGGGCTTTATACACATGCTGTATTTAAGAAATTCCAGTCTGAGGTTGTGGGTGCAACTGCTTGTGGTCCTAAAAGAGAGAAGCAAGATGAGATAGTCTTAACATATAGAGTTCAAGATTTTGAGAAGACTCAAGAGTTCATTGTTACATTGGATGAAATGAAGTCAGAAATATCTTGTATTTGTCATTTGTTTGAATATAAAGGCTACCTTTGTAGACATGCATTGATAGTTCTCCAAATATGTGCTGTTTCCTCTATCCCACCACAATATATTTTGAAGCGATGGACAAAAGATGCGAAGAGCAAGTACTCTATGACGGATGGATCTGAAGATGTGCAGTCAAGGTTCCAGAGATATAATGAGCTATGTCATCGGGCTATGAAATTGAGTGAAGAAGGGTCGTTATCTCAAGAGAGCTATAGTTTTGCTCTTCGTGCACTTGATGATGCGTTTGGGAGTTGTGTAACTTTGAATAACTCAAACAAGAACATGTTAGAAGCTGGCACATCATCAGCCTCTGGTCTTCTCTGTATTGAAGATGATAACCAAAGTAGGAGTATGAGCAAGACAAACAAGAAGAAAAATAACTTCACTAAGAAACGCAAGGTATGTTTTGAACAGCAATCATGGGACTGCTTCTTTTGTGTTCTATGTTATCTCATGAGCATCTCCTGGTTGCAGGTGAACTCGGAGCCTGATGTTATGGCTGTTGGGGCAGCAGACAGCTTGCAACAAATGGTTTCTCTGATACCTTAGAAACTTTTATTTATTGCCGTTTGATTTACATTGCTCTGTTCTTACTGTCAAAATTAAAATGAAGAGGTTTTTCTTATTCGTGAAAGTGGGAGTAGGTTGTTTTGAATGCTATATGTGTATGGCTGTTCTTGAAGCTTAACTTTTTAGTTTTATTGGGTCACTTCCAGTTTCTTATTTTCTTCCTTTCCATCATTTCTGCAGGACAAATTGAACTCCAGGCCTGTGACTCTTGATGGTTATTTTGGCCCGCAACAAAGTGTTCAAGGAATGGTACGATCTGCAAGTATCTTGACTTTTTTCCTATACTTAAATCTATATTGGTGTTTTAAGTTTTTGGTCTTTTGCAGGTACAGTTAAACTTGATGGCACCAACTCGTGATAACTACTATGCAAACCAACAGACTATTCAGGGCCTTGTATGTAATAGCAGTTCATAGTGTTAAGGCTGAAAAAATTGATATGGACTATTAAAATAACAGTTGTGTTTTCTCTTGCCTTGGGAATGTAGGGACAGTTGAACTCTATAGCTCCTACACATGATGGCTATTATGGTGCTCAGCCGACAATGCATGGGCTGGTATGTGGTCTCTTAGTGTTAGAAGTTTTTGAGGCAAATCAACCAAAAATTTTGTCACAATTCCATCTTTATTGTTGCAGGGCCAAATGGACTTTTTCCGCTCTCCAAGTTTCTCATATGGCATTCGGGTTAGTATGCTACATACTACGTCAATGGATTTATTATTTTTTTGGGGTCAACTCATTATGGGGATGTGTGCATTGTGAAAATTATTGCTGCATTCAAATTATTTTCTACATTTCATTATGTAGTTTATGTTGATGATTCGTTCCATCCCCATCTTGCTGTACTAACTTAATCTGGCTTGGGGGCATAAGGGTAAATATTAGATAATCTAGTACTTCAGAAATAGAGATTGATCCGTCAGTGAAGATGAAATGTTTTTATGAGTTTGGGATTTTACAAAGATAAAAAAGAAGTGGACTATATGATTACTTCTGGAAATAGTAAAGTTTTCAAATGCAATACTAGCCTATTAAGTGAAGGCATGGATTCTGTCTTTACCAAATTAGTCAAAATTTTGGGAAGGATTAAAACAAGTGTGTTAGTATTTACAAAAACGGAAAAAAGGAAAAGAGTTGGACAATTTTTTTGCTTTTTTTGGTGGGGATTGTGAACATATATTTGTGGTTACTCTTCTCTATAGTTGAGTTCTACTAAAAAGTTGGTTTAGTGATAAGAGTGCTATAAGATTTGTAAATTAGGCATATTTCATGAGTTTGGAGGTTGCAGATAAAAGCCTAATATTTAAGTGGAGAAGGTTTGATGGTCAGGTCGATTATCAATAGTGTTTCCAACTGTGCACCAGATGGCCCTTGGAATTTTTTTGGTTATCGAAGAAACGAATGAGTTAGTTAAAAAATATCCATTGTGGTAGCAATCTCTCATCGCCCCTGTATTATCAAAGGCGCACTGTTAGTGCCCTTAAGTCCTATAATGAGGCTCAAAACTGTTGAGCGCTTCACGTCGCTTTATGTGTGCCTCAGTGTCATCATCAAGGTTCTAAGACAAACTTTTCTAGCCTCTTGTGAAGAAGTGATAATAAACAATTGATATTCACTTTTTCATAATTTTTAATCAATTTTTTTGGTCATATATATGTCATTCATATTTATAATTATTAGTCTTGGACTAAACATATACATTAGTATTTTTTCCTCCCTTTGCACGTTTATTCATTAAATCCCATGTTTTATTTGCATTTTTCGGTTAAACCCCCACGGACCTTAGAGCTTTTCTGCACTTTTCGCATTTTATAACACTGCATCGGACTAGTCATTATTAACATTGATACAACACTCAGCCCGACTACCCTTTGACTCAACCAAGATCAACACCTAGAAAAAATACAAGTGTGATGGGAAGCGTTAGCAACACGGTTGTGGAGTTTAATCAGGCCAACAACTCTTAGGATAAAGGCAAGGCCATAGTTGTAATTGACAAAGGGCAATGAGAAGAGTCCAACTTGGGGTGATAGTAAAAGACTATCCCATGATGATTGCAAGACTAAGGGTGATGGTACAAAGTTGAACAATCAGAGAGCTTCACAATGAGAAAAAGGTTTTAGCTGCACAAGAGAGCACATCTGTTCAAAAGTTGTTCGAACTTGGGGCAGCTTGAGCTGATGCGATGGTGAAGCATGCAAATCAACAATGTATGTGGCAAGCAAGGGTGGAGCAATGCACTTGGAAGCTGGGACAACTACTTGTAGCGATGAGGATGCTTAAGAAGAAGCATGCAAAGCAAGTAAAACAAGTGTCATGTAAAGATGATATATTGCATCTGATGAGGATATAACGACTTGGAGAAATGAGACTTTTGGAGCCAAACAAGTAAGATGACTACAGTGAGGACCCTTGTCCATGGAGGTCATAGACAATAGAGGTACTTGTTTTTGAGACGACAAAATATCAGATGGGGGAGTTTCATGCCTGCATTAACAGTCAAATATCACACATGCCATGAAATGACAAATAGTATGGCTAAGCAACGTAAATCACCAAGGAGTATCATGCACAAAGTAAGGGAGCCACATGAAGTACGTCACGTGAAGACAATATGATGAAGCACATAGAAGAAGCATGGTGCACAAGCAAGCTCACAACATCAACATGGCATAGTGTTAGACAAGGTCAAGGATATACGTGAGGCAAGATGTCCACCGGTAATGCAACAGCTCGGGGGAGGGGGCATGACTTGCAAGGATGGCAAGACCCATTTCAAGGTTGACATTTGAGCATGATGAGACATGCACATTTTTGCGTAGCACTTAAGCTCGAGGATCTTGGTATGTTAAAAGGTCTTGGAGTATCATGAGATCACATGGATGCAAGTGGAGGAATGGCTAGAGAAGTTCCGAGAATGCTAGAGACAATAGGAGCTCAAAGGAGTTCTTGAAAGATTCTAGCACATGCAAGAGAATTCTAGTGAGGGATGGAGTTTCCTGGAGACGAGATATAACTAATGCATCATGGTGACTCAGAGAGGCCTAGGAGAAAGTTTGAGTCGGCTAAGAGGGCTGGAGGACAAAATACAACACAAGGGAGGCTTGCGGAACATTTTAGAAGCACCTAGGGAGATGTAGTTTTGGGCGTTAGGGGCTGCCCAAGTGGGTACCGACTTAGGGAGTTTTCCCCACCGACTTTGAGACTTCTTTAATTCTCCTAGGAAGCAGATAGATAGGAGGAGACTCCTCATAATAGCCACGAGCAGCCAGCAACACAAACCAAAGCAACTACACACCAAAACCTCCCTTCTAGTGTCCTGGTCTTCCATTCTTGTGTGTGGTTTTTCTTGTAAACTTGTAAGTGCGTATGTAATTGCGTAATAAATAAAAGGGATATCTTCCTCAGTTCTCAAGGTTCTCACTTGTCTTGCCTTTGTGTCCTAAGTTTTGTTTGGCCTAGTCAAGTACCAGAACCACTGAACTTCACTTCCCACAATCCCGCTGGACTTGACCCATTGTCTAAGCATTGAGCTTGCTTGAGTCAAGCTACCTTTCATGAGGCTGAGCTTAGCCTCTAATAAGGAGGATAGTTTAGTTATAGTGCCACATGGATGCCAGTAAGAGACTAGGTTGGTGACAAATCCTTTTACAAGTTGAGAGATGGTAGCTTGCAAATTTGTTGCATTTTCCAAGTCAATATGGGTACATGGGCTTAGTTTTGGTCTTGTTAGAAAAGGTTCATGAAGTTAGTATGTTAGCTTGTCTTAGGTTATCAACTAGGTTTTAATGGTGGAAAATATTCTTGAAGTTGATCTGGTATTATGATATTGAACCTCTTTTTGAGAAACGTCAAGTTCTCTGGTCATCATAGTTTGAACACTTTGCAGGATGTTGACCATGTATTTAGGCTATTCTTTATTAAGACTTTGATTCGTTCTATATCATCAAAGTGTAATTTAGCCATAAGATCATGCAGATTGCTGAAACAAAATTGATGGACATACAATGTCAGTGTTCTAACATAAAGGAAAGCCAGCGAACAGATAAAGACGGTCTATGACGCTCCATACTTTATCAAAATTGATGGACAAATGATTCAACATCATCGTAATTAACATCAAGAAAGAACAGGGTACAAAAAGGAGGCTATAATACTTCACTGCAACACTAGTGTAAAGAACTGTGAACCAAAAGGAACCAGGATCTGTTGGAGACATGGATTTTCACAAATTTAATAATCTCAGTTGTTGTCTATGATGGAGGGTTAATGTCAATATGGAGAGTTGGAGACCACAACTAAGATTCCTGAATATATGATTTAGAGGTCATAAAAAGTGGTTTCTGTTGCAGTTTTTTTGTTAAATTTGTATGAGCCATTTTTATTTTATTTTATTTTTATCAAAAGGGGTGTATTGAGCCATTTTTGATAAATAAGAAGTCTTCCCAAATCGTTGTTGTTAATGATGCCTGTAGTTTTGACAACAATTGCTTGATATAGGTTAAACCATGGAGCTTCATAAACTTTAGGCCCAGAAACACGATGCAGAGTTTATAGATTGAGGTGCTTCCTTAGTATGTGTCGCAGGAGAATAGCAAGGTTACATCTAACCATCTAAAAGGATAAGGGAGCCTTTTGTATTCCGTGTTAATCTGACTAGGAAGTCAGGTTATGGAATTCAGTTCGTTGCTTTGGACCACATGCATGTGCTGCTTTTGAAGTGTTTTTGTTAATACTATGTTATGTAGAAAGCCAGAAACTGGGAAATCTGACAAGCCAAAACGTTACTGAATTTTGCATATACTAACTTGCTTTCTTTCCTTGCTCATTTTTGGGGGGAAGCCTAGGTGAATGTTATAAGTAATTAAAATGGCGAACTGCAGTTGCTGTACAGCATATTATGTAGTAAACATGCAAAATAAGCAATGGTAGTTCATATTGCTAAAAATAGTATAGCAATGTTGCAAGCAGGAACTCCAGTTCCACATGGGAAAATTAGTCTAGCTAAGTGCAGTACCACTAAATTCTGCTGGACTCATATGGCTTTCCTTAATGTTGACAGGATGAACCCACTGTAAGATCTTCTCAATTGCACGACGAAGCATCTAGACATCCTTGAGGATCACCTTTGTCATTAAATAGGTACATGTTTTTCCACTGCTAGTTGATATTACAGATGTGTTAAAGTTGAACCTATTGTATAATGAGGTTCTTCTGTTACCAGGAAAGAAGGGCTGCACATTTCAACTTCCATTACAGGCTGTTTATGGAAGTACAACCAACAGGAAGAATGTTGTAGTATTTGTTTGTAAAATAAAAGGGTGATCTTCAATGTAGGCAGTGTTTTTATTATTTGTACCTTTGTTCTTTGATAAACAAACTCTTTAGGTTAATCTCACCCTGTAAAGGCTGTTGTGAGATGAATGGTTACAGCAAGTAAAGATTATTGTTGTGAAGATATATGTACACTTTTCTTCAAGTGAAAGCGAATGAGTTGTAAATGTAGGCAGTGCCTTTTTTTTCTTCCCATTTGTTGATAAATAAGTGTTTCTATCTCTTTTCTTTGCATTTTGGTATTTAGAGTAGACAGCTCTCAGTTAATTTCATCTGTAAATGCTGTTTTATTAATTGCTGGGTGAAAGAGATTATTGAGGTGAAGACAAATAGAGCTCTTGGAGTCCAGCCATGGGGGCAGTTGTTGAGTAAAAATTGGACAGAAGCTGGATGAAGTAAAATTATTACTGCTCTGAAGCATGTTTATTCCAACCCAATGGTGATATATGCATTTTTTTTTTGTAATATGTTACTTTTTCTTCTTTTTGGTGTCTTGTTGTAACAAAATAAGTTATCCTTTTCATAGTGAGTGCGTTTCAGTGGAAAGAAAAATGTATTTTAAGTAGACTTATTATATGAAAAATATTTTTCAAAACTCTCTTTCAACCTGATTAGTCACCTATTCAATTCTTAATCTGGATTTGGGTTAGGGTCGAGACTTGGGTCAGTGTCGAGGTTTTGAGTTGAGTCTTGAGTCGGGATTGAAAGTCAGGGTTGAAATTTGGTGGTGGTGTTTTGTGGTCAGGTTTGGAAGTATGGTTGAAGCTGGATTCAAATTGTAGGTCTCGGTCAAGAGTTTCGTGTTTGGTCAAGGTCTTAAAGTCTAGTCTTGTGATGGATCTTCTTCCACACCCTATCTTCTAAGGAGTAGAGCAATATCTTTAATGGCAGTTGCACAACCTTCTATTGAAGTTACTTCTGCGGACTGCGACAGCGTTGCGTTTGGTTCGGTGTCATAGTATTTGTCCAAAGTATATCTAAATGATATTGGGATAATACTTTCTATTTACTAACCAAATATCAGAACAAGTTAGAAAGCCACTAACTTTTTAAGAAAATATTTTCTAAAAATATATTTTCACTGAAAAATATTTCTTTCGTACCAAACAAAAGAAACATAGATGAAGTTGTTTATCTCTTAGTTTTTGCTCCGTTCAGTGAAAAATATATTCTTTCAAACATATAAAGTTATTAATCTTTTAGATTTTGCCAAATAATGGGAAGTAAAAGAAAAATGTTAAATGCGACTAGAATATATAAATAATTGGTTACTAACTGTTCCACTTGAAGTTACAAATAACTCAAAAAGGCACATGACTTGTATTAAATCAGTAACCATAAGTGAATAAGAAAGTCATTCAGGTAAATATGATTATGTACTATAGTAAAAAGTAAATTACATCATATTTTGAAAAAAATTTCAATTATAAAATTTTTAAATTTTCTATTGCTCTTGAATATATTTTTTTATTTGATACATTGCAAATGATATATTACTTAAGGAGAGGAATGTATTCGAGAAAGAATATGAATATATCTGAGAGAGAGGTATGTATCGATAAGGGATAGAAATGTAAACAAGAGAAAATTTTGATTATTTTTTTAAATGATAGAAGGTTTAAAAATTATGACATTTTAAGTTGCGTTATTTTCGCCTATTCTCCTTTATATTTTTTACATCATTGTTATACTAAAAATATATCTTTTATACTCCCTCCGTCCATAATTGATTGGTATGTATACTAAAATAGATGTCCAAAATTAATTGTTAATTTAAATAATCAAGAAATAATTAGTCACCTTTTTTCAAATTTACCCTTAATGGTAGTTCAATTGTAAAGTTAGGTGGACTTTTGATATTCTTGATATAGTAGGATTATATTAGTCAAATTATACTTTCTATTAAATTATTCCTGATGAATGTGCATGATTTTAACATGACAAAAAATTGTGCACGGAGGGAGTATTACTTATATATCTAATAAATCAAGAGAAATTTATATTTTTAATGTTATTTTTACTAAAGAAATATAAAATAGTACTCTATTCTTAGGATGGACAAGTAATAGACACTAAACTTTTTTTTAATTTTCATCTGTGTCCGAAGCGCACATTGTAGTTCCGACTAAATTTAGTGCGCTCTGTATTCGAGAGTGCCGCTCCCAACATGATTTTCTTCAAACCTAGTTTCGAACTTAAAATCTCTGATTAAGAGTGAAACACTCTCACTAGTGTATCACAATTCACAACCCATGTTGTAAAATAATTTTTTTGAAATTAAGTACTCGCTAAATAATCATTAATCATGTTTATTTATGACATCTTATGAAACTTTTTACTTATTTAATGATAAGGACGAAATAAGGTATAATCATTTTTTAAAATATTTTTCAAAATGAACAAATAAAGGATATTTACTTTTAATATATTAAACAATTAAAAGGAAATCGAATGAATATTAGAGTAATTTACTCCACTATCGTAATAAATTTACTCTTTCTGTTCTATTTTACTTCATTTTTATTGTTTAGTACTCGTTTCAAGAATTTAGTTATTAATATATTTATTTTATTATATTATTATTCTTATTAAATGCTATGGAAATTTAAGTTGATTATTACTACCTCAATTCACTTATCCATTTTTACTAAGTTAAAATAAAGTTCACTTTCAAGTTTTATTCGTTCATTTAACATATAAAGAGTAAAATAATTTATTTTTTGTTATGAAACTATATAAATTTAGAAGGAGAAAAAAGTAGGGAGAAGAGAAAATACTTCTCATTCATCTTAAAGTATAATCAGGATTCATCGATCTTTCACAAATTTTATTTACAATGAAGGAATACCCCTTTATTTATAGGGGAAACCTAACTTGGTCTCCAAGTAGGATTTCTAAGGACTCCACATAATTAGACATTCATTAAAAAATACAAATATGTTTATAACACTCCATCTTAAAAGTTGGTAGATTATGTGCCGCGTTATAAATCAAACTAGATAAAATCCAGTGGGAAAAAAATCTAGTGAAGGAAAAAGAGTACACATGTCTAACAATACACATTATAGACGTCTCATTTTAAACCTTACGAGGAAACCCAATAAAACAAAACCTTGTGAGAGAAAAAGAGTACATTGTGTATTAACTCCCCCTAATGACAACATCAATTCAGAGGCTAGAATCTTTGTTTTCCAAGTTTGTGCACTATTTTCTTGAAAGTTGTAGTTGGTAGAGACTTGGTGAATATATCAAGTATAGTATTAATTGAACAAACTTGTTGCATGTTGATATCATCATTCTTGGGAGCTCATGAGTGTAGAAAAACATCGACGAAATATGCTTCATTCTATCTCCTTTTATGAATCTTTCCTTCAGGATTTCTGCAAGTTCCTTACTTCAACTTCTTTTAGCAAATAATCCAGTGCCTTTTGTTGAATTTCAATTCTAGTCATCAACTTGCATAACAATACTTGTATATGTTTTATGCATTTTGAATCTATTTAATTCTTATGAGGATGATAAACAAGTTTTTCAAAACCTTGTATATGCTTTAGATTTTGAACCCAACATATATTTCCATATCAACTTTGTCAAGTGACAACCTTCAATATTAGATGTATGTCATCTTCTAGTGTGTAGATTGCAAGTCAAATAGCTTAAAAGATGCACCATTTCACTTTTCACTTGATAATTATTTCTACACCAGCATGCTTTAATAGATGTAGAATTCATATCCTCATAATCGTTCACAATATTGCGCTCTATTGTATCAAAGATACCGTCAACGATATATAATTTTGTATCGATTCACAATACGATAAAAAATATTGAGATCTCATTATTTTATTATTTTTAGATAGCTGCCCCTCTCATGAGGTTTCATAAAGTGTTATGTCGTAGGCTCTCCAAGAGCACATTTTCTCCTTATTATGATCATTTTGATTCTTTGATCCTCCCCTTTTTTCAAGAATTATTTTACTCAGATTCGATTAGTCTATCATGCTTCATGCATCTCGTAGACTCTATCCTTAAGGGATATTTAGTAGGAGTATTTACAACTCTTGTGTTGCCTAATATCTCCCTTATATTAGACAACTAACATATATCTCAATCTTTTTGAGAATCTATCTTTGTGCATCATTGTATTTTCCTTGATTATATACTACATACCAAAATAATCAGATGAAAAATATTTGGTCCCTGACCATAAATCAATTGAAAGAAAGTATGATCATAATTTATTGGTTTGATGCGTATAATTACTTTTGTATGCGGTATCATATTTCCGATCAACACGTGTAGCTTTTATTTTCATAAGCAATGATTTCACTATGTGAGACATTTAATGTCACACCATCTTATATATATCAAGATGAATTATCTTGATTTCATATTCTGAAAGTTATGCTATAAGCTCAATTATCTTGCACAAACAATTTTTTGTATATCAAACTCCAAGTTGCCAACAAACGCACATGTGATTATATTATAGATGCATCTCTTTATCATATCAAATGATAGGTGAACGGGCTCATATTCACCTTTAATACTTTTTAGAATTTAGGGATTTAGTCTCAACATTAGTTGATTCAATCAACTTGTCATAAGAACACGACAAAAGAATTCTTGAAGAATCTTCTAGTTTTATTAATGTATGTCCATTACTCAGTATGCACATCTTTGGGATGATCAAATTATTCATGCCAACTAATAAATTATTAGTATTCGTGAACTCCAAGTTTACTATGCCATGTGTATATTTGCTTTAGTAAATTCCCAATTTATTATTATTATATGAGAAAATTTCAACTTAAATACTCCGAGAGTAAATTCCAGATTATTTTTTCTCAACTACTCTACCTCTTCTAAAGGCGAGTCGTGATCCCATCACTGAATAAACTAATTTGATTATCAGAAACCTGTGTCTGTAATCATATTATTTATGTCAATACTTTTGCAAACATCAAGTTGCAAGATAACAATATGCACACATGAGACCATCTAGAAGAAATATCTATTAGGACCACTAAGTATCTAAACAATCCATTAGGTGGATGAATAGGTCCACAAATATATGTATACGTTGTTTACATCCCTACTCTATTCAAATAGGGCGAAACGTCGTGGTGACTCGAAAAATGATCAATTAAGTTGATTTAAAAAGAATTCAAAAAATAAATGAATTTTAAAGGAGTCATAACCTAATTTTAGGAAAACTACGACACCAATTAAAGTAATCTACGAAACCATTAGTTCTAGGTAAGGGGTTCAAATGATTCGGAAGGAACGGTGTTAGGCACCCTACGAAATCAACAAATGTGGGTCCCGACCGAATGCATTTTTTTTCAAAATTGAGGAGGAAATAAAACTATAAACAAGTATAATAGACATGCAAAAAAACACAAATAATAAAATAAACAATAATAATAAACGACCTAAGTTTGCCTATCGCCAATTATATACATAATAATAAATAAAATTACAATTCAAATTTATTCGAATAGCTTCGATGGAAAGCAACTCGGTGTACCATTAAAGACACTCCGTAAAAGAGTTAGTACGTAATAAATAAAAATGAAAATGAATAACTCAAATAATACTTAAAAATAAAAAACTCGTCTTATTTACATGGAAGGCCTTGGAAATCGATGATAATTTCTTTATCGGTCAACGTAAACAAATAAGATATATATTTAAACTAAATTTCCGTCTTTTAAAATGTGGAGACCTCCAAAATTGACGGAGAGATTTTCTCATTGGCCAATTTTAATCAAATAAAATATATAAACTTAAATTAAATTTTCATCTTTTAAAATGGAAAAGCCTCTAAAACCGACGGAGAGTTTCTTCATTGGCCAATTTTAATCAAATAAAATATATAAACTGAAATTAAATTTCCTTCTTTTAAAATGGGAAGACCTCCAAAATCGACCGAAAGTTTCTTCATTGGCCATTTAACTCGTCCTGTTTTCCAACAGAATAAAGTAACCCAAAACAAATTAATTTTAACAATGCTTGAGAGGTCATAATGAACAAATCACCAAAATCAACTTAAACAAAACAATTAAAATTAGAACAACAATAAAACGGATAAGCAAACAAATAAAAAATGTATGTAAATGAAGTAGAAGCAAACAAATAATAATAACAAACATAACCCAACTAAATAAAATAATAATAATTAGTTTTTCTAAAAGGAATTCCAGCAATTACACCCTAAACACTTGGAAAAAATAGTGAGAAGAAGTTATCCAAATACGTAATGTTAATAACACAATAAATAATAAATAGAATAACCAATAATAATCAGAAATTAACAAAAAAAAAATACTATGTAAAATAAATAAATAATTTTTTAATAAAAAAAGACGTTGCAACACCACCACCACAAAATAACAATAACCAAATTAAAATATAACTCACTATAAGAACATTCCTAGAAGTGCATATAATTAATTCAAATGATATCAACAAAATAGAGCAATATGAATAAATGAAAAAAACTAAAAGATTCTTAATTTTAAAACAATAAAGAACCATAGTAGCAGTAATGATGATAACAACCAAAATGATAACTGTATATTAAAAGTAAAAATAAGAAAAAAATAGAAAAATAATAATAAATCAACGGAAGCCATAACATTTATCAAAAATAATAACTTAATAATTTAGCGTTCGCTAAGCTAAACACAATAAAAATGAATATATGTAAAAATCATCATCACTAAAAGATGTTAACTCACTAGGAAATAATACTAAAATCAGCCACAATAATTTTAAATTAGCAACGACTAAATTATGAAAATGGTAAACGAGATAAACAAATATTAAAAGAAAATCCACAAACAAAACTTATCGGAAAAGATGAGCTTTACTAAAATGCCTAGAGAACATAAAAATGGAGGCTGGATGTAACACTTTGAAAATTCAAGATGAATCTTAGAGCCTAACATAGGTGTCATGGGGTCTAAGACTATTTTGAGGCCTATTTTAATGAATATAGGTCATTTAGGAAGTTTAAGAACCAAAACGTCCGAGAACGTTCATGACGTTCGGAAACTAGTTCTAAGGGGTACTAGCGTGCCTTAGCCTATTTGACTAGCTTTTAGGAGTCGAAAATCTATGAAATTTGGTGGAAGGGTGTGTAGCGTGTGTTTAAGGTGATTCCTGGTTGAAACGTCTGGGTACGACTCCCCAAGGACCAACCAAGGGCCCTTGAGGAGGACCCTTGCAAGATAATGTCAACACTGCCTAGGCAGTGTGCATCAACAAAATGCAGGCAACGGTCCGTGTATGGATCGATGGGACGTCGTTTCCAACCGTCGATCCATACGTAGAAAAATTGGAGGAAGCCTCCGCCTACATCAGTCTTTGACCGAGACGACAATTGTGCAGGACGAGGGGGGGGGACCAACCGTCGACTCACAAACAGCCTGTCGACGGGGTTCCATTTGTCAGGGTTAAGTTTCCTGCATGTTTTTAAGTTAAGTCCAATAAAAATAAGTTAGGGGTTTAGGGTTTATTAGGTATTAAAGGAAGATTAATTAACTAATTTAACCCTTCATATAAAGATCCCAACCCTCATTAATCTAAACACAACTCACAAAATAAACTCTCTTCCTTCTCTCTTTGGAAGCCACCATTGAAGACAAGCTAGAGGGAGGTTTTGGGGGCTGTAAAAGGACGAATCACCATCAAATCTTCATAAAACTTTAAGGTATGTGATCTAATTCACCTTTGAGACTCTTTCCTCAAAGGGTTCCTTCAAAATGGATTTCAAAAGTTGAGTTTTCATGAGGGTTTCATTCAATCACGAAATTGATTTTGTGAACTGAGTTTTTTATGTTTTCTTTAGGGTATGATGGACATATTGACATGTATTTTAACTTGATATGGTAATTGGTGATGGTTTGACCTAAATTGAAGAATATGATCCTTAACCCTTAACCCTAGGTTGATCTTGATGTAAATTAGGTTATGATTAATTCAATTATCTTGATTATGGGTTAAATCACTATTAGATGATGTTGTTTCACCAATCATTAACAAATTAGAATGAATTTTTGTCTTTCTGGCTAATCTTGAGAAGTGATCTAGGTTATGGAAATTGGCCTAAGTAATCTTGTTTTAAGCATTGATTTGGTATTGAATTATGGTATAGTGACTCTTCTAGTATTGTTATCATGTTGATTATTGAATTATGATGTTGAACATCTAAACTGGATTGAATTGAGGTTTTATGGTAAGGCCTAAATGATGAACCATGAAGGAGATTTGGTAAGCCTTGGAATCTCTATCTTTACTTTCAATTGTGATTAATTGTGGTTAAGTCATGATATTATATTAAAGTATGTCTTATATTAGGATGATAGGGTGGTATGGTGTTGAATTGAAATGTCTTGACTATGTTGTGAGGTTGATTAAGGTGTATGTGATATAAGGATGGTGATGACTATCAATGTGCCTTGATATGCTATGAAATGCTAATGTGTTTACCTCACTTATATGAATTGTGATAAAAAAAGACTATACTCATGCAATTCTTATTGAGCTATTGATGATGATGATTATACAAGGGGTAGACCCTATGCTCTAAACTAAGTTATGATTGATAATTAACGGCTTAAAGACATTTCCATAAAAAGGGACTTAGCTTAGCACCGAGTGAACTTGACAATGAGAGGTGATGACTTCCCAAAGAGTAAGATTCACCCTGTAGTTCTATATGAGATGTTGACTTCCCAAAGAGGAATACTCATCCAATGGATTCCCATGAGAGGAGGCCCCAACTACCAAGTGATATCAAGAGGGAATATACTATCTTTAGTTCTTGAACTATGTTGCCCCCATAGGAAGACTAGCTAATGGATCCACCTAGAAAGCTACGTTTATGTTGGTTTTACTTTGGCCGGTAGACCACCTTTTATCGGTGTAAGATTTTACAACACTGGATTCCACACTTAGCTCTATTTGTCTATGTCGGTTAAGACAAGTGTTCTCTAAATTAAAATAAAGTAATGAAGTATAAACTAACTAAGGTGACTTGAGAGGTTTAACTTAGCCTAGGTAGGGGTATGACATTCTACTTATGCATTTCATTAGTTGACATTGATGGAAGCTTTAGGAAGTTGATATTATGTATGTATATGAGAATGACGTATATGATAATAATATGTTGATGCTACAATATAAATGATATTATATGATGATGACTTATCCATATGAACGTGCAAATGGATTATATTGTTAAAGTTGGACATTGGTTATGTTTTTAAGTACTTGGTTGAGCAATGTTATGGGGCTTTGCTTGGTCATTGCACTTGTTAATTTTATGAGGATTCATGAGTAATTTTCTTGCTTATTATGATATGATTAACTCTTATTCATACTTGTGATGTTATTCCTTGATGATAGGGTTGTAGTAGATTATGGGTTAAGTATGTTGATGTGCATATTACTTGTTTCAGTTAGTAAGCATATTCGGTTAATTGGTATGACTTTCTTGATTATGAATGAGATTTTTAAAAGGGTTAAATGGCATGTTTTGACTAAATGTCCCTTTCTAGCATGTTTTGCTATTATATGTGCATATGGTCTCATACATAGTACATGTGGAGTACTAATCCTATTTTCTTCCTTTTCCCCAAAAATTTTAGATTTCGGTCGTCGAAAGCTCATTCGAGACGACTTGAAGAAGGCTTGGATATACTCTATCATCCAAGAGGGTAGGTTCTCACTTTCCGAGGGCGATGCCAATATCTTGCCTATGAAGTTCCTTTGTTTTTTAAGACTTTTATGTTCATTCCACTTTCATTGTGTACGACTTGTATAAGCCTATGTGTGGATTCTTTACATTTGATGTAGGGCTATGCCCAAATTGTGATGATCTTTTAGATGGTATAAGATGAGACAATCTTTGAGACTATAATATATCTTATGTATATATGTATGTGAAATAAAAGTAACCTTCCTATACGAAGGGTCTATGTATACTCGATATGTATATATTATGTGTATGTAGAGGTCTATGTAAACCTCCAAGTAGATGTAATGAGAGTTTAAATTTTTCCGCATTTTCAACCTATAAATGTAATGGCATGAGACTAAGGGGCTAGTCTTAGTCCTCAAAGAGGATGATGACGCCGGTTACGACTAGTGGGTAAACCCGGATGAGACAGCGGAGTTGGCACCTACCCGAAATTTTAGTTACTTTCAAATACAAAATTAACAAAAATAAAAAAAAATGAACAATATGCAAAAAAAAAAACAGCAATCAAAATTGAGTTACGGAATAATTTTTTAATTATTTTTTAGAAAAAACTACAAAAATAAAATGCCACAAGAGGGTGAATAAAGCAACAAAACTATCAATAAAATTACATTACTTATTGTCAAAACATTACTGAAAAGGTTTTTATCATTCGCAAAGTGTAATTAATGAGTAATAAAATCCAATATGGAAATAAAAGAAGAATCTTTCTAACACCAAGTAATTAATGGCTAAAAAAAGAAACAATAATAAATTATGCGTAATACAATCTGGAAGTATCAAAACAATTAAGCGAGAAAACAATAAAACTATATCTAATACAAAGAAAGAATAGGACAGTTCAAAATAAAATAGAAGACCACAAAACGCTGAGTATGAGACCCAAATTGCTTCAATCAAACAGTAACAATGATAATATTTGTCAAACAGTAACACCAATAACTGAAAATACCCAAAAATATATGAAAACAAAATACAATAGAAAAGGGGTTACCGGAGGCAAGCTTTTACAACCAGATTTCGCCTATTTCGATGTAATAGTGATGGTTGTTGGATTGTTTGGAGTTCGCCAGAGCTTGGAGCTTTGGGATTTAAAGATTTGCTCCTGCTGTTGTTGTCGTCTGCTGGTTGTGCGATTGAAAATCGTGCTCCTTCGCTGGAAACAACAGTTTTTGGTTGCTTTGGGGTTGTTGATTGTCTCTTAGCTGTGTTGGTATGAGAAAGTGAAGAAACGGGGTGGGGTTTTCGTTTGGTGGTTGTTTGTGGCGAGATTTTGGTTTGTTTGGCCTGAAAAAAGGGGAGACATAGGGGGTTTTGGTGGTGTTTCGCCGGATCCCGACATAGAGGAAGAAAGGAAGGAGATGGATGTTAGTATTGAACTGGTCCCTGATCTGGAATGACTCCGGTTGTTGTCACCTGAAGAAAAAATCAAAGAAAACGCCGAGAAGCTATTGTGATGGTTGTGGACATGAACTTTGGTCATTTAAGCTTTGAAGTTAAAAATATATTTTAAAAACAAACTTAATATTTTTGAAGGGTGGGGGTTGGTTGAAGGTAGGGAGCTGTTAAGGGCTGGAGTTTTTAAAAATAAACTTAATTTTTTTTGGGTTTGGATGGGGGTTGGTAGGGGGATGGGGTGGGGTGGGGGGCTGATAGGGGGGGCGATGGTAGGGATGAATTAAACTTGAAAATATTTTTCTAAAAACAAATTTAATTTTTTTGGGGTGGGGTGGAGTGAGGGGCGTGGTATGGGATTGGGTGGGTTGGGAGGGAGGGGGGTCGAGGGTAGGAGTGAAAAATGAAATTTTGAAGTTCAATTCTTTTTTTTTTAAAAAAAAAATTTAATTTTTTTTTTGGGGCGGGGTGGGGTGGGGGGTCGATAGTTGAAATATTAATAGTGACCCATATATGATTTTTTTTTTAAAATTGCTTCAAAACTAGGCAACAAAAGGTTTTTTTGAAAATTTGGAGAAAACATTGAATACCCATACATGACCCATAGTTTACCCATAAAATATCCATATTTTAATGGGCAAAATATGGGTATAAGCCCAAATATTATTCATATTTAAAATCACTCTTTTAACCCATATTTAATGGGCTATTTGGGCGGGTCAATGAAAAGTGGGGTTAAATTGCCAGCACTATGATTGATGAAAGAAATCGTGAACAATGAAAATTGACAAACTCAATTTTGACCGAACACATGACATTTGTATAAAACTGTGGTTGAAATATAGTGAAAGTCGATCCCAAACTTACATCTAAAAGGTTCCACGCTGTGTTATGTCCTTATTGAAGTAGTCCGCACATGTGGCTCCACTGAGAATGCAACTCTGTGATGTTTCTAAGATGAATGGAGAGGATCCATTGGTAGGATATAAATACATGTCTATTGGTAGGACGAATGAAGATGATCCATCGGAAGGATTTGAATCTATGTCCATCGGTAGAACAAATAAAAAAAGAAAGAAAAAAATAATGATCCATCGATAGGATTTGACATGTTTACCCATCGGTAGGACGAATAAAAAAAGATGATCCATTGGTAGGACTTTGCATGTATGTCCATCGATAGGACGAATGAAAAAGATGATCTATCGGTAGAATTTTTCATGTATGTCCATCGGTAGGACGAATGAAAAAGATTATCCATCGGTAGGATGAATAAAAAGGTGAACCATTGGTAAGATCTGAATGTATGTCCATCGATTGGATGAATGTAAAGATTATCCATCAGTAGGATTTTGAATGTATGTCCATCGGTTGGACAAATGCAAATATCTTTCAACGCAAGTTTCCACCGACTTACACATCCTTCACCACCGAATAGATGCGACTTAAATGTGAATATCTTTCAATGTGAGTTTCCACCGACTTGCACATTGAAAAGATAGGGTGCACATCCTTCACCTCCGAATAGATGCGACTTAAATGTAATATCTGTCAACACAAGTTTTCATCGACTTAAATGGCGCACATCTTTCACCACCGAATAGATGTGACTTAAATTCAAATATCTTTCAACGCAAGTTTTCACCGACTTGAACGTTGAAAAAATATGGTGCACATCCTTCACCACCGAACATATGCGACTTAAATGCAAATATCTTTCAACGCAAGTTTTCATCGACTTGAATGTTGAAAAGATATGGTGCACGTCCTTCACCACTGAATAGATGCGACTTAAATGCAAATATCATTCAACAAAAGTTTCCATCGACTTGAACGTTGAAAAGGTATGGTGCACATCCTTCACCACCGAATAGATGCAACTTAAATGCAAATATCTTTCAACGCAAGTTTCCACCGACTTGAACGTTGAAACGATATAGTGCATATCCTTCACCACCGAATAGATGTGACTTAAATGCAAATATCTTTTAACGCAAGTTTCGACCGACTTGAACGTTCAAAAGATATGGTGCACATCCTTCACCACCAAATAGATGCGACTTAATGCAAATATCTTTCAACACAAATTTCCACCGACTTGAACGTTGAAAAGATATGGTGCACATCCTTCATCTCTGAATAGATGCGACTTAAATGCAATGACCTTCTTGGCGAATGAAAAATGCAATGACCCTTTTGGTAAATGAAAAATGCATGACCTTTTTGGTAAATAAAAATATAATGATCCTCTCGGCAAATAAAAAATGCATGACCTTTTTTGTAAATAAAAAATGCATAACATTTTTGGTAAATAAAAATGCAATCGCCCTCTTGGCAAATGAAAAAAGTAATTGTCCTTTGTGAAAATGGAAAATGCAATGGCTTTCCCGAAAATAAAAATGCAATTGATATATGACCCAATGAGTTTTCATTGTTACTAGGTGGATAGCTCGTGTGTCTTGAAAGTTTTATCGCCCCAATGCTTTCATGTGTTCCATGATAATGCTGAAGATTTGCAAGTTGACTTTGAGCTTCAAGAGCTAAAGGATCATTTGAAGTTGACTATCAAGCTTCTCACAATATTTATTAGAATTTTCGAGGTCTTCCTAAAAAATTATCCCAGTTAAAATTTTTGCAAATCTCAAAATGATTTCCAATCTTGATTTGCTGGCAGTAGCACCTTATTAATTCTTTCCCAATGTTTATTACAAGGGGAAAGAAAAATCGCACTAGCTATATGACCGAGCCGTCGTGACGCCTACATATCCCATTAAGCCGGGAATCAGGTCAAATATAGTTCTAATCTTGTAGATGGTGAATACTGCAAAGAATTTGAGTCAAGATCATCAGTAGAAAATGCACATTATGAGCATGATGAAATAGGAAAATAATATTTCATGTGATATTCAAATCCTATATATAAAAGACATGTCACATTTGAAAATGGACAACCCCATGAAGTAAAATAGGACTCTCACACATACAAGATTAACCTAATGACACTTTTTACAGTAAACAACTCAAAAAGGCAATTTTTTCTTCTTTTTTTTTAATTTATTTTTTTAAAAAAATAGAAAGACTCTAAAAAAAGGTTTAAAATATTAAAGAGTGAGTGTTTGCTCACTATTTTTTTTCTTTTCTTTTTGAAAAATAAAGAATGTGATGAGACAGTCAAATCTTGACTACAATTAGTACCAACAGTTAGGATTGCAGGTAAATATCTCATCCTTTTTTTTTCCACTCCTTTTTTAATTAAGATTAAATTCAAGGTAATTCCTACAATTACAAGTGGCACCTCAAAAATACTTAAGGATCAACAAGATTCGTTCATCCTACTTCAAACACAGGTTTTGAATTGTACCTCATGTTTCAAGTGCTTTCACAACAAAGATTGGTACTATGTCACACATATTTGAAATATTTGATTTTAGGACATTTTTTAAAGTACACTCACACTCACAAGAATGTTCAATGCATACAATTGTGATATCATATGTTTAACCCTTATTTACATATCGACTAATGTGAGAACATTTGGAATGAGATCATATAGGGCTTGTCAATTGGCTTATAACGTAGACTTAGGGATGTGTAAGATATTTATTTAAATAAGAGTGACATAATTCTTCCTTGAGCGACACATTGAGTTTGTATTTTGACGATTGATATGCCTTTGGGTTCAGATCCTCTTGATTGTCCTTCTTTTTTTTTTTTTTTACTTCTTTTGAATTCTCATTTTTTGGAGATTTTCTCTTCTTTTGAGTCCTTATTTCTTGGAGTTTTCTTTTATTTCACCCCTTTCTTATGATTTTTTTCTCCTCTTTTCTTGGAGTATTTTTCTTTCCACCATTCATTGAACTTGTAAGGGTGTTATTGTCTTTCTTTATTTCTTTCAAAAATAAAAATTTCTTTCTTTCTTTTTTCTCTAAAAGTTGTTTGCTTCCTTGACTTTGGGAGACTCAGTATCTTTGTTTTTGAAAATTTCAAATACGAATATTCTTTTATAATTTGCATACTCTTGGTGCACTCAAGAAGGTTGGGCCAAGAGAGGATACTGCATGTAAGTACTCAAAAGAATAGTGGTTAAGATATGGTCGTCAAAAGAAAGGTTTCAGGCTCAAAGTAGGAAAACTAGGGATTAATGTCAATTGGTAGGTTTTGAAAGGCACAATCGGGTCAAGAAAGGCCTACAATCCTTTCGTAAACCAAATATTACTCAGGATTTCGCCTCAAAAAATATTCAGGCCAAGTTCTAGATCAATAGTGTGATTCAATTGAATTTTGATCTAAAAGCTCTCCACACCATGCACATGAAACCATGAAATTGTTTTATTCTTATCTTGATTACGTGCAAGAGAATTTTCAAGCATCACAAAAGTACAGATAAGAGGTACCACAAGAATCTATAGCTTACCACAAAGTCAGTCTTTTCCATCATATCAAATATATTTACATGCTCTTAACTGCATTGGTCCCAACCGAGCTGAAGACATGACTCTTACATTATGTACAAGCTATTTCATATTTTAAAAGAATGATTACCTAATCCGAGAAGGGCTGCCTACGTATCTCATTAAGATGAGAATCAGGTGTTCGTAGTTCATGCATATATTACTTTGAAAATATTAACAAACTATTACTTTTTTTTTTGAAATTTGAAAGAATAAATACCGAACCCAATAAGGGTTGACTACATATCTCACCGAGATGATAATCAGGTTCGCATAGTTCGTTCAGATATGACTTGAAAAATATGCACAAACTATTGTATTTTATTTTTTTACTTTTGAAAAAATAATATTGAACCCAAGAAGGGTTGCCTACGTATCTCACCGAAATTAGAATTGGGTTCGCGTAGTTCGTGCAAATATGTCTTTGAAAATATGCACAAACTTCTTTTTTTACTTTTTTTTTTTAATTCAAAAGAATGAATACCGAACTCAAAATGGGCTACCTACGTAACTCACTAAAATGAGAATCAAGTTCACGTAGTTCGTGCAAATATGTCTTTGAAAATATGCACAAATTATTTTTTTTTACTTTTTTTTAATTCAAAAGAATAAATACCGAACCCAAAAAGGGCTACCTAAATATCTCACCAAAATGATAATCAGGTATGCGTAGTTCGTGCAGATAAGTCATATAATAATTTTAAAATTTAGACAAACTTAAAGCGATTCTTTGTATCCTCTTAAATGTCGATCTTTGTATTGCCTGTTGAATGTGGTATATCATCATTTTTTTTCTTTTTACAGAAACCACTTGTTGTATTCTTTTCTGAATGTCTCTTGAATTGTGTCTTCTCCCAATTATTCACGAAAATTGTGCCTGGTTATGACCATCCCCGACTATCGTCGGGGACGATTTTCCTACAAAAATATGAAAAATATGTGAGTGGAGGACCGTCATGCAAAATAATAATAATAATAATAATAATAATAATAATAATAATAATAATAATAATAATAATAAATGAATGAGTGCGATCTTATAGTCAAATACTCCCCTGATTTATCATTTTGACTTGATATTAATGTCTTGTGAAATACAAGGATTCGAGTTTCGCTAGTCCTCTTGTCTCTTACAACTTCATATGAACAATGATTTTCGAATTTAACATAAATCAACCTTTCTTGTTAAAAATAGCAACTCAAAAGGTAAGAGTGTTAGTTCTAGTTCATAATGGATAATGCAAAATATCACATAGATAATGAATTAAATACGTAAGCACTATTTTAATTAAAGACAAACTGAATTATATCATATAACATACAAACAATTATTGTGCGTCCCATACAAATATTTGACCCTTTTATGCCAAGGGTAGATTTATCGATCTGAAGGATGAATTACGTCATTTGACAACTTTCATTGTCCCCCAAGATACTTAGTATAATTTTACGAATAATTCAAATAGGATTACAAAATAAGGGGGGAAAAGGATATAAATAATCAGTCCCACGCAGGGGACAATCATAAACTAAGTCTTTGTGGAAGGTATTCTCTCTTTAACTTATTGTTATCTCCAAACGACAATACATGTGGATAAAATGGCAATTGGACCCTTTTTCGACTCGAATAAACTATTAAGCTTCCTACCCCGAGTAACAAAAATTTGTCAAATGACGTATGCATCCTTCAAATTTAAACACATACACATAATTTATCTTTATTGACCAATAGGCCAAAGAGACACAAGGTGGGCCTCTAATGGGCCCAACACCCCTTATGTGTTGGGTCGACTTAGTTCGAAATGTGCTAGAATTCGGAATTTGATTTAGCTCTACACTAGATCACCAAGAGTGGCTTTTGAAAGATTGGGAATCCAAGTGTACAACTTAGGCTGGAATTCACGACAATCATTGGACGCATGACGAACCAACAAATTGTCGATCATTCCCAAAAGGGTTGAGTATAAAAAGTCCGATTGCGATTCCGCAAAATCATCCTTTAATATACTATACATACAAAAGAAAATGCCATTAAATACAATAAAAGTATACATACAATAAAGTGAATAATGAATGAACAACAAGTATAATATACAAATTATCGATAAAATATACAATATACAAGTTATTACACAATAAAAGAAAATGCTCCTCGATTTGAAAATAATGAATTCATATTGTTTAGAACCTCCAACTCCCCAGTGGATTCGTCATTCTATTTACATCCCTACTCTATACAAATATGGTGAAACACCGTGGTGACTCGAAAAATAATCAATTAAGTCGATTTAAGAAGAATTCAAAAAATAAATGAATTTTACAGGAGTCGCCACCTATTTTAGGAAAACTACGAAACCAATTAAATTAATCTACGAAATCATTAGTTCTAGGTAAGGGGTTCAAGTGATTTCGAAGTGAAGGTGTTAACCACCCTTCGAAATCCACAAATATGGGTCCCGACTGAATTCATTTTTTCAAAATTGAGGAGGAATAATAGGCATGCAATACACAAATAATAAAATAAACAATAATAAGAAATGACCTAAGTTTGCCTATCGCCAATTATATACAGAATAATAAATAAAATTACAATTCGAATTTTATTCGAATAGTTTCGATGGAAAGAAACTCGGTGTACCAGTAAAGATACTTAGTAAAAGAGTTAGTACTAAATAAATAAAAATAAAAATGAACAACTCAAATAATACTTAAAAATAAAAACTTGTCTTATTAACATGGAAGGCGTTGCAAATCGACGGTAATTTCTTCATCGGCCAATTTAAACAAATAAAATATATATTTAAACTGAATTTCCATCTTTTAAAATGTGGAGACCTCCGAAACTGACGGAGAGATTTTCTCATTGGCCAATTTTAATCAAATAAAATATATAAACTTAAATTAAATTTCCGATTTTTAAAATGGAAAGGCCTCCAAAACCGACGGAGAGTTTCTTCATTGGCCAATTTTAATCAAATAAAATATATAAACTGAAATTAAATTTCCTTCTTTTAAAATGAGAAGACCTCCAAAACCGACGAAGAGTTTCTTCATTGGCCATTTAACTTGTCCCGTTTCCAACAGAATAAAGTAACCCAAAACAAATTAATTTTAACAATTCTTGAGAGGTCATAATGAACAAATCACCAAAATCAACTTAAACAAAACAATTAAAATTAGAACAACAATAAAACGTATTAAGCAAACAAATGAATAATGTATGTAAATGAAGTAGAAGCAAACAAATAATAATAACAAACAAAACCCAACTAAATAAAATAATAACTATTATTTTTTTAAAAAGGAATTCCAGCAATTACACCCTAAACACTAAGAAAAAACAGTGAGAAGAAGTTATCCAAATACGTAATGCTAATAACACAATAAATAATAAATAGAATAAGCAATAATAATCAGAAATTAACATGAAATTAACAAAAAATATACTATGTAAAATAAATAAATAATTTTTTAATAAAAAACATTGCAACACCACCACCACAAAATAACAATAACCTAATTAAAATATAGAACACTATAAGAACATTCCTAAAAGTGCATCTAATTAATTCAAATGATATCAACAAAATAGAGCAATATGAATAAATCAAAAAAACTAAAAGATTTTTAATTTTAAAACAATAAAGAACAATCATAGTAGCAATAATGATGATAACAACCAAAATGATAAATGTATATTAAACGTAAAAGTAAGTAAAATAAGAAAAAAAAAAGAAAACTAATAATAAATCAACGGAAGCCATAACATTTATCAAAAACAATAACTTATAATTTAGCGTTCGCTGAGCTAAACACAATAAAAATGAATATATATAAAAATCAACATCACTAAAAGATGTACACTCACTAGGAAATAATACTAAAATCAGCCACAATAATTTTAAATTAGTAGCGACTAAATTATGAAAATGATAAACGAAATAAACAAATATTAAGGGTGTGTTTGGTATGGAGGAAAATGTTTTCCATGGAAAATGTTTTCCTAGAAAATGTTTTCATGGAAAACAAGTGGATTTTTGACTTATTTTCTCATGTTTGGTTGGTGAGTAGAAAATATTTTCTGGAAATGATTTTTAGTGTTTGATTTATGAATGAAAAATGTTTTTGAGAGACATCTTTTAATTTTACTAGAGCAAAAAATAATTTATGACATGAAAATATTTTTCAAAATCAAAATTGTTATTTTTTTGGGGGTGGTGGGGGGGTGGGGGAGAGGAGGGGATAGGAGTGAAAAAATAAAAAATTGAAGTTGATAGTATTTTTAAAAAACAAAATTAATTTTTTTGGGGATTGGGGTGGTGAGGGGCTGGTAGGGGCTGGCCGGGAGGGGGAGGGTAGGAGTTTAAAAATAAAAATTTGAAGTTGAAAATATTTTTAAAAAGCAAAATTAATTTTTTAGGTAGGGGTTGGGGTTTGGGGGGGGGGGGCTGGCCGGTGGGGGGAGGGTCAAGGATCAGGTGAAAAAATAAAATTTTGAAATTGAAAATATTTATTTAAATTGATGTTTTTCCAAAAAAAAAAATGTAATTTGAAATTGGAGGAGAGTTATGGAAAATGTTTTCCTTAATTTTTGAAGGGAAGTCATTTTCCTTAATTTTGAGGAAAATGAGTTGATTTGGAAAACATTTTCCGAAACTTTTGTCCCAACCAAACATGGAAAAATTGGAAAACATTTTCCAGAAACTGTTTTCCTTCATACCAAACACACTCTAAAAGAAAATCCACAAATATAATTTATTGGAAAAGATGAACTCTACTAAATGCCTAGAGGACATAAAAATGGAGGCCGGAGTTGGCATCTACCCGAAATTTTAATTACTTTCAAATACAAAATTGACAAAATAAAAAAAATTGAATAATTTGCAATCATTAAAAAGAAAAAAACAGCAAACAAAATTGAGTTATGGAATTATTTTTTAATTATTTTTTAGCAAAAACTAAATAAATAAATATCACAGGAGGGTGAATAAAGCAACAAAACTATCAATAAAAATAAATTTACTGAAAAGGTTTTTATCATTTGCTAAGTGTAATTAATGAGTAATAAAATCCAACATGGAAATAGAAGAAGAATACTTCTAACACCAAGTAATTAATGGCTAAAAAAAGAGAAAATAATAAATTATGCGTAATACAATATGGAAGTATCAAAACAATTAAGCGAGAAAACAATAAAATTATATCTAAAACAAAAGCAAGAAGAATAGGACAGTTCAAAATAAAATAGAAGAGCACAAAACGCCGAGTATGAGATCCAAATTACTTCAATCAAACAGTAACAGTGATAATATTTGTTAAACAGTAACACCAATAACTGAAAATATTCAAAAATATATGAAAACAAAATACAATAGAAAAGAGGTTACCGGGGGCAAGCTTTTACAACTAGATTCCGCCTATTCGATGTAATAGTGGTGGTTGTTGGATTGTTTGGAGTTCGCCGGAGCTTGGAGCTTTGGGATTTACCGATTCACTCCTGCGATTGTTGTCGTCTGGTGGTTGTGCGATTGAAAATCGTGCTCCTTCGCCGAAAATAACATTTTTTGGTTGCTTTGGGGTTGTTGATCGTCTCTTAGCTGTATTGTATGAGAAAGTGAAGAAATGGGGTGGGGTTTTGGTTTGGTGGTTGTTTGTGGCGAGATTTTGGTTTGTTTGGCTTGAAAAAAGGGGATAAACAAAGGGGGATTTTGTAACGACCTGTTTAGTCGTTTTGAGCAGCAGACTTCGATTCTGGAAAAAACTGGCAAAGACAACGGGCCCCACGATGGACCGTCGTAGCCACGACGGACCGTCGCAGGGTCTCGTTTCAAAACACTTAGAAAATTTGCAAATTGGGTACTGGAATCGACTCTCTGAACTTCGTAACGGAATGGCAGGACGGACCGTCACAGGTGTGACGGACCGTCGCGCACTTCCAGAGAAATTGAGTCTCTCGAAGTGCTGGCGAGGCGGCCGGAGACGGACCGTCGCGGCCGACGACCGTCAGTCGCGATCCCAGTCCGGGTCGGATTTTCTTATACGTTTTAAGGGACGTTTTTGACTATTCCTGCTTTAATTATAAAGTTAGAGGGTTAATGTTAATAAGTCTAATTACTTGGGGGTTAAAAGAGGTAACCTTAAGTTAATTAGTGGGTTATTATTGTCATCTTTTATTCTTAATTATATACTAATTAGGGTAAAAGAAAGAGGGTTTGAATAAAGAAAATAGAAAGAACAAGAAAGAGAGAGAAAGTCGAACGAGAAAGAGGAGAAACGAAGAGAAACAAAGCTTGGGAAATTGCTTGCTTGATCACTAATCTTCGGTGGAGGTAGGTTATGGTTATTTTTATGCTATTCGTAGTAAACTCTTAATAGCGAATGATATGTATTGGTAGTATTGTAAACCCTTCTATATGCTTAATTGTATGCTTGCATGAATGTGATTATGAAATTGTGATATAATAAGCATGATGAAGCTATTGAATCCTAAATCTTGAAAAGAAACCCTAATCTACTTTGTTAATAATGATGCCTTGGTATAAAAGAAGGCTTGATGAACGAAAGTAGTGAGATTAGGGGATCGGGTGCCACGTTCCGGTACCAGGATAGTATATGAGGATCGGAGTGTCACGTTCCGACACCAGGATAGTATATGGATCGGGTGCCACGTTCCGGTACCAGGATAGAATATGAGGATCGGGTGCCACGTTCCGGTACCAGGATAGAATATGAGGATCGGAGTGTCACGTTCCGACACCAGGATAGAATATGGATCGGGTGCCACGTTCCGGTACCAGGATAGAATATGGATCGGGTGCCACGTTCCGGTACCAGGATAGAATATAAGGATCGGAGTGTCACGTTCCGACACCAGGATAGTATATGAGGAGCGGAGTGTCACGTGCAACACGAGGGAATAAAGATAATGAATCTTGAAAGATGATAATATATTCAAATCTAATGAACCTAATTCCCAAACGAGTATGATGAGGAGGCGTGAGTCCTCATCGATGTGCTGGTGTTGTAACCAAGGGTTATAGTAATCAGTAAATCTTTGCGTGCTAAGGATATTAGTTGATTTTATGATATTGCTTAATATATCTGTTTTCTATTTTGAGTTGGCGATGATATCTACTCGATGCCGTGTTTTGTCTTGACCCTACTTTTATGTTTTCTTCTTGTTTATTTGTGGAGTGCAGCAAACGTGCCGTCATCTTCGACTCAACAGTAACTCTAGCCAGTCTTCATTACTCCGGATATCAGGGTGAGCTAATGCTTCTAGCTTGGACTGGATCTTTCTCTTCACGTCTTGATGCCTTGATGTTCCGGCATGGACTAACTTTTACTTGTTTTAGCTTTTAGAATACTCTTAGTTTAGTCATTTGATTATAAATGTTCTTGTGATGATGACTTCCAGATTTTGGGGATAATAATAGTAGCAGATTTTATTAATGAGTTTAAGTCTTCCGCATTACTTTCTGTTGATATTATATTGAAATGTTAAGGTTTAGGATGGTTGGTTCGCTCACACAGGAGGGTAAGTGTGGGTGCCAGTCGCGGCCCGGTTTTGGGTCGTGACAAACTTGGTATCAGAGCATTAGGTTCGTTGGTCTCATCACACAAGCAGTCTAGTAGAGTCTTAAGGAGCGGTAGGGGACGCCTTTACTTTTCCTTGGGAGGCTATAAGACTTTAGGAAAATTCCATTCTTTCATTCTTTCTTTCGTGCTATTACTTGGATCCATTGGTATCTAGGTGATACAAATTGGTATCGACCATCTTCACTCTATTTCGCGGATGGTTAGAACTAGAGCAACGATCGCGCCAACACCAACACCGGCAAGACAAGAACGTCTGAGCCGACCCATCGGGCCGTGGCTCGAGGAAGAGCAACGGCAAGAGGCCGTGGTAGAGGTCGTGGGAGGGCGTCCTCTAGAGGAGAGGGCGAGTACCTAGCCCATCCGATGCTAGAGGCGGTGACTCCTCCACCGGCGAGAAGTAGTAAGAGAGGGTGATGAAGGGAGAATGAACAAGTGCAAAATGAGGAGTTGCCACTGACCTACCCAGAGATGATCAATCGAGGTTCTTGCTTATCTTAGCGGGTTATCTCGATCGGTCGAGCACCTCCAAGTGTTTTACTGCACCAACACCTCCGATTCTGAGAGGTACAACGTCACGGCTACTATGGCTCCGCATGGATGCCTCATGGAGATAGGCATGTTTCCTCGTCGACTACGGGGCTATAATGACAAATGATCGGCATGAACTTTTCAAGAAGTTCTTGAAATTGAAACCTCCAGTCTTCAAGGGTCTTGAATCTGAGGATGCCCTCGACTTTACGGTTGGTATCGTAGCTACTACACAAGATGGGTATAGTAGAACGGTTTGGTGTTGAGTTTGTGACTTATCGGTTTCAAAGGAGCACGCCAAAATGTGGTGGCGATCACATGTTGAGTGTCAACCGACAGAGGCAACACCTATGACTTGGGAATCATTCTCTAGTTTGTTTATGGAGAAGTATATCCCGCGGACTTTGAGGGATAGGAAAAGAGATGAATTCTTAAGTCTAGAGCAAGGTAGGATGTCGATTCTGCGTATGAGGCTAAGTTTAGGTGCACTATCCAGGTATGCCACTCAACTTTGTTTGATCCACAAGAGCGGATTCGCCGGTTTGTGAAGGGGTTGAGGTCAAAGTTGCGGATTTCGGCCTTACAGGTAGCGGCTACGGCAAAATCCTTCCAAGAAGTGGTAGACTTCGTGATAGAGGTGGAAGGAGTGAAGCCCGATGACTTCACCTCGACATCGACATCAAAAAGGTTTCGAAAGGGAGGTGAGTTTAATGGTTCTTACCACTGAGGGCGGGGTTAGGAGGTTACTCGGTCAAGCCGATTCGATCTTCACTACAGATCGTAGTAGAGTCCACCTCAGGCCGGTCAACACTTCCCGAGAGACATGCATGAACCCAGAGAGTGCTATGGATGTGGGGAGATTGGACATATTAAGAGATATTGTCCAAAAGCGAGTTACCGACCCCGATAGCTAGAGGTAGAGGTGGTTATGGAAGAGGCCGTCATTACGGAGGGCGCGGTGGTCGAGGTAATGGTGGTCACCAAAGCGGTAGGAGTGATGGGAAAAGCGGAGCCACTACATCACAACATGGTAGAACGGCGGACGGACAAGTAATGGGGCCCGTTGCTACGCTTTTCTGGGAGATGCGAGCGGAGACATCGGATCTTTGTCATCACGGGTAATCTTTTGATTTGTGATTGCATGGCTTCTATATTGTTTGATCCTGGATCCACATTTTCTTATGTATCTTCCTCATTTGCTAATGGTCTAAATTTACGTTGTGAATTACTTGACATGCCTATTCGTGTTTCTACTCCGATGGGTGAGTCTGTGGTAGTTGAAAAGGTATATAGGTCTTGTTTGGTGAACTTTGTGGGGAGCAACACTTATGTAGATTTGGTTATCTTAGAAATGGTTGATTTTGATGTAATTTTGGGTATGACTTGGCTTTCTCCGCAATTTGCGATCTTGGATTGTAATGCTAAAACGGTGGCGTTAGCGAGCCTGGGACAGATCCGTTAGTGTGGGAGGGTGACTACACTTCCAATCCGGTGCGTATCATCTCCTTTCTTCGTGCTAAGAAAATGGTTAGTAAAGGGTGTTTAGCTTTCTTGTCACATCTCAAGGATGACACTACCCAAGTGCCTTCGATTGAGTCGGTTTCGGTGGTCCGTGAGTTTACGGATGTGTTCCTGCGGATCTTCCTGGTATGCCACCGATAGGAACATTGACTGTATTGATCTTGAGCAGGATTTTCGCCCATTTCTATACCCCCTTATAGAATGGGTCCCGTGGAGTTAAGAGAGTTAAAAGCCCAACTTCAAGAGTTGTTGAGCAAAGGCTTCATTAGACCAAGTGCATCTCCTTGGGGTGCTCCGGTTTTGTTTGTAAAGAAGAAGGATGGGAGTTTTCGAATGTGCATAGACTACCGGCAATTGAACAAGGTAACTATTAAGAACAAGTATCCTCTTCCTCGCATTGATGACTTGTTCGATCAGTTACAAGGTGCTTGTGTCTTCTCTAAGATTGACTTGAGATCCGGTTATCATCAATTGAAAATACGGGCAACGGATGTGCCAAATACTGCTTTTCGAACGAGGTATGGGCATTACGAATTTGTAGTGATGTCTTTTGGTCTTACGAATGCCCCTGCTGCGTTAAGCGAGCTTGATGAGCGGGATTTTTAAGCCATATCTGGATCTATTTGTGATCGTATTTATTGATGATATATTGGTATACTCAAAGAGTAAGAAGGAACATGAAGAGCATTTGAGAATGGTATTGGAAATGTTGAGGGAGAAAAGCTTTATGCCAAGTTCTCTAAGTGTGAGTTTTGGCTAGATGCGGTGTCCTTCTTGGGGCACGCGTGGTTTCTAAGGATGGAGTGATGGTGGATCCTTCTAAGATTGAGGCAGTGAAGAATTGGGTAAGACCTACTAATGTGTCGAAATAAGGAGCTTTGTTGGGTTAGCTAGCTACCGCCCGATTTGTCAAGGGATTCTCTTCTATTGCTTCCCAATTGTGAACTTGACTAAGCAATGTTCCATTTGTATGGTCGGATGAGTGTGAGGAAAGCTTTGAAGCTTCAAGACTGCATTAACTACGCGATTCTCACCTTGCCGGTGGAAGGTAAGAATTTCATTGTCTATTGTGATGCATCCTATTCGGGTTTGGAGTGCGATGCTAATGCAAGAAGAATGTGATTTCTTATGCTTGAGACAATTAAAAGTGCATGAGCGTAACTATCCAACTCATGATTTGGAATTGGCGCGGTAGTGTTTGCATTAAAGCAATGGAGACACTATCTATATGGGGTTAAGTGTGAGGTCTACACGGATCATCGTAGCCTTCAGTATGTCTTTACTCAGAAAGATTTGAACTTGAGACAGAGGAGATGGATGGTACTACTGAAGGACTACGACATCACTATTTTGTATCATCCGGGGAAGGCGAATGTTGTAGCGGATGCTTTAAGTAGAAAGGTGGGAAGCATGGGAAGTCTAGCTCACTTGCAAGCTTCTAGACGCCCATTGGCTAGAGAAGTTCAGATTCTGGCTAACGACCTTGAGATTAGAAGTAAATGAGAAGGAGGGTTTTTAGCGTGTGTGGAGGCAAGATCTTCCTTCCTTGAGAAGATTAAGGGAAAGCAGTTTAATGATGAAAAATTGATCCGGATCCGAGATAAAGTGTTGCAAGGAGAGGCTAAAGAAGCGACAATCGATGAGGAAGGTGTTTTGAGGATTAAGGGAAGGGTATGTGTACCAGCGTCGATGATCCGATCAACACTATTCGACAGAGGCTCATAGTTCAAGGTATTCGATACATCCGGTGCAACCAAGATGTACCGTGACCTAAAGCAACACTTTTGGTGGAGTAGAATGAAGCGTGATATTGTGGATTTTATTGCCAAATGTCCAAACGTCAACAAGTGAAGTATGAACACAAAAGGCCGGGAGGAACACTTCAGAGAATGCCCGTTCCGAATGGAAGTGGGAAAGGATTGCAATGGATTTCGTGGTTGGTCTCCCAAAGACATTGGGAAAGTTTGATTCTATTTGGGTAATTGTTGATAGGTTAACTAAGTCCGCTCACTTCATTCCGGTCAAGGTGACTTACAATGCGGAGAAGTTAGCCAAACTTTACATCTCGGAAGTGGTGCGATTGCATGGGGTTCCACTCTCCATTATATCGGATAAGTGCGGTTTACTTCTAAGTTTTGGAAAACATTGCATGCGGAATTGGGTACTAGGTTGGACCTTAGTCTGCGTTCCATCCTCGCAGGCCAGATGGTCGATCTGAGCGAAGCGATTCAAGTGTTGGAGGATATGCTTCGTGCATGTGTGATTGAATTTAGTGGTCGCTGGGATAGCTTCTTACCCTTAGCGAGTTCTCCTACAACAATAGCTATCACTCAAGCATTGATATGGCCCCATTTGAGGCACTATATGGGAGAAGATGTAGGTCTCCCATTGGGTGGTTTGATGCATTTGAAGTTAGACCTTGAGTCTTGACCTTCCGAGGAATCGTTAGATAAAGTGAAATCTATTCAAGAAAAGCTTCTAGCGGCGCCAAAGTGAGCGAGAAGAGTACGCAGCGGTCGGAAGGTTAGAGACTTGGAGTTTATGGAGGGTGAACAAGTCTTGTTGAAGGTTTCACCCGTAGAAAGGGTGATGCGTTTTGGTAAAGGGTAAATTAAGCCCAAGGTATATTGGTCCCTTCGAGGTTACGAGCGCATAGAGGAGGTGGCTTATGAGTTAGCCTTGCCTCCGGGGCTGTCCGAGTGCATCCGGTATTCCATGTCGATGTTGAAAGATACCATGGGGATGGAAACTACATTATCCGTTAGGATTCAGTTTTGCTTGATGAGAATTTGTCTTTATGAGGAGGAACCTGTTGCTATTCTAGATAGAAGTCCGCAAGTTAAGGTCAAGAGAGATTGCATCCATCAAAGTTCAATGGAATAATCGACCAGTTGAAGAAGCCACTTGGGAGAAAAGAGGTGACATGCAAGAAAGATATCCACACTGTTCTGATTCAGGTACTCGCTTTTCGCCCTTGTTTTCCTTCTTGTGATCGTTCGGGGACGAGCGATGGGTAAGCAGTATCTATTGTAACGACTGTTTAGTCG
This sequence comes from Solanum arcanum, assembly GCA_027789145.1. NCBI lineage: Eukaryota > Viridiplantae > Streptophyta > Magnoliopsida > Solanales > Solanaceae > Solanum > Solanum arcanum. Next base: position 61,828,369 of record CM050939.1, on the reverse strand, counting down.
TTTTGAAGCGTGAACCGATTACGGAAAAAAGCGGCAAAGACAACGGGCCCCACGATGGACCGTCGTAGCCACGACGGACCGGCGCAGGGTCTCGTTTCAAAACACTTAGAAAATTTGCAAATTGGGTGCTGGAATCGACTCTGCGAACCGTAGCGGAATGGCGGGGCCGGACCGTCCGCAGTGTGACGGACCGTCCGCAGTGTGACGGACCGTCCGCAGTGTGACGGACCGTCACGAACCACTCGAAGAAATTGAGTCTCACGAAGTGCGTGGCGAGGCGGCCGAGACGACCGTCGCGGTCACGACGCCGTCAGCTGCGATCCCGATCCGGTCGGATTTTCTTATACGTTTTAAGGGACGTTTTTGACTATTCCTGCTTTAATTATAAAGTTAGAGGGTTAATGTTAATAAGTCTTAATTACTTGGGGGTTAAAAGAGGTAACCTTAAGTTAATTAGTGGGTTATTATTGTCATCTTTTATTCTTAATTATATACTAATTAGGGTAAAAGAAAGAGGGTTTGAATAAAGAAAATAGAAAGAACAAGAGAAAAGAGAGAAAGTCGAGCGAGAAAGAGGAGAAAGCGAAGAGAAACAAAGCTTGGGAAATTGCTTGCTTGATCACTAATCTTCGGTGGAGGTAGGTTATGGTTATTTTTATGCTATTCGTAGTAAACTCTTAATAGCGAATGATATGTATTGGTAGTATTGTAAACCCTTCTATATGCTTAATTGTATGCTTGCATGAATGTGATTATGTAATTGTGATATAATAAGCATGATGAAGCTATTGAATCCTAAATCTTGAAAAGAAACCTAATCTACTTTGTTAATAATGATGCCTTGGTATAAAAGAAGGCTTGATGAGCGAAAGTAGTGAGATTAGGGATCGGGTGCCACGTTCATTGCCAGGATAGTATATGAGGATCGAGTGTCACGTTCAGACACCAGGATAGTATATGGATCGGGTGCCACGTTAGGTACCAGGATAGAATATGAGGATCGGGTGCCACGTTCGGTACCAGGATAGAATATGAGGATCGGAGTGTCACGTTAGACACCAGGATAGAATATGGATCGGGTGCCACGTTAGGTACCAGGATAGAATATGGATCGGGTGCCACGTTAGGTACCAGGATAGAATATAAGGATCGGAGTGTCACGTTCCGACACCAGGATAGTATATGAGGAGGCGGAGTGTCACGTCATCGACGAGGGAATAAAGATAATGAATCTTGAAAGATGATAATATATTCAAATCTAATGAACCTAATTCCCAAACGAGTATGATGAGGAGGAGTGAGTCCTCATCGATGTGCTTGGTGTTGTAACGAGGTTATGATAATCTGTAAATCTTTGCGTACTAAGGATATTAGTTGATTTTATGATATTGCTTAATATATCTTTGTTTTCTATTTTGAGTTGGCGATGATATCTACTCGGTACCCGTGTTTTGTCTTGACCCTACTTTATGTTTTCTTCTTGTTTATTTGTGGAGTGCGACAAGCGTGCCGTCATCTTCGACTCAACGGTAACTCTGAGGCAGTCTTCATTACTCAGGATATCGGGGTGAGCTAATCTTCTAGCTTGGATGGATCTTCACTCTTCACGTCTTGATGCCTTGATGTTCCGGCATGGACTAGCTTTACTTGTTTTAGCTTTTAGAATACTCTTAGTTTAGTCATTTGATTATAGATGTTCTTGTGATGATGACTTCCAGATTTTGGGGATAATAATAGTAGCAGATTTTATTAATGAGTTTAAGTCTTCCGCATTACTTTCTGTTGATATTATATTGAAATGTTAAGGTTTAGGATGGTTGGTTCGCTCACACAGGAGGGTAAGTGTGGGTGCCAGTCGCGGCCCGGTTTTGGGTCGTGACAGATTTTGGTGGTGTTTCGCCGGATCCCGGCATGAAGGAAGAGAGGAAGGAGATGGATGTTAGTATTGAACTGGTCTCTGATCTCGAATGACTGGCCGGATATCATATTCCGGTGGATTTCACCTGAAGAAAAAATCAAAGGAATCACCAGGAAGCTATTGTGATGGTGGTGGACATGAACTTTGGTCATTACCGAAGCTTCTTAAACTTGCCAGAAAAGGCAAAGAATAAATAAAAGATATTTAGAAAAATCCCAAAATATGAAAACTACACTCCCCAAATTTAATAATTATTCACACCTCCTATTTTTGACCTAATATAAATCTAAATAGAAAAAAAATGTAATGGGCCCAAACGTGTTGACTTGAAATTGTGGCCCAAAATTTTTATAAATCTTCGTATGCAAAAATCACCTTTAATATTTAAATAATTTTTTAAATTGTGTAAAATATAAAAATAAATATAACGAATATATATATATATATATATATATATATATATATATATATATATATATATATATATATATATATATATATATATATATATATATATATATATATATATATATATATATATATATATATAGTAAATTTGACTAATGACATGAATTTAGCAAAAATAATGATTTAATCAAAATAAAATAAATATTTGAATGTATTCAATCGGCTATGAGAAAAATGTAATTAAGATTAACTAATAAAAAATCCTATATTTTGACAAATAAGAATAGTTATCGATAAACTTATTTAAATTATAAAAAATATATATTTTAAACTATTAAATAAATAAACTTAATTACGAATTTTAAAAATGTTAGACCAAAATTGGGTGTCAACATACGTTCCTAGAATACAGGGGATTCAATCTCAACTTTCGTTTATGATGATATGACAATTAACTTGCCTTGCTAACAAGTCATACAAGAAAATACATCATTTAAAAGAATTTTTAGATTCCTCCATGGATGTCTATTTTAATTTTCCATATTTCACTATACATTATAGACTAATGATGTCCCAGACAATCATGTCAGATTAAGAAACTATTGGAATTAGTAAATTTCTTATTTATCATAGAATGTGTCTCAATTGCACTAATTCTTGTTTAATACGAACCTGAAAAAAAAGTATGATTTTTTTGTATAATACATGCCTTCTTAGAGACATTCTTGGTGATACTACATCATTGACCAAAGGTCGCAATTTTTTCCATGCCTAGCATGGTGACTTACACCTCATTCCTTTTAAACAATGGATCTATATTTTTAGCATTTATCAAAAGTTCTCATTCTTAATGAATAAAACACAAACATGTGAGCATATCAAATTATGATAACTTTAGTACCTCATTCCATATTTATGTGCATTATTCAATTACTTGTCTTGTTTCAGACATATTATGCGACACTACTACAACATTCACTTTAGTAATGGAGAAAATACATAAATTTCATGACTTCTCATAAAAAACACATTAGTTTTTCTTTAGTCATTATTATATCATCAATATGGTGCGTTAAGACTCAAATTCAATGTCTTATCCATAAAAATGTCTTAGACCACAAATCGATGGAACTTGAACCTAATATCTTCCCATCATGGGGCTCCAGTACTTTTACCCAATGTATTACCCTTTTGTTGCGATAGAACGTAAATCCATCGTCTTATTCTTTTGGTGCGATAAAATTTAAATTTATCGTCTTACCCACAATGAGGCTCAACCTCAAGCCTTCAAAAAAATTACAACTTTATCACTTTGATGATCATTAATATGATCATATATTATAATTACACAGAAAATTGAGATTATTGATTTCTTATAATCAACATTAGTAGTTAATAGATATAACATAATAAATCATATACATCATATAAAGATTGAAAACATATCTCTCACTAAATTGTGCTTATTTAATTATTAAAATAAATTAAGAAATTCTCTTTCAATCGGTTAAAATTAAATGTATAAAAAGTCAACAAGTCTCTTTAAAAACTTACTCCAGATGTCACCTCCAGATTTGTCACATAAATAATTATAAAGTAAAGATAAATCATACTTTGAAGATATAAGAACCTTATTGCAACCTTCTTGTATAATACAAGATCTTTGTTGCACTTTTTCCGTCCTTCATCCTAATTCTTTGAATAGAACAATAGTGCTAATAACATGTTATGAAACTATATAAATTTAGAAGAAGAATAAAGTAGGGAGAAGAGAAAATTTTTTATTATTCATCTTGAAGTATATTCAGGATTCATCGATCTTTCACAAATCTTATTTATGATGAAGAAAAAAGCATTTATTTATAGGAAAAACCTAACTTGATTCCCAAATAAGATTCCTAATCATATTCTAAAAGAACTTTACATAATTAAATATTCATTATAACATAAATATGTTTATAACATTTTTCTATTTTATCCTTTAACTCAAATTAAATTTTCATTCTCCAATCATTTTTAAGTCCATTGAAATTATACATACATATTATGATAAAATATGCATGTTATTTATTACTCTCTCTATTCAACATGAGTGAATTATTTATATTTTTCATAGCTTAAAATAAATATGTTATTCAAAAATTAAGAAAAATGTTGAGACTTTTAAAGTATTTCGACGATTAACTTAAATATGGACTAAAGGAAAGTATTCTATCTATTTTAATTTGTTTATTTGATTTTAAATTGATACAGAAAATTTAACAAAGAATAAATAGCAACACTTTTGAATGTATATGAATAAAATGTACTCCCTTCGTTTTAAAAAAGATGACCTAATTTGACTTGAATCAGAGTTTAAGAAAAGAAAGAAAACTTTTTAATCTTGTGGTTATAAATTAAAGTTATGTCAAATGTATCAAAATGTCGTTTAATCTTGTAGTTTTAAACATTTCACGTATAAAGTTAAAGTTAAAGTGTTGCCAAAAAAAATGAGTCATTCTTTTTTAAACAAACTTAAAAAGAAAATGGATCATTATTTTTGAAATAAACTAAAAAGAAAACGAGTACATTTTTTCTAAACGGATGGAGTATTAAAATATTTTTTTATGATTTTTTTTAATTAAACATAAACGATAAAAAAAAAGTGTGTACTGTTTCTTCTCCTTCCATTGTTGGCCTTAGGGTTCATATGAACTTCAATTTCAGTTTGCTTTGAAGTATCCCTAATTTGGCAAATACCCAGGTACTATTTCTATCTAACAACTTATAATTAGAAACTGAATTATTTTTTTACAATTTTTTATTGGAATTTAATTGGATTTGCTGTTGTTTATTTAGCTCTGTTCATTTTTGTACTAATTTTCTTGTTATTGATCTTCCCTTTACTTTTTCAGACATTTAAGTTATGAAACTGAACTAGATTAGAAGATTACTACTGATGGGCAGAATCCTGTAGTTGTTTGTTGAAGTAATTCATAAAATGTGCATTGGTAGGGTTTAAGTTATGGAAATTGATCTTCGATTGTCTTCGGGGCGGGATAAAAGGTTAGATGTGTATGTGGATACAAATGCTACTGATGATTCAATTCAAAGTCATGTCGGGGAAGAGAATGTTGATGGGAATGGGATAGGTATGGATATTGTTGATGTTGATATTATAGATAAGGGAATAGAAAATGGTGAGCCAGAAAAGGGTATAGAATTTGATACAAAGGAGGCTGCCTATGCTTACTACAGGGAATATGCGAGGTCAGTGGGATTTGGCATCACGATAAAGGCTAGTCGCAGGTCAAAGAAGTCGGGGAAATTTATTGATGTGAAGATTGCTTGTTCTAGATTTGGGACCAAGCGTGAGTCTGGTAGTTCTCGATCATGTCCCAAGACTGATTGCAAGGCCAGTATTCATATGAAGAGAAAGCAAGATGGAAAATGGTTTATACATAGTTTCATAAAGGAGCATAATCATGAAATTTGCCAGGATGACTTTTATTACTCTGTCAAGGGTAGAAGCAAGAAATCAGCCGATGTTGTTTACCAGAAAAAAGGACTGCAGCTCGCGTTGGATGAGGGGGATGTGGAACTGCTACTTGATACTTTAGCACTTATGCAAGCTGAGAGACCTAATTCTTACTATGCTATAGACTTTGACAAAGAAAAAAGTATGAGAAATGTGTTTTGGATTGATGCAAAAGGTAGAAATGATTATGTCCATTTTTGTGATGTAATTTATTTGGACACTTATTACATCAGAAACAAGTATAAAGTCCCATTTTTACCCATCGTAGGGGTCAATAATCATTATCAATTTTTGTTGCTTGGATGTGCCTTAGTTGGAGACGAATCATCATCAACATTTAATTGGTTAATGCGCACTTGGCTTAGAGCTGTGGGTGGCCAGAGTCCTAGAGTTGTTATTACTGATGATGATATTTCCCTGAAAGAAGCAGTAGAGGAGGTCTTCCCTAAGGCTCAACATTGCTTTTGTTTGTGGAATGTAATGAGAAAAGTTTCTCAAAATCTTGTTGATAAGATAACTAAGCCTGAAGCTTTTGTAAAGAAGTTGAAGAAATGCATGTGGTTTCCACTTAAAGAAGAAGAATTTGAAAAAAGATGGTGGAAAATGGTCGATTCATTCAAACTGAGGGATGATGACTTGATCCGTTCATTGTTTGAAAATCGAACAAAATGGGTTCCAGTGTACATGAGAAATATACTCTTAGCTGGACTCTCTACATTTGAGCGGTCTGAAAGTGTACCCTCCTTTTTTGAAAGGTACATTTCCTCTGAGACTACATTCAAAGAGTTCATTGATCAATACAAACTATTCGTGCATGAGATGTATGAAGAGGAAGCAAAAGCTGATATTGAAACACACAATAGACTACCTACCATAAAAACTGTCTCCCCTTATGAGAAACAAATGTCCACTGTCTATACAAACTCAGTATTCATGAAATTTCAAGCTGAGGTTTTTGGAGTTGCTGCTTGCACTATTCTGAATGAAGGTGAAGAGGGAACAGAAAAGTTGTATAGGATTAATGACCTTGAAAAACACCAGAGTTTTATGGTATCCTGGTGTGCAAGAGAATCTTGCATCGTCTGTTCATGCCATTTCTTTGAGTATGCAGGTATTCTTTGTAGACATGCAATTAAAGTTCTTCAAGTATCTGGTGTCCCCAATATTCCCGCTCTGTATAAATTAGAGCGGTGGACACGAGAAGCAAAAACTAAAGGGAGAGCATGTGGGATTCCAAGCAACCCTCATTACAGGATCCAACGTCTCAATGATCTTTGCAAACTTGCTGCCAAATTTGGCGAAATTGGATCATTATCCTGGGAAACCTATGAATTAGCTGTAAACACACTCCAAGCTGCATTGCATGACTGTGTCAATGCAAACAACTCTGTGAGGAGTGCATTGGTCTCTAACATTTCATTTTCTCAATGCGATCCTAACTTTAATGAAGAGATTCAAGGTGGTAACATGGCAAAGTCATCAAAGAGAAAGAAAGTACAGAAGATGCGCAAGGTAGTTTAAGCTCTTATGATTTCAGCAGATTCAACAATAGTTCCAAAAGAGACTTTTTAATAGTGGAAGTACTGTAGGTTCAATCTAACGTTGAAGTACTATCTACCAGGATCCAAGATAGCAGCCTGCAGATGGTATATCTTTTGGCTTATAATCTTTTGCACATGCGTCTTACGCCCAGTTACATTTATTCATTCTGTTTCATTCTTTTGTAGGATCAGTCAAACTCAAAACTTCAAACTCATGAAGATGCTTTCCTAGCTCAGAGGCACGTACAAGGAATGGTATGAGATATCCCTTGCTAGACCATAATTTACTTGCGATTAAGATCTTTTGACCCTTCTTTGTATGACTACAGGATCTAAGCTCCAGAATGGCAACTATTGCGGGATACTATGCTCCGCCTCATCAGAGCGTTCATGGATTGGTGCTGCATCCTCTTCCTCTTTTAGGGTTCAAGCTTTGAAACAATTGCACATAGTTATTTTTTTTTTTGCTCAATAGAACTCATTCAATGATTTGGTATTTTTTCAGGGCGAGTTGAGTTCATTTTCTATGTTACAAGATAGGTATTGCAGCAATCATCAAGCCTCACACAGTGTTCTGGTAAGGCAACTATTCTATTAGGAACTTGATGATGAGAAGCCGGACTAAATTTTTGGTTTGACCTTTTACAAGTACGAATGGCTTCATCCAATTATGTTCCATTTTACCTCCTATCTCTCATAGGGAAACTTGAATTATATATCAGCCCACGGTGGTCATTACTCTCCTCAAAGTATTCAAGGACTGGTATGAACACAAAGACCTAAATCTCGTATTTTTGTTGAATTAAATCACATAGTGAATTGCAGTTGCAGGGACAGCATAGCGTCAGAGCACCACTGGTGCATCCTTCTTTCAACATTCAGGAAAATTCATCTGATATGGTACGTTTCATTCACTCAATGTTTTGTTATTTCTTGTTTAATGTGAGTTCAAATTTCACTCTCGCTCCCTACTGTAGGACAATTCTACCAGTGTCACAGGAAAACATTTGCAGTATTAGTGTTTCTCTTAGCTGGATTGGAAACAGTGCTTAATATATCGCCTTAGAAAGTTAGCTGAATAGGAGGAAACTAAGATTACTTTTTCTATGCTTAAGCATGTTTAACATAGAAGGAAATTAATGTACACTACTGAAGATCACTACATGAATATCAATAGGGCTTCAATATTTCTTTTAAATCTGGAAGCAACATGTAATCCTGTTATATTAGAAGAAATGTTTGATTGTTGATAAAGAGAATTCTGTCTTCTGCCCTCGCGTGTGAGTGTACTATGGGTTCGATTCTAGAATCATACATGGGTTGATTGCTTTGAGTCATTGGTTTCTATATCTGTCACAGTTTCTCAAAATTTCCTCCGTTCTTTCACCCACCTTCATACTTTCTCGTCGATCCCTGCGACATCCATTATTGAGGTTTACTCATGTTATTATCTGTACTCAGCAGCATAAAAGCTGTTGACAGATCTGATTGAAAACTTTGTCTTGTATAATAGGGTATTATGACTTTGATAATTCAGAAAAGAGTCTCAATTGTATGATACTAAAATATTACACATGTAGAAAAATATATTCAAAAGAAATACACACAACTCTTTTTGTTAATCAATTTCATCTAAATACACTTCAATCAAATAGAGTAGTCAAAATTTACAAAGGTTATCATATTTTAATACCATTATATATAAATGTTATTTATGTACTTGTATACTTCGATATGATATTCGAAATTTTGATATGTTATTTTTAAAAATCAAATCGATACAATTAAAGTCAAAAATATATACCATATATCATATCAAAATTACAATACTAAAATTTCAATATCATATGATAATTTCATATATATATTATACCACTTTCCACCCTTTTGCCAGTAGTATTTGTTGACTTTCAAGTTTTCCTATAATGACGGCCTCACAGTATAATTATACGTCTGTTTCTCGTGCAATATAGGAGCGATGCCAAATGTGGGTTAGTTTAAATTTTCAAATTTATCCTCATTAATTAATTCAATAGGTTTATAGAAGAGGCGACATTTAGTACTACTCTTTATTTAGGGAAAAGGGAGAAGATATTAGTAATAATTAATAAGAGAATTCAATGTAAAAAAATAAAGAAATTTGCGGTAATAATATAAATGTGTATTTTTAACTAACATTTTATATAAATATTACTAATGACTAGTGTGATTCATCTTAACTTGAAATTGTAGTTAAATTTTTTTTGTGTCAACAAATATTATCGAGGAAAAGAATTTTATTGTTAATTAATATCTCTTTTGTTGCAGTGACTCACTGAACATATTTTAGTAATAGAATCGAATTGAAGATATAAATTTTTAAAGATAACAAAGATTTCAAGTTCTAGCAATTGGATTCCAATTATTTTTAATACAAATTTAATATTTCTCAATGTATATAAATTTTGATTCAAAGTTGGATGAGTTTTGTTGAATCCGTTGCTTCTGCCCCTGGTTCATTAATGAGTAAAAAAAAGTAAAATTAAAGATGCACTTTCCTAGTATTGACGTGGTGTCATATTTGTTGTTTTCAAAATCTTTTCTTCAAATGCATGTTTCAAGTTTCATAGCCAAAGACAAAACTATCTACCAAATATTAAAAAGATCATTTCCATAACATGTGTTTTTTGTCCATTAGGCCATGTTGGACTTGCAACGTAAGAGTGGAGTTAAAATTTTCACGAATGAGTTACGTTAATAAATACTGATAGAATCAAAATTTTACCTAGCTGTGACCCTATATTGTCAATGAAAAATATCACGAAGCTTATATGTTTGTGTTTGTGATTTTTTTATATTTTGACAATTCAATAATAGAGTGATGGGCTCTACGATTGAGAAATCAAAAGATAATAGCCATGAAATTTGTGTTTCCAAAAGTCATGGATTTCATGACTATGAATACACAAGGAAGGGAAAGGGATAAAAAATCTTTAGTGTTTCAAAATTCAAACTCACGTGGGTCTAAATGTGATCTTTGTTGCTTCACTACTTGTTACAAACCTTCCACGATGCACATTATATTATAAAGTTGGCTAATAAAGAGTTTGAAGTAAAGTGAATTTATAACATTTTCTAATTCTAATAAACGGCTCCACTACATGATAAAGTTCGAACAGTGTTCACATTCCCAATTCAAATACTAGTGGGTTGTTTGATTAGTTAAATAAACAACAATCATTAATTTTGAATAAAACACAAGATTATTTTATCTAGCTTAGTCTTAATTTTCTTTTTAAATAATATATATCTCAATCCATTAAGATTCTTTATCTATCTCATGATAAATCAAACGGGCTATGATTTTATTGAAACTAAACATATGTCAAATATATTAAAAAGTAGATGGCTTTGATGACCAATTATCACTTGACAATTCAAACAATCAAGACAATTAATTATTAGTCCATTCAATTATAAGTAATTAAATGATAATCACTTCTAACTTTGGAGAAGTAACTCCATCCACTCCAAAATTCAGGTCAAAGAAGTTAAAAGAATGAATGTTGTTTTCATGGAATAATTAGTCATGACTTTAATGGCTATATAATTATTCAACCTAGGATCGTAATCCATGACGATGTGTAGGATGTACTATAACATTGACTATTATGCGTTATTCATACTTTTAATTTGTCATTGGAATGGAGACATTGGCTATAGAACATCATTAGGTCACAATTAATGCGGAATTAACATTTTGAGTTTATCAGTTTCAAATTCTGGAGAAAAAAAAGGTTCAGTAAATATTATATTTTCTCAGACTCAATTTATATGATACATTTTAAATTTTAAGATCTAATATAGTACAATTTACAAATCTTGAAAAATAATTAGGGGGTAGATAATCAATAATAAAAGTAAAATATGAAAAGCTAATTATTTATTTCTATATTATAAATAAATTATATATAAAAGTGAATACTAGTCAAATGTTATTTAAAGCATGAAAATGATATGTATATAGCTAAGTTTTAGGTTTCGCGGAAGGGGAAAAAAAATTGAAGAGCAAATTAAGCAGGAGAAACTTAAGTGGGGAGACAACCAACTTAATTGAAGTCCTGGTCAGTAGATACCTACCTACCACCCACTTCTTTGCGTGTAGAGATTTATTTTAAAATATTATTTATGTTTTATTTAGTATTAAAATATTATTTAAGTATTATTATTTTTCTTTATATATATTCGATATTTTAAGAGTATTATTTTCTTCTAGTTGACATGTCATGTCATTAGAATATTTTTTTAGATGATAAATTTTTTTAATTTATCAAACTCATTTAAATAAAATAATAATCTTATCATTTTTTAAATATATATATATATATATATATATATATATATTAGTTTATTAAGAAGAAATTTTCATACTTAAGAATCTTTTATCATAATTAATTTTTTATTTCTTTTTTTATGCTATGAAGAATAGTTTATTTAAAATTTACCATAATGTTATCAATTTTGAATAATTATAAACACATATTTTAAAAAAATATTAATAAACAAATCACTTATCAATGTCAATTTACATCAATTAATCATATATTATATTATGAATTAATAATATTAAAGGTCAGATGACTATTAAAAAATAACTAATTAGGTACTTTGAAATTCATACAGTACAAAAAATTGTGAATTATATGGGGATTTTTCTGAGAATTAGTATGAAAAATAAGTTTTTCATACTAACACCCAGAAAAATCCCCATTTAATTCATAGTTTTTTGTAGTTATATATGCTTACAATGTCTTTTTTTTATAATATTTATATTAGAAAATAAATTTTTGATCTTTATTTATCAATATATTAATCTCATATAATATGTATAGGCAATTCAATTATTTATTACTTGTATTTTATAAATTTGGGATGAGATACGAATATATATTGGTGTCTAATAGTATGAGAAGTTATAATATAATATAATATAGAATAAGACAACAAAAATAAAAATTAAATTAAAAAATATTAAATAATAATTTTCTCTTTCTTACCAACTTCTTTTGTCGACTTTACAAATTTATTTGAATATTTTTATAAGAAATCGCTTTAAATTTTCAAATGGTTAACTTAAGAATTTTAAAAATTATCAGGTAATAATTTCGGATAGAGTGTTTTCATTGAATTTTGTTAAAAATAAATAAAGGAATTAGATTTTTTTATAATCTTCGTAAATTTTGATGTAATTTATATATCTTTTTTGACACAAGAAAAACCTGCAATCGCTATCCTTTTTGGGTGCACACAGGGTGAAATCCCGCTCCTATGCAATACCTCACAAACCACATAGGAGAAGTAACCTGCACTAGGCAAGCCTGGTGCGACAAACTCAAACCAGAAGGCAAACTTGGTGCTTTCACTGGCAAGGAATTTCGAACTTGAGACCTCCACCATGGAACTCCAAAGCTCAAATCACTAGGCTACCCTGAAGGGTGATGTAATTTATATATTTATTTTGTAGAGACATAAATTTGATAAATTAAATAGGTCTATTATTATTAAAATTGTGATCTAATGACATGACATATCACTAGAATAGATGGAGACTTTTGATGTATTTAATTTTGTTTCTTTTTGGATAAAAATATAATATTGTTCACTTTTTATTTTTTCAAAAAAAATATATTGTAAGCATGAATTTCAAAATACACAATTTATATTATTGTAATAGTTAATTAACCTTTAATATTATTGATTCATCGTACAAGTTATGATTAATTGATTTGTATATCAATATTTTTTTGAATGCATGTGTTTATAAATAATCAAAATTGATGATATTATAATACATTTTAAAAATTTATTCTTCATAACATAAAAAAATAAAAGTTTAATTATGATAAAATAAATTCTTAAGTATAAAATTTATTCTAAATAAACTAATTTATTATTTTTTTAAAAATATGATCATTATTTTAGTTAAATGAATTTAATGAATTAAATTGGTCTATTATTAAAAAAAGAGTTTAATGATATGTCATGTCAACTAGGAGAGAGTGGGTTTTTTGAAGTGTCAAGTATATTTGAAGGAAAATATTGATAGTTGAGTGATATTTTGGTTCTAAATAAAACATAAATGATATTTCAAGGCAATCCCTTAACTTGGGTGACCATTTAGGGAATTAACTCCTCCTTACTCGATTATTTTGACAAATTAAAAAAAGATTTAAAAAAAATTTAACTGTTATATTCTCAACTAATTACTTTGAAAAAGATAAGACTTTTTAAAAAATTAAGTTTTTGATTCACTCACCTCATAATTATTAGGGGCAAAATGGTAGATTCACTATGTCAATAATTATTTTCTTAATAGATGTATCAATTCAAAAGTAGACAATCAATTATGGCAGTGGGATTATAAATCTTAACTCCTATTTTACTAACCTTAATTTTTAAGTGCTCGTTTGATCATGTGATATGAAATTATGAGTTGAAATCATGATATGAAATTATGAAAGAAAGTTGAAAGTTTTGTTTGGGGTAGGTAATTGAAATTTTTATGTATACTTTCTCGTAAACAAAAAAATCATGTAAGTTTGTAAGACTATCAAATTTGTCGCAATTATTTACACAATCTTATCAAATGAATAAATTTTTTATAAAATCGCATAATACATTATCACAAAACTATACTAAACATACAATATTTATTGATCAAACCCTAACAAAAATTGAACAAAAGTGGTTAGTAGCTAAGGATAATATTTTGCAATTATTGTTATAGTGATTACTGATTAGTCTTGTCTATTCAATATAAAACATTGATTTGAACAAAGTAGCAATAAATGTGATAAAAAATAGTGAATTTGGTGGAATATAAATGGAAATTAAGAAATGATTTGAAGTAAAAATAACTTTATATTGGAAAAATAATTATTATATGAGACATAAACGATTTAAAAAGTAATGATATAAATTATAAATTTTATTTACATTTGAAACGAATGACTAGTAAATATATATAAATTAAATGTGGATATTTTTACAATTATACTCAATTTTTCGATTTGAAAAATCCTATATCATGATTTGACATTCTCAAATTGTGATTTTAGATTTTAGAATTTCATTTCATGATATGAAACCACGAGATTAAATCAACGTAAAATTGCATGTCCAGATGCTAATTTCATATCATGAGATGAAATTACATGGCCAAATGCCGACTTAGAAAAATCTCATATCATGATTTGTCGAAAATTTTGAAATTTTATATCATGATATAAAATATGAGATGAAATCAACATAAAATTACATGTCCAAATGTTGATTCCATCTCACGATCGATTACATGGTATGAAACCTCATAGCCAAACACCTACTAGCCACTCAAAAAAAAAAAACTACGACAAATTTCTTATTATTAGAAAAGATTAATAAATTTAAAAAATAAAATTGTCGTATTACATAGACGAATGATATAAATATTTTAACATTATCTATACAAGTAAATGATTTAAAATGTTGGTGTAGGAATTCGCATGCTATTAGCCATTAAATGATATTTATTTTCGTTAAGATTAAGACACGTTCAAATGTATGAATTTGAATATACATCTAAATAATTAAGATTTTATAAAAACTTTGATTTATTAAGATGTTTTTATTTTTGAAATAGTGAATAAACATAATTATTTAGTTGTAACATAAAACATATACCGTTCAAATAAAAATAACTACATATAATTAAAAAAAAATTGTAAATATTTACTAAAATAAAATTATTGCTTGATGTAAAAAATAGAACATTTATATTCATAGAAAATGGTGGAGTAACCGATGAGATGATAATGAAGTTGATTAATGTTTATAGTTGACTGTTTTGAAAGTATAGTGGCTGAAGAATTAGGGCCCGTTTGGCCATAAATTTTCCAAATAATATTTGGGAAAAATTTGGTAAATAATGTTTGTCCATACAATTTGTCATTATTTGGCAAATATTTTTGGCAAATATTCCAAATTTTCAAATACTAGTTTTTTCTAGTATTTGGACCAAATATCATTATTTGGGATATTTTAAAAATTAAAATTTTACCCCAATCTTTTATCTTTTACAAAAACACCCTCTCTAGTAGTTGCTTGCGTTGTATTACATCATTTTTTACGTGAACACCAAAATAGTGATGAAATATTTAGTGAATATTAAATAATGATATGATTGTTGATGAAAATTATTAAAAATTGGCTTTAGGTAACAAAGTCATGTACTTTATCTACTTCACGATGTATAGAATAATTCTTGTTGCACTCACTCCAAATTATCACATTGTTTCATTGTCATGGATATTATTTGTTATTGTTGTAACTAACATTCAATTGACTTGTAATACAAACTTTTAGTTAGTTTTGATAGTTTTTAAGACTTGTGTGTATAAATCATATTTTTCTAAAAAGGTGAAATATATTTCCCAAATTTTATGGCTAAACACATGGTGAAATTTCACCCAAATTTTCACTGAAATAATATTTGTCAAGAATATTTGGAAATCTATGGCCAAACGCTAGCTTAGTATGTGGTATTTGATGATATGTTGATACTAGCGGTGAAGGGTTATAAGGATTGATTGCATTGTAATATTGTTAATAGTGATGGCGAAAATATTGACCATAGTAAATTACAATTATGGATATAATAGATATCATAGCTATCGATAATAATAAGGAAAAATTATATGAAATAGTAAATTATTAATTTAAATTAAATGTTATATTTATAATTTATTTTAATTTTAATTCGTAGCAAATATTCTCTTTTTTTTGCCATCTGATTTAGTATATAATTAGTCATTTTCGATATACAATTAGTCATTTTATACAGTTCGATATAAAATGTATAAATTGCATTCATATTTACATAAGCGAGAGAAAAGTGTATATACATATATAAATATATATATTTCCGTCCTATACAGTTATAATTATGCAAATTCAAATTTTATTATACAATTACCATGTATAAATGAATTTATACAAAATTAAATAATTGTATAAAATTAAATGTTTGTAACAAATTATACGAATCAAAAGCTCTACAACAAACATAAAATTTACTATAAAATGCAATCATGAAAACTATAACATACAAATAATAATTTTTATATTTGATATATGTAAAAGTTGCTCCAATAATAATTTTGAATTGGGCTGACACCCTTGTTTCTTGGAAGTTGCCTCAACCTTTTTTTTTATTTATTTAATTTGCTTTTCTAGATGCATCACTTTGAATGTCTATTGCATCTAGAAGATTTCACTCCCAACAACAGCCACTCTTAAAACTTAATCCTTATTGAGCTTTTGTGATCCTCCAAATTATCTTCCATCTTTCTCTTGTTAATAATATATGAGTACTATATATACAGTATATATTTGACTTTACTTTTATATTAGTTAAATAATTATTATTCTTTTCATAAAAAATTTATTTTAATTAAAAATGAAATGAAATAGTACTTTTTGAATGTCATTGTTCTAGACTTAATGGAGTTTTCCTTTTCAAAATGTTATTATCTTGGTCCTTACTGACTAGACATGAATTCCTAATGAATAATTTAATTAGCTTCCAAAAATAATTTTGACTTTTACAGCTTTAATTAATTTCTTCTGGATTGAACCACTAATTTCAATTTAGTTTTCAATACCTCAACTCAAGCCAAAACCATGCATATTTCCAACCAAATCTAAAACAAAGGGCCATTATTAGTATTTACTCACTCTCCGCTATAATAGTTGTCCACCATTAATTTTATATATTTTCTAATAAATATAATAGAAAAATAATATAATTAATGATAAGAAAAAATTATGAGCTACATACAAAATAATTATTCAATGATTTTATAGAGCGAACAAGTATTGTTGGACATCCTAAAATAATATGATGGATAATAATCATTGAACGGAGGGAGTAATAACTAAATAATATTTCCTTCGTCCTTTTTATTTGCCAAATTTTAATCTAATATAATTATTAAGAAAATAATTATTAGTATAATGAATTTATCACTCTACCCCTATTAATTGATAAAGTCTTAAACATATTACTATTCATTATATTTTTCAAAAACGTTAACTCGATATTAATAAATTAAAAATATAATAAAACTAAATAAATTATTCTTTCTTAATTTATTAAAAATAACAAATAAAAAGAAAATCAATTTAGATATTATTTGACAGATAAAGCGGAACTGAAAGATTTTAAAGAACGTGTTACAAAGTTTAACATTAAAATAATAAAAATATTTTACTATTTGTTAAATAAATTTGTTTTTTTCCGGTTGAATTGTCAATGTATATCTAGTTCACATGATAGGAAAATTCAAAAGCATAAAGACGATTCTTCAACAAAAAATAAAACATATTTTCTCTTCCAGCAGACCCACGTGATACTCACGTGTCAATAAGCACCCCGCTAAGGGGCGGAAATTAAGCGGAGTAAGAATTTTAAGTTTATAATTATTGAAATTTTTAAATGAACTTACAAATTTCTCTCCCTATGTTGGTCAAAAAGAAGAACTTGTTTTTCTTTTTTAGTTTGTTTTAGAAAAAAATATTCTTTTTATAATATTATAATTTCAGTTTTTTTGTGACATATTTAAGATTATAAGGTTATAAAACATCTCATCAACATATTAATTATAATTTTAATTTATGACTTAAATTAGAAAATTTTCTTTATTTTTTAAATTTATATCAAATCAAGTTATAGATCATTCTTTTTTAAATGGAGCGAATAATAATTAAGGGCATGTTTGGATGAGCTTAATAAAAACAGCTTTAAAAGAATACTTTTGAAAGTGCTGAAACTTATTTTTAAAATAAGCAGCTACGCGTTTGGATAAAAGTGCTGAAATACAAAAAAAAGTTGTTGATGTGTTGGGCAAATAAATGCTGATAAACAACTTTTTAAATCAAAATGTCTGAAATACCCTTAAAAGCTGTTAGCATAATAAAAGTTAATTAATTTATATTTTACAGCCATAAATAATTATATTTTGTTATCATTCACATATTTCTTTGTCATCACAAATTATTTATAAGAGGAATATAAACTTATTATAGATTTTAAAGATATATAATTTGAATAGATCAAAGAACGATTTAGGATTTATTTTAGTTTCATCCATAGGTAATAATAATTGTCTATCATTCACATATTTCTTTATTATCACAAATTATTTATAAGAGGAATATAAATTTTTATTTAAGTTATATGTGCAACTTATTTTACATTTTAATAATATATAATTTGAATAGATCACTTGAAAGATTTAAGATTTATTTTATTTTCATTCATTAGTAATAATAATTATCTATCATCCACATACTTCTTTATAAACAAATTACTTATAAGAGGAATATTAATTCATATTTTAAAAATAAGTTGTTTGATTCAAATACAAATATCAAAATGAATGAGAACACTTTACTAATATAAAAGTGGAAAAACTAAAATAATACAAACATCAAACGTTACCAATTTCATTAGCAATCATGTCACGAAGCCCCATCCAATAAGTATCATTTTGTTCTTCAATTTTTCAACATATTATCGGCATCAATCGAGAGAAAAGGAAGAAAGCTAATAAAAAGATAATCGAAAAAACTTACTTCAAGATTTATCTTCACTTCAAATTGGAAGAACAGGAAGAAGTTCAGCAGCTATGCCAAACGTGAAAAGGGGAAAAATGGAAGAAAGAGATGTTAGGGTTATGTGGATAATTTGGAGATCGTATAAAAATATTAAGGGCAAAAAGGTAAAAATGTGGTCAACTTAAAACAGCTTATAAGCTAAAAAAAAACCCTATCCCATCTTTTAACTTTTAGCTTAAAATAAGTTTTTTTTAACTTAAAATAAGTTATTTTGAGTATTGTCAAATAGCTAAATAAGTCAAAAATTAACTTTTAAGTTAATTTGACCACCTTTTAAGCTGAGCCAAACAGGCTCTAAGTTTCAAATTTCATAATTATATATATTTAATATAATTTTTAACACAAAAAAATTATTTAAATACAAATTATTAAGTTTAATTGAAGATATATCCAAATTTTAAGCTCCGCCTTTGGTCATGATTATACTACCACTAACAACTATAGCATTTTGTGTAAATGTACTAGTCATGTACTTTGACCAACTAAAATTATGTACCTACTAATACTATTATAAATTCCATGGATCATCCTATGTTGGTATTTCTTCTTCTTTACCTAAGCTTTTCAAAAAAAATCTCTCATTTCTTTTCTTACTTTTTTTTTTTTATGTAGGCATGAGTGAAACCATGCCAAATAACCCCACAAATTGGATGCAATTTTATCAACCTCAAAGATCTCCACAAACCACTATGTTCTCCGATGCCACAATTGTCACCACCACAGCCTCTTCCGTAGTTAGTGCTCCAGATCACCACCAACACCAACACGTTACCGGGCCATCTGACGGGCGTGTTTCGAAGCCCATCAGACGACGATCAAGGGCTTCTAGGCGTACCCCAACTACCGTATTAAACACGGATACAACTAATTTCCGTGCGATGGTGCAACAGTTTACTGGTGGATCTGTTGCACCATCACAAGGGGGCTACTTGGGCTTTGGGCCCAACAATCAGCAAATTATGAATCCCAATACCTACAATATCCAATTTCAAGCGCAGTCAGTGCCACAAAATCCACTGTCTTACATGTTCAGTACATTGGGTAGTTCTACTACTCGACCATCTCCATCTATTCAGAGTCGTCCTGGTAATTTTCTCCATAGACTCAACGATAATAGTTCTTCTCCTTCTAATGACAACAAATCGGAAAATAATTTCACCTTCTAATTAATTAAAGAGAAATTGACTCTGTCATTCTGTCGTTTTCACTACATTAATATCCCCATGAAAAAGCTGAGATTTTTTTCTCTCAGTAACTTGTACATAGCCAGCCCCTCAACAACAACAATATCCTTCCTCGTTGCTTCATTTTATATTAGTCCAAGTCTAAATTTTGTTGTATTAATCACTTGTAATTTTCTTCATATCTTTATTTCTTTCCTTTTGACAAAACACTGTTATTTGGAGTAATAGAGATTTTCTTTTAATATATTAGATAAATCAAAGGTTTTTCTTTTTCTTTATGTCTATGCGGATATATTAAATTCAGCATGCTATAACTGCTAAATTATTATATTGGGGGAAACTATAGCCTAATTACTCTCCATATCTATAGTTTGATAATTACAATTCGTAGCTACATGTTATACGAATGAGGGAGGGGAAAAAGAGTGGGAGAAAGGTAAATTGTATATGTATATCGGTTAGATAATTGTATATTATACATATGTATTTGTATATATGGCAAGAGAGATTGGGAGAGGGAAAGAGGCGAGAGAGACTGTGAGAGCTAGATTGGGAGAGGAAGAAAAGAGGCGAGCTAGAATGTGAGAGGGAGGAGAGAAGCAAGCGAGAGAGGCCAGAGAGTGGGAGAGAGGTGAATTGTATATGTATAAATGATTGTATATTATACATATTTATTTGTATATCATGACAAATTATACATATACAAACGTGACAAATTATACAAACTCCAAATCAATTCACGTAATTAATGTATAATGTTAGTCGCGAGTTATAGCTATAGAAAACTATAACCATGACAAGTAATTAAATTTTATAAATTTATTTAGCCGCATAATTTTCTCAATTTAATACCACAAATTTCAAAAAAAAAATCATAATCACACAAAATAATATGGCATGTTTTAGATAACCACATCAGAAGTCTTTCTTTTTGTAAAAAAAAACCTATTTTAATTTAAATTATGCCACATAAATTAAAATGAAAGACATATATACACTTAATATTTGTTCCTGTTTTCTCGATTCTTCTAAAATGTAAAAAAAGACGAACAAATATTAAGTGTATAGTGAGAGACCACCCTAGGATGCATCGTCATTCGTAGCAATCGGTTCATTTTTAATTCAAAAAGCCCTACAAAGTACCTAAATTAGATGAAAAGGACGAAGTAAAATCAAATTTCCTTGAATCCCCACAAACTTTAATTATTATTTTTTTAGTAAAACCCAACAAAGAAAATTGATTTTAGCATGACAAATTAATTAAGGTAATTAGGTAAGCATGACAAATAAATTAAGGTAAGAAACACACTTGCACACACACAAAGAAGAAATTTAAAAACAGCATGAATGTCGACACACATGATATATATATTTTTTCCTTTTTCCTCGTCGTTTCTTCTATAAGACAAAAACAAAAAGAAACAGAGAATAAAAGAATCGTTCAATCACTAAAGAATGTGGTGCAATAGATGAGATTACTCATTTTTTAATAAGAAATTTCAAATTCAAAACTTTAAATTATAAAAAAGTCTTTTAATAAAAAAATACTATTCTATAATAGGTCTTATTCAAATGAACCAAATTTCGATATAAATATCAAACCGTCAAACTTTAAAAAAAGAAAGAAGAAGGAATGTTCAATAAAGTGAAGCGCACACTTTGTCTAATTTGTCAAATATTCAACTTAGAAAAGGATTGGCATGCGTGGGAAATAGGTTAGAGGGGTTGTATGGGAGCTTAGTAGGTCCCCACTCAACGTGTAAAGTAGAAAAATGAGATGCAACTATTTTGACAAAGTCAATTTTCCACACTCACTAATCTTTGTTTTATTCATCTAATAATCCCACTAATTCACATCCCTCCTATTTATTTACTATGACTAATCTATTTCATTAGATTCCTTTTGGCACCAACATGAGTCCATAAGGATCTTTTAATTGGGCTTTCGTGAAATTGGTAACATGTAATTGTTAGGAAAATATCATATAACGAAAGCGAAAGTATTTGTGAATTTTACTGTTTATATGAATCATTGATAATAAGAGTTGCTTGTTCTGTTTTTTAAATAAGCAATAAAAAGTCATTCATTTTAAGTATTTTTTTTATCAATAAAATCATTCAGCTAAAATTTATTATTAAAATGAATCGAATGATAAATTAATTTTTTATGCAAACCTAAATTCCACAAATAAATATTATGAAATAAGAAAAGGATTTTTTTAAGAGAACTTAATTAGTGAAACAAATACAATGGTATAACATCATGTCTTGATTTAGTAAAACAACAAAAATTTTGTTAGTGAAACAAATATCATGGTATTATTCTATATTTCAATTCCTGAGGTCTCTTAATAATGTAAAACTTTTAACTTTTGAAAAACAAAATCTGTATATTTATTACCAATTAATTTAGTGACAAAATCTGTATATTTATTACCAATTAGATTAGTGGACATAATTTGCACGTCTATTATGCATCAATCAATAGTTTAATATACAAGAAGAATAAAATTATTTCAAAATTAAAAAAATATGTAAAATAAATGTTATATATAATTAAATGATTAAAAAAAATTCATATACAAATGTTAAAAAGTTATTTTTTAAAA
Organism: Solanum arcanum; assembly: GCA_027789145.1. NCBI lineage: Eukaryota > Viridiplantae > Streptophyta > Magnoliopsida > Solanales > Solanaceae > Solanum > Solanum arcanum. The sequence goes on along the minus strand of CM050939.1, from coordinate 61,805,498 downwards.
AAAACGTGAACATCTTTCTTTAATATTTTGATTTATGTATTTTGTTTATCATTATTCTAGTGATAATTGGGGTCGCTTGGTCATGTGATATCATGATATGAAATCATAATACGAAATTATGTGATGAAATTGAAATTTTGTTTGGACATGTGAGATGAAATTGTTGTGTTGTATATTTTCTTATAAACATATGAATCTCATAACTTGTAAAACTATTAATATAGTCTCAATTGTTTATTTAATCTTACCAAAAAAATAAAGAATTATAAAACACATAATAAATTATTGCAAAGTTATTTGTTCTGCACTTAAGTAACTGTTTCATCTAACTTTAATTCAATTAAAAAAATTGAACATAAATTGTAGTTTACTAGTTTTTAATATTACGCTGAGAGTAATAAATTTTAAAAAGTACTGATGTTATTATAAATTTTATTTACATATAAAATAAATGGTTAATAGATATAAATGTTGTCACGACCCAAAAATGGGTGTGATGACACTCGTCTTATCCTACCAAGACAAGTCAGCCTAAAACCCAATATCTAACAAAGTGCGGAAGTAAATGACAATCCAACAATAATTTCTATTATGAAACCAAGTCATATTAATTCAATTTTCAAAACCAGGTTCTCACGTGCACAAGACTCTAATGTAAATATTAGAATTGAAATAAAATAGAAGTCTAAAATGAATTTGTCTTTCAAGTAAAAACAAAGTCATAAACTGGAGTAGGAAAGTTCGCTGAGATGACAAACAGCTACCTCACAACCCTCCACAAGATGCCTCGGAAACGAAAAGAATGACATGTATCACGAAGATCCGGGCTTGTAACCTACAAAAATTTGTAGAAGCAAGGGGTGAGTACCAAACGACGCGGTACCCAACAAGCAAACCTCTAAACACAAGTTAAGTGAATAAAATACGAATATTCCTTACACCCTATCTAAACCTCCACGCTACAGCCTAACAGTTTACAGTTTACCAAACACACAACTCAATAACCACACTCTATCAGTTTACACATTCTCAATAACAACTCAATATTCAACAGTCACAAGCTTCACAGAGAAACAACCACAAGATCAGCAAAACACGTGTTCAAGTTCATCAATAATAAAATGTGCAATGTCAAATATAGTGATGCATGTCTTTTTAATTGATACACACCCGCTGTCTCTCAGTCCGGGACCCATGGGGGACATATCTGTCCATGCATCTGTCGCGGCGCACGACACGACCCTCGATAATAGTAACCTTCGCGGCGCGCGATACGTCCCTCGAAATATAATATCCATCGCGGCGCGCGATACGACCCTCGAAATGGTACATCCTCTTACCACAACCATGTCTCAGATACAATGCAAATGACATGCTCAAATGAAAAGGAGGGGATAACCATTTTGATAACAAAGCACAATTTACAACTAGGAATACAACACCAACAAATAAGCAACAAGTCTCCTAGTCATTCTCAACACCACACAAGGAAATACACCGAATTTCATACGATTAACAAGGGTATAGAAATTCACTTGCCTCAAATAGTAGAACAATCACTTCGGAACTTGAGTCTTCCCTTTTTGTTGAACTTCCAACTCAAAACAATCTATTCAAATAAGTAACCACGATAAGATTTTTGAAACTAACAATACCTATATGTCTATCTTAGATCCGAAACTCACTCAAGTGCGTAACAAAGTTCCCAAATCTTGATTCCGGTCAATAGGTCAAATCTTATATTTTCTAAATTTCAAGTATGAATTAAGTTATAACTTTTCCAAATAATACAATCATACAAATTTTCGTATAATATAATATACCAATATTTAACTCCTTGACTCACTACATTAAAAATTTTATCATCTCTAAAAATTATGAAAGAAAAATCTAATTTTAAACAAATAAAGCTACACTATCGGTAGCTCTCACGAAAAAACCTGCCCAACCATGCATTGCATCCTTACTATGCATATTTTTACAAACCCAATTCCATTTAATACTTCTCAATTATTAGATCATCATTATGCCATTATTGACTACCAATTACATGGCCAAACAGCGTGCCAAATCACCGCCAAAAATTGTACCAAAATAATCCCCACTTTTCTTAACAATTTCAAACTTTAACCCTTTAAATCCATACTCCTTTCTCTCTTCCTATTGTTGGGCTTTGTGGAGGCTTGTGAGCCGGCCCGATCCATTACTGAAACCCTAGGTTAACCATTTGGTTTTCCTATAAATATGATCCTTGTATTTGTAATTCTGAAGGAGCACAAGTGAAATAAAATCCTCCTGTTACAGTCGTGGAGTAGGAAAACCGAACCACGTTAAATTCTTGTGTGTCCCGTTTGCGTTCCGTTTCCTTTTTCTCTGAATTATTTGTGTGTGTTGTGTGTTTAATTCCCAACAATTGGTATCAGAGCGAGGTTTCAACAACATTGTAACACAAACTGTGAGAAATTGTCACCTAGGGTTCTTGTGTGAAGAACTGTGTGCGGGAAGGAGTGTCTGCCGCCGTTCGCAAGCTACAGTAGTCTGACGCCGAGGATCTGGAATCGCCATTCGCGAGCAGCGGCCGCCCGCGCGAACCAGGCAGCCAGATCGAAGGAGATCCGCTGCAGATCGTAGCCCAAATGGCGGAGAAAGCCGCGCAAAGAAGAGTGCAGTAGAACGCCGCCGCCGCCCAGCGCCGCCGCTGCCGAGAGCCTCAGATCCACCGCGAGGCCCAGATCGCGAGCATCGCCCAAATCACCGCCCGCTGCTGTAGACGCCGTTAAGGGAATTGTGAAGTCCTTTGAGATGGCGAGAAGATGGGAAGTTCAATTGAGAAGTTCGATGATACAGATTTCGATTGGTGGAAGATGCAGATTGAAGATTTCTTTGGTTCGTAAAGATTTGGACGTAGTGTTAGGTGACAAGCAAGGAAAATTGTCTGATGCAGAGTGGGCAGTTTTGGATCGGAAAGCTATGTCAGTTATCCGACTCTTGTTGACCAAGAATGTTGCGTTCAACATTCTTAAGGAGAAGACATCGAAAGGCATCTTGGAAGCCTTGTCTAACATGTCTTAAGCCATCTGCGGACAAACAAAATTTTTACGATTAAAGAGTTGGTGAACACAAAGATGAAGGAAAGCGATTCGATTCACGAGCACATCAACTCATTGAATTCGATCTTAGCGGACTTTTGTCGGTTGGCATTAAGTTCGATGATGAAGTTCAAGCTTTACTCTGTTATCATCATTGCCTTACGGTTGGTCCGAGCAGTTCTGGCGATTGCGATTCGATGGGACCTAATGGATTCACCTTTGAGAAGATTCGTGATCTCGTTCTTGGCGAGGATGTCGGAAGAAGGAGTTACGGAGAATCATCGGGTGATATGCTAAACGTCGTCGAGGCGGAAAATAATGCAGGTAGTGGGGCGAGGCAGAAGAAGAGTCGATCGAAGGCTCGGGATGGCTCGGGTGTAACATGTTGGAACTGCAGGAGGTGGGGCATTTCAGAATCAATGCCGTAAAGACAAACAAGTCAACATTGCGGAAGGCGTCAACGAGGATTTGTTTATCCGTTGCGGCGGAGAGCAATGTGGATTCTGGGTCATGGATTCCGTGCTTCTTTTCACGTTACCTGCGGTGAAGCATTGCGTAATCTGGTTATTGGAGACTTTGGAAAGGTAAGGCTTGCCAGGCGATAGAGCTCTTGATGTTACGGGCATGGGTGACATGGTCTTTGAAAGACGCCACGGTCGGTTTACGGACCTTGAAGGATGTCGAGTTGTTCCAAGCTTGACGAAAAGTTTGATTCTGTTGGCGGTTGGATGAACAGGGACATCATGAAGTTCGGAAATGGCGATGGAAGGTCGTGAGGGCAATCTTGTCATGGCTCGTGGAACAAAAAGAGGATCGTTGTATATTGTCGGATTACATGCGAGGAGTGACCGTCCAGCTCGTAAGAAAAACAAAGTCAGGTTCCACGAGAATCTCGTGGCGAGAAGAAGGTTGTCTTTGCAAGAAAGAAACCCAGAGCCACGTGTCGATTCAGGTGAACGAGCAAGGAAAGGTTCAGGAAGACCCGGTCGAGGCGTTTGTGGCGGTGGGAGCACCGCCGTGCTTCAGCCCAAGGCTCTGAAGACGATGGGTCAAGAGAACCAAGATTCCGTTGTTGATACGTCTCGAGAAAATTTCTTCTTGAGTATGGAGAGTGTTTGTTCTCGGGAGTTTTAGGATCCGGCGATTCGTGTCTCAGTGGGGCCGGTAGGGGCCGAGGGCGAGTCAAGCGATTTGGCCGTGGTGATGTGTTGAAGCCGGGGAGCTTGGCGGGCCTTCGATTGGTGATGAGAAAGGCGTATGCGAGAGAGAGTTGAAAAAGATTACTAGACATACAAGTGTTCTAAGTGGATCACAGTTGAAATTCTTCAAGCCTCCAAGTGGGAGATTGTTGGGCTTTGTGGAGGCTTGTGGCCGGCCCGACCCATCTGAAACCCTAGGTTAACCATTTGGTTTTCCTATAAATATGATCCTTGTATTTGTAATTCTGAAGGAGCACAAGTGAAATAAAATCCTCCTGTTACAGTCGTGGAGTAGGGAAACCGAACCACGTTAAATTCTTGTGTGTCCCGTTTGTGTTCCGTTTCTTTTTTCTCTGAATTATTTGTGTGTGTTGTGTGTTTAATTCCCAACAACTCTTCCTATTCCCCATAATTAATAATATATATATATAGGATACTATACAATTCTATCTATATTAAAATCATGGGCGGGGGCGAGTTGTACCTGGAGGAAGAAGAAAGGCGCTAGACGGACTAAGGGCAAGCGAGATAAAGAAAGCAGCTGGCCCTATGTGTAAAACCTTGCCGCGGGAGAGTCTTTCTCCAATGAGAATAAAGAAAGTTTTTGGGCAAGACAAGAAAGGAACTCGCCCTTTGACACCAAGGGATAAGAGCTGAAATTGAATGCTGCCTGATCGTTATTGCAACTGCCTGATTGTTATAAATTAATAAAATGATCATAATAATCTTGTTTTACTTATTTTAATATGGGTCAAATAATATAGGGTCTTAAATAAATTATTACTTTAGTCTATTAACTATTAATTACATTAATTATTTACAATTATTCATTAATTAATTAACCCTTACTAAATGAATATTTATCTATAAATACTCCTCAATTAATTAACTTAAGTTAATCGGATATTTAAAATTTTTATAAAAAAAAATGACCTTCTGGGTCATCACAAATGTTGTGTTGTTTTAACAAAATATAAATTTGTGAACCAACTTTTATATTAAAATATCTCAATCCTGATATGAAATTCTCATATCATTGGTTTTTGAAAAATATGAAATCAATAATATGGAATCATGAGATAGACTCAACGTAAATTGCATGCTCAAACACTAATTTTATCTCATAATTTTATATCGTAATATGATAGTGTATGGACAAACACCAAGTAAAAATATTGGTTTTAAATTTTAAACGTTAGGACATTTAATCTTAGTCAATATAACAAAAGATCTAAGAAACAAAAGTTTATTCAATTTTAAAATACGAAATATTAGGAGTTATTATTACTTATTACAAATAAGTAAATATTATATAGCTATACATTTAGTTAAGTTAAAGGTTCTAAGACATCTTTTCGTATGAAGGACAATACTAAATTAAATTATAGTGTCATTTAATTTGTTATTTAATTGATAAATTGAAATAACTTATATTGAAATTAATATAGCAGCTGGATAAGTTATCCCTTTTCTTGGAATGGGTGATATAGTAATCTCGACATAATTTATACCGAAATTAAATAAGTAAATGATAAAAATGTCTCTTAAATCCTTTTTATACATCACTTTTTACATTCATGAAGGGCATTTTTGTAACAAACAAATTATTCTTAAAAATTTATTATTTTTTGTACAACAAATCATACACTCAATAAAAAAATAACTTCTTTATCATAACTTATCTCATCAAAATTAATTTAATCATAATTTATCACATCATAATTAATTCCATCGTAAGATTAATTCAAACCATACAACTCCTAAATATTAGGACAATATTTAAATAACAATTTTTTTTGAGTAAAATGACAAATGAAGTACAAGATGTTTAGTTAATATCTCTAAGGACTTTTATGTTTATTTGACACGTCTACCATAAAGTTGTCAATATGAGCTGATCCATTCCATGTGATTTAACCCACGTATGTTTTGAAATTTTACGGGATAGATCGAACTGACCGATTACTTTGGCAGGCTAAAAAATAGTTAGTCCAATTTACAAAGATGACGCGTTGCACCGGACCAACCCAGGCCAGTTTTATAAAAAAGAAATTATTATATAAATTTAAATGTTAACATAAATATCAGCAAGTTGCTATTTGTTAACCAAGTCTCAAATCCACCAATAAAACTTCAAGTAAAAATTTAATTGTATAATTTCAATTTGCAATGCTTATCATTTTATGTAAATATCTTGGATATAACCGTATAACAATAATCACATATCATGTGAAATTTTACTAAGTGAAGTCTAAGAATGAGAGATTGTATGTGGACCTTATCACTGATTCATGGAGATAGATAAGTTTTTTTCAAAAGACCCTCAAATAAAGTACATCAAAATCAAGTAAAAGATGAAAATAATAAAGAATCCTAAAAAATTTTTTCTATATTGGAGTGTTTGAGTAATATTAATATTCATGGTTTAAGACTTGAAATTTGAACTCCTCTTAATATTTTGAGTATTCTATTCAATTTTAATTTCAATTATTTTTTATTTGACCCACAAGGTCTGCCCAACTCACAGTACTCAACCCTTATAGGCTATTGGGCTTTTATGAGCAGCGATATATCATAATTCAATCATATCTAATTACGGGTTGGACCAGACTGTTCCAACGGGCTTAATCTTTGTTGACGACTCTACTAACAATATAACTAGCCAAATAAAAATAATAACTTGTAATATCTATATATTATGATTTAAATAGACTTTGAATTTGGATTCCCCTTTTTATTCGCTTATTTATAGTATTCTAGTTATTTTTATTTTATATTATTTTTAATTTAAACCACAGACAAATCTAACCCACATAGCTCAAACCTTACAAGACAATAAATTTATTCGAGCTAAAAATATATTCTTAAATAAACTCCAAAATTCTTGGCCCAATTTAATAAAATTACAAAATATTAGTGAAAAAACTTACAAGATAATAAAATTGCAAGATTACAATTGAAAATAAAATGAAGAAATTAATCTCTTCAGGCTGAAGCGCGGATATCTCGCTCTCTTTAAGGAGATTCAAGCCTACTGCAGCAAATGTTTTCACCGGTCCAGCAGTAGTCCTCTTTGACTTGTCCCCTCCAGGATACAACAGCCTTCACAAAGTATTACTCAACAACTCTGGACAAGAGTTGAGTCCAAAGCTCCACAAAAAAAGAACACCTCCCTTCAACTAATAAGAATTCTCTTTTAGACTAACTCTTTCACTCTTTGTTTTCTCTTGTGAATTGTGTATATCAAACCAAATGAAGACCACCACTATTTATACTACAAGAAGTGTTCCTAGCAATGAATAGGAAGATAATGGAGGTAATAAATAGTGAAGATAATGGTCTTAGGAGTTTCATAGGTTACATAGGTTACAATAGGAGTTACATAGGTTACAAAGAGTAATGGAGGAATTAAGAATAAAATAAAGTGATGGACAACCTATGTTAATGGATGATGTAGAAGTTATCCATTTCAATGTTTATTGGAATGTTTTTATCTCAAAATGAATTCAACCAATAAAGCTAAAAGTAATGGCATTACATGACTATCAAGTCAAAGATGAATAGCATGATTAAATTGATAGTTTAAAACACAAATACCTAACAATGATCATTCTTATAACTCCAAAATAAAATAATTTAATATGTTAAATATTAATATTAAAATGCTAATAACCTAAATACACTTAAATGACTCAATAAATCTAATTCATATTGATGACTCTGAAAAGAATCTCTTTACAAATCATTATATTAGAATCTTTTAAGTAAAGAGTTCAAAGTGTTCATACAAGATAGTACTATTATTATCTAAGTATTATTTTTTTCCTATATAAAGGTGATTCACCTTTTATTTACTTTAACAATAGACAATTTCGTTCTACTTTCACAACCATTATGTCACACTTTTAACCAAAAGAAATTCAATCCAGAGAGAATAGGAAGTCCAGAAGTTGCTCTTGACTTTGTACCCGTGAGTCACAACTTTCTTTTGTTCAATTTACTTTAAAAAAATAGTTTTCTCATTGATAGATCATGCATACTTTAAAAAATATTGTCTTACATTTTTTTTTTTGCCATTTTGAATGAACTTTAATTTGTTTAATTTATTTTTTCTGTTGATCTATTTGCTTTCATTAAGATTTAGCTCATTATGTCTATTTATTTAATTATTTGAATGGATTTGAAAAGATCTGAACGAATCAGGTCTGAAATATAGTCTTAACAATATTTTTTTCCATACAAGTATTTCAACCATTATACAGAAATCATGCTACAATAATTTGTATATCGATATATAATTTTTATTTACATATCATATAATTTTATTAATCAAATATAAATATTTAAAAATAATATTATTTTCTAATTAAAAAGTAATATTATTTTATTGGAATAAAATTTTATAATATTTTGCTAATATAATATTTTCATATGCATATTCAGATATTGAAAACAAACACTCTTAATTATTCAGTATTTTAATCTAGATCATATCTTAATATTCAGATGTGCATTTAGATTTAGACATCTAGATGTTAATGCAGTCCTTAAATTCATATTCAGCTACTTATTAAGATTCAGACGTGTTAATCTTAATAAAAACAAATGAGGCCTTAGAAGCACACATGGTTAGCTTATATATTCTGGAGAGTAAATTTTCACAACTATCAAATGAATTTATACGTGCGGGAGAAAAGAATGAAAGAGCATCAGCTTATTGTATACTCGTATGAATAATTTTGTTTATCGGTGTATTTTCACCTTTCAATTAATTCTTTTTCTTGCCAGTTTTTGAAAACACCAACATAAATTAATTGATAATGATTTTATAACTTTATAATGTGTTAGATTATGTTTTATTTATTTTTCCGAATGTCATGATTTGTTTGGGGGTTGAGGATTCTCCTATTTAGGTATTAGAGTAGATGCTCAGGATCGGTGGCTCAGATCGTTATTGGGCTATGACCCATGTTCCAGCCAAAGGCTAATGGTTTAATATTATTTGAAAAAAGATTGAAATTATTCTCTTTACTTGGTTTCCAATTCTATTATGAAAATGATTGGAATAGTAATTCTATTTGGAGTTGATTTTAACTTTGTAAGGAAAAACACAACTCTATAAATAGAGGATGGATTTGAGAGAATAATTCAATTGCTCATTAGTATTGTCTTTTGATAGACATTAGGTCATAAGAGGTTTTTTTAGAGAGCTTTCAATATGAGAGAAGAGAAAAGAGATGCAAGCTCATAAAGATTATGTGAAGAAGGTGGACAAATTTATTTTGTCAGAAATTTAGGCCAAGGGGGAGATTTGTTGGGTTTTTTTTGCCCTGATTTCTTAGGCGATTTGTTCGATTTTATGTGTCATGATTCTTACCATAAATAGATTTTTCTATTAGGAAAAAGTTTTAATATTTTGACTAGTATCCCTTTCTAGTAGGAAAGATTTTAGGACTCTATAAATATGTGTTTGTTCCTTCTAACTTAATCAACATTCACAATATATTCTTAAGGGTTTTGAGAGTTTGAGTTAGGAGGAGAATTTGTGGGACACAAGCTTGATACGTTATCACTTGTGTGAACCTCTCATGTATGCCGAGTGAATTGATTGAGGTTATTTCTCTCTATATTTTGTGCTCTCATATTTAAATAGTGGATTGTTAATATTTCCTTTGTATCTGTCGATTGACTGAATCAAGTTAAACCTTTGTGTTTTATGGTGTATTTCTCGTTTGTTTTCTGAGTAGTGATCATCCGAGGTTTGCTTTGCTAACTTCTGCATTACACTTAATTATTTTCAGTCCTAACAAGTGATATCAAAGTTAAATGTAATAATGGAGTAAGGTTCAATGGTTCAATAATTGATGATTAAACCAGGTTAGAAAGAGGTGTTCAACTTGGCGGATATAGTTCTAGCCTTTGACAGTAATGGAGAGTTTTGATGGAGAAATTGTTTCAGAGAAGTTCTCTGCGTTAAGACATATATTTGAAGAAGGAGATTAAGGAGAGGAGAAAAAAGTTATTGAAGATTATGTGAAGAAGGTGGACAAATTTATTTTGTCAGAAATTCAGGCTAAAGGAAAGATTTGTTGGGTATTACTATCCTGGAGTTTGTTACCATAATTAAATAAGTTTTCCTTTTAGGAAAAAGTTTAAGAGTAGCTAGTCCTCTTCTGGTAGAAATATGTTTAGGACTCTATAAATTAAAGACACATTCTTTCTAACTTAATTAGCATTCACAATGTAGTCCTAAGGGTTTTGAGAGTATTGGTTAATGGAAAATTTTAAGAGACACATGTTTGATACGTAATCACTTGTGTGAACCTCCCATTTATTCCGAGTGAATTGGTTTAAGTTATTTCTCTCTATATTTTATACTCTCATATTTATAGTAGATTGTTCATCTCTTTTGTGAATGTAGGTTGATTGACCGAACCACGTTAAATATTTGTGTTTTAGTATATTTCTCGTTTATCTTCTTACTCATGATCTTTCAAGGTTTGCTTTACTAACTTCCGCATTACACATAATAATTTTCTATTCTAACAAGTGAGATAAAGAAACATTGACATTGACTATAAAGTTCTTCTAAGCAATGTTAACGAAGTTCTTTTCAGAGATTAGCCCGAAACAATGAAATGTTGTCCGATGTTTTCTGAAATCAAATGCATCTCAAGAAGATCAGAGTTATTTTGTATTTGAAAAACATGCAATTGAATGTTTTTACGTTACGGAGAAATATTATGAGAGAAAAATTAAAGGAACAATACAATTATACAGATAACGTTCATCAATAAAATAATATTTTGTCTTTTATTTATTTTAATTGCAATTAATTTTCGGTATTCAAAAATTCGTTGCCAACAATAACCAATACAAATAGGGCAATATTTACATAAATTCTTATAGGATCAATTTATACTATTCTTGACAAGTTCGAACTTTAATTTTACACTCTTAAAATTCCACTTTCCTTGCTAATTACCTATTCTAATATTGGATTCTATTATTCAAAACATTGTCCAACTTGGACCTAACTTTGAAATTTATCTACTATCAACCAAACTATCTTTGAGTTGCTTCCAAGTGTAAAAATCTAAGCTCAAAATTGCATTTATAGCAATAATAATATATAGTAGCAGCATCCCCCTCTTTAGATAGATCCAATAAAACTTCACGTATGTTTCTCATGAAAGAGGATTAGCAAGGAACTAAATTTAATGGTTCACATTAAATTAACATTCCAAACTTTCTGCTAATTAATAACAACTAATTGTTTTTTAATTTATTTTAGTTGTATTTCAAGAGATCAGTATGTTTGAGTGGACATTATTATGTCATTTGGATATAAATAATCAGCAATAGAAGAACTCTAATTGCTATAACCACAACTTTTTATTCTATGCTTTATCAAATATTTTTTTTATTTACAATATCATGTAAAATTAAGACTTTTTGTAAACTTTTGACGTGTAATTGAATTATTACTGCCTCCGTCCATTTTTACTTGTCATGTTACGTTTTTCGAAAGTCAATTTGATTAATTTTCAAAGTTAAATTAGTAGATTATATTAATTTGATATTTTAATTAAAAAAATTAGATATTCAAAAAGTACACAAAAAATACTATAAATTTTAATTTTTTACATATCAATATGATGAAAAAATGCATTGCAAAATGTTAATCAAAGTTAATTATTATCGTTTAAAAAGGAAAATTATGACAATTAAAATGGACGGAGATAGTATTTTACTTAGATGTTATATTATTAATTTTTAAATAAAAATATATTAATCTATTTAGATATTCAGAAAACAATCAATATCAGTTATTCAATCGACGTATTGGAACAATATTCTATTATTCAAATCAAAAAGGTTAAATTCTCTTAAGTTGCTTTTGATTAGCATACATTCTTGATTTTGTTAATAATTACTATTTTGTGTTTTATTTTTGATACAACCCTTAAAAAACTACTTACTCCTACGAACTAAGAAGAATTTTGACTGAATTAATATTAATTAAATTTGTATTATCAAAGTTGACAAGTATATAAACAGAATATGCATATGTAGCGTGAAAAATAATATGGTATGGTATTATGTATGTGTATCAAACGTCTTTGAAGAAATATATAGTAAAAATATCTATGTATTTGTTCATAAAAAGTTATACTAATTGACTTCGAATTATATAAATACGGGTAAATTTAAAAAATAAAATTAAGATTAGGTAAAATACCACTTATTTTAAATCAAGCCAGAGGCATAGATCCATCTTTCATTTGATGTGTTGGTAGGTATTGCGTATAGAATTATCCCAAAAAAGGAAAAGGTAATTTGCAAGACATGCCAACTATTCTTATACTTCATTCAATTCAAGTACCACCCTTACTCCTTTATTTTATTATTTATCTTAAAGGTATAATAATCCACACGAACTCCAATTTTTAAATGTCACCCTTCTATATATATAAGTATTATTGTCACCCTCTTTATTTATCGTTCCATCAAGAAAAATGAATCCTAAGGCCATATATTTCCCAATTTTAATAGCAATCTTTGCCGTTTTAGCATCAACTCAACCACCCCGAACGTACTTCAACTGTTTTCTTGATCGATGCTCTACAGCTTTATCGTTATTTACTGTTAATCGTCATCACCACCACCATCATGATCATCATCGTCATGACACTGATGATGATAAGACAAGACAATCGCCCTGTGACCAATTTGCTCCAAATTTTCCGACTATAGACCCTAGTAACACGTCAATTATCTGCGTTGATCATAATGGATGTTGCAATTTCACCACAGTGCAAGCTGCAGTTGATTCTGTTGGGAACTTTAGTGCCAAAAGAAGCTTAATATGGATAAGCAATGGCATTTATTTGTAAGTATTAGGAGTAGTTACTATTCACGTTTAGATTTACGTGGCATAATTCGATTTTACATAGTCAAACTTTTGAATTTTTGATCGTTAACTAGGACATGAAATTTTGTATTTTTTGAAATAAAATTTACGTATTTAAAAACTAGGTATTTTTGTTTTGTTTGATTGAAAATGCAGTGAAAAGGTGATTATTCCAAAAACAAAACCTAACATAACATTTCAAGGGCAAGGGTATACGACAACAGCTATCGTGTGGAATGACACAGCCAATTCTGCAAATGGAACATTTTATAGTGGCTCTCTCCAAGTTTTCTCTACTAACTTCATTGCCAAGAATATAAGTTTCATGGTATATAAATATATAATATCATTATCCACCTTTTTTTATTTTGTTTTTTCTTTCTTACCTGCATTAACGCTTCATTATATTTATTGGGGTAAAACGCTTTCTAAGAAATGAGCATTTTATACCTTTTCTTTCTCTTTCATTTTTCACTCAGAAAAAAGTAAAACTATTACTCCCTCAGTTCAGTCCGTTCATGATACTAAAAATAGATATTCACTTTTTACTTGTCCAGTTTAAAAACCCAAGTATTTTATGCATAATTTAACCTTACTATTAGGGATGATATAGTAAATATACTATTTTTTTTAATTGATTGTTTGAGTGTGTCAAATCAAATATAGATAGAAGGAATGTTTTGGTACTTGTAATTCCATTATCCACCACAAAATTAATAATACAACGATCATGTGAACAAAATTTGGTTTTCAACAACACAAGAAACTTCCCTTTAATCCAACAATTTGTTTGCACATTATAATTGAAGATTTGCATCCGTACGTACATAGTTAAAAGTTTTTAATAAATATAATACAGAATGTAGCTCCAATGCCGGTACCTGGGGCAGTCGGAGCACAAGCAGTGGCGATTAGGATAGGCGGAGATGAAGCTGCCTTTTGGGGTTGTGGATTTTTCGGAGCTCAGGATACCCTTCATGACGATCGTGGTCGTCATTACTTTAAGGATTGTTACATTCAAGGTTCTATCGACTTCATTTTTGGAAATGGCAAATCAATCTACGAGGTATACTAATACTATTAACTAATTACATTTAATAAGACAACTTTCACATATAGCAAATATAAAATTTATATTTGTATGCTATAGCAAAGTTTGCATAATTGCACTACATAACAACCATTTAAATGTATAATTCGCTATACATATACAATCGAAACGAATTTTATAAAACAAAGTGTGTAAAACGAGAAAGAGATAGTGACTTGGGCAGAGAATAGCAGAAAAAAGAAATATATAAAACGAATTGTATAATTATAAGTGTATTGAACGATTATATTCGATTTCAATTAGTATAAAATGAAAAAGAGAGAGAGACAAAAGAGACTTGGGCAGGGAATATACAATTGAATCAAATTGTATAAAACGAGAAAGAGAGAAATTATATACAATTTGCATTTGTATATATAAAACGAGAAAGAGAGAAAGACAAAAGAAACTGGGCAGGGGAGTATTATTATTGTATAATTATAAGTATATAGGATGAAAATATATGTATTTGCATGTGTATATACAATTTTCTTTCGTTTTATACAAACAGGAACACAATTTATACATTTCGCTTCTGTTTGTATAAGCGATAGAGGCGAGGGTGGCGAGCGAGATAAGGGAGAGTGGCGAGCGAGATTTGGAATAGGGGGAAAGGGGAACAAAAATATGTGTTATACAAATAGAAACAAATTTTATACACTTGTATTTGTATAAAAGTGAGAGGAACCAAGCGAGAGATGGAGCGAGAGTTTAAGGGAGAGGGGTGGCTGGCAACAGTTTGCTACGGGACACATTTAAATCAAATGATTGTCATAGCAATTAATTTAACATACTAGTTTGTCATTATATACAATTTTTTTTTTTTCAAAAAAAATTTGTAATAGTTTCAAGTGCGCTTGTAGAACTGTCAATTAATATCAATAGCAAGCCCAGTAGCCCCAGGAGTGAAGTCGATAAACGGGGCAGTAACTGCACACGGAAGAGCTACTAAAGATGAAAATAGTGGCTTCGTTTTCGTGAATTGCACTTTAGGAGGCACCGGTAGAATTTGGTTGGGGCGGGCCTGGAGGTCTTACTCTACCGTTGTATTTGCTAACACCTTCATGACCGATATCGTGGCTCCTGAGGGTTGGAACGACTTGAACGACCCTACCAGAGACCAGTTAAGTAAAACGTGTAATCATTTCATCTAAAAATATCTATTACATTCTTTGATTAATTTTTTTTTTATTACAGGACAATTTTTTATGGGGAGTATAATTGCTCCGGAGCAGGATCCAATATGGCATTGAGGGCACCATATGTTCAAAGACTTAATGATACACAAGCTCTTCCATTTCTCAACTCCTCTTTTATTGATGCTGATTTATGGCTTCAACCTTTCTCCTCTTAGCATTTCTCCTTCTTTGTATTTTTTTCGATTTAATTATAACGTTATGCGTGATGCGCTCCATCGTGAAATAATTTTAGAATTGAACGACATTGGTGTAAATTATTCTGGATTTCTCTTGTATATATATACATACATATCCATTTGATACTAGTATAGATGAACGTTTACTTAATTGTTAGTGTAATTTAATCTGATGTAAAAGGTCATTTGTGTTATTTTTCAAATGGGTAGTTCTACTAAATTTTGAGGGTTATCGTTAATTACCTTTAAAGTGAACTCTATCAAATGTGAAGGAGTTAAACAAACTATTATAGAAAAGGAGCCTTAAAATAGTCCTTTTTATCTTTTGAGTTTAAAAGACTCAAAATCATTTTAATTTTATGTTTTACATAAAACCCCTTCATGTAGTCCGTCGTGTTTGCTAAATTAGTACATTTTTGTCCTCTCCTAAACTTTTGTCTATTTGTCAACATTGGTTTTGAACTTTTGATCACAATTTTGTGTATAAACTGTTCAGTCGTCATTTTCGTCGTTAATCGTCGTCCTCTTTGTTTAAAACAAACATAATTATATGAGAGAGGGTAAGAATATGAGTGCCTTTTATCTTGTATAATCCAAAAATCATTATAACCAAACCAAAAATCTATATTAATTATTCTTTACAACAAATTTTAAAGTGATAGAAAATAAATTGCAATTACAATAAATAAGAAAAAAAAATAACTTTATTCATATAGATTGCGGGTACAATTCTGTTAATCCCTTGATTTTATTCTCCTAAAATGATTTATCCATGATTCCAGGGCCGCTAATGGCGTATTTCTCGAAATATGATAATTTAGATTTGACCTCTCTGTATGAATAATTTATCAATTTGCAGAGTATTCGAGATGTTGATCTCTTTATGAATTTATGAGATGTCTTTTAAGGAATTTAGTTTTCTTTATATAGGCATAAACTAGGGTTTAGAGTTGAGTAACCTCCAAGAATCCTAAGTTGAGCAGAACATAATTTGTAGAGTCCTAACTCGAATTGAACGCATCTTGTAGAGTCCCGCAAAATTTCAAAGTCTACAAATGCCCTCTGCTTCAAGGCTTGTCGGAGTGTAGACTTGATGAAACTCAGAGACAAGGCTTGAAGTACTCATTCTTCCACCTTTGAAGCTTCAGATTTTCATATTTTGATTTAAGAGAGAAGAAATGGACAAATTTTGTCCCACTGGACGTGTCAATTTGTTTGTAATAAATTTTAACGTATTAGAAAAGAAATTGCAACCACAAATAAAAGATGAAGAAATATAATTTTATTCATCAAGAATTGCGCGTACAATTCTGTTGATCCCTTGATTCTACTCTCCCAAGATTTATCCATGATTCGAGGGTTGTTAGTGGCATATTTCTCGAACTAGGATGATTTAGATTTGACATCATTATACAAATAATCCATCAATTTGCGGAATATTCGAGATCTTGATCTCTTTATGGAATTTTTGAGATGTCTTTTAAGGGAATTTAGTACCATTTATATAGACATAAACTAGGGTTTATGATTGAGTAGCCTCCAAGAATCCTAGTTTGAGTTGAACACAATTTGTAGAGTACCAACTCGAAGTGAACGCATCTTCATGTAGAGCCCCACAAAATTTCAATGTCTATACGAGCTATATCAATTTGTTGTAGATAAATAATTTCATGCACGATTAAATTTGAAAAGAAAGGGTATGTAAAAAATACCCAAATACAGATCTTATTTTACCATAATCTCTTAAATTCCCCTTTATTTAAAAAAAATCAAAAAAATCATCTAGGATACATCATTTCCTTCTTATTGATGCATCTCTATCCCTCTCGGATACATCACTTCCCTCTCGTTGATACATCTTTATCCCTCTCAAATACATCCCTCCCCTCTCAGATACATCCCTCTCATATGTATTTGATCCTAGCCCTTTTCTAATCCATTCCTCCTCTCTCGGTTACATCCCTCCATATGTAACCGGATGACCTATCCCATCTTTGACACATTCCTTGCTTATGTATTCAGATGTCTACTGATGTATTCAGAAGTTAAGTGATGTATCTAAAATTTATAAATTTTGAGAGACTTTTGTAATTTAAAAAAGAATAGGGAAATAATGTAAGTTGCTCTAGACATTATATATGGAATATCTGTAAATTATAAAAAAAAATATACTAATATAGCTTTTTAACTTATATAATGTTGAGATGGTTGTAATAATTGGGAAATGAAATAGTTTTTAGATAGCATGATTTCTTATTTTATTTTACTATTCCTTGTTCTCTTTTTTTTTTGGAGGTGGGGGGTGGTAGATATAGTATTCTTTAGTAAAAGAAAGGAGTGATCTCTTCTTATGTATATATTTTAGCTAGCGTTTGGCCATAGATATTCAAATATTTTTGGCAAATATTATTTGGATGAAAATTTGGGTGAAATTTTACCATTTGTTCGGCCATAGAATTTGAGAAATATATTTCATTTTTTAAGAAATATGATTTATACCCATAAGTTTTTAAAACTATCAAACTAACCATAAATTTGTATTACATAGCACAATAGAAATCTCATGTAACAAGATTTATAACTTCCGCAACAAATCAACAAGAATCATTACAATAAATATTCGTATAGTGAAAAGGTCTTGGTACAAATCATGGTAATGAAAATATAACTAATATAAATTCGGGAAAAAAAAAGAGAAGAAAACAAAAGGAAATAAATATTGCAATCACTGAAGAACCTATGCTTTCTCATCTGAAAGAGTTCAACCTATTCTTTAATATAATCTTCTCACATTTTATGAACAATCTCTTCTCGATGAGCTTGCATTTCTGAATCAGATGATTGAGAAGATAAAGCGATGTTGTTACCCTAAGCCAATAGTTCGTCACTTTCATCAACAACCATATCATCATTTTCATATTCATTGAATATTCCATCACTACTTTGGTGTTCACGTAAAAAATTATGCAATACAGCGCAAACAATTACTATTTTCACTTGCATGTCACATTCATAGTTGTTCATGCCTTGTCTGAGTATTCTGAATCTACTTTTTCACGCATCAAAAGTTCTTTCAATTACATTGCGCAGAGAAGCATGTCTATAGTTAAATAACTCTTTTCCATTCTTAGGCTTTCTTTCACTTCCTCGGTAGTCCTGTAAATGATAGCGTATTCCTTTGAATGGAGCTAAAAATCCTCTTGTGTTCCGTAGACCAGCATCAACAACGTAATATTTATCTACCAAAATAAAATAAATGCAATTCATGTTTTATTTAGTAGCTAGTTCATTAAGACTAAATAATGTTGACAGATGGGGAGCTAATTGAATTGGTTGGTGTCAATAAATATATTCTTTTTGTAAAATAAAAAGTTAAGGGTAAAAATTGAATTTCTAAAACTTTCCAAATAATGAAATTTGGCCCAAATACTAGTTTTTTCTAGTATTTGGAAATTTGGAAAATTTGCCAAAAAAATTGCCAAATAATAAAAAAATGTATGGACAAATAAAATTTGCCAAGTTTTTTCATAAGTTTTACTTGCAAAATTTATGGCCAAACGGGCCCTTAGTCTTTGGTAGTGTTGCTTATGTTCTCTTTTTTAAGTGTGGTACTCAAATCCTTATGGATCACAGAAATGTAGACCCCAGGCCCAATTGTGATGATGGATATTTTGCAAATGTTTTCGTCACAATGGTATCAAATATAAATTGGGAAATTTAGTTAACTAGTTAAAAAAATCAACTTATTTAGTGATAATATTCATACTTTATTAATATTAGTAAACAAGTTAAAAATGTCATTATTTTAAAAATAAATAATTATCTGATATTATTAATATTTTCTCTCTTATTATTTGCACTCTTTCTCTCTCTCATATCTCACAGATTACACATTTTCCTATATTTATGTAATTGGATAGATATTAATGTCATTTTAATTTTTCTCTCTTTTTTTAAGTTTGTTAATTTCTCTCTCTTACTTTCTTCCTAATCAAATTTCCAATTTTTTCTCTCTTTTCTTATTCTTCTTTTCAGTTTCTCTCTCTAATATTCTTTCAAATCAATTCCACAGATTTTCGATTCAATATATTAATATTTTCAATTATTCTCATTTAATTTCGTTGCAAGATTTGATTATTCTCATTTAATTTCGTTGCAAGATTTGACTTGAAGATTAACATTGATTTTTTGAGTATTATGTTTTTCAGATTCCTTATTTATTTATTTATTTATTTATTTATTTTAGTGTTTTTTTTTTAAAAAAATTATTTTGTTGTTGTTCTTAAAACATTTTTTAGGGTTTGAGACTACATAATTCTCTTTTTAATTGACGTTTTCAAGAGAGTTACTAGAGTTATTGGACAAAATAATCAAAGTTCTTCCGATCACTCAAGAATTAAACAATAATGTCGGTTCCGCTTCTAAATCTAAGGAGGATATATGACGGGGAAAAATGTTTGAATCCGTCGATGTGCAAAATCTCACACAAATTCATAACCATGAAGTTGAAGAAGACCAATTTGTTGGAGAAGAGGTTTTTCTTGCATGTTTAGTTTAATTTGTTTATTAATTTTTAAGATTAAAAAAAATTCATGTTACAATGCGTTTGGAAGTGTATATGGAATTTTTATTATATTATAGTTAGTATTTATTTTTGTATTTCATATATTTATTGTATTTTGTGTTCTGTTTTTTTTTTTTTTGTGTGTGTGTGTTAGTTATGTCAATGTAACACATTATATGAGTTTGATTGTGTATATTTTATAGTTTTGATGTTTTTTGTATTCATAGATTTGGAAGTGTATATTGAATTTTGTTGTTGTTTTAGTGAGTTTGTATTTTTGTATTTCATTGTTTTTTTGTATTTTGTATCCATAGATTTGGAATCGTATTTCATATATGTAATTCATTTTGTATTTTGTTTTTGTTTTGTGATAGTTATGTCAATGTACCACAGTTAGTATTTATTTTTGTATTTCATAGTTTTATTGTTTTTTGTATTCATAAATTTGGAAGTATATATTGAATTTTGATATTGTTTTAGTCAGTATGTATTTTTACAATTTATAGTTGTATTCTTTCAAAAATTATGTTGCATTGTTTCTGAATTTGACATTTTTTTCTAATTTGTATTTATTCTAAAGGTATGTCAACTAGTTATTTATTTAATTTAAGAATGAGTACACCAAATATTCAATTATTTCTTTTTAATTTTATATTTTATTCACTTTTCATCATACTAATTTTTTGTATTTTATATATTAATATACAAAATTCTAAATAAAAATTAAAATGAATAGAAATACAAATAAAATACATATTGAAATGAATACATACAAGATTTTTGAAGAAAAAAAATAACTATATAGGGAAAAAATATATGAAAATACAAATATATTTCTTAAATGACTATATAGATAAATTCGGCATACCTATTGGAGTAAAAAACTATAATAAATATAAATATAATATATTGTGGAATGAATATAATTTTAAAAAGGTAAAAATTCTGGAGAAAAAAAAATTAAATTTTATTTAAAAATGTAACTGATGAGAAAATTAAGGATCCTTACCTTTTTTTGAAATATTCTCTACCTTGATTTTCTCCCTTTTGTTATTAAATAATTATATTCTTTAAATATAAATAATAATAAAAACATAAATAAGATACATAACAAACTAAAATTTGTCATTTTTACTAAATATTGAAAGTGTTGCTAATGAGCCCTCTTAAATGCTAAAATATTGACATTTTGAAAAAATTTCCATATAAATTTATTTGATACTTTAAAAAAAATATTTTTCATGAATATAAAAATCTAATCTAATTCTTGGTATAATTATAAAAATATATAGTGAAACCTATAATTTTATTTAAAATATTTAATAATCAATTTGATTAAATTTGCTTCAATCAATTCAATTGATTTTGCGAATTATTTCACACCCCTAATTTTTTGTCATCATTCATTCTTTTATTAAAGTTGAAAAGACTTTAAATATGGTCCAAGTTAGACAAGTGGTTGTAGTTAATATTCCATATACTTTATAACGAAGTTTTTACTACGCAACTTGGAAGTGTCACTATTAAGCGATGCTAACATGAATATCGAATAGACGCAATGACTTCAATTTTAGACATGTTGAATAGACAAATTAATAAATGAGTCGCTTAGTGATGCGCCCAAAAGTTATTTGATTGTTAACAAATTACAACAAATTTTTTATATATATAATTTTAAAGTTAAATGCATAATTCAAATATAATTTTGATTTCTGATTTTTCTACACGTAATTTCAAATACTATTTTTCTTTCGATTTAATGTCCAAATGACTACCTAATTTATGAGACGTTATTTCCACCATTTTTGGATCTCTAATGAATAGTGTGTCCAAGGGATACTACAACTTATATGTAAAGAGAAATATTATTATCCTTCATTTCATTTTCAATTTCACCTCAATATATCATCAACTACTAAAAATTAACGTTCAGCGACGAATTTTAGCGACGAATTATTTCCTCAATAAATAACGACAAATTCTCAACGAAATTATCATTTTGTTGCTAAAAGAACAAATAATTTTTTGAGGTATGATATATTGACGGATTTGCGACGGAATAATTATTTTATCGTTAATCATTAGCGCGAAGTTTTGGCGCCCAAACTTTTCCTACGGATTTAATAACAAATTAGCTTTGACAAATTTAATTAATATTTAGCGATGTAACTAGTGAAGGAAAAAAGGTCGCTAGACTTTAAAATATATTTTTATAAAATTAAATTATTTAGTGATGGAAAAATCCATCGTTAAAATTTATTATAAATAAGCTTATTCATTTGATAGAGTCGAATGTTATAATCCGTTGTTAAGTCCGTCACAAAATTACTCTGAACACTATTTTTATTGATGGATTTCACTGATGCATTTCCTCTTCTTCTTGGATTGAGATGGATAAATAAATGACTTTTTCCTATAAATTAATTGTCCAAATTCACTACAAAAAAGGTGTAAATTACAAGGGGATTTGTTAAAGAATGATAATAAGTCTCATATCGGTGGTTAATGCAGATGGGTGGACTCCGTATAAGGTTTGGACAATCCTCCTTCCTTTGAGCTAGCTTTTAGGGTGTGAGTAGGGACCCCAAAATCAAAATGACCATGCACCAAATGCTAAGCTCTAGGCGTGAGATGTGGTGTTAAAGAATGACAAAAAGTCTCACATCGGTGGTTAATGAGATAGGTGGACTCCTTATAAGGCTTGGGTAACCCTCCTCCCTTTGAGCTAACTTTTGGGGTATGAGATGTTAGGATCGAATTCACGCACACACACTAGATGAATGAAGAACACAAGAACTTTCAAGAGAAAGAGATGAGAAATCTAGAGAGAGAGAGAGAGAGAGAGAAAACCCAATTTTTCGTGGTAACACTCCGTGAGTAAACTTCCACGGCGGTGAGGTATATTTATATTAATAAATCAGAGTATTTTTGGTTACAGAGAATTAATAGAGAATAAATAGGAAAGCCTAAAATAGAAAATAAATAGGAAAACCTAAAATTAATCAGGCTCCACTACCTAAAAATTCTCTCACTTGGAGACTGACTCAGTCATCCAAAAAAATACATTCTCAAAAAAAAATCTCTTCATCATCAACATCTTTACCGCACCGCAACATCTGTAGCAACAACTACAGAAGACCAACCGAGGTTTTACATAACCTCAGCTTCCCAACATCAACACATTTCGTCAACATGTCTGCCGGGTTCTTTGCACCCTCTATCTTCTCCAAACACATATCACCATCCTCCACTGCCCTGCGAGTGAAATGGTATCGCCTTCTGATGTGCTTTGTCTTCGAATGATAGACTGGATTTTTCACCAACTGTATGGCACTCTGGCTATTGAGTAAAGAATCTTCTCGCTCTGCTTCTTGCCCAATTCCTCAAGATAATCTGCCAGCCATATCATCTCTTTCCCGACTACTATTGCCACATACTCGGCTTGATAGATGAAAGAGAAACACACTTCTAAAGCCTGGACATCCAACTCATCGTTGTTCCACCTATGGTGTAAATGTACCGGATGTACTCTTGCTCGAGTCAACATCCCCACCAAGATCTGCATCCACAAAACCTGTAGAGTCACCTTGCCTTTGCCAAAACAAAGTGACGTCTTTGGATGTACCTCTCAGATATCTCAGAAGCCACTTCACAGCTTCTCAATGCTCTTTCCCAGGGTTTGCCATGTACCTGCTAACAACTCCCACTGCATGTGCTATATCAGGTCTAGTGCAGACCATAGCATACATCAAACTACAAACTGCTGAAGCATATGGAACAAGTTCCATGTGATCACGCTCCTCGGTAGTCTTGGGTGACTGCTCCTTTGACAATTTAAAGTGATTTGCCAATGGAGTAGTCCTGGGTTTACCATCATTAACCCTGAATCTGCTCAGCACCTTCTCAATGTACAACCTCTGAGATAGATTTAAAGTGCCAGCAGATCTATCCCGAGAAATCTTCATCCCCAAAATCTGCTTTGCTAGACCCAAATCTTTCATCTCAAACGCTGCAAACAACCTTGTCTTCAAATTGTTAATCTCCCTCATACTAGATCCTGCAATCAACATATCATCCACATACAAGAGTAGAAAGACATATGAATCAGTGTATTTCTTGAAGTAACAACAATGAT
Organism: Solanum arcanum; assembly: GCA_027789145.1. Lineage (NCBI taxonomy): Eukaryota > Viridiplantae > Streptophyta > Magnoliopsida > Solanales > Solanaceae > Solanum > Solanum arcanum. The sequence goes on along the minus strand of CM050939.1, from coordinate 61,781,132 downwards.
CCTTTTCAGCTTTACAGAATCCACTCTTGGTCATGAAGGAGTCAAACTTCTTGTACCACTGCCTTGGTGCTTACTTTAGTCCATACAATCTCCTGGTGAGCTTGCACACCATATGTTCCTTGCCTGGAACCACAAATTCTTCTGGTTGCTGTATATAGATCTCTTTGTCCAGATATCCATGTAAAAATGCTATTTTTACATCCATTTGCTCTAGTTGCGAATTTTCCGATGCAACAACACTCATATGAATTCGAATAGAGGTTAACTTCACAACAGGAAAGAATATTTCAGCATTATCAATACCTTTCCTTTGTGAATATCCTTTAACCACTAAACGAGCCTTGAACCTTCTTTTGCCATCTGGTTCAATCTTGATTCTGAACACCCACCTGTTCAGCAAAGCTCTCTTCCCTGCAGGTAACTCAGTCAACACCCATGTGTCGTTCTTCTCAAGTGACCTCATTTCATCATCCATGGCTTGCTCCGACTTGATCGAATCCTCCACCTGTAGGGCCTCATCAAAAGACTCTGGTTCCCCCTCATCAGTCAGCAATAGATAGTGTAATGAAGGTGAATACCTATCTGGTGCCCTGATGGATCTGGATGATCGCCTTAACACCTGCTCAGGTGTAACTTGCTCCACTTCAAATTCTTCATTAGGAGTTGGTTGAGTATCTGCTTCGACATCTCTGGGGTTACTTTTCTCTAACTCAACCTCAACTCCCACTTGCTTTGTAATCTCTAGAACCTTCTGCTCCCTGTCCTTGTACAGGACAGACTCATCAAATGTCACATCACAATGTCTCAGGATCTTTCTGTTCTTATCATCCCAAAACCTGTAACCAAACAAATCAGAACCATAGCCTATGAAGTAATACTTCACAGCCTTGGCATCAAGTTTGTCTCTCTTTTCTGGATCAACATGAACGTAAGTAGTGCAACCAAAAGTCCTTACGTGTGAGTACTTGAGTTCTTTTCCTATCCACACCTTCTCTGGAATCTTGAACCCTAAAGGAACTGATGGTCCCCTGTTGATCAAGTATGCAGTTGTGCTCACAGCATCCGCCCAAAGTGTTTTGGGCAGCCCACAGTGTATCCTCATACTCCTTGCACGCTCATTCAATGTTCTGTTCATCCTCTCAGCAATTCCATTCTGCCTTGCCTTACGAGGAATTGTTCTCATCAATATGATTCCCTCAGCTGCACAAATGCCTTGAGCTCTGATTTGTCATACTCTTCTCCATTATCAGACCTTAGGCATTTGACTTTCAAACCGGTCTGATTCTCAACTTCAGCTTTCCACTTCTTGAAAGTTGCAAACACATCTGACTTATGATTCAAAAAGTAAACCCATACCTTCTTGCTGAAATCATCAACGAAGGTAACATAGAATCTGGATCCTCAAGTGATGATACTGGAAATGGTCCCCAAACATCTGTATGAACCATTTCCAACTGCACTTTCTTTGGCTCTCTAGGAATCTTTGTAAAGCTTACTCTTTTCTGTTTGCCCATAACACAGCTCTCTCAAAGACCCATATCAACAGATTTCAGACCTTCTAATGCTCCTTTTGCAACCAGCATCTTCATTCCTTTAGCACTCATGTGTCCAAGTCTGTGCCACGTGCATGAACCTAAGCACCTTCAAAGAATGACCATGTTTATACACCCTGCAGTGGTGTACAAGGTTTCAGATTTGGTGCCACGAGCTACTACCATAGCACTTTTCACGATCTTCCACGAACCTTTCCCAAACACTGCTGCATATCCCGTGCTATCCAACTGACCAACAGAGATCAGATTTTTCTTGATCCCAGGAATATATCTGACATCCTCCAATGTCCACTGGTTTCCCGAGGTGGTCTTTATGCAAACATCCCCCTTTCCTTCAATCTCTAAGGCTTTATTATCAGCAAGATATACTTTTCCAAAATTTCCAGATTTGAAATTTTGGAACAACTCCTTGCTTGGAGATGAATGGAAAGATGCACCAGAATCCAAAATCCATGATTCAATCGGGCTGTTTCCACTAAGGATTAGAGCATCCCCAAAGTCCTCTGCTGAATTTAAAGAATCATTGTCATCTCCAAATTTCTGATTTTGTTTCTTCATTGGCTTTGTACATTTCATCTGAAAGTGCCCTTTTTCTCCACAGTTCCAATAAATTGCGTTTGATCTGTTTAGGGATTTTCCTCGATTCTTTGATTTTGATCGACCATGTTGATTTTGACCTTTCGTCTTACTTCTCCCCCTTCGATCAACGCTGAGAGCACTGCCCGATGAATCTCCCACTTCTCGTTTGCGAATACTTCCGCTAAGAACAACATCACAGATTTCATCAAACTTTAGTTTCTCAGATCCACGGGAACTGCTAATCGCAGCAACAATAGTATCCCAAGACTCGGGCAGAGATGACATCAAAATCAATACCTTAATTTCATCTTCGAAATTAATATCCACAAAATTGAGTTGACTCACAATCATATTGAACTCGTTTATATGATCAGAAACGGATCCAGTTTTAGACATCTGTAAATTGAACAATCTACGCATCAAATATACCTTGTTCATAGCCGATGGTTTTTCATACATGTTTGACAGTGCCTTCAACAGACCGGACGTAGTCTTCTCCTTCACGATCTTGAACACCACGTTTCTTGACAAAGTCAACCGGATCAACCCTAGAGCCTGGAGATCCTTGAGTTTTTACTTCTCATCCGTCATGGATTCCGGCTTTACCCCGGTCAACGGTTCGTGAACATCTTTCTGGTACAGATAATCTTCGATCTGCATCTTCCAGAAACTGAAATCGGATCCATCAAACTTCTCGATTCCAAGCTTTGAACTATCCATCTTCTGTGATCGTGTTGAATCTCCTTAGCTCTGATACCAGTTGTTAGGGTCGAATTCACGCGCACACACTAGATGAATGAAGAACACAAGAACTTTCAAGAGAAAGAGATGAGAAATCTAGAGAGAGAGAGAGAGAGAGAGAAAACCCAATTTTTTGTGGTAACACCCCGTGAGTAAACTTCTACGGCTGTGAGGTATATTTATATTAATAAATCAAAGTATTTTTGGTTACAGAGAATAAATAGGAAAGCCTAAAATAGAGAATAAATAGGAAAGCCTAAAATAGAGAATAAATAAGAAAACCTAAAATTAATCAGGCTCCACTACCTAACATGAGATAGGCCTAAGATTTAATTTAATGGGAGCCACATTATCATTAAAAATATTGTTGTTATTGGCGGGATGAGAACACTACTAAAATAAAATATTTAAAAGAATACAAATTCTATTTTACTTACTAAACTAATGGTGAAATGATCTAATGGACCCTTATACTTGTACTAGTTTGTATTATAAACCCTTCTGTTTCATATTTTACCAACTAAACCCTTATATTTGTACTAGTTTGTATTATAAACCCTTTTGTTTCATATTTTACCAACTAAACCCTTAAACTAAATAATATATATATATATATATATATATATATATATATATATATATATATATATATATATATATATATATATATATATATATATATATATATATATATATATATATATATATATATATATATATATATTTTCCTCTGACCATTGACCATGCTGATGTGGCATTCAGATAGTTGAGTTAGCGAGAAGAGTGTGTCTACTCGCGTGTTAAAGGCGAAAGAATGTCAAATTTAAGTTTAAGAATTATTGAGATTATAGAAGAATAAAACTAAAAAAAATTTACAGGGAATAAAAATCCTTCTTCTTCAACCTCTCAACCTTTTTCGATTTACATCCATGCTCAATCACTATGCCTGCCCAACCCTTTTTTCTTTTTAATGTAGATCTCTTGGCATTGCCACCTCCCTCAGTCTAGTGGTTCACCGGTGAAAGGAGAGAGCGACGGTGTTTGTCAGAATTTGCTGATTCGGAGTGGAATGAGAGAGAGATGACGCTAGTTCATTTTTCTGCAAAATGGGAGGTGGCGAGGAGGTCTGCCGGTCGCATTTGTGGTGCAGTAGCTTAGGGTTGCTGGATTTCTGGAGGTTGGATAAGGAAGAAAAGAAAATGGTGAGGGTCTATCAGAGATGGAAACAGATGAGGGAGAGAGAATATGTGATTTCTCCGGCAAGAAGAGCGGCGGCGGCGGCGGAGACAAATTTCTCCAGTGAAATTTGACGACTTCACCATGGGAATGGAAGAGAAGATGTATAGTAATCGTCACTCCCAAATTTTAGTTTCAATTTTTTATTTTATTATGTTAGTACCTTTTATTTAATAATTTTGGTTAAATTTTAAAAGTAATTAATAAAGATTATTATGACATGTTATTAACTTATCTGACTAGGATTTGACATGTCATTTATTTAAGGGAGAGTGGACTATTCACATGATAGAAAGACTTTAAAAATCTTATTTTGGTTAAATTTAAAAATTTAATTGATAAATAATTAAGTAAAAGGGTCTATAATACAAAGATATATAAGTATAGGAGGTCACTAAACAATTTCAGCCTTTTCTAATTTCTCATACTTCCCTCATTCTTGGGACACATGTTCCCAACTTAAGTTGTACGGCTAACTATTTTCTCTTTCCAAGACTTGATACCTTTTACTCCCTTACCCTACCCTATCCTACTTGATATATGAATATTTTTTAATCAAATTTTAATGATAAAGTATTTTTTTTAGTTAAAGATATTTTTTTTATTTTTTTCCTAAAAATAATATGATAAAATTTTAAAAAGAAAATATGATAAAATTGAAAATAAATTTTGAATTATTTCAAATTCCAAATACGGGTTTAATCATATCTGAATTTTTTTGACTAAACATTGATTTTCAATTTATTTTTTTTAAAAAAAAAATCATGGTCTAACATAGGAGATGGTCCTGCTATATTGGAAAAATTCAGCTCAATTTTTAGGCTTGTCCTCACCTCAATCAACATTAATTGTCAATATCAGAAGCATACACTTTACACTTGTATTATTTTTAGTTGATTATATTTTTGTGGATATTATATTCCATGAAAAGTAGAACAAATTATTAAATGCAAAATATCTAACCCTATTTGAACGTAAAATACTTCAACTCCTAGGGCAGGCTAGACACATTTCTTAGAAATTGTTCCTCAGTAGCCTAGTTTACATTTTCGGTAGAATTAGAATTCTCATTAACCTTATAGAATCAATCTCAATATTTTTAGTACTAAAAAAAATAATAAAATTTAGTACTGAATTTATTATATTTTTTAACTTATGAATTTATATCTTTTACTTTATTATAATTTTTTGTAATATTATATTTATCAAATTATACTCACATCAAAAATATTAAATTTAGATGGACAAATATATTTTTTTTAGAATATTTATTTTTATGATCAAGTCAAAATTTGATGTTTCATTATTAATAGCCGAACTATTTGGGTGGGTTTCAAGTCAACAATGGAAAATGTGAGTAAAATCTTCCAAATAATGAGAAAATAATACCAAAGTCACATCATATATAGTTTTTCTTCATTGGGAGAGTGAATAGGAATTTAAATATTCTTTGTTAAATTAATTCGTTATTTTTTCTCCTCAAGGTACGTGCCATTTAATTTATTTGAAGTATCTTATTTTGTTATTATGCACAACAAGTTAAATAAGGTGATTTTATTATATTTTTGGCTAAATAAGGTTTTAAACTTGTGTTTGTTGATAGTTTTTGTCAAGAAAATTTACTTTAATACTCAAGCATAATATGCAGAATTTAAATATTCCTACAAATGAAACTCCAACATAATGTGTTGAAAGTGAAACTTTACCAATATGCTAAGGAGCTCGAGTTGTTTTCTCTATGGTTCATGAAGTATCAAATGCAAAGGTTTAAAAGTTTGTTCAAGTCACTAAATCTATTATAGAAAGTCCTCAAAATTTACATTGTTGTTAAAAACTGTTCACGAAAAAAAATACTTTTAACATAGCTTTTTTTAGAAAAGTGATTTTTTTTTTAAAAAAAATTATGTTTGGCTAAACAGATTTTGTTTGACCAATTTTTTAAAAAAACTGATTTTGAGAGTCAAAGTACGATAAATAGTGAATATAATGTACTTTTAATTATAGAGGGAAACTAGTTTATACATCTATTATAAAAAGATTAAACTAAATTTTAATTTTTAATAAATTAAAATATTGAGATACAAATTTTCAATCAATATTAATTTTTTTTATTAAAATTACGCGGATAAGCAAAATTATACCATTTAATTACTCATCATAGCTATAGTTTGCTATAATTACCACTCGCGACTAACATTATTCATTAATTATGTGGGTTGACTTCGAGTTTGTATGATTAGACATGTTTGTATATGTATAATTCGCCAGGATATACAAATAAATATGTATAGTATACAAATTTTTAGCCTATATACATATATAATTCACCTCTCTCCCACTCTCTGCCCTCTCTCGATCGTCTTTCTTCTCCCTCTCTCAATCTCGCTCGCCCCTCTCCTCTCTCTCCCAATCTTGCTTGTCATTTATATAATTGTATATGTATAATATACAGTTATATACAATTATATACATATACAATTCACCTCTCTCCCACTCTCTTCCCTCTCGCTCGCGCCTCTCCTCTCTCTCCCAGTCTCGCTCGCATCTCTCTTCCCTCTCCTAATCTCTCTTGCCATATATACAATTACATATGTATAATATACAATTATCTAACCAATACACAGATACAATCACCTTTCTCCCACTCTTTCCCCCTCTCTCTCGCCTCTCTCCTCTCTCTCCAAGTCTCGCTCGCCTCTCTCTTACAAATAACATGTAGCTACAATTTGTAATTTTCAAACTATAGCTATGGAGAGTAATTAATTATTTTTAAGTGGCTATATGTGAAAGTTTTCCTCTTTTTTTTTGAAGGGTTGAAATCTTTTAAATGTTTTTTTTCTTTTTTCTAATTTTGCAAGAAAATTATATATAATCCTAAAAAATAATTTTCTGCTTCTGCTTTTTTCTAAGAAGCAAAATTTTTTAGTTTTTTTCCCAACAATAGAAAAAGTGTTTCTGCTTCCATTAAAAAAACACATAATTCTCTCAATATTTTGTACTCTCATATTTATATAGTGAATTGTGTTAGCATCGAATCCACACACACACACACTTGATGAATAAATAACACAAGAATTTTAGAGAGAAAGAGATGAGAGATCTAGAGAGAGAAAGAGAGAAACCAATATTTTGTGGTAATACTTCGTGAGTAAACTTCGACGGCAGTGGGATATATATATTAATAAATCAGAAATTTTTTGTTACAGAGAATAAATAGTACAGCCTAAAATTTAGGTAGGGGCGCTGCCCTGAACCCCTCCTTCGGATATGGGGCTCCCGCGCCCCATAACCCCCTGGCAACCTCACCGCGGAGGTTAAACCGCGTAAACAGTTATATATATTAATCAGGCTACACAACCTAACAATTCTCTCACTTGGAGACTGATTTAGTCGTCCAAAAAATACATTCTCACAAAAAAATCTCTTCATCATCAACATCTTTACCGCACCGCATCATCTGTAGCAACAACTACAGAAGATCAATCGAGATTTTGCATTACCACAGTTTCCTAACATCAACACATTTCGTCAACATGTCTGTCGGGTTCTTTGCACCCTCTATCTTCTCCAAGCACATATCACCATCCTCCACTACCCTGCGAGTGAAATGATATCGCCTTCTGATGTGCTTTGTGTTCGAATGAAAGACTGAATTTTTCACCAAATGTATGACATTCTACTATTTGAGTAAAGAATCTTCTCGCTCTGCTTCTTGCCCAATTCCTCCAGATAATCTGCCATCCATACCATCTCTTTCCCAGCTTCAGCTATTGCCACATACTCAGCTTCAGTAGATGAAAGAGAAACACACTTCTGAAGCCTGGACATCCAACTCACTGATGTTCCACCTATGGTGTAAATGTACCCGAATTTACTCTTGCTCGAGTCCACATCCCCACCAAGATCAGCATCCACAAAACCCTGTAGAGTCACCTTGCCTTTGCCAAAACAAAGTGACGTACTGGATGTACCTCTCAGATATCTCAAAAGCCACTTTACAGCTTCCCAATGCTCTTTCCCTGGGTTTGCAATGTACCTGCTAACAACTCCCACTGCATGTGTTATTTCAGGTATAGTGCAGACCATAGCATACATTAAACTCCCAACTGCTGAAGCATATGGAACAAGTGTCATATGATCACGCTCCTCGGCAGTCTTGGGTGACTGCTCCTTTGACAATTTAAAGGGATTTGCCAATGGAGTAGTCCTGGGTTTATTATCATTAACCCTGAATCTGCTCAGCACCTTCTCAATGTACAACTCTTGAGATAGATTTAAAGTGCTAGCAGATCTATCCCGAGAAATCTTCATCCCCAAAATCTGCTTCGCAGGACCCAAATATTTCATCTCAAATGCTGCAGACAACCTTGTCTTCAGATTGTTAATCTGCCTCATACTAGATCCTGCAATTAACATATCATCCACATAAAAGAGTAGAAAGACATATAAATAAGTGTATTTCTTGAACCACAAATACTTCCGGTTGTTGCATATAAATCTCTTTGTCCAGATCTCCATGTAAAAATGTTTTTTTTAATCCATTAGCTCTAGATGCAAATTCTCCGATGCAACAATACTCAACAGAATTCGAATAGAGGTTAACTTCACAACAGGAGAAAATATTTCAGCATAATCAATATCTTTCCTTTGTGAATATAATTTGACCACTAAACGTGCCTTGAACCTTCTTTTGTCATCTGGTTCAGTCTGGATTCTGAACACCCACTTGTTCAGCAAAGCTCTCTTCCCTGCAGGTAACTCAGTCTACATTCATGTGTCGTTCTTCTCAAGTGACCTCATCTCATCATCCATGGCTTGCTCTGACTTGATCGAATCCTCCACCTGTAGGGCCTCATCAAAAGACTTTGGTTCCCCCTCATCAGTCAGCAATAGATAGTGTAATGAAGGTGAATACCTATCTGGTGCCCTGATGGTTTTGGATGATCTCCTTAACACCTGCTCAAGTGTAACTTGCCCCACTTAAGATTCTTCAGTAAGAGTTGGTTGAGTATCTGCTTCGACATCTCTGTGTTACTCTTCTCCAACTCAAACTCAACTCCCACTTGCTTTGTAATCTCTAGAACCTTCTGCTCTCTGTCCTTGTACATGTTAGACTCATCAAATGGCACGTCACAATGTCTCAGGATCTTTCTTTTCTTGTCATCCCAAAACCTGTAGCCAAACAAATCAGAACCATAGCCTATGAAGTAACACTTCACAACCTTAACATCAAGCTTGTCTCTCTTTTCTGGATCAACATGAACATAAGCAGTGCAACTAAAAGTCCTCAAGTGTGAGTACTTGAGTTCTTTTCCTATCCACACATCCTGTGGAATCTTGAACCCTAAAGGAACTGATGGTCCCCTGTTGATCAAGTATGCAGCTATGCTCACAGCATCCGCCCAAAATGTTTTGGGCAGCCCAGAGTGTATCCTCATACTCCTTGCACGCTCATTCAATGTTCTGTTCATCCTCTCAGCAATTCCATTCTGCCTTGCCTTACCAGGAACTGTTCTCATCAATCTGATTCCCTCAGCTGCACAAAATGCCTGGAACTATGATTTGTCATACTCTCCTCTATTGTCAGACTATAGGCATTTGACTTTCAAACCGGTCTGATTCTCAACTTCAGCTTTCCACTTCTTGAGAGTTGCAAACACATCTGACTTATGCTTCAAGAAGTAAACCCATACTTTCCTGCTGAATTCATCAATGAAGGTAACATAGAATCTGGATCCTCCAAGTCATGATACTGGAGATGGTCCCCAAACATCTGTATGGACCATTTCCAACCGCACATTCTTTGGCTCTCTAGGAGTCTTTGTGAAGCTTACTCTTTTCTGTTTGCCCATAACACAGCTGTCGCAAAGACCGATATCAACAGACTTCAGACCCTTTAACGCTCCTTTTACAACCAGCATCTTCATTCCTTTAGCACTCATGTGTCCAAGTCTTCTGTGCCACAAACATGAACCAGAAGCACCTTCAGTAACAGCAGCCATGTTAATACACCCTGCAGTGGTGTACAAGGTTCCAGATTTGATGCTATGAGCTACTACCATAACACCTTTTTCTTGATCAACAGAGATCAGATTTTTCTTGATCCCAGGAATATATCTGACATCCTCCAATGTCCATTGGTTTCCCGAGGTGGTCTTTATGCAAACATCTCCCTTTCCTTCAATCTCTAAGGCTTTATTGTCAGCAAGATATACCTTTCCAAAATTTTCAAATTTGAAATTTTGGAACAACTCCTTGCTTGGAGACGAATGGAAAGATGCACCAGAATCCAAAATTCATGATTCAACCGGGTTGTTCACACTAAGGATTAGAGCATCCCCGATGTCCTCTGCTGAATTTACAGAATCATTGTCATTTCCAAATTTCTGATTCTGTTTCTTCTTTGGCTTTGTAAAGCTCGTCCGAAAGTGCCCTTTTTCTCCACAGTTTCAACAAGTCACGTTTGATCTGTTCGGGGATTTTCCTTGATTTTTTGATTTTGATAGACCATGTTGATTTTGGCCTTTCATCTTACTTCTCCCCCTTCGGTCAACGCTGAGAGCACTGCCCGATGAATCTCCCTCTTCTCGTTTGCGAATACTTTCGCTAAGAACAACATCATGGATTTCATCAAACTTCAGTTTCTCAGATCCACGAGAACTGCTAATCGCAGCAACAACAGTATCCCAAGACTCGGGCAGAGATGACATCAAAATCAACGCCTTAATTTCATCTTCGAAATTAATATCCACAGAATTGAGTTGACTCACAATCATATTGAACTCGTTTATATGATTAGAAACGGATCCATTCTCAGACATCTATAAATTGAACAATCTATGCATCAAATATACATTGTTCATCGCCGATAGTTTTTCATACATGTTTGACAGTGCCTTTAATAAACCGGACGTAGTCTTCTACTTCACGATGTTGAACGCCATGTTTCTTGACAAAGTCAACCGGATCAACCCTAGAGCCTGGCGATCCTTGAGTTTCCACTTCTCCTCCGTCATGGATTTCGGCTTCACCCCGGTAAACAATTCATGAAGATATTTCTGGTACAGATAATCTTCAATCTGCATCTTCCAGAAATTGAAATCGGATTAATCAAACTTCTCGATTCCAAGCTTTGAACTATCCATCTTCATTTATCGTGTTGAATCTCTTTAGCTCTGATATTAGTTGTTTGGATCGAATCCACACACACACACTTGATGAATAAATAACACAAGAATTTTAGAGAGAAAGAGATGAGGGATCTAGAGAGAGAAAGAGAGAAACTAATATTTCGTGGTAACACTCCGTGAGTAAACTTCCACGGCGGTGGGGTATATATATTAATAAATTAGAGTATTTTTTTTGTTACACAGAATAAATGGAGAATTAATAGTACAGCCTAAAATTTAGGTAGGGTCGCTGCCCCGAACCCCTCCTTCAGATGGGGGGCTCCCGCCCCCCATAACCCCTGGCAACCTCACCGCGGAGGTTAAACCGCGTAAATAGTTATATATATTAATCAGGCTACACAACCTAACAAATTGCTCATCTCTTCTTGTCGACGTAGGTCGATTGACCAAACTGCATTAAATATTTATATTTTATATATCTTATTTGACTTCTTACTCATGATTTTTCAGGATTTGTTTTGCTATCTTCCACATGACAACTGATTATTTCGACTCTAACCGTTTGTGTTATATAATACAAATTATAGTTGATAACTACAAATATCTTATATAATTCAACAACTGTCATATTATTTTTAAAAAATTATCGTCAAATGTTATTTTTTAAAATGTTTGAATAATTTTCACGCTAAAGACTAGCTTTCAGTAGGCGTTGGGGGTATATATTCTTCTTCTTCTTGGATTGAGATGGATAAGCCATGGCCTTCATTTAGAAATTTGTAGTTGCAAAATATGATTGTGAATCAACTTTGCAATGTGGGTGCCACTTTAATTTTTTTTTCTTGTAAAAGATAGCCTTATTATTGGCTGGATCAAAACGCCACTAAAATCTTTGAAAGAGCATAAATTCTATTTTACTACTTTTCCAACATGTCTACTTCCATCATTCTTGGGACAAATGTTTCCTAGTTAACTTGTCTACTTTCAATAAGGTTATCTTTTACTCCCTCACTCAACTTGACCATATTCTCAAAAAAAAAAATATATATATATTGTATTTTGGAAAAGAATAAATATATTGTATTTTAAAAAAGAATAGTCACTTGTTATCCTAGGGTAGATTTATAGATTAAACCTTTGTTTCAGTTTATGTGATTCAATTTTCCTTTTAGTTAATTCAGAAAAGAAAATATATTTTAAAATATTTATTTTATTTTTAATGAACTGATTATTAGGTATAAAAATATCAACCACTTATTTTAGACTAAAATTTTTAAAAGTCATTCTTTCTTAAATTTCATATCAAATCCAACTAACTCAAATAAAATGAAATAAAGAGAGTATTACGTATTATTATAAATATTGTTTTTTACTTTTATTGAAATTTTTTGAGTTGGAATTGTAGATAAGATAATATTTGATTATAATATTTACAAATAAATTATTTGTTTGAATATACTTTTCTTAAAGAAACATGAAATACGATTAAATATGGTTGTTTTCATAAAATAAAAAATTAGGGTAACATTTGTAAAAAGGGATATAGCAAAGTAAAAATAAGATTACCAGTGTTTTTTCAAATTTCAAATTATATTTAAAATTTTCATGACTTAACACTGATTTTTAAAAAAAAAAAAACTGAAGAAAATAAAAAAAAATTCATGGGCAAACAGGCCTAGTATTAATTGTTAAAGGAAAAATCTTTTTGGCAATAGTAAAATAATAGATTTCACCCTATGTTAATTTACTTTTTTTGAACGTTTTAATCCTTTTAATTTTAATATCTTTCAATTAAAAAAATTATTCTAAAATAAAAAATATTATAAACTTTTTAAATTTTTAATCAAATTTAGACCAAATTTTATGATCATTTATTTATAATTACCTCATTATTATTTTGGAGAGACACGTCTTACGAGGTGGTCTTGCTATATTGGAAAAATAATTCAGCTCAATTTTCACCTCATGAATCAACATTAATTGTAAATTTAAGAAGCATACACTTTACACTTGTATTATTTTTATTTGATTACATTCTTGTGGATATTATATTTCATGAGAAGTAGAACAAATTATTATAGGTAAAATCTCTATTTTTTAAAAAGCGCTTCACTATTGTACCATAATTTATAGCGAAAATATCGACCTTAGTTGAGCATCAAACAATTCTGTTCTAGTGTCCAAGGATAAGTCTGGTTCTTTTTTTCATTGGATACGGAGTTCACATTAAAGGCTCGATTAAATTCGAATTACGTATTGCAGGGTCTATTCGGAGGATGGCGCTTTCCCTATAGGATTTTCTCCATATTTTTTAAATCAATCTCGAGACCTCTGATTAAGGTTGAAACATTCTCACAACCTTAACACACGATTTTCTTCCTTCTTTCACTCCTTTAATCTCTCTCTAATTTCATTTCATAATCTCTCATCAGGTACAATTTTCATTCAATTTTGATTTACAAAAGCTTCTCTCTCCAATAAATCAAATTCAAACTACTTAATAGGTATAGTGTGTCTCCTCCATAGTCGTTTTCTTTAATTTTAGTTATTTTCTTCTTTATTTCCTGATACACTGGTCACCTCTATAGTCGTCGTCTTCAATTTTATTTTTCTTCTTCTTTATTTCCTGATACATACAAATTATGATCCTTATTTTAGTATTGATATTACTCAACTAGTGGAAGAAGGATGCATCTAGGACTTCTAAATAAACTGTGAAAAAAACAGTCAAAAAGACGGAAAAAATAAAACTACTAGTGGCTTTGGTAAGGACATTGGATCGAGATCCATGGATGACGTCTATGTTAAGTTTAAAAACAAAAAGATACAAGAGTAAATGTAGCAAAAAATGGATGTATAGTTATTTATCTTCTAAAGTGAATGTTGAGAAGGAGAAGTCAAAATAAATCAGATTGTTGATTTTCTTTCTCGATTTTTCTTGTTCATCTTTTTCTGATATATATTGGTTCAAATTTTTAATGTATCCTGTTGTTTTGTTTCTTAAGTTAATGTAGAATACCTTCATTTTAACATTATGATACGTTACAATCCATCATGTACAATGTATCGTGTTTGAATATGTAACGACCCGTTTAGTCGTTTTGAGCAGCAGATTTTATTTCTGGAAAAACTGGCCAAGACTATAGACACCCCGACGGACCGTCACAGGCACGACGGTCCGTCACAGAGGTTTCGTTTCAAAACACTTAGAATTTCAGAAATTGGAGTGCGAAAATCGACTCTCAACATCGTACGGAGTGGCGGGGCGGACCGTCACAGGTGTGACGGACCGTCCACGATGCCGTGATGAAATTGATCCTCGGCGATCCACGGCGACTGTGTGACGGACCGTCGCACTCACGACGGCCCATCACAGGTCGCACAGTCCCAGTCAGAATCGGATTTCTTTCCACGTTTTAAGGGACGTTTTGGACTATTCTTTCCTTAATTATAAAGTTTGAGGGTTAATATTAATAAATCTAATTACTTGGGGGTTAAAATAGGTAACCTTAAGTTAATTAGTGGGTCATTATTACCATCTTTCATTCCTAAATTATATAGAATTAGGGTAAAAGAAAGAGGGTTTGAATAAGAAAAAGAAAAGAACAGAAAGAGAGATAGATTGATCGATTGAGAGAGAGAGAGTCGAACGAGGAAGAAGAATATCAAAGCTTGGGAAATTGCTTGTTGATTCCAATTCTTCGGTGGAGGTAGGTTATGGTTTTCATGCTATTCGTAGTAAACTCTTAATAGCGAATGATATATGTTAGTAGTATTGTAAAACCCTTCTATATGCTTAATTGTATGCTTAATTGTATGCTTGCATGAATGATGTGATTATGTAATTATGAATAAATAAGCATGATGAAGCTATTGAATCCCAAATCTTGAAAGAAACTTCAATCTACTTGTTAATGATAAGGTCTTGGTATAAAAGAAGGCTTGATGAATTAAAGTAATGGGATTGATGATGCCTTGGTATAGAAGGCTTGATGAGCGGATATAATGAGAATTAGTGGATCGGAGTGTCACGTTCCGACACATAGTATTAGTGGGACGGGTGTCACGAACCGACCGCGTAGAATTAGGGGATCGGGTGTCGCGTGCGACACACGTATAGGGGATCGGGTGTCACGTTCCGACACGTATAGGGGATCGGAGTGTCGCGTTCGACACATAGTATTAGTGGATCGAGTGTCACGCCCGACACATAGTATTAGTGGGATGGGTGTCACGAACCGACACGTGGAATTGGGATCGGAGTGTCACGCATCGGACACATATAGGATCGGAGTGTCACGTTACGACACATATGGGGATCGGAGTGTCACGTTCCGACACATATAGGGGATCGAGTGTCACGCCCGACACATATAGGATCGAAGTGTCACGCCCGACACATGTAGGGGATCGGAGTGTCACGCATCGGACACGAGGAAGAAAGATAATGAATCTTGAAGATGAGAATATACTCAACCTAATGAACTTAATTCCCAAACGAGTATGGTATTGAGGCTTGAGTCCTCGAGGATGAATTTGGTGATATTTATTGATGATTAATACTTGTTCTTTACATGTTGAGTATTGTAGTTGATTTACATTATTTACGATATATCTTGTTCCCTATTTTGAGTTAGCCGATGATATCTACTCGATGCGTGTGGTTATCTTGACCCCTACTTTTATGTTTTCTTCTTTGTTATTTGTGTAATCGCAAAGAACGATCCGTCAACTTCAACTCAATGGCAGATCTAGCCGCCTTCACTTTATCGGAAATTCAAAGAGCTAATGCGTCTAGCTTGGACTGGGTTTTCTTCTTCAAGTCTTGATGCCTTGAACTTCCGGCATGGACTAGCTTTTTAGTTATTTGTTCTTAGACATTCCTAGTTTAGTAATTTGAGATAGATGTTCTTGTGATGATGACTTTTAGATTTTGGGGATAATAATAATAGTTTGAATTGTTTTATTAATGAGTTAAGTCTTCCGCATTATTTTCTGTTGTTATATATTGAAATGATAAGGGTTAAATTGGTTGGTTCGCTCACATAGGAGGGTAAATGTGGGTGCCAGTCGCGGCCCGGATTTGGGTCGTGACAAACTTGGTATCAGAGCATTAGGTTCGTTGGTCTCATCACACAAGAACAGGTCTAGTAGGGTCTTAAGGAACGGTAGGGGGACGCGTTTACGTGTGGTTGAGAGGCTATAAGACGTTAGGAAAATTTCACTCTTTCATTCTTCCTTTCGTGCTACTACTTGAGTCCAATCGTATCTAGGCGATACGACCGTATCCGACCATCTTCACTCTCTTTCGCGGATGGTTAGAACTAGAGCAACGATAACACCAACATCAAGACCGGCAGACAGGTGCGTCTGAGCGACCACCGGGTCAGAGCTCATAAGAACAATGGCAAGAGGCCGTGGTAGAGGTCGTGGGAGGGCGTCCTCTGAGGAAGAGGACGAGCACCTAGCCCATCCGATACTAGAGGCGGTGACTCCTCCACCGATCAAGAGGTGATAAGAGAGGGTGAGGAAGGAGAATGAACAAGCGCAACATGAGGAATTGCCACCCCAACCTACCCCAGAGATGATCAATCGTGTTCTCGCTTATCTTAGCGGGTTATCCGATCACGGTCGAGCACCTCCAGTGGTTTCTGCACCAACACCTCCGGTTTGAGAGGTACGACACGCGGCTACTATGGCTCCCCGCATGGATGCCTCGTCGAGATAGGCACATTTCCGTCTGACCATCGGACCGGTAATGACAAACGATCAACACGAACTTTTCAAGAAGTTCTCAAATTGAAACCTCCGGTTTTCAAGGGTGCGAGAATCTGAAGATGCTTATGATTTTCCTGGTTGATTGTCATGAGCTACTACACAAGATGGGGATAGTAGAACGGTTTGGTGTTGAGTTCGTAAGCTATCGCTTCAAGGAACGCCAAAATGTGGTGGCGATCACATGTCGAGTGTCAACCGACAGAGGCCACACCCATGACTTGGGCATCCTTCTACTCTGTTTATGGAGAAGTATATCCCAAGGACTTTGAGAGATAGAAAAAGGGATGAGTTCTTGAGTCTCGAGCAAGGTAGGATGACGGTTAATGCTTATGAGGCTAAGTTTCGTGCACTATCCAGATATGCCACTCAACTTTGTTTCATCCACAAGAGCGGATTCACGGTTTGTGAAGGGTTGAGATCGAGTTGCGGATTTCGCCTTACAGTAGCGGCAACGGCAAAATCCTTCCAAGAGGTGGTAGACTTTGTGATAGAGGTGGAAGGAGTGAAGCCACATGACTTCACCACAACTTCGACATCAAAAAGGTTTCGAAGGGGAGGTGAGTTTAATAGTTCGTATACTAGAGGGCCAGACTTCCTGAGGCTACTCGGTTCGACCAATTCGGTCTTCACTACAGATCAGTAGTTGGGGACCACCTCAGATCGGTCAACACTTCTCCGAGAGACCTATGCTTGACTGCAGAGAGTGTTATGGATGTGGGGAAGCTGGACATATTAGGAGGAATTGTCCCAAACAGTTATAGACCCCAATAGCTAGAGGTAGAGGTGGTCATGGTAGAGGCCGTTATTCGGAGGGCGTGGTGGTCGAGGTAATGGTGGTCACCAAAATGGCAGAGGTGATGGGCAACCGGAGCCACTACATCACAACATGGTAGGGCAAATGACAGACGAGCGATAGGGCCCATTGTTACGCTTTCACTGGGCGGTGCAGGCGGAGGCATCGATGCTATCATCACAGTAATCTTTTGGTTTGTGATTGCATGGCTTCGTATTGTTTGATCCTGGATCCACATTTTCTTATGTATCTTCCTCATTTGCTAATGGTCTAAATTTACATTGTGAATTACTTGATATGCCTATTCGTGTTTCTACTCAGGTGGGTAGTCAGTGATAGTTGAAAAAGTGTATAGGTCTTGTTTGGTGACTTTTGTGGGGAGCAACACTTATGTAGATTTGGTTATTCTAGAAATGGTTGACTTTGATGTAATTCTGGGTATGACTTGGCTTTCTCCGAATTTTGCGATCTTGGATTGTAATGCTAAAACGGTGACGTTAGCCAAGCCTGGGACAGATCCGTTAGTGTGGGAGGGTGACTACATTTCCAATCCGGTGCGTATCATATCCTTTCTTCGTGCTAAGAAAATGGTTAGTAAAGGGTGTTTAGCTTTCTTGGCCCATCTCAAGGATGACACTACCCAAGTACCTTCGATTGAGTCGGTTTCGGTATTCTGTGAGTTTTTGGATGTGTTCCCTGCAGATCTTCCTGGTATGCCACCAGATAGGGATATTGACTTCTGTATTGATCTTGAAGCAGGAATTTTCGCCCCATTTCTATACCCCCATAGAATGGCTCCCGCGAGTTAAGAGAGTTAAAGGCACAACTTCAAGAGTTATTGAACAAAGGCTTCATTAGACCAAGTGCATCCCCTTGTGCTCAGGTTTTGTTTGTGAAGAAGAAGGATGGGAGTTTTCGGATGTGCATAGACTACGCATAACCGAATAAGGTAACTATTAAGAACAAGTATCCTCTTCCTCGCATTGATGACTTGTTCGATCAACTACAAGCGTGCTTGTGTCTTCTAAGATTGACTTGAGATCCGGTTATCATCAATTGAAAATACGAGCAACGGATGTGCCAAAGACCGCTTTTCGAACGAGGTATGGGCATTACGAATTTGTAGTGATGTCTTTTGGTCTTACGAATGCCCCTGCTGCGTTCATGAGCTTGATGAACGGGATCTTTAAGCCATATTTGGACCTTTTCGTGATCGTATTTATTGATTATATATTGGTATACTCGAAGAGCAAGAAGGAACATGAAGAGCATTTGAGAATGGTATTGGAAATGTTGAGGCAGAAAAATCTTTACGCCAAGTTCTCTAAGTGTGAGTTTTGGCTAGATGCGGTGTCCTTCTTGGGGCACGTGGTTTCTAAGGAAGGAGTGATGGTGGATCCTTCTAAGATTGAGACAGTGAAGAATTGGGTAAGACCCACTAATGTGTCAGAAATAAGGAGCTTTGTTGGGTTAGCTAGCTACTACCGATTCGTCGAGGATTCTCTTCTATTGCTTCTCAATTGTGAACTTGACTAAGCGAGAATGTTCCCTTTGTATGGTCGGATGAATGTGAGGAAAGCTTTCGTGCTTAAGACTTTGTTGACTACCGCACCAATTCTTACTTTGCCGAGAGGGTAAAAACTTCATTGTTTATTGTGATGCATCATATTCTGGGTTGGGTGCAGTACTAATGCAAGAGAAGAATGTGATTGCGTATGCTTCGAGGCAATTAAAAGTGCATGAACGTAACTATCCAACTCATGATTTGGAATTGGCCGCGGTAGTATTTGCATTAAAGCAATGGAGACACTATTTATATGGGGTTAAGTGTGAGGTCTACACGGATCATCGTAGCCTTCAGTATGTCTTCACTCAGAAAGATTTGAACTTAAGACAGAGGAGATGGATGGAGTTACTAAAGGACTACGATATCACTATCTTGTATCATCCGGGGAAGGCGAATGTTGTAGCGGATGCTTTAAGTAGAAAGCGGGAAGCATGGGAAGTCTAGCTCACTTGCAAGCTTCTAGACGCCCGTTGGCTAGAGAGGTTCAGACTCTGGCTAACGACTTGATGAGGTTAGAAATAAATGAGAAGGGAGGATTGTTAGCTTGTGTGGAGGCAAGATCCTCCTTCCTTGACAAGATTAAGGGAAAACAGTTTGATGATGAGAAACTAAGGCGAATCCAAGATAAAGTATTGCAAGGAGAGGCCAAAGAAGCGACAATCGATGAAGAAGGTGTTTTGAGAATCAAGGGAAGGGTATGTGTACCCCGCGTCGATGATTTGATCAACACTATTCTGACAGAGGCTCATAGTTCAAAGTATTCTATACATCCGGGTGCGACCAAGATGTACCGTGACCTCAAGCAACACTTTTGGTGGAGTAGAATGAAGCGTGATATTGTTGACTTTATCGCTAAATGTCCAAATTGTCAACAAGTAAAGTATGAACACCAAAGGCCCCGAGGAACACTTCAGAGAATGCCCATTCCTGAATGGAAGTGGGAGAGAATCGCAATGGACTTTGTGGTTGGTCTTCCAAAGACATTGGGTAAGTATGACTCTATTTGGGTGATTGTTGATAGGTTAACTAAGTCTGCTCATTTCATTCCGGTCAAGGTGACTTACAATGCAGAGAAGTTAGCCAAGATCTATATCTCGTAAATCGCTCGATTGCATGGGGTTCCACTATCCATCATATCGGATAAGTACGCAGCTTTACTTCTAAGTTTTGGAAAACATTGCATGCGGAATTGGGTACTAGGTTGGACCTTAGTGCTTGCATTCCATCCTCAGGACAGATGGTCAGTCTGAACGAACGATTCAAGTGTTGGAGGATATGCTTCGCGCATGCGTGATAGAGTTTGGCGGCCATTGGGATAGCTTCTTACCTTTGGCAGAGTTTTCCTACAATAATAGCTATCACTCAAGCATTGATATGGCCCCATTTGAAGCATTGTATGGGAGGAGATGTAGATCTCCCATTGGTTGGTTTGATGCATTCGAGGTTAGACCTTGGGGTACTGATCTCTTGAGGGAGTCAATAGAGAAAGTGAAGTCTATTCAAGAAAAGCTTCTAGCGGCGCAAAGTAGACAAAAAGAATATGCAGATCGAAAGGTTAGAGACTTGGAGTTCATGGAGGGTGAACAAGTCTTGTTGAAGGTTTCACCTATGAAAGGGGTGATGCGGTTTGGCAAAAGAGGTAAGCTAAGTCCAAGGTATATTGGACCAATTGAGGTACTAAAGCGAGTAGGGAGGTGGCTTATGAATTAGCCTTGCCCAGGGTCGTCCTGAGTACATCCCAGATTTCATGTGTCCATGTTGAAAAGATACCATGGAGATGGAAACTACATCATCCGTTGGGATTCAGTTTTACTTGATGAGAACTTGTCATATGAGGAGGAGCCTGTTGCTATATTAGATAGGGAGGTTCGCAAGTTGAGGTCGAGAGAAATTGCATCCATCAAAGTTCAATGGAAGAATCGACCCGTTGAAGAGGCTACTTGGGAGAAGGAGGCAGATATGCAAGAAAAATACCCACATCTGTTTACATATTCAGGTACTCCTTTTCGCCATTGTTTTTCTTCTTTTGATCGTTCGGGGACGAACGATGGGTAAATTGGTATCTATTGTAACGACCCGTTTAGTCGTTTTGAGCAGCAGATTTTATTTCTGGAAAAACTGGCCAAGACTACAGACACCCCGACGGACCGTCACAGCACGACGGTCCGTCATGCAGGTTTCGTTTCAAAACACTTAGAATTTCGGAATTGGGTAATCAAAATCGACTCTCTGAACATCGTAGCGGAGTGGCGGGGCCGGACCGTCACAGTGTGACGGACCGTCCCGATGCCCGTGATGAAATTGATCCTCGACCGTCCACGACGACACGTGTGACGGACCGTCGCCTACGCGACGGCCCGTCACAGTCGCCGATCCCGATCGAATCGGATTTCTTTCCACGTTTTAAGGGCGTTTTGGACTATTCTTTCCTTAATTATAAAGTTTGAGGGTTAATATTAATAAATCTAATTACTTGGGGTTAAAATAGGTAACCTTAAGTTAATTAGTGGTCATTATTACCATCTTTCATTCCTAAATTATATAGAATTAGGGTAAAAGAAAGAGGGTATGAATAAGAAAAAGAAAAGAACAGAAAGAGAGATAGATTGATCGATTGAGAGAGAGAGAGAGTCGAACTAGGAAGAAGAATATCAAAGCTTGGGAAATTGCTTGTTGATTCCAATTCTTCGGTGGAGGTAGGTTATGGTTTTCATGCTATTCGTAGTAAACTCTTAATAGCGAATGATATATGTTAGTAGTATTGTAAACCCTTCTATATGCTTAATTGTATGCTTAATTGTATGCTTGCATGAATGATGTGATTATGTAATTATGAATAAATAAGCATGATGAAGCTATTGAATCCCAAATCTTGAAAGAAACTTCAATCTACTTGTTAATGATAAGGTCTTGGTATAAAAGAAGGCTTGATGAATTAAAGTAATGGGATTGATGATGCCTTGGTATAGAGAAGGCTTGATGACCGGATATAATGAGAATTAGTGGATCGGANNGTCACNTNCCNACNCATAGNNTTAGTGGGGACGGGTGTCACGAACCGACACGTAGAATTAGGGGATCNNNGTGTCACGTACCGACACATATAGGGGATCGGAGTGTCACGTTCCGACACATATAGGGGATCGGAGTGTCACGTTCCGACACATAGTATTAGTGGATCGGAGTGTCACGTTCCGACACATAGTATTAGTGGGACGGGTGTCACGAACCGACACGTAGAATTAGGGAATCGGAGTGTCACGTACCGACACATATAGGGGATCGGAGAGTCACGTTCCGACACATATAGGGGATCGGAGTGTCACGTTCCGACACATATAGGGGATCGGAGTGTCACGTTCTGACACATATAGGGGATCGGAGTGTCACGTTCCGACACATGTAGGGGATCGGAGTGTCACGTACCGACACAAGAGGAAGAAAGATAATGAATCTTGAAAGATGAGAATATACTCAACCTAATGAACTTATTTCCCAAACGAGTATGGTATTGAGGCTTGAGTCCTCAAGGATGAATTTGGTGATATTTATTGATGATTAATACTTGTTGCTGCTACATGTTGAGTATTGTAGTTGATTTACATTATTTCTGATATATACTGTTCCCTATTTTGAGTTAGCCGATGATATCTACTCAAGACGCGTGTGGTTGTACCGACTTCCTACTTTTATGTTTTCTTCTTTGTTATTTGTGTAATGCAGCAAACGATCCGTCAACTTCAACTCAACAGCAGATCTAGCCAGTCTTCACTTTATCGGAAATTCAGGGTGAGCTAATGCGTCTAGCTTGGACTGGGTTTTCTTCTTCAAGTCTTGATGCCTTGAACTTCCGGCATGGACTAGCTTTTTAGTTATTTGTTCTTAGACATTTCTAGTTTAGTAATTTGAGATAGATGTTCTTGTGATGATGACTTCCAGATTTTGGGGATAATAATAATAGTTTGAATTGTTTTATTAATGAGTTAAGTCTTCCGCATTATTTTCTGTTGTTATATATTGAAATGATAAGGGTTAAATTGGTTGGTTCGCTCACATAGGAGGGTAAATGTGGGTGCCAGTCGCGGCCCGGATTTGGGTCGTGACAGAATACTAAATTATCTTATGGTTATAGTCTGGTATATATTAACTTATTTTTAATGTATCTAGTTAACTTTGTTTCTCAATTTAATGTATAACGTCTTTTTTCAACATTACTATACATTATAATTTTATCATGCACAATATATCGTGTTCAAATATTAGTTTTGATACATAAACTTAATTAGTTTTATACTTGAATCAAAACTTCTACCAAATGTATCATGTATCTAAGTGTTGCTATGTATCTTCTATCCTGTTCAAATTTTGAAGGATATGTATCTATACACAATACATGATACATTACAGGGTCAAACAAGTATGTATTAGATTCATAAGTGGTGATACGTAAATGTTATTATCAAAAGTTTGTTTAGTTGAGGCAAACTGTGAAGATCTTAAAGATCATCTACACAATATTTTGTCATTTAAATAGTGCTAATATCAAATACACTTTTATTATACACAACTGTACAAATTATGTGTTAGATACACAATTTTATGGAACACAATATTACATCTATTAAACCTTATAACTGATACACAACATTCTATACTTACATGAACAAATGCACAATTTTTTTAATCATGATACGTAATTTGAATTTATACTAATGGTATCTGATACGTAGCAATTACCACAAGGTAATGTATCGATCTCAAACCTAACATCTTATGGACAACAATTACTTATTTAATGTATCTAGTAGAAATACAACACTTATTAATTTAATTAAACGAGATATGTAAATTATAATGTATTTATTAATCTATCGATATTGGAAACAAAATTCAAATGATGATTACGCAACATTATAAAAGGTATGAATGATCTATCAAATCTATATGCATCTCATTAGCCTTTGTGTTTGTCGTATCAATGAATAATGAATACATTGAAAATCTGAACTCTTATTTCTTTACCTCAACGATGTATTAAATCTTCAAATTTTTTAACAACTCATCGATCTTTAATTCAACTGCAATGGTTGATTTGAGATTCACGAATAAATTTTTGACCAACAATAATTTAATAACTTTTGTATTGTTCATACCTCACCTCACTTTCTTAGATTTCGAAATGTCTCGACAAGATCAACATGTTCATGTTGTATCAATACAATTTATCGACAAGTTTAATTCAAAAAATTGAGATTTTTTAGAAATAATCTGAAGAAGAATTTTATGGGATACATTAACTAGATTTTAATATATTTTGAAATACAAATAGAAATGGTTAGTAGCTTCATTGATCATCTCCTACTTTGGTGCCCACAATCGAGATGGGATGAAGAGGAGGCCGATCAACATAATCAATATTTTCCTGTGATTTCCTTCTACTATATATCGATTTTCCAAATTTTTCTCATCTCATCGATATAGTGCAATGGTAGATTTGAGATTTACAAAAAATTATTTATCCAACTACTATTCATTATGCATTATCAAGTTTTTGGCGAATTTAGATCTAATTTGAATGATTATTTGTTGAATTTGTTGATTCTGAAAGGATTTGCATCTGATTGAATATTTGAAAGAAAATTGATGGCAGAAAATTTAAATTTTGAATTGATTGAAATTGTTACCATTTGGGAGAGATCGACAGCCAATTGATTAGCGTGATTTGAAAAACTCACATTTAAAATGGATTCTCTTTCCTTTTAAAGTGTAACTGAATTTATGTAATGTATCGAAATTAATGTATCCAACTCCTTTGCTATGTACCCGGATAACACTTATTTTGAGGGATTTTTGTAAATTAAAAAATAGTAGGGATCAAATGTAATTTTAAGTCATTACTCTATGGGACTTAGGTAAGCTATGCTTAACTAAAAAGTTTAGTAAAATATTTTTATTTTATTTATGAATAATATATAAATAATTATAAAATTTATATATCTAATTTCTCAATTCAATTTGGTTATTTTTACAATTTGTTTTTAGTAAAATCAAAATCAAACTAAATAGTATCGATTTTTAAAATTTAAAATTAAATTAAGCTAAATAAAATATTAGTTTCTTTAGTCGATTTGATTCAAATTGTGATTCGATTTGATTTTTTAACCGTGATTATGAACCGCCAGTTACAACTTGCATGTGTTATATATATATATATATATATATGCATTGCGCTATTTGGAAAATAATTGTGAACTAATAAAATCGTTATATATTCCATATGTAGGAAGTTTTATAGATTTATGTCATACATTTATTTGGAACTTTATTTTGCAGGCAAAATTCAAATTTTGTGTTGTGACCCTAATAACTTTATTTTTCTCCTTCACAACTCCTATCGAAATTGCAATAGGATTAGCAATAACAAATGGATACGATGAAAACAATCGAAAAGCTCTCATTCTAGAAGAAATATTTAATTTGGCTTTAACTGACATCTTGATTTACATGTCACTTGTTGATTTTTTAGCTGTCGATTTTATGTATCGAAGAATGCAAAGCAATGGAGAACTTCAATTAGGGGCTCATACTTCACTTCTTCTGGGTGTTGGCCTCATGTCTTTCATAGTCGTGTGGGTTTGATCTAGCACAATCATTGTCAATTTCACTTTTTTTTTTGTCTTTTACTTTCAATGTATCTTCTTTAGGTAGTTAACTTAGATATAAACATAAGACTGTAAATCTTTTTATATAGAAAAAATAATGACGTCAAAGCTTGCATGATTATAGAACCTTATTACCAACATATATTTGGGTGTAAATATTAGCTCATAAATATTTTGAATTTGATTTTGCAACATCTTCATGGAAAATTTAGTAGGGAGTTGAGAGAACAATATGTGGAGACTCACCATTTTTACGGTATTTTTGGGTATTTAAGAGTCATTTTACGGAAACTAAGGGATTTTCTCAGTTTATTGTAAGTATTAGCGCATAAATATTTTGGTAATATGTCTTTCACTCGATTTTTTTCCCGAACCTTTATAAAATACTCTATAGGGAGTTAGGGGAGAAGTGCGTGAAGCCTCACCATTTTTACAACATTTTTTAACACTTGAGAGTCATTTTATAAGAATTAGGCGATTTTCTTAATTTTTCGTGTGTGTTAGACCAATAATATATTGGTGATATGACTTTTGGAAGAATTCTTTTTTAAAATGTTTGTGGAACCCTCCATAGAGAGTTGATCAAGCAATATGTGAACTCTCGCCATTATTACAATATTTTGGTGCATTTAGGAGTAATTTTACAAGAATTAAGCGATTTTTCTGTTATTTTGCACATGACTATTCAGGTGATATGCCTTTTAGATAATTTTTGTGCAAACCTTAACGGAATCCTCCGTAGAGAGTAGTATATGAAATCTCACCATTTTACGATAATTTTGTACATTTTTACAAGAATTAGACAGTTTTCTAAACTTTTCGTATGTATCAGCGCATGAATATTTTTGTGACATGACTTCTGATTGATTTTTTTTTGGCAAAACCTTTATGGATCACTCCGTAAGAAGTTGATGGAGTAGATCGTGAAACCGCACCATTTAGGATATTTTTGGCATTTGAGAGCCCCTTTTTTACATGAACAAGGCATTTTTCTGAGTGCTTTGTGTGTATTAGCTGTAACACCCCGTATCTAAAATAGATAAAAAAAAAAACAATTTTTCAGAAAATTTGCAGGTGCATCGATGTTTTCCATCCACGGGCCGTAGCCTGACCCACGGTCCGTATTGCACAGCCGTCGATGGAGTCAGAAACCCCAAATCTCAGCCCAGGAAAATTTGACAAAGTGTCGAACGACGGACAGACCTACGGTTTATAGGTCAGACTATTGTCGTAGTCTGCGTCCTTTGAGCAACACCCCATTTACCTACTCTTTGACAAGAACCACGATTGACCAGCACAGTCCATAGATGGACCTACGGACCGTAGGTGGAAATTAACAGATAGTTAGGGGGAAAATACAGTTGGGTCAATTTCAATTGATATAAACTCTTAGCATAAAATTAATTAAATATCCTATGACATACCCACAGATAGATAATTGAATTAGCTTTTCATAGCCACCGATCTTTCTAAAATCAGACCTCCGAGTAAAAAGTTATGTCCGTTTTAGTAAAGACATGTCGAACATGCCCAACCTATGGACCTAAACGACGGACCGTCAGTCAAGGTCATCGTTTAGTCTGACAACAATTAACTCAGGGGTTTTTTGGTATTTTTTCACTTCATTTAAACCCTAAGATATATCGTTTTGATCATAAATCATTATATTTTAGTCAGTTTAAGCCTAGAAACTGTAACAACCTAAAATGGCTATGCTAAGTAATGCTTAATGTATCTAGTACGCCTACGATTAGACCGGGTTCACACAGATTGATGCGCGCAGAACCAGACCTCTGAATCCTTGCAACAGCCAAGTCAACCAACTTGGTGAGTTAGTTGAGCCAGGAAAGGTTGGATCCAGCCATGTAGGGCACACAAATAAGAAGATCTAGCCGGATGAGTCTTAACCGGACTTAAAAAGGGGTAATCTTAAGTTTGACGGGTCTAGGGGTAAAATAATCTTTTTTTCAGGCTAAGGGTAGAATTGTAATTACCCTAAATATTTAATGAATTAATTAATTAATATGGTAGAGGGGCAATTTGTCTAGAAAGGGCCGAAATTGACCCTTTGAGCGAAATCTTGCTCCACCCGGATTGGAGCCTTGGTGAGAGCAATGATTTAATTTGATTTATTTTATATAGTGGATTAATTTAATTAATTAATATTTAATTGCTGATTTAAGAGAAAAAAATCAGATTTTTATTTATTAATTAAAGATAATCCTAATTTGACTAAGTCTCTCCCTAATTTCCTAATCCTAAGTTAACACTCTCACACGTTTCTCACCACTTATCTCTCACTCAACAAGAGAACACGAGCAGAGCGTCAATACAAAAGTTCATCAAGAACTTGAAAGCTAAAAACTCAAAAGTAAAACAAGCTTAAAAAGAAAGGTAAAAATCAATTTCTCGACGGATTTTGCTTGTGGTTTTGGTGGTGAGATGTTGGCTTAGTGGGGAAATAGACAGCACGTTGAATCACTTTTGAACAACTTCAGGTATGGGTTTTCTTTTTTCTTGGTCCTTTTCCCAAGAGACCCTTAAGGTTCAATTTAATCGCAATTGAAAAACTAAGGTTGTCCCTGTTGCAATCCCCTATCATTTGATCCTTTAAAATATTCAAAGCATCTGTTGGTATGTATTTGAATATTATGTAAGGAATGAAAGATGTATTTCGAAAAAGTGTATCAAGTTAACTGTTTGAGCATGTGCGTGCTGTAAATTAACTATGTTGTTGCCTGAAATTTGTATGTTAAAAATGTTGTGTTTCAAGTGTATGAAAATGTTAAAAATGTGATGTTCATATAAGTTTAATGTTGCTGATTAAATGTCACCCGAAATACTCCAAGAATCAACATACAAACTTGAGAGAAAGATGGACTGAAAGAGACCAAATTTTCAGATTGTTGGAAATTGTTGGTTTCGGCCTAAGATTGGAAAAATGAGCTATGTTTAAAAAAAATATGAGGTCATTGGGGATTGAACCCAAGACCTCACCAAATGCATTTTACATAAAAATTTCATGAGAAAAACGAAAAGAAAATTAAATGTGGTGAGTGGGGATTCAACCCATAACCTCTTGAATAGATGAGAGCGTTAGGAGAAAAAATAAAGAAGAAAATAAAATGAGGTGAGTGGGGATTGAACCCACAACCTCCTGGACAAGTGAGAAAGATAAGAGAAAAATTAAGAGAAAAAGAATGAGCTTGTGGGGGATTGATCTCACAATCTCCTTGTCTTAAACGAGAAAGAGAAAAGGGAAAAGAAAGAAAATGATATGGGGGTGATGGGATCGAACTAGGATTCTCCAAATCTGAAAAATGCAATTATCAAGTTTTATATAAGATTAAGTGTTGCTCAATGGATTCGAAATCGGGTTCCCTTACCCAAATTCCGTATTGACACATAAGTCTTACGTGATTAAATAATTAATTAATGCTGCCTATAGGAATCAAATTGAGACCTTGGCATACTTACAAGATGCATAAGTCTTGTACGACATAATCTTGGGCAATATGAATCACTTAATCGAATTATGAATGAAGCCTCATGTCTTGTGTGTGTGGACTCATAAGTCCAACATACGTTTATAAAGTAAGTGAACTAAGATGTTATGTGATGAATGATGAGACCCCAGAAGGATTAAATAAGAGTGTGAAACACACTAAAAGGCCAAGTGCATTGACATATGATGAAATGAACATTCACGTAAAAAAAAGGAGTGAGTAATTATGAAGGGCAAGTGTGCTAAGACAAATGAATGTGGTGACAACATGATAAGAGGCTAATGTGAAATATGAGATCAATTTCAAATGAGCCTAAGTAAATGTTACAAAAACATACTCACCTATGAGAGTGTAAAGTTAATGAAGAGACCAGTCTCTATGAACAATCTAATGAAAGTATTAAAGTTAATGCATACTTAATACTAATGATGAGATGAGAAATCATCTAATGAGCAATGATGCCCTCGTGCTAGAAGTCAGCTTCTAGATGTATGAGATGAATGTAATGGAACTTTATGCTGAGCACCGATAGGCTAGCTATGAGTGGCGATTCCTTTTTTAGGGAAGGAAGAGGTTCGTGTAATTCTCGTGAGATAAGACTGTCCATCCAGACGGGTATTTGTCTCCTTATATCCCTAGTCTTTGAACCTATGCAGCTAACATAGGGATCTAGCAGGGTTTAATCCCCTATATACGCTAGCATATTTTTGGTTTCACTTTAGCCGTTGATTCCACCTCTTTTTAGTGTGGGGTAGACATAGAATTTCATGGAGCTCACATGATCTATGTCGGTTAAAGTTAAAGTTCCCAAAGAAAGAATGAGGCTAGCCTTATGTAATGCATACAATGAAATGAAAGATACCAAAGGTGTTTGGTTAGGATAATCAAAAGGTGAACTAGACTTATGCAGTGACACTAGGTCATTCTTAGTCTTTGCACAGTGAACCAAATGAGAGTCTTAAATTACTTCCTAGGTATAACTGGTGTTTACACTAGCCTATGAATGAAATGAAGTACGTATGAATGAAGAAGTAGACTCTGTGTTTGCTAAAGAAGGCTCCCTAGTTGGGGTTCCATATGTTGAGCCCTCATTTTGGGAAGTCCTGATGTTAAGTCAATGATTCCAAGGTCTCATGGCATATGAACGAAGGAAATGAAATATGATATGTGATATATGCAATATGTTATGTGTTATATGCAATATGTTATGTGCTGTGTGCAATATGATACGTATGATGATGCATGTTACTCTTATGACATGACTTTCCTAATCTGATTTCTGCAAGTCCACTGACTTGACTTTCCATAACTCATATCGTTAGAAGTGAGTTTTTCTAAATCATGCATGTATGTGGTGTGTTCTTGCATATACCCATACTTAGTACAAGTGTGTACTAATTCCATACATTTATCTACTTTTAGGTGCAGGTGCATCTGGACGTTAGAGCTTACGAGTCGACGCAGAAGTTATCCGAACGTAGAGCTTTCATCCGAATTTGGTAGGCCCTCATGCTTTAGAGGATGCTTACTGGTTTATTCTAGCGTAGACGTAGGCATGAGCTAGTGGAGTATGTTCCACTAGCGTTTCTTTTGTATTTACTTTCAGACATTGTATTTATTGGTGCCATTTTGGCAACTCTATATTTATGATTATATCTTTCATTTGATTATCTTGATTTAGATTTTTGTTGTGAACGCTTATGAGTTTACGTAGATAGTATTATGCAAGATCAAAGTTTTCCAATATAAAGTTTAACTAAACAAAAGTTTAAATTTTTCGCTAATATTAATCTAGATGAAGTAACGATGACGTGTGTAGGATTGTCTGCGATCTCTGAGAGGTCAACGACACTGGTCTCGTCTGGGTCTAGATTCCTGTCGTAACAGAAACATAACTAAAACTTACCTAAGTCAAATCATTAATAAAAAACTTAGAAAATTAGATGCAAAAAAAAAAGAGAAAAAGGTTTAAAACCCTAATTCAAGAACGCAGCAAGATTCCATCAGTTCCAACCCCGAAATCTAGATATTTCTCCGTGGATTTCATCACCAATTATGTGGGATTTCACTAGTGGGTTCCTTTCACACATTAGGTCCCTAGTTTTCAGTCAGATTATTGATTTCTATATCATGATTAGACCTAGATTTTCTAGAACTTCAACAGAACTTCATGAATTAATTAAATATATATTCCAAATCAGATTTCCATGTTATTATTCAGTTTATCGAATGAATTTCATAACCCTAGGTATGTATTGCTTTAGTTCTTGAATTACACATGCTACGTCAGATATTTTATTTACTTAAGATATACATGCCTCAGTTATAAATGCATAATTAACACATTAATTGTTGCATTCTCAATTTGCATGTTCAATTTTGAGCTATCCAGTATTTACAGAAACTCAGTCATAATCAGTTAATAACATAATTCATTGGGAGTAGCATTAATATCGAGAGTGTACCCAATAGTCCCAGAACTACTAGCCAAGTAGGCTGTAAGTTCCCTCTGTGGGCAATCAGTTTAGTGATCACGCCAGCATGTCTTTATACTTCTGGAAGGGTATATTGAGTCCTCTCGATGAGGCGTACACATCAGACTCCACATTTAACTCATGTGGTTTTATTATTAAATATTAGTAGCTCCCATAGATCAATGAGATATCACTGCATTGACCATTTATTAATATATTCAGTATTCAATTTCAGCATGTTATAAATTGGTCATTGTATTAAGTTATCTCAGCATTCAAAATCTATATCATGTTCAGATTATATACTTGTTTTTGTGTTTGTTTAGTTATGTGTTATTTCAGTTTTATTCTATTCTACATGCTCAGTACCTTCAAGTACTGACGCATACGTGCGCTACATCTTCTTGTGATGTAGGTTCAGGTTCTCAGCATCCAGATCACGCTTAGATTGATTTCTGATCTCCAATTCAGCCTCATTTTCTTAGGACAATAGTCATGAGTTTCTTTTCAGTCTTTTAGTCATTTAATTTCAGTTTTTGCTAGAATTAGTTGGGGCTTCTCCCAACATTTCTAGTCGGTTAGTGGCTTATTTCAGCATAGTTAGTTTCAGCTTAGTATTGAGTTAATAACTTCTTTATATTAAACTCATCAGTATTTTAAGTATCTCAGTTATAAAATATGAGTATTCCCCATCTTTTCATTTAAAGTATGATTTAGCTTCCGCAATAGTTTATATTCTTTAGTATGCTCATGATCATGCAACAGGGTTAGCTTGGGATCACTTGTGGTCCAACGTCTGTGTCCGCGTCTCAGGGATAGCTCGGGGCGTGACATTAGCTCATGAATATTTTGATGATATTGCTTGCGGTCGATTTTTTTTTTGCAAAACCTTTAGTACAAAACCTTGAATCGGGGGTTGGGGGAGCAATGTGTGAAGTCTCATTAATTTTTGCATTTCTTTTACTTTTAAGAGCCATTTTATAAGAATTAGGTGAAACCCTATTAATAGAGATTTCTTCCCTATTAAAAAAGGAGAAGAAAAACATGTGGTTGTTTTCTTGAACCAAAACTCACATTATCTCTCCTTTTATTTTCTCTAGAAAATAGGATTCTGAGTTCTAGTGAAATATGGACAATATAGGGATCACTTATTTAATTACTGAGTCTTCCTATTATGAAAATAATTTCAAATAAGTAATTTGAATTATTTTACCATAATAAATTACATATTATTCACTAGAAATTCGTAATTGTACTCCTCTATTTATGTTTTAAAATTTTTCATTAAACCCTTATGTAATTTCTCGTGTTAAGATTATAGATAGTAATTTATAAATTAAATTACTAACGACTTTAATTCAATAATTAGTTTCCTTTAGAGTATTCCGTAACTTATTTCATGTGTCGGATTCATAAATCCACTTGCAAGGTTTGACACGAAGATAACTTATAAGTTTCTCAAAAATGCATATCATCAATCTCTATATCGAGACATGGATTTCATCAACTAACTTATTATTTCACTAATACATATATTATTATCATCTAATCTAACATGCCTATTGACTCATCTCAAAATCTTACATTTTAATAACCTAAAACGATAATTAAAATATACAAATTATAATAGTTATATGAGGATTAATAATATAATTATATTTAATAGTTTGAAGAATATGCTTTTTTCAGTCTAAAACAATTATCTCTACTCAGTCTCGTTCAATACATACAAAATGCACTAGCACAAAAAGTTGGAAATATACCGTTCCATAATCATGATAAATTATAGTATATAATCTTGTGCTACAATCTTGGGTAAAAAGGAGATTCTTGGGGTGAACACTCTTCGTGAGTTGAGATGAAGTGTTTAGTAGCAACCTCACTACACCCTAAGAGCTTTCTAAGATAGGTTGGAGGTTTAATGCCCTTCGTGAGTTGAGATGTGGTGTTCACTATTTATCCTTAGCCTAAAGTTTATAATGTTAAGAATCAGTGGGGAGTTATACCTAGCACCGAGAATATATGAAGGAGAGGTGGTTACACTTTGTGAGTTGAGTTGTTGTATTCCAATGTACCTCTTGAGAAGAATACTCCTCGTAAGTAGAGAATAAGTTACTTAGTAGCAATCTCCTTATCCCTTAACTATGAGCCGCATAGGTATAACTATTGGGCAAACCATGTAAAAGCTAAGAGAATGACCTCACTCTAAGCAAGTGAGGATCCCTCATCTGATAGGGGTTAATATCGGGATTTCATGTGTATCTCTAATGGTCTATGTCGGTTAAGCTAACTCCCACAAAAATAATAAAAGTACTAAGTCTTCTAAAGGAGTGTACTACTTAGGGCAGGTAGTGAAATGGGATGCTATTTATCCATTGCACTAGGTAGGCATTCCAAAAGGGGAGTCTTGATAAGTCTTATGTGAATTGAATAAACTAAGTCTTCTAAAAGAACGTGCTACTTAGGGTAGGTGGTGGTATGGGACGCTATCTATACATTGCACTAAGTAGGGCCTTCCAAAATGGAAGTCTTGGTGCCAAACCTTCTAAAAGAATATACTACTTAGGGTAGGTGGTGGTATGGGGCGCCATCTACTCATTGCACTAAGTAGGCATTCCGAAAAGGAAGTCTTTGGTGTTTTGTTGGGTATTCTTCTAATGTCTTGTGATTGAGTGGTGACTTGTTCTCCCGAGTGGAGTAAGCTCATAGTACGTAGTCTTACGAATCTCCTTGGTGTGTATTGAAGGAGGTGTTTAGACGTTGTCGTCATGTCATACCTTGGAGAGCCTTAGGATAACCTCAGTTAGAAAACTTCTACGAAAATGAGTTCACTTCCTCATTGGCAATACCTTGGAAGTTCACTATTCTAGAGTCTTTTTAGTTCATTGTAATGTCAAAATGAACTTACTGTAAGTTTAGGTACTTTTCTGTAAATTGCTTCCTTTGGTTTAAAATTATGAAGATTCTTCTCTAAGTGTTAAATGATGATTCTTATGTTGTTTTACTTCTATAGTCATGAATGTTTTACTTAATTGGCATGAAAATGTGTTTTTACTAAAATATCACTTTTTGCATGTTTTTCCATAAGTTATACTTAGTACATCATTTATACGAACCCCATATTTTTTTATACTCTATAAGTATATTTTTTTTGAAGCAAGGTTGAAGGCTAGAAGGCAAAGCCTGGGAAAGTTTCTCTCAAGACAAAGTATGTTCCAATATATTCGAGGGTATAGTCCTTTTCTTAGTTTCTTTGTATTTTCTTTCGATGTAAAGGGTCGTGCCCCTAAGATAATATATCGTGTCTTTAAGTTGGCTTCTGACGATGAGATTCTCCAAATATTTATGAAAGACTAGCTTTTTTTATTAAATGTCTTGAAAAGTTTTAATTCCGCACTACTTTTCATGTCTTATGTAATGAACGATAGTTAAAGGGCTTGTACAAGACCACAAAGGGTCAAGTACGCCTTGCCACGATCCAAGGGTTCTCACTAGCTTCTAGGGGGTGCTTTCGGATCATGACAGGAATATTGGATAAAGTGAAATTTTTTCTTCCACTAACCCTATTTTAGTTACTTTCTAAGATAATGACTTATTTTGGTCACTTTTATTTTTTTGTGGCTTATTTAGGTTCCTAACTCCTATAATTGCCACTCGCGACTAACATTATACATTAATTACGAGGGTTGACTTCGAGTTTGTATAATCAGTCACGTTTGTATATGTATAATTCGTCAGGATATACAAATACATATGATATACAATTATTTAACCTATGTACATACACAATTCACCTCTCTCCCACTCTCTACCCTCTCTCGCTCGACTCTCTCCCCTTTCTCAATCTCGCTCGCCGCTCTCCCCCCTCTCCCAATCTCGCTTGTCATATATACAAATGCATATGTATAGTACAATTATGTAAATATACAATTCACCTCTCTCCCACTCTCTGTCCTCTCTGCCTCGCCTCTCTCCTCCCTCTCCCAATCTCTCTTGCCATATATACAAATATATATGTATAATATACAATTATCTAATCAATATACATATACGATTCACCTTTCTCCCACTCTTTTCCTTCTCTCTCTCACCTCTCTCTTCTCTCTCACAGTCTCACACGCCTATCTCCTCCATATAAATGTAGCTACAAATTGTTATTATCAAACTATAGTTATGGAGAATAATTAATTATTTTTAAGTGGCTATATGTGAAAGTTTCCCATTTAAAAAAGTATTCTTATAGTGGGGCATTATATTCTTTTAACTAATTCAGAATTGTAAGAGCTACGATGTTTTTCGGTTATTGTATCCTAGATGAGGCAAATCAAGGGTAGCACAATAGGATCGGTGTAGATTATGTCGTAGACTTGCAGTAAATTAAAGAACCTTAAAAAGCAAAATATTGTGCCTCAACCTAAGTTCTTATTTATTTGTTTTTGTCATTTTATGTTTAACATTACTTTATTATAATTTGTGTTATATACAACAATGTATTTTATATTAAAATTTTGTTCCTTCATAATAAAACAACATGGGTATTTATAAAAGAAAATATGAATATTTATAACCAACCCTCTATATAAATGTCGGTTAAAACTTTAGAAACTGTCGATGCAATGAGATTAATTAAATACGACTAAATATCAAATTATTTAATATGCCCTTCAACTTTGCGATTTAGAGTTGATATATCACTCATTATAAAAGTGAATCATATTATGAGTCGTTTGGATGGGCTTAAAAAAAGCAACTTTTGAAAAGTATTTTTGAAAGTGCTGAAACTTATTTCAAAAATAAGTAGTTATGTGTTTGGATAAAATGCTTCAGTTGAAAAAAAAAATTGTTGATGTGTTTGGCAAATAAGTGCTGGTAAACACTTTTTTTATCAAAATGTCTGAAATACCCTTAAAACAGTTAACATGATAAAAAGTTGATTAATTCAAGGTTTTTATACTTAAAAAAATTAAAACAAAACCAATATATTTTTTACATCCATAAGTAATAATATTTCTTTATCATCACAAATTTTTTATAATTATAATAATATAATAATAATAGTAATATAATAATAATAATAATAATCATCATCATAATAATAATAATAATAATAATAATAATAACAATAATAACAATAATAAATAAAAATAGTAATAATAATAATAATACTAAAAAAAATAACAAAAATAATAATAGTAACAAAAAATAATAATGATAATAACAATAATAATAATAATAATAATAATAATAAAAAAAAAAAAAGAATTAAGGGCAAAAAAATAATATATTTGGTCAACATAAATGACATTTAAGTTGAAAACAAAAAGCGTCTCTCACCTAACTTTTAGCTTTTGACTTAAAATAAATCTTTTTTGACTTAAAATAATTATCAAACACTCTAATTAGTCAAAAAATGACTTTTAAATTAATTTGATCAGCTTTTAAGCTCATCCAAACAGGCTCATATATTGTTATCATTATACATGACTAATCTCTACCTTTATATCTAAACAAAACGAATAAATTAAATTCTTTTAAAAAAAAATAAAAAATCATGTAGGCGTTAATTAGATCTTTCTAATAAAGTTCAAAGGCATAATTTGATCCTTCCATACAAGTTAAATTTTTTATTTTTATTTTCCTTCTCTTTAATTCATTGAATGATCGATATTTGTTATCTTGATGATCAAATATATTTTTCGCTTATTTTCTAATAATATTTTTTACAGACTCTGATTGTTTTTCAAATATGAAAAATAAATTACTATATAACTGTATAAAAAATTTTAATACATTCTTGCTTCTTTGTCTTTCTTTTTTTTTTTTAATTCACATTTCTTTCTTTTTATTTCTTATTTTCAAACTAAAATTGATTTTTTTTAAATAATAGTAAATGTAATCAAATAGATTTATAAAAGAGATATTTCAAAATTAAATTAGTCTTCAAATAAAATAAATCATATATGAAAGAATCAAATATACATTTTTTTTGAACCTGCACATAACATGTTGATGTTCTGTTCCCTTATTGAAATTTGTTTGTTTTTTCTTTAAAATTCATTATTATTTTTACTTTTTTCTCTTAGCCATTTCCTTATGTGAATTCATTGAAAAAAGAGTTAACCAAGTTGGACTAATAATTATATTCAGCTATACATTCTTATGATACTTATTACTTCAGGCACAATTTGTCAAGGTATTTGGATTAGGTCAAAATAAAATGTTTCATGAATCAATATTTTTGGTTTGAAACGAAATGGATCGAATAGGAAGACCGTGGCTTAGGAAATTAACCACACAAAATTGGTTATGATTTTAATGTTATTTTCTTAACAAACAAATGAAAATGAAGTCTCGTAGAGTATATTAGTAAAAATAATATATGTATTAATTTTGATATTACTAATACTCTCTCCATTTCATATTAATTGAATTTTAAAGATATTTTTCATTTTTCAAATTAATTTAATTGTTCAATCTTCAAGACTATTTTTAAAATATTCGTTCAATTTTATCCTTCATTTGAATTTTCAATGTGACGATTTCAATAAATTTGACAATAACTAATAAAGATAAAAATGAGAAATTATATTTAATTCATGTCTTAATCTACTTTTCTTAAAGAGTATAAAATACCTCAAAGTTCAATTAATATTGGATGGAGGAAGTAATTTATAGATACACTTTTTCATGTTACGTAGAATTAATAATTGAAATAGTTATTCATCCTCTTATGCATAATGGACGAGTTTTAATGCACCATTAAAGGCCTCATTGCCTCTCAAAATTCTTTTAACATTTTTTATACGATGAATGTGAAGAATATTTTTATAAATAAATATTTTTAAAAATGCATGTTATTTATAGTATATCAAATTTAATTGTTCATAAAAAATAAATTATGTATAATTAATACAAATATTATTAATACAAATATTACTAATATATTTTATTAAGCATTAATTTTATACTGTTAAACCGTCCTAACCTAAAAAAGCATTTAGCCAGAGAAAATAAATAAATAAGTGAAGCTTTAAAGGAAAAAAGAAGAAACTAAAGTCAAACCACAAAACAAACCATTTTCTTCTTCTTCTTTTTTTTTTTTTAAGTTAATTAACTAATTAATGTGATTAGCTTATATAAATCTGTGTGAACTGAACTCTGCAACTATATGATTGCTCTACCACCAAGATCGAGTAACATCACCTTATATGTAAGTAGTGTGAAATCGTTTAATTTAATACAAATTTTAAAAGTAACATTGTTTTAAAAAAATTTGATTCAAATTTGTCATTGAACTTTCGGAATTGAAATTAGATTTTAGGTTTAACTCACACCCCAAAAGCTAGCTCAAAGGCAAGAGGATTGTTCAAGCCTTATAAGGAGTCCACCCATCTCATTAACCACCGATGTGGGACTTTTGTTATTCTTTAACAAAAAGTTTGATTCATTTATATCATTATCGTTAAAGAAAAGGCTTATTCATGCCATTATTTTTTAACGGTGATTTTACAAAATCATTTTTGACACGTCATCAATTTTAATTGGTCGCGTGGCAAAAATTATTTTGCAAAATCACCGGTAAAAAATAATGGCATGAATGAGATTTTCTTTAACGGTAATGACATAAATGATCCAAACTTTTAATTGATGGTATAAATAAGTTTTTTCGGAAAGTTTAATGCATAATATTTAAGCATTTTCATAATATTCTATTTTTTTTGTAAGTTTAGTTTTAAAAAGGCATCATATCAGTCGCAATAAAGTAGATAGTTACACGATTTAAACGTGATTTTCTGCATTTTAAAATCTGAATTTCAAGATCGAAGGAGATACCTTAGTCCACATAAAATCAGTTAACTCAATCAGAAAAAATCAATCCAACCAGTCAAATTGTAGTTACGAAAAAAAAAAAAAAAAAAAGTTTTACATAAAATCCAACATAATATATAAGTAGTAGAAAAATGAGTTATGTGCCAGTTAATTAAGAAGAGTCAATTGGTGAAAAATACATATAACAACTAATAAAGAGGAATATACTACTTTCTCTCCTATGTCCAACAATAATTATTTCTTATTAACTTAACACATAAAAATGATGTATTATTCATTAATTTTCTAACAAGACAATAAATATTTAAAATCTCAAAATAATTTAATGAACAAGTAAAAATATATACGAAAAAGATAAAAGGTTAAAGCTAATAAAAATGACTTGTGGTCTCCTCTTCGTTATATGTCGACATCTTTTTGATATTTTTCTCTATTTTTCTTATATTCTTTCTCTATCTGTCCATATCTACGTAGCATAGTGAACACATTATGTCTTCATTTCTTCACCTTTTAATGTTTGGTTGCTACAAATTCGAGTCAATATCTCAAAGTTACTCAACTTTAAAAATTTATCTAGTAAAATTATTAAAGTTTTATTTGTATTAATAAAATCATCCAATTTCTTTATATCAATAAAATCACTCAACATAGAATTGTATATCAATAAAATCACTCAATTAAATGTATCACTTTTAAAAAAATTGATATAACAAAACAAATTAAGTTTTATATCATGTTTATGATCTAAATAATAAAATAAATACCTGAAAATTACTATGTCAAATCATATTTATATCCTTCAATTTTGAGTGTGCACAAGTAGACACTTAATCTTGTATGAAGTTGAATAAATAGACACACATGTACTACATGTTATCGTACATATCATTTTTTGTCCTACGTGTATTGTGTCATGTAGGACTCACGTGCTTATTTATTTAAAAATTGGATGAAATGTCTGTTTGAGCATTATGAAAGTAAAAAGTCAAAGTTAAAATTTGAAGTCAAGTTTAGAATTCAATATATATATATATATATTATGCCTGATAAAAATATTTTCCTATAGAAATTTTTTAAAAAATACTCAGCATTGTAACACTGTTATAAAGGTTGAATGTATCAAAATTATTTTGTTTTCTCCAAATTAGTCTATCGAATGTGTCAAGCCTTTGTCAGTATACTCATGGGAATGTTATTAATACAAGAAATAATATAAAAAATCTACCAGTTTCAGATTTCATGATGACGATGAAGAAGAAGCAATAAGAAATAACGAAAGACAAGAAAGGAAGCTGCTGAAAATATTGTTGTTTTTATCTTTTATTATTTTATTCAATAAAGTGAAGTAATAATTTTAAGATATTTATTTATTATTTTAATTATTATGATTATGATATTAAAAATATTTATTTATTCATGTTTATTATAAGTTTTATAATGATAAATTTAGTTGAATAATTTTATTGATATAAATTTTAAGTCAA
This sequence comes from Solanum arcanum, assembly GCA_027789145.1. NCBI lineage: Eukaryota > Viridiplantae > Streptophyta > Magnoliopsida > Solanales > Solanaceae > Solanum > Solanum arcanum. The sequence goes on along the minus strand of CM050939.1, from coordinate 61,739,799 downwards.
ATAATTTTATTAATATAAAATAAAATTTAATAACTTTGCTAATCCAAATTTAGTGACCTTTAAGATATTTACTCCTACAAATCCACAATAACTAAGTATGTGCATACTCTTTATAAATACTCTTTTTATCCTAATTTATGATATTCTTTTATATATTCTAATTTTTGTGAATGACTATTGTAGTCTTTAATATTTTCTTTATCCTAATTTACATGAATAACTCTACGATTCTTTGATACTTTTTATGAAGGGCAACTTTCACATATAACAAACAAAAAATTCATATTTCAGATGCTTATAAAGAAACTTTCAGATAATCAAGGCTCCATAAAGAAACACAAAAACTGTATAATTCGCTATACATATACAAGTGTATAATTCGCAGGCCTAAATTGTATAATTCGCTGGCCTATTTCACTGCAATTGTATAATTAGCTTTGCATACAGTTGAATCGAATTAAAATGTATGTATATTGCATAATTATAAGTGTATAGCAAGAAGATATATGTTTTTCTCGCTTTATACAAAAACAGAAACATAATATATACACTTCTGTTGTATAAAGCTAGAAAAAATTGTATTTCACTGCAATTGTATAATTCACAATTGTATAATTCTTTGGCCTTTTTCTCTGCAATATTTGAAGTAAAATGTTTGTAAATCATATAATTAAGTGTATAACACGAAGATATACATTTTTACATGTGTATATACAATTTTCTCTCGCTTTATACAAAACAGAAACAGAAATTATACACTTCTGTGTATAAAGCGAGAGAGGCGAGAATGGGAGAGTGGCCAGCGAGACTTCTGGGAGAGAGACGCGTGGCAAATTTTTTCTAATGTTTGCTATGGAGCACAATTAAATCAAACCCTAGCTATTCTATTTAATTTAGTTTATTAGTTTGCTATTATATATAATTTTCCCTTTTATGAACTTTCTCCCGGGGATCAAAAATACTAAATTTTAGATATTTTCTGAGTATAATTGTTTTCTAAGAAAATATAATTTATGTATGTACAAGTCAACATATATATCTACCGAATCAATTAATTAATTTAGTTAAAGGGAAAAAAAACTCCAAATAGTCCTACTTTTGGGCGATATCGGACCGGCTTCGCACCGGCTCATTTATTATTTGAAATTTCTAATTTTTAATTGTGATAATTTTGAAAATACAATAATATTTATTTTTTCTCCTAAAATATTAATAATATAACATTAAAATTAAAAATCAAAAGATATTTATGAATAAAAAGATTGAAGTTATAATAATAATAATAATAAAAGATGATATTATTTTTGACAGCTAAATCAAAAGTTTAAATTTAAATCATAGGAATATTTGTTACCGATTTAGTATGACTTTTTTGAATATTTAAATTCAGAAACGTGCATATAATATATGTATAAGTTCTAAAAATTTATATATTATTTTCATGTAAAACCGAATATAGAATAATTAATATAGAAATAAGTAATACATAAATAATTAAATCTTAATAATTAATGTTTATTTAAAATCACATAGTTAGCATATCAAGTTTTTTGAATTTTTCTTTTCATATTTTATTCTCAATATTAATTACTTATTCTAAATTATTTTTCAAAATATATAATTGTATGTCAATTAATGTAAACATTGTAATAAAACAGTTATATAAATTTAAAATTTAAAATGAAGAAATTACAAATATTCAAGTGGCCGAATGCTTTTTGCTATGTAATATGTGTATAAGCAATAAAAATGGAAACTAATAGAGAAGTGGGCCCCCTCTGAGTGACCCCAAGTTTTTTCTACGTAATGTGTACAATGAGACACTGCAAATTAATAGAAAAGTGGGCCCCGCTTGAAATGTGAATACATGTTGACGGAGTGCTGCTTGCTTATTCACATTTGCTATATAGTAAGTAAAAAAAATAATAGCAAGTTGTCCAAATCTTTCTTGGTTTCCTCTCATTATTTTTCTCTTTTTTTAATACTTCATATGTATCAATAGTACTCCATAAAACACTCAAAACTATCATTGGATCACATAAAAAGCCCCTTTTAGCTTTCTACACCAATATTTATTATTATTAATGGCACAGTTTAAAAGAACGATATTCTGGTACATTCTATTGGTTCTTCCCGTGATAGTATTGGGCGATTGTACTTGTGATTCCGAGGATGAATACAGAAACAAAAAAGAAGCACTCAAGTACAAAATGGCAGCACTGGCTTCCATTTTGGTAGCGAGTTCCATTGGTGTGATTATTCCTGTTCTGGGCAAGGCGATTCCCGCTTTAAGCCCGGAGAGGAATTTGTTCTTTATAATTAAAGCTTTTGCGGCTGGTGTGATTTTATCAACGGGGTTTATACATGTGCTTCCTGATGCATATGGAAGTTTGACATCGCCGTGTTTGGCAAAACATCCATGGGGAGATTTCCCTTTTAGTGGATTTATTGCAATGGTTTCTGCATTGGCGACTCTGATGGTGGATACTTATGCAAATTCGTATTATAGTAAGAAAAATTTGAAAGATGGAGTGGCGGTGGCTCAGTCTGGAAATGAAGGAGGAGTGGTTCATCCTCACTCTCATGGTTCAGGATCAATGATGGTTGATTCCGAGTCTGAACTCCTCCGTTACCGTGTTATTTCTCAGGTAAATTATTTGATAAGTAATTCGGGATAACTACTTAAAAATAGAGTATTGAGTTATTATCTATCTATTAAATCACGAATTAATAATCTTTATGATTATCTGAAATCCTAATATTTTGTATGGAGTTAAGTGAGATTTATTGGTTCAGATGAATTTTTTGTGTAGATTAAGTAAATATGTGTATATTCTTCACGCTATTATTATTGGCTGTGATTACACTGTAAAGATTGTGGAAGGGAGAAAGGTAATATGAGAATTGATTCTGCACTTAATATGTGTCAGATTCAATATCAGTAATTAAAAGGAAAGTCCATCTTTTTTCTTTTAAAAAAATAGTAATAATGAATGATATTCTTTTATTTTTATGTTGCTTTGTTTAAATAAAATAAAGTTTTACCTAATATAAACACTATATTAAAGAGTTAAATTTTTTATATTTATTCAAAGATCTGAGATATTTTATATTAAAGTTTTACCTAACGAAAGAAGTACTAAAGAATTATTATCTTTGTTTTATACTGAAAGATCTGAGATATTTTATATTAATTGAAGTCAAATGCTATCATTGATTCTTGAACACATTTATATTTTCAATTCAAAGAAAGAATCGCTACCACACACTATTGTATTCCTCGTTGTTTATTTTAAATTTTATCGAAATCTTAGAAAATAATGATTGATACGAGTGTTTTAACATAATATTCATATTAATTGATGATATTAATAAATAACTTTATTAATATTTTAAATAAAATAAGAAATAATTATCTTTTTTTATACGTTAAAATAAAAATAAAGGGAGAGTATAATTATTTTTTAGTGTGTGAATAATACTAACATTTATGGTGGGGCTTGCAGGTTTTGGAACTTGGGATAATAGTGCACTCTGTGATTATTGGAATAGCTTTGGGTGCTTCTGAAACTCCAAAAACCATAAAGCCTCTTGTTGCTGCTTTGACTTTTCATCAATTTTTCGAAGGTTTGGGACTTGGTGGATGCATTGCTCAGGTAATAGTTTATTTATTTAATTTTATATTCCCTTCGTTTCTATTTATTTGTTCATATTTTCTCTTTTAGCTGTCTCTATATACTTGTTTATTTTGATATATCAAGAAAGAACAATTTTCTTTTCCTATTATACCCTAGACTTCTTCAAAATTTTCAAAATTTAATAATTCTTTTTGAAACTATAATCAATGAGGATAAGATTGTAACTTCACTATGTTATTATTGTTATCTTAATATGTATATCATTTCTAAAGTAAACAGCTAAAAAGGAACGACAAAAGTACAAATTTGATTATCTATATGTATACATCTAAAAAACGTTTCATATAAATGTGGGGTGTGGTGAGGATTGTTTTGGGTCCATTGCATTTATGTGAATAGAAAGGCTACGTACTCACTGCTAGTTTCTTTTCTAAATTTTGACAAAGTCTTGAACGTGAAGTGTTGTGAGTTTTTGTCCAAATGCATAGTTACAAAAATACTTGCCATCCAAAGTCAGAAAAAGCATGCTACGTCAAGTCAATGAAGAACAATATAATGGCTACGTTATTACTCCAAAAGTTTAGGTGTCGGTACATTAACTAATTAAATGTATCGATCGATGATTAATTTTGTAGGTCGCTTATAATTTTTTTTTTTTATAGTTTTATAGCCTTCATTTATACACGTGACAGATCTAAAAAAAATCCATTTTCTTATAAATTCATTTAGACACTTAAGGTTAAGTTCGGATGTTTTGGCAGGCAAAATTGAAGAGTCGGGCAATCGCAATAATGACTTTATTATTCTCGCTCACAACTCCAATTGGAATAGGAATCGGACTAGGAATAACAAATGTTTACGATGAGAACAGTCCAACGGCTCTTATTGTGGAAGGAGTATTTAATTCGGCTTCAGCTGGTATTTTGATTTATATGGCACTCGTTGACTTTTTAGCAGCCGATTTTATGCATCCAAGAATGCAAAGCAATGGAAAGCTTCAATTAGGGGCCAATTTCTCACTTCTTCTTGGTGCTGGACTCATGTCTATGTTAGCCATATGGGCTTAATTGTTACCAATATAGGAGCTAGTATTATCAAAAAATTTCACTTTTTTTGCGTCTACTCTTGGCTATTGGTTCTATACAATATATACACACGATTGTATATCTTTATTTAAGCTACATAATAGTGCACCCTTTACTTACTTTCACTTGTTTTGTTTATATGAAAGATTCTGCTTTCTAGTGTGCCTAGTATGTTTTGGACCATGTTGATTGAAATCAACCTTGCACACAAAATTTAAGAAAAAGGAAGAAGACTTTTGAATCTTATATTTTTAAATAAAATCAAGTGTGTCATTTTTTTTTACGATGAACATGAAATTCAGAAGAGGCGTGAAGATTAAAATAAGTTAAAGGAATAATGCCCAAGTACCCCCTCAACCTATGTCCGAAATCTCAGAGACACACTTATACTATACTAAGGTCCTATTACCCCCCTGAACTTATTTTATTAATAATTTTTTACCCCTTTTAGCTTACATGGCACTATCTTGTGGGCCCAACGATGATTGACTTTTTTTTCGAACTAGTGCCACGTAGGCTAAAAAGGGGTAGAAAATTACATATAAAATAAGTTCTAAAATAAGTTCAGGGGGGTAATAGGACCTTAAGATAAGATAAGTGTCTCTGCACTTTGAAAGATATATGATTTGAAAGATTTTCCCTAAGTTAAATAAAGGACAACTACTTTGTTAGATATACATCACTACCATATATACTAATTTTACCTTTACTTTTAAACAATTACATATATTATCATTTTTATATTTTATACCATATATTATTGAAGATACAATTAATATTCATATCCCTTAAAACTAGGATTGATTAATTATCTATACATTTAAACTCCAAATTAGTGTTTTAATTAAAATTCTCTCAAAGAATATGAGTTAGAGTAAGCTGAAACTCTAACTTTTCCTCTTTCTCTTCCCTTGAAGAGTCAAAATTTACTAAGAAAAACACTCAATTGAAATGGATATTCTACAGTTTGTCAATACACACATCAAATTCTTAACCTTTGATTTTCTCACTCTCAAACTAATTCCCTAAAAATCCACCATTTTTTTTTGCAAGGGGAGATGTCTCTCACACTCAGAGACAATGGATATCGTTGTAAGCAGAGATTTCTAGCTCACTAAATTTATCAGATTCGACATTGATGACAGTATCAATTGAATACCTTGTATACTATAGATCAACCAAGAAACTTCGCGTCACTTCTCCAGCCAAATCTAGGCACAGTTAGCAACACCGATGAATCAAAAGGTGAAGCAAACACTACTGTAGTGAGATGCCCTAACTAGCCAGGAACATGATCGAAAAGTTTTAATAAACGGAGATTTATGCATGTATTTGACACATTATTAATGTATCTGATTATATTTATTTGTTTTTTATTAGTATATATTTGTGGATTTATCTAATGATAAATTGGAGATATACGTATTATTGAAAATTTACGCATGTATTTGACACAATTTGCTTGTCATATATTTGAGTCTTGTCATATATATATGATCTTCTCTCTTGTATCTTAATACTATCATATATATTTGTTGTGTTACCACAAGGGATAATGCACAAGTACCCTCTCAACCTATGTCCGAAATCTCAGAGACACACTTATACTATACTAAGGTCCTATTACCCCTGAGCTTATTTTATTAATAATTTTCTACCCCTTTTCGGCCTACGTGGCACTATCTTGTGCCCAATGCTGGGTGATTTTTTTTCCAAGCTAGTGCCACGTAGACCGAAAAGGGGTAGAAAATCACTTATAAAATAAGTTCAGGGGGGTATTAGGACCTTAGTATAGTATAAGTGTGTATCTGGAGTTTCGGGCATAGGTTGAAGGGGTACTTGTACATTTCCCTTATCACAATGTATCTAACTATTTTCATATTTATCTGGTATACATGTTTTTGGATATAAAATATGAAATTGATACTTGATACATCAAATTATACATATAAAAGATACATGAAATAATATGATATCATATAAATAGATACATGAAATTAATGTTAGATCATACAAATAGATACATGAGATTAATACGTGATACTTCTATGATACATATGAATATATTTGTATGACACTCATGTATCTAAGTGTTTAGTTGGTTGAATACATTATATATTGGAAATACATACATCAAATTAATAAATTTATTATTTAACAGTAGTAAAATGAAACTAATCAAATTACATAACCAAGATATACACGTTTTTGTCTTTTATTAATAATATAATAAAATGAAATTAATTAAACACATATATAATCCTTGGTTGTTCGCCTTATATTAAAGGGATTTAATTAATTTAAATTTTAAGAAATTGTCCATGTATTTTGAAAATCCTCAATAACTCCTCTAATTAAGGAAATCCGTTACAATCAATTAATTTCAATAAATAAAATATGCGTCTCAATTTAAAATTTAGCATATACATATATCTCGCTGATTCAAGATGAAATATGTTAGAAGAAGTAATATTTGAAACTATCGAAAATCTAAATAATTAAGAACTAAACTAGTAAATTTATGTAGTTTGCCTTTAAAATAAAAGAAGCAAAATATGTTGGATTCGAAAGAATCATGACGTTATTAAAAATCAAGTAAAAGTATACCAAAATATATTACTAATATAATTTGACCAAACGATAACCTACATATAATAAAACTAATATAATATTGAAAACATAAAAACTACTGGGAGAATAATCTCCCCCCTAAACAAGACTCTTAAATGGACGATCTTGTATTTATGACAGTGATAGAGCCAAAAATTTCACTAAAGTTGTTCAAATTTTAAAAGAGACAATAGATTATTTTAGCAGAGTGGGCACACAAAATATATTTCTTTACTGATAAGTGGATGCACCCAAATTTCAAAATTAAATTACATATAATTAAATAACTAAATCATACGGAAACTTCTTTTTATATGAAACATAAAATTATAAAACTAAGAATGGTATAAATCAAAACTAATGAAGGAAGGTCAACAAAAACAACTTTAGCTACTAGTTGAATATACTCCCTCTAGTTCATATTAAGTGAATTGTTAGAGAGTTTTTTCATGACCCAAATAACTGACCGCTTCAAAATTCAAGAGAATTGTTGAAATTTTTTTTTCTTCCGTATTTACCTTTTCTTTTAATAACATTCTTAACTATTTTACGTTTTCTAAAAAAGTTGATTTATAAATAATAAAAAAAATATAATAGTGGATGATAATTTTTAATTTTATCTTTAAAAATAATTTCTTGAGAGTGTGTTATATATACCTAATAATTCACTTAAAAAGGATCAAAAATATAAAGAAAACAATAAAATCTTAAGTATTAGGTTAATCAAAATTTAAGGTTAATTATTAGATTAATCAAAATTTAAGATTAATTATTAGGTTAATCTAAATTCAATGCTAGAAACATAAAGAAGATAACGAGGCGGCTACTTTGTTTTAAAAAGAAAAAATACTCTATTGTGTTAAAAACACAACTGATGAGGATCGAACAACCGACCTCAAAGACCTAAATTAGCATGGTAAAAATATTTTATTAAAAAAAGAAGCTAAAAGATAGCATGCTTACTGCAAGCAACCAATCTGTGTTGTTTATAAGGGCGTTCAATTTATTAAATATCTAGATAATATACACCATTTTATCTATATAGACAATATAATTTTTCGACAAAGGATATCAGCTGACCACCTTTACTAGGTTGTAGCTAGCTCCGCCATTGATTTTTTATATGAAAAGTAGGGGTGTTCGTGGTTCGGTTATTGATTAAAATCAAAATCAAGTCAATCTAGTCGGTTTTTTAAATTTCTAAAACCAAACCAAATCAAACCAAAAGAAAAAAAATAACCATCGGTTTGGTTATTGTCGGTTTGATTTGATTTTTCTGGTTTATTCGGTTTGAAAGTAATAATTTTTTTGAGGACGTATGTATCTCGATAGACACAAACACCAAGTACATAAACAATATAAAAATAACACTACACACACATTTAAGATGTTAAATATCAAGTTATAAACAAACTTTTTCATATTAAACTACTTATAGCATATTATTATCAAGTTATAGCATATTAAGAAATATTATATTATTATCATTAATTTTTTAAAATAATAATTAACTTATTTTAATAATTCAATTACCATATTTAAATCAATGTAATTAATTACACTTATTATTTTAAGTTACCTATTTTAATCAAAACTCTTAATTAAAGTTATTAAATTAAATATTATTTACTTACCTTTTTTAAGATAACTTCTAAATTATAGGGTTTTTATCAAATTTTAAAAAATTACAGTTTTAAAACTGTAAAACAATATCTAAAAAAGAAAATATTTATATTCCCCAAAATTGTTGTTCTTCCCCATTTATTTTCTCCATCATTACAATCGCACGACTCCCTAAAATTTTCAAAAGTTTCTCACGCTTTCACCATATCTGCACGCCCAATTCCTCTCTCAAAATTCCATCTCTCTTAACTCTATTCTTCAAGAATTCTCAAATAGTTCCATCCAAATTTTAATTTTTATCACTGAAATCGTTAAATCTTGTAATAAACAACCGTACAATGTCTAAAAGAAGCAAAGAAACGCCAAGAAAAAGTAGAAGATTGAATGAAGAAGCAAGTTCAGACGATTTTCATGCTCCTTCTTTCAAAATTTTATCACAAACACAAAATCCAAAGGAAAACGAGAAGAAGAGAAAAGGGAAAGAAAAGAAAAAAGAAGATGAATCCCAGAAAACGACTAAAGAAAGAGGAAAGAAAAGGAAAGGAAAAAAAATCGAAGAATCATCAAAATCTGAATCTGATTTTGTGGAAGAATTGATAAAATCAAAATCCAAAAAACCAAGAGCAGAAGAAGAAGAAACTGATAAACCCCAAAAAAGTTCAAAGGTTAGTAAAATTTAATTTTTTAATATTTTTTTATGTTCTGTTATTTTTTTTTTCTTTTATTGGCTATAAAGTAGTTAAAATACTGTTTTTGTGTAAAATAAATAATGTAATAATTGTTTATGATTCCATATATGAAATTTCTGTTTAAATAAATATTGTTTTTTTATGTGTGATTCACCGTATGAAATGTGTATGATAAATGTATAAATTGTGTATGATTCACTATATGAATTTTTTATTATTTTTTTATGTTCTGTTATTTTTTTTTCTTTTATTTGGCTATAAAGTAGTTAAAATACTGTTTTTGTGTAAAATAAATAATGTAATAAGTGTTTATGATTCCATATATGAAATTTCTGTTTAAATAAATATTATTTTTTTATGTGTGATTCACGGTATGAAATGTGTATGATAAATGTATAAATTGTGTATGATTCACTGTATGAATTTTGTATGATTCAATGTATATATAAAATATGTATGAAATTTGTATGATTAATGTATGAATTTTGTATGATTAATGTATGAAATATGAGATATATGCTGTTTTATGTAAGTATGTTTTCTGTATGAAATATGTGTGATATATGTATGTTTTTTTGTATATTTATTTTCTGTATGAAATAGGTGTGAACAGTGAATGAATGAGATTTTTTTTTTTGTTAAAACAGCATATCAATACAATAATGTATTATCTCCGAAAGAAGGCAAAATACTCCCAAAATGTCACTTCATACAGTACTGTTGATTGTTGGTTTATGGCATGGGTTGATAACATTGAGAAACAGTGGAGACAATCACAATGTGACATGAGATGCATATCACCGGACCATGATGTTGGACAATGCATTAGAGGATATAAGCTGCTTGCTAACATTCCGTGGGATAGGGTTGATGAAGTAATCATCCCAGTCAACATCAATGACAAATTCCACTGGTTTCTTGTTGTATTCCGAATCAAAAGTAGATGTCTATATGTATATGATTCGATGATGGGAGGATCTGTTCATTCAAGGAAAGTCAAAGAAGCCGTTGATAAGCTTGCAACCATGATTCCTTTATTTCTGACGAGCACAGGTTTTTATGGCAAAAGGCTTGATTTGTATGCGAATAATCTCCCTGATTATCAACAGAAGTCTCACTCTGAACCTCTAAGTATCAAGAATGTTACACATGTTCCTCAACAAGAAGAAAGTTCAAAGTATGTATATTTCTTACATTATTTATTATTCTTTTTAAATTGAAATTGCTAATATTAATTACAATTTTTTTTCCATTTTTGTTTACAGTGATTGTGGTTTATACACATCTCTTTTTGCTGAATACATGAGCAATGGAGTTTTTGATATGTCACATATTGATATTGATTCATCATATCATCGTCAAAGATATGCAACATTACTTTGGCATTATGGGAAATCAAAGAATGATGAAGGCTAATCGGTGAAAGTGAAGTTCTGAACAGTTGCTAGCAAGAAGGGTGGACCTCGAACTCACAAAGAACAAGTTATGGACACCACCAATTATCCTACTCCAAAATTCGTATCGTGAAGTAGAAATCTTCATGGCACATAGATAACTTATTTGAAAGACTTTTTTTTTTAAACTTATGAACAATTTATGTATTTTCCCTGTTTTTTTATTATGAATACTTTGATGGTTTTTATATAAATTATTACTGATTATTACTAAATGTGTATCACTTATATTAATTATATTGCAGGTATGAATACTGTATGAAAAATGTATGAATTATGTCATACAATTATACATTATTAAATGTGTATCACCATCTTACATATATTATTCATACCACTAATATAAATACAATTTGTTTCTGTTTTATTTTAAATTTGACTATTGATGGTTTTATATAAAATATTACTGATTATTACTAGATGTGTCTCACTTTAACATGTATGAAACTGTATGAATCATGTATGAAAATTATATGAATTATGAATGTCATATTAAAATTTGATATATAGTACATAGTAATGATATATGAAAAATATATGAATTATAACAAATTATAAAATATATTTTTCAAAATACAAACATAACCAAATTGTATGTACATTAATGATATGAATAATGTATACAAACTGTATGAATACTGTATGAAAAATGTATGAATTATATCATACAATTATACATTAATAAATGTGTATCACCATCTTACATATATTATTCATACCACTAATATACATACAATTTGATTCTGTTTTTATTTTAAATTTGCCTACTAATGGTTTTATATAAATTATTACTGATTATTACTAGATGTGTCTCACTTTACAATATATGAAACTGTATGAATCATGTACGAAAATTATATGAATTGTGAATGATTATTACTGATTATTAAATTATTACTGATTATTACTGATTATCACTAGATGTGTCTCAATTTAACATGTATGAAAACTGTATAAATACTGTATGAAATTTGTAATCAGTACAAAAAACATTTATAACAATGTAATGCCTCAATAACACAGAATTAACATTACGACTTCATTGTTTTTGTACAGGATAATTTGAACAAGTCTTCCTATTGTGTCCAACCTGATGGCATCTACTGCATGTGCTTTTTGTCTTCTTGAATTTCACATCTGCGAATCCCTTCCACCGTTCAAGTTTGGGTCTTCCTGCTGCTCTTTTTTGACCAGGCGGCATCAATTTAGGATCTGAAATATAACTTGGTATATCCCATGTACTCTCGCACGGGATAGGCTCGACAGGAATGGCATAAGCATCTTTTAAATTCTTGAGGCTATAAAAAGCAGAACAGAAATCTGCTTCATGTAACTTCCTATAACGGAGAACAGCAATTGCATGACCACATGGTATCTCATAATGTTGAAATCTTCCGCAACTGCACATCCTTGTGTTCAAATTTACTACGTATTTCTTTGCTCCTTCAGCTACAGCATGCAGATCTACAGTTGAAGGTATCACCTGTTTAAAAAAAAAAATATTTCATACACAATATACAAATCAAAATATAAAGTATACCTAATTATGGATATTACTATTGACCAGTATCATAAAACTTGATATAATAAAATTAATACACAATGGATACACATTTCATACAATGCATACAAAATTATATACAGGATGCCCTCCACTTCAAAGTCGACGTATTTCCCTGTTTCACAACATTAAAATTACATTCAGTGCATCCCATAATAAAATTAAAAATGTATTCATACACAATTAACACAGATTTCATACACAATTTATATACAAGTAAGTGTTTAGCACATAATTCATACACCTCATACAAAAATAATACAGATTTCATACACAATTTAATACTCAATTACTACACTGTTTATTACACACTCAATTACTACACTGTTTATTCATACACAATTTATTACACTGTTTATTACACACTTAATACCATTTTATACAAAATTAATACACAAATCATACAATTTTTACAACACATTTTATACAGATCGTACAGCAAATAATACACACTTTATACATATTTTAATACACAATTACCACACTGTTTATACACTATTATAATTTAATACACATTTAATACATTGTTCACTACAAAATTAATACACAAATCATACAGAATTATATACAAGACAATTGTATATACAATAACAAAAATTTAAATCAATACAAAATTTTAAAAAAAAAAAAATTTATACATACTGCATACTAAACAACTAACTACTACATACATTATAAAATACAATTTCATAGTCATTTATCCAATTTATTATAAAAAATAATATACATTGTTATTATAAAATTTCAGATAATGTTCTAACGTATCAAAAACAAAAAATTTGTTAAATTATCAAAAAATTGAAAATATTAAATTTTAACCAGTAATCAAAAAAAATTATATATCATTTTAACACAGGAAAAAAATAACGACAGGAAAAAAATAACGACACATTACTAATATATAACACAGGAAAAAAATAACGACACATTATTAAAATAAAAAAAAAACTAACCTGATGAATTCCATTTGCCACCATGTTTAATTAAAATCGAAACAAATTTATCCATCAAATTAAATTTAAAATTTTTCAACCTTCAATTTTGAATGTTTTATGAATATAGTCAAATTTCTGGAAAAAAAATTTAAAACACGGTTATGGAAAATAAGATAACAGAATAGAATTTTTTTAGGATAAAAAATCAAAAAATTTTACCATTAAAAACGGATTTCGCTAATTAAGGTTCAAATCTTTAATTAATATATTTAAATTCCCTTAAAAAGTGCAAATTTGGTTTTCAGTTAAAATCATTAACTACATTCACGCTAGTTGTCAAATCTTTATTAATAATTTTTAATTATTTTTTTTCTTCCTCATTTATCTGAATAAATATTTAATATATTATTATTTAAAGAAATGCTATAAGTTGATATATTATATGTTATTTAATGAAAATCAAAATATTGTGCCATAACTTGATAATATGACTACATAATATACTATATACCTAATTTACACATAAACAATCTACGGAAAAGCTAAGTCGGTTCAATCAAGCAATTAAGCAATATTAGAGTTATTATTACACGAACAAAGTGATTCATTTAAGAGAAAGTGAGACTATTTTATGTCAAGTACAGTAGGTAAATACTAAAATAGATTTCGATGGACTTGGATTTGAGATTGTTATATCTGGGCTGAAGTGTTGGGCTTGAGAAAATGTTAAAGTTAAAGACTTGAGCTAATTAATTTAACAAAATATTTTAAATTTATTTATGAATAATATATAAATAATTATAAAATTTATATATCTAGTTTATCAGATCCGTTTGATTATTTTTGCGATTATTTTTTAGTAAAATCAAAATCAAATCAAATAGTATCGATTTTTAAAATTTTAAAATCAAACATAACCATATTAAATCAAATATTAAGTAATTTTTTCAATCGATTGCGATTGATTTGATTGTTAACCGTAATAATGAACTGCCCTAATAAGAAGAATGGTCTTGGATTGATAGAATTCTATGATAATACTACTTCGAATTTCTTTTAAAGGACAAAAAAGTCAAATATGATTAAAAAAATCAGAACAAAACAGGGCTGTAAGGCATTGCCGGAGAAGTCAAAGATCCCCTTGCATTATTAAGTCAACTTTAACTCTAGAATCATTGCCCACCTAAGGTAAGAATTGTTTAAGCAACTATAATTGACTAAAACAAGGAGGTTACAACTAAAATGATCCAAACAAACTTAGCTAAAAATTATAAACACACCACCTACCTGGCTTGTTAGACGATAGTTATGACTTAAATAATATTTTTTAACACTTTTTCATCGCATATATTTTTTCCCACTCGATGTACGGTATTCATATTGAAGCCAGACTAAATTTGAATTCACGCCAGAAAATCCCATATTGGGGTGTAAAACGCTCCCTAGCAAAGTGACTCTATACTTAAGGAGGCTCAAACCCGAAACCTCTTGATTAAGGATGAATGAGTACTACTATTACCATTCCACCACAACCCTTATTGGTAATATTAAAATGAAGCATGACATGGTTGACAATCTAAGTTAAAGTAATTACTTTCTGTTTCATTTATAGAGAAAAAAATGTTTATTTGTAGGGACATTATTATTCCACTTTTATCTTTTATTTTATCGGATTTTCTTCAAACTCAAGCAATTTAAAATTTACAACTGCCCTTAATAAATTAAGAGAGTAGTTAAAATCTTATTTCGAAATCATACAAAGAAACTAACTATTACAACACATAAATTCAATATATATATCTTGATAGGATCAGATTTTTTAGTTGTAGTAGCTGCTTCTTTGTCAACACTATTTGTGTTGAATCTCAGTCTAACGCCTCTCTTTGTCACTGAACCTATGTCCTGGGGTATAACTTAGTCATTGAACTTATGCATGACCCATAACTTTAACTCAACTTGTGAATTTTAATTCTTTCCATTGTTGAGGACATTTTCAACTATATATTTTTGTTTAAAACTTAGAAGAGTAAAAATTAAAGAACATCGATTTTAAGGGGGAAAATTGGAAGGACCTCCCTATTTGTGGGGTATTTGTGCCGAATAACCCAAATCACTTTGGACCGCAAAGGTATTGTGGGCTATTGCAAGAAATTTTCTAAGAGAAAATTGTATAAATAACAACCTACTAATTTAAATTAAATACAACAATCATAATTTAATTTAATTGTAACCCCTAGCAAATAATTGTCATTCGTCTCTCTCCTTAAATTTCTTTACTCTCCATTCTCGCGGTCAGTCTCTCCCTAGCCTCTTTCACTTGATACAAACACAAATGCATAAAATGCATTTATGTTTGTATAAAGCGAAAGAAAACTGTATATACAAATATATATATTTTTGTCCAATAGACTTATAATTATACAAATACAAATTTTTCCCTTCCTAGTTTTTTTTTGCCTTTCTCTTACTCGCTTTATACAAACACAGATAATACAAAATACAATGTATAGTTTGTGTTATACAAAGCGAGAGAAAGAGAGAAATGTAATACAAATGTTTTATTTTGATTCAATTGTATACAAATTCAAATTTTATGCAGATATAATAACAAATAAAATTGAATTGAGAGGCTGCTAACGATTTATACAAACGAGAGACTGCTAGCGATTTATACAAATGTTTCATAGCAAACCTTATGTTTGCTACGGAGCACAATTATACAAACTATAGTTATAATATACAAATATGACTTTTATATTTGCTAAGCCTAACATTTATCATTTTGTAATTAGCACTTTTAGAGCCCATTTTTGCAATTCCATTTTTGTAGGAAAAATTGTAGAAATAACAAACTCAAATTAAATGCTATAACTAATAATTTGATTTAATTATAACCCATAGCAAATAGTTGTCATTCGCATCTCTTCCTAGATTTCTCGCTTGTCACTCTTCATTTCTCGCTCGCCAGTCTCTCCCCGGCCTCTCTCTCTTTATACAAACACAAATGTATAAATTTTTTTGTGTTTGTATAAAGCGAGAGAAAACTGTATATACAAATACATATATTTTCGTCATATACACTTATAATTATATAAATACAGATCTTCCCCTGTTCAGTTCTCTTTTGCCTTTCTCTCTTACTCAATGCGAACACAGATTATACAAATTACAATGTATAATTTGTGTTGTTATATAAATCGAAAGAGAAAGGTTTGGATATACAAATGTTTTATTTTGATTCAATTGTATACAAGTTCATATTTTATGTTGATATACAAACACAGTCATTGATACATATACATAATAGTTACATATATACAATTATCGAACCGATATCAATATACAATTGTTGTGCAAACTAGAGCTCTAACATATAAATATAATGTTTATCTTTGCTAACCTAAAATTTACTCTTTTTTGTATTCAAAACGAAGTTGCATTTTCCTTTCAAAATATAGCACAATACAATGTATTCGCGCATGTATAATATCTATTCCTAACTCAAAATCGTGCAAAAATATATATGATTTTAACTGTATGCGTAATTTTTCAAAGTAAACATTGAATGTATGTGTATATATGTGAAAATATTAGGCATAATACATAAGCATCACCCTTAACTTGGCGCCAACGGACAACTACGCTCTCCAACTTTGAATGTGCACAAATAAACCCTTAAACTATTATAAAATTGAACAAGTAGACACAAGTGTCTTACATGACATAATACACGTAAGATGCCATGTAGGATACAAAATTGTCATGTAGAGTGCCATTGAATATATATGTATTATGCCAAAATATTGATTGTAGATGTGGTTAACTGAATCCAATATTTTATGTTTTAAAACTATTTGTCTTTTCTTGGTTTGTTAAAAAATGACAAGTAAAAAGACAAATCAAATTAGAAAAATTTTGACAACTAAATAGGAACGAAGGGAGTATAAACTTGTATTCACATTTAATGTACATAGCTTTAATTATAATCTCAATTGATTATTTGTAAAACTAACCACAAGGTACCAGAGGTGCTAACATTGAAAACCTTTTTTTATTTATTTTTAGTGAGATATTAAAAGAGAATGACAAGAACGTCTTAGCACGTATAGAATTATTTTGTTAATATAACTCTTGAGGAATAAATCAACTCAATTTAACTAGTAAATAATAAAGGATAACCTCATATGGAAATCAACGAAAAAATAAATTAAAGGTCAGCTAATAAATAAGAGCAACATATGTCGACACATTTTCGACTAGTAATGTTGTTAAGACTCTTTTTAGCTCTAATTTACTTAATTCTTTCTCCTTTGTTTAGTTTTAATGTCTTAATTATGTCTTCATTTTTTCTTATCATTAAATACGTGTTCCCGAATATTTATACGATAATTAAGTATGAATGTACCTTTTAATATATTTTTTTCCATGTTTGACATTCTTTTCTCTTATTTTTTATTTATCGAAGTTGTTTTCTCTCTTTTATTTAGACACTTCATGTGACTAGAGTGATGTTGTGTTGTGAGTTTGACTTTTTAAAACAGCACTTCAAAAAAGTTTTCATTGGTCATGGCGAAGATGATATTTTGGTACATTCTATTAGTTCTTCCTACAATAGTATTAGGTGAATGTACTTGTGATCCCGAGGATGAAGACAGAAACAAAAGTGAGGCATTCAAGTACAAAATGGCAGCACTCACTTCCATATTGGTAGCGAGTGCTGTTGGGGTGTGTATTCCTGTTTTGGGCAAGGTGATTCCCGCTTTAAGCCCAGAGAGGAATTTCTTCTTTATAATTAAAGCTTTCGCGGCTGGTGTTATCCTATCAACGGGGTTTATACATGTACTTCCTGATGCATTTGAAAGTTTGACATCGCCGTGTTTGCCAGAACATCCGTGGGGAGATTTCCCTTTTTGTGGATTTGTTGCTATGGTTTCGGCGATGGCAACTTTGATGGTGGATACTTATGCAACGTCTTATTATAATAAGAAGAATTTGAAAAATGGAGTGGTGGGGACTGAGGTTGGAGATGAAGGAGGAGTTGTCCATACTCACTCTCATGCACATGCACATGCACATGGTTCAACAACAATGATGGTTGATTCTAATTCGGAGCTTCTTCGTTATCGTGTGATTTCTCAGGTAATGATTTAAGTTATATATACCGACTAGAACGGACTAATAAATATATGTATTGAATTAACATTTGTGGTGTGGAGAATAGGTTTTGGAATTGGGGATAATAGTGCACTCAGTGATAATAGGAATAGCTTTGGGTGCTTCTGAAAGTCCCAAAACCATAAAGCCTCTTGTTGCTGCTTTGACTTTTCATCAGTTTTTTGAAGGCATGGGACTTGGTGGATGCATTGCTCAGGTAATTATTTTTACTCTACTAATAAAACAATGACTAGTCAATGGTTAGGGTTAATGCCTTCTCTATTTGAGGTAATAAAAAATACTAGGGTTATCAAGTTTTGCTAGATTAGTACAGTTCGTTTTCATAGTAATTATTATATATGCTCCATGTGTGTCTAATTGCAAACTCTCATCTCGCGTGATGGAGGTTCCAACGAAAACTTTAATTTTAAGAATCAAATTTACTTTGTTCTTGAAAAAAAATCAGCAAACAGAATTGTAGACATTTAAGTATTGAAGTTTTGTGGGACTCTATAAGATGAGTTCAATTCGAATTGGGACTCTAGAAGGTGTGTTTAGTTTCAATTCGAATTCTTAGAGGTTGCTCAACCCTAAACCATAGTTTATGTCTATATAAAGGTCTGTTCAGTTTCAATTCGAATTCTTAGATGCCTCAGGTGAACAATATTGAGTTGTATACATTATTAGATGCCTCATGTATTGGTGAACAATGTAGAGTTTTATACATTATTAGCCACGACAAAACTTTAGGCATCGACACATCAACTAATCAATAGAATTAAGAATTTGTTCTTGGATATTCATCTTGCTTATTGAAATTGAGTTACATATAACTTATATTTTAAGTAATCTAATTATGTAAATACGTGGAGAAACAAAAATTAAACTCTAGTTTGGATTTTTTACAGGCAAAATTGAAGAGTCGTGAAATTACAATAATGGCTTTATTTTTCTCCCTCACAACTCCAGTTGGAATAGGAATTGGACTAGGAATAACAAATGTTTACGATGAGAATAGTCCAACGGCTCTTATCGTGCAAGGAATATTTGATTCAGCTTCAGCTGGCATCTTAATTTATATGGCACTCGTTGATTTTTTAGCAGCCGATTTTATGAATCCAAGAATGCAAGGCAATGGAAAGCTTCAATTAGGGGCTAATGTTTCACTTCTTCTTGGTGCTGGACTTATGTCTATGTTAGCCAAATGGGCTTAATTGACTAACACATATTGTTATCAATTTAATGTCTGGATTTGTTTTATTTTTTTTAACATAATCTCTTGATTGATTGCTATACAAGAAGAGAGTGTAAATCATTATGAAGTGATATTTTTTTTTCATTGCTTATTGGTTTGTTTGGATTGAATATTCTGCTTTCTTTTGTGTGCTTTGTTCTTTTGAATTGAGACCTCTTATTGGATTGTCATGAATAAATTTATTTTCTACAAGAATTCTCCTTCATCATCTATTTCATGTATAATTTATTTGTAATTCGTATTTTGTATATATTAATTAAAACAAGAACGAAGTCGCAATAATTGTTTATACATAAAACGTATAGTTACATTTGTACTTGTATACTTGGATTAAGATGACCATATCGAGTAAACTAGGACAATGAATAGGGTTATAAAAAAGTTTCAAAATTACGGATAGGTGACTTAAGTTTTAAGTATTGAGTAGGGGTGATAAATTTTAAATTAAGAATTAAGGGATTGAATTATTCATCCCTAAGTTTTTTTTTTACACTTTAGTCCATCTTATTAAAAAACCCTAAATATTTAGAATTTGAGGGGAAAAAAACTACCAACGGCTCACTTGTCTCCTTTTTTTCTCTTGCTTATTCTTCATTATTGGGGATCATTGTTGTTGCTCTTCGTCATTCATTATTGCTGCTCTTCTTCTTCATTCGTCTTCCCCATCATCATTCTTCTTCTTCTTCTTCTTGTTCATCACTATCTTATTCTGATTGTTCATCATTTTCTTCTTCAGTTGATATTCACATTGTACTACTGCTTTGAGATCAATTTTCATTCATATATCATTGAGCATTACATTATAGGTGATTTTGGTAAGTAAACTGATGATTTTTCCTCTAATTTTCATTTTGATAGTTTGAGTGTTTCTTCAAAAATTTAAAGTCGCGTACCCAACAACTAAATCATCTGTTGTAGCAGATAGATTACTTGTTGGATACATATTACTGTCCCATGTCAAGCTGAGACTGAACCAAAAATTTGTCCCAACAAAAATGTCTTTTATTGCAACCGATGAGTCATCTGCTGCACCATATGACTCATTTGTTGCACTAAAGGGCTTACCCGTTGGTTAGGTATTATAGTATCAGGAAAGCTGGGAAAAGAACCAAAAGCTTGTCATAATAAATGAGTCATTTACTGCAACATATGAGTCATCTTCTGCACCAGACGACTCATCTGTTACAACAAATGACTTAACCGTTAAATTCATGTTATAATTTCAAATCAAACAAGGACAAAATCAGAAATTTTTTCAAACAAGTGACATATTGCAAAGATGACGCATTATATTATATATTGAGTATCTTGTTGAAGTTTTATATGATTATATATCTTTTTAAGTTATTTTTTTGTATAGGTATAATATTATGACCTCAAACATTGCTGAATCCGTGAATGCAATGTTTGAAGTTGAAAGAGAATTTTCTATTGTCGCTTTATTTGATGAAATAAATATGAGATTTGCAAAATTATTTCAAAGAATATCTATTTGGGAAACAAGTTATTGACCCATTAAATAGACAATTACAAGTTTAGTATCAACGGTCATTGTGATGTTGTCACGGTCGATCTTTAAAGAAGAACATGCATACAGAGTTTATGACTTGGACAAAATACCTTCTCCACATGCTATAGCAGCTCTTCGACCCAGTATGGTGCTCATTTTGTAAATAAGATCTATGAGTACTCGTCTTCATATTATTCGGTGGAACAATACATAATTGCATATTGTGAGGAAATTAATCTGGTGCCTCCCAAAGAATCTTCAATTGTTCCTTTGGAGATTTTGGAGAGAGAAATACCTTCTCCATATGTTGATCCAAGTAAACCGAGAAGAAGACAAACAACCAAGAGGAATGGAGTCGGAGAATCATTTCAACAAGAAAAAATAGGTGTTCAATATGTAAAAATATTGGACAAAAGAGAACAACATACCGGGTTCTAAATGCTTAGTAATTATTATAATAGTGAAATAGTTATTTTGAACTTAGTTATGAATATGATAATTTAACTCATTTTGGTTAATTATGTATATTCATATTTATTATATAAAATATATTAGTGATGTCAATCCGTTGCAACAAACTTTGCATATTTTGCATTACATGCATTATCTATTGCATTATTTGTTACAATAGATAACTCATCTCTTGAAAATAATCAAATAAATATGATCGAAATTTGTTACAATAAATTTCTAATATGTATTATTTCTTGGCCTAAGTCATCTCCAGCCACTCAAAGTTTTCCGCATAATTCATTTAGACACCTCAACTAATCCTTGTGCCAATTGAACACTTTATTTGTTCAAAAGTCATTCCTATTAGACACAAAATGCTGACATGGCAAAAAACGTGTAATTCACTATCCTTGAGCGCGTTAATTTATTAAAAATAATATTTTTCTTTTTTTTTCTCTTAATTTATACTCCTAAGTTAATTTTTTTTTAAAAAAATTAACAAAAAAGAAGTAGAACAGTTGTCTTCTTCTTCTTCCCTATTTCTATCAACCCCACCACCCCACCCCAACCCCCATACCCATACACCAGTGGTTATCTTCTTCTCCCATGATTCTAATGATTTCAAAATTCTTAGTATCAGTGGTTATCTTCTTCTCCCACCATTCTAATGGTTTCAAAATTCTTAGCATTTTGTTTCATTTATAAATTTTTCGAAGATATTCTTTTCCCCATCTTTCTCTACGTAAAAAACGAGATGAAGTAAAAAATTATAATTAATAAAAAAACTGATGAAAAAAAAATTGTCGGGTTAAAGATGGAACTATACGAGGAGGGGGGGGGGGGGGGGGGAGGGTCACCATTAATGGAGTTAGAGGAAATGTATGTTTTGTTCCAGTTGAAGGCAGGGAAGTGGGTGTTTAGGTTTTACCTTTTTTTTTCATTTTTTTTACTTTAAAATAATTTTTTTTTTACTTTATAATATAATGTTTAAATAATTTTTTGGATTAAAAAATAACACATGTCATTATTTGATTGGTCAAATTGACATGTCAGCGCGAGTGTATTTCACACATTCTCTATTTTTTGTTTATTCTCGAAAAAATGTTCAAATAGTTCAAATTCAGAATGGTTGAAGTGTTCAATAGGTAGTACGTCTAGTTGAGGTGTCTAAATGAATAATCGGGACAAGTTTGAGTGGCCGCATATATGTTCAATTATATTTTTAATGTGTTGTAGAGTAATTACACGATCAGTTGATTATTTTGAAATGAAATACTTCATTAGCCCATAAATAGTGATAAATAAAGTTATTTAATCATAATTACCTTTTGATTAATAAGTTTAATTACTTTTACAATGTATTGTTAATTACATGATCAACTAACTGTATTCGTCTTAAATAAAGTGATTAATTGATTATTTTGATATGAAATGCTTCATTAGACCATAATTAGTGATAAATAAAGTTATTTAATTATAATTAACTTGCAATTATAAGTTTAGTTATAATCTCAATGCATTATTTGTTGCAATAGATAACTCATATGTTACAATAAATGTCTAAAATGTATTATTTGGTTGCAATCGATGACCCATATATGCCCATCTGTTGCAATGGATGATTCATCTGTTACAACAATTATAGGAATTTTTTGTAATAAATGTCTCAAATGTGTTATTTGTTGCAATGTTCATTACATTTTCAAAGTATTATAGAGTAATTACATGATCAATTAATCATTTGGATATGAAATACTTCGTTAGTCCATAAATAGAGATAAATAAAATTATTTAATTATAAGTATCTTTTAATCAATAAATTCAATTACATTATCAATGTATTGTAGAATAATTACATTATCAACTAACTGCATTCGTCTTAAATAAAGTGATCAATTGATTATTCGAAAAAGGGCCTAAAATACCCTCAAAGTATTGGAGATGGTACAAAATTACCCTTCATCCACCTATTGGCTCCAAAATGTCATTCTCATCTACCTATTGACTCCAAAATACCCTTTGACCTCATCCACCTTTGAGTACAAAATTGACCACTTATTTAACTATTTTAAAATTAAACTATTTAAATATTTTTAGAATACTTGGCGCTCAACTATTGGTTATAATTTAATTTATTAATATAATTTATAAACCAACCCACTACCCACTCAGTATTAACTAAACCCCACCCAATTAATAACCAGTTATAATATCAAAATCGCCATAAACACTACTAAAACACGACGAAATTATAGATTCCTGAAAATGACATTCAAAATTATTCGAGTCTGAATCAAAGCCCCAATTGAATTTAGGTTGAGCCGCTTATTTAGGAGGACAATTTCAATCGGATTCTATTTTAAGCTTGAATTCGAAATTTATGATTAAAGGTAAAGAAATAGTACATCCCGAATTAATGCATGCACTTTTTTTAAATATAATTTTATAAACGGAAAAGGGCCTAAAATACCTCAACGTATTAGAAATGGTACAAAATTACCCTCCATCCACCTATTGGCTCCAAAATACCCTTTTCACCCACCTATTGGATCCAAAATACCCTTGTCATCCACCTATTGGTTCAAAATTGACCACTTATTTAACGATTTTATGTTTAAACTATTTAAATATTTTTTAAAATACGTGGCACTCAACTATTTGTTATAATTTAATTTATTAGTATAATTTATAAATAAATCCACTATCCACAAAAAGCTAATTAAACCCCTCCAAATTAATAAACCCGCCACATTATTAATGCAACAAAAAAAAATCTACTGTCAATTGAGTGTTTTTAAAAATTTGAGGCGAAAATATCTCAGAAGTAAATTATCATACATTCAAGTGTCTAAATAAAAATTATCGATAAACTTAAAAGTCAGACTATGTTCATCTTAATTATTCTTACATCTCAATTATGTGATGTTACTTCATATGTAACTTTTTTTCAAAATAATATATTAAAGGTTTTAAAACAAATCATAAGTATTTATAAAATTATATTTTTAAAAAGTGCATGAATTAATTCAGGATGTTTTACTTCTTTACCTTTAATCATAAATTTCTAAATTCAATCAATCATATTGAAAGTGTCTTCCTAAATAAACAGCTCAATCTAGATTTAATTGGAGCTTCGATTCGGACTAGAATAATTTTCGATGTCATTTTCAGAAATATATAATTTCATTGTGCTTTAGTAGTGTTTATGACGATTTTTATATTATAGTTGGATTATTACTTGGGTGGGGTTGGTTAGTAATGAATGGGTAGTGGGTTGATTTATTAATTATATTAATAAATTAAATTATAACCAAAAGTTGAACGGCAAGTATTTTAAAAAGTTTTTAAAAAATTTAATTTTAAAACAATCAAAGAAGTGGTAAATCTTGAACCCAAAGGTGGATGACAAGGGTATTTGGACCCAATAGGTGGATGAAAAGGGCATTTTGGAGCCAATAGGTGGATGAAGGTAATTTTGTACCATTTTCTATACTTCAAGGGTATTTTAGGCCCTTTTGCGTGTTATAAATATTTATGATTTGTGTTAAAGCCTTTAATAAATATTTTTAAAAAATTATCTAAGAAGTAACATCACATACTTGAGACGAAAGAATAATTAAGATGAACATAGTCAAACTTTTAAGTTTATTGTTAGTTTTTATTTAAACACTTGAATGTATGATAATTTACTTCTATGGATATTTTCGCCTCACATTTTTTAAAAACACTAATTAGAAGTAGCTTTCTTGTTGTTGCATAAGTAATGTGACGGGTTTATTAATTTGGTGAGGTTTAATTAGTACTGGGTAGGTAGTGGATTGATTTATAAATTATACTAATATGTTAAATTATAATATATAGTTGAGTGTCACGTATTTAAAAAAAATATTTAAATTGTTTGAATTTAAAACTGTTAAATAAGTGGTCAATTTTGAACCCAAAGGTGGATGACAAGGGTATTTTGGAGCTAATAGGTGGGTGAGAAGGGTATTTTGGAGGCCATAGGTGGATGGAGGGTAATTTTGTACCATTTCCAATGCTTCGAGGGTTTTAGGTCCTTTTCCGTTGATTATTTTGACATGAAATACTTCAGTAGCCCATAAATAGTGATAAATAAAGTTATTTAATTATAATTAACTTGCAATTAATAAGTTCAATTACATTTTCAATGTATTGTAGAATAATTACATTATCAACTAATGGTATTCGTCTTAAATAAAATGATCAATTGATTATTTTGATATGAAATACATCATTAGCCCATAAATAGTGATAAATACAGATATTTAATTATAACGGAAAAGGGTCTAAAATAGCCTTGAAGTATTGGAAATGGTATAAAATTACCCTCCATCCACCTATTGGCTCCAAAATGCCCTTTTCATCTACCTATTGGCTCCAAAATACCCTTGTCATCCACCTTTGGGTTCAAAATTTACCACTTATTTTACTATTTTTAAAATTAAACTATTTAAATATTTTTTAAAATACTTGGCACTCAACTATTAGTTATAATTTAATTTATTAATATAATTTATAAACCAACCCACTACCGACTCATTATTAACTAAACCCCACCAAATTAATAAACCAATTATAATATCAAATTTTTCATAAACACTATTAAAACACGACGAAATTATAGATTCCTGAAAATGACATCCAAAATTATTCGACTCTGAATCAAAGCCCAATTAAATTTAGGTTGAGCCCCTTAATTAGGAGGACACTTTCAATAGGATTCTATTTCAAGCTTGAAATCAAAATCTATTATTAAAGTTAAAGAAGTAGTACATCCGAATTAATTCATGCACTTTTTTTAAATATAATTTTATAAATATTTATGGTTTGTTTTAAAACATTAATACATTATTTATAAAAAAATTACCTATGAAGTAACATCACATAATTGAGACGAATGAATAATTAAGATGAACATAGTAAGACTTTTAAGTTTATCGTTGATTTTTATTTAGACACATGAATGTATGATAATTTACTTCTCTAGATATTTTCGCCTCAAATTTTCAAAAACTCTCATTGGAAGTAGCTTTCTTATTGTTGCATTAGTAATGTGATGGGTTTATTATTTTGGTGGGATTTAATTAGTAATGGGTGGGTAGTGGATTGATTTATAAATTATATTAATAAGTTAAATTATAAAAAATAGTTGAGCGTAACGTATTTAAAAGAATATTTAAATAGTTTAAATTTAAAACCGTTAAATAAGTGGTCAATTTTGAACCCAAAGGTGGATGACAAGGGTATTTTGGAGCCAATAGGTTGGTGGGGAGGGTATTTTGGAGCCAATAGGTGGATGGAGGGTAATTTTGTACCTTTTTCAATACTTCGAGGGTATTTTAGGCCCTTTTCCGTAATTATAATTACTTTTTAATTAATAAGTACAATTATATTTTCAATGTATTGTAGAGTAATTAAATGATCAACTAACTGTATTCGTCTTAAATAAAGTGATCAATTGATTATTTTGATATGAAATGCTTCATTAGCACATAATTAGTGATAAATAAAGTTATTTAATTATAATTACCTTGCAACTATAAATTTAATTATAATCTGAATGCATTGTTGCAATAGATAACCCATCTATTACAACAAATGTCTAATATGTATTATTTGTTTGTAATAGATGACCTATATATGCTCATCTATTGTAATGGATGATTCATCTATTGCAACAATTATAGAAATTTTACAACAAAAGTCTAATATGTATTATTTTTTTCAATAGATGACTCATGCATTGGAAATAATCAAGCCTATATGTGCTCATCTATTGTAAAGTAATTACGTGATCAACTAATTGTATTCGTCTTAAATAAAGTGATCAATTGATTATTTTGATATGAAATACTTTATTAGCCCATAAATAGTGATAAATGAAGTTATTTAATTATAATTACCTTTTAATTAATAAGTTCGATTACATTTTCAATGTATAGTAGAATAAATACATGATCAACCAATTGTATTCGTCTTAAATAAAGTGATCAATTGATTATTTTGATATGAAATGCTTCATTAGCCCATAATTAGTGATAAATAAAGTTATTAATTATAATTTTATTTAATTAATAAATTCAATTACATTTTCGATGTAATGTAAAATGATTACATGATCAACTAATTGTATTCGTCTTAACAAGGTAATCAATTGATTATTTTGATATAAAATGCTTCGTTACCCCATAATTAGTGATTAATAAAGTTATATAATTATAATTACCTTGCAATTATAACTGTAGTTATAATTTTAATGCATTATTTATTGCAGTGGGTAACCCATCATTTACAACAAATATTTAATATGTATTATTTATTTGCAATAGATGACCCATATATGCTCATTGTTGCAACAATTAGGAATTTGTTACAACAAGTGTCTAATATGCATTATTTGTTACAATAAGTGACCCATCTATTGAAAATAATCTAGCATATATGCTCATCTATTGTAAAGTAATTACATAATCAACTAATTGTATTCGTCTTAAATAAAATAATCAATTGATAATTTTGATATGAAATGTTTCATTAGCTCATAATTAGTGATAAATAAAGTTATTAAATTATAATTACCTTGCAATTATAAGTTTAGTTATAATCTCAATGCATTATTTGTTGCAATAGATAACCCATCTGTTACAATAAATGTCTAATCTGTATTATTTGTCTGCAATAGATGACCCATATATGCTTATTTGTTGCAATGGATGATTCATCTGTTGCGACAAATATAGAAATTTGTTACAACAAATGTCTAATTTGTATAATTTGTTGCAATGGATGACCAATATAATTTAACATTTTGAAAATCTGCGAATATAATGAAATTCGTGATAAAATAACTAAACATCTATTAAATATAAAATATTGTCTTAAGCAATTACAAAATATAATTAATTAAATATGACAAGTCTTCAGGAATTACAATTCATACTAGGTTCTTTAACTTATAAAATATGACTTCAGCATCCCATACCTTCTAGGACTTCTGCTGCTCTTCTATGGCTCCCGAATATTACTCAACATTGCAAGGAAGAGGAGTAGTTGCAATTTGTTGACTCTTTTTCATATTTGATAGTATCTTGAAAATTAATTTTTTCTTCTCTTAATCTTCAATTGTGTGA
Source organism: Solanum arcanum (assembly GCA_027789145.1). Lineage (NCBI taxonomy): Eukaryota > Viridiplantae > Streptophyta > Magnoliopsida > Solanales > Solanaceae > Solanum > Solanum arcanum. Next base: position 61,710,681 of record CM050939.1, on the reverse strand, counting down.
ATGGCTCTGAAATTTTTCTTGATGGAATAATATCTCTCTTAGATATCAATTCCTTAACAACATTAGTGAGAGCATGAAGAGACTTCTTCGCATCTTCACCAGTAGATATTAACTGAGTTTCTTTGTTCTTGCATTCTTCACATTTGCATGTAAAACATGAGCTAGAAGAAGGAACAAAAGATGTGGTATGTCCACTGAAAAGGGTGAATCCACCATATGTACCACCAACATCGTCAACATGCTCTGCTCACCACCAGTTTTAGCACTAACATTACCAATATCAACATCAACATTAACATCAGCATCAACATCAACATTTATTGCAACATCATCAGCATCACCAGGAGCAATAAGTGTTATCCTTTTGATGATTGTTGCTCAAGCCAATTCTTTTTTTTTTATCAAATCCACTGTAGGGTCTGATTTTGTGTCAATGATTCCTAGAGTTAAAAAATATGGCACTTGCAACTCTTGTTCAGTGGGGACAAGCCAAATATGTGTAATCTATAAAAAAAAGTAGTTTATATTAAAAATAATCTATAAATTATAATAGAAAGTAAAACAGCAGCAAACGATTGAGATTTCGTCCAACAAATGACCTATTTTTTGCAACAAATAGGTCATTTGTTGAACGTAAGTACTTCAGCAGCAAATGATTGAGTTTTCATCCAACAAATGACCTATTTGTACTTGCAACAAATAGGTCATTTGTTGAAAGTAAGTAAATCAGTAGCAAATGATTAAGTTTTCGTTCAACAAATGACCTGTTTGTTGCAACAAATAGGTCATTTGTTGGACGTAAGTAAATCAATAGCAAATGATTAAATTTTCGTCCAATAAATGACTTATCTGTTGCAACAAATAGATCATTTATTGGACGTAAGTAAATCAGTAACAAATGATAAAGTTTTCGTCCAACAAATGACCAATTTGTTGCAACAGATAGGTAATTTATTGGACGTATGTTTTCGTCCAAACCTCGTCCATTTTCTTCTTGTTATTTTTCAAAGCATGATAATCATCACCCTTATACTTAATCCTGCGCTTTTAGAAGATCATACACCATGCTCATTTGAAAACGTGCATTGTTATCCTCCGACAGATCTAGAAAGTAACCAAAACAACTGGATTTAAAGAAAAGAGGATCACAACATTTTCTAGTAACATTAATAGTAGCTCTAATAAGACACATATAATATAGTCTGCCATAAGAAACATAGACAATGACTTATTATATTCTTCATTTATATTTTTTTAACATATTATAAAACATATAGTAGTACAAACTTGAGGACCAAATTTTGGTTGCTGCAAGTGAATTTCATTTGTTTTGAAGTCATAGCCATTTGATTTTGAAGTTACATTTGTTTTTGAAGTCACAACCATTTCTAAGGCCTTAGCAACTATTTGTTTTTGAAGTCACAAATGTCTAGTTAAAAACTACTCAGATTTGTGATCAAGGATTCATTCGAAAAGCTGAAGTGGTCCCAAATTTATAGTTATCTATATTACGATGTACAATAACCGGTATTCTGCTATACCTATTCATCATACATGTACAAACTCAACCAATGAAAAAATAAAAAGGGATAGTCTCTCACGGCCAACAAAAAAATTATCAATAAAACTTGGGATTGGATCATCTAGCTTTGCCAAATTGATGAGAAAATGACTTTAAAAAGTAAGAATAGATATAGAAATATTCATATTTCCAAACTCAACCTAAGAATGACTTAAAGAGTAGTCATTTTTAAGTCACTTCAAAAATAGATACACAAATGCACAAATTAGCAACAAAACTAGATCAAGACAACACCAAAAAAATGCACAAATTAGCTGCAAAAACTGCACTAAATCAGCTATAAAAAATTGAAAAAAAATTACAGCAATACCTACACTAAACCAACAACCAAAACTTATCAAAACTGCATCAATATCTAGACTAAAGCAACAACCTAAACTGACCAAAATTGCACTAAAACATATGATAAAACTACAACAAGTAGCAAATATTATATAAAAGTGATAATAAAAAGGTCCAAGATAACATTTTGATAAAGTAAAAAGAATGAAATCAATAAATAAAACTTAAATTAAAAAGCTCTAATTTCTTAACAGAAAACACCTACAACAATTTGTTCATTCCAGTATTTCTCTAAAAAAAAATGAGCTAAAAGCCCAAATGTTTTTCAAAAAAATCAAACTTTACCAGCAAATCGATGTTTCCTTGGCTTGAATTAGAATAAATGAATTGGAAGCTCAAAAGTTAGGCGTCGGAAGTTGAAAGTTATCGGAGAAACTGTTTGGAAGATCAAAGCAATTTCAATTTTGAGAAGATCGTCACTGCGCAGCCAAGAAAGTAGACCTCGAAAGAGAAGAGACCGTGTTTGAGAGAGAGGGAGTGAAACGTTTACTTATTTAGTGTGTGGATTATTTTGTATTTATTAAATGATTATAAGTTTTTGAAAATACTAATTGAGTCCCTAATTAACTTAATCAATTATTTAAGTGTATTTGACCTTTTTTTGGTCAACATTGTCACCAATAGTTAATTCAAGACTTAAATAATACCTTTCCTTCAATTTTCTCGAGTAAATTAGTATAATAAAACCTCTACATTATATTAAATATGCAGTGGACCTATCAGGGAGATTAGTGTACCAGAGAGGAGTCTCCTTCCCATGTGCTTGCTAGTTACTGAGCTTCAAGGTTGGGATTAGTTCGACTTGCCAACTCAGTCAATTGGATTAAATAGAATATACAACCGATTAACAGAATAGAGAGGACATGAATTTGCACGGTATCTTCTTTTCCGAAATCTTTCTCATTCTATCCAATTTCTTCAATCTCAATGTCTATTCTATTTCTGCGGATCTATCGAGCCATGGAGCTACTATTCGACTTCCCTATTTTTTGTTATTTCTGTTATTAGCTTAGTTTGTAGTTCAATTCCGTTACCAATATAATCGAAAATTGCCTCAAAAAATACTTTGGTATTTTAAGTCCCCGTTCGGAATCATTATAGATCTATTGAATTTTCTCATTTTAGTGATGTAATTCTCATGTGAAATTTTTAAGGTGCATACATTGTATGAGATGTTATGCTAAATTTGAACCGAAAGAATCAAGTAAAAGGGTATTCTAACCCTATGATGTTGTATTTTATTGTTAGTTTAAATATAATGTTTGTTTGATTGTCGTATGAATTCTAACCAGACCTATTTTACCTAAAGACCGATTTGGTGTGATTGCATCTTCCATCACCTTATCATTCAAATTATGAGAAAACATAAGTTGGAACACCAAATTCATTGGCCACATCTATGATTGTGGTACACATCATGTCTACCACAAAACCGGATAGTGTGACTGTTTTTGATTGCAGAATTTGATCCACAACATGTCTTACCTGAGGTTTATGGCTTTCAATAAACCCAGAAAAGAAGGTATTCTTGTTGAGGAGTAGCAAAGCGGATTCGTCACAAGGGAGATTTATGAATTTCAATCTTGATGAGGTGCAATTAGCATTTGAGGGAAGTGATTGGATGTAAGGATTGAGGTTCGAGTCGAGGTTCATGTTCATGACAAGGACAGTGATGGAGAGGTGTTTCTCTCTAGCTATAAGGAGTTTCGCCATCTCCACTGCGGGTACCAGATGACCTACTCCAGGAGATGGTATGATGACCAACTCTGCATTCTTGATTTCACTCATCGATGTTTTTTTATTTCCTTCACCTATAGTGTCTCATGTTTTAGGCTTTGAAGAGAAAGATGGCTTTGCTATGACAGGCATATACGACCTAGTTACGAGGCATATCATATATATTATTATAAGCATGAAGCTCTCAACTTAAAAGTTGAATTACTATTTTGCCCTTATTTTATCTCTAAACTAAATAAATATTAATATATAATTAATTTAATATTATATAATATTTTTTTATTTAAATTCATGCCTCTAGACACAATGGTTCAAATTGTTTTGGGAAATAGTTACAAGAAGAGGAAAGACCAAAAGTTGTATTTTTCTTAATAAATGTGTATATCAATTCTTCTTTATCAAAATCAATTTAATTTTGGAGCAGAATTGTGTCAGTGATTATTTCTTTATCACCTTTTGTTGTTAATAGAGAAAAGATATACAAGAAGTAGTATAGACACTAAAGGTAATTTCATTCATGTTAAATCTTTATGTTTTTTCTTTTTTATTATTTTATTTATTTAATCTTGATTTTGTTTATTGTATTTTAATATGTTTTCTTTAAGTTTTTGATCTTGTTTTCATCAAATTGTGCTAAGAATCTGTAATACAATTTATTAATTTTGTGTGATCTTTTTAGTGTTATTTGCTTTTGATTCTTCTTTCTGAATATTAGTTTTTGATGTATTCTTTGAATATCAACTTTTTTTATTGTTTTATGGTATTTGATATGCTTAGCCTCATTATGGTTTCAATCTATACTAGAAGAGGTTTACACAATTATTATTTTATTTTTGTGTGGTCTTGTTCATATGTTGTATCATTGAATGTTTCTTTATATTTATTTTTTGACTATTTTTAGTAATTTTGAAATGTATTCTCGAGGTATTGCTCAATTTTATACGTTATGTGATAGTTTTCTATTTTTTATCATGGGATTTCAATTTTTGTTGGTTCTTTGACGAACTTTTTCATCCTTTAAGAAATGTAGTTATTACTGTCAACACATAGTATAGGATCATAGAGACATTAACTTTCAGAAAGTCATCGTAGTAATGCCACTTTTATGGTAACAATTAAAATAATATGGTTGAACCTCACTTTTATGGTACCAATTAAATTGAAAAATCATGCATATATATAATACAAGTGTATGTAATACAAATGACCAGTGAATAAATATATGGTTCTCATATCTATATTTGATAATAGGGTAATATTACTTGACGTTCCAATTAATTCACAAAATTTGGAGTATACATGTCACCCTTCATTGTTTCAAGTTGATGATTATTTTTCTAAAAAAATCTACTTTATGCCTCATTTATATATTTTATACTTGTGTCATTTAAAAAAAATGAAATATTAATTAATAGGGTACACGTGCGTTGCACGTGAGCAAAGACTAGTATATATATATATGGGAACAGATATAGTTGGCCAAGAAGATAAAGGGAGATGGAATATGGGAACCCCAAAACAAACAAATTTATAGTTTGACTCTAAAAAGAAAACTATGACTATTTAAAATAGACGGAGATAATACTATATAACTTATTAATAAAAACCCTTCGGGGTGGCCCAGTGGTTTGAGCTTGGGACTTTCATGTTGGAGGTCTCAAGTTCGAGATCCATTGCCAGCGAAAGCAAGGGTTTGCCTTCGAGCTCGCCTGTAACCAGACTTGCTGGACATTACCTCTCCTATGTGGTTTGCAGCTATTGCAGACAGAAATGCGCTTTTCTGCTTCCACCCAAAAGGATAAGCACAGGTTTCCTGTCAAAAAAAATTATTAATAAAATGTGGGACCACACACAAAAAAAAGGGGCTAAAGGCTTCACCCAAAGGCCACTCTGCTAGTAGTCGATTGTAATTAATTGTAAGTTGGGACTTGGTAGCCAAGGCATGGCATCATGTGCCATTAATTCTTGCTGTCTATTGGTCTTCACTCACCTAACACTAACAAGGTTTTTTTAAAATTTTAAAATCAGCATATTATTTTATAAAATAAGTACAAATCAAGCTTCCAGTTATGAGCCATTACAAATTTCATTCAATATCCTCTTCAAGCAACAAAAAATGGATCCACTAAAAAAGAAAACAGAACTGGTTTTCATACCTGTTCCTGGCATGGGCCACCTAGTACCCACACTTGAGATGGCAAAGGTCCTAATAGCTAGAGATGAACATCTCGTCATTACAGTCCTCGTAATCAAGCTGCCTTGTGACAACAAACTCAGCTCTTATATTGAATCAGTCTCGACAAACCCAAACTACAACTCTCAAATGAAGTTCATTGAACTCCCTCAAGATGAGTCCATCTTACAGTCAATCACAAACACAACTTTCATCACATTTTTATCCAGTCATAAGCCTCAAGTCAGAAATTCAGTGATTGAAATCTTGAATTCAGGATCAAATCGTCTTGCGGCCCTCGTTATTGACATGATGTGTACAGCAATGATAGACGTTGCCAATGAATTTGGACTCCCGACTTATGTTTTCTACACATCTGGTGCTGCCATGCTTGGTCTTCAGCTTCATTTGCAGAGTCTCAGGGATGATTTTAACGAAGATGTGACAGATTACGAGGATGATCCAGAAGCAGAGCTTTCGGTGACAACGTATGGAAACCCATTTCCAGCTAAATGTTTGCCATCTATAGCCTTTGACAAGGATGGTGGTTCCACAATGTACCTTGATCTTTCTAAGAGGCTGCGAGAAGCTAAAGCTATTCTTGTTAACACTTTCTCCGAATTCGAATCTCATGCTGTCAAATCCCTCTCCCTCGATGAGAAAATCCCACTTGTATACCCAGTCGGACCCTTGCTAAACCTTGATAACGATCAGGTTAACAATCAAGATTCTTCTCAGCATCAAACTATAATCAACTGGTTAGATGATCAACCTGATTCATCAGTAGTGTACCTCTGCTTCGGAAGCTTAGGAAGCTTCAACGAGGAGCAAATAAAAGAAATTGCATATGCTTTGGAGAAGAGCGGATGTCGATTCTTGTGGTCCTTAAAGAAGCCTTTGGCTAAAGATACATTTTTTCCAGCTGCTTATGATAATCCAGATGATGTTTTGCCTGAGGGGTTCTTGCAAAGGACGGAAGCAATTGGGAAGGTGATAGGATGGGCACCCCAGGTGGCTATCTTGAGTCATGATGCTGTAGGAGGCTTTGTGTCACACTGCGGGTGGAATTCGACTTTAGAGAGCATTTGGTTCGGAGTACCACTGGCAACTTGGCCAATATATTCGGAGCAGCAAGCGAATGCATTTCAATTGGTGAAGGATTTAGAGATAGCAGTGGAGATTAAGATGGATTATAGGAAGGATCTCAGAGGGACCGAACCGAACGTTGTAGTAAAAGCAGAGAAGATAGAGAAAGCAATACAGCAGCTAATGGAGCCTGAAAATGAAATAAGGTTGAAAGTGAAAGGCATGAAGGAAAAGAGCAGATTGGTGCTCAAAGAAGGTGGATCTTCCTACAATTCTGTTGGACATTTTATCGAACAAGTGATGGACATCACTAATTGAGAAACAATCTTTAAAACAGCAATATAATTATTCGAAAACAATAAAATTTCTTCTACAGTTCGATTTGGTCTTCTTCTAGACCACTGCATTCTTATTTTAGTTATTATGTAGTTCTCATGTAAAAATTTTCAGTCCAAGTGTACTGTATTAAAGTCGGAGTATGAGGGTCAAACTTATTTATGTTTGATGTGATTCAGACATAGAATTTGATATCTTTGAAATAAAATTTATACATTTAGAAACTACAGTAAGCCACAATACTTAAAAATCCAAATATTTACAAAGTAGTTGAAAAACTATGATCAAGGAAAATATCTTTTGACTGCGCATGACAGATTGCAAGGCATGAACTGCCAATACTAACTATAATTACACTAAAATTATGTTCTGAGCATCCAGTGAAAAACCTGCCATTGCTGAAGATCTTTTTTGCGGAAATTTTTCAGGAGATGTTGCTGATGAAATCGTCAATTAGAAGTCGTAAAGAGGTATAAGACGATCCGCCTTCTTCCATGGCTTTTCTGCTCTTCTCTCGCATTTCCTTCACTCTTTTCCTCACTTCATTCTCTTCACCATTCGCCATAAGCTTCTGTATGGCGCCTTCAATTTCCTCAGCAGTAACTATATCAACTGGATTTTTCCCCTCGAAGTCCTTCACATAGTCCATCCGAATCTCCACTGCCAATCCCAATTCCTTAACCAACAAAAACGCATTCATCTGTTGTTCAGCATACAACGGCCAAGCAGCAATAGGCACCCCACAACACACACTCTCCATTGTCGAATTCCATCCACAATGTGACACGAATACCCCCACCGCAGGATGTGAAAGTACAGTCACTTGTGGCGCCCATCCTACCAATTTCCCAATTCCTTTTGTCCTCTCCAAGAACCCTTCAGGCAGCACTTCCTCCGAATTGTCATAATTGCTTGGCATCTCTATTTTCCCCTTTGGTGGAGGCCTTCGTAAAGACCACAAGAACCGGTGCCCACTACGCTCTAATGCAATTGCTATCTCCTTTACCTGCTCAGGTTCAAAACTACCCATGGTTCCAAAGCACAAGAACACTACAGATGAGTTTGGCTGATTATCTAACCACTCCACAATACTTTCTATTTCCTGTTTTTCGTCATTATCATCCGAATTGAATACAGCATGAATCGGATAAATCGGAGGAGCCATTTTAGCATCAGACAATGACTGAAGAGCAAAAGGTTCAAGCTCCGCAAACGTATTGATAACAATACCTTTCGTCTCTCTAAAACGACGAATCCCATCGTAGTACAAAGTCGAGCTTGGTGTAATTGCTTTAGCTGGCCTAGGTAAAACTTTAGCAGGATACGGATTTTTAAATCCGAGAATCGACAATTCCTCATCAGACTCGGAGTAATCGAACTTGAAGTTATTCCTCAAAGCTTCAAAATGAAAGGACAGGGCTAGAAAAGCAGCAGCAGAAGTAAAGAAAATATAACTAGGAACACAAAACTCATTAGCTACATCAATCATGGAGATGCAGAACATGTCAAGAACAAAGCCAGCAAGCTGAGTAGAGCCAAATTGGGAAGGGGTGGAATTATTACTAGTAACAAATTCACTTACCTTGTGTTTGTGACCATCAATGAAATCGTATAAGAATCTGTCCTTGTTAGACAAAAGTGGAACAACTAATTTCGGGTCAATTGAAACATCAACGAAGCGAAAACGGGACAGAGAAGGGAGTGATTGGAGATAAGATTGAACACCAAAATCAGCAGGATGTTTCATGACGAGAAGAGAAATGCATAGTCGTTCATTTGTAGCAAGAAGGAGTTTGGCGAATTCGACAGCGGAAGCGACGTGACCCAATCCCGGCGATGGAATGAAAACAAGCTCTGCTTTGGTCTCCATTGCTCTGTATTTGAGAGAGCAGAAGTGAGCGAATTTTGAAATTTATATTTGTACTACAAGGTGAAAGAAAATAGGTAGGTGGGTGAAGGATGTTCACATATAAATTTGTACATAGGATAATTATACAAACATCCATTAACATTTATAGTGAGTACACATACCTCCCTATGGTTTTTTAAGTTATAAAAATATTCCTCAACTTTTGAACCACCAGTAAAGCTATATATAATATGTAATGTTAAAAAATCTCATATGTAGATAAATTTGAATTAAAAAATATGGATAGAGAATATAATATTTCATTTGTTATGTTTTGCTTTTCAAAAGTCAATTTAATCAATTTTCAAAGTTAAATTAGATTACATTTATTCGATATTCTAAGCAATAAATTCAGATATTCAAAAATTATAAGAAAAGTATTAAAAAATAACAATTTTTGCATATTAATATGATGAAAAAAATACATTGTCAAATGTTAGTTAAAATTTTTAACGGCCTTTTTCTTTTAAATATGACCTGACATACTACTATTCATAACTTTAAAACTTTACATAATGACCTTTACTTTTATATATGGCCGACATACTACTATCCATAACTTTACAATTTTACATAATGACCTTTACTTTTACATATGGCCGACATACTACTATTCATAACTTTATAACTTTACATAATGACCTTTACTTTTACATATGGACTGACATACTACTATTCATAACTTTACCTTCTAGTTATTAGCTGTTTCTGTTTTTATTATTCTACTTCTGGAATGTAGTTGTCTTCTCCGTCACATTTTGTGCATAGGTGATCTGGGTATTTCTGGCCTACTAATTTACAGTATCTAGTCATCATATTTTGTGAAATAATTTTTTTTCTGATAGCTCTTGTGGTAGGTGGTTGTTCTGGTTTCAGCAGGCTTAGTATCCATTGGCGTAGTTCTTCCATATCTGCTGTTTTTAGCTCTCTGCAATTGGAATATATCATCGCCTTATCTCGATTGTAGTAGTTCCAAATTGCATTTGTGTTTAGATAATTATTCGATAATTCATTCAAAATGGTAGCTATCCCGATAGTTCTTTTATTTGCATAGAATTCTGTGATATTTACCCTTTTTATTTCTTCTTGTATTTCTATTTTCTCCGGGATTATCATTTCTTTGGTCAAGCCTATCTTGATAACTTGTATTATAGGTTTGATTTCGTCGTATAATATTTCCGCATTTGCTGAATAAAACTTTATATAAAATAAAGTTCCTTTAGTTATTCTTTTGTAATGTAGAAACACTTTGTATAGTTCTGGTATCTTAGCTATTTCTTCACCTGTTATCGTGTATAGTGTACTTAAAAGTCCATAATTGTAGCAAGTTGCTACTAGGTTTGAATTAGTATGTTGACATCCTTTGAATGGGAGCAACGTCGCGGCGACTCAATTAAAAAAAAATATTTAAAATAATTTTTAAAACGGGTAAAAAGGGTTAAAAATTGGTAAAACGAGTTTAAAAGGATTAAAGGGGTTAAAGGGAAAAAGGGAGTCTCCACCTAATTTTTAGGAAAACTAGGAAACCGATTAACTAATTAACTGAAAAGAGAGTCTACGAAACCAATTTGATTCTAGGTAAGGGGTTCAAGTTATTCCGAAGGGAAGGAGTTAGGCACCATTCGAAATCCACAACTGTGGTTCCCGACTGAGTTCATTTTTTCAAATTGAGGATAATATACAAGTAATATAAAATATGCAATAAACAATAATAATAAAATAAAACAACAACATGAGAAACGGCCTAAGGTTTGCCTAACATCGATATATACAAAATAATGAATTGTAAAATATAATTCGAACTCCTTTCGAATAACTTCAATAAAACAAGTCTTGGGTACCTGTAAACACACTTAGTAAAAGTGTTAGTAATAAATAAAAATGAATAAAATTGAATATATGAAATAATAATTTAAAAAAAAAAAATCCTTCTTACTAACATGGGAGGCCTTGGAAATCGACGGTAATTTCTTCATTGGCCAAATTTAACAATAAAAATATTAACTTTAATTAAATTTCCGTCTTTTAATATTGGGGAGGCCTCCAAAACCGACGGAGAGTTTTTTTCATTGGCCATTTAACAAATATTGGGTATACCTATTCTCAGAATATTTCCATAGCAAACTTTCTAGAGATAATTATCTTATCATTACTATAACATGATGAACACTTATAATTAGCAAGAGATTACAAGGAATAAAAATGATTTAGCTGCTCATATTCATAAAAATATATACCTCTGTTTGTAGATTCTCCATGGCTGATATTTTCAAACTTAGTGTCTTTCTTCTTTATTTAGCTCTGATACCAAAAAATGGGTGTGTGTATAAAATTAAGAGAGAGAAGGGAGGATGTATCTTTTAATAAATAATTACTTATTTTAGCCCAATTTCTATTGTCAAACAACAACATGAAGAAGTGAATAATCATCAGAATCCCAAAATTAGACGAATGCCGGAATCTAACCACTCTAATTCGAATTAAGAAACTGCTACTTCATTGAAATAAAAGCAACAGAAGTAGATAAAAGGAGAGAAAAATTTCATCTTGTTGCACAAAGCCTGAGTTAAACATGAGACAATACAATATATACATAGCAATGTAAAATGAAAACCATAAAAGCAAATGACACTAAAAAGAAGAATATAGATAAAGATGCATACACTCGAAAGGGAAAATTTCTTTATTATAATCAACGAAGAAATATGTTTTGTTATATTAACTAAACTACTCAAAGCATTATTATTTATACACGCAGGCTCGACCAAAATGTCTAAACAACAAACTATACTATGTTTTGTATTTAATATCTTCTTTTTATATATTTTCGAACATTTTATTGAAATTTATTTTAATTTTTGAAAAAAAAAATTGTCACATCATTTCCTTGATATCTATTTTTTTTTTTATGAATAATAAATCTCTCTTATTTAAGGGACCTTTCCTAATATTGTAATTAGTAGACGCGGTATCAAATAATCCTAATATAATTCAATATGGACGCATTTGTAAGTTACACGACCTTTTTACATATTATTTAATCACATCTTTATATAACAAAACATCACTTTTAATTAACTAACTAAGAATTATTCCTGGTTTCACATATATCAATAATCTTGATTTCTGACATGTAACAAGAGTTTTACAAGTCATTAATTCTTATAACTTGCCTTGGGCTCAATACAAAATATTGTTATAGGTGTGTGAATAAACTTTTCATATTAAAAGCCCTCAAAAAAAAAGTTACGTGTATGCAAGATTAGTCGTGACATATATTTAATAATTGGCTAAAAGTATATACTTATTGCACATTATCATAGCGTATATCTAAATCATAATTATGTTGATACATCGTTATTTTGGATGTCTTTACACTTAAATATTTATATTTTATTAGGTTTGAGAAAGTAACAATTGTTACTTGTTGATGTCATTTGACACTAGAAGACCTAAAAATGGAGCATACATCCCCCAAATAAGGGAACATGAAAGACACCTAAGCCAAACCAAAATTATGAGTCCCAAATGTGACCAATTTCTGTTCTACCATAATGAGAAAAAAAGAGAAGAAGAAGATCTACGGGTGACTGAATTGATACAATAAATGGTATTCATAAAGGAAGCCAGAGATTTGATTCTCTCTGTCAACGCTCATGGAGTCGATCGCACTAAACATGTCTCATGTATGATTTAACTTATGACTTATACATGCACAAAAAATGAATTTATTATCTAGTGTTCATTCAAAGAATAACAACAAAATTTCAAAAAAAGAAAGGGTCAAATGCCCCTACACTATTGAAGTAGAATATACACCCCCTTGTTTGCATTTTGGCACAAAAATGCCTCTATCATTAGCCAAATGAAACAAATATATATGCCTTAAACTATTGAAATAAACTAATTATACATTTCATTTACTTTTTGGCACAAAAATGCCTCTATCGTTAGCCAAATGAAACAAATATATATGCCTTAAACTATTGAAATAAACTAATTATACATTTCATTTACTTTTTGGCACAAAATATCCTTATAATAACTAATATGCCCCTCTCCACTCACATACTTCACGTCAGACATATTTCAAAAAGCAAATGAAGAGTTTCACATCAAATGTATAACAATGAGTTCATAAGGTAAACAATATCAATTCAACATAATATCCTCCACTTAATTCACTACAATATATACATCTTCTGATCGAAATAAATATATATACATTTTTAAAAAGATGCTAAAATCTTATCAACATCAATTAATTTTGATGTGTAGAAAAAAATGGGAATAACAATTTTATACAGTATACTATGAATGTAACCAACGAGTAATAAAAAGCCAACGATATTGTTTTTGATAAAATTTGTTGGTCTCTCCCCGAAATTATATAAAAGTGTTGAAGTGACACTTTTATGTGGTAGGGTGTGATTTTGATTTTAACAATAAAAAATAAAGTAACTTTTTTAATTTACATGATCAAGATCAAAACTACTCTTAAACTATTTGAAATAGATTAAGTATATTCTTAAACTATCTTTCGATTAAAAAAATGCTCTTCTCGTCTAAATATCGAATCATAGTTACCTTTCTGTTTAACGGGAGAGTATGTGGCATTCTGTATTAAAATACCACATGAATGTCTAATTTGTCATTCTATATAGATTCATAATTTGTACTATATACAACAACAGTCTATATGGTATAGCTGTTATGACTAAATAAAATAGAACCAATATTTTTATATAAATATAGTACAAACAAGACGAATTTAGTGAACCTTTGGCTATCGACTCCTGTACAATAATTGTTTCAAAGTTTTAAGTTTGATAAAATATTGTTTTATAAAGTCGGGAGCAAGTGAAAGAGTAAAAAAAATGAATGTGAGCATTATTATTGCACTATACCAACGACTTTTTTGCGATAGGATTGCATTGCTTACTCGAGACAATTTTTTTTTTAAAAAAAACATATTTTTTGTTATTCCGATCAATTCTTGTATTCTTGTGCCCTGAAAGATAGACAAGCTCGATTTGAGTGTTATAGTTAATATGTACACATGAAGTGATAAGGTAGCAATATTAGTTCAAAGTAGCTTGGTTTTTTTAAAAAAAATTCTAGGTCATTTTAATTTGACAGTTTGAGAAAAAACAAATTAAATAGCCAAATACCTAAATATGGTCCTTAATAATTCACCATCCTAAGTATTTCCAACAAGGGATTTGAACTACTTTGGATAATATTTAGAGATCATCATTAATTAATTGGAAAAGGGCCTAAAATACCCTTGAAATATTGAAATGGTACACAATTACCCCCATCCACCTATTAGCCCCCAAATACCCTTCACATCCACCTTTGGGTCCAAATTTACCCCTTCATTAACGGACCAAAATTAAAAAAATATATATAATTTTTAATTACGTGGCACTCAACCATTGGTTGTAATTTAATTATTTAAAATAATTTAAAACCCACCCATTACCCACCCAAACCCGCCCAAACCCGCCCCACTTACCCAATTTTAAAAAACCCATCTAACTAAAAAAGCCTAAAACTTTATTCATCCAATTTTCACAAACCCATGCTTTCATTGTCTTCTTCTTCTTCATCATCTTGCAACTTGAAGAAAATGTCAGCTTCTTCTTCGATTTCTTCCTCTGAAGAACTTCAATCTCGTACATGTAAGTGTGGATTTTCGGCAAGATAAAATTGAGAGTTCAAAGATGAAGAAAGTATCTAGCTTGGATGAAAAAGTTTCGAATTTAGAGTTGAAAGTTCATAAATTGATAAGTTTGCTTGCAGTTTCTTGGGCTATTATTCTTGGTTTTGCAGCTGCCAAGATGATTTAGTGTAGTGCAATTGTTTGTGTTAAGTTAGTGAGCTGCATTTTATTTTGATTATTTGTGAAGATGATGTTAGTTGTTGTTGTGTCTACTAATGAAGAATTATGCAATATTGTTATTACTAATGATACAATGGTGTGTGCATTTTCTGGCAAAGCTACATTTGTTTTGATTGTTATGTCTACTACTTCATTGTTAATTTCTCATCAATTTGGCAGTAATTCAGTGATTGTTAGGCTTTTTTAGTTAGATGGGTTTTTTAAAATTGGGTAAGTGGGGCGGGTTTGGGTGGATAATGGGTGGGTTTTAAATTATTTTAAATAATTAAATTACAACCAATGGTTGAGTGCCACGTAATTAAAAATTATAATTTTTTTTTAATTTTGGTCCGTTAATGAAGGGGTAAATTTGGACCCAAAGGTGGATGTGAAGGGTATTTGGGGGCTAATAGGTGGATGGGGGGTAATTGTGTACCATTTTCAATATTTCGAGGGTATTTTAGGCCCTTTTCCGTTAATTAATTTTGTACTTATGAGTAGTCCTCAATTTAATGAACTTTTTTAAAAATCAAAACTAAAAAGCAAAGTGCATTAGAAGGTTGTTGATTATGGTTAGGCTCCATTAGACAAAATGACAAACAAATTTACAACTAAGACAAACAAAGATTAGATATTATTGAATTACTTTAACAATTTGAATTAATCGAAGAAATAAATTATTTTGAGATTTTTTAAAATTAATGCAGAATAGGCAAAAACAAGAAGATGTAATTAGGAAAATCAAATCCCTAGCTTATACAAATGGCAAATTCAAGATTCTTGGTCAACCAATTTGTATTCTTAATAGTATATAATAGTATGGTCCTATTTCATAATAATACTACAAAATCCCCAAAAGCAACAATTTTATGGCCCCCATAAACAAATAATTCTGCACTTTTAAAAGGCTTTTTAATACGTGACCCTATTTTATTGGGCCACATTATTTTTTCAGCTATTACAACAAGATTTGTTAATAATTCTAAATTTCCTGACCTCTAAATTAAGGGGCTTTACTAATACATATTACATACTATATTATACACAATCAAATCTCGTTATAACAGATTCATTATAATAACATCTAACTGTTATAAAATTATAAAATAAGAAGAAGAAACTTGAGAGAAAAGAAGAGAAGACTTGTTATTTCTCTTGATGATTTCATTTACAATGAAGAGGAGCACTCTATTTATAGGAGAAATCTAACTTGGTCCCAAAGTAGGAGGACTCTTTAACCATATCCTAAAAAGGACTCCACATGATAGACATTTACTATAATACAAATACTTTATAACAAAAATAGTAAATTCAAAAAAAAAAGTTTTTTTTTATTTTAAAAAAAGGTCTTCTTCTTCCTTCAACTCCATCAACCATCCTCATTCCTGCCCAACCCCTTTTTCCTTCTTCTATACACCTATTATCACCTTTAGCAGGATATTAACACCTCTTTATCGTCACATTTCAAGTTATTATTATCGGAGGGAGAAAGCGACGTTGATTTTATGGTGGTGCTCATCAGAATCTAATGATTCAAAGTGGAGTAAGAGAGGGATGACACTAATCCTTTTTCACCAGAATGGGAGGCGGCGATAGGGTTTATTGGTACAATGGAGAGGATGGAGAAAAGAGGTGGTCCCTGGTGGCTCGCAGGTGTCGCTAGTGGTGTTTCGACTTAGAGTTACTAATTTTGTGGAGGTTGAAGAAAGAGAAAAGAAAAATAGTGAGATTTGCAATAGAGATGGAGACGTGAAGGTCTTGCTGGCAAGAGGAGCGATGGTGGCAACGACTTTTGCCGGTGGATTTAGATGTTACATTGTTGAAGTGGAGGTGTGGAGTCCCAAAATTTAATAAATTTAAATTTATTATTTATATTTTATTTAATAAACTTTATTTGATAATTTTAAAAAATAAATAATAAAGATAATTATGACATGTAATTGATTTATGTGACATGTATTTGAAATGTCATCTATTCAAGGCGAGTAAACTACACACATGATAAGAGCAATTTCAAAATATTCGTTTGATTGAGTTTAAGGATTTACTTGGTAAATGATTAAGTAGAAGGGTTCACAATACAAACACATACAAGTATAAGGGTCTACCAGAACATTTCACCTTAAATTTAATGATTTAGAAATGTATTAGATACTGAATACGGGATAATGCATAAGTAACCCCCTAGCCTATGACCGAAATCTCAGAGACACACTTTAACATAACTAAGATCATATTATCCCTTTGAACTTGTTTTATTCGTATTTTTGTGCACCTTTTCTGCTGATGTGGTACCTTCAACCACCCAAGTTGGTTGTGTTTGTACACATTCTCCCGCCATGTGTGTAAATAATTTTTTTTAATTAAAAAAGAATATATTTTTTTAATAAAATGTTTCTTAATTTTTTAAAATAATATTTCGTAATTTTTTTAAAAATAATTTTTTAATTTTTTTAAAAGAATATTTTTCTTACTTACATTCATTTTCTCTCTTTTATTTCTCTATTGAGATTATTTACTTTGTCTTTTGTTTTGATTTGATTCCAAATGTCTTGTAGTTAAAATAAGTTAATTTTGAACGTATATCAAAATAAGTTAAGAAAATCAAATAAAACATAAAAATATTAAAACATTAAAGTTAAAGAACACCTTTAAATTGTTTTTAAATACACACTATTTATAAAATAATAACTAAAAGTCAAAAGATAATAAATTAATTGAAAAAAATTTAAAGTGAAAAGAAATTAAAATAAATATTTTACAAAGAAAGAAACAAAAATAATTATTTATATATAAGTTTATCATTATTAAATATGTGTACTAACTAATTATACAATTACCAATTAAAAAGTGACATGTGTCCAATTTGTGCTCTAATCACTTGCATTCAAGAGAGTTTGTACACTCTCTATGACATGTCAAAGTTTCTGGTGTATATATTTCATTTTTTAGAATTAGTTTAGGTGGGTAAAAGAACTCTAGTTAAGTTCAGGCGTATCTGAAATTCTGGTCACAGTTTAGAGGGGTGCTTATACATTTTCCCAATTGAGTACTACTATTTAATACCAAGAGTGAAATTGACATTTAAAGGTAATTATCTCTTGATTTTCAAATTGAATAAGTATTGTTGGAAGATTACTTTCTCTCTCTCTCTCTCTCTATCTATCTATCTATCTATCTATCTATCTATCTATCTATCTATCTATCTATCTATCTCTCTCTCTCTCTCTCTCTCTCTCTATATATATATATATATATATATATATATATATATATATATATATATACACATATATATGTATATGAAAATACATAAAAAATCTCTAAACTTGGCAGAAAAATTTACTTTAACACTTTAACTTTACGGATAATTTCTTACCCCCCTAATCTCGTATCAAGTGAATTTAAATGCACCCAAATCGCTGACATGGCAAGTGGAACAAATGCTACTGCGTTTGACAAAAAGTTTAAAAGGAAAAGATAAGTGGGTCCCTTTTTTTTCAGCCATCATTTTTCATTCTTCATCTTCCTTACACCCCACCATCCCATCCTTTGCTACCAGCAACACATATTTTTCTTCCCCACAGCTCACCACCCCCTGCCGCCTTCAACCACCCATGCACCACCCCATTCTTCTTATCCAAAACACCCCCTCCCCCTCTCTTTTTCCTTCTTTAAAACTCCCCACCCCATTTCTCCTTCTTCGAACCCCCCATACTTTATCTCCTACTCCAAACCTCCCCTTTTTCAACTGTCATCTTCCTCTTCTTTTTCTTCTTAATCATTGAACCCCTACCATTTTTTTCTTCACTTCTGATCTTTCACTCGTATTAATTTTTATTTTAAGAAGAGGATCTTATTTTTTTCAAAATATCATAATTGATATCACTAATTTTGAAAAATGAAAAGAGAAGATTATTGGTGTTGAAAATTGTTGCTTCATAATGACTATATAAGGCAATGTTTTTATTAATGGTGATGAACTTGTATTTTTTTATTGTAAGATTAATCTTCATTTTTTTCCTAATTTTTCTTTCTAAACTCGTTAATAAATAAAAAGAAATGAAAGAACAACTAAAAAAATCAAAATTCAAATATGTCTCAAGGTGGCACTGACATGAAAGTGTTGTGGCGCTATCGATGACATGGCGCATGTGAGATGCACTTGACACTGTGAGATTGATATTATAATCTTAAGGCGATATAGAATTCATTACAAAATAGATTAGGGGGAAAAAGAATTATCCGTAAAGTTAAAGTGCTAAAATAAGTTTTCATGCGAAGTTCAGATTTTTTTTAGGGATAATGCACAAGTACCCCCTCATTCTATGCCCGAAATCTCAGAGATACACTTATACTATACTAAGATCCTATTACCTCCCTAAACTTATTTTATTAATAA
Organism: Solanum arcanum; assembly: GCA_027789145.1. Lineage (NCBI taxonomy): Eukaryota > Viridiplantae > Streptophyta > Magnoliopsida > Solanales > Solanaceae > Solanum > Solanum arcanum. The sequence continues at coordinate 61,691,230 of CM050939.1, read as the reverse complement.
TTTTCTACCCCTTTTGGGCCTACGTGGCACTATCTTGTGGGCCCAACGCTAGTTAAAAAAAATTTAAGCTAGTGACATATAGGCCGAAAAGGGGTAGAAAAATACTTATAAAATAAGTACAAGGGGGTAATAGAACCTTAGTATAATATAAGTGTGTGTAACACCTTGAAAATCAAAGACTCAATGTAAAGCCTAACATAGGTGTCATAAAGTCTAAACACTGTTTCTAAGTCCATTTTCAATGAATATAGGTCATTTAGGAGGTTTAAGAACCAAAACGTCCAAATAGTCCGGGATGTTGGTTCTAATGGATGTTAGTGTGCCTTAGCATTTTTGACTAATTTTTAGGAGTCGGAAATGTACGAAAATTGGTGGAAAGGTAGCTAATAGGTGTTTGAGTTGTTCCATGTTTGAAACACCCGGGTATGAATCCCCAAGGACCAACCAAGATCCCTTGAGGAGGACCCTTGTAGTTTGATGCATCACTGCCTAGAAGTATGCATCGATGGGACAGAAGACGACCCGTGTGTGGATTAATGGGGCGTCGATGCCAGGATCGACGAGGCATCGATGCCACCATCGTCCCATACTTAGGCTGGTGGAGAAGGTCCTTTCACATGCATAGTCTCTGAACTTATCAACGGAGTGTAGAGGTGCAGGCTACGGTCCATGTGTGGATCGACGAGGCGTCGATGCCACCATCGAACCACACTTAGACAAATTGGAGTAAGCCCTCGCCTGCAAAGTCTTTGACCGAGACAACGGAGTGCAGGACAGAGGGGGGGTTGTCCGTCAACTCATAGATGGACCGTCGATCGGGGTCTCGTCTGTGATGGTCGAGTTTCGCTGTTAAATCTTAATGATTTGATTTTATTAATTAAGTGATTTAGGGGTTAGTTGGGTATCAAAGGGAGACTTATTAAGTTGTTTAAGTTTCACTATAAATACCCTCAAACCTCATTAACCTAAAAACAACTCTCAAAATAAACTCTCTTCCTTCTTTCTTCTTTCTCTCTCTAATTGGAAGACTCCATAGAAGCTTACCTTGGGAGGTGAATTGGGGTATGAAAAAGGGTGGATTCATCTTCAATTCTCAACAAAACATTAAGGTATGGGTTCTATTTACCTTTGAGATTCTTTCCTTAAAGGATTCCTTCAAAATAAATTTCAAAAAGTTGAGTTATATTATGGGTTTTATTCAAGTACGAAAAATTGAAGTTATGGATTGAGTTGTTAATGGATTATTAGGGTTATATTTATTTTATTAGCATGTAATTGAACTTGTTTATGGTATTGTTTATGGTTTTGTCTAAATTGAAGAATATGATCCTCTATCCCTAACCCTAGGCAGTGATCTTGACCTATATTGTATTGTGATCATTCAGTTGAGTTTATCGTTGATTTGATTACTATCCTATGGTGTTATTATGATCAAATTAAAATGAATTACAGGCCTATCATGCTAGTTCTTAAGATGTGATTTAGGTTATGAATTATAATGTGAAATTAGTCTATATACCTTATCTCAAGTTGTGATCTAAGGATGAATTGTTTCATAGAGATGCAATTGGCCTTGTTATTCTATTTGTTATCATTGTGTGATAATGTTACTCCTCAAGTTGGGTTGAGTTATGGGTTGATTGTAAGACCTTGATGATAGACTATGAGGAAGACTTGGTAAGTTTTAAATCTCTATCTTTACTCTCAATTATGATTAATTGTTGTTAAGTCATGATATTACATTGGAGTATGCATTATACTAGGATTATAGGGTGGTATGATGTTGAATTGAAATGTCTTGACTATGTTGTGAGGTTGATTAAAGTGTATGTGTTATAAGGATGGTGAAAACTATCAATGTGCCTTAATATGTTATGAAATACTAATGTGTTAACCTCACTTATATGAATTGTGATGAAAAGACTTACTCATACAATTCTTATATAGCTAGTGATGATGATGATTATACAAGGGGTAGACCCTATGGCCTAAATTAAGCTATGATTGGTAATTAAAGGCTTAAAGACATTTCAAAAAGAGACTCTAGCTTAACACTGAGTGAACTAGATAGAGGAGTGTCCCTTCCCACATAGGGAAGGTAGGAACACTACATTACTCTCGAGATTGGAGACTATAATGCATGGCACATAAAGAGGGTCCCAATTAAATCTCCTAGTTATTGAACTATGTTGCCCTTTTAGGAATACTAGCTAGTGGATCCACGTAGTTGCTATGTTTCATATTTTGGTACTACCTTGGCAAGTAGTCCGTCTTTTTTTGGTGTAGGGTCTTATGACACGGGATTCCACACTAGCTCATGTGGTCTATGTCGGTTAGGGAAAGATGTTCCCAAAAAGATGAAACGAATTAAAGAACTTGTACTCTAACTTGGATAACCTAAGGGGTCTAGCTTAGTCTAGGTAGGGGTATGGGACTCTACCTAGACATTGCACTAGTTAACCTTAAGGGGAATCTTAGGAGGAGGTTCTTATATATGTTTATGTTATGACAATATATGTTGTATATATGATCACCATGTCACATTGTTGATAACATATGTTGATTTGTTCATTTATGAATATGCCTTGGGTTATAATGATAATACATGATGACATGCAAGCCTAAATGCTATGATATGTAAAGTTGGACATTGATCATGTTTTCTTGTTGAGGATACTTGATTGAGTAAGGTTATGGGGCTTTGCTTGGTTATTGAACTTGTTGACTTGGTAAGGACTTGTGAGTAGTTGTCTTGCTTATTATGATATGTTTAACTCTTATACATTCTTATGATATTATTCCTTGATGTTAGAGTTGTAGTAAATCATGGTTTCAAGTATGTTGGGATAAGTATTACTTGTTGAGATAGTAAGCATATTTGGTTGATTAATATGACTTAATTGACTTTGCATTAAGTCCCTAAAGGGGTAAAATGGCATGTTTTGATAAAAAGTCCCTTTTAGCATGTTTTGCTTGTGTATGTGCATAAGATCTCATACATAGTACATATGTGGAGTACTAACCCATTTTCTTCCCTTTTCCCAAACATTTTAGATTCTGGTTGTTGAAGAGTTTGGAAGGCGACATTGTTGAGTACTTGGATCTCATCCAAGTAGGGTAGGTCCTCAACTTTCAAGTGCAATGCCATTCTCTAGCTTTGGATTTTTTATGAGCTTATTGACTCTATCATTCCTTTCCTTTTCAATTGAATAGTGTACTTTCGTATGACCTATACATGGTCTTGTTGAATTGATGTAAGGGATATGCCCATATTGTGATATTCGTTTAGATGGTATGAGGTGAGACAATTGTTGAGACTGTTTCTATATTTTTATATATATGTATGTGCAATAAAAGTAAAAGGCTATGTAACCTTCCTATATGAAGGGTCTATGTATACTCGATATGAATATATATTGTGTGTATGTAGAGGTTTATGTAAGCCTCCAAGTAGTTATAATGAAAGTTTTAAATTTTTCCGCATTTTTCAACCAATGAATGTAATGACATGAAACTAAGAGGCTAGTCTTAGTCCTTGAAAAGGACGGCGACGTCGGTCACGTCTAGGGGGTAAACCCGGATGTGACAGTGTGTCTTTGATATTTCGGGCTTAGGATGAGAGGGTACTTGTGCATTTTTCTTTTTTTATGTATTTTTTCCGTATATATATATATATATATATATATATATATATATATATATATATTAAAGTTGAACATGTACGCGTTGAAGTGACATGCTTCCATGACAAGTACCACTATTTATCTTTTCATAGAATTTTGAACTTCTTTCATTATTTTTTGTTCTCAAAATCTTGAAAAACTACAAAAGAGTGAATTTAGAAGAATCTCTTATTTTAACTCTAAGAAACTAAAAGGTGAATTATGCTAAACCAATGGAGTCACAACATGTGGAAGAAATTCGATAATATAGGTGAGAGGGAAAAAAGTGAGATGCAATTTATAATTATGTGTGAATCAGGGAATTGAGTATGATCATATAACTTTCTATTGATACAATAGTATAGCTTCATAAAATAATTATATTCAAAAAGAATATTACAAAAGTTAACATAAGATTTATGTTTGCCTAGGTATATAGATTTTTCTTTTAATGAAATTACCCCTGTTTTATCGAAAAAATAATTTCGAAAAAAGTTCATTTTGTTTTAAAAGATATTTCGACTTTTCAAGAGTTGCCACTTAATTTTTAAGGAAAATTAAGAAAACTTGTTTCTAAACAACATAAACAGGAAAATTTTGTTTTGGAAACATTTTTAAGGGTTCAAGATTCCTATTAGCGTCTTAGGAAGGTGTTGAAAGCACCTAAGACGCTCCGCTAACTACGATTTTCCGGCGATTAACTACTTGACAATTTTTAATCTAAAATTTGCGACTTTTTGAACTTCTTAAGATTTTTATCTAGGCAAGTTTTACAAGTTTTTGAAATATTTATTGTTTATCTTGCAATTTTGCGAATCTATTTCGAAGTTGAACTTAAAGTTTTTATCTAGATAAATTTACAAGTTTGAAACATTCATCGTTTTGAGATTCCGTTTTAGTTTTAAGTTTTTATAAAATAGATCGACGTTTCGAAGGGGGTTGGAGTTTTCTAATCCTAAACTAACGACATATAAGCAACGCACATAAGCAAGTAATAAAGAGAGAGAGAGAGAGAGATTTTTGGGTCCAAATTCGGATTTTGTTCGCCTTGACCGAATTTTTGAACCACTTGCTTTTGGTTTCTGACCCATTCACCTGTCCTAATCTAAACATACAAAATAAAATATAGAAAGTTAAAAAAAAAAAGACAAGAGGGCTTATGCCCATTACAAATAAAAATGCAAAAAGAAATAAATAAAATTAAAAATTTCTCTAATCCAATTCTTCAAGTCCTTCAATCTTTAAGGCGTTTGACTTTCTACGTTTGCCTCAATGGGTTGACTCAATGAAAATTTCTCCGAGCCTTCATGGCCCTTCCGAGATGCACGGAGAAGGACGGATAAAGGGGAGTCCCAAAATGGACTCGAGAAGAAGTTTCTCATGCAACAAAGTAGAGATGGATTAGTACGTGAAAGATGAACTAGTAACGCGCATCTTGAATAAATAACTAGGATAAACGAAATTTACAAACACAACAATGCTTCTGTAACATGTAGTACTAGTCAACTACTCACAAAATGACAAAAACCAATATCCAACAATGTTAATGATACTTAAGACTATGCAAATCATTTCAACCCAAATGAGACACACAACAAAAACACGAGATATGCTGCAAATCCGAACATGGAGAAGTCTTTATACAAAATAATTGATAACCTCCAACTCGTGTTTGAAGAACAGACTTGGCAAGAAACAAGTAGCTAAAATGTGATTGAAATGCCCATGTTGTTAAAATCAGTAAATCATTTATGCTTCAGAAACTTGAAGATTCCCCACTTAAGTTTCGGAGAGATTTCACTATATGAAGCAACACAAAATCATTCGGATCAAGACTGAGACCACTCCTAGGGAGGCAACCACACAAGACAGACGGGTTTTGATAGATTTGTCATCCAAATATCAAGCGAAATAGGCAAAAAAATAACTCATCTAACTCGCTAAAGGACTTCAGTTTACGGTAGCCGATTGTCACGGCCGCTGCAAGACGAGAGCAGCCTCTCAAGCTGCAGATTTATAGACAATTTCAGATGCCAACGTGGACTCGTTTTTGACTTAAACCAAAGAATAATGGCTTGACATCGACTACAAAATGAAAACATTCGTTCCTGCCGACTAAAGACAGACTGTACGAGAAGAGTAACAATTCAAAAATAAATAAAAATAGAGAAAATAAGCAACCTTCATGTACTCTTGAATTGTATACTTGAACAAAGCTTAGAGAAGTTTCAATTAACGAAACGCAGTTGCAAACAGACAAGCATCCAACAATCATATAGTAAAGGGAGGCACGAAGGAGTCGATACCGAAATCGAACATTCTCTATCAATTATTCCATTCATTTTTAACTCTTTAGCAATCAAAGAACATAATATTTCTATTAGATCGATTTACACACCCCAGCAAAAGGTGCTGAACTATATAGCAAACCACTACAGCAGCTAGGAAGTTTGAGAAACAAGCAAAACCATCGCAAAAGAAAACCCACTGCAGCAGAAAACAACAAGGAATATGCCACTGACTTACAACTCGATATCGAACAAACCGGCGCACAAAAGAGAGAGCTAGACGAAAACGAATCTTACCTCTTCGAAGGCAGCAGAACCAGGACGAGAACGAGCAGGGAAACAGCGAGACTTCAACCAACCCGAAACCACACCTCTGCTTCGCACGTTTGAACAAGAACGTCACACCAACACTTGACGGAATGGTTTCTTCTTGTCCGAATCTCTCTAAAAACCTCTTTGTTAATCTTTTTATACACAGAAAATGCTATAGAAGAGAATGAGTGTGAATTTCTTTTGGGGTTTAACTCTTTCTTCTCAAAGGAAACTGGATTATCTTTGTATTTTTTTTCCAATGGAATTTCGGTCAAAAAAAAAAAAAAAAAACAACAGCCAAGAAACTTCTTTCCAAAAAAATTTTCAACCCCAAAATTTCTAACCCCCTTTCTGAAGAAGGAAGAGGGTTTATATAGAGAAATGCTAGGGTTTCGAAACTGTGATGGGTTCTACGAACTTCAGCCCATTCGAATTCAAAATTTGAATTCTTTTCCCTTGACGGAGCAGCATCCTTTTTTCTGAAAATTTGCTCCATTCCGGAAACGGAAAGGAGGGAAGGACGGTCGAGATGAAGAGGAACGTCCTTGGCAGCTACGTGGCTCGATCTCAGGCCACAAGGACGAAAGCTTGTCGCTTTGTGTATTGCAGACCTGCGTACGAAGCAGCAGGACTGCAGGTCCCGTCGCTACCTCCCCATCACGCGCGATGAAGGGAGGAGAAGAGAGAGAGGAGGGAGTTTGGGGAGAGAGGGACGCGTGGTCGAGACGAGAACGCGTGGGGATGCTGGCGTTTCAAGGAATTTGGGGTCGCCTGGGTTCTGAATTTTTTTTCTTTTTCGCGTCTGTTTCTGTTTCTGGAAAAAACGTGAGGAAGGGGAGTTGGGTCGGAGCGGGTCAAGGACTGGGCGGGTTAAGGTGAAAATAAAAGAAAGGGTTGATGGGCTGGGGCGAACGTTTGGGCTTGGGGAGCTGAAAGGGGGGAATTGGGTATTTTAAGTTAGTGGGTTGAGGGGGAATTTGGTCCTGGGAATTCAATCGGGAAAATGGGCCGCTGGCTTTGGTTGGGAAAAGAATTGGGCCTGGAAATATTGAGAATAAGGTGGGCTGAAAATAAAGTGAAATGGATTGTTGGATAGTTGCAAAAGGGGCCGAGTTGGTTCTAAAAAAAAGAATTAAAGGAAAAATAATCAATTGATTTAAAGTGAAACGAATTTGGCACAAATTTATTAACGAGCATATTTATTTAATAACCTAATTATTAAAATTGTGGAATAATGATTAAAATATAACTAGTTTAACAAAATACTTTCTAAACTTAAGATATTTTTGAGATGGTTTTTTGAATAATCGTAAAATATACAAACAATATACATAATTATGTAAAAAAATATATTATCGAAAGTTATGTTAAAACATATTCGAAGTAACACAAAAATTCATGTATTATATTATATTCGTAAAATTTATAAAACTAATTAATTTAAATTATTGGAAAATTTAGGAAGCTCGAAAATTAATTTATACCGACGCGGATCAAAATTGGGTGTCAACAACTGTCCCTCATTTTACTTGGATTGATGCAAACAATTCGAGGAAAATGAAATTGACCAAACCAATTTTGACCAACCCCATTCGTTGTTGTTGTTTTTTCTAAAGGAAAGATTTGACAAAGAGTTTAGGAATTATGGCCGAACCCTTGAAACGGGTTTCCTACATATCTCAGGCTATATGAGAATTCAGGCCACTTGTAGTTCGATAAGCTTGATTTACCGCGTGATTTTGAAAGAATCAAAAGCCACCTCGGTACCGAATTATAAAGGTATCGAAACGCTCGAGAATAGAATTCGAGAGCGAATGTTGGGATACAGCCGAGTTTTCAACATTGAATCCGCCTACATATCCTTAAACCTTTGGAATCAGGCTGTGTGTAGCTCGACTCGATCGGTGGAAAAATAAATCTATTATGCTAGATAACCTTCGGTTTTGGGACAAGTGACAAATTAACGAGTATGAAAAGGAGGCTTGTAACCTCTTAGCCATGAATGTGGCGCGCTTCACACCCATAATTAAGAACTTACACAGACATAATTTTCAAAGCTCTTGGCGCATTGTCACTCAGATTGGAACTTGCTTCTTATAAATCGAAACTTCCGGATGTGAGACTGAAACTGACAGAACTAAAGAAAGACCCACATGCCTCGAGAGGGTGGTTCGATTGTGGTGGAAGTCGCTCCTCTTCTCGCGTCCTAAGAGTTTGACATTCCTCTTTGGACTGTGTCCCAGTTCGCTGCTAAGAAAAAGTTCCACGTTGTGCTGCATCCTTTTTTGATGTCGTCCGCACCTGTGGTTTTGGAGAATTCATCCTTTGGATGCTCTCGACATAGACTGAGATAAAACTCGTCAGCTTAAAATGCAATTAGGATGGGAGACAGTGTCTTTTACCATGTCGACACTTCCTTGTTCTCCTCAATATTCGTCGTTGACTCGATCGGTCTGACGTCCAGCAAAATAAAGCTTATGCCTTGTGTTTTACGATATAATCTTCAATGTACTCTATAATTGATGTCGAAATAAATAAATGAATGCTGATGCGATATTGATGTCTCTTTTGTCGTCATCTTCGATGCTCTTCTTGATGTTTATTTTTTTATCAAAAATAAAAGATGCAGTTGAGGCCGATGGATAAATGTTGTTCTTGGGATATACAATTTCCTTTTCTTTATCCGTGTATGTCCTCTTGGGGGCATGAATATCTTCCCGCGATAAGTAAATTCCCTCGAGGTATAAATCTTCTCGCGATCCGTAACTTTCAGCGAGGCATGAAATCTTCTCGCGATGTGCAAAATTTCAACAAGGCATGGATTCTTCTCGTGATGCATAAATTTTGACGAGGTATGAATTCTTCTCACGATGTCTAAATTTCAGCGAGGCATAAAATCTTCTCGCGATGTATAAATTTTGACGAGGCATGAAATCTTCTCATCATGCATAATTGTCGACTCGCAATGCATGATTTTCCGCAATGCATGACTTTTCCGCGATGCATGATTTTCAACGAGACATGGATTCTTCTCGTGATGTACAAATTCCAGCGAGGTATAAATTCTTCTCGTGATGTCTAAATTTCAGCGAGGTATGAAATCTTCTCGCGATGTATAAATTTTGACGAGGCATGAAATCTTCTCGTCGTGCATAATTGTTGACTCGCAATGCATGATTTTCCGCAATGCATGACTTTTTCGCGATGCATGACTTTCAACGAGGCATGGATTCTTCTCGTGATGCACAAATTCCAGCGAGGTATAAATTCTTCTTGCGATGTCTAAATTTCAGCGAGGTATGAAATCTTCTTGCGATGTATAAATTTTGACGAGGCATGAAATCTTCTCGTCGTGCATAATTGTTGACTCACAATGCATGATTTTCCGCAATGCATGACTTTTCGCGATGCATGACTTTCGCTATGTATGATTCTTCAGTGTATGACTTTCGCGATGCATGGTTTCCGCGATGCATGATTTTTCAGCATTTTATGACTTCCGCGATGCATGATTTTTCAGCATTGTATGACTTCCGTGATGCATGACTTCCGCGATGCATGAATATTTTATATCGCCTGTGTTGATAATAGCGGCAAAACGGCCTCCGAATAATATGACGACTTGATCGATAATAAACAAATAATAATAAAATAACTATCTCTTCTGGGGTAATGCATTGTCTTGATTGACAATAATTATCTTGTTTTGATGACGTAATGCAAATAGCGTCCTCTACAGAAATCGTGAGATCTTTGCTGAGATTCCTGTTTGATTCACCTTTGAATCTGGCCAGACACTTTTAAAAATTTCATATTGTTGAGAATGGTTTGAAATAAACAAACACATTCACAAGCATCTTGACACAAACTATATGAACTGCCTCATGCTTTCAGTAAAATCACTGGTTTTGGAGATAGTTTTCTCCTCTTTGGGAGCTCTCCGTATTCATCCGTCGGAAGAATTCGGCCGACTTCCAAAGCAAAGCTATAAACCTGCATCCACAGAAAAATTGTCAGTTTTAAACATACTGATCTGTGTCGATCCCTTCGGTTGTTTGCTCCTTGTCTTGATATCTCCGGTTGATTTTCCGATTTTTCGACTCTTGATAGATAAGAAAATATCTTATGCCAAAAACAAATGAAATATAAAAGGGAAATTTTAAGAGAAACAGGGAATTTTTAAGAAATAGTATCTTGAAAAAGTCACTGCCAAGTCATGTCATGTCAGGCTTAACGAGCTCCTTTGAATCTAACACTCGCTGATGAGTTTCAGAGGCACTCTGGACTTGTAGGGAAGACCCATAACAGAATTTTGAGGAAAAATAGGAATGGCAATAGGGCGAGCTAGGCGGATGCGGGGGTGGGGCAGATTTAAGGCTAAGCGGAGTGGGACATGTTTAAGGATATGCAGGGCGGGTGGGATGCAAAGCGAGTTGAAGTGGGATTTTTTCATAATTAATATGGGGCGGGGCGGATTGCGGATATATGTGATTTTATGTGGGTTTAAACTTAATTTTATTTTTTACATGTTATAAGAGTTATTGTATATTATTTATTAATATAATTTCTTTAAAGCTAATATAATGTTCAAGATAATAAATGAAAATGGTTTAGTAAAAAAAAATACAATTTCTTAAGTTTTTCAATCGACCTCTAAAAAATAAAATTATAAATCACTTTCCTATTAAATTAATACAACTTAATAAAAAATGAATTAATTTATGAAATTTAATTTTACTATCTAAATTAACTAAAAATAAAGAAAATATTTTAAAAAAATTATGCAGGGTGGGTTCATGCGGAGGAGTGTACTATGCGAGACGAATTGAAAATGAAAAAAATGTTATGTAGGACGGGGCGAGACAAATTGAAATTTTTGTGGGTTAAGCTCAACCTGCCCCGCCCACGCCTGCACCACCCATTTGTCATCACTACCCCAAATAGTAAGGATGTGCATCAGTCGGTTCAATTCGATCTTATTTATTATCGATTTGGTTTATCAGCTTTGATTTTTAAATACGTTAAAACAATAATCAAACTAATAAGATATTTTTATCAGTTTTGATCCTTAATGATTTGATTTTTGATTTAACCAAAAGAAAATGCTTATAAATAAATATATGACTTCTCTAATAAATTTGACGACGTGACATCACATTAATATAATGAAAAAAACTATACAAGTTTAACACAAAGAGAAATAAAGAGAAATATGATTCATACTTTAGATTTTGACGTTTTTATAATGTGAAGCTGTGAACTAGTAGTCACTTTGAAGTGTGCATTCAAGACTAAAGAATAAAAAAAAAGTAACTAATAAGGTATTGAGAATAATATACAATATTTATGTACGGTAAAATGCACAAGTACACCCTAGACTATGATCGAAATTTCAGAGACACACTTTAACTAAACTAAGGTTCTATTACTCCCTAAACTTATTTTTTTAAAATTTTTTATACATCTTTTGTCTTATGTGGCATAGTCCGTGACTCCACATAATTGAGGCACGTGAGAGATATTTGGATGACATGTACGTCCAAAAGGTGCACAAAATTATTTTAAAAAAAAAGTTTAGGAGGGTAATACGATCTTAGTTTAGCTAAGGTGTGTCTCTGGAATTCCGGTCATAGTTTAGAGGAGATACTTGTGCATTTTCTCTTTATGTACAAGTAAATGTAGAAAATTACTAGGGAAATGCACAAGAATCCCCCTAAACTATGGCCAAAATTTCAGAGACACATCTTAACTAAATTAAGATACTATTACCTTCTTGAACTTGTTTTTTTTTGTAATTTTATACACATTTTTTCTTACGTGGCACACTCCATGACTCCACACAATTGAGGCACGTGAGAGATATTTGAGTGTCACGTAAGTCGAAAGTTGCACAAAATTACAAAAAAAAAAGTTCAGGGGTAATAGGACCTTAGAATAGTTAATATGTGTCTCTGGAATTTCGATCATAGTCTAGAGGGGTACTTGTGCATTCCTTAAATTACTTGTCTCTTAATGAGTTATCGATTTATCCAATAATCCAATATTACAAATCAATACCGAACTGATAACTTGATAATTTTTTTATAAAACCAATAACAATCGTTAATTCAATAACCAATATCAATAAACCAATAACACTTTAGTTGATTCGATTTATGAATGGTTTTTGCACACCCCTACCAAATAGTGCTTAGTGAGATTTCATTAATTAAAGTTCTAACATAGTCTATTGGAATGGCCCAAGCGTTATGACCGATCCACAATCATTAAAAAAATCATAAGGTGTACTTAAGCTTGCGTGTAACAGTATTTTTCGTATCCAATTGAAAGTTGTAAATACACTAGTGGTAGAATAGGACATTTTTTCATCGTATTTCAAATATATATACTGCTTATAAATAAAACGATTTTCTTGGTTCATTATAATGTCATATATCTATAATTTGAATAATAGATTTATAAAAAAAATAATGTGTGGGATAAATTTACTATGAAAAGCTAGGGTAAAGGATGTTATAATTATCAGATAATAAATAAAGAAAAAATGAGAAAAAGAATATTAAAATAACTATGCAATCACACAAAATCAATCGTTACATAAAATAGTATTTTCATCATTACCTAACAATGATTTAAATGATAACGATACAATATAATTTAATTAATAATCAAAACAAACATTATATTCAAATCAACAATACAATACAACACAACAAGCAATAACTATAATCAGTGTGGAACAAAATGATCAAGAAATGTTACTAATGACATCCTTAATTAGAAGCCCAAGAGCAGTATAAGATGAGCCACCCTCCTTCATAGCTCCATTGCACTTGTCTTTCATCTCGTTCGCCTTTCTCCTTATTTCATTCTCATCTCCGTTCTCCATCAACTTTCGTATAGCACTTTCAATTTCCTTCGCACCCACAATTTCGACATTCTCATCATTCCCATGGAAATCCTTGAAATAGTCCATTCGAATCTCCACTCCCACTCCCAATTCTTTAACCAACTCAAACGCATTCATCTGTTGTTCAGCATACAGGGGCCAAGTAGCTATTGGTACCCCGAAATACAAGCTTTCAAGTACAGAATTCCATCCACAATGCGATACAAATCCACCCACTGCTGGATGAGATAGTACCGCCACTTGAGGTGCCCATCCAATCACTTTGCCAACTCCATTTGTCCTTTCAATAAACCCTTCTGGTAGCACTTCCTCAGCATTCTCGTAATTACTCGGAAGCCCGATTTGCCCCTTTGGTGGTGGTCTTCGTAACGACCATACAAATCTATGACCACTACACTCAAGTGCAATTGCTATTTCTCTGATCTGTTCCATTTCAAAGCTTCCCATACTACCGAAGCACAAAAACACTACAGAGGACTCTGGCTGATCATCTAACCATTTGATTATGCTCTCTGTTTCGGATTGACTGTTTCGACCATGACCTCCTTCCTTAAAATTCACCACTGGACCAACTGGATAAATTGGGGGAACTGAAAGAGACTGAAGAGATAAAGGTTCTAGATCGGCGAATGTGTTGACCATAATACCCTTCGTCTCTTTGATTCGGGTAACAGAATCAAAGAACGTGGTGGTCATTACTGATTGATCTGTTGTCAATCTAGGCAAGAACTTCGTTGGATACGGGTTTTTAAAACCCGGGATTGTTAATTCTTCATTTGAATTTTTGTATTTGGAGGTATCGACATGATGCTCCTTTTTCAGAGACTCGAAATGAAAACAGAGGGCAAGGAAAGCAGCATTTGAGGTGAAGAAAATGTAACTAGGAACACAAAATTCATTAGCTACGTCTATCATTGACGTGCAGAACATGTCGAGAACGAAGCCAGCAAGACGAGAATCAGATCTAGAAAAGCTGGAGTTGTTTACAAAATCTTTTACTTTTGGTTTATGACTTCGAACGAAGTTCGTGAAGAAGGTTTCCTTATTTGACATGAATCCAGCAATAGTATTTTCGTCAACAGTGATGTCAACGAACTGCAAACGGGGTATAGATGAGAGTGATTCGATGTAAGATTGAACTCCGACATCCATTGGAAGCTTCATAATGAGGATAGAGATACAGAGCCTCTCATCTCTGTTGAGAATGAGTTTTGCAATTTCAACGGCAGAGACGAGGTGACCTGCTACCGGAGAAGGAATGAAAACAAGCTCTGCTTTCGTCGTCATTGAGGTATTTTCTTTGTATTTCTGTTAACAAATTTGTGTGCAATTATAAACTTTGGTCTTGGTCAAGGCCATATCATATATATATATATATAGTTAATGGTGATTATTTTAACCCAAAACCTGTATCTTGTCCAACAAGTTTTTAATAAAATCTATTTATTTTTAAGTTTTTTTTTCGAATGTGCCAAACGTCATGGCTGCTCGAAGCAATTAACAAGCTTAAATCATTAAAAATTCAGTAAGGTGGCACAAAAAATTGAGATTTTTCAAAAGTTTGTTTTAATTTTATATCCCTGGTAAAAATTCAAAAATAAATTTGACTTGAATTTATATACCAACTCAACTCAAACTTCCAAATTCTATTTTCAACTCTTCTCTTCTTTTTTTTTTTCAAATATTCCATGTGTCCAATTTTTATATGTTTAATGTCCAAATGACCACTTTATCTTGCGCTTAGTTATATTATTCATGTATCAATATGGATTATGGTACAAGTAGGATATTTTATCCATTAATTAAAAGTATTGACTTCGAACCTTGAATATAAATAAAAATCTTATTGAGAGCTCATTTTTTAATGAACTTTTTAATCGGAGTTCTAAATGCATACTTCAAACACCAAACCAAACCCCCCCCCCCAAAAAAATGTCCAAATAAGATTGTATATCTAATTGATAGTCTAGAGTAGTTTCCTGCTTGCTTCATATATTTATATATATATATATACATATATTAGTTTTTGAGTACATGCGTTGCACGTGTAAAATTTATTAAAATAATATTAGAAAAAATGTCCGATCAAATATACAAATTTTTGAAAGGTATATATGTTACCTTTTGCCTGACACTTCAGAGTCCTTTCATAATAGAATTTATTGAAATAATTAGTTAAAATGTATGTATAATATCAAATGTAACATGACAAACTATTAAGATCAACGTGCTTTGTCCAATGTCACACCAAGTTAGACTAAGAACTTCAAATAATGAATTAATCCTCTAATATACAAGTTCATCTACAATATATCATCTCATATATAATAAATATTAAATATAGTAATTCATGCAATTACACATTCAAGTGTAACTCAAATTAAAGCTTAATAACATAAATACACAACAACTTTACTAATCAATATCACCTGGAGGTAAACTACCACAAAATTCATTCTTGACAAAATATCAAAACTATTTCATTGTATTGTTGTCTCAAATCTACAGTTAGCTAAATAGACTTTAATCTGTACATTAGTATGTATATATCAGACAAGTTAAAGAATCTAGTTTTCAATCATGTAAAATAATTTGAACAACAATTTACTTACCGAACTATTATGTGAAACAATTGAAACTTCATCTTATGGTTTATCCAAATGTGTTATGCATATTTTATAAAACTTAATAAATTACATGAAAATATTTTTAATCGTTAAGAATTAAAAGAAGCAGTAAATGTATAATAATGGGATTAGCTCATATAATTATACACTAATGACTTGATAGTTTCATGAACTTCACATTAATATTTTTTCAATTTATTGATTTATTTATTAAAAGGTAAATGTATTATTTGGTAGATATTATAAAATGGTAGTGTTTAGATCTGGGTAAAAATGTCTCATAGGAAGGTAACTTTAGTATATATATTCATGAATAGAGGAAAACGAACCAACATTACTTTTATATTGTTCTCACGTAAGAGAAGATAGAAGTAACATCAAGAATTTGAATAGGCTTTATTAAGTCATTACAAATTAATTATTTTTTGAAATGTTGGATTTTTGTGGTTTCCGGTGAACAGAGTAGGACAAGATCAAAAATTTATGACTACTAGTCTACTACTACTCCTATATAAGGTTGGGAGACGTTTTATCATTTATATTTTAAAAAGGATTATTATACAAATACTTCATATGGGTAGGCAATTATGAATTCACACACGTAGGTGAAAGGACATAAATATAATTTTAAAAAATTAAGTAAAATGATATATTTTTTAAAAGTTGTTTTTGACAATTTTCACTTTAAATTACTTGCAAAAATTTAAAAACAACTGTAATATTTTTCATAT
Source organism: Solanum arcanum (assembly GCA_027789145.1). Taxonomy (NCBI): domain Eukaryota; kingdom Viridiplantae; phylum Streptophyta; class Magnoliopsida; order Solanales; family Solanaceae; genus Solanum; species Solanum arcanum. The sequence continues at coordinate 61,674,700 of CM050939.1, read as the reverse complement.
TCAAATAATATGAGACACGTTAGACTCTAAAATTGACTATAGACTAATAAAAATGGGCTTGAAAATATACTATTGAATTCAATTACATTGTTAGGTAGAGAGCTGATAGGGAGCCGATTTCATTATTTATGTGTCATTGTGTGTTTGAATTATTTTGCATATTTCTTTGTGTATTATGATATTTAGAACTTCCGTTTGGTATATAAAGTGAAACGAGGAGTTGATTAGCAAGATATATTTAGGCACTTCTTTATTAAATCAAAATTTTGACTATATTTTTGTTTATCCTTTCATTATCCTTTTTAGCTTTATTTCTTTTATTAGTTACTCACTAAGTGTTTAATTTTGACTATTTTTGTTTATCCTTTCATTATCCTTTTTAGCTTTATTTCTTTTATTAGTCATTCACCAAGTCTTTCTTCTTTATTGATTAACTTTGCATTAATTTGATTCCGAAGTGCTTTTTTACAATCTAAACTTCTCTGGATAACACTTACACTAACTCTCCGGTGAGGCAACCAACTACCTTCCCAAAATTTAACCCAAACACTTTTGTATGAAGCCAAGTCATGAAATAAATAGTAGAAAAACATTTTTAAAATAAGTAAAGGATTGAGCCCCATAAACTCAATAAATAGTCAAAACATATGCGATAATTAACTCTTAAAAACTGAAAATCACAACACCAAAGCTCTAAATAGTCAAGAATGAGGATGCGAGCCGGAAGCTAGAAACATAATGTAACAACCTAAAGTGTTGTGTTTCAAAAGATGGAAAAGCAAAGATAGAAGAACCCTTAACAAATTGGAAGAGTAGCTCACCCTTGGATTTGATTGGTCACACTTCCTTCAACTCAATTCTCGTATCAACCGCTTGAATATGCTATGTACTCAACAAGAAGAGAACAAATGCAGTATCTATACATAACTATAGTATACCGATAGGATCACACGGTCTATTCTAAACTCTGAATATAAACAAACAACTACAACATAGTAAACATAGGTTAACACACATAACAACAATCACGAATACATAGACTCTCAATCGCAATATCTTGATTCGACTCATATCTAAAACATGTCCCACATGATCACAAATACACATACCCAGTCCTATAATGAAATCCACACACAAACTATTAGTGTACGGTGTGGTATAGAGCTAACTAGCATTAGCATTTATATCAGTGTGGTATTCAAGTCAACTGCTAGTATTTTTGTACCATTGTGTCACCCAAGCCAACTAGAAATCATAAACAATATGCATAATCACAATCATAATGAACAATAACACTTGAAACCACATAAAGTAAACAAGTAATTCATTGCATAATATTATCAATATGGTGTCCTTTCATATCATTGTCTATATTTTTTCCAACATGCATCGCACAAGTGATACTACAAAGTAGTAGACATGCATGCATACATAACTTCAAAAACACACAACCATCACCTACCTCGAATCAAGCATCTTAAAAATTCTAAAGAACCTGAGTTTTCCCCTGTTCAATAACTTTGGGTAAGTACACTAGGACTGGAATTCTCTTTTATCATGTATGTGGATTATTAGGTCGATTACCTGATTTCACTAGTCTCATATTCATCTCTATAGCGTCATTTCAAGGGCTATCAACAAAAATGACTTGAGTAATAGTTAAACGAACAAGAGATAATAATAAAATAATTGTGTGCACTGGTAAACCTAATACTTATGTGCCCGAGCGCCCTCTCTCTTCTGTACCCTCTCTCTCTCTAGCAGAATGATATGAAACAATAATAAAATACAACAACCAATAAAAAAAGACCTAATATTCCTAAATCGTAACTCAATCCGAATCACATGCCAATTCATGATCATTCTATCATACCTAGAGCTTTCTCCACCATGAAATCAAGTCAAAACCCTCCCCAAGAATAATATCCTAGATTCTGTCCCAACTTACAAGAGTAGGAAGATTCCAGCTTTGAATCTTGTGCTTGAAGGTTTAAGAATCAACTTACAAGATAGCAAAATAATGAACTTAACTTTATTGACAAACATAATGGATCAATTGAGTAAAAATTACCCTAACTAGCTCTTTTCAAATCCAAGAATAGTGTTGCAGAAAATAAGAGGTTTTGAAATTTTTTCTACATAAAATCCCGACTTATCCCACTAGGGCAACCCAACCCACTATATCAGTTGTCATTTTCATAATAGTGCCTGCACATGCCCTTTATAGCGGCTTGTCACCTGCTATAATGGATTGCACGATTTTCAAAGACTAAAAAAACTCCTAAAAAATCTATTTATTGCAATATACCTTTGACCCTTGACGTCCCAAACTATCCCATTCATGTAACACCCTAAGAATGAACTAGGTTAAACTAGAACCTAACATAAGGTCTTAAATGGCGATTTATAGTGTTAAGAGGCAGTGTGTTGAGTTTGGAGTCCAAACATCCAAGACGTTCGAAAGTTAGCCTTGAGATATGCTTGTGTGTTCTAGTATGCTCTTTGCATGTTTTAAATGGTGTTTGGTGTTCAAATTGATATGAAAGGTTCCTAACATATAGATGAGGGTATGTTGAGTTGAAACTTTCGGGTGTGAATCCCCAAGGACCACCGCAAGGGTCCTTGAGGAGGACCCAAACTTGGGCTGGAAATCTGCCAATACAGTCCCCAACCAACGAGTGCCAAATAACGCCCGTCGTCCAAGGCATGATCCGTCAATGGGGGTCGTTGCTCCAAACTTAGTGGTGGGAGATTAATCCCCCAAAATGCAGTCTCTGACGAGACTTAAGACTTGCTAGTATGGCTCATTGTCTGGTCGACGGATCGTAGATAGCCTTCGTCGTTTGACACCTGCAATTTTCTGTAGGTGTCTCGGCCGAGTAGGGGGCTTCTTGAGAAATTCATCTAGCATCTAAATAATACATTGGGCGGTTAATTAAGGTGTTTTTGGATATTTTAAGTCACTTTATAAGTCTAGAACCTATAGTTGAGTTCATTATTTCAAAATCAAAACTTACGACCCCAAATAGAATTCTCTAGAACTACATTGAAACATAAAGCAAGGTTGAGTCTAGGAGCTTGATTTCTCCATTGAATCTTCATCTATTTCGTGGATAATCTTCATTGAGGTATAGTGTTTCATCCTTGAATCCTCCTTCTTCAAGGAGCCAAACTTCAAAGGCTTTTTCTAAGACTTTCTAAAAGCATGAACTTCTATTTTGACTTCTAGCCATGTGTTCTTGCATAAAATGATTTGAATCAATGATTTATGTTACAATTGATGTTAATTGAATGATTTTAGATCAAAATTTTTATTAACCCGTGCAATTCATGAAATTTTGAATATAATATGAGTGATTTAATCATGACTTAATGTCAATGAATTCTTGTGTAGATTCCATTGGACTATTGAATTATCTAAAGATCATGATAGGATTCTATATAGGCTGCCTTAATTTGATATTTTCATATTTTATCTTGTTGTATCATTGTATGATTTGATTATTGATTTAGAATGATGGTATGGCTACTGGTAAGAGCCTTTGTGAAGTGAATTGATTGAGAAGGTTAAAGATTGGTGGCGTTGGTGATGGAATGCTGGTAAGATGACCTAATCTTTCAATTTAGTGTTGAATTGTTATTCAATTGTGATGATTGGTATGGTCCACTTATGGTGGCGGTATTTATGTGTTATAATTGTGATGAATATGACCTTGTCGGTATTATTATGAAAATTGTGATGTTATTACGTTGTAGCTTGTATAGGTGATCAATGTGAAGGATTATGTGGTACATGTGTATATGTGAAGTGAAGGCATGGGTTATTCTATGTGGCTATAGTAGACTACGATGATTTCCTTATATGTGTATACTTGATGTTGAAGTATGATTCTTTCTATTGACTATATGAGTCTTATTATGGACTATGTTGATGTTTCTATAAGAATGAATAGGGTGACTTGTAGTAGACTTAGTTGTCCCTAGGTGCTACTTGAATGTTGTTGTACATGTGATAATATGATAATGTATGTTTTTATTGGTAGACCTATGTCCCTTTACTTGATACATAAAGAATGTGAATATGAACATCTTAACTTAGTAGGCTTAAGCACATTTGTCATGTATGTGTATGAATGAATGTTGAATAAAAGTCTAGGATAGGTAGACCCAAGATGTTGCCCTTATAAGGATGACTAATATAGGACCTTGAATATGTAAAGAAGGTCAATAACTTGAACCTTCAATATAGAATGTTATGATATCCTTGAAGTTGAAAGTTGTAATATTATCCTTCTTGTGTGAATGATGGACTTAGGGATAGGTTGGCTGGAGAGGGACGAAACCATCTCTAAGATAAGTCATTGAACTATCCTTATTGACCATTGAGTAGCATCCCTAGTGGACCCATCCTTGGTATTGTGATTGAACTCACTCTATTAGAACATGGCTAGCACCGAAAGAATATATTTGTGGTAGTGGCTCTACTTGAGAAGGATACTAGAGTACAAAAACTCCTTGATATTCCTTAGCAATGTGCTTACATGGGATGTGTCCTAGTTCTACCCTTGGCAAGTAGAACACCCTCTATCAGAGTAAGGTAGACTCCGGATTTCATGTCTAGTTAGTATGGTCTATGTCGTTTAATGCCTATTCTCATCACGTGGTATGCATTCTAGTATTGGAGAAGTTCTACAGCGTGTATGTAGTGGAATGTGACGCTATCTATACATGATACGAGTAGACTTTGAAGATGTTAGGATGTGGTTTCCCTAGGTCTTCTTCAAGACCATTATGTGAAGTCCTCTAAATGCTTAACTGTATCTTAATTGAATTAATGAATGATTATGACTTAAGCTAATGTATGTTGAACAAAAAAAAACCCTATCTAGGGTAGCTTAGAGGATTTCTTAGGTAGGCTTGGAGAGGGTGTATGGGCGGTCTCTCCATGTCTTACTCAAGTGAGTCTTAGAGTAACCTTGGGTAGAGAGTCTAGCTTAGAGGATTTCTTAGGTAGGCTTGGAGAGGGTGTATGGGCGGTCTCTCCATGTCTTACTCAAGTGAGTCTTAGAGTAACCTTGGGTAGAGAGTCTAAGTAGTGAAAAGGAAATAATCTTATCCTAGGTAGTCTTAAGGATTATTTAGGTGTGCTTGAAGAGGGTGTATGGGCGGTCTCTTTTTGTCTTACTTAAGTAAGTCTTAGGATGACGATTGGTACGATGGTTATACACTTATATGGTTTGAAGTGATGTTAATGCTATATTGTGGATTACTTGCAATATGTCTTATATGTGTGTATGTTGACTTGTAAGAGGTTTATCATACTTGTTTAATGAGGTTTTCTCCAAAAGAGCATGAGAGCCTACTTTAAAGCAAATGTCCTCTTTGCATGGTTTTATTGCATATCACCATACTTAGTGCATTCAAATGTACTAATTCGATATATTGTCTTATCTCTAAAGGTGTAGTGTGGCAAGTGAGGAGGTTATTGGGAGCAAGCTTGGAAATAGCATCCTTTCAAGCAAGTTTTGGTATGTCCTCAATTGATTCGAGGATATAGCTATGTTTTAGCTTTTCTTTTCAAAAGACATTGTATTAGACTTTGATATTTTCTATTTCATTGAAATATGGGTCGTGACCCAAGATATTCGTGTGTCTACGATGGCTACAAGGAGATATTGAGCTATGGTTCTATCGTTGTGAAAATTTTTATTCCGCACTACTTTTCATATATACATATGTGATGAATGATGTCTAAGGGCTTGTGCAAGACCTCTAAGAGGTCGAGTACGCCGTCTGGCGACTTGAAGGATGCCCTATCTTCTAGGATGTACTTTGGGTCGTGACAACGCCAAATTTGATTCTGAGAGTTTTACCGATCCGGATTCGATTCTATAATCCTATGGGTTCCTTAATGTCTTGGCTACTAGGTATTATAAAGCAGGCCTAGAAATTTCACCCCACATATCCCCAAATGGACCTAGACCTCCCCTCGCTCAGATTATGTCTGAGACTGACTTAACTTAGAATCTTAACTCTCAACCCAAAAAGTTTTTTGGTCTGATTTCTTTCACCATTGACTTATTTGTAACAACCATGATGGATGTTAACCTAGTGTAATTTAAAGTTTAAAAAACTTAGAGTAAAGGAAAATGAAAAAGGTGAAATAATGGGAATTGATTTGAATAAAAAGTAGTGCTGATTGGTGTCCAAATATGAAGGACGGTTCAAGCACATTAATAGCTATAAACGAAATTCAAACGGAGGCCTTACCTTTAAAAAGTAAATTAATATATTTTCTTATGAAGTTTATTCTTCTAGATCTTTGAGGTTCAGAATTGTTAATTTTTTATAATTGATTTCCTTTTAAGAAAATTGAACTGATAATACAACCAATCAATTTAATTTTTACTGTTGATGTGCCAAACATTTTCTAATAGTTCTCTTCTTTCATATGAAAAAGAAAAACCATATTTTTTTTAAAAATGGCACTTACTCATATTATGTTTATTATTTTCAAAAGAGTAAGTTATGTTTCCAAAAAACAATAATAAGATGGAATCTTTGTCTCCATGATAAGAACTGTGATTTGTGATGGACAGTCGATTTTCTGTGTCTACTATTTGCTTTGCCACCTCCACAGTGGATAGTGGATACAAGGTGATTCATCCCAGGAATAGGAATGGATACTTTTTTTTTTTTTGAATAATAACACTTCTTTTAAAAAAAAATTATTTTTCTAATTTTTCTTAATATGCAAAGTTATTAATATACTTAATAAAAAGTTATTTTGAGATGCAAAATTATTATTTTTATATGGAAAAATTATTTTTTCTATAAATAGTACTTCTTAGTTTCAATTTATTTATCTAATTTTAACTTGACATCGAATTTGAAGTAAAGTAGTCTTATGTTTCAATTTATTTGTCTAATTTGTCAATTTATTCGACATGTAATATTTTGTTATTGCAAATAAATGAGACCCTCAAATTCGTTGGCCCAAGGTAAGTGCCTTACACATAAATCCTCCCCTTAATATGGACACGTTGCATCTTCATGAGTTTAGAAAAATAACAAAAATATTTGGATATGTATTTGACGAAATAATCTTTTGGCGGAAGTGTGGAAAATCTAGTAAAAATGGAGATTGATTTCTACATATTTTGAAGTCTATGCAATTGCCAATTAGCAAAATTATGCGGAAAGAAATGTGGATGAGATTTACTTGGACTATAATTTTATAATTGACAATAGTGATACACCAAGTCAAGCAACCATCAAGAATAATGAAAGAACAACTTGCACTTGAAAATTCCTTTGATGACAATTTTAATGACTTGAAGGCTGATTTATATAATGACAGGTTAGTCAATAGGCCATGAAAAAGGCAGGACCAAAGTATTATGGGTGAAATAGTGTTTCTTACTTGTCGTCCGGACATGTGATATGAAATTATAATATGAAATCATGATATGATATCATAATATGAAATCATAAGATAAAGTTAAAGTTTTATTTGGACATGCGATATAGAATTTTTGTGTTGTGTATTTTCACATAAACATAAGAATCTCATAAGTAATAAAAACTATTAAAATGATCCTAATTATTTATTTAATATTATCAAATAAATAAAAAAATTAATAAAATCACATAATAAATTATTATAAATTTATTTGTTCACCAATTAATTACCTTTTTCATCTGACTTTAATTGATAAAATTTTAATTGCATAAAACAATATTGAACATAAATTGTAGTATACTAGTGTACTAGTATTTACTATAATTCTCCCACATAGACGGACAATCTTCTCACATTAAACTTTCATTTCTCGATCAGATGACCGAGAAGACGAATTAACATTGTTACTTTGAATCATTAGTTGGTCAATATCATTCACAACTATATTCTCATGCTCATATACCATAAATATTTCATTACTTTTTTTTTTGTATTATCGCAAATAATTTTAAAAAGTAATGATGTGATTATTAATTTTATTTACATATAAAATAAATGGTTAGTTGATATAAATGTGGAATTTTTAAAAACAAAATGTAAGTTTTTGTATTTGAAAAATCTCAAATCATGATATGAAATGTTCAAATCATATTTTTTTTTGGAGAATATGGTATTCAATCTCATGATATGAAATCATGAGATGGAATAAGCGTGAAATTACATATCCAAACGTTGATTCTATCTCATGATTTTCTATCGTGATATGATATCGCATGGTCAAACGCTTACTTAGTGTTGAAATAAAGAGAAAGATAACAACCATTTTGCTCTCGCTCTCCCTCACCTTTATAGCTATTTTGGTTTGTGTATTTATATTAAAGGAAAACAATACAAACACAAACAGATTTGTATCATAATGAATACAAATTAAGAGAAGAGTGGTGAGCGAGATCGAGAGAGGGAGTAGAGAGGATTATAGCTTGCATTTATTTTGCATTATATTATATATTTATTTTATATCAATTGTATTCAATATACAACAAATTCTATTTTGTATTTTATTTTTGTATTGTATTATGTATTTACTTTGTATTAGTTGTATTTGAAATACATCAAATACAATTGTATCCATCCTCTCTTTGATTGGATACAAATACAATTGTTACAAAGTATAAATGCATATTGTATTCGTATTAACATAAATGCAATTGATACAAAAAATATAAAATACAAAATACAATTGAAATAAAATACAAAACTCTCGCTTATATTTGATTGAATATAAGTGATACATAATAAGTTTGATTGTATTTTTTTCTTATGGGCAACACACACACACACACAAAGAGAGAGAGAGAGAGAGGGGGGGCAGGAGAGAAGATGAGAGAGGAGAGGGCAAGAAAGAGGGAGGAGAGGCAAGGGAGAGAGGGGACTGAGTGAGAGAGAGAGAGAGAGGAGATATATACAATAAAATTACTATTCACAATAAATATTACATTACTTCGTTAATATAAAAATATCCTAAAATCACAGAAAGTATACATTATTTATACAATATGATTTGTCAAAAATCATAAGAAAGTATACATTGATTATACATGATCTACACACTGAGGATACATTCAAAAAACTAAAATATAACTTAAATATACATGAAGTATATACTGACTATTCATTTTGAATCAACTCAAAATCACCTTAAATAATACCAAATTTTAATATGCAATCCTCTGGATGATTTGAACCTTTTCATATATAATTTGTTCGAAACGATTGATTACTAAGATTCACAATAGTTTGCAATATTACTCTCAATATCATATTTTGGCCGCAAGATATATGTATTTAATAGTTTTAAAAGTTGAGATACACGAGTTGTTATGGACGTTGTGGACAAGAATATCACAACCGTAAGACTTGCGTAATTTCCAAAAGGAGAATGAATCATTGAATTTATACAAGACATTGATTTTTATGTTGAATAATTTTTCAATTATATAAATTTTGCATTGTTATATTTCAGTAAAGTAACTTGAATTGTTAATACTGTGAAGTAGGGGTGTACAAAATCGAATCAAAAATTAAACCAAATCGCAAATCGAGTCAAATAAAAAAAACGACTAGTGATTTGGTTTGACTTGGTTTAGTGTTGGAAAAAAAAACCCGACTATATTTGGATTGGTTTGATTTCAACTGAAAAAAATCTACCCTAGACCAAATCAACCCGACATTATATATATAATTTTAAAATTTTATTTATATGTAAAATACTTATTTTGATATAATTTTTAGATATCTCTTATACTTTTTCATAATTTTTATCTTTTAATATATTTATTTCATGTTTGGAAGTTAGAATTCTTAATTATCTAATAAAGATTATAGTTCATACATGTTGGTAATTATAGTAAAGTTTAAATAAAAATCAAATTATTATTAATGCAAAAAGAAAATGAATTCAACACTAAGAATGACAATAATATTGAATATTTATTTTTTAGTTTTACTTAGATTTAGACAATTAAAATACATGATCTAATTTTACTTTCTTTTAATATTTAGTCATGTAATTACTACTTACTAAACTTATTTTAGCATGATTTAGTACTTTAAATTATGATTAATTTCATTATGACTTATTAATTTGCAATGTTTTTTACGCAATTTTATTATTATTTTTTGTTGGATATTTTAGTGTCATTAATCATATCATATTTTTTGTTATTTTCTTGAGAAATAACTTAGATTGTTGCATTTTGATACGCCTAAAGAAATATTTGATGTACAAGTAAATTATAGGTTTGTATGAATACTTTATCGAAAAAACCAGAAAACCCGAAAAAATCCGAAGAAACCCGAAAAAACCCGAATTTTATTGGTTTGATTTGGTTTATAAATTCAAAAATCCGACACAAATAATTTGGTTTGATATTTAAAAAAATCCGAACCAACCCGGTCATGTACACCCCTACTGTGAAGTATCGATGCAATATATTTGAGTTTTGCTATTTTGTATAAAAATTAGTTCAACTTTATGGGTGAATAGTTTGTTTGATACATAATTAGCTTATGTGAATCTATAAGTATTGATAAAATTCATATATAAGTTATCTAATAATAACTTATGTGAATATGATACATAATTATGTATTTTATATTCATTTATAAGACTCATATCTAATGTATCATATACATTAAGTGAAAGATTGATTATGTGTTTTTGAACTTTCCTTTTGAATTATGTTCAACTGGTGACAAACACCATATACACGTAATTTATCAAACAAGTACCATTTCCTTTATATACAACTGATTAAAATTAGTTATAAATCTGATACTTATGTTTCTGAACTTCAAATAAATAATATGAAAGATTTCAGTGTCAGGTGATATGTTATTTATCAACAACACTATAATTAAAACACAAAATATAAAAATTCACATGAAATAATCAATAACAAAAAATATTCAAATTCAAAAAAATGACATGAAACAAATTTTAGAGTAACACTCTAAAACCTAAGTAAAATTATCTTAAAAAACAAAAAAAACATCAAAAGGTCTCTATTCATCGATATATAATCACTGTTCGACAAGAACCAAATCATCTTGTTGCGATGCAGTGAAGCGAACCTTAGGCTTTAGAGGATCATCTTTATCGCTAAAATAGTCTGACTTTGTCATTTGAGTATCTTATCTCCACAATAATTCTTAATATCTTGTGCGAAAATAATTCAGCTCGAAAATTATTTGATAGGATGTATATTGATTTCGTCACTAAGGAACTCAACAAAGGCAACTACAAAAAATAAAGCATCATGAGAAATATGTCAAGTTAAGCATATGGTACATAACTGTAACTATAAAGTATCCGAATGTTTAGTTGATAAAAAAAAAAGTAATTGATACTTAATATCAATTGATGATCTATACAATCTGATAGATATTTGTATCTGATACGAAAAATGTCCAACCCTTAACATAATACAAACAAAGAAGTACAATTAAATTAGTAACTTGACTTTTATCTTATATTTGTATCTAATACATTTAGCAAACTTTTGTTTCTCATGCATACTGAAAGATACATGTTTTGAATGATGCACTATCGAACATTATTTTTGTATTAATAATTTGAGAAGATTACACAACTCCTCAAAGAATAATTTGTATCAAGTACTTTTATATTTAACATATAACTTCCAACAACTTTACTAATTTAAATCATGATACATTGCATCACAAAGACAAGTAGTGTATCAGGAACTCTAAAACACTAAAGAAATCAAAGTAAATGCATAGAAAATTCATACCTTGGGTTGCATAGATCGGGAAACTATATGATACACTATGTCATATATGATACAAAATTCTACAAACGATACAAAATTCTTTAAATTAAAATCATGATACATTGCACCATTAAGATAATAATGTATCAAAAACTTTAAAATACTAAATAATTTTAGATTAAAAACAAAAAAATGACTACATCAAATTTTCATATCTTGAAATGCAGATTGGAAAACTACATATTTATTTTTTCTCTCCATTATTTTGAGGTTTTTTTCTACATTTACTTTAGATAAAAACTAGAAGTTCCATACCTTGGGTTGCACACAACTTTATTTTTTCGTTCCACTTCAAACGTTGTTTTCTTCACACAAATTCTCCGGGGATGTCCAAATCAACAACCACCTAACGCCAACGTTAGCCCAAGAAACAATATCGAATTGTAGATGAAAAAGCTAAATAATTTTTTTAAAAAAAAAACATAAATCAATGAAGAACTGGAAAGAAAAAATTGATAAAGAAATAGTTCTATCGAAACTTCAAATCGATGAAGGAGATAGAGAATAAATTACAATTCAAAAATACAGTGATTAATATAACTGTCGATATATTGGAGAGATTTTAGGCGTGAAATTAGGAACAAAATTTTTGGGCTGGAAGGAAATAATGTATCTAGAAAATGAGAGAAAAAGAAGAAAAGGAGATTTTTGAAATATTGTGTAATAGTATGAAATTTTAGAGAATATGGGAAAAAAAGGTTGTGTAGTTAGCACTGCCTGTTTTTTTTTTTTTTTATCTATTTTGATTTGTGTGTTTATATCAAATATATATACTTGTTCTCTTATTTCTATTCTTCTCCCTATAGCCTTTTTATATATATATATATATATATATATATATATATATATATATATATATATATATATATTTTACTTGGCTAGACACAAGAACAAACTTAGTCTCTTTATAGAATCGTATCTCTATACATCAAAATATTATAATTATAAATGCATAATTATTGTATCAATGAAGGTGAATTGAATAAAAGAAATCAACGCTGCAATTGAAACTTTTACCATTTGTTCTTTGTTTACATTCTCTTGTTCTAATAGAGTATCAGAGTCACTCCGACCACTTCCACTTATTCGAAATCTCAAAAATTCAATGTTATTCATGATCACTTCATATCTATTAAATAATCAACCAAAAAAACACTTATTTTGGAGAACATAATTGTTGTGGGTACAAAAAGATCAGATGATCTTGATCCTATTAATTTCATTCCTCTATGAAGAAACATTGTCATTAGTCATCTGATTAAACAACTCGAAAGCAGTTTAGGATACACACATTATTTTCTTTCTTTAAGATTCGCATGAAGCTTAATGCTAGGGGTCCAACATAATTATTTTGATCTTGTTTGTCATGTCATCAACTTGGTGGGGTGAAATTTTCATTTCACCAAACATAAAAAATGACACATAATATACATTTTTTTAAAAATAAAGTAAAGAGGAGTTGTTATAATTTGAAGGATATAAATGAGCAAAAAATTTTTTTTACAAAATTGATGGATGAAAGACATTTTTATCTTTTTCATATGGTTCAGGGTCATTTTTTACTATTTTCCATTGTGTTTGTCTAATAGGAAATTAAGAGTTATTGAATTAGATATAATAGACTATGTTTTTTCAAGTGCAAAGAAAAATATCGTTAAAAATTAAATGGATGTTTAGAAGAGTACTAAAAGTGCATCAATTCTTGAAATGTGAAGGACTATTAGTGTTTCATGTTAAAAAATAAATACTAATGTGATTCTTAAATTGGCGTTTGGACATATGATATGAAATCATGAGATGAAATCAACATTTAAACGGCGATTTCATGTTGATTTAATCTCATGATTTCATATTATGAAATGAAATTCCAAATTCTCCAAAATCATGATTTGAAAATTTTCAAATACAAAATTGGACCCACACATGTATATTTGTAAAAATAACCTCCACATTTATAAACAAATCTTCTTCTTTACGCAACACATATTTATGTTAATCATACTTGAGAGTTGAGACCATGGATTCTTAATACTCTATAATATTGAAAATATAAAGAAGATAAAGTTGTGATGGATGTTAAGTACTTCTTTATTTTTAATTAGAAATCTCATTTTATTTAGTTGTTTTTTTGTATGAAATAGTCTTTATTAGAAGACATGTTATCCTTCGACATGAGAGTTTTTCTTTATACAAATTTAAATTTAATTAATTTTCACTATAAATATTAAATATTGAATGAGAAAAACAAGATATGAATCTACAATAGGATTAAATAATTCTATTCTTTCGACCTTATTTTTGTGCATCTTTCTCCTTCCATTCCCATAATATGACAGCAAGATTCTTCAGGGCAGTTTGCATAGCGCCCATCACATATGTAGCAACTATTCTTCTCTGTAGTCTCTACTTTCCTCTCTGTATCGCTTTGACGTCCAAATTTTTTGTCACCAGAGTCATAAATGTCATGATTCCTAGTAGTCCTACTTCTGGATTTTGCCACTATCTACTCCACCTTGGTCATGACTAACTCTCATCTCCTATCATATTGCTCAATCGGGCTTATCACGCCTAGATTTTTGTTTCGTCCAAATCGCACATACAAGTACACGTGATCGTACAAGTAATAAGGTAGAACTTTTTGAGAGCCGAATTCGTACCCACAGGGACTCGTGATTAAAAATTAGAAATTCTTCTAACTTTCAGTTCAACACAAATGTATTTTCAGATTTCAAGAGTTATTAGTTTCCTACTTTTAACTTTACACAAAATGTAAGTAGTAAGATTCAGATTCACGAGTTTCAAACAATGATTTGGAAAAGGTCCAAGGCTGTAACTTTTATCAGGAATCATGTAATCAATATCATTTAAATGGGTAATTACTAATTATTGGATCAATGAATCACAGGGTTAGATGTATGATCATGGTCTCCCGACTTCTAATCGCCTACGATACTTAACATTCTAACTATATCGTTGAGCGGGGATAGAGTAACTAAATATCAAGTATTAAGTTATCTTCCTGGTGACCCAATTAAGGTCTCTAGGTATATCCCTATCCTAGAAATGGATAAACTCAGCTATTTAGAGTTCAACAAGCTCCTTATGTTTCACGTTATATCCTCTTATTGCTCTCCCGAGTTCAATTCGGACAATAAATTTATTTCTACAGTGATCAAGCAAGAAATACATAAATAAGAACATAAGATAGATGCATATGATACTCAATAATAAACCCAATAAAAAACTCAAAAGATTACATTCATCATGTAGCCACAACCCTAGAACTAGGGTATTTAGCTACTCATAGTCCAAAAGTCAATCACACAATTGTTATGAATCATTAAAATGATTGAAAGGAAAAGAGATTAAGAAGTAACCCTAAAACTTCATAAAAAAAATGTCTCCAAAGTGATCATTCTTCGAAACCCAGAAAAAGAATAATTAATAAAATAAAATAAGACACTATTTATACTAAAAGTCAAAACGACCACTTCTGGGACCCAGACGCGCGACGCCCAACGCCTTCCAGAGCTTTTTCTCTTTCTGCGCGACGCAGAGGCATCACGAGGTGTTCTTGTAACAACTCTAAAATGACTTAGGTGAAACTAGAGCCTAATATGTGTTTCATGAAGTTCTAGACTCCCAAAATGGTTTACAATAGTGTTTATAGGTTGTGTCTAAAGTTTGGAGGTCAAACGTCCAAGATCGTCCATGACGTTCGAAAGATATGCCTTGAGACGTGCTTGTACGTTTAGGTGTGCGGCATGTTTTATGTGTCGCATGGAGTTCAAATTTATAGGAGAGGTTTGTAACATGTACACGAGGATATTTGGGTTAGAAACGTCCGGGCACTACTCCCCAAGGACCATTATAGGGGTCCTTGAGGAGGATAAAGCCTTGAGCGAGCAAGCTGCCCAAGGTAGCAACAACTTAGGCATTGAGGAAGCCAGTCCGCGTCACGGACTTGGTCCACCAAAAGCCAAAATTTTCTCCACGTTGCGGACACAAGGCAGACTCTACTATCTCGAAATTTAGTTTTGAAAATCATGCAGGAGCAGCTCCGCGTCGCGGACTTGTTTCCCGACAAAAGTTTCAGAAATTTAAGTTGACTTTGACTTGTTAAAAGGTCCTATAAGTGCAGGGGTCTTTTGGGTATTTTGGGGACTTATTATAGGCGGTTACTGAACCTATTTAAACCCCAATTAACCATTCAAATCAAAACCCTAAAGTCCAAAACAAAACCTCTCAATTTCTTCTCTCCAAAAACCTCCATTGATGAAGCTTTGAAGCTCCAAGGAAGAAGACAAATTTTTCAAGTTTTTCTCCATCAATTTAGTGGTATTTGCATCACAATTATGTATGGTTTTCATCCTTGGATTCTCTTCAATTCAAGGAGTCAAATTTCAATGATTTCAAAGATGATCAAAAACATGAATTCTTCTATTTTCAATTCTAGCCGTGGATTCTTGCATAAAATGTTTTAAATCAATGAATCATGATTTAATTGATGTTAATTTGATGATTTTGGATCAAAAACTTTATGAACCCATACAAATCATGATTTTCTTATTTTGACTATTTTATGAGTGATTTGATGATGTCACAATCGCATTGAATTCTTATGTAGATTGTATTGGGCTATTGATATATGTATGAATTATGTTAGAATTGTATATAGGTTGTCTTAATTTGATAATTTTTATATTTGGTCTTGTTTGATTTATTGTATATTGTGATTTTTTGGATTGAATTGGTGATCATGACTATTGGTAAGTGCCTTGGCATATTGAGTTGATTGAATTGGCTATTGATTAGAGTTGTGATTAATGTTGACCAAACCTTCTCTATATTGTGTAGTATAGGTGTTTCAATTGTGATGTTTGGTATGGTCCACTTATGGTGGGGGTTCTTATATCCTATACGCTTGAATAATTTGGCCTCATTGGCATTACCTTATGAATTGTGAAACAATGTGGCCTCATCGGCATTACTTTATAAATTATGATATAATCATGTTATAACTTGAATATGTGAGTATTCTGAATGTCTATACGACATATGTATATGTGAAGTCAAAGTATGTGTTCTTCTAAGTGATTATATGTGATCTTGATAGGCTATAGTGATGCCTTATATTTGTATACTTGATGTTGAAGTGTGAATCTTCCTAGTTGACTATATGAGTAACTATGATGATCTTTCTATAGGTTTGTGTAGGGTGACTTGTAAGTATGCTTACTTGACTCTATATGTTACATGAATGATATTGTACATGTGTTAAGATAATAATGAAGTGTGTCTTGTTTTGGTAGACCTATATCCCTTACTTGATACATGAAGAATATGAATATGACTTTTGACTTAGTAGGCTAAAGTACCCTTGAGATGAATGTAAATGTATGAATGAAATATGATCTTGAATATAGTAAAGAACGTCATTTATGTGGAACCTTTTAGAAAAAAAGTTATGATATCCTTGAAGTTTAAAGCCGTAATGGTATCCTTCTTGTGTGAATAATGGACTTAGGGTCGGTTGGCTGGAACGACATGAAATCATCCTTAGGAAAGTCATTGATTTATCTTAATAACCATTGTAGGAAGCCTTAGTGGACCCTCCTTGGTAAGGTGTAGTATGATTTGGTTATGAACAAGATATGGTACCTCTTCATATGTTTCTTTATTAAATTACTGTATCAGAACAAAGTCCGGCCCCAAGTGAGTATGCTTGGGGAGTAGCTTTAGTTGTAAGATGAGACTAGAGTACAAAGAAATCCTCTATATTCCCTAACCATGTGCCAACATGGGATGTGTCCTAGTTCTATCATTGACAAGTGAAACACCAGGTTTGACTCCGGATTCCATTATTAGATACCATGGTCTATGTCGGTTATTGCCTATTCTCATCATGTGGGATACATGTTAGCGTTGGATAAGTACTATGAAGTTTAGGTAGTGGAATGGGATACTATCTAGACATTGCACGACTAGGCTTTGAGATGTTAGTATGTGAGTTCCCTAGGTATTCTCTAAGACAATTATGTGAAAGTCTTTAAGTGTTGAATGTATCTTGAATGGTCTAATGAACATATTGACCTAAGTTAAATGTATGTTAATGAAAAGGTATTTATCTAGAGTAGCTTTAAGGATCACTTAGGTAGGCTTGGTGAGGGTGTATGGGCGTTCTCTTCATGTCTTACTTAGATGAGTCTTGGAGTAATTATAGGTAGGAAGTTGAATGTATGAAATGGGAATAATCTTATCTTAGGTAATCTAAAGGATCACTTTGGCGTATGTGAAGGGATTGTATGGGCGGTCGTTTCATAACTCACTCAAGTGAGCCTTAGAATCACCTTTGGTAGAAGGTCTCATGTGTATGTAAATTGAAGTGACATTGTTGTTATGTTGTGGAATGTGACTCTATGTGCTTATATTGATTTAATGTGATCTCTTACACTTGTTTATGAAGTTTTACTCAAAAAGAGCATGTTTTATACAAATGTCTTTTTATCATGATTTTATGTATTATGCCATACTTAGTGCATGCAATGTACTAATTTCATATATTTTGTCTATGTCTAAAGGTGTAGGTGGCATTTGAGAGGATTCTCGAAGTGGAAGCTTGGATTCATTCAAGCAAGTGTTGGTATGTCCTCACTAGATTCGACGACATCATGATGTTTAGATTTCCTTGTTAAAAGTATGTAATAGACTTAGTTATTTTCTATATGTTGAAGAATGGGTCGTTTTCCAAGATATTCTTATGTCTAAGATGGCGACTTTGAGACTTAGTCCTTCTTTATGTTTTTTTATAAAAGATGTTTTGAAGTATTACTATTTCGTCTAAAAAGTTTTAATTCTGCACTACTTTTCATACATTTATGCAATGAATGATGTCAAAAGGATTGTACAAGACCTCAGAGAGTTCAACTACGCCGTGTTGTAATTCGAGAACACCATATCTTCTAGGGTGTACTCTCAGGTCGTGATAGTTCTGCATTTTCACGACCTCAATTCTGCTCATGCAATTGCCTTTGTGCATTTTCTTTGACTTCTTACTTGCTCTCTTTTGACTAGAATCTTCAGATTTCTTCCTTTATTCCTTTTTATGCTCGTTTCTCCCATTAAGCTTACCTACACAACTCATCATGTTGGTTAGCTCAAAAATAGACAAATGACTCAATAAGATTCTAAATACATATATATTGAATTCAAAGTAAAATTAAATACGAGCATTATTAGAATGTTAGGCATATAAATATGCCTTAGATCAAGTCCATCAAAGTTTTGACCTATGTGATGACTTCAGCAATAATTCTGACTTGTCAATGTTCCAACTCCGTCATTCCCCGATTTTGCAGTTAATCCATGAAGTGAAACAATATATCTTCATTATTGAGGTTGGGAATCTGAAGCATAAGGGTGGTGAACTCCTTCTCGTATGCTCGAATACTACCTGTCTGCTTCAACTCCCTAAATTTACATTTTCCTCATATATGACGTTGTTAGAGTAAAAAAGTCTTCTTGAAATCCCCTCTGAATCTCTCTAAGATGGTGTATTTCTTCTTCCCTAAATCTTAACTCTTTTCGCCTCCACCACAGCATGGCCATCTCCGAGAGGTACAACACCACATTGTTGATATTGCTCTAATCACTTTTCACCCTGTTGAACTTAGGAGTGATTCTTCAAATTCCATAGGAAATTCTCCACCTCTTGTACGTTAAGGACACCTTTAAAGGGTCAAGTACTCGATAGTCTTGAACTTGTCATAGACTTTGTTTAAGTGCTTGCCTAAGGTCTTCACAACATGCCTCGTCATGTCAATCCTTGCGATCCACTCTACTCTAGGGGTAACGTAAATGGGCTCCTCACCACATTCTTTATCACTGGCTTCAGCGGTCGAAAGTGAGTGAGATTTCAACAGTTCGTTTGGTGTTGCGTTGAGCAACAATTTCTCATTACTCTTAAGGTTCTTACCTCTCTTTCGGTGCTTCTTTCCACTATCCGACTTGATGTTGGTGGTTCTAGCAATGTTAATGTCTTACTCATTTGCCATTTCCTTAGTTCCAACAGACTTCAACTGACGTTTCAAGCGGCACTTGATAACTTACTCACGACTCTTTCACGATCTTTAATAAGCTTTTTCAAACTTAGACCGCTAAGAGAATGAAAGAAAGACATATGAGAGCTTTTTAAGAAAGTTTTGCTTGGAGAATAATTTAAACTTGTTTGGTTGGTTTGCAAATGAGAGCCCCTCTGTTTATACATCTAACGTGGGGCTTAAGCGTAAATAAAAATTATTGTACAAGTCCCTACATAGTTACAATCTAGTCCCTCTCCTAGAATTCTCTACATGCCTAGAAAATTCTAAAGCCTTCCAAGAACTTATCTTGGATATTCTTGAGTTTTCCTCAAATCTCTTCCAGACTCTATACTTATGTTTTAATTTATGCCTAAGTGAGATGACAAAGCGGCGGGTCATGACAGAAAGCTATGAACAAAATTGTGATGAGTGTTAAGTATTCTTATTCTAACCAAAAATTTCAAGTTTTTGTTATTTTGGATATGAAATCGTTTTTTAATTAAAAAAAACATTTTATTCTCTAATATGAGATTTTATCATATAAATTTAAATATAATTAAAGTTCCATATAAATTTAAACACCGTCCAGAAAACAAAAAAAAAAAAAAGAAAAGAGATCGGATCTACAATATCAGAATATTAAATTAGGATTAGATGCTGGATATTATGATTTTTTTTAATCCAAAGAGGGACCATGTTTCTTCATGACATCAGTAATTACGTGTATATATCGAAAAGAGAAAACTACATAAAAATGACGAAACCACTACATTTCTTGGTGATGAAGCAGACACTTCCCCGTTTTCTAGTGATCCAGTTATCCAACTGGATTAATGCATACTTTGTTTTCCAAGTACGAATACAAGTGAGAATATTATTTACTAATAAAATATGTTCATTCTAATAAATTTAATTTTAAATTACATGATCATATACTTTAAGATTAAATCAGAATAGGTAGATCATTTGAATCAAATCTCTGTTGAGATTTAGCAAATGTGAATGGAAAAAGAAAAGAGAGAATATGAATAGTGAGGGAACTACTTTGGAACGAAAATAATTGACACTTGCATTAAAAAAAAATAGTTCATGTTTTTGGCTTATTAGATCAACATGTAAGGAGGCGTGTTCAGTGTATCATTATTAATAAAAGTGTGTTATGGTCACACACTTCAATACTTTATTCAAGCGAATGTTATTTATTTTCGGCTTCCATAGTAGCTATCAACGATCCAGATATTTTCTTTTCGTTTAATAAAAGTAAAAATAATAATAATTAATTTTAATATAATTAGATCATCTTCAATTTCACTCTATTTTACTCTCTATACTTTATATTTGGAGATTAAAATTGATAATTGGATCTCCAACCACCCTCTAAAAACCTCTGTATTCTCAATTTACAGAGAGGTAAATAGTAATTCTACAAATCAGGAAAACTACTATTCACACTCTCTATTTAACTTTTTCATTATTTTATTGTCATTTCTAATATTTTGTAACTAACATAGGAGTAGTAATTTTCATATAAGGCTATGAATTAAATCTCTAATATTTGTAATTTTTTAAAAATGTAATATAATATTTTTAAAAATATATATTATTTAAAATATATCACTTTCAATCCGAATTAATAATATTTCAATTTTTTAATTTTTTTTTGTCAATTCGATACAATTTGATTCTATTATTAATTTTCACTATAATGAATAAAGAATGCACAATTTAAAATGGTCTATAATTGTTTAAATTATTCTTAATCCACACTTTCAGATAAAGAATATTACACAATGAAACAAGAATCGAGCCGAAAATATGTTGAATGTATATTCATTCGGAAGTTTGCAATTACATTTTGCAATTATTGTAGGTAATCACGTTTTTGAAAAAATAAAATGGTACATGATATAATGACTAAATGTATTATATTGCACAACATGATAATCTAGGATGAACGTAATTTAATGCACCATTTCAAGATGTCATAGAGGCTCCAATTGAAATGACAAAAATGGTGGTAGATGAAATTCTTCGATTTGAACAATTTTTATCCAGACATAAAAAAATTACAAACAAAAATGCTTATTTTGAACTCCATAATGCGTTAATAGGATATTTATGTAAGCAACTAATAATCTTGAAAGTTTGGTATTTATGTAATGCTTATATAATTATATTTCATTAATGATTTCACTTTTATTTGAATTGTTCATTAAATTGTATATTATATAATATTTACTTTTAATTTATATTATTTAGAAATTTAGAATAAAATAAATTTTATATTAAAAAAGAATTTGAAAAAATAATATTTTTTTTATATAATGTGAAAATTATATAAAAATAACTATTTCAAAAAAAAAGAGAGATTTATATTATGAAATAAGAAAATAAGAATAAAATAGAAATAATAATATAATATTAAGAAAAAGAAAAAGTTCCTTTTTAGGCATAATTTAATTGCACTTAATGGAGGTCTTTTGTTTTATTTTTTTAAAAAACCTCGTAATGGGTCTAAAGATCTATAAGAGACTCTTAACAATCATTTGATAAGTTAATAAATCATAACTTTTCTGCTTTGGATGTGCCTTTTTATCTCATAACTAAAAACTCTCTTTCTCACTTTTCTCAATCAAACACCAATTTTTCCCAACTGATAAGCTTCATAAATCCTTTCAAGTATTTTTGTTGTATTAATAATTTTCTTGTATTGATGTGTGTCAAGAATAATGGTTGCAATAATATTTTTTGTTTATTGTTATTTATCAAAAAAATTTAACGAAAATATAATACTCCAAATCATGATTATTAAAACTTTTTTCAAAACCAAAAGTTATATATTTAGTTGAAATGAAAAATTTATAGTATTTTATTAATATAATGTTTAACTTCACTTCTACATTAAGATATTGAAAAAAATAACATTAATTATTTAGTATTCAGACTTAGAAATCACCTCTTAATATTTAAGCGTGCATTCAGATCAAAACACTCATATTTTAATATAAATCTTAATATTCAAATGTATATTCAGATTTAAACCACTTAGAAAGTAAAAAAAGAGAATAGGGTGGAAGATGTCCTATGAGAAAACTAAACTTAAATTTTTGGTTACACGTGGATGGTAATGATTTGATGAATTGCGATAGTGTGGTGACCCACAAAAGGATTATGATAATGTGTGTACATTGAACATGTTAATGATGTGGAGTTGGTCCCATTACAAATTAGAGTTATGGCGCTAAAGTCTCCAACAGCTGCTCCAACAAATTTAAACCACTCGTTTCGCGTGGCGGAGATTTCTCCGCCCTTTGCCTATTATAGAGTTATGGGGTGCTTCAATTATTTTTATTTTGTCTTTTTCTTCATTTATTATCTTAATTCAACCAAATACTACGACCCAAAAATGATTAACGTTCTTGTCAAATACGACGTGGAAGAATAGATAAGACTATTTTTTAAAAATTAAATTTTTTTAGTATGTATAAGCTTTGGATATAAAAAAATATTCGATTAGAATCATCTTCGTTTAAATATGGTTTTATATGATATGAATTAAGAATAATTAATTATAATATAAATATCAAATATCGAAATATCAGGTGAAAAAGGTTTTAGAAATATTATCAGCAAATTGTACTCCTTTCATTTTTATTTACTTGTTCATTTTTTTGGTTATATCTAATTATTTGTTTATTTTGATAAATTAAGAAAGGAAAAATATTTTATTTATTATATTTTCAATTAATTATTTTGAGAAAAATAAAATTTCTTAAAATTAATTTATCCACTTTATAATTAATAATGTTAAATAATTTATTATTTTTTAATATATATATTAATTTAAAAGTAAATAAATAATTAAGGAAAGACAAATACTATTAAATTTTCCCTTTTTACTCCCTTTGCTTACTTCCACCGGCTGCTCTGAAATATCCACCCACCCTCCTCTTCCATTTTCTTTTACTTATATTGTCCTTTTATTAAGACTCCCAAACCTTCATGTTTACTCTTTTTCTAAAAATAATTATAAAAATATATTATATTCTCAAAATTTTAATGTAAATATAATATATAAATATGTCATTTTTTATCTTATTTGATATTTATGTATTTTAGTTTTGGATGTTAAAAGTAGATATTTAAATTTTGTATAAAAATAAATAAATAGATACAGATACATATGTTTTATGAGTATAATATTCGTAAGATACCATGTAAAATGTCGTTTAATTAAGACATTAAGTAGGACGTGTACGTCTATTTATTCAATTATATGCAAGTTTAAGTGTCTAGTTATGCATACTCAAATTTTAATAAATAAATATTCGCTCTCTCCTTATATACTTGTCAATTTTTCCTTTTATAGTTGTCCCTAATTAATTATCCATCTTGGCAAATCAAGAAAGGATAATTTATTTGGCCTATTAATGACTAATTACTTTGAAAAATGTAAAAAAAATTTATCCACTTCATAATTAATATGGATAAAATGATAAAGTCACTAGGTCTTATTTATTTTCTTAATAGGTGTGTCAATTCAAAAGTAGACAAGTAAAAAGTGACGAAGGATGTATTAAATAAAACTAAATTAAATGAGAAATTTATGTATTATGCATCTAATTTATGTATCTTTGATTTATCTAGGCCGAAAATTTAAATATATACAGATTTAGTTTTATGATATTATAGTCGGTAATATGTATAACATACTAAAATATTTTTAAAGTTTTTAGTCTTCCGAATATCATGTAAAATGTCAATATTAGAGACTTGTCAAATTGGAAAATATTTCTTTAAAAAACAAACTAAAAATGAAGGAGAATATAAGTTTGTAATTTTTTTCGTTGATTCAAAAAGTAGATTTAGAACTATGGCTTTAAAATTTAATAATTTGAATCTAAAGACGTAAAAAGTGACATAAATTCATACAAATAAAATAGTATAAATTAAAAAAATTAGTTTTGACTCCTTAATTAGTAACAGTATCATTCTTTTTACGTAAACAAAAGGAATATTTTCAAACAATGATACTATTCAATATTAGAACTTTAGCCTTTCGTTCGTCCAGTCATTTTCACTTCTTAAATATTTTGCATATTCAATCAACTTCCATTCTTAAAGGTATATATATATATATATATCTATCTATCTCTATCTCTCTCTCTCTATATATATATATATGTGTTTATCGCAGAAATTATGTGGATGCCGTAACAATTAAATTTGTGAAATGAGGGTTGTTAAAAGATAGTCGATAAAATAAGAATAAATTTTAAAAATACCATACTAAGAACAATAAATTTTAAAAATACCATACTAAGAACAACAAATTTTAAAAATACCATACTAAGAACAAGAATATGACATCAAAATATTAATTAGGTTAAGTGGTGTCAGGTCGAAGATTGTTGAATGCTCGCCTCGATTAGGTGATAAGCAAGGATCGAGGGAAGAAGGTCTAGTGACGAACAATATATATAGCCACCGATCATATACAGCTTCTCTTAACATCACAATGTCATTAATTTGACAATCCCTCGATAATCATATATTTTATAACAATTGTTATTGTCTAATGCATCGACAATCGACATACTAACCCTACTCCAAAAATAATTAAAATGATCGAAACGTATAAATTTACCTACCAAATTCAATTTTTATCACATACAACATTCAGGAAAATTGTTGCATACATATTCATTAATTTAGTTCTACTATAGGTAATTTAATAATGTTCTCGTTTACTTGATGCCTTTGATCCAAAGACACAAGTCAAGATCAAAGAAAAAATTGACAATAAAATTGTTGTATAGTTGTTGTTAATTGAGGGGTAGAATAGACAATGACATAAGTTTCGAAAACTACAAAACTATGATAGGTTTTATTAGTAAAGAAGATTAAAGTTACTCTTTTTTATCCAAAAAGGCAGAGTAGATACAATATAACTTTATATATATAATAATAGAAATAAAGGAGATGAAAAAGCCACGTCAAGATAGACAAACTTTTCTCTATGTATCTTATATAATAAGACCCCTACTCTTTATTATATCCACATAAAATTTTCCGCTCTATGCACTAAAACCAATCTCACATGGCTACTCCTCTCAAAAATACCAATAGACTCTCTCTTGCAATGGAAAGAACTGGCCAATGGTACTACCACTATCTCTTAATTTTTCTCCTTCATGTATGTTTTGTTTTGTGTTAACAATTATAGTCCATGTTACAGGGTATTTTCACAAGAAATTCCAACTGATGTTATTGTTGAAGTAGGTGAAGCAAACTTTAATCTTCACAAGGTATGTACACATTCAAGATCTATGATTTTTAGATGCAATTAATACTGAATCTAATGACAATTAACTAATGTTGTTAGCCAGCTAGTACTACTGCACCAAAAATGATTCTAATGACAATTAACTAATGGTGATGTTTCTGTTATGTCAGTTCATGCTAGTAGCAAAGAGCAATTACATAAGGAAACTTATACTTGATACTAACGAAAGTGATGTAAGTCGTATAAACTTGTCTGATATTCCTGGAGGGCCAGAGATGTTTGAGAAGGCAGCCAAGTTCTGCTATGGAGTTAACTTTGAAATCACAGTACATAACGTTGCTGCTCTTCGTTGTGCGGCTGAATATCTTCAAATGACTGATAAATACTGTGACAACAATCTGGCAAGCAGAACAGAGGATTTTCTAGCTCAAGTTGCCTTGACTAGCCTTTCTGGTGCACTTGTTGTGTTAAAGTCATGTGAAAATCTTCTTCCTCTTGCACATGATCTCAATATCATTCAAAGATGTGTTGACATCGCCGGTGCTAAGGTAGTTAGTTAATTAGTTACACATATTCTATTCGTATATGATCGACTCAACTTAATACTAATTATGTCCTTGTAGGCGTGTGTGGAGGCGAATTTTCCTAGCAGATCACCACCAAATTGGTGGACGGAAGAGTTAACTATCTTAGATGTAGCTTTTTTCGAGAGAATTATTGTTGCAATGAAAGCTCGTGGGGCAAAAGCGTTAACCATAGCAAGTGCGATAATCACATATACAGAGAGATCTCTTCGTGATCTTGTACGTGACCACTCAGGAAACAACACCAGATTAATGGTACCAGAGGATTCGGATATGAGGATGCATCAACGGGAACTTCTAGAGTCGATTGTCACTCTGTTGCCCGCGGAGAGAGCAGCTTTTCCAATCAATTTCTTGTGTTGTCTCCTGCGTACAGCTATTTTCTTAAGAGCAGACAGTAGCTGCAAGAATGAATTGGAGAAAAGGATATCAGCAATACTAGAACACGTGACAGTGGATGATCTGTTAGTGTTGTCTTTTTCTTATGACGGAGAAAGACTATTCGATCTTGAGAGCGTGAGGAGAATCATTTCCGGATTTATGGAGAAAGAGAAGAGTGTAGCTGTGTTTAAAGGTGGTGATTTTGGAGACGTTTGTACCACCGCTATGCAGAGAGTTGCAAAGACTGTCGATGCTTATCTTGGTGAAATCGCTACTTTTGGAGATCTCAGTATATCAAAATTCAATGGAATTGCTATTTTGGTTCCTAAGGGCGCGAGAAAGGCTGATGATGATCTTTATCGAGCTGTTGATATCTACTTGAAGGTGACATCTTTAAATATATATATGTATCAACTACAACAAGTTAACAATTATATTGAACATGTTGTGCTAAAATTGCAGGCACATCCACATTTGGATGAAATTGAAAGAGAAAAAGTGTGTAGTGTGATGGATCCTTTGAAACTATCACATGAAGCAAGAGTCCATGCTTCTCAAAACAAACGTTTGCCGGTGCAAATAGTCCTTCACGCTCTCTATTTCGATCAACTAAAGATAAGGAGCGGAGCAGCAGATGATAGTAATAACAACATGCCTGAAGCCATGGCAACAAGGAATCAATTACAAGCTGATGTTTCCCTCGTAAAGGAAAACGAAGTTTTAAGAACGGAGTTGCTAAAGATGAAGATGTACATAGCAGATATACAGAAAACAACAAATTCTAGTCAAGGAACATCAAAAGGGAGTCTGAAGAAGACAACATTCTTCTCTTCTGTCTCCAAAACATTAGGCAAATTCAATCCCTTTAAACATGGATCAAAGGACACTTCCAATATTGTTGATGATGCTGCTCTAGATCTTACTAAGCCTAGGAGAAGAAGATTTTCCATATCTTAAGCTATTTACATTATTTGGTTTAATTTTAGTTTTATGTTGTGTGAGAAAACTATGATTGATTTTGTACTGTAAAGGATTGATTGATTATGTTGTTTGATTATATTTTCATGTTAATATGTTCATGTATTACACTTGATCAAGATTGATTTCATCTTTTTATTACCTTCCTCTACTTGTTAGTTTTGTTGATATAGTAAGTTTGTCTTTTCAACAATCTTTAATTTCTTCAAAGTGGTCCACTACTTTTATTGTCGATCAAGAATTTGTGGTTTATATCATCATGATATAAATAGAGGAGGGGACAATTCTTTGAATGCTGGATATGGATATTACTAAACTTAGACAATGACTTTAATTATTGAATAGTGAAAATTGTGAAATAAAAATATTGAATTTTCTCTAAAAGAATTTTGAGAAATAGCCACTTAATTTCTACCTTAATAGTGGAGTTTAATCGGCAAGGGTGATAATACTCCCAAAACTTAATTTGAGAAATAGCCACTTAAATTATTTTTGATTTAATATTTAGGGTTAGGGTTAAAAAAAGTGGAGTTGAACTCTAGGATTAATGTTATGGACCTTTTTCATCACTTTAAGAACTCGGGGAATAGAAATACAAGTATATAGAATGTCATTTTCATCCCAGCACTTCAACATCAAAGCACTTCAACATCAAATAAATTCATCCCTCCAAAATATTAAATAACAATCCTAAGGACTATAAAAAAAATAGTTAATAATATTGGGTAAATATTTTCAGAGCAAACCTCAAAACGTTTTTGGAGTATTCTTCGTCTTTCATAAATTTGCTTTATCGAAATCATCAACCTACATAAAACTGACCATTCTCCAAAAAACGATGTCTTTTTTTCATCAATCTTCTTCCCCAAGTTCAGTTGGATCTTTTTCACTTTTATTCATCTCAAGTAAGTTTAATCGTGTTTTCAATAAGTTTTAGCCTATTCAAATTTTTTATATTGCAATAGTGTAGCGAAGTTTAGATTTTTGCTTAAAGTTTCGAAAATCTTACCCGTTTAGTTCATGCTTTTTATTCGGAAATCATTACTGATGTTTTGCTTTGGGTAGTGCGTAGAATTTTTGAATTTTTGTGTTTATCTGGTCTATCAATTTGAAAGTTTTTACTAGTATTTTGATCGACTTTAATGGTGCTTATGTCAATGACATTGTCGAGTTTTGTTGAAACTGCTACTTGTTTTGCATATCTTTTTTAAGCATTAATTTTTTTGTTTAATAGACTAGTTGTCGATATTTTGATATGAAAATTATTTTTTGCATATAGTACAGTATGGCAAAAACTAGAGGCGGCATAGTTAAGCGATCTGTTTCTAAGGCTTCTAAAATTAAGAAAAGAAAGGCTAAAAAAGTTCCAGGTCTTCAAAAAAGAAAAAAAATTGTAGTTGAAAAACCTAAGTCTAACTGAAATTCTGATAAAAATGCTGAGATTGATAACCACGAGGACAATAGTGCACAAGCTAGTGATGATGTTGAATCTAGTGAAAAAAAAAACTGACAGTGGAGATGAGGTTAGTAGTAAAGATACCTGAGATACTGAAAATGAGGATGATGATCCCCTGTCCTTGTCGGTCACATGTAATTCACGGAGGTGTGTCCGCATCCCATGAGTGGACGAGAGAAAAAAGGATTTCTCAAAGTAACCGTAGAGAGATTTCTGGTAAGTCGTATATTCTAACGAAATCGTTGGATGAGTTAGGATCGTTTCCACCTAAAATTTCTGTGAGAGCAAAAATTATTGTTTATCGTGATTTTAGAAAACTTTTAGTTCAAGAATTTTTTTTATAATGACTTGAAACGCACTTATTTTGGACACTTGAGACATTCAAGTTCAATGAATAGATGGTCCATTATATGTTGTTGCGACGTGTGAAAAGTGATTTAAAAAAGTGCATGAGATGTAGTTCTGTGTGAATGATAAGCCTGTTTGTTTTGGCTTAAGAAAATGTGCATTGGTTACAAGGCCAAATTGCTCAGCATAACCCGTGACGGAAAAAAGACAAAAGTATTTTTAAAACGTGAGAAATTCCATTATAAAGTGACCAAGAATAAGAACATCACTGCTACAAAGTTGATGAGTTTGATCAAGGATACCAGATTGAAGGAGCAGAAATTAAAGTGCTCTTTAGTTTGGTTCATCCACTTAATGTTACTTACCCATATCGATCTAAGATTGTGGATTCAAACCGCATTAAAATGGTGAATAATTTAGATTTCTTCAAAAGTTATCCGTGGGGAAAAGAGTATTTTGATCTAACACTAATTAATTTGTAGAACAAAATCAATTTAAAGAAGCAGAGTGAAAGATGTTGATTGCGCTTTCTCACATATTAACATTGAACATGTTGATTGTATAACTACAACTCTTTCTCATACATTATTTATCTCCATCCCCGATGTATGTAGACCCTTACCTGACTTATTAAAGTTATTTAATTGAATTTTCAATAATATAATTTATTATTAGTTAATCATTCTCCTTTTTAACTTATAATAGCTAGAGTGTACATATAAGCGTCATACTTTAGTAGGTGCAGTGCTATCAACCCATATATACCTTAATAGTGTTGAAGTGTAGATGTTGTCGGTACAATCTAAACCAAGCACATGAAAAGGTATCAATTTTCTTAATTATCTATATATTTTGACAAACAGTGACATAGTCAATTATCTAAGCTTTGCAACAATAACAAAGTACAACTTGCTACATCTTTCGATGTCAACATCCGAATTTT
Organism: Solanum arcanum; assembly: GCA_027789145.1. Taxonomy (NCBI): domain Eukaryota; kingdom Viridiplantae; phylum Streptophyta; class Magnoliopsida; order Solanales; family Solanaceae; genus Solanum; species Solanum arcanum. Next base: position 61,643,829 of record CM050939.1, on the reverse strand, counting down.
TTCTGAAAAGACAGTGCAAGCTTTGTTATGCCAAAACCTAAATGTTAAGTCAGCAACACTTCCAAATGCCACTTCTTCCCGTCGCATCTGTCTTCAAGGTGTCGTTTGATTAAATTTATATCTAAATAAGACTTGTAATAGTTATGTGTTTAATTAATTATACATACGTTATTTATTATGTATTGTTTAATTTTGGGCATTAGAAATAGCTTGCATGAGGAAAACTCACAATTGTAATGGGGAAAATATAAAAATAAATATTTTGGGGAAAATATAAAAATAAATATTTTGGGGAAAATTAATTTCTAACGCATATATTAAAATCATTGCATTATAAATACCATAAATTTCTATATATTAATTATAGACACTTTAGTACACAATGAATGAACTCGGTTATAAACACTAATATACCGTGTACAAAATATATGACATCTTTTGATTAATCTATGTTAGATTATGAGTAAATTGGATAATAATTGATATTAAATTGACCAAAATGTTGGATCCAGAATTAACAACAGTGTGAGATCCAATAGTTTAATTACAAAAATAAAGTCAGTAAAATCTATTTAAGATTTGTTATTATTCATACTTGTGTCCGAATTTTTTAAAAATGAACATTTGTTTGTCTTCTTACTTTGAAAATTTAATTTTAATTAAAAATATAAAATTAAAAAATATATCAAACTTTTTTCCCATTATTTAATTATGTGGGTAATGAAAATGAAGAGCATACCCACTGGATGGAGAATCCCCAAGTTAAAAATATACTAAAATATCCAAATAAAGTGATAGGGTCTTAGAAACTATTCTCTCAATTTCATAGTGATTAAATTATTAAGATGTTTTATATTTTTTAAGAAAAAAAAGATTAATATATAAATTAGGTATAATTTTTTATTTTTATCCTTATTAATTTTTATCAAATTTATAATTTAACTAACTAAACATTGATTAATAACTCATTCTAATACTAACTACTAAAGGGTAAGATTAAAAGAATATTCTAAAAGTTGTCTTGAAAATTGAACAGTTAAATTAAATTAAAAATAAAAAAATATTTTAAAAATTCAATTAATATGAAATAAAGGGAGTAATGTTATATACTTGTACTTATTACTTACTCCTCGTGTCTTTAATTATTTATCAACTTTTAATTTGACACAACAATTAAAAAAAAATTATTGACATAATAAATTTATCATTTCATCCATATTATTTTATTTATTTTTTGATAAAAACCGTGAAGAATTACCATTAACAAAAAAAAACAAAAAAAAAACACCTATGAGCACTCTAGGATGATGAGCCAACTTCTAGGAAGGGTACTCTCTGTCCCAAATCCTCAAGAAAGGAACGCCTAATTACAAATCGTCACGATCCAATGTGATGACAGTCGTCTTATGCTACCAAGACAAGTCAGCCTAAAATAAATAATTACAATAAAATGCAAAAAATTTATAATAAATTTAAAAATACCCTCAAAATCAGGTTATCACGTGTACAAGTCTCTAATATGATATAACAAAATTGAAAGAAAAATACAAGTCTCCAATGATCTTGTTTATAGAATAGAACAAAATCATAAACAAGGAGAAAGGAGGTCAGCTGAGATGACAAGCAGCTAGCTCACAAATCTCCAAGAAGCCTTGAAAAATAAGAGAATTACAAGTACCACAAAATCCAGGCTTGTAACCTCCAGAAAATTGTAGAAGTACCAAACCACACGGTAATCAGCAAGTAAACTTCTAAACACAAGCTAATGGGATAAAATACGAGTACTGCTTACACACCAACTGAAACTCCACAACTACAACCTACATAAAACTAGCCCAACCTAACAGTTCACTATTTACAAGCACATATCTCAACAACAACATTCCAACAATCACATATTCTCAACAACAAGCTTAATACTCATTAATTACCACATTCACAAAAGACACTCACAATATCAGCAACACACAAGATCAAGTTCATTAAATAGAGGTAACCAAATATCAAGTACTTTTCAACCATCAATAAAATACATATTCAAAATGAATTAAGGTTGTCATGTGATGCAATGCAATATGACACCATGAAATGGCATGCCTCAAATTACCATGTACTCTCTCAACCGTATATAGATGATACTCCTCGAAAATACATAAAGAGTTCATGACCCATGGGGGAATCGCGAGGTCTATATACCGACATGAATGATCTCCATGTGTTTGTGAGGACGATCTCAACGCACTATCATAAATAAAAAAAATTCGCACGAACGATCTTCACGTGACCAAATTATAATCATAACTTCTCTATCGCACGGACGATATCCGCGTGCCCAAATAATCATAAATCGATCTCAACACGGACGATCTCCACGTGTTAGACCTTTACTCATACTCAACCTTATGTCAATGCATGTGCACAATATAATATCAAATAAAGGGGATGACGCAACATCTCAATAAATCAAATGTCGCTACGACATATAATCACCTCAATTATTACAATTATACGGGTTCAGTAAAGAACAAAATCACACTTAATAGATCAAGTACATAATATATCAGTTAATGCTCATATGCTTTGGCATTCTTGGATTACAATTCACATTCTATAGTAATAAATTTTGCCTATATAACACTGGTACTCGTACCATTCTCAACCCATCACACAAAACAATTAATCACATTGATTTTTATTATCCCTTTTCATTATTAGAATTAATGAAGGTGGACAATTCAATCCTTCACCAAGTCTCATTACTCCCAGACATATACCACAAAGAAATGCACGAATTTCATACACTTAACAAGGATTTAAAAATTCACTTGCCTTAAATAGTCGAACAATTATTTTGGGACTTGAGCCTTCCCTTTTCGTTGTACTTCCAACTCAAAGCAATTTATTGACATTAATAATCATAATAAGATTTTGAAACTAACACCCCATATTACTATAGGTCTAGCATAAACCCAAGAACTTACGCCAATCTAAAATCATGTTCTTAAATTTTGATGCCAATTATCATGTCAACCCTTATATTTTCAAATTTCAAGCCTAAAATGTTTCAAAATTCTCTAAATAACATAAATTTAATGTTATTCATACAATATAATATCCCAAAATATAAATACACCACACCAATATGCTGGAACATTGTTGACACCCAATTTTGACCGACCTTTGACCATTTTTAGGAATACTATTCGATTAAATACGTATTTTAAATTTTAGAATTTTTAATCGACTTTGCTTGAAAATTATATAATTTAGTACGTTTTACTTAATAAAATTATCGTAAATATTATTAAAATATTTTAAAATTATTAATGAATTCCAAATGTTTTTAAAATTTCAAATGATTTTCAATTATATAAAATATTTTTAATATATGTAGTTTTAATTAAATAGTAATTCTACACTTTCCTTAAACTTTAAATTCTAGCCTATTCTATCACAATTTCTTTCAATTCTAGCCACTTGAATTAGAGTTTTATTACAATCATAGCCTCTCTTTCATTTCAATTCTAGCCATTTTAATTGCAATTGTAGCCATTCCATATTCAATCCAACCTGATTTCAATACATCTCATCTTTTAATCTCATCCATCTATTTTATTAATCGAATCCTAACCCTTCATTTCAAATCAGATCAACGTTTGTGATTTAATCTCCTTTTTCTTTAACACCAAAAGACCCCAAAACCTAAAATTCTAACCCATTCTTCTCTCCTCCCCTTCCTCTCTCTCCCCCTCTTTTCAGCCCCTTCTCCTCTCCAGCCGCCTCCCCTCCCCCTTTTCTCTCCCTCTCCTCCATTTTTTCCAGCGAGGGAGACAGTCGGACGGAAGCCAAGCAGCACCGCTGCTCGTCTCCTCTTCCGTCTCTTCCCTTCCCTTTGCTCTTCCCCTTCCTTTCCTTCTTTTGCAGGTATCACCGGACAGCACCACCGGTAGTTCAAGAAGCAGTACTGGAGAGGCACGCGACAAAGAAGAAGAGACTGCAGACAAGAAGCTGGCCGGCAAACGCCGCCTCTCTCCTCTTCCTCTCTTCCTCCCGTTTCCCCTCTCTGTTTTCCCTCCCCTTTTCTCCCCTGCAGGACAAAGACGACGGGACCACAAAGAAGAAGACACAACAATCCGGCGAGGAGCATCAAGCGAACTCCGGCAAGAACAACATTGAAATCCGGCAAACTCAAATACGGTTCTTAACAGATCCGTCCAGGTTTCAAACTTGAAGTTAGAGTTGAAGATTAATTGAAGAAAGATTTATTTGTTTATTTGAATCTATATATATATATTTTTTCTTATTTTATTTATTCGAATGTTGTAACATTTGTAACTCTAAAGATCATATATATAAATTTATTTGGGGGATCGTCTAGGGGAGGGGGATTTACATGCTTACTTGTTCATTATTTTTTAGAAATCATGCCTAGGTTTATCTTTAACCACCTAGAATTATTGTTTGTAGGTGTTATAATCTAACCAATTTTCAATTTGCTTGACGCTTTTTGTTAATAAGTCTTTAAAAATAATAACTAGATTCCATTTACTTTTGAATGTTAAAATCAAATCATAATAATTTAGTAGGCTGATTAGGTGTTATAACTTTTACATTGTCTTGTCATGTAGAAACCATGCCTAAAGATTAATTTGTTCATATGATTTAGATTTACAAAATCATGCATGTATGTGTTACTTTTTTTTTGAACACCTAGAAATCATGTCTATAGGCTTGAAAATAACCTTTAACATATTCATAAAAAATAAAATTTGGTTTTGTGCATATTTGAGCCCTCCCCCTAAAATTAGTTAATATTATTAGTAATCCTATTTGTCTTCCGCATTCATGATGCAATATGTTTTTTTCCTTAATAATACTAAATTAGAATCATTTCATGCATTTAACAAATTACTTAGCTTTTAAAAATATTTCATATCAAAGCCTTGCAATATAGTTTTTTAAAAAAAGTCATTATTCAATCTTTCTTTAAAACTTTGGATTGATTATGACATTGTTTATTTCGAAAAAAAAATTATAAGCACTATCTCCTAACCTATCGTTAGTGGGAAAATCAAAGGAACTACGAGGTCTAGTTCCAATTTTTAAACCTGACGCGTCCCCAGAAGTACCACCTACCCATGAATTTTAAAAGGAATTATGTGTGTTTATATGTAAATATTTATGTGCCTACATGTAAATTAAATCTTTTAAATCATTTTCAAAAACATAAACTATTTTTAGACCGACCGCAAATCAAAATTGTTTCTATGGTGGAGGAGCGCGATCAACAATATCGTGGCATCATCCCTATAAAGAAACAAACATTTTCTTTTAAAATAAAATTCCTACTCAAAAAAAAAAAAAAACTTATCAATTTTCAAACTCTACTTTTGCATATATTAATTGCTTAATATTTTCAAATTTTTGTTTATAACTTAGACTCATATGCTTAAAATAAAAATAACTTGATTGTTTATTTATTGCTATCACCTGTCTCGTATGCTCAAATTAATAAAAATATTGAAATAGTATTAATTGTTTTTTGTATTTGTTATCACTTAGCAAGATTAGATAAATTATTAAATGAAATGACTTTGTTTGCTAATTGTAACCCCCACATAGACTGCATGAGATATGGCCGGGACCCACACTTGTGGACCTCGAGGGATGCCTAACACCTTTCCCTCGAGGTAATTTGAACCCCCCTAATATCTGGCTCGTTGACCTTAGTTAGACTTAGTTAGGTTAGATAGGTGCCCTAACGCTCCTTAGTTCGTTAGGTGGCGACTCTAAATTCGAAATTCCAAAAGAGTTGTTAGGTCGTGCACAAAACCCGTTTTCTGCGAAAATGGGGCGCGACAGAATGGCGACTCTGCTGGGGATATTAGGTTCTTACCATTACGTGTTAATTGCTTATTTATGTGGGGTTTACTTTATTTTTTGTCATTTCATTATTTGTTAGGTGCTTACCATGTTTAGCTTATTCCTTAATTGTTTATTATCATGTTTCACATCTTTTCTTTTCCCTTATTTGCTTACATGTTTAGTCTCGTATCTTCTTTCCTTATTTGCGTGATTTTAATATCTTGATATGTTTAAATTCCTTTATCCATGCTTATTTATGTTTGTTTATAAATTGTCTATATGTTACTCTTTCCAATTTAAATGCTAAATGTTATTGCTTTGATAATTGGCATCCCGCTCGTATTTCCCCAATTGGGACCCTCTTCCTTTTTATTTTTGTTCTCGTGATGTTGTGCCTTTGCACCTCTCACAACTACTCCAATTCTATTCAAATACCCATTATAGAGAGTCGGCATGTGCGTGGACGTAACAGATAGTTTTACTACCGCGAAACCACGAGCCTCTCGCATAGAATCCCTTTCAAGTCCATGTCAAGACAACTCTTAGAAGTCCTTGTTAGGTCATACATGCTGCATAAACCCTAGGTGGTTTGACCCTTGACGTCAATCCATATAATTAGTAGCCACCTTATTGTCTAAAGGGCCCCAACACCCTTTAGACAAATTGCATATTTATGTGTCAATTTGATCATCATATTTTAAATCAAGTCATTATGTCAAAATGGAGTTAAAATCTTTCTTTGACTCTAAACTTCAAATTGGCAAAGTATAACTTGAATTAATTATGTGACCTTATTCTATTAACTGTTATAATTGTCCCACTTTGAGTTTATTGTGTCATTCATTTGATATTATAATTTTGGCTCACTATATAATAACTCGGTTTTGTGTTTGATTAACTAAAGGTTGTCTATTATTTGGATAATTGGCTCGACTAAGATTCTGCAACATGACAAATATGTTCAACCTTCGAAAAAATCACCCCTCTTCTCGTCCACAACAAAGTACCTTTTGGACTATCTCTCCTCATCCTATTCCTATTCACACCCTCTCTCAACAAACGTCTCCAATACGCCTCAACTTTGATGCTTCAGGATATGAGGGAATAGATGACAAAATAGAGAAGTCTAAGCTAGATGCACTGCAGCGAAAAATGCGTGACTTGGAGAAAAGGGTGAATGGAGGATTACATTCAATACCTACTCATGACCTAAGATATAAAAATTTATGTCTACACCCAGGAGTTGAATTGCCATCAGGATTTAAAATTCCAAAATTCAACATGTTTGACGGACGTGGGGATCCAATAGCACATCTCAAAGATTTTTGCAGCAGGCTAGTTGGCTTAGAAAACAATGAACCTCTCCTAATGAGGTTATTTATTCAAAGCTTATCAGGAATAGCCTTCACTTTGTACGTCAAACAAGACTTTGAAAAATGGCTCGCATGGGAAGACATGGCTCGAGACTTTGTGGAACAATACAAGTTTAATACAAAGGTTGACCCTACAATGTTAAATTTGATCAAATTGAAGAAATTAAGTCATGAATCTTTTGAGGAATATGTCATACGATGGAGAATGGAAGCCTCCAAGATACGTCACTTACCGCATGAAGAGGAGTTGGTCCAAACTCTCATCAGATCACTTGAGGGTATATACTACAAAACCCTATTCTTTGCTGGTATTCAAAGTTTCGACAGTCTAATTCGAATTGGAAAAGAATTAGAATATGGCATTCAGTCTGGAAGAATTGCTGATACACAAAAATCTTTTCAAGTCCTGAAAGACTCATTAGATGAAAGGAACGAAGATGCATCTACCTATATACCTCCGAAACAAAGAAATCAGAATATTGAGCAAATTCATGCTATTCTTGAGCCTTCCAACCCTCAGGTATCTCAACATAAGGTGAGGAAACCTCGTGTCTTCACTCCTTTAAGGGAAACTTTGACCGACATTTTCCAGAGATTATGGGCTAAAGGACTTCTAAGACCAATAAATGGATGGATTCCCAAGCACTCTACTTCAAACTTTGATCTATCCAAAAATTGTGCCTATCATTCAAACATTCAAGGTCATGACACCGAAGAATGTGCAGCATTGAGAAATAAGATTCAGAATATGATTGAAAAAAGAAAAATTATAGTGCAACAAGGACGACAAAACAACAATTGCAATCCTTCTATGGCGAATACATTCATCGTTCAAGGAGACCCTACAAAGATGTATGTTAGGCACTTGACAAGGAAGCGTAAATCACATCAGAGAAATTGATATGGACAAGACTCTTATGAACAAAGTTGGCTCTATTGTTCTCAGACCTTATGCCCAAAGCCTTCCCCATTCCTTTCATTTTTCCTTGTAATTCTGAACTACGTTTGACCTGATTTCCTTTTGGATACGTAGGCAACCCTTGATGGGTCCGGTCTCTATCAAATAAATTTTTTTCTTTCCCATGGTCATTCAAAACATTCATTTACAAATTCAAATCTAGATTAATTGACAACCTATGAACATAATTGACACTTGAATTCGAAGTCGAGCCTTAATGTCCAAATACAAGACAATCACTTTCTTTGAAACTTACAATTTTTCTTTGAGTGAAGCACGATCAAAATTCCCCCACTAATAAACTGGGGCAGAATTTTTGAGGAAACCTCAAAAATTTTCACAGAGATATTTAACAAAGTGAGTATATATCTTATACTCTAAACTGGGACAGAAATTTTTGAGAAATCTTCAAAAATTTCATCACAAGGGAATGCAACTCTAAAGGCAAGCACAGGTATGACCATCTCTCGCCTTTTGAATTTGCGAATTTTCTGTGGATGCAGGAATAAATTCTATATGAGCGTATTGTCATATTTAGGAGCTACTATGTAAGTCATACTATCCTCGGATTATTTTTGAAGGGGCTATTATCAACTTTTTTCTACGACTGATTGAATATATATTTAAGCTCTCCCGCCTTATTATAATACGATATTTAGGCTTTTCCGCCTTACAATAGGATGTTTAGGCTTTTTCGCCTTATAATAGGATGTTTAGGCTCTTCCGCCTTACAATAGGATGTTTAGGCTCGTCTGCCTTACAATACGACATTTAGGCTCGTCTGCCTTACAATACAACATTTAGGCTCTTCCGCCTTACAATAGGATGTTTAGGCTCTTCCGCCTTACAATAGGATGTTTAGGCTCTTCCGCTCGTCTGCCTTACAATACGATATTTAGGCTCGTCTGCCTTACAATACGACATTTAGGCTCGTCTACCTTACAATACGACATTTAGGCTCTTCCACCTTACAATAGGATATTTAGGCTCTTCCGCCTTACAATAGGATGTTTAGGCTCTTCCGCCTTACAATAGGAGGTTTAGGCTCGTCTGCCTTACAATACGACATTTAGGCTCGTCTGCCTTACAATACGACGTTTAGGCTTTTCCGCCTTACAATAGGATATTTAGGCTCATCTGCCTTACAATACGATGTTTAGGCTCGTCTTCCTTACAATACGACATTTAGGCTCTTCCGCCTTACAATAGGATGTTTAGGCTTTTCCGCCTTAAAATATGATGTTTAGGCTCGTCCGCCTTAAAATGACGTTTAGACTCTCCTTACAACCAGACATTTTGTGTATATTATTATATGTTTATACTATCAAATATTTTGGAGTTTGACGTTATTCTTCAGAGATGGGTTTCAATCCTTAAAGAAGTTAAAGACCGTCAAGGTTTGCACTACGTCTCAAAGGAGATACGCTCCTTATCACCTCTTGTCATTTATTTAGAACTCATTTTTTATCATTATTGGTCATACTTTATCTATTCATAAGCTAACATTTTATCTAGAATTTGCAGATATAATCGATCGCCCCTTTGATTACAATTATTATGCTATCATTGCAACAAAGACCCTATCAATTCTTTGCTACTCATACTCTGAACCGTGCTCAAAAGTTGATTGCCTTACTCTATCATGCTCTTCTCGCTTCTCTGTCATGCTCTGTTAGCCTCTCAATCTCTCTCTTCTCGCTACTCTAATCTTATCCATTCAAGCCGATATCGTGCCTTCCGAATACCTTACCTCTCTTTCAACCTTTAAGATTTTCATTTGCTCTTGAATCTAGAACTACACACGACCTGATTCTCGTATAACCAGAGATATGTAGGCGACTTAAAACCAAAGTCTCGATCGTACCCTTTTCAACTCTATATCGTTTCAATTGATCCAACTGACATCTCTCGTCGGTCGGACAAAATCGGCTACTAAGTCAATGTTGGTTGCCTGACAATTCATTCTTCATTCTCAATCAACCAAGGGGCAGCTGTTGACACCCAATTTTGACCGACCTCTGACCATTTTTAGGAATACTATTCGATTAAATACGTATTTTAAATTTTAGAATTTTTAATCGACTTTGCTTGAAAATTATATATTTTAGTACATTTTACTTTATAAAATTATCGTAAAAATTATTAAAATATTTTAAAATTATTAATGAATTCCAAATGTTTTTAAAATTTCAAATGATTTTCAATTATATAAAATATTTTAATATATGTAGTTTTAATTAAATAGTAATTCCTACACTTTCCTTAAACTTTAAATTCTAGCCTATTCTATCACAATTTCTTTCAATTCTAGCCACTTGAATTAGAGTTTTATTACAATCATAGCCTCTCTTTCATTTCAATTCTAGCCATTTTAATTGCAATTGTAGCCATTCCATATTCAATCCAACCTGATTTCAATACATCTCATCTTTTAATCTCATCCATATATTTTATTAATCGAATCTTAACCCTTCATTTCAAATTAGATCAACGTTTGTGATTTAATCTCCTTTTTCTTTAACACCAAAAGATCCCAAAACCTAAAATTCTAACCCATTCTTCTCTCCTCCCCTTCCTCTCTCTCCCCCTCTTTTCAACCCCTTCTCCTCTCCAGCCGCCTCCCCTCCCCCTTTTCTCTCCCTCTCCTCTATCTTTTCCGGCGAGGGAGACAGCCGGACGGAAGCCAAGCAGCACCGCTGCTCGTCTCCTTTTCCGTCTCTTCCCTTCCCTTTCCTCTTCCCCTTCCTTTCCTTCTTTTGCAGGTATCACCGGACAGCACCACCGGCAGTCCGCGCAGCAGCAGCGCCTGGAGAGGCACGCGACAACAGCAGCAGACCAGAGACAGCAGCCGCTGGCAGCCGCCGCCCCCTCTCCTCTTCCTCCCATTTCCCCTCTCTGTTTTCCCTCCCCTTTTCTCCCCCTGCAGGGACAGCACGACGGGACCACATCAGCAGCACACAACAATCCGGCGAGGAGCATCAAGCGAACTCCGGCAAGAACAACATTGAAATCCGGCAAACTCAAATACGGTTCTTAACAGATCCGTCCAGGTTTCAAACTTGAAGTTCAAGTTGAAGATTAATTGAAGAAAGATTTATTTGTTTATTTGAATCTATATATATATTTTTTCTTATTTTATTTATTCGAATGTTGTAACATTTGTAACTCTAAAAATCATATATATAAATTTATTTGGGGGATCATCTAGGGGAGGGGGATTTACATGCTTACTTGTTCATTATTTTTTAGAAATCATGCCTAGGTTTATCTTTAACCACCTAGAATTATTGTTTGTAGGTGTTATAATCTAACCAATTTTCAATTTGCTTGACGCTTTTTGTTAATAAGTCTTTAAGAATAATAACTAGATTCCATTTACTTTTGAATGTTAAAATCAAATCATAATAATTTAGTAGGCTGATTAGGTGTTATAACTTTTAGCATTGTCTTGTCATGTAGAAACCATGCCTAAAGATTAATTTGTTCATATGATTTAGATTTACAAAATCATGCATGTATGTGTTACTTTTTTTTTGAACACCTAGAAATCATGTCTATAGGCTTGAAAATAACCTTTAACATATTCATAAAAAATAAAATTTGTTTTTGTGCATATTTGAGCCCTCCCCCTAAAATTAGTTAATATTATTAGTAATCCTATTTGTCTTCCGCATTCATGATGCAATATGTTTTTTTTCTTAATAATACTAAATTAGAATCATTTCATGCATTTAACAAATTACTTGGCTTTTAAAAATATTTCATATCAAAGCCTTGCAACATAATTTTTTTAAAAAAGTCATTATTTAATCTTTCTTTAAAATTTTGGATTGATTATGACATTGTTTATTTAGAAAAAAAAATTATAAGCACTATCTCCTAACCTATTGTTAGTGGGAAAGTCAAAGGAACTACGAGGTCTAGTTCCAATTTTTAAACCTGACGCGTCCCCGGAAGTACCACCTACCCATGAATTTTAAAAGGAATTATGTGTGTTTATGTGTAAATATTTATGTGCCTACATGTAAATTAAATCTTTTAAATCATTTTCAAAAACATAAACTATTTTTAGACCGACCTCAAATCAAAATTATTTTTATGGTGGAGGAGCGCGATCAACAATATCGTGGCATCATCCCTATAAAGAAACAAACATTTTCTTTTAAAATAAAATTCCTACTCAAAAAAAAAAAAAAAAAAACTTATCAATTTTCAAACTCTACTTTTGCATATATTAATTGCTTAATATTTTCAAATTTTTGTTTATAACTTAGACTCATATGCTTAAAATAAATATAACTTGATTGTTTATTTATTGCTATCACCTGTCTCGCATGCTCAAATTAATAAAAATATTGAAATAGTATTAATTATTTTTTGTATTTGTTATCACTTAGCAAGATTAGATAAATTATTAAATGAAATGACTTTGTTTGCTAATTGTAACCCCCACATAGACTGCATGAGATACGGCCGGGACCCACACTTGTGGACCTCGAGGGTTGCCTAACACCTTCCCCTCGAGGTAATTTGAACCCTTACCCTAATCTCTGGCTCGTTGATCTTAGTTAGACTTAGTTAGGTTAGATAGGTGCCCTAACGCGCCTTAATTCGTTAGGTGGCGACTCTAAATTCGAAATCCCAAAAGAGTTGTTAGGTCGTGCACAAAACCCATTTTCTGCGAAAATGGGGCGCGACAAACATCGATCACAATGTGATGACCATGAAGTCCTTGGCAACTCTAAAACCAATAGAAAGGCCTAAGTCATATCCAGCCACTCAAAGTTGTCCGCATAATTCATTTAGACACTTCAACTAATCCTTGTGCCACTTGAACACTTTTGTTCAAAAGTCATTCCTATTAGACACAAAATGCTGACATGGCAAAAAACGTGTAATTCACTTTCCTTGAGCGCGTTAATTTATTAAAAATAATATTTTTCTTTTTTTTTTCTCTCTTAATTTATACCCCTAAGTTAATTTTTTTAAAAAAAAAATTAACAAAAAAGATGAAGAACAATTGTCTTCTTCTTCTTCTTCCCTATTTCTATCAACCCCACCACCCCACCCCAACCCCCATACCCATACACCAGCAGTTATCTTCTTCCCCCATCATTCTAATGATTTCAAAATTCTTAGTATCAGTGGTTATCTTCTTCCCCCACCATTCTAATAGTTTCAAAATTCTTAGCATTTTGTTTCATTTATAAATTTTTCGAAGAGATTCTTTCCCCATCTTTTTCTACCTAAAAAACGAGATGAAGTAAAAAGTTATAATTAATAAAAAAGCTGATGAAAAAAAAATTTGTTGGTTTAAAGATGGAACTGTACAGGAAGGGGGGGGGGGGGGTCGCCATTAATGGAGTTAGAGGAAATGTATGTTTTGTTCCAGTTGAAGGCAGGGAAGTGGGTGTGTAGGTTTTACTTTTTTTTTTCTTTTTTTTTTTACTTTAAAATAATTTTTATTTTTTTTACTTTATAATATAATATTTAAATAATTTTTTGGATTAAAAAATAACACATGTCATTATTTGATTGGTCAAATTGACATGTCAGCGCGAGTGTATTTCACACATTCTCTATTTTTTGTTTATTCTCAAAAAAATATTCAAATGGTTCAAATTCAGAATGGTTGAAGTGTTCAATAGGTAGTACGTCTAGTTGAGGTGTCTAAATGAATAATCGGGACAAGTTTGAGTGGCCGCATATGACTTTGGCCCCTATATATATCAATAACCTCTAATAACAATCTAATATTTTAACCCATGTTTACTTCTATTCAACTAATCACTGTCAATCATTGGCAATGATCGTGTCACTCAATTTGCAGCAATTTCTCTTTTATTTTTTCCATCCAATAATATTATCTCGAATAATTAACTCATTAAAATTATGTTTCATAGTTGTTAGATCTATAATTACTTAGTTTACAATTTTTTTTTTCACTATACCTTTTCAATCAACATCCACATAAATGGCCAAAGACAATCAAACTCTCACCAGATATTAACTAACACCATTATAATATAATATCCATTATTTCTAATTCCAAAAAGAATTGTTAAAATAAATGTTTACATATGTTGAAACTGTATATGAAGATGAAGATGTGCAGGAATCTCCATTAATGGAGCAAAGTATGCAAAGATGAAGATGAACAGTGCAGGCGTGAGAGAGCAGACTAGTGAGTTTGTGAGAAGTGAAAATTGTGTGCTATTCATTCTATGTGATTAGTATTTATACATGTAATGGACTCCTAACTAATTTCATATAACCAACTAACAGAATCTAACTAACTAACTAACTCCTTTACAATGGTATAATTAGTTGAATTAAATATAACTAATCTTAACACCCCCCTCAAGTTGGAATGGATATGCTGCCAGACAACTTGCGTAAAATAGTTGAATGCTTTGGTCCAGTGAGGCTTTTGGTTAAGATATCAGATAGTTGTTCATCAGTAGGAATGTGATGCAAAGTCACAAGTCCTTCATGTAGTTTGTCTCGAACAAAATGGCAGTCCACCTCTATGTGCTTGGTTCTCTCATGAAACACAGGATTGTTTGCAATATGAATGGCTGCTTGACTGTCACAGAAAACTTATATAGGTCGAGGAGGTTTTTCACCTAATTCACAAAACAAACGTTCCAGCCAAACCAACTCTCCAACCACTTTTCTTATTGCCCTGTACTCTGCTTCTGCAGAAGAAAGTGAAACAGTAGTCTGTTTCTTAGATTTCCAACTTATAGGACAGTTCCCCATGAGTACTATGTATCCACTTACTGATCTTCTGGAATCAGGGCATGCAGCCCAATCTAAAATCGCAATAAGCAGTGATGGTGTTGTTAGGATCTTTGGATAGATAGATTCCCAGAGTATAACTATTCTTCAAGTACCTCAATACATGGAAAGCAGCCTTTAAGTGAGGCTCTCTGGGTGTTTGTAAGAACTGACTGAGGTGTTGTACACTGAATGCAATGTCCAATCTGGTATTTGTGAGAAAATTCAACTTTCCCACTAGCTTCCTGTAGTATGTTGGATCAGTTAACAGAGTTCCTTCATGAGACTTCAGCTTAATCACACTGTCGAGAGGAGAAGTAGATGGACTATAATGTGAGCAATCAAACTCTTTGAGTAGGTCTGTGGTAAACTTCTTCTGTGTGATGAGTACTCCATCTTGTCTGTAGAGGATCTCCAACCCCAGAAAATAGTGAAGTTTTCCTAGATCCTTAATTTTGAACTGGTCATGTAAATCAACTAAGGTGTTTGTAGCAGTGTATGTTGATGATATAATATTGACAGGAACTGATCTAGGTTCAAACTTATATTTGTGAGTTTTAAGAGTAGTAGGATAACAAAGACAACCAAAAGATCTTAGGTGTGAATATGTGGGTGCTTTTTGGTATAGTATCTCAAAAGGAGTTTTGTTTTGAACAGCTTTGGATGGTAGTCTGTTCACCAGATAAGTTGCAGCTAAAATGCACTCTCCCCAATAATTCATGGGAAGTTTGGACTGATACAGTAAACTTCTAGCAATCTCAAGTAGGTATTTATGTTTTCTTTCTACCACACCATTTTGTTGTGGTGTGTATGGACAAGTTCTTTGATGTTAGTTGTTTCTTTATTGACAAATTCCATACCATTATCAGTCCTTATTGTTTTTATAGTGATATTGAACTGATTTTCTACCAAGGATGTGAAGGCTTTTATGGCTTGGAGAGTGTTACTTTTACAGCTGATAAGTTGAGTCCATGTTGTCCTGCTATAATCATCAACTATTGTGATGAAATATTTGTAATTGTCATATGTTGGTGTATGGTAAGGTCCCCATAAGTCTATGTGGAGAAGTTCAAATATTTTTGTAGAAGAAGGTGTTGAGTCTGATGGGAAAGGCATTCTTGCTTGTCTTGCCATGGGGCAGACAGTGCATGTAAAAGGCTGTTTGGGTGAGAATTTAACAGGTATAGTGTGGATACCCTTCATCTTAACAAAGGGAACATGTCCTAATCTAGTGTGCCACAAGTAGTCTACAGTATTCTCATGAGATGTACATAATGAAAAAGACTTAGTGGATCCAGGATAATTAATAGGAGTAACAGATGAATTCATGTTACAACAGGCTGTTTTATTTCTTGGAATGATAGATGAGGAAACATGATGTAAACCTTGTTCATTTTGAGCATGTGAAGAAGAACAATGAGATAATGGTGTAAAAGAGCAGACAGAATTGGGACACCTTGAGCAGAAGAAGTAAAGGCCACTCCTTGCTCTACCAATCACCAGAGGGCTCTTCAGTGAAGGGCCCTGCAAGGAACATGTTTTATCATTGAAGATAATTGCACTTCTAAGGTCAGAAGTCAAACAATGTACTGAAATCAAGTTAAATTTGAAAGTAGGAATAAACAACACATTGTATAAAGTCACTATTGAGTTTAAACATGCATTCCCAATCTCTGTCACTTTAACTTTATAGCCATTTGGTAGTGTTATTAGGAAAGGGTAAGGCAATGGTCTGATGTTGGTAAGTAAATTTTTATTGAAAGTCATGTGGTTTGAGGCTCCAGAATCAATGATCCAAGATTCAGCAGTTAGTTTTAAACAATTACATGAAAGATTACCAATATCAGTGATGGAAGAATGACATGCCAAGATACCTGCAAAGTTTGCAGCTCCACCCATGATGTTATCCAAAGTGTCTTTGCTGCTGTGAGATGATCCTTGCACCTGGACATTTTCAAGCAATCTCACAAGATGATCATATTGGTCTTTGGTTAAATTTTGAGTTCCATGAGCATGCTCCAGTGGTGTTTCACAATTGTTGTGAGCAATTGCTGCTGATCCAGAATTCCTTCCCTTAGTGAATTTGAAGTTTTTGGGGAACCCATGCAACCTGTAGCATTTCTCTTCTATGTGTCCTGCCTTCTTACAGTAATTGCAAAATAGATTTGCTTTGTTAATATCAGGAAAAGGATAAGTCTTATTGTTCTGCTGATGCTGAGAATGATCTCTGTGTGTGCTTCTATTTGTGCTTTTATCTTGAGAGTAATTTGTTCTAAAACTTCCTCTTCCAGAAACAGCACTTAGTGAAGTAGAAGCTCCAGAGCTAGCATCCAAGTTCATGCGAGTTGATGGCCTGACTTCTCGTTGCTTCTCTTCTTGGACTAGAATGGAGAAGGCTTGTGCCATAGTTGGCAATGGGTTCATCATAAGAATACTTCCTCTAACGATCGTATAGACCTCGTTAAGCCCCATCAGAAACTGGATAAGCTTCCGATCCTGCTCTGCCTTGTGCATTTTGGTCTTACCACCACAATTGCACAAACAAGTACATTGAGTATTAGGATCCAGAGTATTAAGCTCTTCCCAGAGTCTTCGAAGCATGGAATAGTACCCTGTGATATCCAGATTTCTTTGGGCGAGATCATTAATTTCCTGTTGAAGTTGGTAGAGCTTCGCACCATTCGTCTGATCATACCTATCCTGTAGTTCCTCCCACAATTCCCTTGCATTATTAACATACTGTAGACTATCAGCTAGATCCTTTGATAGTGAATTGAGGATCCATGATGTAACCATATCATCACAACGTTCCCATTGAGCAAATGTGGGTGAAGCTTCAGCTGGTTTCTGCACCTTGCCATTAACAAAGCCTACTTTGTTTTTCACAGATAATACACGAAGAACTCCACGTCGCCATGATCTGTAACCAGTTCCATCAAAAATCACCGGAATTATAGCAGATCCAGCACTTTCTGATGGATGCATGTACAATGGCTGACTAGCATCGATGACTTGCTGATTTGGAGTTGGAGGAACAACTGCATTTTGATCCATGAGATTGCAGTGTATTGATGGAAAAATTGAGCTGAACTTTCGTGATACAAGTGCAGAAATCGAAAAGGAAGTTCGAGAAGATGAAGAACAGTTGGTCTGTGAAAAGAAGTGAAATCGATGAATGCTGCAGAAGATGAAGAAGAGATCAATGTCTAGGCTCTGATACCATGTTGAAACTGTATATGAAGATGAAGATGTGCAGGAATCTCCATTAATGGAGCAAAGTATGCAAAGATGAAGATGAACAGTGCAGGCGTGAGAGAGCAGACTAGTGAGTTTGTGAGAAGTGAAAATTGTGTGCTATTCATTCCATGTGATTAGTATTTATACATGTAATGGACTCCTAACTAATTTCATATAACCAACTAACAGAATCTAACTAACTAACTAACTCCTTTACAATGGTATAATTAGTTGAATTAAATATAACTAATCTTAACAACATATAATCTGCCAATGCTTTAATTTCAAATCCCAATCTACATTCAACTATAGTATATTAAGGATTTTCCCACTAACTTTTAACCACAAATTTTATATTGCAGAAATTCATAATTGCATTTAGTTATCAAATATTTTAAATTTTCAATCAACTTCATCAATCAATCATAAATTACTCGCGAAAACTATCAAAAAAATAAAAATATTAATTTTATTAAAAATTTAAAAAATAACCTTACAGATCATTACATAAATTTTGTGAACTAATCCATTATTCGTTGTGGAATAATTTATTTAACCTTTTTGGACGATTACTTTAATATTTTAAATGTGGCATTGCTTTAACATCTCAAACTTTTCACCTTTAGTAAATTAAAAGAAAGGGAGCCCACTTGTTAATTACTCCTATGTCTCTAATTATTTATCAATTTTTTTTCATTCTTATTTTTAATTACTTATTCAATTTAATAAATTAAAGAAAATTAACTCTTTTGTTTATTATATTTTCAATTATTATTTTGAAAAAGTAAAATTTATTAAAAATTTTATATTTTTAATTTATCTATTTCATAATCAATAAAAAGATAAAATGATAAATTTACTATGTCGATAATTATTTGTCTGATAGGTATGTGCATTTAAAATAAACAAGTACTTAAGGATACATAATTTTAAATCAGTCTTTCAATATGCAATGTGATATCATAATTTTTTGTTATATTTTCTAATGATAAATTCTGAAGAAAAAAAAATATAATATCCAAAAACGTTAAAAATTCGTCCACACTGAATAATAGAGTAGTAATCCACTGTAATAACAAGAAATTGAGCACCTTTCATATATATTCAGTCGTCATAAGGATTCTTCTCAAAATTCATATTGTGAGGTCCATCCCCATGTACCAAACTTTGAATAACTTTGTGCCAATTTCAAAGTTTGGTAGAGTTGGTAATCTATAAAGAAGAAAAACTTGTTTTGTGCCAATTTCAAAGTTTGGTAGAGTAGGTAAGCTATGAAGAAGAAAAAAATGTTTTTTTCTTCTATAGCACATTTGGAGGGTAGTGTATTTGTTCTCTATAAAAGGGAGGAGAATTCTTCATTCTAAGTACACCAAAAAGAATTACAAAGGAGAGAAAATAAGAGTGAGGCATCACAGAGGAAAATAATCTGTGAGAAAAAATAGAGAGTGTGAGCTATATTGTAGTGAGGTGAAAAAATCAAAAGAGTGTTATTTCTTTTGAATGTGTAGTGGTCTTTGGAGTTTTACTCAGACATACAAGTGTAAAATCCTTACTATAGTGATATTCGTTGCCCCTCTCGAGTCGTGGTTTTTCCCATTTTTAGAAGGGTTTCCACGTAAAATCTTGGTGTCATTATTTCTCTTTTATTCTCGTTGTTTAACCGCATTGTTGTGTTCCGCATTTGTTGCATTTATTACTGCAAATATTATTTCTGTTACGGATTTATTCCCAACAATTGGTATCGAGCACGTGTTACGCTCATTTACGTAAATATTTTTGCAGCTCATTGTACTATACTCAATAAAAAAATGTCCGGAGTAAAGTACGAGGTAGCAAAATTCAACGGTGATAGCGGTTTCTCAATGTGGCGAGAGAAGGATGAAAGACTTGCTCATCCAACGGGGTTTGCATAAGGCACTAGCGGCAAATCCAAAAGCCCGAATCCATGAAACTTGAGGATTGGGAAGAATTGGATGAAAAGGCTGCTAGTGCAATCAGATTGCACTTAACAGATGATGTAGTTAATAACATCGTCGATGAAGAGAGTGCATGTGGCATTTGGACAAAGTTAGAAAATCTATACATGTCCAAAACGCTGACAAATAAATTGTACCTAAAGAAACAGTTATATGCACTACATATGGATGAAGGTACAAATTTTTTGCCTCATTTAAATGTACTTAATGGACTAATCACACAGCTAGCAAACCTCGGAGTAAAGATCGAGGATGAAGATAAAGTCATAGTGCTCCTAAACTCGTTGCCATCTTCCTACGATACTTTATCAACAACCATTTTACATGGTAAGGACTCTATTGAGTTGAAGGATGTCACATCAGCCCTTTTGCTTAATGAGAAGATGAGAAAAAGGCCTGAAAATCACGGACAGGCTCTCATCACGGAAAGTAGAGTCAGAAGTTACCAAAGGAGCACAAGTAACTATGGTAGATCCGGAGCTCGTCGAAAGTCCAAAGTCCGATCAAAATCAAAGGCCAGAAATTGCTACAATTGCGATCAACCAGGACACTTCAAAAGAGATTGTCCAAATCTAAAAAGGGGCAAAGGGGAAAGCAATGGCCAGAAGAATGATGACAACACAGCTGTCATAGTGCAAAATAATGACGATGTTGTTCTTCTCATAAATGAGGAAGAAGAATGCATGCACTTGGCAGGTATAGAGTCGGAATGGGTGGTCGACACAGCAGCATCTTATCATGCCACACCGGTAAGAGATCTTTTTTGCAGATATGTAGCCGGTGATTATGGCAATGTGAAAATGGGTAACACAAGTTACTCAAAGATTGCGGGGATCGGAGACATTTGCTTAAAAACAAATGTTGGATGCACATTCTTTGTTGAAAGATGTGCGCCACGTGCACTGATTTGCGGATGAACTTGATCTCGGAATTGCTTTGGACCAAGATGGATATGAGAACTACTTTGCAAATAAAAATGGAGACTCACCAAAGGGGCATTGGTGATTGCAAAAGGAGTTGCTCGTGTACGCGTTATACGTGACAAATGCGTAAATATGTCAAGGTGAATTAAATCTGCGTCGAAGAAAATTCTGCAGATTTATGGCATAAAAGAATGGGTCATATGAGCGAGAAAGGATTGCAAATTCTTTCCAAAAGTCACTCATCTCTTTTGCTAAAGGTACAACGATAAAATCTTGTAACTACTGTTTATTTGGTAAACAACATAGAGTCTCATTTAAGACATCATCTGAAAGAAAGTCGAATATACTTGATTTGGTATATTCTGATGTTTGTGGTCCAATGGAGATAGAATCAATAGGAGGTAATAAATACTTTGTTACCTTTATTGATGACGCTTCTCGAAAATTGTGGGTTTATATCTTGAGAACCAAAGATCAGGTGTTTCAAGTATTTCAAAAGTTTCATGCTCTGATAGAAAGAGAGACAGGTCGAAAGCTAAAACGTCTCCGAACCGACAATGGAGGTGAGTACACTTCAAGAGAATTTGAAGAGTACTGTTCAAACCATGGAATCAGACATGAAAAGACAGTTCCTGGAACCCCACAACACAATGGTGTAGCTGAGAGAATGAATCGCACCATTGTTGAGAAGGTGAGAAGCATGCTCAGAATGGCTAAATTACCCAAGACATTCTGGGGTGAAGCAGTTCGGACAGCGTGTTATCTTATCAATTGTAGTCCATCAGTTCCGTTGGAGTTTGACATTCCGGAGAGATTTTGGACCAACAAAGAGATGTCTTATTCGCACCTAAAGGTGTTCGGTTGCAAAGCTTTTGCACATGTACCGAAGGAGCAAAGAACCAAGCTAGATGATAAATCAGTTCCTTGCATATTCATCGGATATGGAGATGAAGAGTTCGGGTACAGACTATGGGATCTTGTGAAGAAGAAGGTCATCAGAAGTAGAGATGTAATCTTTCGAGAAAGTGAAGTTGGAACTGCTGATGATCTATCCGAGAAGGCCAAGAAAAAGAATGGTATAGTCCCTAATCTTGTTACCATTTCTTCTTCTTCTAACCATCCCATAAGTGCAGAAAGTATGATTGATGAAGTTCTTTGAGCATGAAGAGCAACCCGATGAGATTGTTGGCGGGGAGCAACTTGGTGATAATACCGAGCAAATGGAGTACCCGTAAGAAGAACAATCTCAACCTCTCGAGGAGATCGGAAAGACAAAGGGTAGAATCAACCAAATACCCTTCCTCGCAGTATGTCCTTATCAATGATGAAGGTGAGCGAGAAAGTCTTAAGGAGGTGTTGTCTCATCCAGAAAGAGCCAATGGATGAAAGCCATGCGAAGAGATGGGATCTCTACAGTAAAAATGGCACATACCAATAGTTGAACTTCCAAAGGAAAAAGACCACTCAAGTGCAAGTGGGTCTTTAAACTCAAGAAAGATGGAAATGGCAAGTTGGTGAGGTACAAAGCTCGATTGGTTGTAAAGGCTTGAACAAAAGAAAGGTATTGATTTTGATGAAATTTTTTCACTGTTGTCAAAATGACTTCTATTCGAACTATTTTGAGCATAGCGAATAGTCTAGATCTTGAACTGGAGCAATTGGACATGAAACCGCATTTCTTCACGGAGATTTGGAAGAAGAGATTTATATGGAGCAACCAGAGGATTTGAAGTATCTGGAAAGAAACACATGGTGTGCAAATTGAATAAGAGTCTTTATGGGTTGAAAGCAGGCCCCAGGCAATGGTACAAAAAGTTTGACTCTTTCATGAAAAGTCAAAGCGTACACAAAGACCTATTCTCGATCCATGTGTGTACTTCAAAAGATTTTCCGACAACAATTTTATTATTTTGTTGTTATATGTGGATGACATGTTAATTGTAGGACAAGACAAAGAGTGATTGCAAAGTTGAAGAAAGATTTGTCCAAGTCATTTGACATGAAAGACTTGGGCCCAAAGACAACAAATTCTAGGGATTGAAGATTGTTCGAGAACGAACAAAAAGAAAGTTGTGGCTATCTCAAGAGAAGTACATTGAGCGTGTACTAGAATGCTTCAACATGAAGAGTGCTAAACCTGTTAGCACGCCTCTTGAAGTCATCCGAAGTTGAGCAAGCAGATGTGTCCTACAACAAGAGGAGAAAGAGGAATGACTAAAATTCCTTATTCTTCAAAGCGGGGAGTTTGATGTATGCGATGGTGTGTACAAGACCTGATATTGCTCATGCGATTGGTGTTGTTAGCGCATTCCTTGAAAATCCTGGAAAAGAACACCCAGGCGATTAAGTGGATACTCAGGTACCTAAGAGGTACCACAAGAGATTGCTTGTATTTTAAAGGATCCGATCCAATCTTGAAAGGCTATCTGATCTTTGATATGGCAGGTGACCTCGATAATAGAAAATCCACTACTGGATATTTGTTTACATTTTCAGGGGGAGCTATATCATGGCAGTCAAAGTTGCAGAAGTGTGTCGCACTCTCTACGACTGAGGCAGAATATATTGCAGCTACTGAAGCTGGCAAAGAGATGGTATGGCTGAAACGATTTCTTCAAGAACTTGGATTGCATCAGAAGGAGTATGTCGTCTATTGTGACAATCAGAGTGCAACAGACTTGAGCAAGAACACCATGTATCATGCAAGGACGAAGCATATCGACGTGAGATATCACTGGATTCGTGAAAAGATAGAGGACGGATCTATGCAGGTCATGAAGATCCCTACTCGAAAACCCTTCAGATATCTTGACCAAGGTGGTATCAAGGGACAAGTTTGAGCTATGCAAAGAACTTGTCGGCATGTACTCAAGCTAGAAACACAGAGCTACCTCCTTCAGGTGCATGGGTCCGGAGGGGAGATTGTGAGGTCCATCCCATGTACCAAACTTTGAATAACTTTGTGCCAATTTCAAAGTTTGGTAGAGTTGGTAATCTATAAAGAAGAAAAACTTGTTTTGTGCCAATTTCAAAGTTTGGTAGAGTAGGTAAGCTATGAAGAAGAAAAAATGTTTTTTTCTTCTATAGCACATTGGAGGAGTAGTGTATTTGTTCTCTATAAAGGAGGAGAATTCTTCATTCTAAGTACACCAAAAAGAATTACAAAGGAGAGAAAATAAGAGTGAGGCATCACAGAGGAAAATAATCTGTGAGAAAAATAGAGAGTGTGAGCTATATTGTAGTGAGGTGAAAAAATCAAAAGAGTGTTATTTCTTTTGAATGTGTAGTGGTCTTTGGAGTTTTACTCGGACATACAAGTGTAAAATCCTTACTATAGTGATATTCGTTGCCCTCTCGGTCGTGGTTTTTCCCATTTTTAGAAGGGTTTCCACGTAAAATCTTGGTGTCATTATTTCTCTTTTATTCTCGTTGTTTAACCGCATTGTTGTGTTCCGTGATTTGTTGCATTTATTACATGCAAATATTATTTCATTCTGGATTTATTCCCAACAATTGGTATCGAGCACGAGTTACGCTCATTTACGTAAATATTTTTGCAGCTCATTGTACTATACTCAATAAAAAAATGTCCGGAGTAAAGTACGAGGTAGCAAAATTCAACGGTGATAGCGGTTTCTCAATGTGGCAGAGAAGGATGAAAGACTTGCTCATCCAACAGGGTTTGCATAAGGCACTAGGCGGCAAATCCAAAAAGCCCGAATCCATGAAACTTGAGGATTGGGAAGAATTGGATGAAAGGTCGCTAGTGCAATCAGTTGCACTTAACGATGATGTAGTTAATAACATCGCCGATGAAGAGAGTGCATGTGGCATTTGGACAAAGTTAGAAAATCTATACATGTCCAAAACGCCGACAAATAAATTGTACCTAAAGAAACAGTTATATGCACTACATATGGATGAAGGTACAAATTTTTTGCCTCATTTAAATGTACTTAATGGACTAATCACACAGCTAGCAAACCTCGGAGTAAAGATCGAGGATGAAGATAAAGTCATAGTGCTCCTAAACTCGTTGCCATCTTCCTACGATACTTTATCAACAACCATTTTACATGGTAAGGACTCTATTGAGTTGAAGGATGTCACATCAGCCCTTTTGCTTAATGAGAAGATGAGAAAAAGGCCCGAAAATCACGGACAGCTCTCATCACGGAAAGTAGAGTCGGTTACCAAAGGAGCTCAAGTAACTATGGTAGATCCTGAGCTCGCCGAAAGTCCAAAGTCCGATCAAAATCAAAGGCCGTAAATTGCTACAATTGCGATCAACCAGGACACTTCAAAAGAGATTGTCCAAATCTAAAAAGGGCAAAGGAAAGCGGCCAAAGAATGATGACAACACAGCTGCCATGGTGCAAAATAATGACGATGTTGTTCTTCTCATAAATGAGGAAGAAGAATGCATGCACTTGGCAGGTATAGAGTCGGAATGGGTGGTCGACACAGCAGCATCTTATCATGCCACACCGGTAAGAGATCTTTTTTGCAGATATGTAGCCGGTGATTATGGCAATGTGAAAATGGGTAACACAAGTTACTCAAAGATTGCGGGGATCGGAGACATTTGCTTAAAAACAAATGTTGGATGCACATTACTGTTGAAAGATGTCGCGTGCACGATTTGCGGATGAACTTGATCTCGGGAATTGCTTTGGACCAAGATGGATATGAGAACTACTTTGCAAATAAAAAATGGAGACTCACCAAAGGGGCATTGGTGATTGCAAAAGGAGTTGCTCGTGGCACGTTATACAGGACAAATGCAGAAATATGTCAAGGTGAATTAAATGCGGCTGTCGAAGAAAATTCTGCAGATTTATGGCATAAAAGAATGGGTCATATGAGCGAGAAAGGATATTTCTTTTGAATGTGTAGTGGTCTTTGGAGTTTTACTCAGACATACAAGTGTAAAATCCTTACTATAGTGATATTCGTTGCTCCTCTCGGGTCGTGGTTTTTCCCTTATTTAGAAGGGTTTCCACGTAAAATCTTGGTGTCATTATTTCTCTTTTATTCTCGTTGTTTAACCGCATTGTTGTGTTCCGCATTTGTTGCATTTATTACTGCAAATATTATTTCTGTTACGGATTTATTCCCAACACATATATTGAGCAATTTGTTTCATAAATTTATATATAATTACCAATAGATGTTTGACTAATCTAAGTTTGTGTTTTTGGCCATGTCATATAATATATAATTTTTAATTTTTAAATTTTAAATTCTCCAAAATTATAATTTTTAATTTCAAATTATAATTTAAATTTTTTTAAAATATTAAATTTGTTTCATAAATTTATATTTAGTAAAATAAAAAAAATTATGATTTTAACTTGAACCTCAAATTAATCTGATATCAAATCATAAATTTTTTGTATTACATATCCAAACAGACTTAATAATATTGATATCAACAAAACACACATTAGTACACAATAATGTATATAGGTACTAATGCAAACGTTAATTATACATAAATAAAAAATATGTATATCAAATAAGATATTATTAATACACAAAATTAATACATCTATTATTTTTATCAATACACGTTATACCACCCTTGAGTGTATTATTAGAACAGGCATTATCATTATTGTCATACATGGAGTAAAAAATATAGAATCAAACAATATTTTAAGGGGTTATTTGGTACAAAGATTAATAATGTAGGGATTAGTATTGTTGCGATTAATAATGCAGGGATTAGTAATGCATGAATTTTTTTTTACCAAGTGTTTGGTTCATTGTTTTCTACCTCATCTTGTGTTTGGATTAAAACTTTATTAAAAAAACTTCTTTTCAATTATACCCTTGAATTATTATGCAATTGGGTTAAGTTAAACAATTGTCGGACAATATTTTTTTTATGGCCTTCTAACTAGTTATGAAAAGAACTTTTTTATTGTCATGTTTGCCTTTTTTTACTTAAATTATTTGAGGATAAATAATTGTCATCTTAGCAAATTGACTCCTTACAAATGTAAATTTTCAATTTTTTTTTTAAAAAAAGATAAACTGGCAACTTTTAAAATTAAAAAGACGATAAACAATAGTAAAATTAAATAAACCATCTACATTTTCGCAAAAAATTGCAAGTTGTAATTTTAATATGTATTCAATTTTAAAAATTGTTCAAAATACAAAATATTAGAAAACCGCACAAATATTTTTATTATTTTGTTTATTTTCTTGATTTTATGTTTATGATTTTGCTAGTAAATTTATTTAAATAAATTAATTTACAAATTATTTAGAGAGAGTTGTTTCTTACAAATTATTTTCTCTACATAACTTGTAAGCTAATTTATTTAAATAAATTAGCACAATCATAAAACATAAAATCAAGAAAATAGATAAAATATTAAAATGTTTTGAGGGATATTTTTGTCTTTAATAAACTTACCCATGGTATTATATCCCATGTATTGCTAATATCTCCAAATAGAAGGTATTAGTAATACATCATATAATAATACCATGTAGGAGGTATAACTAATAATATTTCACCTTTTTACCAATAATATATGCATTATTTTAAAGAGTTTACCAAACGTCTCTCAGATTTCAGGGTGATTTAGTTGTCAAGTGCAACCCCCACGGCATGATACTTTATTGTTTCTAGACAAAAGTTCTTTACCCTCTTCGCTTTAAAAATAATGTTTTTTTTTTTAATTTATTTTAAAAAAATTTTTTTTGTAATATTTTAACTTTTCATATGACGTGTTTAAGATGACAAAATTAAAAAATATTTTAATACATTTAATATAATTTTAATTTAGAAATACAAAATTAAAAAATATTCTTTCTATTTTTAAACTCCGTTTCAACTCAAACTAAGTCATTCTTTTTTTAATTTAGCATGACACTTCAAATTTAATATGAAAATCTTTCTAATGATATATATAAATATTAATACAAACATTAATTATACATAACATAAAAAACATATGTACCAAATAAGATATTAATACATCTACTATTTTTACCAATACACGTTATACCACCCTTGAGTGTATTATTAGGACAAGCATTATCATTATTATTGTCATACATGGAGTAAAAAATATAGAATCAAACAATATATTAATAATAGTATACAAAATAATATATGCATTATTTTAAAGACCTTACCAAACGTCCCTCAGATTTCAGGGTACTTCAATTGTCAAGTGCAACCCCCACTGCATGATACTTTATTGCTTTTAGACAAAAGTTTTTACTCCTCTCGTTTCAAAAATAATGTTTCTGTTTCTTTTTTAATTTGTCTTTTATAAAATATTTCTTTTTTATAATACATTAATTTTAATTTTTTACGTAATATGTTTAACACTATAAAATTAAAAAATATTTTAATATATTTGAAATACTTTTAAATTAAAAACACAAAATTAAAAAATCTTTTCTTAAACTCTGTTTCAAATTAAACTAAATCATTTTTTTTTTAAACAACTAGCATGAAACTTTGGAATTTAATATGAGAATCTTTTGTATTTTTTTTTCGTCTTTCAAATATTCCCCCACCACCCCAAACAAAGCAAAACTTTTATTACAAAAAGTAAGTATCAGAAGATGTGATTAACAAAGAATAATAGTATATTGGGTAGAAGATATTAACTCTGAATAATAAATTTGGTTAGTGATTTTTATAATAATTTATTGATATTAAAGTTAAGTAATCAAAATTAAGTGGAGATAGTAATTAAGTACAATCATGAATAGATCAATAGTTATAGAGCTGCATTCTTGAGTAGTTCATTGATAAGTTTGCTGAAGGCCAAGTATGATGAACCACCCTCCGTTACGCTGGCTCTGCTCTTCTCTTTCATCATCTTTGCTTCATGTCTTACTGCGGAGTTAGTTTCCATCAATTTACTTATCCCATTTTCGATGGCTTCTGCTGTTACTATAGCTTGATCTTTATTCCTCTCGCAGTAATCCAAAGTAATCTCCACTGCTACTCCGATCTCTTTCACTAATTGAAACGCGTTAACCTGCTGTTCTGAGTGCAATGGCCATGTCGCTATAGGAACACCATACCATAAGCTTTCAAGTATCGAATTCCATCCACAGTGTGATACAAATCCCCCGATTGCTTCGTGAGACAACACTTTCAATTGTGGAACCCATCCTACCACTTTCCCTTTTTCCTCTGTTCTCTTTAGGAATCCTTCAGGCAAGATTTCCGAATAGCTCGTGTATTCTCCTGGAAATTGAGCGTTGTTGCTCTGAGGTGGACGACGTAAAGACCATAAGAAACGGCAACCAATGTTATCGAGAGCTATAGCGATCTGTTTCACTTGATCCGTTGGTAAACTCCCCTGGCTCCCAAAACAGAGTAGCACCACCGAATTCGGTGGCTGTTTGTCCAGCCAATTTGTTATTTCTGCCTCCTCTGACTCCGACTGTGATTTCGATTGGTTTAAAATTGGACCAATTGGATAGATGGATGGCAGGGGATGAGCTTGCTCAGATCTTGATAGGTTGTTGTTATTGTATGCATTCAAGGCGTATACTTCTAGTTCAGCAAAAGTGTTGATGATGATTCCTTTGGCTTTTCTATACCCACGAGCAAAATCGAGAAATCTCCCTAACCATGTGTCTCTATCGACTAGAACCATTGGCAATACGTTCGTAGGAACAGGGTATGCGTAGCTAGGAAATGATAACAGAGCAGTACCATCATCAGAGTTTTTGAAACTGGAAACATCTCTCGAACACTCATCTTCAAGAAACTGGAAATGAATCATCAACCCAAGAAAAGCAGCAGGGGAAGTGAAAAACACATAGCGCGGGATCCCAAACTCTTCAGCTACATCCATCAATGGAGTGCATAACATGTCTACAACAAATCCAGCAAGTTTAACACCGCCCCGTTGACTTATTAAAAATTCCCTGATTCGAGATTTTTGAGTTTGTACTAATCTGTTAACAAAGTGTCCTCGAGTTTTAGAGCTCCATTCTGGGGTTGGATCAACAGGTGGTAATTCAACGAATCGAAGACGTGCAGAGGATGATGAATCAATTACAGAGTCAACAAAAGGGCCACTAACAGGGTCGATGTAATCAGGGAGTTTCATAATGAGGACAGTGATTGAGAGTTGATGATTTCGAGTGATGAAAAGCTTGGCCAACTCCAACATCTGAGCAACATGGCCCATTGCCGGAGAAGGGATCAGAATCAGTTCTGCTAATTTCTCCATAGGATCAAATTGTTTCTTTCAATTCAACTGCTAATGTACTTTCACTAAAATGGAAGAAAGATGTTATAATAATACATAAAGTGAACATTTCCTCACATGACACTGCTATAAATAAAAATTCAAAAGTGAACTGTCAAAAAAAAAATCCCTAAATTATTGATAGTATGAATTTCGTTGGTTAATCTCTTTTTATTTAAAAATATTTTGTCACGTGGCATTTTATATGAAATAAATCATTCCATTTTAATCAAAATTAAATAAATTATTAATTTAAATAAAAATTAAAAATCGAAATATCACTGTCCCCAAAATAAGAAATTCACTTTTAAAATAAAATTCAAAAGATTTTTCTTACCTACTACCCTGTACCCCCTGACAATCCAACTCCCCCCCCCCCCCCCAAACCAACCACTCCTTGGCAAAATGTGTTTAGATTACTATTTTCATTTCTTTCAAAATAATACTACTCCACCCTATCTAATTCTCCGTTTTCAAATTATTTTTTATATATTTTCGTTTTTTTGCTTTGTTAGATATATATACATTTTCTTAGACTAATATACTTCTTACTTATGTACGGAATATAATATATATAAAATGTTTATTTTTAAATGATCTTGCAGTGGAAAACACTTTTAAAAAAACATGTATATATCTAACACATAATTTTTTTTTTAAAAAAAAAAAAAAACGAGAGAGAGAATTAGGTGGGTGGGGTAAGTTGTTTTTTTTTTAAAAAAAAAAATCTAAAAATTGAAAGGGTAGGACAGGGGGATGGAATAAGATTTTTTAAAAAAAAGTATTTTATAAAAAGATTAAAAATAAAAATATTTGGGGTGGTGGTGGGAAGGGATACTGTGGAGGAGGTGATAGAGTGGATAAGAAAAATATATTAATTTTATTTTTTTAAAAAATGTTTTTATAAATAATAATATTTTAATCTTAACTTTTAATTAATACTAATAAGTTATTTAATCTTTATCAAGGTATAATTTTTTCAATTCAACTGCTAATTTCTCTTTCTCGCTACTCTTTTTGTATAAATATATTGTTACCACATTTTGCGGATGCTTTCTTATTTTTGGCTTCCCAACTAAACTACAGCTCACGAGTCATGTGGGTTGCCCCACTTAAAATAGCAAAAACTTCTCCGTTCATTTGTTTATTGTTGCCGTTTTTCTTTTTAGAGACAAACAATAATAATTTAGGAAAATTATATAAAATTATGTAATTAAGTAAATTTATATTTTTTAATTATTTATTATAGTTATAAGTTGCTATAATTATTACTTATGACTAATATTAAATATTAATTACGTAAGCTGACTTCGAGTTTATATAATTAGTTAATTTGTATGTGTATAATTCATCAGAATATATAAATACATATGTATAATATACAATTATCTAATCGATATACATATATAATTCATCTCTCTCTCATTTTCTGCCCTCTCCCCTCAATCTCGCTTGCTACATATACAAATGCATATGTATAATATACAATTATCTAACATATATACATATACAATTCACCTCTCTCCCACTTCTGTCCACTTTTGCTTGCCTCTCTCCCAATCTCGCCTGCCTCTCTCCTCCCTCTCCCAAACTCATTCGCCTATCTCATCCCTCTTCCAATCTTGCTTGTCATATAGACAAATACATATGTATAATATACAATTATCTAACCGATATACATATACAATTTACCTCTCTCCCACTTTTTGCCCACTGTCTCACCTCTCTCCTCTCTCTCCCAGTCTCACTCGTCACTATCCTCCCTATAACATGTAACTACGAATTGTAATTATCAAACTATAGTTATGAAAAATGATTAATCTATTTTTGAGTGATTATATGTGAAAATTTCTCCAACTTTGATTAACATTTTATCATATAAAAATTGAAATTTATACTAATTTTAATATAATTTTTAAACATCTAAATTTTTATTTAAAATATTAAACTAATATAATCTGATTTGCCTTTATAAATTAATTAAATAAATCTACAAAAATCGCAACATAACAAATTAAAAATTGACATAGGAGGAAGGAGTATAAATCGATGCACTTTCACTAATACGGCAGTAAGGTGTTAAAATAATAACTCATCCTCACGTGACACTTCTATAAATAAAAATATAAATAAAATAAGCTCAAATTCATTGATAATCTCTAAAATTGACATAATAATTTATTTAAATATTCTAACTTTTAATTAGATCATATTTATATTAGACTCTCATGTTCGAGATTTAATATGTCATTTAAAGAATGTATCAAAAACATTTTTTTTAGTTCATATATTATTAAGAATCCAATTTCATATTTAAAATAATTATTCATTCATTTGAAAAACACAATTCTCTACTATGGATATATTCTTT
Organism: Solanum arcanum; assembly: GCA_027789145.1. Taxonomy (NCBI): domain Eukaryota; kingdom Viridiplantae; phylum Streptophyta; class Magnoliopsida; order Solanales; family Solanaceae; genus Solanum; species Solanum arcanum. The sequence goes on along the minus strand of CM050939.1, from coordinate 61,611,104 downwards.
CTTTTATTTTTAAATATAACCTTATTAAATGTCATTCCAGATAATAAAACATTCTACTTGATGAAAATCAAACTGTTAGTACAATGTTAATTAAAAATTAAAGAATTAAACATCATTATTCCCCCCAAAAAAAAATTAAGAATAAAATTGAAAACCTATTTCATCACCTACTTCCCCGTACCCCCTAATTTTTTTAACTTTTTTTTTTTGAAAAAGTTTTTTCATAATTTAAAAAGTCTTACTCAACCCCTTCTAACTCCAATTAAGCCACCCATTCCTTCGCAATTTTTGTTAGATATTATTTTTATTTTTATTGTTTTAAGAAATAGTTTTACCCACCATATCTAATTCACCACTTTCAATTTTTTATTTTTTATTTTACATTTTTAATATTTATGTTAGATATATACATATGTTTTTAGAAATAATATTCCTTCCAACTCTAATTAAGCCGCCCATTACTTCCCAATTTTTGTTAGATATTATTATTATTATTATTATTATTATTATATATTGTTATTATTATTATTATTATTGTGTAAGAAATAATTTTACCCCACCTTATCTAATTCACCACTCTCAGTTTTTTATTTTTTATTTTGATTTTTATCATTTGATTAGATACATAAATATGTTTTTAGAAAAAGATTTTTTCACAATTTTTGTACAGAATACAACAGAAATAAAAAAAAAAAATTTCAAAAAATCTTGCAATAAGTAGAATTTTTTTCAAAATCATAAGTATCTATCTAACACAAAGCGAGAAAATATTAAAAGCGGAGAGTTAGATAGAGTTTTTTTTTTTAAAAAAAATAATCTCTAATCCTGTTTTGGAGGGAGAGTGGGTAGTTACAATAAAAAAATGGACGTGATGACACTTGTTTATTATCACCAAGACAAGTTGGCTTTAACTCAATGAGAATGAAAGAAAAGTAAAAAACAGTAAAGAAAAAACAAGACAAAGACAAAAAGTTATTCATTCTAATAAAATCCTTAAAATTGATTCTAACATGTAAAAATAGCTAATAAAAATACACAATTTAAAAGATAATATAAATTTTAAATATTTTTGCTTTCTTAAATAGAACAAAACATAATAAAAGAAGGGAAAAAAGAGAGTTCAACGAGATAATCGCTGATTTCTCTTTCTCGTTACTCCTTTTTTTCGAAAAACAGTAAAGAAAAAACAAGACAAAGACAAAAAACTTATTCGTTCTACTAAAATCCCTTAAAATTGATTCTCACATATAAAAATCACTAATAAAAATACAAAATTTAAAAGATAATAAATTTTTTAAATATTTTTACTTTCTTAAATTGAACAAAACATAATAAAAGAATGGAAAAGAGAGAGTTCACCGAAATAACCGCTGATTTCTCTTTCTCGTTACCCCTTTTTGTATAAATATATTGTTATCACATTTTGCGGATGCTCTCTTATTTTTGGCTTCCCAACTAAACTACAGCTCACGAGTCATGTGGGTTTCCCCAATTAAAATAACAAAAACTCTTCCGTCAATTTTTTTCCATGCCCCTTTTTTAAAGGGTGAAATGATAATAATTATAAGGTCGAATTTATAAATAAATTTTTAAATTTGTTGAGTTTTTTTCTTTAGGTATTTTAATTATGTTATTTTTCTATTAAATTATTAAATTATTAATAATTTGTTTGTTAATTATCGTTGGCTAATTTTGATCGGCTTTTCTATCGTATATGTCTTAAATTATGTTCGTATCGTAATAATGTTGATTGAAGGAATGAAGACAAATTTTGTGTTGGTCTCATTTGTTTTCTAGTGTGTTCAAATGACTTGTAGTAAAACACAATTATCTTCTATCAATACTTCTCACAAAATTTGATTCCACACCAACCATCGATGTTTAAAAGGAACAAATTATGGATGATTTGGTGATTTAATAGGAATATAACATAGTTAAAATACTTGAATGGAACGCAACAAACTTAAGAATCTATTTTGTATTTGACCTAATTATAATGTAAAATATTAAAATTTATCGCACTTTTAAAATTGTTCTTGAATATCTAAATTTCTTATTTAAAATATTAAATTAATATGAATTAATTTAACTTTACGAATTAATCCTTAATTATATAAAATTTAAAAATTTACAGAGGAGGAAAGAGTATAAACCAATGTACTTTCACTAAAATGACAGTAAGGTGTTATTAAAATAAGGGAAAAGGGTCTGATATACCCCTCAACTTTGTCATTTAGAGCTGATATACCATTTGTTATGAAAGTGGCTCATATATACCCCTACTTGTAAACAAATGGCTCACATATACCCTTTTCCTCTAACGGAAATGAAAAAAATAATAATTCTAATCTAAATTTTTATTATTTTTAGCTAAAAAATATAATCCCATCTGACTAAATTTAATCCTCGTCAAACATATTTTTTTTTTACTTTTTTTTGTTTCAATGACTAATTTATAATTAATATTTTGATAATCAAATTTATTTATGTTTCACTAATATTCTTGTAAAACTTATTGTAGATGATCAAATTTTTTTCTTCGAATACGAAATAAAATTACAATACACAAAAAAAAAAAGTTTAAATTTTTATTCTTTGAACTAAGGAACGAAAGAAAAAAAATAAAATAAGAATAAGAAATTCAAATAATTATAATAAAAGAAGTCAAAAAATAATTTATGTATGAAAAAAATTAAAATATACCTTGAACTTGATAGAAGATTCATATATACCCCTAAATAATTTTTTTAAAAAAATTAGAAGTAATAAATATAAATTTAAAACTAATTTTTTGATTTCCGTTAAATGAAGGGTATATGTGAGCCATTTTGTAACGGCAGGGGTATATGTGAGCCGTTTGTATAACGGTAAGGGCATATATGAGCCACTTTTATAACGAGGGGTATATCAGCTCCAAATGACAAAGTTGAGGGGTATATCAAACCCTTTTCCCTTAAAATAATACGACAAAGAACTCATCCTCACATGACACTTCTATAAATAATAAAATAAGCTCCTCTAATTTATTGGTAATTCTTAAAGTTAGACATAATATTTTATTTAGATATCTTAATTTTTAATTGAGTCATGTTCATATTCGACACCTTATATTAAAATTTAATGTGTCATTTTAGAGTGATGTATCAACAACATTTTTTTTAGTTTATACTTAGATTATTAAGAGTCCAATTTCATAGTTAAAATTGAAAAAATTATGCGGTTAAGCAAATTTATACTATTTAATTACTCATTATACCTATGATTTGCTATGATTGTTACTCGCGACTAACATTATTCAATAATTATGTGTTGACTCCGAGTTTGTATAATTAGATACGTTTGTGTATGTATAATTCGCTAGAATATACAAATACATATGTATAACATACAATTATCTAACCAATATGCATATACAATTCACCTCTCTCTCACTCTCTGTCCTCTCTCATCTCTCTACCAATCCCACTCGCCTCTCTCCTCCTTCTCCAATTTCACTTTCTATAAATACAAATATATATGTATAATATAACATTATTATCTGACCAATATACATATACAATTCACTTCTCCCCAACTCTTTTCCCAATCTCGCTCACCTCTCTCTTCTCTCTCCCAGTCTCGCTCGCCTTTTTCCTCCTTATAACATTTAGTTACGAATTATAATTATCAAATTATAGCTATGGAGAGTAATTAAACTATTTTCGAGTGACTATATGTGAAAGTTCTTCTTTAAAATAATTATTCATTCATTTGAGAAACACAATTCACTGATTTGTAATATTCTTTCTTTTATTTTAAAAAAATCTTGTCAAATGTCATTCCACATAAATAAAACATTTTACTTGATGAAATTAAAGAAGCTCTTAGTACAGTGTTGATTAAAAATTAGAGAATTAAATATCATTATCACAAAACAAAATTTAAGAAGAAAATTCAAAACATTTTATTCACCTACTCCATCACCTACTTTCTCGTACCCCCTAATTTTAAGAAAATGAATAAGTACCCCTGACATATGTCCAAAATTTCAAAGACACATTTATACTATACTAAGGTCCTATTATCTCTCCTGAACTTATTTTATAAATAATTTTTTACCCCTTTTCGGCTTACGTAACACTAGCTTGAAAGAAAATGTCAACACGCACTGAGCCCACAAGATAGTGCCACGTAGGCCAAAAAGGAATAGAGAATTATTTACAAAATAAGTTTTTTTTTTTTGGGGGGGGGGGGTGTAATAGGATCTTAGTATAATATAAGTGTATCTCTGAGATTTCAGGCATAGGTTGGGGGTTACTCGTACATTTTCCTCCTATTTTTTTTTTAATTTTTTAAAAAAGTTTTTCCATAATTTCAAAAATCTTACTCTCACCCTTCCAACTCGAATTAATGCCTTATTTGTTTGCACTTAGGGCCCGTTTGGCCATAAATTTTGCAAGTAAAACTTGGGAAAAAACATGACAAATTTTTTGTCCATACACTTTTTTATTATTTGGCAAATTTTTTTGGCAAATTTTCCAAATTTCCAAAAACTAGAAAAAACTAGTATTTGGGCCAAATTTCATTATTTGGAAAGTTTTAGAAATTCAATTTTTACCCTTAACTTTTTATTTTACAAAAATAATATATTTATTGATACCAACCAATTCAATTAGCTCCCCATCTGCCAACTAACTCAATTAAATTAGCTCCCCATATGCCAACTAACTCAATTAATACACTTTTCTATTATATAGAGCATATACATACATGGACTTTTTTATCCAAAAAATTAGTTGAACAACCATAGTAAAAGCTTTGTGGCAGTACTCTCTGGAGAAACAAATTGAATGTAATTTGTAAAAATTTACATATTTTTTCTTTAGTGAATTTTGTTTAGATTGAACTTGCTTGAATTGATTTGTATGAATATGTTCTCTTGTCTAGGTTTAAGAGTTACGAATGATAAGAATCTTTTCTCCTTGTGTTTTATTTTTTCATTCGACTGGCGCAACTAATTTTTCGGGCTTGTTTGTTAAGTTTTGGCCTTGGTTCAAGGTAAACTGACTTTTCGAACATTCTTTTCAACTAAAAATATAAAATTAGGAGTGTTTTTTTTAATGGTGTTGTTGCTACAATTGATAATATTTATGTTTGCCTTTTGATAGGATTGTATTGATGCAATTGATGGAACATATATTCAAGGGGAAGTCCCAAGAAATAAGCAACAAACATATCGTAATCGTAAAGGAAATACTTCACAAAATGTTTTATGTGCTTGCGATTTTGACATGAGGTTCACCTTTATCGCAGCAGGCTGGGAGGGTACTGCCCATGATAGTAAAGTGCTTGAGAATGCAATTCTTGACTCATCGGCCAACTTTCCATTTCCATCACATGGTATATAAATTAGTAGTTTTATTTTTGCTCAATATAAGAAAAATTACTCAATAGAATAGTCCTCATCAGAATGTTTTCCAAAAGTGCCATTGAACTATGCATATTTATTCTCTCTACTGGAAGTATACTATGTTCCTTGTTCATAGAGTATTGTTGAAGGTTTGGCATAGTCTACTATAATAACATCATATGATTCCTTAGAAGTTAATGGTTGACTGATTGGTGGTTAGAAAGTTAATATGAGAAGCCTTCTCTTATATGTGTTTCAGTTGTCATCGAAAATTAAAAATGCTTCTTTATCTTAGGTTGTTATACAGATTCGCTAGGTGATGATGCACAATGTTTCCTTCTACATGCATTCTTTTGATTTCATACATTCCTTTGTTACAGTTAGTCTTAATAAACTAGCTACTAAATAAAACATGAATTGCATTTATGTTATTTTGGTAGATAAATATTACGTTGTTGATGCTAGTCTACGGAACACAAGAGGATTTTTAGCTCCATTCAAAGGAATGCACTATCATTTGCAGGACTACCGAAGTGAAGGAGAGCCTAAGAATGGAAAAGAGTTATTTAACTATAGACATGCTTCTCTGCGCAATGTAATTGAAAGAACTTTTGGTGCGTGGAAAAGTAGATTCAAAATACTAAGACAAGGCATGAACAACTATGAATGTGACATGCTTTCCGTCCACCCCTCCCCACCTCATCCCATCTCAACTTGAATCTTTTACACCCACCCCATCTCTAATTATATTATATTTTATTTCACCATTTTCATAATTTTCGTCTCTACTCTGCGATTTTGTTGGTGCTTGATAAAATTGATGATTGATTTAATAAAATAAAATATAATGATGAATTTGTCGGTAAATATTGAATTTTATGGTGGATCTTTATACTTTTTGTGGGAAAGAAAGTGATAGCATGATATTGATGGTGGGTTTTTAATAGATGGTAAAATTTGTGAATGGTGTGATGAGAAGCTTCCAAGAAGGCTGTAACTTAAGGATGTTTAAGTAGTGACAATTTTGAAACTTGTAATTTCATCTCTGAGAATATATTTATTTAGCTGAAGATATTAGTTTTTTTTTTTCATTTTTGTTTTGTTTTAGATCTGTTGGAAAATTATTATTTTTGTTTTATGATGGTGAACGGTTTGTTTCAAAGAATTCTTGCTGAGTTATCTCATATTGTCTTGTTGCACTAGAAATAGAGAAGGTTTTTGTGGAGAAATATATACCGAAGTCTTGTTACTCTTTTGATTTAAAATCAGCAACGATTTGAAATATAATATGATGGCAATGTTAGTGGTTCCATTGTGGTGTTCATAAAAGAAGAAACAATTGAATGACATGGATAATTTTATTTAAAATCTGACATAACATATGATGTGGCAGTGAGATAACATTTATGTGATGCAAGTGATATACACTTTTCATTGTGAAAGTAATACTATACATCACAGATAGTAAATAAATTAACTTTTTAATAATATAGATATATAATAGATCATTGTTATAGTTTAAACATGTAACTAATTATTCGATATGAATTCAGGTGTGAATTTATACCTTTTCCCTTAAAACACTTTGCTCAACATGAAGGACATCAACTCAACAACAACAACATATCAGATATATTTTATTGTTCTCAAATATATATAAAAAAGATTAATTAGAAAATAATTGATACAAATCATTACAGTAGTTGTACGGACAACAATGCTGAGTTATCGTTTAGTGAGAAAGAAATGATTTTTCATTGGGAAAATTAGATTTTGGTGAAACTTTAATGTGTGTTTGATTATAATTTTTGAAAATATATTTTACTTTTTTTTAAAAAAATAAAAATAACTTGGATCATGATTTATATTCATAATTTAAAATAATAATAAAAATATGCATGAATTTGACACAAATTTTTCATTTTTTAATGAACTAGATAAAAACTATTCACATCATAATACGGAATTATGATTTATTATACTCGTAATTTAAAACGATAAAAAAATATCATGGATTTGACACAAAATTTTCATTTTTCAAAGAACTAGATAAATCATTATTCAAACATCATAACACAATATTTTAATTAACACTATTTTTAATACAATTAAAGCCACTATAACTTTCAAATCATAATTAATTATGTGATCTATCGGTGCCAAAAATAAATGATAATAATAGTCCTATAGTATTAATTTTTGTGACATATTTCGTTTTTGAAAAGTTAAATAATTTAAATTTGATCGAGAATTTACATATGAAATGTTCAATTTTCTTAAAACAAAATCTATTTATTTATAATTTACGTAAAAAATATTACAAGTTATAATAATTAAATATTTAAAAGATATATAAAAATTTTATAACCAAATATAATTTATTTGAATTTTCATAATTTAAAATGTATCACATAAACAAATTAATATTATTATTACTAGTATTTAGGACTTTGAAGAAGCAGTCATGTGATGGTTCAATATGTGTGCTTCTTGTGGTATTCATAAATCATAATCCTACCCACCCAATACACTCTTCTTTGTCAATCAAATCTTGTTATGCTTTGTTTTTCTAATAAAACTTGTGGGTGGTGAGGCAATATTTGAAAGATGAATATTCTCATATAAAATTCGAAGTTGTTGGAGTGCATTATTATAAAAATAAGGAAAAATTACTTAAATACACAACTATAATTTTTATATTCTCTAATTTTTTCTACTTTTTTTAAATATTACATAATTTCCTTTTTTGTTATTTTAGTGTAATTTTTTAGATACATTACACTCTCTCTCCTATAATACACATTTACCAATTTTAATGCCTATTTTTTCTCTATTAAAACACTCAACCTCTTACATTAGTTTTTGAATTTTAAATTTTATCCATTTAAACACTCAACCTTTTAATCAGCTTTTTGATTTTGAATTATTAAATTTAATTAATTTTAAATAAAATACCAAATTTTGAAATTTTGAATTTCAAAATTCAAAAAATCAGGAAGCAGGACCGTTTTGTTCTTACTTCCATATCTTTTGCTTACTCACCAAAAACATAAGAACCAGTGCCTCTTGCCTTAGAAGAAGTTAAGGTGATAAAAACAAGTAGACAATCTTCATCTCATCCCAATACATTCTCCCAGTTACCACTTCCCCTTCCTCTTTCTCTAGCATCAACTTTGCATAAGGCCAAACAGGACTCAAAGAGTTAAAGTTTGTTAGGCCTACATTGTCTCGGGTTAGTATTTTGGTACTTAAAACTGTTGTTGAAATTAGTAAAAATTTTAAGAAATCTAGTGTACTTGCCGATACATTTGAATAAGTGTGTATAGTGTTTTAGATGGTGAATTGATACATGAATTTGTTGTGTATCTTAATATTTTATATGTATCATGAAATTTTGAAAATTGTTATAATGTATCATTCAATAAGTTTAGTAAATGCGTCATCAACTGTGCTTGATGATACATATAGAATCAGTGTGTACAGTGTTTAGTCAATTCACTGATACATGTAGTAGATATGTATCACATGTTTTGCATATAGTATGAATTTCTGAAAGTAAAAATTTAAGGAATCCCATAGTGTAATTCAATAATTTCATTCTGTCCCGACAAATTTAGTATTTACAAAAAATCCCTTAAATTTGTTAAGCCGTGATACTTTAGACTCTAGTGATACATGGTAAATGATACATGGTAATTTTAAATTGAGAAAAAAAAGGGAAAAAATGGTACAGTTAATGTTGTTAATAAAACAGCTAAATGTATGGTAACATATCATTAATCAACATAAAATCAGCACTTAATTGGATATTAATTTCAAATTTTGAAAAACAAAGATTATATCATCTATTTTGAAAATAATTTTTTTGAACAATCTGTTAAATTTCGAACTACAGTAATTTTATTGTTGTTACAGTGGATTTTTCAAGATGAATACTTCGATTTTGATGAGACATTCCGGAATTTGGGTGAACGAATTGCAGAATGAAAGTTACAAAATCGACGAAATCGTTGTTGGAGATTCAATTTCGTATCTAATAGATGTATCAGAAACATCGACTAAACAATATACACACTGATTCTATATGTATCATCAAGTACAGTTGATGACGCATTTATTAAACTTAGTGAATGATACATTATAACAATTTTCAAAACATGTATCAGTACATCAACTAAACAACTATACCTTACTGATACATGATATCAGTTTTCATGGGTTCTTGATGCTGAAATTCACCTTGACGCTAAAGGTCTTGGTGATACTATTAAACAAGAAAATAAAGCATCAAGTCAAGATAAATCAAGGCTATGATTTTTCTCTGACATCATCTTCACGAGGGATTAAAAACTGAATATTTAACTGTGAAAGACCTCCTTGAATTATGGATTAATTTGAAGGATAGGTATCACCACCTAAAACTTACGGTGTTACCAAAAGCTCGATACGAGTGAATACACCTTCGATTTCAAGATTTTAAAATTGTAACTGAGTATAATTCTGTTATTCATAAAGTAAGTTCCATATTAAAATTATGTGGAGATACTATCACTAATGATGACTTACTTGAGAAAACTTTTTCCACTTTTCACGCTTCAAATGTGTCTTTACAACAACAATACCGTGAAAAAGGGGTTTAAGAAATAATCTTAACTAATTACATGCCTACTTGCAGCTGAGCAGAATAATAATTTGTTGATGAAAAATCATGAAGCCCGTCCCACTGGGTCTATTCCATTCTCTGAAGCGAATGTTGTAGCAACACATAATCAGTCTGAATCAAGAAAAAACAATTCTCGTGGACGTGATCGTGGTCGTGGCCATGGTCTTGGACGAAGACGTGGACGTGGTGGAGGACGAAACAATTATCGTCATTATGTTGAAAATAGACATGAGAATAACAAAGTTTCTCAAAATAATCCTTCTCGACGAAAAATCAATATTTGTCACAAATGTGACATAAAAGATCATTGGGCACGTGAATGTCGTACGCCTGATCATTTGTGAATCTTTATCGAACCTCTCTCAAAAGAAAAGATAATATTGTGGAGGCGAACTTGACATTTTAGAGTTATGGTAATAAAGCAGCACCCTCGAATAAATATGAAGATATTGAGGCAAATCTTGCTTATAATGATGATGATTTTGAAGGCCTTCCAAATATTACTCATTTGGAAGCTGAAGATTTTTATGAGAATATTGATTGAAGAACTAATCATCTATTTATGGATAAGATTATGAAAAAAAATGTTACTATTATATACTATGTTGTATTCTTCTTAAATCTTTTTTTTCCTTAAGTCATTAAGTCTTATTAATTTATATATTTTAGTATAATTTTCATATAGTTTCTTAGATTAGTTTTTTATATATATTCTTATAATATCTTTAATTTTTATGAAGAACATGAAATTTTCCAGTTTTTAGTTGGATCCAAAATCAATAATGATGATATATGTCTTATAGTTAGTGCCACAAAACATACAAGAGATAAGAAGAAGCTAATGTTAATATACACCTCATAGTATAAAACTAATTAATGGCTCCGAAAAAACTAGCTTAATACTTATCGGATGTACAAATTTGATAATCAATGAAGCATATATTGTAGTAAGTATTAAAGAAACTTATTAAGTTTCAAAGACATTCATCAAAATAACTATCATATTGAGACTACAAGTGATGAAAAGAATGAATATCTTTATATTACTACAATGATGTCGGGTAAGAAGTTTGTACTTGAAAGTTACCGGCTCTTTCATCCGGCTTATACTATACAAGTATTATCATGGTTGAAACACATGTCATAGAAACAAAATATTTACTAAATCAAATGATTTTATTATTTGACATGACCGGTTCCGGTTCTAATATGATGCGCAAAATAATTGAGAGTTCACATGGACACTCTTTGAAGAATCATAAAATTCTTCAATCTAACGAATTCTCTTGTGCTGCATGTTCTCAAGGCAAATTAATTACTAGATCATCATTAATCAAAGTGAGAATTGAATCTCCAACATCTCTAGAACGTATACCGGGTGATATATGTGAGCCGATTCACCCATCATGTGGACCATTTAAATATTACATTATTTTAATAGATGCATCTACAAGATGGTCACATGTGTTCTTGTTATCCACGCACAATATGGCATTTGCGAGATTACTTGCTCAAATAACAAAGTTAAGGGCACAATTTTCAGATTATACAATTAAGAAAATTTGTCTTGATAATGCTGGTGAATTTACATCCCAAGCTATTAATGTTATTGTATATCAACTGGGATAACAGTTGAGCATCCAATTGCTCATGTTCATACCCAAAATTGTCTAGCGGAATCATTGATTAAATGTCTTCAATTAATTGCTAGACCAATGTTTATGAGAACAAAACTTCCCATTTCATTATTGGGTCATGCTATTTTACGTGCAACATGTATTGTGCGGATCAGATCGATAAGCTATCATAAAGTCTCTCCATTACAATTGACTTTTGGTCAGGAGCCGAACATTTCTCATCTAAGAATATTTGGATGTGTGATATATATTCCAATTGCTCCACTACAACGTCCAAAGATGGGTCCCCAAAGAAGGTTGGAGAAATATGTTGGGTATGAATCTCCTTTGATTATAAAATATTTAGAACCTATGACTGGAGATTTATTTACGACAAGATTTGTTGATTGTCATTTCGATGAATCAGTATATCCAACATTAGGGGGAGAAAATAAGCAGCTGAAAAACGAAATAAATTGGAATGCATTATCATTATCTCATTTAGATCCTCGTACAAAGAAATGTGAACAGGAGGTTCAAAAGATAATTCATTTACAAAATATTGTAAATCAACTGCCAGATGCATTCACTGACCTATCAAGAGTAACCAAATCTCATATTCCAGCTGTTAATGCACCAATTCGAGTTGACTTCCCGATAGGACAATTAATTAATACAAGTGAATGTACGTTGCGCTTACAACGTGGTAGACCAATTGGTTCCAAAGATAAAAATTCTTAAAAAGGAAATGAGGTAACGATCAAGATGGTCATAATATGAAAGAACCTTCTCCAGAAGAGAAAGGAGACATAATAATTGATGAAACCTTTGAAGAGGTTCAGGCCCTTAATAAAATGAAGAAATCTCAATAAACTATGTCTCATCAAGAAAAATATGGAACCGAAATGATATAATTGTCGATAATATTTTTGCATATAATTGTCATATCCAGGTTTACCCCCTAGATGTAACCGGCATCGTCGTCCTTTTGAAGGACTAAGACTAGCTTTTTAATTCCATGTCAATACATTCATAGGTTGAAAAATGCAAAAACATTTAATTATTTCATTATCACTACTTGGAGATTTACATAGACCTCAACATACATATAATATATATTCATATCGAGTATACATATACCCTTCATATAGGAAGGTTACATAATCTTTTACTTTTATTTCACATACATATATAAGAATATAGAAATAGTCTCAATGATTTTCTCATCTCATACCATCTAAACGGATATCACAATATGGGCATAACCCTTACATCAATTCAACAAGACCATGTATGGGTCATACGAAAGTACAATATTCAAATAACAAGGAAAAAAATGGTAGAGTCAATAAGCTCATAACAAAATTCAATGCTAGAAGATGGCATTGCCCTCGAAAGTTAAGGACCTACCCCACTTGGAGAAAAAGAAGAATTCAAGCCTTCAATAATGTCGCCTCCCAAACTCCTCAACGACCGGAACCTAAAATGTTTAGAAAAAGGGGAAGAAAATGGGGTTAGTACTCCACATGTACTAAGTATGAGATCTTATGCACATACACAAGCAAAACATGCTAAAAGGGACTTTTTAGTAAAAACATGCAATTTTACCCCTTTATGGATTTAATGCAAGGTCAAGTAAGTCATATCAATCAACCAATATGCTTATTGTCACGCCTCGAGCTACCCCCGAGACGCGGACACGGAACCCAGGACCACAAGTAATCCCAAACTAACTCTGCTGGCATGATCATGAGCATACTAAAGATAATAAACTGATGTGGAAGCTAAATCATAATTAAATCTGAAAAGCTGGGGAATACCCATATTCTATAACTGAGATATTTGAAAACAATGAGTTTAATACCAAGAAAATATTAACTCAATTACTAAGCTGAATCTAGCTATGTCTGAAATAAGACTCTAAACTGGACTAGAAATATTAGGACAAGACCAAGCTAAATCTAGCTAAATCTGAAACGGAATGACTAAAGACTGAAATGACTCTCATGAGAGTTTTCCTCGGAGAATAAGGACTCACCACTGAATTTGCTGAACTGGAAATCAAAAATCGATCTATACATGGTCTGGATGCTAAGAACCTAAACCTACATTACGAGAAGATATAGCGCATGTATGCATCAATACTTGAAAGGTATTGAGCATGTAGGATAGAGTAAAGGTGAAATAAAAACAAAACTGAACAAGCATAAAAGCAAGTATAATAATCTAACATGATAAACTGAATTTTGAGTTAACTACATGCAATAACCAATTTATAGCATACTAAAACTGAATACAAAATATACTGATAAATGGTCAAAGCGGAGAGTCTGACTGATCTGTGGGAGCTACTAATAATCGATAATAAAACCACATGAGCTAAATATGGAGTCTGGTGTATACTCCCCATCGAGAGGACCCACTATACCTTGCCAAAGGTATAAAGGCATGCTGGCGTGATCACTAAACTGATTGCCCACAAAGGGGACTTACAACCTACTTGGCTAGTAGTTCTGGGACTATTGAGTACGCTAAACCCTAGTCTAACTCGGTATTATGCTACTCCCAATGAATTATGTTAATTAACTGATTATGTCTGAGTTTCTGTAAATACCGGATAGCTCGAAACTGAACATGCAAATTGAGAATACAACAATTAATCTGGTAATTATGCATTTATAACTGAGGCATGTATATATGAAGTGTCTGAAATATCTGACCTAGCATATGTAATAATAACTAAAGAAATACAAAGCTAGGGTTGTGAAATTCATGCGATAATTTGAGTAATAACATGATAATCCAATTTGGAACATGTATTTAATAGGTTCATGAAGTTCTACCAAAATTCTAGAAACCCTAGGCTAAATCATGATAATAGAATCAAGAATCTGACTAAAAACTAGGGATGCAATGGGTGAAAGAAACCCACTAGTGAAATTCGACATACCTGGTGATGAAATCCACGAAAAAAAATTTATGTTTCGGGGCTTGAACTGCTGGAAGTTGTTGCATTCTTAAACTAGGGTTCTTGAGCTTTTTCTTATCTCTTGCTTTTAATTTTCTAAGTTTTGATTTAATGATTTGACTTAGATATGTTTTAGTTATGTTTTAGGCTTAAACTGACTAAAATATGATGATTTAGTGTCAAAACGACATAAATTAGGATTTAAACGAAGTGGGAAAGGTCGAAAAGGCCCCTGGGAAAGTTGCTGTCAGACCAAACGACGGCTAGGACTGACGGTCTGTCGTCTGACCAACGCCCCGTCGTTGGGTCCGTCGATTGGGCCTGTTCGACAAACCTTTACTAAAATGGGAATAACATTTTACTCGGAGGTCTGATTTTAGCAAGGTTGGTGGCTATAGAAAGGTAATTCAATTATCTATCTGTGGGTAGGTCATGGGATACCTAATTCATTTTTTATAAGATTTACAACCATTTGAAGTTGATCCAACTTCATTTTCCCTTAACTGTCTGCAAATTTTCTACCTACGGACCGTGCTGGTCATCCGTAGCTCTTGGCAGAGAGTGGGTGAATGGGGGTCTTGATCGACTGTCAAGGACTATGAACTGTCGTTTGACCGTCGGTTCGTCCATCGATCAAGACTAAGCCAATTTTCACGCTGAATTTTTTAGAGTTTCTGATCCCATCGATACTCATCACAACATATTTGAAAACCATGTTTTACCACAACCCTAACATCAAGGAATAATATCACAAAAATGAATAAGAGTTAAACATATCATAATAAGCAAGACAACAACTCACAAGTCCTTATCAATTCAACAAGTGCAATGACCACTCAAAGCCCCATAACCTTACTCAATCCAGTATCCTCAACAAGAAAACATGACCAATGTCCAACTTTACATATCATGTCATTTAGACTTGCATTACATCATATACTATCATTATAATCCAAGGCATATTCATAAAGGAACTAATCAACATATAATATCAACAATGTTCCATGGTCATCATATATACATAATATATTATCAAAACATAAACATATATATGAACGTTCTCCTAAGACTCCCCTCAAGGCTAACTAGTGCAATGTTTAGGTAGTGTCCCATACCCCTACCTAGACTAAGCTAGACCCCTTAGGTTATCCAAGTTAGGGTTCAAGTCCTTTAATTCATTTTACCTTTTGGGAACATCTTGCCCTAACCGACATAGACCATATGAGCTAGTGTGAAATCCGGTGTCATAAAATCCTACACCAAAAGAAGGCGGACTACTTTCCAAGGTAGTACCAAAACATGAAACATAGTAACTATGTGGATCCACTAGATAGTATTCCTATGGGGGCAACATAGTTAAGGAACTAGGAGATTTAGTTGGGACCCTCTTTATGCGCCATGCATTATAGTCTCCAATCTCAAGAGCAATAATGTAGTGTTCCTACCTTCCCTACGTGGGAAAGAACACTCCTCTATCTAGTTCACTCGGTGCTAAGCTAGACTCCCTTTTTGAAATGTCTTTAAGCCTTTAATTATCAATTACAACTTAATTTAGGTCATAGGGTCTACCCTTTGTATAATCATCATCATCAATATCTCAATAAGAATTGTATGAGTATAAGTCCTTTTATCACAATTCATATAAGTGAAGTTAACACTTTAGCATTTCATAACATATTAAGGCACATTGATAGTTTTCACCATCCTTATAGCACATACACCTTAATCAACCTCACAACATAGTCAAGATATTTCAATTCAACATCATACCACCCTATAATCCTAATATAAGGCATACTCCAATGTAATATCATGACTTAACAACAATTAATCACAATTGGAAGTAAAGATAGAGATTTTAAGACTTACCAAGTCTTTCTCATAATCTATTTTCAAGGTCTTACATCAACCCATAACTCAACCCAACTTGGGGAGTAACATCATCACACAATGATAACCAATAAGATAACAAGGCCAATTGCATCTCTATAACACAATGCATCTTTAGATCACAACTTGAGACAAGGTACATAGGCTAATTTCTCATTATAATTCATAACCCTAAATCACATCTTAAGAACTAGCGTGATAGGCCTATAACTCATATTAATGTAATCATAATAAAACCATAGGATAGTAATCTAATCAACAACCAACTCAATTGAATGGCCACAATACAATATATTTGAAGATCACTACCTAGGGTTAGGGATAGAGGATCATACTCTTCAATTTAGACCAAACCATCAACAAGTTTCATAACATGTTAATCTACTCAATATAACCCTAATAATTCATTAACAACTCTATCCATAACTTCAATTTCGTAATTGAATGAAACCCATAAGAAAACTCAACTTTGAAATCTATTTTGAAGGAACTCTTTGAGGAAAGGATCTCAAAGGTGAATAGAACCCATACCTTAATGATTCTCAATAATTTGATGGAGAATCCACCCTTTTCCAACCCCCAATTCACCTTCCAAGCTATGCTTCTATGGAGTCTTCCAATTAGAGAGAGAAAGAAGAGAGAAGGAGAAGGATTTATTTGAGAGTTGTCTTTTGATTAATGAGGGTTGAGGATATTTATAGTAGGACTTAATCAACTTAATTGATCTCCCTTTAATACCCAAATAACCCCCTAAAACACTTAATTAATTAAATGAAGTTAATTTAAAACATGCAAAAAATTACAAATCCCATCGACGAGACCTCAATTGACGGACCATTGGTCCATCGATGGTCCATGCTGCACATCCGTAAGTTCAGTCAGAGACTGGTACAAGCGAGGCTTTTCTCCATTTTTTTAGTGTTGTACGACAGTGGCATCGATGCCCCATCGATCCATACACCGACCGTAACCTACACCTCTACACTCCGTTGATGATTCCATAGACTGTGCAGGTGAAGGGACCTTCTACACCAGCCTAACTGTGGGACGACGCTGACATAGATGCCCCGTTGATCCACTCACGGGCCGTCGTTTGTCCCGTCGAAGCACACTGCCAGGCAGTGCTGCATCAAACTGCAGGGGTCCTCCTCAAGGGCCCTTGGTTGGTCCTTGGTGAGTCGTACCCGTACGTTTCAACCATTGAACAAATCAACACCCATTAGTTACCTTTCCACCAATTATCATACATTTCCGACTCCTAAAAGTTAGTCAAAAAGGCTAAGGCACACTAACACCCCTTTGAATCAACTTCCCGGATGTTTTGGACGTTTTGGTTCTTAAATCTCGTAAATGATCTATATTCTTTAAAATGGACTTAGAAACAGTGCTTAGACTTTATAACACCTATGTTAGGCTTTACAATGAGTCTTAGATTTTCAAGGTGTTACAATAATGTTGCTATAGAAATAATGCAACAAATGAGGATCTTGAACCAAAATCTGTTGAAGAATGTAGGCATAGAAATGATTGACCAAAATGAAAAAAATGCAATTCAAGTTGTTTTAGCTTTGCTTGAAAAACGCAAAGTTTTTAGACCGATAGTCTGAACACTTGAAGGTATAAATCTAGTTTGATATAAACGAATTTTTGTGTGATAACAAAATGAGAAAAATAAAGTCGTAAGATATAAAGCACAACTTGTAGCACAAGAATTTTTGCAAAGACCTAGTATTGATTATATAGAGACATATTCTCCTGTGGTGGATGCAATCATGTTCAGGTATCTTATAAATCTGAAAGTTCATGAAAACTTGACATGCATCTAATGGATGTCGTTACAACCTATTTATATGGTTCACTAGACAATGACGTTTTTATGAAAATTTCTGTTGGATTAAAATGCCTGAAATATATAAAGGTTTCCGAGAAAGTTGTTCAATAAAACTTCAAAAATCATTGTACGGATTGGAGCAATGTATAATCGCCTTAGAGAATATCTATTAAAAAATGGGTATAAAAATGACCCAATTTGTCATTACGTATTTATTAAAAGTTCTTGATTTAAATTTGTTATTATAGTTGTATATGTTCATGACTTGAATATGATTGGAACTCGCGAAGAGCTTTCAAAGGAATTAGTAGAATGTTTGAAAAAGGAATTTGGAATCAAAGACCTTGGAAAGACAAAATTTTATCTTGGTCCACGAATTAAACATTTTACAAATGAAGTATTTATTCATCAATCAACATATACTAAGAATATTTTAAAGAGATTTTACATGGATAAAGTACATCCATTGAGTATTCCAATAATTGTGAGATCACTTGATATTATTAGTGATACATTTTGACCTCATGAGAATGACGAAGAACTTTTTGGTTCTAAAATACCATATCTTAGTGCAGTTGGTGCATTGATGTACCTAGCTAGTAATTCTCGATCAGATATATCTTTTTCTTTAAATTTATTAGCTAGATTTAGTTCTTTCCCAACACGAAGACATTGAAATGGTATTAAACATATATTTATATACCTTCAAAGGACTATTATTTTGGGACTATTTTATTCAAAGAAATTCGATTCATAATTAAATGGCTATGCAGATGCTGGATATTTTTCTGACCCACATAAATGTCGATCTAAGTTATTTATTTACATGTGAAGGTATAACTATATCATGGCGTTCAACAAAACAAATTATTGTTGCCACTTCTTTAAATCATGCAGCGATAATAGCCATTCATGAAGCAAGTCGAGAATGTGTGTGGTTAAAATCACTAACCCAACACATCCAAGAAGCATGTGGTCTTTCTTTAAAAAAAGATGCTCCAACAACATTATATGAAGACAATGCTACATGTATAGCTCAACTAAGATAAGGATACATCAAAGGATATAGAACAAAACATATTTCACCAAGATTCTTCTTTACTCACGACCTTTAAAAGAAGGGAGAAATAGATGTTCAACAAGTTCATTCCAGTAATAATCTAGCAGTATGTTTACTAAGGCATTGACAACTTCATCCTTTGAGAAATTGAGATAGAAGATTGGAATATGTATCTTCGAGATATCAAATGATATTTTCATGAGGGGGAGTACATACATGTTGCACTCTTTTTCCCTTAATCAGGTTTTATCCCACTGGGTTTTCCGGATAAGGTTTTTAATGAGGCAGTAAATAATGTGTATTACAAACAAGTTTTATTTATCTCTCTTTAATTTATACATAGAAATCCAAGGGAGAGTATTATAAATATATAGTATATGTATGTCCAAACTCATGCCCCATTACTGTAAAACAAAATCTATTTCATTGTCTCAATTGGTTAAGTTCACCACAAAAAAGGGGTTAAATTCACCACGAAATTAAAGAAATAAAAGATAACTTTTTTTTTTGATATTTTATGTTATGAAAGGTGAAATGATATTTGTGAACTGCGTGTAGTAGAAGCTGAGTTATAATCTTTAATACTCTTATATTATAAGACTAGATATGGACAGCCGTGTCAGACGGTTCTGTTTTAATTTATGTGACATAATTAAAATTTTAAGAATTTTAAAAAAAGATAATTCTAATTTTTTAATATTTTAAGTTACTACTTATTATGATTTATGATTCATAGTATTTTTTAAAAATGATTTTCAAATAATATATGTTTCAATTTATGTGATACAAATAATATTTAAAGAATCAATTATATTTTTTGTATTTTTAGATATTTGAAGTTGTTAATTATTGTGATGTATATTATTTTAACGTCATTTTAAGTTACTTTTTTTAATTTTTTAAAAGTTTTTTTTTCTTTTATAGAATTTGTAAGTAATTTTTGAATATATAACATATTAAAAGAAAAGTAATATAAAATAAATTTAAATAGAGAAAGTAAGGACATTAAAATTGTGCTTAGCACATACTTGAATATCTTCGAAGGACTACAGACATGAATTTATATTATTATAAGGAATTCAAGTCAGAATTGATTGGTTATGTAAATACGAACTATTGATTTGATCCGAATAAAGTTCAGTCTCAAACACGCTATTTATTTACATGTCGAGACACAATAAATATCTTGGCGATCAATGAAGCTGACATTTGTAGCCCTCATGCAGAAATTATAACCCGCCATGAAGGAAGTTGAGGGTGCGTCTGGTTGAGATCAAGGAAATACCATATTCAGTAAATGTGTGATTTTTCTTTGAAAAAAAATATATCAATCACAATGTACGAAAATAATCAACTCCCGATGAAAGTATCCACAAGATAATTTATTGATATGAACAAATTGAATGAGCAATTTACTTGCAAGTTGCAACAATGATGTCATGACGAATAAAATGCTATTCAAGAATGTATTCTGCTAAACTCAAAATCTTGTCATATCAATGAAATCAGAAAATGATATGTGAGTTAAAAATTGCAACATTTTCGTGAATGCGATTTATTCACAAGGACACTGTCAATATCAATATTTGAGAAGTTGGTATATAAGACTGGATGACATCATTGCAAGAAATTAGAAAAATTTTATCATGCATGCGGTATGACAACTCATACTTGTATGAGACCTCATTTAATTGACAAATGGACATCTCCGAGACCCATTTGTCAGTTATCTTTAAGTTCTCTCCACCCCTTTTTTTTGGTTTTTACTCCTTGATGTATTTTTTGTTTCTTTTTTACTTAATTTTTTTTATTTTTAGCTAATATAATAGTTTATTTTGTTTCTTTTTTACGTAATGAATTTTTTTTTATGATTTTATATATATATATATATATATATAGTTTATTCTCCTTATATTTTTTTCTATTTAATGTTATTTATTTATATTGAAATAAATAGATGTTTGTATTTAATTTTTAGTTTATTAAATTAAGATATAAGCAATTTTTTTAATTCTAACAATTAATTTTTTGAAGAAGTATAAATAAAATTTGTAAAGTTAAAATTGTAGTTTTTAGTTATAATTTCTAAAGAAACATGTAAGGAAAATACATAAACAAGATATTTATTGATTTTCTTTTAGCTTGAATTTATATATTTTTAAAATATCATATAAATGGAAGGAAAGAATATATATTTATGTAGGTGTTTATGGATGCTTTTTATTTTTTGAATTTTAGGAAAATAGTTAAAACTCATGTAATTGTTTGTCAAGATCATTGATACTCCTTTTCGTCATATTTTCTCAAGCATTCGATATATTTAAGTGCTTTTGAAAATATGAAATTGTTAATAGAAAGAACAAAAGAACAAATTAAGTTTTATACCTTTTTTCATATTAATAGTCTAATTATTTTTAAAAAACTCTTAAGAAATAATAACTGAAATATTAACTTTACTAATTTACATCTTTAATTTTTTCAACTTCATAAATTTTATTTACACTTCAAAAAAATTTAATTATTATAATAATATTAAAATTATAATTAATTATATCTTAATTCATAAATTAACAAATAATTTTATATAACTACTTTTAGTAATTTAAATAATTAATATTAAAATGAGAAAATAGTATCACAATGTCAGAAGCATAATTTTTTTTTTATAAAGAATAGAAGTGCAAAATTTTGAACAATGGTGGAAAAAGGAACTAAAGGAAAAAAAAATGTAAAAAGCAAGAAAGAGGGAAACAAACTTTATAATGGAAGAGAGAGAAATGATAGTTTGGGCTATTTTTTGAAATGAGACGCAGTTATTCACTTGGTAAAGTATAAGTGTAGCCTCTTGTCTGTCACGTCATTTATATGTATCATAAATAATAAAAAATTTCCAAGAAATTATATGATGTTTTAATCAGGGAGAGTATAATACACGTTGCACTCATTTTTTCTTGACTTAGGTTTTGTCCCACTGAATTTTTGTAACGGCCTGTTTAGTCGTTTTGAGCAGCAGATTTATTTCTGGAAAAATAGGCTGAGGCGACGGACCCCACGACGGACCGTCATGGGCACGACGGACCGTCGCAGGGTCTCGTTTCAAAACACTTAGAAAATCTGCAAATTGGGTACTGAAATCGACTCTCTGAACTTCGTAAAGAAATGGCAGGACGGACCGTCACAGGTGTGATGGACCGTCACAGAGCCTTCAGTGGAAATCCACTCTCTGGACCTTGCGACGACCTGCAGGACGGACCGTCGCGAGCCTGACGCAGACGTCGCGGTACGGCCAGACGTCGCGGTTCTGTGATCCCAGTCTGAGTCGGACTTCTTTATACGTTTTAAGGGACGTTTTTGACTATTCCTGCTTTAATTATAAAGTTAGTGGGTTAATTCTAATAAGTCTAATTACTTGGGGGTTAAAAGAGGTAACCTTAAGTTAATTAGTGGGTTATTATTGCCATCTTTTATTCTTAATTATATACTAATTAGGGTAAAAGAAAGAGGGTTTGAATAAAGAAAATAGAAAGAACAAGAGAAAGGGGGAGGAAGTCGAACGAGAAAGAGGAGAAACGAAGAGAAACAAAGCTTGGGAAATTGCTTGCTTGATCACTAATCTTCAGTGGAGGTAGGTTATGATTCGTAGTAAACTCTTAATAGTGAATGATATGTGTTAGTAGTATTGTAAACCCTTCTATATGCTTAATCGTATGCTTGCATGAATGATGTGATTATGTAATTATGAATAAATAAGCATGATGAAGCTATTGAATCTCAAATCTTGAAAAGAAACCCTAATCTACTTGTTAATGATGATGCCTTGGTATAAAAGAAGGCTTGATGAACGAAAGTGGTGAGATTAGGGGATCGGGTGCCACGTTCCGGTACCAGGATAGAGATAGAGGATCGGGTGCCACGTTCCGGTACCAGGATAGAATGAGGATCGAGTGTCACGCCCGACACCAGGATAGTATATCGATCGGGTGCCACGTTCCGGTACCAGGATAGAATGAGGATCGGAGTGTTACGTTCCGACACCAGGATAGTATATGGATCGGGCGCCACGTTCCGGTACCAGGATAGAATGAGGATCGGAGTGTCACGTTCCGACACCAGGATAGTATATGGATCGGCGTGTCACGTACCGACACGAGGGGAATAAATATAATGAATCTTGCAAGATGCTAATATACCCAATTTAATGAATCTAATTCCCAAATGAGTATGGTATTGAGGCTTGAGTCCTCATGAGTGAACTTGACGGTAATTGTTAATGATATAGTACTTGTTGTTGCTACATGTTGAGTATCATAGTTGATTTTATGATATTGCTTAATATATATTGTTTTCTATTTCGAGTTGGCCGATGATATCTACTCAGTACCCGTGTTTTGTACTGACCCCTACTTTTATGTTTTCTTCTTTGTTATTTGTGGAGTGCAGCAAACGTGCCGTCGTCTTCGACTCAACAGTAATTCAAGCCGGTCTTTACTACATCGGAAACTCAGGGTGAGCTAATGCTTCTAGCTTGGACTGGATCTTCTTATTCAAGTCTTGATGCCTTGAACTTCCGGCATGGACTAGATTCTTATGTATTTTTAGCTTCTTAGACATTTTTAGCTAGTAATTTGATCATAGATGTTCTTGTGATGATGTCTTCCAGATTTTGGGGAATAATAGTTATTGAATTGGTTTTTATTTAATGAGCTTGAGTCTTCCGCATTATTTTCTTTTGATATATGTTGAAATGATAAGGTTTAGATTGGTTGGTTCGCTCAAATAGGAGGGTAATGTGGGTGCCAGTCGCGGCTCGGTTTTGGGTCGTGACAAACTTGGTATCAGAGCATTAGGTTCATTGGTCTCATCACACAAGAACGAGTCTAGTAGAGTCTTAAGGAACGGTAGGGGGACGCCTTTACTTTTCTTTGAGGGGCTATAAGACTTTAGGAAAATTCCATTCTTTCATTCTTTCTTTCGTGCTATTACTTGGATCCAATTGGTATCTAGGTGATACAAATTGGTATCTGACCATCTTCACTCTATTTCGCAGATGGTTAGAACTAGAGCAACAACCGCGCCGACCAAAGACCGGCGGACAGGTGCGTCTGAACCACCACCGGGCCGTAGCTAGAAGGAAGAATAGCGGCAAGAGGTGGGAGAGGTCGTGGGAGGGCGTCCTTCAGTGGAAGAGGACGAGCACCTAGCCCATCCGATACTAGGCGTTGACTCCTCCACCGATCAAGAAGTAGTAAGAGAGGTGAGAAAGGGGAAACCGAACAATTACGTAATGAGGATTTCCACCCCAACCTACCCCAGATGATCAATCACGTTCTTGCTTATCTTAGCGGGTTATCTGATCAGGGTCAGGCACCTCCAGTGTTTTCTGCACCAACACCTCCGGTTACAGAGGTACAACATGCGGCTACTAGGGCTCCCCGCATGGATGCCTCATTGGAGATAGGCACGCTTCCTCGCCTGGACTACGGGCCTATAATGACAAATGATCAAAGATGAACTTTTCAGTAAGTTCTTAAAATTGAAACCTTCAGTCTTCAAGGGTGCTGAATCGGAGGATGCTTATGATTTTCTGGTTGACTGTCACGAGCTACTACACAAGATGGGTATAGTAGAACGGTTTGGTGTGGAGTTTGTGACTTATCAGTTTCAAGGGAACGCCAAAATGTGGTGGCGATCACATGTTGAGTGTCAACCGACAGAGGCAACACCTATGACTTGGGCATCATTCTCTAGTTTGTTTATGGAGAAGTATATCCCGCGGACTTTGAGGGATAGGAAAAGAGATGAATTCTTAAGTCTAGAGCAAGGTAGGATGTCGGTTACTGCATATGAGGCTAAGTTTCGTGCACTATCCAGATATGCCACCCAACATTGCTTCAGTCCACAAGAGCGGATTCGTCGTTTTGTGAAGGGGTAGAGGTCAGAGTTGCGGATTTCAGCCTTACAGGTAGCGGCTACGGCAAATTCCTTCCAAGAAGTGGTAGATTTCGTGGTAGAGGTGGAAGGAGTGAAGCCAGATGAATTCACCATGGCATCGACATCAAAAAGGTTTCGAAAGGGAGGTGAGTTTAATGGCTCTTACTCTAGAGGACAAAGTTGCGGAGGTTACTCAGTCCGACCGATTCAGTCTTCACTACAGACTGTAGTTGGGGGTCCACCTCAGACCGGTCAACACTTCCCTGAGAGACCTATGCATGAACCCAGAGAGTGCTATGGATGTGGAGAGATTGGACATATTAAGAGATATTGTCCAAAACAGAGTTACCGACCCCCAATAGCTAGAGGTAGAGGTGGTTATGGAAGAGGCCGTCATTCTGGAGGACGCGGTGGTCGAGGTAATGGTGGTCACCAAAACGGCCGGGGTGATGGGCAAACTGGAGCCACTACATCACAACATGGTAGGGGCAACGGACAGACAAGTAATGGGGCCCATTGCTACGCTTTTTCTGGGAGATCTGAAGCGGAGACATCAGATGCTGTCATCACAGGTAATCTTTTGATTTGTGATTGCATGGCTTCTATATTGTTTGATCCTGGATCCACATTTTCTTATGTATCTTCCTCATTTGCTAATGGTCTAAATTTACGTTGTGAATTACTTGATATGCCTATTCGTGTTTCTACTCCGGTGGGTGAGTCTGTGGTAGTTGAAAAGGTATAGGTCTTGTTTGGTGAACTTTGTGGGGAGCAACACTTATGTAGATTTGGTTATCTTAGAAATGGTTGATTTTGATGTAATTCTGGGTATGACTTGGCTTTCTCCGCAATTTGCGATCTTGGATTGTAATGCTAAAACGGTGACGTTAGCCAAGCCTGGGACAGATCCGTTAGTGTGGGAGGGTGACTACACTTCCAATCCGGTGCGTATCATCTCCTTTCTTCGTGCTAAGAAAATGGTTAGTAAAGGGTGTTTAGCTTTCTTGGCACATCTCAAGGATGACACTACCCAAGTGCCTTCGATTGAGTCGATTTCGATAGTCCGTGAGTTTTTGGATGTGTTCCCTGCAGATCTTCCTGGTATGCCACCAGATAGGGATATTGACTGTGTCGATCTTGAACTCGCACTCGCCCCATTTCTATACCCCCTTATAGAATGGCTCCCACGGAGTTAAGAGAGTTAAAAGCCCAACTTCAAGA
Source organism: Solanum arcanum (assembly GCA_027789145.1). Lineage (NCBI taxonomy): Eukaryota > Viridiplantae > Streptophyta > Magnoliopsida > Solanales > Solanaceae > Solanum > Solanum arcanum. The sequence goes on along the minus strand of CM050939.1, from coordinate 61,584,535 downwards.
GTTGTTGAGCAAAGGCTTCATTAGACCAAGTGCATCTCCTTGGGGTGCTCCGGTTTTGTTTGTAAAGAAGAAGGATGGGAGTTTTCGGATGTGCATAGACTATCGGCAGTTGAACAAGGTAACCATAAAGAACAAGTATCCTCTTCCTCGCATTGATGACTTGTTCGATCAGTTACAAGGTGCTTGTGTCTTCTCTAAGATTGACTTGAGATCTGGTTACCATCAATTGAAAATACGGGCAACGGATGTGCCAAAAACTGCTTTTAGAACCAGGTATGGGCATTACGAATTTGTAGTGATGTCTTTTGGTCTTACGAATGCCCCTGCTGCGTTCATGAGTTTGATGAACGGGATTTTTAAGCCATATTTGGATCTCTTTGTGATCGTATTTATTGATGATATACTGATATACTCTAAAAGTAAGGAGGAACATGAGGAGCATTTGAGAATGGTATTGGAAATATTGAGGGAGAAAAAGCTTTATGCCAAGTTCTCTAAGTGTGAGTTTTGGATAGATGCAGTGTCCTTCTTGGGGCACGTGGTTTCTAAGGATGGAGTGATGGTGGATCCTTCTAAGATTGAGACAGTGAAGAATTGGGTAAGACCTACTAATGTGTCAGAAATAAAAAGCTTTGTTGGGTTAGCTAGCTACTACCGCCGATTTGTCAAGGGATTCTCTTCCATTGCTTCCCAATTGACGAACTTGATTAAGCAGAATGTTCCATTTGTATGGTCGGACGAGTGTGAAGAAAGCTTTCAGAAGCTCAAGACTTTGTTGACTACCGCACCCATTCTCACCTTGCCCGTAGAGGGTAAGAACTTCATTGTTTATTGTGATGCATCCTATTCTGGTTTGGGTGCGATTAATGCAAGAGAAGAGTGTAATTGCTTATGCTTCGAGGCAATTAAAAGTGCATGAACGTAACTATCCAACTCATGATTTGGAATTGGCCGCGGTAGTGTTTGCATTAAAGCAATGGAGACACTATTTATATGGGGTTAAGTGTGAGGTCTATACGGATCATCGTAGCCTACAGTATGTCTTTACTCAGAAAGATTTGAACTTGAGACAGAGGAGATGGATGGAACTACTGAAGGACTACGACATCACTATTTTGTATCATCCGGGGAAGGCGAATGTTGTAGCGGATGCTTTAAGTAGAAAGGCGGGAAGCATGGGAAGTCTAGCTCACTTGCAAGCTTCTAGACGCCCATTGGCTAGAGAAGTTCAGATTTTGGCTAACGACCTTATGAGATTAGAAGTAAATGAGAAGGGAGGATTTTTAGCTTGCGTGGAGGCAAGATCCTCCTTCCTTGACAAGATTAAGGGAAAGCAGTTTAATGATGAAAAATTGATCCGGATCCAAGATAAAGTGTTGCAAGGAGAGGCTAAAGAAGCGACAATCGATGAGGAAGGTGTTTTGAGGATTAAGGGAAGGGTATGTGTACCCCGCGTCGATGATTTGATCAACACTATTCTGACAGAGGCTCATAGTTCAAGGTATTCGATACATCCGGGTGCAACCAAGATGTACCGTGACCTAAAGCAACACTTTTGGTGGAGTAGAATGAAGCGTGATATTGTGGATTTTATTTCCAAATGTCCAAACTGTCAACAAGTGAAGTATGAACACCAAAGGCCCGGAGGAACACTTCAGAGAATGCCCATTCCCGAATGGAAGTGGGAAAGGATTGCAATGGATTTCGTGGTTGGTCTCCCAAAGACATTGGGAAAGTTTGATTCTATTTGGGTAATTGTTGATAGGTTAACTAAGTCCGCTCACTTCATTCCTGGTCAAGGTGACTTACAATGCAGAGAAGTTAGCCAAACTTTACATCTCGGAAGTGGTGCGATTGCATGGGGTTCCACTCTCCATTATATCGAGATAAGTGCAGCTTTACTTCTAAGTTTTGGAAAACATTGCATGCGGAATTGGGTACTAGGTTGGACCTTAGTACTACGTTCCATCCTCGGACCGATGGTCGATCTGAGCGAACGATTCAAGTGTTGGAGGATATGCTTCGTGCATGTGTGATAGAATTTGGTGGTCGATGGGATAGCTTTTTACCCTTAGCAGAGTTCTCCTACAACAATAGCTATCACTCAAGCATTGATATGGCCCCATTTGAGGCACTATATGGGAGAAGGTGTAGGTCCCCCATTGGTTGGTTTGATGCATTTGAAGTTAGACCTTGGGGTACTGACCTTCTGAGGGAATCGTTAGATAAAGTGAAATCTATTCAAGAAAAGCTTCTAGCAGCGCAAAGTAGACAGAAGGAGTATGCAGATCGGAAGGTTAGAGACTTGGAATTCATGGAGGGTGAACAAGTTTTGTTGAAGGTTTCGCCAATGAAAGGGGTGATGCGGTTTGGTAAGCGAGGTAAACTTAGCCCAAGGTATATTGGTCCATTTGAAGTACTTAAGCGAGTAGGGGAGGTGGCTTATGAGTTAGCCTTGCCTCCAGGGCTGTCCGGAGTGCATCCGGTATTCCACGTGTCGATGTTGAAAAGATACCATGGGGATGGAAACTACATTATCCGTTGGGATTCAGTTTTGCTTGATGAGAATTTGTCTTATGAGGAGGAACCTGTTGCCATTCTAGATAGAGAAATTCGCAAGTTGAGATCAAGGGAGATTGCATCCATCAAAGTTCAATGGAAGAATCGACCCATTGAAGAAGCCACTTGGGAGAAAGAGGCAGATATGCGAGAAAGATACCCACATCTATTTACAGATTCAGGTACTCCTTTTCGCCCTTGTCTTCCTCCTTGTGATCGTTCGGGGACGAACGATGGGTAAATTGGTATCTATTGTAACGGCCTGTTTAGTCGTTTTGAGCAGCAGATTTATTTCTGGAAAAATAGGCTGAGGCGACGGACCCCACGACCCAGTTATTCACTTGGTAAAGTATAAGTGTAGCCTCTTGTCTGTCACGTCATTTATATGTATCATAAATAATAAAAAATTTCCAAGAAATTATATGATGTTTTAATCAGGGAGAGTATAATACACGTTGCACTCATTTTTTCTTGACTTACGTTTTGTCCCACTGAATTTTTGTAACGGCCTGTTTAGTCGTTTTGAGCAGCAGATTTATTTCTGGAAAAATAGGCTGAGGCGACGGACCCCACGACGGACCGTCATGGGCATGACGGACCGTCGCAGGGTCTCGTTTCAAAACACTTAGAAAATCTGCAAATTGGGTACTGAAATCGACTCTCTGAACTTCGTAAAGAAATGGCAGGACGGACCGTCACAGGTGTGACGGACCGTCACGGAGCCTTCAGTGGAAATCCACTCTCTGGACCTTGCGACGACCTGCAGGACGGACCGTCGCAGGCACGACGGCCGTCGCAGGCACGACGGGCCGTCGAAGGTTGCGCAATCCCAGTCTGAGTCGGATTTCTTTATACGTTTTAAGGGACGTTTTTGACTATTCCTGCTTTAATTATAAAGTTAGTGGGTTAATTCTAATAAGTCTAATTACTTGGGGGTTAAAAGAGGTAACCTTAAGTTAATTAGTGGGTTATTATTGCCATCTTTTATTCTTAATTATATACTAATTAGGGTAAAAAAAGAGGGTTTGAATAAAGAAAATAGAAAGAACAAGAGAAAGAGGGAGGAAGTCGAACGAGAAAGAGGAGAAACGAAGAGAAACAAAGCTTGGGAAATTGCTTGCTTGATCACTAATCTTCAGTGGAGGTAGGTTATGATTCGTAGTAAACTCTTAATAGTGAATGATATGTGTTAGTAGTATTGTAAACCCTTCTATATGCTTAATCGTATGCTTGCATGAATGATGTGATTATGTAATTATGAATAAATAAGCATGATGAAGCTATTGAATCTCAAATCTTGAAAAGAAACCCTAATCTACTTGTTAATGATGATGCCTTGGTATAAAAGAAGGCTTGATGAACAAAAGTGGTGAGATTAGGGGATCGGGTGCCACGTTCCGGTACCAGGATAGAGATAGAGGATCGGGTGCCACGTTCCGGTACCAGGATAGAATGAGGATCGGAGTGTCACGTTCCGACACCAGGATAGTATATGGATCGGGTGCCACGTTCCGGTACCAGGATAGAATGAGGATCGGAGTGTTACGTTCCGACACCAGGATAGTATATGGATCGGGCGCCACGTTCCGGTACCAGGATAGAATGAGGATCGGAGTGTCACGTTCCGACACCAGGATAGTATATGGATCGGAGTGTCACGTACCGACACGAGGGGAATAAATATAATGAATCTTGCAAGATGCTAATATACCCAATTTAATGAATCTAATTCCCAAATGAGTATGGTATTGAGGCTTGAGTCCTCATGAGTGAACTTGACGGTAATTGTTAATGATATAGTACTTGTTGTTGCTACATGTTGAGTATCATAGTTGATTTTATGATATTGCTTAACATATATTGTTTTCTATTTCGAGTTGGCCGATGATATCTACTCGATGCCGTGTTTTGTAATCGACCCTACTTTTATGTTTTCTTCTTTGTTATTTGTGGAGTGCAGCAAACGTGCCGTCGTCTTCGACTCAACAGTAATTCAAGCCGGTCTTTACTACATCGAAAACTCAGGGTGAGCTAATGCTTCTAGCTTGGACTGGATCTTCTTCTTCAAGTCTTGATGCCTTGAACTTCCGGCATGGACTATCTTCTTATGTATTTTTAGCTTCTTAGACATTTTTAGCTAGTAATTTGATCATAGATGTTCTTGTGATGATGACTTCCAGATTTTGGGGAATAATAGTTATTGAATTGGTTTTTATTTAATGAGCTTGAGTCTTCCGCATTATTTTCTGTTGATATATGTTGAAATGATAAGGTTTAGATTGGTTGGTTCGCTCACATAGGAGGGTAAATGTGGGTGCCAGTCGCGGCTCGGTTTTGGGTCGTGACAATTTTACTGACAAGGTTTTTAATAATGCAACAAATAGTGTGTATCAAAAGATATATTTAACTTTTTTTCCTTCACTACAACTTTTTTTTCCACATATTTTTCCTGATAAGGTTTTAACGAGGCACATTATCTATGAACATTCAAAAAAAGTGTTATAAATCCATTGAATAATGTATTATTCATTAAGATAATTCATGAACTTTTCCTTATCATGGATGTGGATTCTCAAGATAACTATAATATATACATTTATATATATATATATTACATATATTCTTTTTCCATTAAATTAAATTGAAGACTTAATAACAAAATACATAAATACTTGGAATCAAATCTTTTTGGTTTTATGATGTTGTACACACTCGAAAACACTCATATTGTCAAATGTTCAAAAGTAGATTATTGACGTAGTTCACCACCGCCGAAGCGCTGACTATTTGCCTAGTAGATAAATAAAAGAGAAAACACAATGAATGTAGGTAAAAGATTGTACAAGATAAAAATGTGTATTAACTTAATTTAAATACAAGATAAAGAAAATAAAAACTTTTTTAAATAAAAAATTAAAAAAGAAATGAAATTATTTTTTAAAAAATTATTTCTAAATTAATTATTTTTAAAAAATTATTTTTAATTTAAAAATAATATTAAAACACATGGCAAGCAAAGTGTGTACAAATACAACTAACTTGGGTAGAAGGTGTCACGTCAACAAAAAAGGTGCACACAAATATGAGAAAATAAGTTCGGGGGTAATAAGACCTTACTTAAATTTAAGTGCGTCGCTTAGATTTTTGTCATAATCTAAGGGGTACTTATGTCTTATCCCATTTAGTTTTTGATATAATTAAATATTATTCTAAAATGTAATAAAATTCTATTTTTCTTTCCTCAATATCTATAAACACAATAGTTTGGTACGTGTCTTGTGTAATTTTTTTATGTACAAATTTGTCTTAAAACTAATTTAGAAATATTCTTAATGTAAAATACACTAAAATTTGAGGTTGATTGATTTTTAGTATAATTGAAATCACTATTAGATTTCTACTGAATATAGTTTCTTTCAGAATTGGAAAAAAATATAATGTATTTTTAGAAGCACTACAATGATAATAATTTGGAGGAGTTTAACTAGTAATGGATGGGTAGTGGATTAATTTATAAATTATACTAATAAGTTAAATTATAAAAATTAATTTAGCGCCTCTTATTTAAAAAAATATTTAAATAGTTTAAATTTAATACCGTTAAATATGTGGTCAATTTTGAACCAAAAGGTGGATGACAAGGGTATTTTGAAGCCAATAGGTGGATGGAGGGTAATTTTGTACCATTTTCAATACTTTAAGGGTATTTTTGCCCTTTTTTGTATTTAATATTCAAAAAATACTTTAATTTTATTAATCACTAAATTAATTTGTATTTGTTATGAAACTATAGAATAAGAAGAAGAAACTAGAGAGAAAAGAAGACTTGTTATTTCTCTTGAAGTATTTTCATGATTCATAGTTCTTTCACAAATCTTGTTTACAATGAAGGAAAACCCTTTATTTATAGGGAAAATCTTACTTGGTCCCCAAGGATTTCTAACCATATCCTACTAGGACTCCACATAATTAGACATTCACTATAATACAAATTGTTTATAACACTCCCCCTTGAATGTCGATAGATTGTGTGCCTCGTTAAAACCTTACTAGATAAAACCAGTGGGAAAAAAGATCTAGTGAAGGAAAAAGAGTACACATATCTAATAATACGCATTATGGATGCCTCATTAAAAACCTTACAAGGAAAATCCAGTGGGACAAAACCTTGTGAGGAAAAAAGAGTACATCGCGTATTAACTCCCCCTAATGACAACATCAATTCAGAGACTAGAATCTTCATTTTCGAAGCTTGTGCACCATATTTTTGAAAGTTGTAGTTGGTAGAGACTTGGTGAATAAATCAACAATAATATTACTTGAACATACCTCTTGCATGTTGATACCATTATTCTTGGGATCCCATGAGTCTAGAAAAACCTTGACGAAATATGCTTTCTTCTATATGCTTTTATGAATCTTCCCTTGAAGATCAAATATTTCTGCAAGTTCCTTACTTTAATTTCTTTAAGCAAATAATCTATTGCCTTTTGAAAACTCTTCAAGAGTTTCAATTCTAGTTATCAACTTGCATAACAATATTTGTATATGCTTCATGCATTTTGAATCGATTTAATCCTTATGAGGATGATAAACAAGTTTTTCAAAAACTTGTATATACTTTAGATTTTGAACCCATTGGATATTTAATTTTGTCAGATAACAACATTCATATTAGATGTATGATGTCTTTTCTAGTGCCTAGATTGCAAGTCAAATAAGCTTTACGCTTACCAAGATGCACCATTCCACTTTTTATTTGATAATTATTTCTACACAAGCATGCTTTAATAGATGTAGAATTTATATCCTCATTATCTTTTACAATATTGCGCGCTATTGTATCAAAGATATCGTCAACGATATATCATTTTGTATCGATTCACAATACGATAAAACTTATTGAGATCTCATCACTTCATTATTTCTAGGTAGCTACCCCTCTCATGATGTTTCATAAAGTGTTATGTCGTAGGCTCTCCAAGAGCACACTGTCTCCTTATTATGATCATTTTGATTCTTTGATCCTCTCCCTTTTTCAAGGATTATTTTATTTAGAATTGATTAGTCTATCATGCTTCATGTATGTCATAGACTTTATCCTTAAGGGACATTCAATAGGAGTATTTACAACTTTTGTGATGCTTCTAATCTCCCCCTTATGTTAGACAACCTAACATATATCTCAATCTTTTGGAGAATCTATCTTTGTGCATCATAGTATATTCATTAATCATATATTGCACATCAAAATTATCAGATGAAAACTATTTGGTCCCTGACCATAAACCAATTAACAGAAAAATTGATCATAACTTATTGGTATGATTCATACAATTATGTTTCTATGTAATATCATATTTCAGATCAACATATGAAACTTTATTTTCATAAGCAATGATTCATTATATGAGACATTTAATTTCACATCATCTTATATATTTATCAATATTATCAAGATGAATTATCTTGATTTCATATTCTGAAAGTTGTGCTTTTAGCTCAATTATCTTGCACAAACAATTTTGCGAATGTCAAACAGCAAGTTGACAACAAACGCACATGTGATTATCTTATTCATGCATCTTTTTATCATATCACATGATAGGTGAACAGGCCCATATTCACTTTTTATACTTTTCAGAATTTAGGGATTTAGTCCCAACTTTAGTTGATCCAATCAACTTTATCATGAGAACAAGCAACGTAAAGAATTCTTGAAGAATCTTCTAGTTTTTCAATGTATGTCCATTACTCAATATGCACATCTTTGGGATGACCAAATTATTCATGACAACTAATAAAATTATTAGTACTCGTAAACTCCAAGTTTACTAAGTCATATGACTTTTACTTTAGTAAATTTTTGATTTACTATTATATGAGTAAATTTCAATTTTATTAATCCAAGAGTAATTTTTAGATTTATTTCTTATCAATTACTTCACCCTTTAGGTGAGTCGTGATCCCATCATTGAATGAACTAATTTGAAGAAAATTGTGCATATAACATATTATTTGTGCCACCATTTTTACAATCTTTCTTTATAATTCTTTAAGAATAGAACAATCGTGCTGATAACGTGTTATGAAACTATAGAATAAGAAGAAGAAACTAGAGTGAAAAGAAGACTTGTTATTTCTCTTAAAGTATTTTCATGATTCATTGGTCTTTCACAAATCTTGTTTACAATGAAGGAAAACCCTTTATTTATAGGGAAAACCTTACTTGGTCCCCAAGGATTTCTAACCATATCCTACTAGGACTCCACATAATTAGACATTCACTATAACACAAATTGTTTATAACAGTATTGTATTATTTAAATATTTTTAAAATCAATATTTCAACTTTTTTGGCCGATATTTCAATTTTTCACTTGTTTCAATATTTATGTTTTTACATTCATAAATTAATATATATATATAATTTTTTAATATTTCTCTAAAAAACATTTGTTAATTAATACTCTATGGCCATTTCTTTTTATAGATAATACTTGCTTAGATCTATGTCAATTAATTTTTTTCCTATTAAGAAAAGTTTGACTCAAACATAAATTGATATCAAATCCACCTTCATTTATTTTTATGCCTAAGTATTCTCTAATACAAATTATTTTAAAATTATTCGCACCCTATAAATAGGAGGTCGTTCTTAGCAAAGAAACACGCAACAACAATAAGAATAATAAATTCGTTTCATCCTCATATCCTAGTAAACACATTTCTCCCCCTCTTCCTAATTTAAACCATGGTTAAAAAGAAAGTGAAGTTGGCTTTCATCGAAAATAACACTGAGAGGAGAGTCTCATATAGAAAACGTCAAAAAGAATTCTTAACCAAGGCTCGTGAACTCAACACCCCTTGCGATGTTGAATTGGCTACCTTCATCGATAGCCCTTACCACAAAAAAGCTGAGGTGTTCTCAAAGTTTAAGGATCTTACAACACAAGAAAAGCAACTCACGAAAAGAATCAATGAAATTGAGAATGAAATCGAGAAGGTAAGGAAGGAAAATAAGAAAATGGAGTATACAAACCAGATGTATGGATTGTTGAATGGTGAACAAATTCCCAATCGTATGAACCCAGAAGATCTCAGCGGTCTTACTTATGTGATCAATAAAAGCCTCAAACAGATAAATGATGCGATCAAAGCAAAAAGTCACGAAGATGGTTCTACATCGACTGCTCCTCAAACTATTGCTGGACTCATGGATTCTAGTGTTACCAGCTCTGATATGTCATGGGATCCTCTTTTGGCCCCTGTTGATGCTCCAGTACTATCAGAGATTCCTCTTTTGGTTCCATCTATTGTAACTAGTCAGACCAATTTCGAGAAGCCAAACGCTCCTCTTAATTCGGTTCGTGTAACACCCAAGTTCTCAACAAGTTTTTAAGAAAACCCTTGTAACCCAAGGGGACTGGAATAGGCACCACATTGGTGTTCCGAACCAGTATAAAAATTATCTGAGTCTTTTACTTACTACATTTACTCTTACCATATATTGTTATACTAATTTGCAGGTAAGTCGACTGTCCCACATAGAAAGTCGACTAAAGAATGTTTATTACCCCTCCCCCTTAAATTTCAAAGAGTAAGCAAAACTAAGGTTGGTATCCGCTCCACTTCGCAGAGAGGGATTTAATTATTTATCACGTTGATGATATCAAGACATAAAACTCTGTATCCTCTCCGTGGCTTTGTGGGTATAATATTATTTCAAAAAAATTAAATTCAAATAGTAGGTGGTGGTGAACATCAATATGAAAATTAAATAGTCATCCTGCTAGAAGCAATATTGAGTGAGATCTGTCTATCGAAACTAAAAAAGAAACATATTATAGCTTTAATTATTCCAAACCTATATTTGATTAATCCGCACGACAAATATTGAAAATGAATTACACGATACTAATAATTCTCAAATATGAAAAATGTTTATTTTGATATAATAAATGAAGGACGAGGTTTGAATGTTTTAGTGAGGATGAAATTATAGTGTAAGTGTTTATATTTGATTTAATTGATTTTAAAAAATCAACTTATATTTATATACATGAACTTTTAATAGTTCTTAATCCTTGCTATGTATTTTTTCTTAACTTTTTTATACAATGACACAAAGCACAAATATGTTCACTAATTAGTTATGATAACTCACAGTACTTGTAACACTACGAAAGTACAAGACCTTATCTAGAGCCTAATCGGAGTATATAAGGGTTAGAACATTGTTTTAAGGTCATATATAATGTGTATAAGTCAATTAGAAAGTTTAAGAATCAAAATAACAAGAGACGTCTGAAAGTTAGTCTAATTGAACTAGTGAAACGCTCTTAGATTTCGGAAAGGTTTATGAGTGGTATATTAGGTCTAAAACATGTAACATGACTTTAGATAGGTAAAGTCATGTATATAGGGTAAAAACATCCATTTATGACCCCCCAAGGGTCGCCCTGGGGGTCCATGAAGGGACTCGAATTTGGCCAAGCAAGCTGCCTAAGTCAACAAGTAATTACACATAGGAGGAGTGAGTCTGCGCCGCGGACTTGGGAGGATTTTAGGAAAAACTCAAGTCTGCGTCGCGAGAAGATAGCAGACTTCACTGTCTCAAAAATTAATTTAGAAAATCATGCTGGAACAGCTCTTCGTTGTGGACTTATTCCTCGACGAAAAACTGAAATTTGGAATTCAAGTTTGACTTCATCAAGGGGTCAAATTAAGTGAGGGGTCGTTTGGGTATTTCATGGGAGGTCTATATATTGATTTTAAATAAGTTTTCTCACATTTTATTCACTCAAATAAAATCCTCCAAAAAGTCAAAATCCAAAAGTTCTCACCGCTCTACTTTCTCTCTCTATTCAACCTCCGTTGAAGGAAGAAGAAAGCTTGAAGAAGAAGACCAACTTCTCTAGGATTTCACTTCAATTTAGTGGATTAATCTTCATTAAGGTATGAGTTCTTCACTTTTGGGATTCCTTTTCCGAAGAGGTCCTTTCAAAGTTTATTTCTAAATTACCCAATTCCATGGGGTTTTCCAATTCTAATGGGTTTCTTCTAAACTTCAAATTGATGGTTGATTATGATTGATTGTGAATTCTTACGACTAATTAAGTTTAGATTGTTGGTTAATTGATGCAATTTCATATAGATCATGTTCGTTTTCCAATTTCTCCAAATCTTGGATCTTGCTTATAAATTGATGAGAATTGAAGAATGTATTGGTTGTTAGACTTGTTTTATCTATTCTAATTCATTCATGGACTACCTAGGGTAATGTGTTTTAGGATTGAATCTATTTCTTGAAGAATTCACGATGAACCTTATTCCCCTAACCCTAACCCTAGATTATGAATTGAAGTTAATTTAGATATTGATGATGCAATTGACCTAGATATTGTGTTAATTACTATTGTGTGATGGTATTACACCCATTATTAGGTTGAATTGGACGTTTGATGGTTAAACCATGGATGATGGCTTATGAAGGAGATTGGATAAGTCTTTATGATCCTAACCTTCACGTCATTATGATTACTTGTGTTTAGTGATAAAGTTACATTGAAGTATACCTTATGATGAGATTGATAGGGTTGGTATAATGTTGAATTGAAATGTCTTGACTATGGCTTGTGAGTTGTTGGCTAAGATGTAAATGTTATAAGAATGGTCATAACTTACCAATATGTCTTATTATAATGTGACTATGTAAATGTGTTAACCTCACATGTATGAATTCTAATGAAAGGAAAATACTTATGCAATTGTTATTGAGCTATGATGATGATGATCATATAAGGGATAGACCCTATGACCTAAACTACTCTATGATCATTAATAAAGTCATTAAAGACATTTCAAAAGGGACTGTAACTTAGCACCGAGTGAACTTGTAGGTAAGGGTGACGCCTTCCCAAGGAGGAAAGGTAGGGTTCACCATGGTTGTCATGGGGTGGATAGTCTCATAGTCCAAAAAGGGTAGGGTTCACCACGGTTGTCATGGGATGGATAGTCTCATAGTCCAAATAGGGCATAGAGTGATGTTTCCATGACAGCCCCCAAGCTCCATAAACAATGTTGCCATCACAAATATACTAGCTAGTGGATCCACCTAGATGCAATGTTCATGTTTGGTACTACTTTCGCCGGTAGGCCACCTTCCATCGGTGTAAGGTTTTATAACACCAAAATTTTATACTTAGCTCTTGTGGTCTATGTCGGTTAAGGCAAGTGTTCTCGAAAGAAAAATAAATTAATGGACTATACACTAACAAGGGTGACTTGAGAGGTTTTACTTATCTTAGGTAGGAATATGAGACTCTACCTATGTCTTGCACTAGTTTGCCTTAAAGGGATCCTTAGGAGGTTGCTCTTGTGTTCTTATAATGTATATGCTATGAATATAATGACGTTATATGTTGATGATCTTATATATTGTTAGCTTCATTTATGAACATGCTATTGGTCTATATTGCTAAATGTGATGATGACTACTATTGATGTTATGTTATATTGGGTTGGACGTTCCTTATGATCCTTTGTTTGGTTTGCTTGATTGAGTAAGCTCATGGGGCTTTACTTGGTCATTGCACTTGTAGGCTTAATGATGGGTTATGGGTAAGGATATTGCTTATGTTATGATGTTATGAACTTTTATACATGCTTGTTGATGTTATGAATTGATGTTGGAGTTGTCTTGATTATGTACTCAATTATGTGGATATACATGTTGACTTAACTATACTTGTTAATGTTGGTCTTGTGTTGTACACGGTTTGGACTTATAGATTATGTAAATATTTTACATTTTATTTTATAAAGAAAATATTATTTTTTTATAATAATTTTTTAATTTTTAATTTTACCTAATACTAATAGTTTATTTATTTTTGTCAAGGTTGAATGTTTTTTCTATGTGGAGTATGATGTGAAAATTCTTTAATATAAAAGAGAGAGAGAGTGTATTACACATACCATGATGAGAGTGTTATAAAAGAGAGAGGTTGTTTCTCAAACTAAAAGGTGATAGTTTAAGCATGAAACTCAAACTTTCAATAGTTTAGGTATGAAATTCAAAAAAATATAGTTTAAATGTGTTTTTGACACTTACGCCAAAAAAATACAAGGTATAATTAAGAGATCGCTTGTCTTAAATCAATCAATATTCACCAAGATTTGAGTCCTCCCCTTCTATATAACTTTCAAAGTCACACAATTTATAATAATCAAGTATTCACAATCACTTTTCGAAAACAACAATAACCAAACTATTTATTAGTCTAAACCGGTACACGGAACGGGACGGAACCGTGATTTCGTACCGGTGTACCGGTACCGGTTCATTCCAATTTTGATCCGGTTTATTTAATATATATTAATTTTTTTTATATTTTATATAATTTATATTTATATTTTTTATAAATTATATTTTATATTTCAAAATTCAAAATACCGACCCACCTTCGCCTCGCAGTCTGCGATCTGCATAAAGTCATTGCACTCATGTCTGCAGCTGCGACCACCCCGCCCCCTACCCTTTTCCCGAGACCCGGACCAACGGCCATTTCAAATGGAAAAATTTAAAACGGCTAGTTTTTTTGTTTTATAAATTAGAGTTGATTTCTAAAATTTTTATATATAAATTACAACTTACAAAAATAAGTCCGAGTATTTGAGAGGATATATATTTCCAAATTCAATTCATATTTATAACTTATAAGATTTAGCAATTACGGATTATAAATTCTAAAATTTCAAATTTTCAATATTCAATTCAGTTCTAAATTCTTTATATCATTTGGTCATTTGGTGTATTTCGGAGGACGAATCTTCTTCAAATTTCAAGTTTCGATATCAATATTTTAATTTTCATTATAATCGTTTGTTCTTACACAAACGTTTGGTGACTTCGTTCCACTCTCTAATCTTATATTTATTTTTTGTATTTATTATTTAACTTGTAAGTTGTTCTTGTTATATTATTGTTCTTGTTAAGTTTCGTATTTTGTAATTTATAATTTTACATAATGGAGTCTTCTAAAAAAAGTGGAAGTAAAAAAGGTCTAGTAGAATCAGTAAAAAATTAGTTAAAAAAACTAATAAAGGTGCTAGTTCTTCTAAATCTAAAATTCCTCTTGTTAGAATGAATACAGATGAATTTACGCATGTGAATGAAACTATTTTTTCCCGTCCCGGTCCTATAAATATTAATTGAGATACTCCTATGATTCCCCATGAACTCTATGAAAGACATTATGGTATTAATCAAGAAAATGAAGAAGTGGAAATGGATGAACAATTAAATTTAGATGAAGAAGTAGATTTAGATGATACACCGATTAGCCCCGCCACCAACCTCAATACAGTCAATAGTATAGGTGTTGAAGCTCCACCTCCGGTTGGAACTACTCGTCCCCCTATCATTCCAACTAGAGGTAAGACCAAGGTACAACGTTCTTTAAAATCACATGTGTGGAAATTTTGTTATTTGAATGAAGAAAAAACTTTTAGTATATGTAATCTTTGTAAACAACATTTTAAATATACATCTGGTGGGACTGGAGGTTCAACGGGGGGATTAAAAAAATATTTGATTAACAACCATAGTAAAGAGTGGTTTGTATATATGTCTTCTCTTCAAGTTGTTGAAAATTGTAATGTTGAAGAATCGGTTAGAGGATCAAATATGGTTCAAAGTGAATTAAATACTTCGAACCCAAGTGGTCCTCTTACACATCGAACCTATAACAAGGATTGTGATCGTGAAAACTTTGCTAAAATGGTTGTTGTTTGTGGTTTACCTTTTAGTTTTGGAGAACATCCGGGTTCTATTGCTTATATTCGTGAAACATATAATCCTAGTTTTAAAGATTTATCAAGAAGCATGGTAAAAAGAGATATTTTCGAATTTCAAGAAAAATATTGTCAATATTAACGTGCCTATTTGAACTAATGAATTGTAGAGTTGCTATTACTACTGATATGAGTCGTAGTCCTAATGGTTTTGATTATTAACTGTTATGCGCATTGGATCGATTATAATTGGAATTTACAAAAAAGAATTATTGGTTATAAAATTTGACAAAAGAAAAAAACCGGAATTATATTGCTACTACTGTGTTGGAAATTTTAGATTTTTTCGGTCTTTGTGATAAAGTCGTTAGTATTACTTTAGATAATGCCTCTGCTAATTTAAATGCTATTAATATGCTAGAACCTAGACTTTGTCCTATTAGTAAATATGTTTTTCATGTTGGATGTGCCGCGCATATATTAAATTTGGTTGTTAGTGACGGTGTGAAATTATTTGAAAATAGTTGTGATAAAATTGATAATGCTTGTTTTTACATGTTTCATATGAATAATAGTAGTAGAATTAATCAATTTAAAGAACTTTGTAATGCATTTAAACTTCCGTTTAGAAAAGTTCCGAAGCATGTAAAAACTAGATGGAATTCCTTTTATGATATGCTTGAAGTTGCTAATGCATATAGGCAACATATTACTACGCTATTTAATAATCATAATGCTTATCCTGAATTAAAAATTAATGATAGTGATTGGGATGAAGTAAATGAATTTAGAATATTTTTTAAATCATTTTATGATGCTACTAAAATTTTTTCTGGAATATATTATCCTACTATTTCTGAAATTTTAATACACATATGTGAGATTTCATCTATTTTTTCTGAATATCAAACAAGTACTTTATTCACCTCTGCTATTGAAGTTATGATTACAAAATTTAAAAAATATTTTTTTCCTATTCCTCAAATTTATTTAACTGCAATTCTTTTCAACCCCGGATATAAAGAATATGGTGCAAAAGCATTAGTTGAATGCATTTATCAGAATTTAGATATTCAACCTGAAGAAGAACCTGATTTAGTAACATGTCAAAATAGTATAAAATTCTTTGCAAAAGAAATGTATGATAAATATTCATTCTTAGATAATGTTGAAAATCCTCAAACATCTATGAATCAAGTAGGTGCTCATGGACGAGTGAAACATAAACTTGGTCTTGACTCTTCTCATAAATGTGAATTTGTTAAATATCTTGAACAGGGTACAAATGATATTACAAACGATGATGGTATACCGGAACTATTGAACTGGTGGAGGAATCGTGGAGCTCAATTTCCAAAACTTAGTAGGATGGTGAAGGATGTGCTTGCAATTCATGGATCATCAGTAGCTTCGGAGGCAGCTTTCAGTGCGACAAGATTTCAAATTGGAGACCACATATATTCGTTAGCAGAAGACAGCTTGGAGATATCAGTGTTATTTAGAGACTGGATAAATGCTAAGCGTAGAAATCAAGGACTTCCAATGTTAGATAGTCAATTTGAACTTTTTATAGATTCAGCTATTGGATGTGGTAGTGATGAAGGCATCAAAATTCAAGATCGTCAACGAGCTTTACCAAGACCAGAAGTTGATCACAATCAATCCATAGCTGAGTTAGAAAGAGGATTTACGGGACTACACAACTATTAGTATTACATTCGAGGCATAGTTGAAACAGAACCCTTCTTAGAAGGTGGCTGCGTAAGCTATGTACTCTACTAATATTTGTGAATTGAAATTGTAATTTGTTACAAATTTAAATAATTTAAATCGATATTTTTTAATTTTTGTAATTGTTTTATCCTTATTTTAATTTAATTTTTTTAAAATTACAAATTTTATTTATTTAATATTTACAAGATACAAGTTATAAATATGACTTATAAAATAAATATTAATGAATATAAGTAATAACTTATAAAGTATAAACTTCAAAAGATTTAAATTTTGAAAACTTTATTAGACTTTACTTGCAAACTTAACAATAACAAAAAAATTAATAAAATATCTTTAAAATAAACTTAAGTAAAAAATTATAGTATAAATTTAAAAATTATTATTTTATACTTAAATAATAAAAAATATAATTATATTTTCGTAATTTCAAAAAATATCGTCCCGTTAATCCCGTCCCGTTCCATCCCGGTCCGTTCTGATTCATTCCGATTCCATCCCGGTATATAGTGGAATGGGACGGAACCGTGAACCATCCCGGTAATTCTGGTCCGATTCATCCCGGTACCGGTCAACATTCCGATCAACGGATTCCGATCCGGTCCAGTACCGGTTCATTCCGGTCCGGTGACCCGGTTCCGATCCGTTGACCGGTCTTATTCTACCCATGCCCCTCACTTTCCTACTCTTCTTCTTCTTCATCATAGCATCCCTGCCTTCTTCTTTTTCTTTATTTATTCACGTTATTTTTCAAATTTGATTTCCGTCCACTCCTCCTCACCTCACCCCATCTCAACTTGAATCTTTTACGCCCAACCCATCTCTAATTATATTATATTTTATTTCACCATTTTCATAATTTTCGTCTCTACTCTGCGATTTTGTTGGTGCTCGATTAAATTGATGATTGATTTAATAAAACAAAATATAATGATGAATTTGTTGGTAAATATTGAATTTTATGGTGGATTTTTATACTTTTTGTGGGAAAGAAAGTGATAGCATGATATTGATGGTGGGGTTTTAATAGATGGTAAAATTTGTGATTGGTGTGATGAGAAGCTTCCAAGAAGGCTGTAACTTAAGGATTTTTAAGTAGTGACAATTTTGAAACTTGTAATTTCACCTCTGCGAATATATTTATTTAGCTGAAGATATTAGTTTTTTTTTTCATTTTTGTTTTGTTTTAGATCTGTTGGATTATTATTTTTTTGTTTTATGATGGTGAACGGTTTGTTTCAAAGAATTCTTGTTGAGTTATTTCATGTTGTCTTGTTGCACTAGAAATAGAGAAGGTTTTTGTGGAGAAATATATATCGAAATCTTGTTACTCTTTTGATTTAAAATCAGCAACGATTTAAAATTAATATGATGGCAATGTTAGTGGTTCCATTGTAGTGTTCATAAAAGAAGAAACAATTGAATGACATGGATAATTTTATTTAAAATCTGACATAACATATGATGTGGAAGTAAGATGGCATTTATGTGATGCAAGTGATATACACTTTTCATTGTGAGAGTGATACTATACATCGCAGATAGTAAATAAATTAACTTTTTAATAATATAGATATATAATAGATTGTTGTTATAGTTTAAGCATGTAACTAATTATTCGATATGAATTCAGGTGTGAATTTGTACCTTTTCCCTTAAAACACGTTGCTCAACATGAAGGACATCAACTTAACAACAACAACATATCAGATATATTTTATTGTTCTCAAATATATAATAAAAAGATTAATTAGAAAGTAATTGATACAAATTATTACAATAGTTGTACGGACAACAATGCTGAGTTATCGTTTAGTGAGAAAAAATGATTTTTCATTGGGAAAATTAGATTTTGGTGAAACTTTAATGTGTGTTTGATTATAATTTTTGAAAATATATTTTACTTTTTAAAAAGAATAAAAATAACTTGGATCATGATTTATACTCATAATTTAAAATAATAAAAAATATGCATGAATTTGACATAAATTTTTCACTTTTTAATGAACTAGATAAACATTATTCACATCATAATACGGAATTATGATTTATACTCGTAATTTAAAACGATAAAAAAAAATATCATGGATTTGACACAAAATTTTCATTTTTCAAAGAACTAGATAAATCATTATTCAAACATCATTACACAATATTTTAATTAACACTATTTTTAATACAATTAAAGCCACTATAATTTTCAAATCATAATTAATTATGTGATCTATCGGTGCCAAAAATAAATGATAATAATAGTCCTATAGTATTAATTTTTGTGACATATTTCGTTTTTAAAAAGTCAAATAATTTAAATTTGATCGAGAATTTACATATGAAATCTTCAATTTTCTTAAAACAAAATCTATTTATTTATAATCTACGTAAAAAATATTACAAGTTATAATAATTAAATATTTAAAAGATATATGAAAATTTTATAACCAAATATAATTTATTTGAATTTTCATAATTTGAAATGTATCACATAAACAAATTAATATTATTATTAGTAGTATTTAGGACTTTGAAGAAGCAGTCATGTGATGGTTCAATATGTGTGCTTCTTGTGGTATTCATAAATCATAATCCTACCCACCCAATACACTCTTCTTTGTCAATCAAATCTTGTTATGCTTTGTTTTCCTAATAAAAGTTGTGGGTGGTGAGGCAATATTTGAAAGATGAATATTCTCATATAAAATTCGAAGTTGTTGGAGTGCATTATTATAAAAATAAGGAAAAATTACTTAAATACACAACTATAATTTTTATATTCTCTAATTTTCCCTACTTTTTTTAAATATTACATAATTCCTTTTTTTTTTTATTTTAGTGTAATTTTTTAGATACATTACACTCTCTCTCCTATAATACACATTTACCAATTTTAATGCCTATTTTTTCTCTAGTAAAACAGTCAACCTTTTAAATTAGTTTTTGAATTTTAAATTTTATCCATTTAAACACTCAACCTTTTAATCAGCTTTTTGATTTTGAATTATTAAATTTAATTAATTTTAAATAAAAGACCAATTTTTGAAATTTTGAATTTCAAAATTCAAAAAATCAGGAAGCAGGACCGTTTTGTTCTTACTTCCATATCTTTTGCTTACACACCAAAAACATAAGAACCAGTGCCTCTTGCCTTAGAAGAAGTTAAGGTGATAAAAACAAGTAGACAATCTTCATCTCATCCCAATACGTTATCCCAGTTATCACTTCCCCTTCCTCTTCCTCTAGCATCAACTTTGCCTAAGGCCAAACAGGACTCAAAGAGTTAAAGTTTGTTAGGCCTACATTGTCTCGGGTTAGTATTTTGGTACTTAAAACTGTTGTTGAAATTAGTAAAAATTTTAAGAAATCTAGTGTGCTTGCCGATACATTTGAATAAGTGTGTATAGTGTTTTAGATGGTGAATTGATACATGAATTTGTTGTGTATCATAATATTTTATATGTATCATGAAATTTTGAAAATTGTTATAATGCATCATTCAATAAGTTTAGTAAATGCGTCATCAACTGTGCTTGATGATACATATAGAATCGATGTAATGCAGTGTTTAGTCAATTCACTGATACATGTAGTAGATATGTATCACATGTTTTGCATATAGTATGAATTTCTGAAAACTGATATCATGTATCAGCAAGGTATTAGTTGTTTAGTTGATGTACTGATACATGTTTTGAAAATTGTTATAATGTATCATTCACTAAGTTTAATAAATGCGTCATCAACTGTACTTGATGATACATATAGAATCAGTGTGTATATTGTTTAGTCGATGTTTCTGATACATGTATTAGATACGAAATTGAATCTCCAACAACGATTCCGTCGATTTTGTAACTTTCATTCTGCAATTCGTTCACCCAAATTCCGGAATGTCTCATCAAAATCGAAGTATTCATCTTGAAAAATCCACTGTAACAACAATAAAATTACTGTAGTTCGAAATTTAACAGATTGTTCAAAAAAATTGTTTTCAAAATAGATGATATAATCTTTGTTTTTCAAAATTTGAAATTAATATTCAATTAAGTGCTGATTTTATGTTGATTAATGATATGTTACCGTAAATTTAGCTGTTTTATTAACAACATTAACTGTACCGTTTTTTCCCCTTTTTTTTCTCAATTTAAAATTACCATGTATCATTTACCATGTATCACTAGAGTCTAAAGTATCACGGCTCAACAAATTTAAGGGATTTTTTGTAAATACTAAATTTGTCGGGACAGAATGAAATTATTGAATTACACTATGGGATTCCTTAAATTTTTACAAAAAATAATGCATACATTTATTTTCCAATAATTAGATAAATTTATCGTTGCATTCTTATTAAGTTTTAGCAACATAAAACTCAGTTCTCTGAATTTAACTACAAAACATACTTTATCACTTTATTATCTATATGAGCAATTATTCACCATCTAATCTTATTTGAAGTGAATAAATATCATGAAATGTCTATAAATATCATGAAATGTCTATTTTTAATTCACAAAATAGGAGTAAGACAGTATATGCCTATTTCCACATCTTCTTCTTGAGTACAAACCTCTAAATAAAGCAAAATTCTATTTTCTTTCCTCTATATGAGTAAAGCAATTAGTTTGGCAAGTATTATGTGCAATTACTTTATGTATTAATTTGCGTCGAAACTAATTTAGAATTTTATTTAATGTCACAAAAAGCAAAATCTGAGCATGATTTAGTCATTAATAGAATACTATTCTAAAATGAAATAAAATTCTATTTTTCTTTTCCCTATATCTATAAACACAATAGTTTGTTTTCCCTATATCTATAAACACAATAGTTTGGTGGTGTCTTAGTGTAATTATTTTATTTACAAATTTGCCTTGAGACTAATTTAGAAATATTTTTAATATAAAAAAAAAAAACTAAAATTAGAGTTTGATTTGATTTTTAATATAATTGAAATCACTATAAAATTTCTACTATACATAGTTTTTTCCAAAATTGGAAAAAATTATAATGTGCTTTTATAAGCATTTCAATGATAATAATCATACACATCTTTATTTAATATTAAAAAAATATTTAAAGTTTATTCATCATTAAATTCATTTGTATTATATTACTTAAATATTTTTAAAATTAATATTTCAAAATTTTGACCAATATTTAAATGGCTATTTATAGTCATGAGTTTATTACACATTTGTATCACTTTGGCCATTATTGGCCAAGTGATGTATACCTTTGGCCTATTATTGGCCAAGTGATGAGTTGCACAAGTGATGCAACTCATTCACTGTTTGGGGCCCACGAGGCATATTTTACAACACTCCCCTTTGTATGTCTATGTAAGTATATAGACATACATAATACGCATTACTTGCTGCCTCATTAAAAACCTTTCTAGAAAAATCAAGTGGGACAAAACCTAGATTAAGGAAAAAAGAGTACATTTACTCCCCCTGATAAAAATCACGATTCAGATGGTTAAGTTTTCGCATTCCAATTTTATGAACCATTTTCTCAAAAGTTGAGGCTGGTAAAGATTTGGTAAATAAATCTGCTGGATTATCACTTGAACGAATTTGTCGCACATCAATATCACCATTTTTCTGGAGATCATGTGTGAAGAACAATTTTGGTGAAATGTGTTTCGTTCTATCTCCTTTTATAAAGCCTCCTCTTAATTGAGCTATGCATGCAGCAATGTCTTCAAAGAGCATTGTGGGTATCTTGACGTCACACTTCAAACCACATCTTTCTTTGATAAAATGTATTACTGATCTTAACCATACACATTCTCTACTTGCTTCATGAATGACTATTATCTCAGCATGATTTGAAGAAGTAGTGATAATAGACTGCTTCGTAGATCACCATGATATAGCAGTACCTCCGTATGTAAACAGATAGCCTGTTTGTGATCGAGCTTTATGTGGGTCAGATAAATAACCTGCATCTGCATGACCAACAAGATCTGCACTATCTTTGTTAGAATAAAACGGACCCATATCACTAGATCCCCTTAGATATCGCAATATATGTTTAATTCCATTCCAATGTCTTCGTGTAGGGGGAAGAAATATATGTTGCTAATAAATTAACAGAAAATGCTATGTTGGGTCTCGTAGCATTAGCAAGATACATAAGTGTCCCAATTGCACTGAGATAAGATACTTTTGGACTAAGAGGCTCCTCATTCTCTTCTTGAGGTCGGAATGGATCCTTACTCACTTCAAGTGATCAGACAACCATTGGAGTACTTAATGGATGTGCTTTGTCCATGTAAAATCGTTTCAAGATTTTCTCTGTATAGGCAGATTGATGGATGAAGACCTCGTCTACTAAATATTCTATTTGTAGTCCAAGACAAATTTTTGTCTTTTCAAGGTCTTTCATCTCAAATTCTTTCTTTAGATATTCAATTGTCTTTTGAACCTCTTCAGGAGTTCCAATGAGATTAATGTCATCAACATAAACAACAAGAATAACAAACCCCAATGTTGTTTTCTTAATAAATATACAAGGACAAATGGCATCGTTTATATAACCTTGTTTTATCAAGTACTAACTGAGGCGATTATACCACATGCGCCCTGATTGTTTTAAGCCATATAATGACTTTTGTAATCTGATTGAATACATTTCCTGAGATTTTGAACTATATGCTTCAGGCATTTTAAGTCCTTCCGGAACTTTCATATAAATTTCATTATCAAGTGAACCGTAAAGGTAAGTTTTAACCACATCCATTAAATGAATTTCAAGATTTTCATGTACAGCTAAGCCGATGAGATATCGAAAAGTTATTGCATCCATAACAGGTGAATGTGTTTCTTCATAGTCGACACCGGGTCGTTGAGAGAATCCTTGTGCAACAAGGCGTGCCTTGTATCTTACAATCTCATTTCTTTTTCGTACAAAGACCCATTTATAGCCAATTGATTTAACATCACTAGGCGTTTGGACTACTGGTCCAAAAAACTCACGCTTAGCAAGTGAATTTAATTTTGATTGAATTGCTTCTTGCCATTTTAGCCAATCACATCTTTGTCGACATTCTTCGACAGATAGAGGTTCAAGATCCTCATTTCCATTCATAATGTTAAGTGCAACATCATATGAGAAAACATTATCCACTATGATTTTTGATCGATCTAAACTTATCTCATCACCTGTAGAACTTATTGAGAGTTCTTCATTTACTTGAGTCTCGGGTTCACTGATCTCTTCAGGAATATCAGGATTAATTAGATCTTGAATTTCTTCATGAGATTCTTTTGTAGTGTCATTTTTTGTACTTCTTTTTCTGGGATTGTTATCTTTTGAACCCAATGGTCTACCACGCTTCAGGCGTATTTGTGATTCAGAAGCTACGACACTTGTAGATGGTCCTTTTGGGACGTCGATTCGGATAGACACATTAACTGCAGGAATATGCGACTTTGTTATCCTTTTTGAATCAGTAAATGCGTCTGGCATTTGATTTGCTATGTTTTGCAAATGGATTATCTTCTTGACCTCTTGTTTACACACAGGGGAGCGTGGATCAAAATGAGATAATGATGAAACTTTCCGTCCAATTTCACTTTTAAGTTTCTTTTTCTCTCCCCCTAATTGCGGAAAATTTGTTTCATCAAATCGACAATCTGCAAATCTTGCAGTGAATAAATCTCTCGTCAATGGCTCAAGGTAGCGAATTATGGAGGGTGAATCAAACCCAACATATATGCCTAACATTCTTTGAGGGCCCATCTTGGTGCACTGAGGTGGTGCTACAGACACATATACAACACATCCAAAAATTTAAATGAGAAATATTTGGTTCATGGCCAAATGCTAATTGTGATGGGGAGTATTTATTATAATGAGTCGGTCTGAGACGAACAAGTGATGTTGCATGTAAGATAGCATGACCCCAAACAGTAGTGGGTAACTCACTTTTCATAAGTAGAGATTTTGCTATCAATTGTAAGCGCTTACTAAATGACTCAACAAGGCCATTTTGAGAGATTCAATGTTAACCTTCATTGGTGATGGCCTAGTAATCAATTTTCCTTGGCAACAAGCAGCACACGAAAACTCATCATTTGTAAGAATCTCCAGGTTCTTTAATGGATGTCCATTTGAGTTTTCTATGATTCGTCTCATCATTATTGATCCAGGATGACCTATTCGGTCATGCCAAAGCACAAAGGTCTTTAAGTCAGTAAACTTCTGGTTTACGATGAGTGTGCTTCAATCGTACTTATTTTTGCATAATATAGGCTAGAAGAATAAAGTTGATAATTTCTCCAACACATATTTCTGGTCTGAGACAATTTTTGTAATACCAAGGTATTCAACATTCATTTCATTTATTGTCTCAACATCATATCCATTTCGGCGAATATCTTTAAAAATTAACAGGTTTCTTGAGGATTTAGAAGAGAACAATGCATCTTCTATGACAAGTTTTGTCCCATTAGGCAGAAATATAGTAGCTCTTCCGGAGCCTTCTATTAAGTTTGAATTACCAGAAATTTTAGTAACATTTGCTTTTCTTCTAAGCAAGTAGAAGTATTTCTCATCTTTGAATATGGTGTGCGTTGTTCCACTATCAGTTACACAAATATATTCATGATTGATCATTGAGATATCCATATACTCTTCAAAATAAAAGATATAAAAGAAATAAACATTATAATATTATTACTAAACAAAAATATTACACAACCTTTTAGTTATTTACAAGTCTAGGAAAACATACTCATATTAGTTCATACAAATGACGAAAATGAAATATATTTACATTATCACAGATCCATCGCCTATTAGGTGATCTATCTTTCCTTTGGGATTCTCAAAGAAATCCGCTACATCTAGATGCATGGGTTCAACAGTATCTTCCGAGATAAAATTGGCTTTAACGTTATTTTTCACATCCTTCAGGGAAGCTTGATATAGCTCAACCAGGTGCCTTGGTGTACGAGAGGTACGTGACCAATGTCCTTTTCCTCCACATCGATAACATTTGTTCTCTGAACTTTTCTTCTGCACTACATCATGTTTTTCATTCTTCTTTTTACACTGCTGATGTTGAAGGTTATTATTTAGTGCAAGACGATCAGCATGGTTGAAATTTCTTCCTCGACCACGACTGGGGCCATGACTGGGCCACGACCTTTTTCACGCCTAGATTGGTGAAAATTTGTCGTATTTACTTCAGGAAATGGCATAGAACCAGTAGGTCGACTTTCATGGTTTTTCATCAGTAAGTCATGATGTTGTTCAGCAACAAGGAGATGTGAAATTAATTCAGAATATTTTTTAAATCCCATTTCTCGATATTGCTGCTGCAGAAGCATACTTGAGGCAGGGAAAGTGGAAAATGTTTTCTCCAGCATATCATGGTCAGTGATATTTTCTCCACATAATTTTAATTGTGAGATAATTTTAAACATAGAAGAGTTATACTCACTGATAGATTTAAAATCTTGAAGTCTTAAGTGGATTCAGTCATAACGTGCCTGTGGAAGGACGACCAACTTCAGGTGGTCATATCTATCTTTTAAATTGTTCCACAACTCCAGAGGATCCTTAACAGTGAGATATTCCATTTTCAAACCTTCATCAAGGTGATGACGGAGAAATATCATCGCCTTAGCACGGTTTTGATTCGATGCTAGATTATTTTCTTGGATGGTGTCTGCTAGACCCATCGCATCAAGATAAATTTCTGCATCGAGTATCCATTACAGACAGCTTTTTCCCGACATGTCTAGAGCAAGAAATTCAAGTTAAGAGAGATAAGACATTATTAAGAAAAGGAAATTTATATCTCCGAGACTTTTAAAGTCTTTATTTGAACTGACAGAGACTCGTGCTGATAACGTGTTATAAAAGAACGTACTAAAATTAATATACTAAAAAAAGGAAAATTGAGAAAGTAATATATTTCATAAAATGTATATCTGTATCAATATGTTCAATGACTATTTATAGCCATGAATTTATTACACATATGTATCACTTTGGCCATTATTGGCTAAGTAATGTATACCTTTGGCCTATTATTGGCCAAGTGATGAGTTGCACAAGTGATGCCACTCATTCACTGTTTTGGGCTCACGTGACATATTTTACAACATAGAAGTCCTTTTTATTCTTGCTGTGTATTTTTTTTAACATAACATTTTATATAATGACGCATAAAGCACAAATATGTTCACTAATTAATCATAATAACTGATATTATTGTAGATTGTACCGAGAGTGGTGGTTGTTATTGGTAAATGGGACCATGGGGTGGGATGGATGGCACGTAGTTTATAAAAGGTAGGGAACAATGCGGATAATTGATAATAGCGAACAGTAACGATAATAGGTGATAATAATTAATGGTAATCCAATAAAAATCAATTAAAAGAAAGAAAATAATAAATTATCTATTTTATTTATTTAACTTTGCGAATTTAAATCCATTAAGTGATTTAAACATAGAAATGTACGCTTAATAATTAAGATTATGAAAACCAACGAACTTCTGAAGCATTATAAAGCTCGACTTAAATATCTACTAAAAGGAAAAGCAACTTTAGATTATACTAACTCCGTACTATCGTATTCTCATCTCATCAGCTAGCTTTTAAGATTGAATTAAGCTCAGATATCATATCTTTACGTACTCTGGTCCTTAAACTCATTGATCAAACTCTCCAGGAAACAGTAAGATGATCCACCTTCTAACAAGGTCTTCCTGCTTTTCTCTTTCAGTTCTCCCATTTTCTTTCTGATACCATTCTCCTCCTCTTTACTATCAAACATCAGTCTCCTTATGGCACACTCTATCTCCTCTGCTGTGACCAAAACCGGACTCTCACTCCGATACTCCATCTTTATATCTACGGCTATCTCTAAATCAACCACCATTTCGAAAGCATTTACTTGCTGCTCTGCATACATAGGCCATGTTGCTACCGGAACTCCAAACCACAAGCTTTCTAGTATCGAATTCCAACCACAGTGCGTTATGAATCCTCCAATTGACCTGTGAGATAGCACCGCCACTTGAGGTGCCCATCCAATCACCTTCCCTCTATTCATACTTCTTGTCAAGAAACCATTTGGCAACACTTGCTCCGGATGTGCAACATCGTCCGAAGCACCTATTTCACCCTTGCCCTGCGGCTGCCGTAATGACCACAAGAAACGGCAGCCGCTGTGGTCAAGAGCTACTGCAATTTCCTTCAGCTGTTCCTCGTCAAACGAACCGTAGCTCCCGAAACAGAGGAACAATACAGAAGAATCTTGTTGCTCATCTAACCAGCTGTTAATACTCTCATCCGGCTCTTGATTCAAGTTGATTATAGGCCCAATCGGGTATAAAACAGGAACCCCATCATCATTATCAAGGGTATTCATCGAATGAAGCTCGAACTCAACAAAAGTGTTAATTATAATCCCTTTCACTTTTCGTAACATTCGAGCAGTAGACACAGGTAAATGCAATCTGCCAATCTTATCCAACATGGCATCGGGCAAAACCTTAGCTGGAAGAGGATGGATATAAGTGGAAACAGGAAGTAACGTATCCGAGTTTTTAAAATCGGAGATGTCTTGATTGTGTTCATCTTTAAGTATCTGTGCATAAAACATAAGTCCAAGAAAAGCAGCACTAGAAGTAAAAAACACATAGCTTGTTAAACCAAGCTCTGTTGCTACTTGAATCATTTTGTCACTAAACATGTCAACAACCACACCAACAAGACTAGTTGTCATGAAGTTTTGTATTATTGCATTTCTTACCAGCTCCTTCGAATTATTGAAGGTCTCCACAAGAAGAGTTTCTCGATTTGAAAGATGATTAGTTTGAGTTTTTGGAGAAGAAAGGTGCAAGAACTGCAGGCGTTGATTCGACTGATTTGTATAGGTATGAACTCGGGTTTCAATTGGAAGATCAATGACGAAGAAAACAATTGAAAGCCAATTGCCTCTGCTGATGAGTAATTTGCCAATTTCAATAGCAGCAACGAGGTGACCCATTCCTGGCCCTGGAATGAAAACTAGCTGCTTAGTGTTCTCCATGTTTCTTACAGATCGATCTAGCACAATAACGATTTTTTTCAATAAAAATTTGTATAGTAATAAAAATATGTTTTTATAAAAAAAAATAACTCCAAACTTTATATTAATAATATACCTAAACATAACTCCATAAAAGTGTTGTCATTCAATTACGACCTCCATTTGGTGTCGTGGATTCATTGGCAGCCAAGTTTAATCAACGAAAGCAGATAACCACAAAATGGCTAGCATCTTTATTGGTCAATAATATATTTAAATTATTATTTTAATTTTTAATTTGCCGGTTCAAATCACAAAATTAAAAGGTATTTCAACATATTTAATATAACTTTAGTAATAAACTTTTTTTGTAATTTTCTTTACTTTAGTATGAAATCAAATTGAATTGTTATTTTTAAACGAGGAATATCTAATATAATTTTACTTTTAAATATATTATATATGTTATAAATAAATATATATTATAGGATTGATTAGATTCTTTTTAAAAATAATTATATATTTTAAATATATATTTTAATTATTATTATTTATAGCAATATATGATAATATTATGTATTTAATTATATAATGTGTTCTAATTCAAGAAACATGAAACACATGGTGAAATTTCACCATGTGTTTGGCCATAGGATTTGGGAAATATATTTCACCTTTTTAGAAAAATATGATTTATACGCACAAGTTTTAAAAACTAACAAAACTAACTAAAAGTTTGTATTACAAGTCAATTGAATGTTCGTTACAACAATAACAAATAATGTCCATGACACTAAAGCAATGTGGTAATTTGGAGTGAGTGCAACAAGAATTATTACATACATCGTGAAGTAGACAAAGTACATGACTTTGTTACCTAAAGCCAATTTTTAATAATTTTCATCAACAATCATATCATTATTTGATATTCACTAAATATTTTATCACTATTTTGATGTTCACGTAAAAATGATGTAATATAACGCAAGCAACAACTAGAGAGGGTGTTTTTGTAAAAGATAAAAGATTGGGGTAAAATTTTAATTTTTAAAATATCTCAAATAATGAGATTTGACCCAAATACTAGAAAAAACTAGTATTTGGAAATTTGGGATATTTGCCAAAAATATTTGCCAAATAATGACAAATTGTATGGACAAACATTATTTGCCAAATTTTTCCCAAATATTATTTGGAAAATTTATGGCCAAACAAAGAACATCTTATTATTCGCAAAATTGAGTAAAATTTGTATCAATATTGAATTAAACAAATAAATTAATAGTAACAAATCAATCAATAAACTGTAATACAAACTTTTATAAAAAGTGTATAAAATAAATATTAAAGTTGAATTAAAAGAGAGAATTAATCACGAATAAAAAACGTGACAAATGAAGACCAAGCGTTGATCTATAGATTGAATTAAACTTGAATCAATAATAAATTAAACAAGTAATCTAATAGTAACAAATCAACCAATAAACTGCAAAATGTATTAAATTTGCATTAAAAGTATATTACACAAATACTAAAATTCAATCAGAAAAGAGAATTAAGCATGAATGAAAAAAATGTAACTAATGAAAGACGAGACAATGAATTATAGAGTGAATTAAACTTATATTAATAACAAATTAAATAATTAATCTAATAGTGACAAATAACAAACTACAAAATGAATTAGATTTGCATTAAAAGTGTATTACACAATATTAAAGTTGAATTAGAAGATAAAATTAAGAATAAATGAAAACATAACTAACGAAAAACATAACAATAATCTATAGACATAATTAAACTTGTTTTACTCTTGAATATAATTTATTGTTTATGATTTTAATACAACTTTAATACATTGTGATATGATTTCATAAAATTAACCTTTTTGACTATCAATCTAATATTTCTCCTAAAATCACTTATAAACTTAATCAAAACCTCTTAAAATTAAGATATAATCTCCAAACGATATTTTCAATTATTTGTGAGAACAATCTATCAAAACTATTCACAAATTCGTAAAATTCAAATAATAAATTTAATATTTGAAGCTTTATAATAATCATCATTGGTGAATTTTTGCTGTTTTAATTTTATATATTTAAAATTTCTGCTTGGAAATATAATTTTGTGTAAATTTTCAATCTTTAATTTCTGTTATTTTCCTTGTCTTGTTTTTAAACAAAAATAAAAAAATATGGACAAAAACTAATTTGAAAATAGTTATATGAATGAAATTTTAAAGAAGAAGAACAAAAAGAAAAAAGATAAAGAGACAGAGAAAGAGACGAAAAAAAAGAATAAACAGAAAAAGAGAAGTAAACTAAAAAATGCATGCAAAAAAAGAAGCAAGTATATGTACAATTTATTTAATTTAAAAAATTATTATATTTAGTTAGAAAATTAATATTGATAGATGATAAATATTTTTTTAATGTAACATAATTATGTGATTTTTCCAATATTATATGTATATCCGTGGCCCATGGCCCATTACTGTAGAATGATCACTTCTCTAAGGAAGTGTTTTCTTATAAAAGGAACAATACCCCACTTTAATGTAAACACCATCAAAATATAGTAAAGAAAATATTACTCTCTATTATTACTTTTACTAGTTTCAAACACGTGCGTTGCACGTGTATTCCATGTTATTTTTTATATTCATTATAACAATTAGAATTCTACATGTACATGCATGTAACGAATAACAAAATGCGACACTTACTAATAAAATTATAAAATTGTGACAAAAAATCAAATGAGAAATCTTATTTTAATGTATAAATTTATCAAAAAACTCTAAATTTAGAACTTTAGATAGTAATTAGCCAATTTGCATTATATATAGTCACAAAAGATTAACTTTAGCCTAAATAAAAATACAATTAAAATAATCATAAATTTATGAAAAATCAAATTAAAGAAGTTTAATCACCATAACATCAAATGAGAAATCTTATTTTAATGTCTAAAATTTATCAACAAATCGTAAATTTAGAACTTTTGATAGTAATTAGCCAATTTACATTATATATAGTCACAAAAGATTAACTTTAGCCTAAATAAAAATACAATTAAAACAATCAGAAATTTATGGAAAATCAAATTAAAGAAGTTTAATAGAGAGAAAACACATATACAAAATAAACAAAGAAAAAAACATGCGACAACATACATATTCTTTTGAAGGCTCTAGTCATAACAATATGTATATGAAAAAAGAAATACAAAATCTATATATATTTTTTGAAATTTTTGTAGACACTTCTCCCATAAACAATTATAATTCAAGAGACTTCTTCATTTAGTTAAAGTATGAATCATATAAAACAATATTGATATAAGCGGCACTATTTAAACTATAGAATGAAAAAAATAACCTTAGTTAGGATACCCATGAAACAAATAAAGATGTATATGGAATAATAATAGGATAATTAGATGGTGTAAGTTATGAAGAGATATATTATTCCTTATCACAATGAAAAGAAAAAATACAATAACTGCAGCTATTATTCAAAATAATAGTAGTAACTAAAGTTGCATCAAGTAATTTGTCAAAACTATTATCTATGAAACATTGCAAATCTTTAGTGAGCATTGATTATGGATTTTATATATTGATTTAACTCAATGGTCTCATAATAAAATAATTTATGTTTTAGTATAAAGAAAAATATTCAAAAAATTGAAACTATTTTAGTCGTTAAAAGGGTAGAAATGCCTAAAATTTATTTATGAATATTGTCTTTCAATTTTTTGACTTTAACCAATTTTTTTAATATTTAGTGTGGCATATAGAATGATTACTATTTATATATAAATATTTATAATATTTTGATTTAACACAGGATAAAATGATAATCCAATTTTATACTATGTTGTTTAAATTTTTTTTACCCTTCAACCAAAAAAAAATACCACACACAGAATATAACACCAAAAGATTGAAGAAGACACCATATCGTAAAGAAAATTTATGCATTAGGATTTTATCATATATAGCCAAAAAGAACATACACAATGAAATTATTTCATACAATGACAGGAAATCAAAGAAATATAAAAAATATTATGAACAACATATATCAAAATTGTAGTCCACCTTACTTTTTTTTTCTATTAATAGACCGATATATTATTTAAATATAACAAAAAATCATTTAATATAGAAGAAAGAATAATATAATTAACAAAACTAAAACGGAAAGCAACAAGGAAAAATGTTAGCTAAATTGTGACTTACTCTTTTAATAATACGTTCATCTAAATGTCAAATTAGCACTTCCAAATGTATTAGAACCATATTGTGCCATCATACAGTTTCATGCAATAGAGAAGACCAAGAAAATTTTCAAAAAAAGGGTTGGAATATGAATTCTTGTACTTTTGAATGCTCTTGATTTGTGTTGTTATTTTCTTTCTCCATGTCTTAAATATCTATACATTTTAATAATACGTGGAAGATGAAAATAATTCAAGTTAATTGGAAAGGCTGAAGTAACATATGAAATGAAGTTCAAAAAAGTCATCTTTTCATTTACCATATTCATTGTAATTAATGTAAGTTAAGTAGTGTCTTCAAAATTTAAAGTTGGAAAAACCTTTCAACTTCAGTAATTAAGTGATGCATGAATAAATAGGTGTAATAAAAAGACTTTAGAAAATCTCATCCTTTGTTTTACTTATTGAAAGTCATTGATTGGATAAATTAAAAGTTTCTCCATAATTTAAATATTTAAGAAAATTAAATAGAAGAATATGATACATACATATCATTGTGTAATTAAAATATTTATATTTAATTAAACAATAAATTTTAATTTAATAAAAGGGCAAAATAGTAATTCAACTTTACACTATAGAGCTTCATGCTTATAATAATATATGATTGCTTTATCACTTTCTCCTTCTTTATTTAGTATATTATTAATATTTCGTAACATTTTATTAGCACGAAACTCTAATTTTCTTTGAATTAATATAATATTGCAGATATGACAAACACATGAATCATATATATATTTTTTATTTTTATGTTAATTCTAATTCACTTACTTTTCACTCAATCATCATTTAACTAAAATATGTTTCACCATAGCGAATAGGTTTGTTCTAATAACTTTATTTCTTGACCATAATTAAATTTTGGAATCTATTAACTAATATAAATATAAGGTACTAAACAAAGAATAAAAGAAAAGGTTATTCTCCCTCTTCTTGTTATATTTCCTTTACTGTTTTTGTTTATATATATTGATGAATAGTTTTCACTTTTGATGCTTATTAATTTAGTTTTCTTCTTCTTATTATTATTATAAACAGTGTATAATATAACTTTCTCCGTTTTTAAATATACGTTCTTGCACCAAATTGATCATGACATGTCAATCTAATGTTTCTTTTTAAGATCAACAAGTAAGTTTTATAAAATTATAGATCTACTAATACACTCATCATAATATATATTGGTTGGGTTATTAAATAAAATTGAAAATAAATATTATTATAAAAGAAAAATTAACTAGATACATATGATAAATTAATTTCTCATCAAGTTTAAATGTGATGTATTATTGTTAATGTTAGCTAATGACAGAGAAATTCATATTATTATTCTTATAGGAATATATCTTGTGTATCTATTTTAATTTATTTGTTTTAAAAGATTTTAATTCAATTATCTTGGTTATTTCTAATTCAATTTTCTTCTTTAAGTGTTTTTCTTGTCAAATTTATCAAAGCTTGAGTTTGTGGTATTTGATATTGTCGAAAAAAATTATTTTTCATGGGTTCTTGATGCTGAAATTCACCTTGACGCTAAAGGTCTTGGTGATACTATTAAACAAGAAAATAAAGCATCAAGTCAAGATAAATCAAGGCCATGATTTTTCTCTGACATCATCTTCACGAGGGATTAAAAACTGAATATTTAACTGTGAAAGACCTCCTTGAATTATGGATTAATTTGAAGGATAGGTATCACCACCTAAAACTTACGGTGTTACCAAAAGCTCGATACGACTGAATACACCTTCGATCAAGATTTTAAAATTGTAACTGAGTATAATTCTGTTATTCATAAAGTAAGTTCCATATTAAAATTATGTGGAGATACTATCACTAATGATGACTTACTTGAGAAAACTTTTTCCACTTTTCACGCTTCAAATGTGTCTTTACAACAACAATACCGTGAAAAGGGGTTTAAGAAATAATCTGAACTAATTACATGCCTACTTGTAGCTGAGCAGAATAATAATTTGTTGATGAAAAATCATGAAGCCCGTCCCACTGGGTCTGCTCCATTCTCTGAAGCGAATGTTGTAGCAACA
Organism: Solanum arcanum; assembly: GCA_027789145.1. Classification (NCBI taxonomy): domain Eukaryota; kingdom Viridiplantae; phylum Streptophyta; class Magnoliopsida; order Solanales; family Solanaceae; genus Solanum; species Solanum arcanum. Next base: position 61,549,067 of record CM050939.1, on the reverse strand, counting down.
CATAATCAGTCTGAATCAAGAGAAAACAATTCTCGTGGACGTGATCGTGGTCATGGCCATGGTCTTGGACGAAGACGTGGACGTGGTGGAGGACGAAACAATTATCGTCATTATGGTGAAAATAGACATGAGAATAACAAAGTTTCTCAAAATAATCCTTCTCGACGAAGAATCAAAATTTGTCACAAATGTGACATGAAAGATCATTGGGCACGTGAATGTCGTACGCCTGATCATTTGTGAATCTTTATCGAACCACTCTCGAAAGAAAAGATAATATTGTGGAGGCGAACTTGACATTTCAGAGTTATGGTAATAAAGCAGCACCCTCGAATAAATATGAAGATATTGAGGCAAATCTTGCTTATAATGATGATGATTTTGAAGGCCTTCCAAATATTACTCATTTGGAAGCTGAAGATTTTTATGAGAATATTGATTGAAGAACTAATCATCTATTTAGGGATAAGATTATGAAAAAAAATGTTACTATTATATATATTATGTTGTATTCTTCTTAACTCTTTTTTTTCCTTAATTCATTAAGTCTTATTAATTTATATATTTTAGTATAATTTTCATATAGTTTCTTAGATTAGTTTTTTATATATATATTCTTATAATATCTTTAATTTTTGTGAAGAACATGAAATTTTCAAGTTTTTAGTTGGATCAAAAATCAATAATGATGATATATGTCTTATAGTTAGTGCCACAAAACATACAAGAGATAAGAAGAAGCTAATGTTAATATACACCTCATAGTATAAAACTAGTTAATGGCTCCGGAAAAGCTAGCTTAATACTTTTCGGAGGAACAAATTTGATAATCAATGAAGCATATATTGTAGTAAGTATTAAAGAAACTTATTAAGTTTCAAAGACATTAGTCAAAATAACTATCATATTGAGACTACAAGTGATGAAAAGAATGAATATCTTTATATTACTACAATGATGTCGGGTAAGAAGTTTGTACTTGAAAGTTATCGGCTCTTTCATCCGGCTTATACTATACAAGTATTATCATGGTTGAAACACATGTCATAGAAACAAAATATTTACTAAATCAAATGATTTTATTATTTGACATGACCGGTTCCGGTTCTAATATGATGCGCAAAATAATTGAGAGTTCACATGGACACTCTTTGAAGAATCATAAAATTCTTCAATCTAACGAATTCTCTTGTGTTGCATGTTCTCAAGGCAAATTGATTACTAGATCATCATTAATCTAAGTGAGAATCGAATCTCAAGCATCTCTAGAACGTATACAGGGTGATATATGTGAGCCGATTCACCCATCATGTGGACCATTTAAATATTACATTATTTTAATAGATGCATCTACAAGATGGTCACATGTGTTCTTGTTATCCATGCACAATATGGCATTTGCGAGATTACTTGCTCAAATAACAAAGTTAAGAGCACAATTTTCAGATTATACAATTAAGAAAATTTGTCTTGATAATGCTGGTGAATTTACATCCCAAGCTTTTAATGTTGTTGTATATCAACTGGGATAACAGTTGAGCATCCAGTTGCTCATGTTCATACTCAAAATGGTCTAGCGGAATCATTGATTAAACGTCTTCAATTAATTGCTAGACCAATGTTTATGAGAACAAAACTTCCCATTTCATTATGGGGTCATGCTATTTTACGTGCAACATGTATTGTGCGGATCAGACCGATAAGCTATCATAAAGTCTCTCCATTACAATTGACTTTTGGTCAGGAGCCGAACATTTCTCATCTAAGAATATTTGGATGTGTGATATATATTCCAATTGCTCCACTACACCGTACAAAGATGGGTCCCCAAAGAAGGTTGGAGATATATGTTGGGTATGAATCTCCTTTGATTATAAAATATTTGGAACCTATGACTGGAGATTTATTTACTACAAGATTTGTTGATTGTCATTTCGCTGAATCAGTATACCCAACATTAGGGGGAGAAAATAAGCAGCTGAAAAACAGAATAAATTGGAATGCATTATCATTATCTCATTTAGATCCTCGTACAAAGAAATGTGAACAGGAGGTTCAAAAGATAATCCATTTACAAAATATTGTAAATCAACTGCCAGATGCATTCACTGACCTATCAAGAGTAACTAAATCTCATATTCCAGCTGTTAATGCTCCAATTCGAGTTGACTTCCCGATAGGACAATTAATTAATACAAGTGAAGCGCTTAAAACGTGGTAGACCAATTGGTTCAAAAGATAAAAATTCTTAAAAAGGAAATGAGGTAACAATCAAGATGGTCATAATATGAAAGAACCTTCTCAAGAAGAGCAAGGAGACATAATAATTGATGAAACCTTTGAAGAGGTTCAGACCCCTAAAAAAATGAAGAAATCTCAATAAACTATGTCTCATCAAGAAAAATATGGAACCGAAATGATATAATTGTCGATAATATTTTTGCATATAATTGTCACATCCAGGTTTATCCCCTAGATGTAACCGGTATCGTCGTCCGTTTGAAGGACTAAGACTAGCTTTTTAATTCCATGTCAATACATTCATAGGTTGAAAAATGCGGAAAAATTTAATTCTTTCATTATCACTACTTGGAGGTTTACATAGACCTCTACGTACACATAATATATATTCATATCGAGTATACATATACCCTTCATGTAGGAAGGTTACATAACCTTTTACTTTTATTGCACATACATATATAAGAATATAGAAATAGTCTCAATGATTGTCTCATCTCATACCATCTAAACGGATATCACAATATGGGCATTACCCTTACATCAATTCAACAAGACCATGTATAGGTCATACGAAAGTACAATATTCAAATAACAAGGAAAGAAATGATAGAGACAATAAGCTCATAACAAAATTCAATGCTAGAAGATGGCATTGCCCTCGAAAGTTAAGAACCTACCCCACTTGAAGAAAAAGAAGAATCCAAGACTTCAATAATGTCGCCTCCCAAACTCCTCAACGACCGGAACCTAAAATGTTTAGAAAAAGGGGAAGAAAATGGGGTTAGTACTCCACATGTACTAAGTATGAGATCTTATGCACATACACAAGCAAAACATGCTAAAATAGACTTTTTAGTAAAAACATGCAATTTTACCCCTTTATGGATTTAATGCAAGATCAAGTAAGTCATATCAATCAACCAACATGCTTATTGTCACGCCTCGAGCTACCCCCGAGACGCGTTCACGGAACCCAGGACCACAAGTAATCCCAAACTAACTCTGCTGGCATGATCATGAGCATACTAAAGATAATAAACTGATGTGGAAGCTAAATCATAATTAAATCTGAAAAGATGGGGAATACCCATATTCTATAACTGAGATATTTGAAAACAATGAGTTTAATACAAAGGAAATATTGACTCAATTACTTAGCTGAATCTAACTATGTCTGAATTAAGACTCTAAACTGGACTAGAAATACTAGGACAAGGCCCAGCTAAATCTAGCAAAATATGAAACTAAATGACTAAAGACTGAAATGACTCTCATGAGTGTTTTCCTCGGAGAATAAGGACTCACCACTGAATTTGCTGAATTGGAAATCAGAAATTGATCTATACATGGTCTGGATGCTGAGAACCTAAACCTACATCACGAGAAGATATAGCGCACGTATGCATCAATACTTGAAAGTTACTGAGCATGTAGGATAGAGTAAAGCTGAAATAAAACATAACTGAACAAGCATAAAAGCAAGTATAATAATCTGACATGATAAACTGAATTCTGAGCTAACTAGATGCAATGACCAATTTATAGCATGCTAAAATTGAACACAAAATATACTGATAAATGGTCAATGCGGAGAGTCTGACTGATCTGTGGGAGCTACTAATAATCGATAATAAAACCACATGAGCTAAATGTGGAGTCCGATGTATACGCCCCATCTAGAGGACCCAATATACCTTGCCAAAGGTATAAAGGCATGCTGACGTGATCACTAAACTGATTGCCCACAAAGGGGACTTACAACCTACTTGGCTAGTAGTTCTGGGACTATTGAGTACGCTAAACCCTAGTCCAACTCGGTATTATGCTACTCCCAATGAATTATGTTAATTAACTGATTATGTCTGAGTTTCTGTAAATACCGGATAGCTCGAAACTGAACATGCAAATTGAGAATGCAACAATTAATCTGGTAATTATGCATTTATAACTGAGGCATGTATATATGAAGTGCCTCAAATATCTGACCTAGCATGTGTAATAACAACTAAACAAAGCTAGGGTTGTGAAATTCATGCGATAATCTGAGTAATAACATGATAATCCAATTTGGAACATGTATTTAATAGGTTCATGAAGTTCTATCAAAGTTCTAGAAACCCTAGGCTTAATCATGATAATAGAATCAAGAATCTGACTGAAAATTAGGGACGCAATGGGTGAAAGAAACCCACTAGTGAAATCCGACATACCCGGTGATAAAATCCACAAAAAAATATTTATGTTTCGGGGCTGGAACTGCAGGAAGTTTTTGCTTCTTGAACTAGGGTTCTTGAGTTTTTTCTCATCTCTTGCTTCTAATTTTCTAAGTTTTGATTTAATGATTTGACTTAGATATATTTTAGTTATGTTTTAGGCTTAAACTGACTAAAATATGATGATTTAGTGTCAAAATGATGTAAATTAGGATTTAAACGAAGTGGGAAAGGTCGAAAAGACCCATGGGAAAGTTGCTGTCAGACCAAACAATGGCTAGGACTGACAGTTTGTTGTCTAACCGACGCCCCGTCGTTGGGTTCGTCGACTGGGCCTGTTCGACAAACCTTTACTAAAATGGGAATAACTTTTTACTCGGAGGTCTGATTTTAGCAAAGTTGGTGGCTATAGAAAGGTAATTCAATTATCTATCTGTGAGTAGGTCATGGGATACCTAATTCATTTTTTCTAAGATTTATGACCATTTGAAGTTGATCCAACTACATTTTCCCTTAACTGTCTGCAAATTTTTCCACCTACGGACCGTGCTGGTCATCCGTAGCTCTTGGCAGAGAGTGGGTGAATGGGGGTCTTGATCGACTGTCAAGGACTACGAACCGTCGTCTTACCGCCGGTTCGTCCATCGATCAAGACTAAGCCAATTTTCATGCTGAATTTTTTAGTGTTTCTGATCCCATCGATGGTTGTGCAGGACGGACTGTCATCTGTCTTACGGACCGTCGATGCCACCTTTGTATTGCATCTGCCAATTTTTCTGAAAAAACTAATTTTTGATCTATTTTGGATACGGGGTGTTACACTTACTATCACACAAGTAATACTCATCTCAACATATTTGAAAACCATGATTTACTACAACCCTAACATCAAGGAATAATATCACAAGAATGAATAAGAGTTAAACATATCATAATAAGCAAGACAACAACTCACAAGTCCTTATCAATTCAACAAGTGCAATTACCACTCAAAGCCCCATAACCTTACTCAATCTAGTATCCTCAACAAGAAAGCATGACCAATGTCCAACTTTACATATCATGTCATTTAGACTTGCATTTCATCATATACTATCATTATAATCTAAGGCATATTCATAAAGGAACTAATCAACATATAATATCAACAATGTTCCATGGTCATCATATATACATAATATATTATCAAAACATAAACATATATATGAACGTCCTCCTAAGACTCCCCTCAAGGCTAACTAGTGCAATGTTTAGGTAGTGTCCCATACCCCTACCTAGTGTCACGACCCAAATCGGGCCGCGACTAGCACCCACACTTACCCTCCTATGTGAGCGAACCAACCAATCTAAACCTTAACATTTCAATATAATATCAACAGAAAGTAATGCGGAAGACTTAAACTCATTAATGAAAATCAATTAAATAACTTCTAAAAACTCAACAACATTTATTATCCCCAAAATCTTGAAGTCATCATCACAAGAACATCTATCCTCAAATTACTAAAGCTAAGAGTATCTAGAAAGCTAGAATAAATAAAAAATTAGTCCATGCCGGAACTTCAAGGCATCAAGACATGAAGAAGAAGATCCAGTCCAAGCTAGAAGCATTAGCTCACCCTGATATCCGGAGTAATGAAGACTGGCTAGAGTTGCGGTTTAGTTGAAGACGACGGTACGTTTGCTGCACTCCACAATTTACAAAGAAAACAAATACAAGTAGGGGTCAGTACAAACACAAGTACTGAGTAGGTATCATCGGCCAACTCAAAATAGAAAACAGTATATATCAGATAACATCATAAAATCAACTAATATCCTTAGCATGCAGCATTATAATTACCATAACCCTTGTTTACAACACCAAGCACATCAATGAGGACTCACGCCTCCTCATCATACTCATTTGGGAATTAGGTTCATTAGATTGAGTATATTAACATCTTTCAAGATTCATTATCTTTATTCCTCTCGTGTCGGTACGTGACACTCCGCTTCTCATAGACTATCCTGGTGTCGGAACGTGACACTCCGATCCTCATTCTATCCTGGTGTCGGAACGTGACACCCGATCCATATTCTATCCTGGTACCGGAACGTGGCACCCGATCCATATACTATCCTGAAGTTGAAATGTGACACTCTGATCCTCATACACTATCCTGGTACCGGAACATGGCACCCGATCCATATACTATCCTGGTGTCGGAACGTGACACTCGGATCCTCATATACTATCCTGGTACCGGAACGTGGCACCCGATCCCCTAATCTCACTACTTTCGTTCATCAAGCCTTCTTTTACACTAAGGCATCATCATTAACAAAGTAGATTAGGGTTTCTCAAGATTTAGGATTCAATAGCTTCATCATGCTTATTTTATCACAATTACATAATCACATTCATGCAAGCATACAATTAAGCATATAGAAGGGTTTACAATACTACCCATACATATCATTCGCTATTAAGAGTTTACTACGTATAGTATAAAAACCATAACCTACCTCCACCGAAGATTAGTGATCAAGCAAGCAAATTCCCCAAAGCTTTGTGTTTTCCTCTTCTCGTTCGATCCTCTCTCTCTTTGTTCTTTCTATTTTTTTTATTCAAACTCTCTTTCTTTTACCCTATTAGCATATAATTTAGAATAAAAGATGGCAATAATAACCCACTAATTTACTCAAGGCTACCTCTTTTAACCCCCAAGTAATTAGACTTATTAACATTAACCCACTAACTTTATAATTAAAGCAGGAATAGTCAAAAACGTCCCTTAAAACATTAAAGAAATCCGACTCCGCCTGGGATTACGCAGCCTGTGACGGCCCGTCGCGCCTGCGACGGTCCATCCTGCTGCTCCGTCACAGAGTTCAGAGACTCAATTCCCTTAAAGAGTCTGTGACGGGCCGCCACGCCTGTGACGGTCCGTCCTGCCATTCCGTTACGAAGTTCAGAGAGTCAATTTCAGTACCCATTTTTCAGAATTTCTAAATGTTTTGAGACGAGACCCCCTCGACGGTCCGTCGTGCCCATGACGGTCCGTCGTGGGATCCGTCGTCTCAGCTAGTTTTCCAGAAATAACATCTGTTGCTCAAAACGACTAAACAGGTCGTTACAATAGATACCAATTTACCCATCGTTCATCCTCGAACGATCATAAGAAAAAAAACAAGGGTGAAAAGAAGTACCTGAATCTGTAAACAGGTGTGGGTATCTTTCTTGCATATCTGCCTCTTTCTCCCAAGTGGCTTCTTCAACGGGTTGATTCTTCCATTGAACTTTGATGGATGCAATCTCCCTTGACCTCAGCTTGCGAACTTCTCTATCTAAAATGGCAACAGGCTCCTCCTAATAAAACAAATTTTCATCAAGCAGAACTGAATCCTAACGAATGATGTAGTTTCCATCCCCATGGTATCTTTTCAACATAGACACATGAAATACCGGATGCACTCCGGACAGCCCTGGAGGCAAGGCTAACTCATAAGCCACCTCCCCTACTCGCTTAAGTACTTCAAAGGGACCAATATACCTTGGGCTTAATTTACCCCTTTTACCAAAACCCATCACCCCTTTCATGGGTGAAACCTTCAGCAAGACTTGTTCACCCTCCATGAACTCCAAGTCTCTAACCTTTCGATCTGCATATTCCTTTTGCCTACTTTGCGCCGCTAACAGCTTTTCTTGAATAGATTTCACTTTATCTAACGATTCTGTCAAAAGGTCAGTACCCCAAGGTCTAACCTCAAATGCATCAAACCACCCAATGGGAGACCTACATCTCCTCCCATACAATGCTTCAAATGCGGCCATATCAATACTTGAGTGATAGCTATTGTTGTAGGAGAACTCTGCTATGGGTAAAAAGCTATCCCAATGACCACCAAATTCTATCACACACGCATGAAGCATATCCTCCAACACTTGAATCGTTCTCTCAGACTGACCATCGGTCTGAGGATGGAACGCAGTACTAAGGTCCAACCTAGTACCCAATTTCGCATGCAATGTTCTCCAAAACTTAGAAGTAAACTGCGTACCTCTATCTGATATCATGGAGAGTGGAACCCCATGCAACCGAACAACTTCCGAAATGTAAAGTTTGGCTAACTTCTCTGCATTGTAAGTTACCTTGACCGGAATGAAATGAGCAGACTTAGTTAATCTATCAACAATTACCCAAATGGAGTCATACTTACCCATTGTCTTGCCGATGTTGATGTTGGCGCGGTTGTTGCTCTAGTTCTAACCATCTGCGAAATAGAGTGAAGATAGTCAGATACCAATTTGTATCACCTAGATACCAATTGGACCCAAGTAATAGCACGAAAGAAAGAAAGTAAGAATGGAATTTTCCTAAAGTCTTATAGCCTCTCAAAGAAAAGTAAAGGTGTCCCCCTACCGTTCCTTAAGACTCTACTAGACTCATTCTTGTGTGATGAGACCAACGAACCTAATGCTCTGATACCAAGTTTGTCACGACCCAAATCGGGCCGCGACTGGCACCCACACTTACCCTCCTATATGAGCGAACCAACCAATTTAAACCTTAATATTTCAATATAATATCAACAGAAAGTAATGCGGAAGACTTAAACTCATTAATGAAAATCAATTAAATAACTTCTAAAAACTCAACAACATTTATTATCCCCAAAATCTGGAAGTCATCATCACAAGAACATCTATCCTCAAATTACTAAAGCTAAGAGTATCTAGAAAGCTAGAATAAATAAAAAATTAGTCCATGCCGGAACTTCAAGGCATCAAGACATGAAGAAGAAGATCCAGTCCAAGCTAGAAGCATTAGCTCACCCTGATATCCGAAGTAATGAAGACTGGCTAGAGTTGCGGTTTAGTTGAAGACGACGGTACGTTTGCTGCACTCCACAATTTACAAAGAAAACAAATACAAGTAGGGGTCAGTACAAACACAAGTACTGAGTAGGTATCATCGGCCAACTCAAAATAGAAAGCGATTATATATCGGATAACATCATAAAATCAACTAATATCCTTAGCATGCAAACATTTACAATTACCATAACCCTTGGTTACAACACGAAGCACATCAACGGGACTCACGCCTCCTCATCATACTCATTTGGGAATTAGGTTCATTAGATTGAGTATATTAACATCTTTCAAGATTCATTATCTTTATTCCTCTCGTGTCGGTACGTGACACTCCGCTCCTCATATACTATCCTTGTGTCGGAACGTGACACTCCGATCCTCATTCTATCCTGGTGTCGGAACGTGACACCCGATCGATATTCTATCCTGGTACCGGAACGTGGCACCCGATCCATATACTATCCTGGTGTCGGAACGTGACACTCCGATCCTCATATACTATCATGGTACCGGAACGTGGCACCCGTTCCATATACTATCCTGGTATCGGAACATGACACTCCGATCCTCATGTACTATCCTGGTACCAGAACGTGGCACCCGATCCCCCAATCTCACTACTTTCGTTCATCAAGCCTTCTTTTACACTAAGGCATCATCATTAACAAAGTAGATTAGGGTTTCTCAAGATTTAGGATTCAATAGCTTCATCATGCTTATTTTATCACAATTACATAATCACATTCATGCAAGCATACAATTAAGCATATAGAAGGGTTTACAATACTACCCATACATATCATTCGCTATTAAGAGTTTACTACGTATAGTATAAAACCATAACCTACCTCCACCGAAGATTAGTGATCAAGCAAGCAAATTCCCCAAAGCTTTGTGTTTTCCTCTTCTCGTTCGATCCTCTCTCTCTCTTTGTTCTTTCTATTTTCTTTATTCAAACCCTCTTTCTTTTACCCTAATTAGCATATAATTAAGAATAAAAGATGGCAATAATAACCCACTAATTTACTCAAGGTTACCTCTTTTAACCCACAAGTAATTAGACTTATTAACATTAACCCACTAACTTTATAATTAAAGAAGGAATAGTCAAAAACGTCCCTTAAAACATTAAAGAAATCCGACTCCGCCTGGGATTACGCAGCCTGTGACGGCCCGTCGCGCCTGCGACGGTCCGTCCTGCTGCTCCGTCACAGAGTTCAGAGACTCAATTCCCTTAAAGAGTCTGTGACGGTTCGTCACGCCTGTGACGGTCCGTCCTGCCATTCCGTTACGAAGTTCAGAGAGTCGATTTCAGTACCTATTTTTCAGAATTTCTAAGTGTTTTGAGACGAGACCCCCTCGACGGTCCGTCGTGCCCATGACGGTCCGTCGTGGGATCCGTCGTCTCAGCTAGTTTTCCAGAAATAACATCTGTTGCTCAAAACGACTAAACAGGTCGTTACACCTAGACTAAGCTAGACCCTTTAGGTTATCCAAGTTAGGGTTCAAGTCCTTTAATTCATTTTACCTTTTGGGAACATCTTGCCCTAACCGACATAGACCATATGAGCTAGTGTGAAATCCGGTGTCATAAAATCCTACACCAAAAGAAGGCGGACTACTTTCCAAGGTAGTACCAAAACATGAAACATAGTAACTATGTGGATCCACTAGATAATATTCCTATGGGGGACCCTCTTTATGCGCCATGCATTATAGTCTCCAATCTCAAGAGTAATAATGTAGTGTTCCTACCTTCCCTATGTGGGAAAGAACACTCCTCTATCTAGTTCACTTGGTGCTAAGCTAGACTCCCTTTTTGAAATGTCTTTAAGCCTTTAATTATCAATTACAACTTAATTTAAGTCATAGGGTCTACCCCTTGTATAATCATCATCATCAATAGCTCAATAAGAATTGTATGAGTATAAGTCCTTTTATCACAATTCATATAAGTGAAGTTAACACTTTAGCATTTCATAACATATTAAGGCACATTGATAGTTTTCACCATCCTTATAGCACATACACCTTAATCAACCTCACAACATAGTCAAGATATTTCAATTCAACATCGTACCACCCTATAATCCTAATATAAGGCATACTCCAATGTAATATCATGACTTAACAACAATGAATCACAATTGGAAGTAAAGATAGAGATTCTAAGACTTACCAAGTCTTTCTCATAATCTATTTTCAAAGTCTTACATCAACCCATAACTCAACCCAACTTGGGGAGTAACATCATCACACAATGATAACCAATAAGAAAACAAGGCCAATTGCATCTCTATAACACAATTCATCTTTAGATCACAACTTGAGACAAGGTACATAGCTAATTTCTCATTATAATTCATAACCCTAAATCACATCTTAAGAAATAGCGTGATAAACCTATAACTCATCTTAATGAAATCATAATAACACCATAGGATAGCAATCTAATCAACAACCAACTCAATTGAATGGTCACAATACAATATAGGTTAAGATCACTACCTAGGGTTAGGGATAGAGGATCATACTCTTCAATTTAGACCAAACCATCAACAATTACCATAAACAAGTTTCATTACATGTTAATCTACTCAATATAACCCTAATAATTCATTAACAACTCAATCCATAACTTCAATTTCGTAATTGAATGAAACCCATAAGAAAACTCAACTTTGAAATCTATTTTGAAGGAACCCTTTGAGGAAAGGATCTCAAATGTGAATAGAACCCATACCTTAATGATTCTCAACAATTTGATGGAGAATCCACCCTTTTCCAACCACCAATTCACCTTCCAAGCTAAGCTTCTATGGAGTCTTCCAATTAGAGAGAGAAAAAAGAGAGAAGGAAGAGGGTTTATTTGAGAGTTGTCTTTTGGTTAATGAGGGTTGAGGATATTTATAGTAGGACTTAATCAACTTAATTGATCTCCCTTTAATACCCAACTAACCCCCTAAAACACTTAATTAATTAAATGAAGTTAATTTAAAACGTGCAAAAAATTACAGAATCCTCGACGAGACCTCAATCGACGGACCATTGGTCCATCGATGGTCCGTGCTGCACATCCGTATGTTCGGTCAGAGACTGGTACAAGCGAGGCTTTTCTCCATTTTTTTAGTGTTGTACGACAGTGGCATCGATGCCTCATCGATCCATACACCAACCGTGACCTACATCTCTACACTCCGTCGATGATTCCATAGACTGTGCAGGTGAAGGGACCTTCTACACCAGCCTAACTGTGGGACGACGGTGACATAGATGCCCCGTCGATCCACTCACGGGCCGTCGTCTGTCCCGTCGATGCACACTGCCAGGCAGTGCTGCATCAAACTGTAGGGGTCCTCCTCAAGGGCCCTTGGTTGGTCCTTGGGGAGTCGTACTCGGACGTTTCAACTATGGAACAAATCAACACCCATTAGTTACCTTTCCACCAATTATCGTACATTTCCGACTCCTAAAAGTTAGTCAAAAAGGCTAAGGCACACTAACACCCCTTTGAACCAACTTCCCTGACGTTTTGGTTCTTAAATCTCCTAAATGATCTATATTATTTAAAAATGGACTTAGAAACAGTGCTTAGACTTTATAACACCTATGTTAGGCTTTACAATGAGTCTTAGATTTTCAAGGTGTTACAATAATGTTGCTATAGAAATAATGCAACAAAATGAGGATCTTGAACCAAAATCTGTTGAAGAATGTAGACATAGAAATGATTGACCAAAATGAAAAAAATGCAATTCAAGTTGTTTTAGCTTTGCTTGAAAAACGCAAAGTTTTTGGACCGATAGTCTGAACACTTGAAGGTATAAATCTAGTGATATATAAATGAATTTTTGTGTGATAACAAAATGAGAAAAATAAAGTCGTAAGATATAAAGCACAACTTGTAGCACAAGGATTTTTGCAAAGACCTAGTATTGATTATATAGACATATTCTCTTGTGGTGGATGCAATCATGTTTAGGTATCTTATAAATCTGAAAGTTCATGAAAACTTGACATGCATCTAATGGATGTCGTTACAACCTATTTATATGGTTCACTAGACAATGACGTTTTTATGAAAATTTCTGTTGGATTAAAATGCCTGAAATATATAAAGGTTTCCGAGAAAGTTGTTCAATAAAACTTCAAAAATCATTGTACGGATTGGAGCAATGGTATAATCGCCTTAGAGAATATCTATTAAAAAAAGGGTATAAAAATGACCCAATTTGTTATTGTGTATTTATTAAAAGGTCTTGATTTAAATTTGTTATTATAGTTGTATATGTTCATGACTTGAATATGATTGGAACTCGTAAAGAGCTTTCAAAGGAAGAAGAATGTTTGAAAAAGGAATTTGGAATCAAAGATCTTAGAAAGACAAAATTTTATCTTGGTTCACGAATTAAACATTTTACAAATGGAGTATTTATCCATCAATCAACATATACTAAGAATATTTTAAAGAAATTTTACATGGATAAAGTACATCCATTAAGTATTCCAATGATTATGAGATCACTTGATATTAATAAAGATACATTTTGACCTCATGAGAATGACGAAGAACTTTTTGGTTCTAAAATACCATATCTTAGTGCAATTGGTGCATTGATGTACCTTGCTAGTAATTCTCGATCAGATATATTTTTTTCTGTAAATTTATTAGCTAGATTTAGTTCTTTCCCAACACGAAGACATTGAAATGGTATTAAACATATATTTAGATACCTTCAAAGGACTATTATTTTGGGACTATTTTATTTAAAGAAATTCGATTCATAATTAATTGGCTATGCAGATGCTGGATATTTTTCTGACCCACATAAAGGTCGATCTAAGTTATTTATTTACATGTGGAGGTATAACTATATCATGGCGTTCAACAAAACAAATTATTGTTGCCACTTCTTTAAATCATGCAGCGATAATAGCCATTCATGAAGCAAGTCGAGAATGTGTGTGGTTAAAATCACTAACCCAACTCATCTAAGAAGCATGTGGTCTTTCTTTAAAAAGAGATGCTCCAACAACATTATATGAAGACAATGCTACATGTATAGCTCAACTAAGATAAGGATACATCAAAGGAGATAGAAAAAAACATATTTCACCAAGATTCTTCTTTACTCACGACCTTCAAAAGAAGGGAGAAATAGATGTTCAACAAGTTCATCCCAGTAATAATCTAGCAGTATGTTTACTAAGGCATTGACAACTTCATCCTTTGAGAAATTGAGATAGAAGATTGGAATATGTATCTTCGAGATATCAAATGATATTTTTCATGAGGGGGAGTACATACATGTTGCACTCTTTTTTCCTTAATCAGGTTTTATCCCACTGGGTTTTCCTGATAAGGTTTTTAATGAGGCAGTAAATAATGTGTATTACAAACAAGTTTTATTTATATCTCTTTAATTTATACATGGACATCCAAAGGAGAGTATTATAAATATATAGTATATGTATTTCCAAACCCATGCCCCATTACTGTAAAACAAAATCTATTTCATTGTATCAATTGGTTAAATTCACCACAAAAAAGGGGTTAAATTCACCACGAAATTAAAGAAATAAAAGATAACTTCTTTTTTTTTTTTTGATATTTTATGTTATGAAAGGTGAAATGATATTTGTGGACTGCGCGTAGTAGAAACTGAGTTATAATCTTGAATACTCTTATATTATAAGACTAGATATGGACAGCCGTGTCGGACGGTTCTGTTTTAATTTATGTGACATAATTAAAATTTTAAGAATTTTAAAAAAAGATAATTCTAATTTTTTAATATTTTAAGTTACTACTTATTATGATTTATGATTCATAGTATTTTTTTAAAATGATTTTCAAATAATATATGTTTCAATTTATGTGATACAAATAATATTTAAAGAATCAATTATATTTTTTTGTATTTTTAGATATTTGAAGTTGTTAATTATTGTGATGTATATTATTTTAACGTCATTTTTAAGTTACTTTTTTTAAAGTTTTTTTTTCTTTTATAGAATTTGTAAGTAATTTTTGAATATATAACATATTAAAAGAAAAGTAATATAAAATAAATTTAAATAGAGAAAGTAAGGACATTAAAATTGTGTTAAGCACATACTTGAATATCTTCGAAGGACTACATACATGAATTTATATTATTATAAGGAATTCAAGTCAGAATTGATTGGTTATGCAAATACGAACTATTGATTTGATCCGCATAAAGTACAGTCTC
Organism: Solanum arcanum; assembly: GCA_027789145.1. Classification (NCBI taxonomy): domain Eukaryota; kingdom Viridiplantae; phylum Streptophyta; class Magnoliopsida; order Solanales; family Solanaceae; genus Solanum; species Solanum arcanum. The sequence goes on along the minus strand of CM050939.1, from coordinate 61,533,513 downwards.
AAACACACTATTTATTTACATGTCGAGACACAATAAATATCTTGGCGATCAATGAAGCTGACATTTGTAGTCCTCATGCAGAAATTATAACCCGCCATGAAGGAAGTTGAGAGTGCGTCTGGTTGAGATCAAGGAAATACCATATTCAGTAAATGTGTGATTTTTCTTTGAAAAAGAATATATCAACCACAATATACGAAAATAATCAACTCCCGATGAAAGTATCCACAAGATAATTATTGATATGAACAAATTGAATGAACAATTTACTTGCAAGTTGCAACAATGATGTCATGACGAATAAAATGCTATTCAAGAATGTGTTCGGCTAAACTCAAAGTCTTGTCATATCAATGAAATCTAAAAATGATATGTGAGTTAAAAAGTGCAACAATTTTCGTGAATGCGATTTATTCACAAGGACACTGTCAATATTAATATTTGAGAAGTTGGTATATAAGACTGGATGACATCATTGCAAGAAATTAGAAAATTTTTATCATGTATGCGGTATGACAACTCATACTTGTATCAGACCTCATTTAATTGACAAGTGGACATCTCCGAGACCCATTTGTCAGTTATCTTTAAGTTCTCTCCACCTCTTTTTTTTGGTTTTTACTCCTTGATGTATTTTTTGTTTCTTTTTTAATTAATTTTTTTTTATTTTTAGCTAATATAATAGTTTATATTGTTTCTTTTTTACGTAATGAATTTTTTTTTATGATTATTTATATATATATATATATATATATATATATATGTATATATATATATATATATATTCCTTATATTTTTTTCTATTTAATGTTATTTATTTATATTGAAATAAATAGATGTTTGTATTTAATTTTTAGTTTATTAAATTAAGATATAAGCAATTTTTTTAATTCTAACAATTAATTTTTTGAAAAAGTATAAATAAATTTGTAAAGTTAAAATTATAGTTTTTATTTATAATTTCTAAAAAAACATGTAAGGAAAATACGTAAACAAGATATTTATTGAATTTCTCCTAGCTTGAATTTATATTTTTTAAAAATATCCTATAAATGGAAGGAAAGAATATATATTTATGTAGGTGTTCATGGATGCGTTTTATTTTTTGAATTTCAGGAAAATAGTTAAAACTCATGTAATTGTTTGTCAAGATCATTGTTACTCCTTTTCGTCATATTTTCTCAAGCATTCGATATATTTAAGTGCTTTTGAAAATATGAAATTGTTAATAGAAGAACAAAAGAACAAATTAAGTTTTATACCTTTTTTCAAATTAATAGCCTAATCATTTTTACAAAATTGTTAAGAAATAATAACTAAAATATTAATTTTACTAATTTGCATCTTTAATTTTTTCAACTTCATAAATTTTATTTACACTTCAAAAAAAATTTAATTATTATAATAATATTAAAATTATAATTAATTATATCTTAATTTATAAATTAACAAATAATTTTATATAACTACTTTTAGCAATTTAAATAATCAATATTAAAATGAGAAAATAGTATCACAATGTCAGAAGCAGAATAAAAAAATTATAAAAAATAGAAGTGCAAAATTTTGAACAATGGTGGAAAAAGGAACTAAAGAAAAAAAAAAGGTAAAAAGCAAGAAAGAGGGAAACAAACTTTATAATGGAAGAGAGAGAAATGCTAGTTTGGGCTATTTTTTGAAATGTGACCCAGTTATTCACTTGGTAAAGTATAAGTGTAGCCTCATGCAAGTTTTGTCTGCCACGTTATTTATATGTATCATAAATAATAAAAAAAATTCAAGAAATTAAATGATGTTTTAATCAGGAAGAATATAATACATGTTGCACTCCTTTTTCCTTGACTTAGGTTTTGTCCCACTGAATTTTACTGACAGGGTTTTTAATAATGCAACAAATAGTGTGTATCAAAAGATATGTTTAACTCTTTTTCCTTCACTACAACTTTTTTTTTCCACAGGTTTTTCTTGATAAGGTTTTAACGAGGCACATTATCTATGAACATTCAAAAAAAAAGTGTTATAAATTCATTGAATAATGTATTATTCATTAAGATAATTCATGAACTTTTCCTTATCATGGATGTGTGTTCTCAAGGTAACTATATATATATATATATATATATATATATATATATATATATATATTACATATATTCTTTTTCCATTAAATTAAATTGAAGACTTAATAACAAAATACATAAATACTTGGAATCAAATCTTTTTGGTTTTATGATGTTGTACGCAATCGAAAACACTCATATTGTCAAATGTTCAAAAGTAGATTATTGACGTAGTTCACCACTGCCGAAGCGCAGACTATTTACCTAGTAGATAAATAAAAGAGAAAACACAATGAATGTAGGGAAAAGATTATACAAGATAAAAATGTGTATTAACTTAATTTAAATACAAGATAAAGAAAATAAAAACTGTTTTAAATAAAATATTAAAAAATAAATGAAATTATTTTTTAAAAAAATATTTCTAAATTAATTATTTTTAAAAAATTATTTTTAATTAAAAAATAATATTTAAACACATGGCAGGAGAGTGTGTACAAATACAACTAACTTGGGTAGAAGGTGTCACGTCAACAAAAAAGGTGCACAAAAATATGAAAAAATAAGTTCGGGGGTAATAAGACCTTAGTTAAATTTAGGTGCGTCGCTTAGATTGTTGTCATAATCCAAGGGGTACTTATGTCTTATCCCATTTAGTTTTTAATATAATTAAATATTATTCTAAAATGTAATAAAATTCTATTTTTCTTTCCTCAATATCTATAAACACAATAGTTTGGTACGTGTCTTGTGTAATTTTTTCATGTACAAATTTGTCTTAAATCTAATTTAGAAATATTCTTAATGTAAAATACACTAAAATTTGAGGTTGATTGATTTTTAGTATAATTGAAATCACTATTAAATTTCTACTGAATATAGTTTCTTTCAGAATTGGAAAAAAATATAATGTATTTTTATAAGCACAATGATAATAATTTGGAGGAGTTTAATTAGTAATGGATGGGTAGTAGATTAATTTATAAATTATGCTAATAAGTTAAATTATAACAATTAATTTAGCGCCACCTATTTAAAAAAAATATTTAAATATTTTAAATTTAGTGGTCAATTTTGAACCAAAAAGTGGATGACAAGGGTATTTTGGAGCCAATAGGTGGGTGAGAACGGTATTTTGGAGCCAATAGGTGGATGGAAGGTAATTTTGTATCATTTTCAATACTTTAAGGATATTTTAGGCCCTTTTCCGTATTTGATATTCAAAAAATATTTAAATTTTATTAATCACTAAATTAATTTGTATTGTATTATTTAAATATTTTTAAAATCAATATTTCAACTTTTTTGGCCAATATTTCAATTTTCACTTGTTTCAATATTTATGTTTTTACATTCATAAATTAATATATATAATTTTTCAATATTTCTCTAAAAAAACATTTGTTAATTAATACTCTATGGCCATTTCTTTTTATAGATAATACTTACTTAGATCTATATCAATTAAATTTTTTCCTATTAAGAAAAGTTTGACTCAAACATAAATTGATATCAAATCCACCTTCATTTATTTTTATGCCTAAGTATTCTCTAATACAATTTATTTTAAAATTATTTTTACCCTATAAATAGGAGGTCGTTCTTAGCAAAGAAACACGCAACAACAATAAGAATAATAAATTTGTTTCATCCTCATATCATAGTAAACACATTTCTCCCCCTCTTCCTAATTTAAACCATGGTTAAAAAGAAAGTGAAGTTGGCTTTCATCGAAAATAACACTGAGAGGAGAGTCTCATATAGAAAACGTCAAAAAGAATTCTTAACCAAGGCTCGTGAACTCAACACCCCTTGCGATGTTGAATTGGCTACCTTCATCGATAGCCCTTACCACAAAAAAGCTGAGGTGTTCTCAAAGTTTGAGGATCTTACAACACAAGAAAAGCAACTCACGAAAAGAATCAATGAAATTGAGAATGAAATCGAGAAGGTAAGGAAGGAAAATAAGAAAATGGAGTATACAAACCAGATGTATGGATTGTTGAATGGTGAACAAATTCCCAATCGTATGAACCCAGAAGATCTCAGCGGTCTTACTTATGTGATCAATAAAAGCCTCAAACAGGTAAATGATGCGATCAAAGCAAAAAGTCACGAAGATGGTTCTACATCGACTGCTCCTCAAACTATTGCTGGACTCATGGATTCTAGTGTTACCAGCTCTGAGATGTCATGGGATCCTCTTTTGGCCCCTGTTGATGCTCCAGTACTATCAGAGATTCCTCTTTTGGTTCCATCTATTGTAACTAGTGAGACCAATTTCGAGAAGCCAAGCGCTCCTCTTAATTCGGTTCATGTAACACCCAAGTTCTCAACAAGTTCTTAAGGAAACCCTTGTAACCCAAGGGGACTGGAATAGGCACCACATTGGTGTTCCGAACCAGTATAAAAATTATCTGAGTCTTTTACTTACTACATTTACTCTTACCATATATTGTTATACTAATTTGCAGGTAAGTCGATTGTCCCACATAGAAAGTCGAATAAAGAATGTTTATTACCCCTCCCCCTTAAATTTCAAAGAGGAAGCAAAACTAAGGTTCGTATCCGCTCCACTTCGCAGAGAGGGATTTAATTATTTATCACGTTGATGATATCAAGACATAAAACTCTGTATCCTCTCCGTGGCTTTGTGGGTATAATATTATTTCAAAAAAATTAAATTCAAATAGTAGGTGGTGGTGAACATTAATATGAAAATTAAATAGTCATCCTGCTAGAAGCAATATTGAGTGAGATCAGTCTATCGAAACTAAAATAGAAACATATTATAGCTTTAATTATTCTTAACCTATATTTGATTAATCCGCACGACAAATATTGAAAATGAATTACACGATACTAATAATCTCAATTATGAAAAATGTTTATTTTGATATAATAAATGAAGGTACGAGGTTTGAATGTTTTAGTGAGGATGAAATTATAGTGTAAGTGTTTATATTTGATTTAATTGATTTAAAAAATCAATTTAAATTTATATACATGAACTTTTAAAAGTTCTTATATCCTTGCTATGTATTTTTTCTTAACTTTTTTATACAATGATACAAAGCACAAATATGTTCACTAATTAATTATGATAACTCACAGTACTTGTAACACTTCGAAAGTACAAGACCTGTCACGACCCAAATCGGGGCCGCGACTGGCACCCACATCTACCCTCCTATGTGAGCGAACCAACCAATTTAACCCTTAACATTTCAATATATAACAACAGAAAATAATGCGGAAGACTTAACTCATTAATAAAACAATTCAAAACTATTATTAATATCCCCAAAATCTGGAAGTCATCATCACAAGAACATCTATCTCAAATTACTAAACTAGGAATGTCTAAGAAGCTAAAACAAATACTAGCTAGTCCATGCCGGAAGTTCAAGGCATCAAGACTTGAAGAAGAAGACCAGTCAAGCTAGACGCATTAGCTCACCCGAATTTCCGATGAAGTGAAGACTGCTAGATCTTTGTTGAGTTGAAGTTGACGGAACGTTTGTTGCATTACACAAATAACAAAGAAGAAAAACATAAAAGTAGGGGTCGATTACAACCACACGTCTTGAGTAGATATCATCGGCTAACTCAAAATAGGGAACAAGATATATCAATAATAATGCAAATCAACTACAATACTCAACATGTAGCAATAACAACATGAGTTCATCAATGATTACAACCGACTTCACACATGAGGACTCAAGCCTCAATACCATACTCATTTGGGAATTAAGTTCATTAGATTGAGTATATTCATTATCTTTCAAGATTCATTATCTTTCTTCCTCTTGTGTCGGTACGTGACACTCCGCTCCTCTATTTCTATCCTGGTGTCGGAACGTGGCACTCCGATCCTCATATACTATCCTGATGCCGGAGCGTGGCACCCGATCCATATTCTATCCTGGTGTCGGAACGTGACACTCCGATCCTCATATTCATTCTATCCTGGTACCGGAACGTGGCACCCGATCCTCATATTCATTCTATCCTGGTAGCGGAACGTGGCACCCGATCCATATTCTATCCTGGTGTCGGAACGTGACACTCCGATCCTCATATTCATTCTATCCTGGTACCGGAACGTGGCACCCGATCCATATTCTATCCTGGTGTCGGGCGTGACACTCCGATCCTCATATTCATTCTATCCTGGTAGGAACGTGGCACCCGATCCTCATATTCATTCTATCCTGGTACCGAACGTGGCACCCGATCCATATTCTATCCTGGTGTCGGGCGTGACACTCCGATCCTCATATTCATTCTATCCTGGTACCTAACGTGGCACCCGATCCCCTAATTCATCAAGCCTTCTTTTACACTAAGGCATCATCATTCTCATTATATAATATATCAAGCCTTCTTTCATACTAAGGCATCATCATTCTCATTATATAATATATCAAGCGAATTAGGGTTCTTTCAAGATTTGGGATTCAATAGCTTCATCATGCTTTGTTAATTCATCACAATTTCACATTCATATTCATGCAAGCATACAACTTAAGCACATAGTAGGGTTTACAATAATATCAACACATAATATTCACTATTAAGAGTTCACTACGAATATCGTAACATAAACCATAACCTACCTCCACCGAAGAATTGGAATCAACAAGAATTCTCCCAAGCTTTGCTATCCTCTTTGTTTTCTCTCTTTCTCGTTCGACTTTTCCTCTCTCTTTTCTTTTTCTGTTTGTTTTATTCAAACCTCCTTCTTTTACCCTAATTAATGTATAATTAAGAATAAAAGAGGACAATAAACCCCTCTAATTAACTTAAGGTTACCTAATTTAACCCCTAAGTAATTAGACTTATTAATGTTACCCCTCAATCTTTATAATTAAGGAAAGAATAGTCAAAAACGACCCTTAAAGCGTGTGGAGAAATCCTAAACTGCCTGGGATTGTGCAGCCTGGACGGCCGTCACGCTGCGACGGTCCGTCACACAAAGCCGTCGTGTCTCCCGGACTCAGGTGGTGCGACGGCCGTCACCCCTGTGACGGTCCGTCACGCCCTCCGCTATGACGGTCGAAACTTCATTTTCTTGCATCAATTTCTCAAAAGTTGAAGTGTTTTGCAGCGGGACTCACGACGGTTCGTCGTGGATGTGACGGCACGCCCCGCAGTCCGCTACAACTTACAGAGAGTCGATTTTTCAGTACCCAATTTCAAAACTCTAAGTGTCATGGAACGACACTCCTCGACCCCGTCGGGACCACGACGGTCCGTCGTTCCATCCGTTGTCGGCCGCTTTTTCGAAATGGACTCTGTTGCTCAAAACGACTAAACAGGTCGTTACAATAGATACCAATTTACCCATCGTTCGTCCCCGAACGATCAAAAGAAGAAAAACAATGGCGAAAAGGAGTACCTGAATCAGAAAGCGGATGTGGGTATTTCTCTTGCATATCCGCCTCCTTCTCCTGTAGCCTCTTCAACCGTCGATTCTTCCATTGCACCTTGATGGATGCAATCTCTCTTGACCTCAACTTGCGAACCTCTCTATCTAATATAGCAACCGGTTCCTCTTCATAAGTCAAGTTCTCATCCAACAAAACTGAATCCCAACGGATGATGTAGTTTCCATCTCCATGGTATCTCTTCAACATGGACACATGGAATACCGGATGTACTCAGGACAGCCCAGGGCAAGGCTAACTCATAAGCCACCTCCCTATTCGCTTAAGCACTTCAAATGGTCCAATATACCTTGGGCTTAGCTTACCTCTTTTTCCAAACCGCATCACCCCTTTCATTGGTGAAACTTTCAACAAGACTTGTTCACCCTCCATGAACTCTAAGTCTCTAACCTTTCGATCTGCATATTCTTTTTGTCTACTTTGCGCCGCTAGAAGCTTTTCTTGAATAGACTTCACTTTCTCTATTGACTCCCTCAAGAGATCAGTACCCCAAGGTCTAACCTCGAATGCATCAAACCAACCAATGGGAGACCTACATCTCCTACCATACAATGCTTCAAATGGAGCCATGTCAATGCTTGAGTGATAGCTATTATTGTATGAAAACTCCGCTAAGGGTAAGAAGCTATCCCAATGGCCACCAAACTCTATCACACATGCACGAAGCATATCCTCCAAGACTTGAATCGTTCGCTCAGACTGACCATCGGTCTGAGGATGGAACGCAGTACTAAGGTCCAACCTAGTACCCAATTCCGCATGTAATGTTTTCCAAAACTTAGAAGTAAACTGTGTACCTCTATCCGATATGATGGAGAGTGGAACTCCATGCAATCGAACAATCTCTGAGATATAGATCTTGGCTAACTTCTCTGCGTTGTAAGTTACCTTGACCGGAATAAAATGAGCAGACTTAGTTAACCTATCGACAACTACCCAAATGGAGTCATACTTACCCAATGTCTTTGGAAGACCAACCACGAAGTCCATTGCAATTCTCTCACTTCCATTCAGGAATGGGCATTCTCTGAAGTGTTCCTCCGGCCTTTGGTGTTCATATTTCACTTGTTGACAGTTTGGACACTTGACAATAAAGTCAACAATATCACGCTCATTCTACTCCACCAAAAGTGTTGCTTTAGGTCACGATACATCTTGGTTGCACCGGATGTATAGAATACCTTGAGCTATGAAGCTTACTGCGAATAGTGTTGATCAAATCATCAACTCGGGGTACACATACCCTTCCCTTGATTCTCAAAACACCTTCCTCATCCATCTGTGCTTCCTTAGCCTCTCCTTGCGACACTTTGTCTCGGATTCGCCTTAGTTTCTCATCATCAAACTGTTTTCCTTAATCTTGTCAAGAAAAGAAGATCTCGACTCCACACTAGCTAACAATCCTCCCTTCTCATTTACTTCTAACCTCATCAAATCGTTAGCCAAAATCAGACTTCTCTAGCCAATGGCGCTAGAAGTTTGCAAATGAGCTAGACTTCCCATGCTTCCGCCTTTCTACTCAAAGCATCCGCTACAACATTCGCTTTTCCCGGATGATACAAGATAGTGATATCGTAGTCCTTTAGTAACTCCATCCATCTCCTCTGTCTTAAGTTCAAATCTTTACGAGTAAAGACATCTTTGAAGGCTACGATGATCCGTGTAGACCTCACACTTAACCCCATATAAATAGTGTCTCCATTGCTTTAGTGCAAACACTACCGCGGCCAACTCCAAATCATGGGTCGGATAGTTACGTTCATGCACCTTTAATTGCCTCGAAGCATAAGCAATCACATTTTTCTCTTGCATTAACACTGCACCCAACCCAGAATAGGATGCATCACAGTAAACAATGAAGTCTTTACCCTCTATTGGCAAGGTAAGAATTGGTGCGGTAGTCAACAAAGTCTTAAGCTTCCGAAAGCTTTCCTCACATTCATCGGACCATACAAATGGAACATTCTGCTTAGTCAAGTTCGTCAATTGGGAAGCAATAGAAGAGAATCCCTTGACAAATCTGCGGTAGTAGTTAGCTAACCCAACAAAGCTCCTTATTTCTGATACATTAGTGGGTCTTACCCAATTCTTCACTGTCTCAATCTTAGATGGATCTACCATCACTCCATCCTTAGAAACTACGTGCCCCAAGAAGGACACCGCATCTAGCCAAAACTCACACTTAGAGAATTTGGCGTAAAGCTTTTTCTCCCTCAACATTTCCAATACCATTCTCAAATGCTCTTCATGTTCCTTCTTGCTCTTCGAGTATACCAATATATCATCAATAAATACGATCACGAAAGGTCCAAATATGGCTTAAAGATCCCGTTCATTAAGCTCATGAACCTTGTGGGGGCATTCGTAAGACCAAAAGACATCACTACGAATTCATAATGCCCATATCTAGTTCGGCAGTCTTTTGGCACGTCCGTCGCCCGTATTTTCAATTGATGATAACCGGATCTCAAGTCAATCTTAGAAGACACAAGCACCTTGTAATCGATCGAACAAGTCATCAATGCGAGGAAGAGGATACTTGTTCTTTATAGTTACCTTGTTTAGTTGTCTGTAGTCTATGCACATCCGAAAACTCCCATCCTTCTTCTTCACAAACAAAACCGGAGCACCCCGGGGATGCACTTGGTCTAATGAAGCCTTTGTTCAATAACTCTTGAAGTTGTGCCTTTAACTCTCTTAACTCATGGGAGCCATTCTATAAGGGGTATAGAAATGGGCGAGTACCGGTTCAAGATCAATGCAGAAGTCAATATCCCTATCTGGTGGCATACCAGGAAGATCTGCAGGGAACACATCCAAAAACTCACGGACTACCGAAACCGACTCAATCGAGGGTACTTGGGTAGTGTCATCCTTGAGATGGGCCAAGAAAGCTAAACACCCTTTACTAACCATTTTCTTAGCACGAAGAAAGGAGATGATACGCACCGGATTAGAAGTGTAGTCGCCCTCCCACACTAACGGATCTGCCCCAGGCTTGGCTAACGCCACCGCTTTAGCATTACAATCCAAGATCGCAAAATTCGGAGAAAGCCAAGTCATACCTGCATTACATCAAAGTCAACCATTTCTAGAATAACCAAATCTACATAAGTGTTGCTCCCACAAAAGTCACCAAACAAGACCTATACACTTTTTCAACTACCACGGACTCACCCACGGAGTAGAAACACGAATAGGCATATCAAGTAATTCACAATGTAGATTTAGACCATTAGCAAATGAGGAAGATACATAAGAAAACGTGGATCCAGGATCAAACAATACTAAGCCATGCAATCACAAATCAAAAGGTTACCCGTGATGACAAAGATCGACGCCTCGCTCAGATCTCCCAGGGAAAGCGTAACAATGGGCCCTATCACCCGTCTGTCAATTGCCCCTACCATGTTGTGATGTAGTGGCTCCAGTTTGCCCGTCACCTCTGCCGTTTTGGTGACCACCATTACCTCGGCCACCACGCCCTCCAGAATAACGACCTCTACCATTACCACCCCTACCTCTGCAGCGGTGGGGTTACGTAACTCTGGTTTGGACAATACCTCTTAATGTGTCCAATCTCTCCACACCCATAACATTCTGCGGGTTCACGCGCCGCCTCTCGGAGAAGTGTTGACCGCTCGAGGTGGACTCAACCAACTGATCAGAGTGAAGGCGTATTGGTCGATCGAGTGACCTCCGAGTTACATCCTCTAGAATAAGAACCATTAAACTCACCTCCCTTCAAACCTCTTCGATGTAGACGTGGTGGTGAAGTCATCCGGTTTCACTCCTTCCACCTCTATCACAAAGTCTACCACCTCTTGGAAGGATGTTCTTTCATTGCCGCTATCCGCAAGGCCGAAATCATGACTCGATCTCAACCCCTTCACAAAACGGCGGATCCGTTCTTGTGGACTAAAACAGAGTTGAGTGGCATACCTTGATAAAGCACCTAAACTTAGCCTCATATGCGTTAACCGTCATTCTACCTTGCTCCACTCAAGAACTCATCCCTCTTCCTATCCCTCAAGGTCCGGGATATACTTTTCCATGAACAAACTCGAGAATGATTCCCAAGTCATAGGTGGTGCCTCTGTTGGTTGACACTCAACATGTGAACGCCACCACATTTTGGCGTTCCTTGAAACCGATAGCTCACTTAACTCGACACCAAACCTCTCTACTATACCCATCTTTTGTAGTAGCTCATGACAATCAACCGTAAAATCGTAGGCATCCTCTCGATTACGCACCCTTAAAGACCGGAGGTTTCAATTTCAAGAACTTATCAAAAGTTCATGTTGATCGTTTGTCATAATAGGCCCGATGGTCAGGCGTGGAAATGTGCCCATTCCCAATGGTGCATCCATGCGAGAGCCATAGTAGCCGCATGTCGCACCTCCAAACCGGAGGTGTTGGTGCGTAAATCCCTGGAGGTGCTCGACCGTGATCGGATAACCCGCTAAGATAAGCGAGAACCCGATTGATCATCTCTGGGGTAGGTTGAGGTGGCATTTCCTCATTCTGCACTTGCTCATTCACCCCATCCTCCCCTTCTCTTATCACCTCTTCGCCGGTGGAGGAGTCACCGCCTCTAGTATCGAGATGGGCTAGGTGCTCGTCCTCTTCCTCTGAGAGGGCGTCCTCCCACGACCTCTACCATGGCCTCTTGCCGTTGTTCTCCCTCGAGCCACGGCCCAGTGGTCGCTCGCACGTTCTTGTCTTGCCGGTGTTGTTGTTGGCGGTCGTGGCTCTAGTTCTAACCATCTGCGAAATAGAGTGAAGATGGTCGATACCAATTCAGACGCCTAGATACCAATGGACTCAAGTAGTAACACGAAAGAAAGAATGAAAGAGTGAAATTTTCCTAAAGTCTTGTAGCCTCTCAAGGAAAAGTAAAGGCGTCCCCCTACCGCTCCTTAAGACTCTACTAGACCTATTCTTGTGTGATGAGACCAACGAACCTAATGCTCACGATACCAAGTTTGTCACGACCCAAATCGGGCCGCGACTGGCACCCACATCTACCCTCCTATGTGAGCGAACCAACCAATTTAACCCTTAACATTTCAATATATAACAACGAGAAAATAATGCGGAAGACTTAACTCATTAATAAAACAATTCAAAACTATTATTAATATCCCCAAAATCTGGAAGTCATCATCACAAGAACATCTATCTCAAATTACTAAACTAGGAATGTCTAAGAAGCTAAAACAAATACTAGCTAGTCCATGCCAGGAAGTTCAAGGCATCAAGACTTGAAGAAGAAGACCAGTCAAGCTAGACGCATTAGCTCACCCCAATTTCCGATGAAGTGAAGACTGCTAGATCTACGTTGAGTTGAAGTTGACGAACGTTTGTCGCATTACACAAATAACAAAGAAGAAAAACATAAAAGTAGGGTCGATAACCACACGCGTCTTGAGTAGATATCATCGGCTAACTCAAAATAGGGAACGGATATATCAATAATAATGCAAATCAACTACAATACTCAACATGTAGCAATAACAACATGAGTTCATCAATGATTACAACCGAAGTTCACACGAGGACTCAAGCCTCAATACCATACTCATTTGGGAATTAAGTTCATTAGATTGAGTATATTCATTATCTTTCAAGATTCATTATCTTTCTTCCTCTTGTGTCGGATGCGTGACACTCCGCTCTCTATTTCTATCCTGGTGCCTAACGTGGCACTCCGATCCTCATATACTATCCTGGTACCGAACGTGGCACCCGATCCATATTCTATCCTGGTGTCTAACGTGACACTCCGATCCTCATATTCATTCTATCCTGGTACCTAACGCGTGGCACCCGATCCTCATATTCATTCTATCCTGGTACCTAACGTGGCACCCGATCCATATTCTATCCTGGTGTCGGAACGTGACACTCCGATCCTCATATTCATTCTATCCTGGTACCGGAACGTGGCACCCGATCCATATTCTATCCTGGTGTCGGGACGTGACACTCCGATCCTCATATTCATTCTATCCTGGTACCGGAACGTGGCACCCGATCCTCATATTCATTCTATCCTGGTACCGGAACGTGGCACCCGATTCATATTCTATCCTGGTGTCGGAACGTGACACTCCGATCCTCATATTCATTCTATCCTGGTACCGGAACGTGGCACCCGATCCCCTAATTCATCAAGCCTTCTTTTACACTAAGGCATCATCATTCTCATTATATAATATATCAAGCCTTCTTTCATACTAAGGCATCATCATTCTCATTATATAATATATCAAGCGAATTAGGGTTCTTTCAAGATTTGGGATTCAATAGCTTCATCATGCTTTGTTAATTCATCACAATTTCACATTCATATTCATGCAAGCATACAACTTAAGCACATAGTAGGGTTTACAATAATATCAACACATAATATTCACTATTAAGAGTTCACTACGAATATCGTAACATAAACCATAACCTACCTCCACCGAAGAATTGGAATCAACAAGAATTCTCCCAAGCTTTGCTATCCTTTGTTTTCTCTTTCTCGCTCGACTTTTCCTCTCTCTTTTCTTTTTCTCGCTTGTTTTATTCAAACCTCCTTCTTTTACCCTAATTAATGTATAATTAAGAATAAAAGAGGACAATAAACCCTCTAATTAACTTAAGGTTACCTAATTTAACCCCTAAGTAATTAGACTTATTAATGTTACCCTCAATCTTTATAATTAAGGAAAGAATAGTCAAAACGACCCTTAAAACGTGTGGAGAAATCCTAAAGCGCCTGGATTGTGCAGCCTGGGGCGGGCGTCACGCTGCGACGGTCCGTCACAAAGCCGTCGTGTCTCCCCAGGACTCCAGGTGGTCTGCGGCGGCCCGTCACCTGGCGGACGGTCCGTCTCGCCCCTCCGTCATGACGGTCAGAAACTCGTTTTCTTGCATCAATTTCTCAAAAGTTGAAGTGTTTTGCAACGGGACTCACGACGGTTCGTCGTGGATGTGACGGCACGTCCTGCAGGTCCGTCACAACTTACAGAGAGTCGATTTTTCAGTACCCAATTTCAAAACTCTAAGTGTCATGGAACGACACTCCCTCGACGGGCCGTCGGGACCACGACGGTCCGTCGTTCCATCCGTTGTCCCAGCCAGTTTTTCCAGAAATGGACTCTGTTGCTCAAAACGACTAAACAGGTCGTTACAAGACCTTATCTAGAGCCTAATTGGAGTGTATATGGGTTAGAACATTGTTTTAAGGTCATATATAATGTGTATAAGTCAATTAGAAAGTTTAAGAATCAAAATAACAAGAGACGTCTGAAAGTTAGTCTAATTGAACAAGTGAAACGCTCTTAGATTTCGGAAAGGTTTAGGAGTGGTATATGAGGTCTAAAACATGTAACATGACTTTAGATAGGTAAAGTCATGTACATAGGGTAAAAACATCCAGTTATGACCCCCCAAGGGTCGCCCTAGGGGTCCATGAAGGGACTTGAATTTGGCCAAGCAAGCTGCCTAAGACAACAAGTAATTACACATAGGAGGAGTGAGTCCGCGTCGCGGACTTGGGAGGATTTTAGGAAAAAATCAAGTCTGCGTCGCGGGAAGTTAGCAGACTTCACTGTCTCAAAAATTAATTTAGAAAATCATGCTGGAACAGCTCTGCATTGCGGACTTGTTCCTCGACGAAAAACTGAAATTTGGAATTCAAGTTTGACTTCATCAAAGGGTCAAATTAAGTGAGGGGTCTTTTGGGTATTTCATGGGATGTCTATATATTGATTTTAAATAAGTTTTCTCACATTTTATTCACTCAAATCAAATCCCCCAAAAAGTCAAAATCCAAAAGTTCTCACCCCTCTACTTTCTCTCTCTATTCAACCTCCATTGAAGGAAGAAGAAAGCTTGAAGAAGAAGACCAACTTCTCTAGGATTTCACTTCAATTTCGTGGATTAATCTTCATTAAGGTATGAGTTCTTCACTTTTGGGATTCCTTTTCCGAAGAGGTTCTTTCAAAGTTGATTTCTAAATTACCCAATTCCGTGGGATTTTCCAATCCTAATGGGTTTTCTTCTAAACTTCAAATTGATGGTTGATTATGATTGATTGTAAATTCTTACGAAGTGTAGATTGTTGGTTAATTGATGCAATTTCATATAGATCATGTTCGTTTTCCAATTTCTCAAAATCTCGGATTGTGCTTATAAATTAATGAGAATTGAAGAACGTATTGGTTGTTAGACTTGTTTTTATCTATTCTAATTCATTCATGGACTACCTAGGGTAATGTGTTTTTAGGATTGAATCTATTTCTTGAAGAATTCACGATGAACCTTATTCCCCTAACCCTAACCCTAGATTATGAATTGAAGTTAATTTAGATATTAATGATGCAATTGACCTAGATATTGTGTTAATTACTATTGTGTGATGGTATTACACCCATAATTGGGTTGAATTGGACGTTTGATGGTTAAACCATGGATGATGGCTTATGAAGGAGATTGGATAAGTCTTTATGATCCTAACCTTCACGTCAATTATGATTACTTGTGTTTAGTGATAAAGTTACATTGAAGTATACCTTATGATGAGATTGATAGGGTTGGTATAATGTTGAATTGAAATGTCTTGACTATGGCTTGTGAGTTGTTGGCTAAGATGTAAATGTTATAAGAATGATTAGAACTTACCAATGTGTCTTATTATGATGTGACTATGTAAATGTGTTAACCTCACATGTATGAATTGTAATGAAAGGAAAATACTTATGCAATTGTTATTGAGCTATGATGATGATGATCATATAAAGGATAGACCCTATGACCTAAACTACTCTATGATCATTAATAAATTCATTAAAGACATTTCAAAAGGGACTGTAGCTTAGCACCGAGTGAACTTGTAGGTGAGGGTGACGCCTTCCCAAGGAGGGAAGGTAGGGTTCACCATGGTTGTCATGGGGTGGATAGTCTCATAGTCCAAAAAGGGTAGGGTTCACCATGGTTGTCATGGGATGGATAGTCTCATAGTCCAAAAAGGGCATAGAGTGATGTTTCCATGACAGCCCCTAAGCTCCATAAACAATGTTGCCATCACAGGAATACTAGCTAGTGGATCCACCTAGATGCAATGTTCATGTTTGGTACTACTTTCGCCGGTAGACCACCTTCCATCGGTGTAAGGTTTTATAACATCGAAATTTTATACTTAGCTCTTGTGGTCTATGTCGGTTAAGGAAAGTGTTCTCGAATGTAAAATAAATTAATGGACTATACACTAACAAGGGTGACTTGAGAGGTTTGACTTATCTTAGGTAGGGGTATGAGACTCTACCTATGTCTTGCACTAGTTTGCCTTAAAGGGATCCTTAGGAGGTTGTTCTTGTGTTCTTATAATGTATATGCTATGAATATAATGACGTTATATGTTGATGATCTTATATGTTGTTAGCTTCATTTATGAACATGCTATTGGTCTATATTGCTAAAGGTGATGATGACTACTATTGATGTTATGTTATATTGGGTTGGACGTTCCTTATGATCCTTTGTTTGGTTTGCTTGATTGAGTAAGCTCATGGGCCTTTACTTGGTCATTGCACTTGTAGGCTTAATGATGGGTTATGGGTAAGGATATTGCTTATGTTATGATGTTATGAACTTTTATACATGCTTGTTGATGTTATGAATTGATGTTGGAGTTGTCTTGATTATGTACTCAATTATGTGGATATACATGTTGACTTAACTATACTTGTTAATGTTGGTCTTGTGTTGTACATGGTTTGGACTTATAGATTATGTAAGTATTGGCTTATATGAGTTCTTGATTGTGCATAAAGTTTTTCAAAGTACTTTGGCACGGATTTGAACAAATGTCCTCTTTAGCATGATTTTACTTATTTATGTGCATATACTCATACTTAGTACAAGTGTGTACTAACCCCATGTTTATATTTACTGCAAATTGTAGGATCCGGCCGTTGAGCTTAGTTGATGTCCATTGATGACTACTTGGACATTTTCCAAATGTTTCGGTGGGTCCTCACTTTCCGATGACAATGTCATTATCAAGCTATTGATGTTGTTCTAGTTATAAGACTTCTAGTTCTTTTCTTTTATTTGGAGACGATTGTTATATAAGCCTATACGAGGCTCTTTGTTGTAATGAAGTATGGGTTAAGCTCAAATTGTTGTATTCGTTTTAGATGGTTCTAAAATGAGACATATTGTAGACTTCCTATGAGACTATGTTCCTATACTATGTATGTGAAATAAAAGTAGAAGCCTATGTAGTGCTTTCTATTCCGAGGAGTCTAAGTAAACTCCCTAAATATATACTGTGTGTATGCGAGAGGTCTATGTAAACCTTAAGGTAGAAGTAATTAAAAAGTTCTAAATATTTTTTGCCTTTTTAACCTATGAATGTAATGATGTAAGCTTGGAGGCTAGTTTTAGTCCTCGATGAGGACAACAACGCCGGTTACGTCTAGGGGGTGCTCCCTGGATATGACAGTACTGTATCGGCGATTGTGATTGAGGGTTGTGGTTGTTATAGGTAAGTGGGACCATGGGGGTCGGGATGGGTGGCACGTAGTTGATAAAGGTAAGCAACAATGACGGTAGTTGATAATAGTGCGCAACAATGATAGTAGTTGATAATAGTAGATGATAATATAATAACACTGATATAGTGAGCAAAACCGATATTGCTTAGTTGATTTATAATAGAATTATTACAATAGTGTGGAATTAAGTAGTATAATTCTCTATATTGCATAGAAGTGTAATCTAAATCGTTGCTCGTGTTAAGTGGATATGTTAATAAAAAACTTGTATGGTAGATCGTATTTCTTTTTTTCTTGAGCAAGAAAATTTCCAAGTAAAAATCATGTGTTTCTTTACTTTCAAAGTCAAGGACCTAATTCCTTCAACTCGTGATCAACTCATACACCAACAATCTCAAATCCCTTTGAATTCTATAAAAAAAATACTTCAGATTTAAGAAATCATAATTTGTAGAGCAGAGCCAATCAGCTGTATCTTTGTTCTAGCAATCATAATAGAATTGCTACATTACACTGTTTAAACAAAAAAAATGCACTCTTCAGCTTCACATCTGCTGATTACAGTGGTGATTCAAGTATTACAATGGAACAAAACAAATTCTTGTTCTTGCCATCTCCCCTTCCATGTACGTAAAAAAACTTCTATGGATATGTAGAAGTTCGCACAAGACTGTTTTCAGTCAATGATTTGCAAAAATTAACATCAACTGTGGATTCTATCTTCTTGTTCTTCTTCTTCTTGAAATGCTTCGTAGCCGCTTTCAGTACCTTAACCCATCCCTGCACACAATAACATACTCTGCTTTACTCCTCATCTTTTTTTCTTTTTTCAAAAAAAAAACAGAGAGTCAAGATTCGAGATTCATTTTACCTTTCGTGGGGTTGGAGTAGTCGAGGTGAGTTTAGAAGAAGATGGTAAACGAGTAAACTCAAACTCCTCCTTCTTTCTCTTCTTTAAACTATGATATTCTCTCATATTCTCTGTAACAGCATTAGACAACTTCCTCTTGATTTTTGCTGTAACTTTGTTAAAATTGGTACATCCTAACGAGACATCGTCATACGAAAGCTTTCGAGATAAACCAGAGCTGAGCCTCCGGTTAGACGCGGACGACAATGGTCTTGGTACTAGAGGAGACCAAATTGAACTTTGGGTATAATCGAAATCGAAAGCGGAGTTATCTGGAAACTTACAGAGAAGATCATTGGACATGGAACACTGCAAGTGTTCAATGACCATCACCATTGGATATCCATAATTTTTCATATTGGTTTGTCTGAAAGAAATTTCTCAGATGAAATGGAAAAACAGAGGAACAATTTAAAAAAGCAGAGAAAGTAGCCGTTACAACATTTAGGGGACAAGGATTCCTCATAACTCCACGTGGCAAGACCATGTTCATATTCAGAATATTTTACTTGAAATTTTGAAAGTATATAATATAATAATAATAAAAAGTAAAATCAGGTAAGGTTAAATAAATCAGGAAATTTAGGGCACAATTGGACATGAAAAGTTTTTTTCTTTTGAAATTTTGATTATCCCTTTTATCTCGGTTAATGTAGTTTTTTTGGGAAAGAAGTAATTTTGGTCTTCAAGTTATTATTTTATTGAGATTTTGATCCGTGTGTCATAAAGCTTATCATATTTGACTTTTAATTAATTAATATGTTTTATTTTTTTTTGCCCTTAAACTAATGGATGTTAAGAAGTTTTGATTAAAAATATTGAAATTTTTTATCAAAGTAAGTTATTATTAAGATCAATTTATTAAGATAGTATGTTTTTTTGAATTTTACAAAATTAGTATGAACGTAGTTTTCAGTAACGTTTTATTTATGTTTACTCTGTCGTATTTTTGTCTTTTTGTTATTAAATTTTATTAAATAAAATGTTAATAAAAACTATGTTTATACTAGTTTTATATAAATTTAAAAAATATATTATTTTAATAAATTAATTTTAATAATAATTTACTTTAGTAAAAAATTCAAAAACATCGACTATTTGACACACTCTATACAAACAAAGAGTTAGAGCCAAAAGAATGCATTAACATAGTGTGATTCGCTTAATAAAGATGGTGTTAATTAAATCTTTCAATCTTTGAGGATAAAATATGAAGCAAATAATGAATGCACGAAGAAGATAACTTTAAAAGTTACCAACCTCATAAAGTATGTTAAATTTTTTTAAACTTAAATCGATCTCAATAATATTTATTTATTTATTTATTTTTACCTAAACCTCATGAGGCGGCATGTTTGTTGCGTTTACATCAAAAGTTACAGTATTTTAATTATATCGACATCATAAGGCTGGTTTCTAGTATGAATCAACTTTTAAAATTTTATTTTCTATATTATAGTCCTTTTTTTTAAGAAAAGCGATCTCATTTTTCTATGAAAATAATATTTTTATAACTTATTACCTATAATATAAACTTTAATTAAATTCGATAAAATATACAATATAATAATAAACTAAATAAAGCTCAAAGAGATGCCAACCATCAATCAAACTACAACAACCACATACTTAGTCCTCTAATCCCCACTACGCAAAATTTAACTTGAAAATACTTCAAAATTGAATGAAAAAGTACGCACACAAATCAAAAGTTTATTGACATTTCTATTTCAAACTACTTCAAAGATAACATACTTACATATATTCTGTGTTATAAAAGATTTTATCGGGATTCACCTTAAAGCTCATTTCTGAGCGGAATTTTAGCAAAACACTCTGAAATTTAAGTGTAGGCTTTAATTAGTTCTGCAACAATTACGCCTAAGCGCTTGACTGTATATTTTAAGCATGTCTAATGTCTAATGTTCAAGATTTGCCTAACAAATTTTACACAAATTATGTGTCAAATTCTTTAGTTAACATTGTTGACCCTCACAATTCTTAAAAAAGTTGATGATACTAATAAAGTAAAACCTCTATAAATTAATATAGGTGCGACCATGAAAATTTATTATTTTATAAAGATATTATTTAATCGATAAAGTAATAATTATTAATTTAAAGACTGGTTTGATATTTGATGAAGGTTAATTTTTATTATATCAAAATCATTGTACATACAAATTTATGTATCATATTTATTGATTTCATATAAAAAAATGTTATTACATAAAGTATAACGAAACATCAAAATCATTGTATCTTACTAATTTATGTATCATATTTATTGAATTCTCACTATCATGCAAACAAAAGAGCATGGGTGACAAGTGTGCTTTTTGATGAATATATCCGTTGGTTTAACCATAAAGTGTATGATAGACGAGTTTTGCTTATGGTAGATTACTGTCCAATCCATAATAAAAAATATTAATGGACTACGAAATGTTGAATTATTTTTCTTGCCACCCAACAAGATATCCAAAATTCAACCTTGTGATGTTGGGATAATAAGTGCATGCTTAGAAGATGTATTATCGTAATGATTTTATCGTAGGATATTAGAAGACTGTGAAGTGGAACAAATGAATCTAACAAAGATTAATATTTTGGATGCTATCAATGTAACGACCTTTTTAGTCGTTTTGAGCAGCAGATTTTATTTCTGGAAAACTGGCTGAGGCGACGGACCCCACGACGGACCGTCATGGGCACGACGGACCGTCGCAGGGTCTCGTTTCAAAACACTTAGAAATTATGAAATTTGGGTACTGAAAATCAACTCTCTGAACTTCGTAACGAAATGGCAGGACGGACCGTCACATGTGTGACGGACCGTCACAGACTCTTTGGTGGAAATTGAGTCTCTGAACCTTGCGACGACCTGCAGGACGGACCGTCGCAGGCACGACGGGCCGTCGCAAGTTGCGTAATCCCAGTCTGGGTCGAATTTCTTTATACGTTTTAAGGGACGTTTTTGACTATTCCTGCTTTAATTATAAAGTTAATGGGTTAATGTTAATAAGTCTAATTACTTGGGGGTTAAAAGAGGTAACCTTAAGTTAATTAGTGGGTTATTATTGCCATCTTTTATTCTTAATTATATGCTAATTAGGGTAAAAGAAAGAGGGTTTGAATAAAGAAAATAGAAAGAACAAAGAGAGAGAGAGAGGATTGATCGAGAGAGGAGAAACGAAGAGGAAAACACAAAGCTTTGGGAATTGTTGCTTGATCACGAATCTTCAGTGGAGGTAGGTTATGGTTATTTTATGCTATTCGTAGTAAACTCTTAATAGCGAATGATATGTATTGGTAGTATTGTAAACCCTTCTATATGCTTAATTGTATGCTTGCATGAATGTGATTATGTAATTGTGATATAATAAGCATGATGAAGCTATTGAATCCTAAATCTTGAAAAGAAACCCTAATCTACTTTGTTAATGATGATGCCTTGGTATAAAAGAAGGCTTGATGAATGAAAGTAGTGAGATTAGGGGATCGGGTGCCACGTTCCGGTACCAGGATAGTATATGAGGATCGGAGTGTCACGTTCCGACACCAGGATAGTATATGGATCGGGTGCCACGTTCCGGTACCAGGATAGTATATGAGGATCGGAGTGTCACGTTCCGACACCAGGATAGTATATGGATCGGGTGCCACGTTCCGGTACCAGGATAGTATATGAGGATCGGAGTGTCACGCCCGACACCAGGATAGTATATGGATCGGGTGCCACGCTCCTATCAGGATAGAATATGGATCGGAGTGTCACGCCCGACACCAGGATAGAATGAGGATCGGAGTGTCACGCCCGACACCAGGATAGTATATGAGGAGCGGAGTGTCACGCATCGACACACGAGAGGAATAAAGATAATGAATCTTGAAAGATGTTAATATACTCAATCTAATGAACCTAATTCCCGAATGAGTATGATGAGGAGGCGTGAGTCCTCATTGATGTGCTTAGTGTTGTGACCAAGGGTTATGGTAATTGTAAATGCTGCATGCTAAGGATATTAGTTGATTTTATGATATTGCTTAATATATCATAATCTATTTTGAGTTGGCCGATGATACCTACTCAGTACTTGTNTTTGTACTGANCCCCTACTTTTATGTTTTCTTTTGTTATTTGTGGAGTGCGACAAGCGTCTTGTCGTCTTCAACTCAACAGCAACTCTAGCCAGTCTTCATTACTCCGGATATCAGGGTGAGCTAATGTTTCTAGCTTGGACTGGATCCTCCTCTTCATGTCTTGATGCCTTGAAGTTCCGGCATGGACTAGCTTTTACTTGTTTTAGCTTCTTAGAATACTCTTAGTTTAGTAATTTGAGATAGATGTTCTTGTGGTGATGACTTCTAGATTTTGGGGAATAATAGATGTTGAATTTTAGAAGTTTATGAATTGGTTTTATTTAATGAGTCTAAGTCTTCCGCATTATTTACTGTTGATATCATATTGAAATGTTAGAGTTTAGATTGGTTGGTTCGCTCACATAGGAGGGTAAGTGTGGGTGCCAGTCGCGGCCCGGATTTGGGTCGTGACAATCAATTTTGCAATTCCTGCTTGAAAAGCAAATGTTATTCATGAGACAATAGAAAATTATCTCCGACATTATAAATTTTGTTCGGGAAATGCAATCTCAGAGAATTTGAATGACCCCACTTGCGAAAGCGTCATTCATGAACTTGAAGTCATGATTAATGATCTCCGTTACCAGAATAAAATGGATCTCAATAACCTGTTGGGTTATTTGGGTGTAAGTGATTCATGTTCAGAGATGCAAAGCTTATAAGAAAATGTGGATACCATCGGAAAAAGTGATGTTGATGATGAAGTTGAAACACTTATCACATCTAGAACTCTTCACAATTTTATGGTGCAGTTTGAAAAAATAACATCAGAGAACTTGGATGCAATAAGAAAAGTTAGAGATGAATTTCAACTAGATTTAAATTTAAAGAAAAAACAAAACACAATTAGAATCATATTTACTAGATTGTCTTGATATAGTCGTACTTTTAATGAATTATTAATTTGTCATATTAATGGGACCATATATTTATATAGGGGTCTTCTGAACATATATTATCTTATTATCTTATCGAAATTGTGATTTTTTCTAATTGGCCCAAGTTGGGACCAAAGAAAAATATTACTTTAGAGAGATTGTTAATTTACCGAGTATTAATTGGGAAACTTTCACATATAGCCACTTAGAAATAATTAATTACTCTCCATAACTATAGTTTGATAATTACAATTTGTAGCTACATGTTATATGGAGAAGAGAGGCGAGCGAGGCGAGAGAGGGGAAAAAGAGTGGGAGAAAGGTGAACTGTATATGTATATTGGCTAGATAATTGTATATTTTGTATATATAGCAAAAGAGATTTGGAGAGGGAGGAGAGAGGCGGGCGAGACTGGGAGAGAGAGGAGAGAGGCGAGCGAGAGAGGGAAGAGAGTGGGAGAGAGGTGAATTGTATATGTATATAATTGTATATAACTGTATATTATGCATATATATTTGTATAAATGGAAAGCAAAATTGGGAGAGGGAGGAGAGAGGCGAGCGAGAGAGGACAGAGAGTGGGAGAGAGGTGAGTTGTATATGCATATAGGTTAAAAAATTTGTATATTATACATATTTATTTGTATATCCTGGCGAATTATACATATACCAACATGACTAATTATACAAACTCGAAGTCAGCCCACGTAATTAATGTATAATATTAGTCGCAAATGATAATGATAGAAAACTATAGCTATGATGAGTAATTAAATAATATAAATTTGCTTAGCCGCGTAATTTTCCCTTAGTTTATAGAGGTTTTACTGTAGTTTTTTCAGCTATAGAAATAAAAAGATTGAGAGTAACTCATGTAACAAGTTGTAGACACTCACATCTAAGGATCATGAACATATATATGTAATGCATTCTATAACTTTTTTATTTGATCCAGTAGCATACTAATGTGAAATAAGATTGTGCTCCAAAAAGAGTAGTGAATGTAAAAATTCTAGGAATCAAAAATACTTTGAACGAATCGACCTAGAGAAATGAAAGAAGATACACCTTCCATCAATGCATTCCTGCAAATCTCTCCCATCTCCTTGACTCTCTTCCTCAGGGGGTTTTCGCTGTCCATTATGATTCTTATAACTTTCTCCATCTCCACTGCTTTCACAATTTTGCGATGACCACTGTCTTTCATTCTGTCATTAAATGTCAGCTCCACTGCCACCTCAAGATCTCTCACCAATTGAAACGCGTTAATGTGTTGTTCTGCGTAAAGGGGCCATGCCACAATTGGTACTCCATGCCATATACTCTCTAAAGTCGAATTCCATCCACAATGAGATATGAATGCTCCAGTGGCTTTGTGAGCCAAGATATCAACTTGGGGTGCCCATTCACATACTATTCCTCTGTTTTTTGTCCTCTCCAAGAACCCTTCCGGCAATATCTCCTCTAATTTTGTAGTTTCAGGAACGCCTTTACTTTTCTTTGAGAGGCTATAAGACTTTAGGAAAATTCCATTCTTTCTTTCTTTCTTTCGTGCTACTACTTGAATTCAATTGGTATCTAGGTGATACAAATTGATATCTGACCATCTTCACTCTATTTCGCAGATGGTTAGAACTAGAGCAACGACTGCGCCAACACCAACACCGGCAAGACAAGAAACGTCTGAGTCAGCCACTGGGGCTGTGGCTCGAGGAAGAGTAGTGGCAAGAGGCCGTGGTAGAGGTCGTGGGAGGACGTCCTCTAGAGGAAGAGGATGAGCACCTAGTCCATCTGATGCTAGGGCGGTGACTCCTCCACCGACTGAGGAAGTAGTAAGAGAGGGTGAGGAAGGGGAGAATGAACAAGTGCAAAATGAGGAATTGCCACCCCAACCTACCCCAGAGATGATCAATCAGGTTCTTGCTTATCTTAGCGGGTTATCTTATCGTGGTCC
The DNA here is from genome assembly GCA_027789145.1 of Solanum arcanum. Lineage (NCBI taxonomy): Eukaryota > Viridiplantae > Streptophyta > Magnoliopsida > Solanales > Solanaceae > Solanum > Solanum arcanum. The sequence goes on along the minus strand of CM050939.1, from coordinate 61,507,562 downwards.
CACCTCCAGGTGTTTTTCTGCACCAACACCTCCGATTCTGAGGTACAACATGCGGCTACTATGGCTCCTCGCATGGATGCCTCATCGAAATAGGCACATTTCCTCGTCGACTACAGGGCTGTAATGACAAATGATCGGCATGAACTTTTCAAGAAGTTCTTGAAATTGAAACCTCCGATCTTGAGGTCTTTGAATCGGAGGATGCTTATGATTTTACGGTTGGTATCACGAGCTACTACACAAGATGGGTATAGTAGAACGGTTTGGTGTGGAGTTTGTGACTTATCGGTTTCAAGGAACGCCAAAATGTGGTGGCGGTCACATGTTGAGTGTCAACCAACAGAGGCACCACCTATGACTTGGGCATCATTCTCTAGCTTGTTCATGGAGAAGTATATCCCCGGACTTTGAGGATAGGAAAAGAGATGAGTTTTGAGCCTAGAGCAAGGTAGGATGTCGATTCTTCGCTTATGAGGTGAAGTTTCGTGCACTATCCAGATATGCCACCCAACTATGTTTCAGTCCACAAGAGCGGATTCGCCGTTTTGTGAAGGGGTTGAGATCGAGTTGCGGATTTCACCTTTACAGTAGCGGCTACAAATGAAATCTTTTCAAGAAGTGGTAGACTTCGTGATAGAGGTAGAGAGTGAAGCGGATGAATTCACCATGGCAACTACATCAAAAAGGTTTGAAAGGGAGGTGAGTTTAATGGTTCTTACTCTAGAGGGCGGGGTTCGGGAGGTTACTCGGTCAGGCCAATTCAGTCTTCACTACAGACTGTAGTTGGGGGTCCACCTCAGACCGGTCAACACTTCTCTGAGAGACCTATGCTTGAATCCAGAGAGTGTTATGGATGTGGGGAGACTGGACACATCAAAAGGTATTGTCCAAAACAGAGTTACATACCTCCAAATGTTAGAGGTAGAGGTGGTTATGGAAGAGGCCGTCATTCTGGAGGACGCGGTGGTCGAGGTAATGGTGGTCACCAAAACGGCCGGGGTGATGGGCAAACTGGAGCCACTACATCACAACATGGTAGGGGCAACGGACAGACAGGTGAGAGGGCCCATTGTTATGCTTTCCCTGGGCGGTCTGAAGCGGAGGCATCTGACGCTGTCATCACAGGTAATCTTTTGGTTTGTGATTGCATGGCTTCTGTATTGTTTGATCCTGGATCCACATTTTCATATGTATCTTTCTCATTTGCTAATGGTCTTAATTTACATTGTGAATTGCTTGACATACCTATTCGTGTGTCCACTCCGGTGGGTGAGTCTGTGGTAGTTGAAAAAGTATATAGGTCTTGTTTGGTAACTTTTGTGGGGAGTAACACTTACGTAGATTTGGTTATCTTAGAAATGGTTGACTTTGATGTAATTCTGGGTATGGCTTGGCTTTCTCCGAATTTTGCGATCTTGGATTGTAATGCTAAGACTGTGACGTTAGCCAAACCTGGGACAGATCCGTTAGTGTGGGAGGGCGACTACACTTCCAATCCGGTCCGTATCGTCTCCTTTCTTCGTGCTAAGAGAATGGTTAGTAAGGGTTGCTTAGCTTTCTTGGCACACCTCCGGGATGATACTATCCAAGTACCTTCGATTGAGTCGGTTTCGGTAGTCCGTGAGTTTTTGGATGTATTCCCTGTAGATCTTCCTGGTATGCCACCAGAGGCCCGGAGGAACACTTCAGAGAATGCTCATTCATGAATGGAAGTGGGAAAGGATTGCAATGGATTTCGTGGTTAGTCTTCCAAAGACATTGGGAAAGTTTGATTCTATTTGGGTAATGGTTGATAGGTTAACTAAGTCTGCTAACTTCATTCCAGTCAAGGTGACTTACAATGCAGAGAAGTTAGCCAAACTTTACATCTCGGAAGTGATGCGATTGCATGGGGTTCCACTCTCCATTATATCAGATAGAGGTACATAGTTTACTTCTAAGTTTTGGAAAACATTGCATGCGGAATTGGGTACTAGGTTGGACCTTAGTACTGCGTTCCATCCTCAGACCGATGGTCAGTCTGAGAGACCGATTCAAGTGTTGGAGGATATGCTTCGTGCATGTGTGATAGAGTTTGGTGGCCATTGGGATAGCTTCTTACCCTTAGCAGAGTTCTCCTACAACAATAGCTATCACTCAAGTATTGATATGGCCCCATTTGAAGCATTGTATGGGAGGAGATGTAGGTCTCCCATTTGTTGGTTTGATGCATTTGAGGTTAGACCTTGGGGTACGGACCTTTTGAGGGATTCTTTAGAGAAAGTGAAATCTATTCAAGAAAAGCTTTTGGCGGCGCAAAGCAGGCAAAAAGAATATGCAGATCGAAAGGTTAGAGACTTAGAGTTCATGGAGGGTGAACAAGTCTTGTTGAAGGTTTCGCCCATGAAAGGGGTGATGCGGTTTGGAAAAAGAGGTAAACTAAGCCCGAGGTATATTGGTCCCTTTGAAGTGCTTAAGCGAGTAGTGGAGGTGTCTTACGAATTAACCTTGCCTCCAGGGCTGTCCGGAGTACATCCGGTATTTCATGTGTCTATGTTGAAAAGATACCATGGGGATGGAAACTACATTATCCTTTGGGATTCAGTTTTGCTTGACGAAAATTTGTCTTATGAGGAGGAGCCTGTTGCTATTTTAGATAGAGAAGTTCGCAAGTTGAGGTCAAGGAAGATTGCATCCATCAAGGTGCAATAAAAGAATCGGCCGGTTGAAGAAGCCACTTGGGAGAAGGAGGCCGATATGCAAGAAAGATACCCACATCTGTTTAAAGATTCAGGTACTCCTTCTCGCCCTTGTTTTTCTTCTTGTGATCGTTCGAGGACGAACGATGGGTAAATTGGTATCTATTGTAACGACCTGTTTAGTCGTTTTGAGCAGCAGATTTTATTTCTGGAAAACTGGCTGAGGCGACGGACCCCACGATGGACCGTCATGGGCACGATGGACCGTCGCAGGGTCTTGTTTCAAAACACTTAGAAATTATGAAATTTGGGTACTGAAAATCGACTCTCTGAACTTCGTAACGAAATGGCAGGACGGACCGTCACAGACTCTTTGGTGGAAATTGAGTCTCTGAACCTTGCGACGACCTGCGGAGACCAGGCGTCGTGAGCACGACGCCGTCGCAGTTGCGTAATCCCGATGCTGGTCGGATTTCTTTATACGTTTTAAGGGACGTTTTTGACTATTCCTGCTTTAATTATAAAGTTAGTGGGTTAATGTTAATAAGTCTAATTACTTGGGGGTTAAAAGAGGTAACCTTAAGTTAATTAGTGGGTTATTATTGACATCTTTTATTCTTAATTATATGCTAATTAGGGTAAAAGAAAGAGGGTTTGAATAAAGAAAATAGAAAGAACAAAGAGAGAGAGAGGATTGATCGAGAGAGGAGAAACGAAGAGGAAAACACAAAGCTTTGGGAATTTGTTTCTTGATCACGAATCTTCAGCGGAGGTAGGTTATGGTTATTTTATGCTATTCGTAGTAAACTCTTAATAGCGAATGATATGTATTGGTAGTATTGTAAACCCTTCTATATGCTTAATTGTATGCTTGCATGAATGTGATTATGTAATTGTGATATAATAACCATGATGAAGCTATTGAATCCTAAATCTTGAAAAGAAACCCTAATCTACTTTGTTAATGATGATGCCTTGGTATAAAAGAAGGCTTGATGAATGAAAGTAGTGATATTAGGGGATCGGGTGCCACGTTCCAGTACCAGGATAGTATATGAGGATCGGAGTGTCACGTTCCGACACCAGGATAGTATATGGATAGGGTGCCACGTTCCGGTACCAGGATAGTATATGAGGATCAGAGTGTCACGTTCCGACACCAGGATAGTATATGGATCGGATGCCACGTTCTGGTACCAGGATAGTATATGAGGATCGGAGTGTCACGTTCCGACACCAGGATAGTATATGGATCGGGTGCCACGTTCCGGAACAAGGATAGAATATGGATCGGGTGTCACGTTCCGACACCAGGATAGAATGAGGATCGGAGTGTCACGTTCCGACACCAGGATAGTATATGAGGAGCGGAGTGTCACGTACCGACACGAGAGGAATAAAGATAATGAATCTTGAAAGATGTTAATATACTCAATCTAATGAACCTAATTCCCAAATAAGTATGATGAGGAGGCGTGAGTCCTCATTGATGTCCTTGGCGTTGTGACCAAGGGTTATGGTAATATAAATGCTGCATGCTAAGGATATTAGTTGATTTTATGATATTGCTTAATATATACTATTTTCTATTTTGAGTTGGCCGATGATACCTACTCAGTACTTGTGTTTGTACTGACCCCCTACTTTTATGTTTTCTTTTGCTATTTGTGGAGTGCAGCAAAAGTGCCGTCGTCTTCAACTCAACTGCAACTCTAGCAAGTCTTCATTACTCCAGATATCAGGGTGAGCTAATGTTTCTAGCTTGGACTGGATCCTCCTCTTCATGTCTTGATGCCTTGAAGTTCCGGCATGGACTAGCTTTTACTTGTTTTAGCTTCTTAGAATACTCTTAGTTTAGTAATTTGAGATAGATGTTCTTGTGGTGATGACTTCCAGATTTTGGGGAATTATAGATATTGAATTTTATAAGTTAATGAATTGGTTTTATTTAATGAGTTTAAGTCTTCCGCATTATTTACTGTTGATATTATATTGAAATGTCAAAGTTTAGATTGGTTGGTTCGCTCACATAGGAGGGTAAGTGTGGGTGCCAGTCGCGGCCCGGATTTGGGTCGTGACAAACTTGGTATCAGAGCATTAGGTTCGTTGGTCTCATCACACAAGAACGAGTCTAGTAGAGTCTTAAGGAACGGTAGGGGGACGCCTTTACTTTTCTTTGAGAGGCTATAAGACTTTAGGAAAATTCCATTCTTTCTTTCTTTCTTTCGTGCTTCTACTTGAATCCAATTGGTATCTGGGTGATACAAATTGGTATCTGACCATTTTCACTCTATTTCGCAGATGGTTAGAACTAGAGCAACGACTGCGCCAACACCAACATCGGTAAGACAAGAAACGTCTGAGCCAGCCACTGGGGCTGTGGCTCGAGGAAAAGTAGTGGCAAGAGGCCGTGGTAGAGGTCGTGGGAGGACGTCCTCTAGAGGAAGAGGACGAGCACCTAGTCCATCTGATGCTAGGGCGGTGACTCCTCCACCGACTGAGGAAGTAGTAAGAGAGGGTGAGGAAGGGGAGAATGCACAAGTGCAAAATGAGGAATTGCCACCCCAACCTACCCCAGAGATGATCAATCAGGTTCTTGCTTATCTTAGCGGGTTATCTGATCAGTGGTCGCACTTCCGGTGTTTCTCGCACCAACACTTCCTACTGAGAGGTACAACGTCACGCTACTATGGCTCGCATGGATGCCTCATCGAAATAGGCACACTTCCTCGTCGACTACGGGGCTGTAATGACAAATGATCAAACATGAACTTTTCAAGAAGTTCTTGAAATTGAAACCTCCAGTCTTGAGGTCTTTGAATCGGAGGATGCTTATGATTTTCTGGTTGACTGTCACGAGCTACTACACAAGATGGGTATAGTAGAACGGTTTGGTGTGGAGTTTGTGACTTATCAGTTTCAAGGGAACGCCAAAATGTGGTGGCGGTCACATGTTGAGTGTTAACCAACAGAGGCACCACCTATGACTTGGGCATCATTCTCTAGCTTGTTCATGGAGAAGTATATCCATCGGACTTTGAGGGATAGGAAAAGAGATGAGTTTTTGAGCCTAGAGCAAGGTAGGATGTCGGTTACTGCTTATGAGGTGAAGTTTCGTGCACTATCCAGATATGCCACCCAATTACGTTTCAGTCCACAAGAGCGGATTCGCCGTTTTGTGAAGGGGTTGAGATCAGAGTTGCGGATTTCAGCCTTACAGGTAGCGGCTACAGCTAAATCTTTTCAAGAAGTGGTAGACTTCGTGATAGAGGTAGAGGGAGTGAAGCCAGATGACTTCACCATGGCAACTACATCAAAAAGGTTTCGAAAGGGAGGTGAGTTTAATGGTTCTTACTCTAGAGGACAGGGTTCAGGAGGTTACTCGGTCAGGCCAATTGATCTTCACTACAGATCGTAGTTGGGGGTCCACCTCAGACCGTTCAACACTTCTCTGAGAGACCTATGCTTGAATCCAGAGAGTGTTATGGATGTGGGGAGACTGGACACATCAAGAGGTATTGTCCAATACAGAGTTACAGACCTCCAAATGTTAGAGGTAGAGGTGGTTATGGAAGAGGTCGTCATTCTGGAGGACGCGGTGGTCGAGGTAATGGTGGTCACCAAAACGGTCGGGGTGATGGGCAAACTGGAGCCACTACATCACAACATGGTAGGGGCAACGGACAGACAGGTGAGAGGGCCCATTGTTATGCTTTCCTTGGGCGGTCTGAAGCGGAGGCATTTGACGCTGTCATCACAGGTAATCTTTTGGTTTGTGATTGCATGGCTTCTGTATTGTTTGATCCCGGATTTTGCGATCTTGGATTGTAATGCTAAGACTGTGACGTTAGCCAAACCTGGGACAGATCCGTTAGTGTGGGAGGGCGACTACACTTCCAATCCGGTCCGTATCGTCTCCTTTCTTCGTGCTAAGAGAATGGTTAGTAAGGGTTGTTTAGCTTTCTTGGCACACCTCCGGGATGATACTATCCAAGTACCTTCGATTGAGTCGGTTTCGGTAGTCCGTGAGTTTTTGGATGTGTTCCCTGCAGATCTTCCTGGTATGCCACCGGATAGGGATATTGACTTCTGTATTGACTTTGAACCGGGTACTTGCCCCATTTCTATACCCCCTTATAGAATGGCTCCCGCGGAGTTAAGAGAGTTAAAGGCCCAACTTCAAGAGTTGTTGAGCAAAGGCTTCATTAGACCAAGTGCATCTCCTTGGGTGCTCTAGTTTTGTTTGTGAAGAAGAAGGATGGGAGTTCTCGGATGTTCATAGACTACCGGCAGTTGAACAAGGTAACTATTAAGAACAAGTATCCTCTTCCTCGCATTGATGACTTGTTCGATCAGTTACAAGGTGCTTGTGTCTTCTCTAAGATTGACTTGAGATCCGGTTATCATCAATTGAAAATACGGACAACGGATGTGCCAAAGACTGCTTTTCGAACGAGGTATGGGCATTACGAATTTGTAGTGATGTCTTTTGGTCTTACGAATGCCCCTGCTGCGTTTATGAGCTTGATGAACGGGATTTTTAAGCCATATTTGGATCTATTTGTGATCGTATTTATTGATGATATACTGATATACTCTAAAAGTAATAAGGAACATGAGGAGCATTTAAGAATTGTATTGGAAATATTGAGGGAGAAAAAGCTTTATGCCAAGTTCTCTAAGTGTGAGTTTTGGCTAGATGCAGTGTCCTTCTTGGGGCACGTGGTTTCTAAGGATGGAGTGATGGTGGATCCTTCTAAGATTGAGACAGTAAAGAATTGGGTAAGACCTACTAAGGTGTCAGAAATAAGGAGCTTTGTTGGGTTAGCTAGCTACTACCGCCGATTTGTCAAGGGATTCTCTTCTATTTCTTCTCAATTGACGAACTTGACTAAGCAGAATGTTCCATTTGTATGGTCGGACGAATGTGAGGAAAGCTTTCAGAAGCTCAAGACTTTGTTGACTACCGCACCTATCCTTACCTTGCCAGTAGAGGGTAAGAACTTCATTGTTTATTGTGATGCATCCTATTCTGGTTTGGGTGCAGTGCTAATGCAAGAGAAGAATGTGATTGCTTATGCTTCAAGGCAATTAAAGGTGCATGAACGTAACTATCCGACCCATGATTTGGAATTGGCCGCGGTAGTATTTGCATTAAAGCAATGGAGGCACTATTTATATGGGGTTAAGTGCGAAGTCTACATGGATCATCGTAGCCTTCAGTATGTCTTCACGCAGAAAGATTTGAACTTGAGACAGAGGAGATGGATGTAACTACTGAAGGACTACGATATCACTATCTTGTATCATCCGTGAAAGGCTAATGTTGTGGCAGATGCTCTAAGTAGAAAGGCGGGAAGCATGGGAAGTCTAGCTCACTTGCAAGTTTCTAGACGCCCATTGGCTAGAGAGGTTCAGATTCTGGCTAATGACCTTATGAGGTTAGAAGTAAATGAGAAGGGAGGATTTTTGGCTTGTGTGGTGGCAAGATCTTCCTTTCTTGACAAGATTAGGGGAAAGCAGTTTAATGATGAGAAATTGATCCGGATCCGAGAAAAAGTGTTGCAAGGAGAGGCTAAAGAAGCAACAATCGATAAGGAAGGTGTTTTGAGGATTAGGGAAAGGGTATGTGTACCCCGTGTCGATGATTTGATCAACACTATTCTGACAGAGGCTCATAGTTCAAGGTATTCTATACATCCGGGTGCAACCAAGATGTACCGTGACCTAAAGCAACACTTTTGGTGGAGTAGGATGAAGCGCGACATTGTGGATTTTGTTGCCAAATGTCCAAACTGTCAACAAGTAAAGTATGAACACCAGAGGCCTGGAGGAACACTTCAGAAAATGCCCATTCCTGAATGGAAGTGGGAAAGGATTGAAATGGATTTCGTGGTTGGTCTTCCAAAGACATTGGGAAAGTTTTATTCTATTTGGGTAATTGTTGATAGGTTAACTAAGTCTGCTCACTTCATTCCGGTCAAGGTGACTTACAATGCAGAGAAGTTAGCCAAACTTTACATCTCGGAAGTGATGCGATTGCATGGGGTTCCACTCTCCATTATATCAGATAGAGGTACGCAGTTTACTTCTAAGTTTTGGAAAACATTGCATGCGGAATTGGGTACTAGGTTGGACCTTAGTACTGCGTTCCATCCTCAGACCAATGGTCAGTCTGAGAGACCGATTCAAGTGTTGGAGGATATGCTTCGTGCATGTGTGATAGAGTTTTGTGGCCATTGGGATAGCTTCTTACCCTTAGCAGAGTTCTCCTACAACAATAGCTATCACTCAAGTATTGATATGGCCCCATTTGAAGCATTGTATGGGAGGAGATATAGGTCTCCCATTGGTTAGTTTGATGCATTTGAGGTTAGACCTTGGGGTACGGACCTTTTGAGGGATTCTTTAGAGAAAGTGAAATCTATTCAAGAAAAGCTTTTGGCGGCGCAAAGCAGGCAAAAAGAATATGCAGATCGAAAGGTTAGAGACTTAGAGTTTATGGAGGGTGAACAAGTCTTGTTGAAGGTTTCGCCCATGAAAGGGGTGATGCGGTTTGGTAAAAGAGGTAAACTAAGCCCGAGGTATATTGGTCCCTTTGAAGTGCTTAAGCGAGTAGGGGAGGTGGCTTACGAATTAGCCTTGTCTCCAGGGCTGTCCGGAGTACATCCGATATTTCATGTGTCTATGTTGAAAAGATACCATGGGGATGGAAACTACATTATCCGTTGGGATTCAGTTTTGCTTGACGAAAATTTGTCTTATGAGGAGGAGCCTGTTGCTATTTTAGATAGAGAAGTTCGCAAGTTGAGGTCAAGGAAGATTGCATCCATCAAGGTGCAATGGAAGAATCGGCCGGTTGAAGAAGCCACTTGGGAGAAGGAGGCCGATATGCAAGAAAGATACCCACATCTGTTTAAAGATTCAGGTACTCCTTCTCGCCTTTGTTTTTCTTCTTGTGATCGTTCGAGGACGAACGATGGGTAAATTGGTATCTATTGTAATGACCTGTTTAGTCGTTTTGAGCAGCAGATTTTATTTCTGGAAAACTGGCTGAGGCGACGGACCGTCATGGGCACGACGGACCGTCGCAGGGTCTCGTTTCAAAACACTTAGAAATTATGAAATTTGGGTACTGAAAATTGACTCTCTGAACTTTATAACGAAATGGCAGGACGGACCGTCACATGTGTGACGGACCGTCACAGACTCTTTGGTGGAAATTGAGTCTCTGAACCTTGCGACGACCTGCGGGGCCGGACCGTCGCGAGCACGACCGAACGTCGCAGTTGCGTAATCCCGATGCAGGTCGGATTTCTTTATACGTTTTAAGGGACGTTTTTGACTATTCCTGCTTTAATTATAAAGTTAGTGGGTTAATGTTAATAAGTCTAATTACTTGGGGGTTAAAAGAAGTAACCTTAAGTTAATTAGTGGGTTATTATTGCCATCTTTTATTCTTAATTATATGCTAATTAGGGTAAAAGAAGGAGGGTTTGAATAAAGAAAATAGAAAGAACAAAGAGAGAGAGAGGATTGATCGAGAGAGGAGAAACGAAGAGGAAAACACAAAGCTTTGGGAATTTGTTGCTTGATCACGAATCTTCAGTGGAGGTAGGTTATGGTTATTTTATGCTATTCGTAGTAAACTCTTAATAGCGAATGATATGTATTGGTAGTATTGTAAACCCTTCTATATGCTTAATTGTATGCTTGCATGAATGTGATTATGTAATTGTGATATAATAAGCATGATGAAGCTATTGAATCCTAAATCTTGAAAAGAAACCCTAATCTACTTTGTTAATGATGATGCCTTGGTATAAAGAAGGCTTGATGAACGAAAGTAGTGAGATTAGGGGATCGGGTGCCACGTTCTGGTACCAGGATAGTATATGAGGATCGGAGTGTCACGTTAAGACACCAGGATAGTATATGGATCGGGTGCCACGTTCGGTGCAGGATAGTATATGAGGATCGAGTGTCACGTTAGACACCAGGATAGTATATGGATCGGATGCCACGCGTTACGGTACCAGGATAGTATATGAGGATCGGAGTGTCACGTTAGACACCAGGATAGTATATGGATCGGGTGCCACGTTTGGTACCAGGATAGAATATGGATCGGGTGTCACGTTAGACACCAGGATAGAATGAGGATCGGAGTGCCACGTTCCGACACCAGGATAGTATATGAGGAGGCGGAGTGTCACGCATCGACACGAGAGGAATAAAGATAATGAATCTTGAAAGATGTTAATATACTCAATCTAATGAACCTAATTCCCAAATGAGTATGATGAGGAGGCGTGAGTCCTCATTGATGTGCTTGGTGTTATGACCAAAGGTTATGGAAAATGTAAATCTTTGCATGCTAAGGATATTAGTTGATTTTATGATATTGCTTAATATATCTTTGTTTCTATTTTGAGTTGGCCGATGATACCTACTCAAGACTTGTGTTGTATCTTGACCCTACTTTTATGTTTTCTTTTGTTATTTGTGGAGTGCAGCAAACGTGCCGTCGTCTTCAACTCAACAGCAACTCTAGCCAGTCTTCATTACTCCGGATATCAGGGTGAGCTAATGTTTCTAGCTTGGACTGGATCCTCCTCTTCATGTCTTGATGCCTTGAAGTTCCGGCATGGACTAGCTTTTACTTGTTTTAGCTTCTTAGAATACTCTTAGTTTAGTAATTTGATATAGATGTTCTTGTGGTGATGACTTCTAGATTTTGGGGAATAATAGATGTTGAATTTTAGAAGTTAATGAATTGGTTTTATTTAATGAGTTTAAGTCTTCCGCATTATTTACTGTTGATATTATATTGAAATGTTAGAGTTTAGATTGGTTGGTTCGCTCACATAGGAGGGTAAGTGTGGGTGCCAGTCGCGGCCCGGATTTGGGTCGTGACAATCAATTTTGCAATTCCTGCTTGAAAAGCAAATGTTATTCATGAGACAATAGAAAATTATCTCCGACATTATAAATTTTGTTCGGGAAATGCAATCTCAGAGAATTTGAATGACCCCACTTGCGAAAGCGTCATTCATGAACTTGAAGTCATGATTAATGATCTCCGTTACCACAATAAAATGGATCTCAATAACCTGTTGGGTTAATTGGGTGTATGTGATTCATGTTCAGAGATGCAAAGCTTATAAGAAAATGTGGATACCATCGGAAAAAGTGATGTTGATGATGAAGTTGAAACACTTATCACATCTAGAACTCTTTACAATTTTATGGTGCAGTTTGAAAAAATAACATCAGAGAACTTGGATGCAATAAGAAAAGTTAGAGATGAATTTCAACTAGATTTAAATTTAAAGAAAAAACAAAACACAATTAGAATCATATTTACTAGATTGTCTTGATATAGTCGTACTTTTAATGAATTATTAATTTGTCATATTAATGGGACCATATATTTATATAGGGGTCTTCTGAACATATATTATCTTATTATCTTATCGAAATTGTGATTTTTTCTAATTGGCCCAAGTTGGGACCAAAGAAAAATATTACTTTAGAGAGATTGTTAATTTACCGAGTATTAATTGGGAAACTTTCACATATAGCCACTTAGAAATAATTAATTACTCTCCATAACTATAGTTTGATAATTACAATTTGTAGCTACATGTTATTTGGAGAAGAGAAGCGGCGAGGCGAGAGAGGGGAAAAAGAGTGGGAGAAAAGGTGAATCAGATATGTATATTGGCTAGATAATTGTATATTTTGTATATATAGCAAAAGAGATTTGGAGAGGGAGGAGAGAGGCGAGGCGAGACTGGGAGAGAGAGGAGAGAGGCGGCGAGAGAGGGAAGAGAGTGGGAGAGAGGTGAATTGTATATGTATATAATTGTATATAATCAGTATATTATGCATATATATTTGTATAAATGGAAAGCAAAATTGGGAGAGGGAGGAGAGAGGCGGCGAGAGAGGAGAGAGTGGGAGAGAGGTGAGTTGTATATGCATATAGGTTAAAAAATTTGTATATTATACATATTTATTTGTATATCCTGGCGAATTATACATATACCAACATGACTAATTATACAAACTCGAAGTCAGCCCACGTAATTAATGTATAATATTAGTCGCAAATGATAATGATAGAAAACTATAGCTATGATGAGTAATTAAATAATATAAATTTCTTGTAGCGTAATTTTCCCTTAGTTTATAGAGGTTTCTTGTAGTTTTTTCAGCTATAGAAATAAAAAGATTGAGAGTAACTCATGTAACAAGTTGTAGACACTCACATCTAAGGATCATGAACATATATATGTAATGCATTCTATAACTTTTTTATTTGATCCAGTGCATACTAATGTGAAACAAGATTGTGCTCCAAAAAGAGTAGTGAATGTAAAAATTCTAGGAATCAAAAATACTTTGAACGAATCGACCTAGAGAAATGAAAGAAGATACACCTTCCATCAATGCATTCCTGCAAATCTCTCCCATCTCCTTGACTCTCTTCCTCAGGGGGTTTTCGCTGTCCATTATGATTCTTATAACTTTCTCCATCTCCTCTGCTTTCACAATTTTGCGATGATCACTGTCTTTCATTCTGTCATTAAATGTCAGCTCCACTGCCACCTCAAGATCTCTCACCAATTGAAACGCGTTAATGTGTTGTTCTGCGTAAAGGGGCCATGCCACAATTGGTACTCCATGCCATACACTCTCTAAAGTCGAATTCCATCCACAATGAGATACGAATGCTCCAGTGGCTTTGTGAGCCAAGATATCAACTTGGGGTGCCCATTCACATACTATTCCTCTGTTTTTTGTCCTCTCCAAGAACCCTTCCGGCAATATCTCCTCTAATTTTGTAGTTTCAGCATCGACAGGGGGACGTATTGACCACAAGAACCTAACCCCACTTCTTTCAAGTCCAATTGCCATCTCGATAAGCTGTGGTGGCTCAAAAATACCCGCGCTTCCAAAGCACAGAAATAGAACAGAGGAAGGTGGCTGCTGGTCTAGCCATTACATGATTTCTTCATCTCTTGACTTAAAATTCCCATTACCATTTTGTGCCTCAAGGTCAAGAAGAAATCCTACTGTGTAAACTGGAGGTAATTCAGGATCAGATGCTAAGCTATTGACAGCGTGACTTTCGAATTCCTCAACTGTGTTGATGATAATTCCTTTGGTTTCTTTGTACCTGACACCATGGTTGCGGAATGAGTCGTAACCTTCCTTGACAAATGCAAACGTAGGCAAGACTTTTGGGGGTACTGGATGAACATAGGCTGCGATATTTAAATCTCCATCAGATGGGTTAAATTCTCTGCCAAATTGTTGATGCCAAACAGACAAGTAAAACAGGAAACCAAGAACACCAGAACCAGAAGTATAGAACAAATAGAAAGAATGTCAAGTTCATTTGCTACATCAATCATTGAAGTGCAAAACATATCAATGACTAGTCCAATGATTTTCGGGTTCGAATCAGTAGCAGACCATGACTTGTTGCTGATAATTGCATCCTTAACAATGGGTCGATAACTTGCTAACAAAAGAGAGATGTAGTTCTCAAAAGACTTTGCTAGTTAGATGGCGGTTCGATTTGAGCAAGTGTGATATATCTAATTCGACTTCCCTCAGGAGTAGAGACAGAGCTTCGCTCAATGCAGGCATCCCATGGTGGTCTTATAATGAGAGTTGTTACATATACCCTTTCATCTCTACTAACCAAATTCTCTGCAAACTTGCATATCGAAACAAGGTGACTGATGAATGGGGTAGGCACAAATACCAGCTCTATTTTGCTCATCTTTGAAGAAAAAGATCTGTATTTCATCAATGCAGTATACTGTGTTTATACATGGGAAAAAATATTTTTCTAAGAGCTTTCTACCTGCTCTACTAGTTGTACATTTATAAAAAGAAAAATATTAATGATATTTATTAAAAAGAAAAAAAATCTATTAGTTGTACATTTATAAAAATAAAAGAAAATTATCAGTTGTACATATATAGAAAAAAGAAAATTATTGACATATATTAAAAAGAAAGAAAATCTACTAGTTGTACATTTATAGAGTTTTTGGCTAAAATTATGTCTCAACTATGACTCAAGTATAATGTACATCCTTATATTATCTAAGTGAACAAAAAACTTTCTTATACTATCCAAAAAATACAACAATCATCCTTCAGCCTATTGTTAAGAAACTGATTGAACCAATAAGAAAATATTCTTTTTTAATTTTATTACGTCTTGGCCACGACGAAAACATCAAAGTTACCTAAAAAGACTAAGGATATGGATAGGAAATGAATTTTATATTTAAATTTCATGTGTTGTTAGTTTATAGAGTATTTTTCTTTGCATCATCAAGTAAATTGACTTGCACCAATACATAAGTTTTGAAATATTCATACCATATGTTCCGAAGGTTAGAAAAATTATGTAAAAAATCATTTCAAATATATTATATCCAACTATTTACATACTTTCTTTAGTAAAATATTGATGGGTATATATTCAGGGGCAGACCTAGAGTACCCACTCGGTAAAAAATTATGTTGTATATTTAAGGTATTTTAAAAAAAAAAATTATGTTTATATACTGATTTTGATCCTCTTGAATATAAAATTAGAGGTTGGCTTAGTAGTTTAGTGGTTCAAACCACTACTCTTTTTTTTTTGAACCCCGTTAATGAAAATCTTGGATCCGCCACTACATATACTATATATATAATGTTCACATTTTAACAATGTACAGAAATGCTAAAAGTTTAGTAAAATTACGTATGCGTTTAGTTATTAAAATAAGAAAATAATTACTTCATTTGAAAAATTTAAACTTGGAATAGTATTTATTTTTTCCAAAGAATATTTAGAATTTGAATACATGTTGTCTGAATTTAATTTAAACCCTCCATTTTGAAGAATTTAAAAAAATCACCTAACTTGATTAGCTTAACCATGTATACATATATTCATTCGATTTAACAATTTTTTTGGTGGGGCGTGAGTTTCTTTTTTAAAAAATAGACAAAAGGATGAATTTTGCTACTTGTTTGATAGTGCAGGGATGTCTTTTGTCACTTATATAACACAAGGATAAACTTTAGATTTTTGTCATACATTAGGAATGATTTTAGCCAAAAACTCTACATTTATAAAAAGAAAAGAAAATTATCGATTGTACATTTATAAAAAAGAAAGAAAATCTATTGAGTTTTTCATTTATAAAAAGGAAAGAAAATCTGTCAGTTGTACATTTATTAAAAAAATAAAAGAAAATCTATTTGTTGTACATCTATATAGGAAATAATTTATTCGCATCGGATATTTATATTAAATTAATGTAATTTTTATCATCACGCGATTTAATGAAATAAAATGAACTTTAAATTTAAACATATGACATGCATGTATTAACTTGGTATAAACATCCAGTGCGAGTAAATTTTACTCATCTATGTATAATAGGAGAAAGAAAAAAAGGTCACTACACCACAAAATTTGACAATTTAAAAATATAAATAATTAAATACTATATAACTAAGTATATATTATAAATTTAAAATTAGAAAATAAAAATAGACACATGTCATCAACATATACAATGTCGGCATTTAAAAAACAAGTTTAACATTTTTGTAAGTCCAATTTATAAATTAGTTAAAATAAATTACTATTTTATTTTTAAATGATATTAATGCATTTTTACAATTGATAAAATAATTTTCAAATAATTCTAGAAAAAAGGGTTATTGACATCAAATTTTGGCCTAACATTTTCAAAATTCGTAATTTTATTTATTTAATAGTTTAAAATATTTTTTTAAATAATTTTTAATAAGTCTATCGATAATTGTCCTTATCTATCAAGATTTAGAATTTTTTATTAGTTAATTTTAAAATTAAAATTTTCTTTTTCATGTCATTAGTTACGTTCATTATTTTTTTTTATAATCATCTTATTTGTTACATCAGTTAATAATGCATTTTGATATTTTGCACAGTTTAAAAATTCACTCAAATAAGAATACAATTTTTATAGACGAATATTTTATTAACCAACAATTTTTAGGTCACAATCACAAGCCGATAACCTAGGTCCATTTATAACAATTTTCTGTATATATAATAATTGACTCACTAGGTTAAGAGGGTGGTGGATGATATCTTTTTGACATTGAGAGAAACTATTTCAAATTGAAAAACCCTAATTTTTTCCTCTCATATTTTCTTTTCCTCAGCCGCCACCACCACAAACCCCGACCAAGCTACTCCACTTTCTATGACCAAACCCATCTCCACCAGATCACATTCCTCCATTTTCTTCGACAACAACTACCCAACAGCTCAAACCACCAGACCGAACCCAGCAGCTAAAACCACCACCACAAATCACCGTTGCTCCACCTCCCAAACTCCATTTTCGGCCAACTTCAACCTGAAACTAAAATAATTTCTTCATCAGTTGAAATTGGCCGAAAATGGAGTTTAAGATGTGGAACGATGGTTGTTTGTGTTGGTGGTTTGAGCTACTGCGTTAGGCTGAACCGGTGGTTTGAAATCTTTGAATAGTTGTTGGTCGAAAAAATGGAAGAACGCATCTTTCTTGAAGATGAGGATGAAAGCGCTTTGGACGGAAAAGAAAGAAATGGGGGTTGTGTCGTCTAGTTTGGATGGTTGCTGGAGAAAAAGGAGGTGATCTTGTGTTCTTTGTAACTGGTTGTGAAAGGAAAAAGGGTCTTCGGGTGGTGGCTCCGGGAGGGAATGGGAGAGAGAAAAATTAGGGTTTTTCTATTTGGACATTGTTTCTCCCAATGTCAAAAAGATATATATATATATAGGCCTAAGTTATGGACTTGTGATTGTGGCCCAAAAATTGTTGGTTAATAAAATATTTGTGTATGAAAATTGTATTTCTATTTGAATGAATTTTTAAATTGTATAAAATATCAAAATAAATTATTAACTGATGTAACAAAGAAGATGATTATTAAAAAAAACATAATGAACGTAACTAATGACATGTAAAAATATAATTTTAAAATTAACTAATAAAATTTTTCAAATTTTGATAAATAAGGATAGTTATCGAGAAACTTATTTAAAATTATTTTAAAAAATTATTTTGAACTATTAAATAAATAAATTCACGAATTTTGTAAATGTTAGGCCAAAATTGGATGTCAACAAGGGTAATGTGATGTGTGTATTTTTTTTGTGGAAATATATTTTTAAGGGAAAATACACAAGTACCCCCTTAGACTATTACTAAAATTTCAGAAACACACCTTAATTAAATTAAGGTCTCATTGTTCTCCCGAACTTACCTCTTTTTTTTTTTGTAATTTTATGCACCTTTTGGGCTCACGTGACACCTAATATCTCTCACAAGCCACAATTGTGTGGAGTCACAGAGTGTGCCACGTAAGACAAAAAGTATACAATTATTTTTAAAAAATAAATTTAATCTTAGTTTAGTTAAGATGTGTCTCTGAAATTTCGGTTATAGTCTAAGGGGATACTTATGCATTTTCTCTATTTTTAACTATCTTTCCTCAACCTCATTATTTATAGCATAAAAACTGAATGTCTAAAAATTAATTCTAACAAAATAAATTTTAAAATTGTAAAATTGAGAAATAAATGTGCAAATTATAGCCTTGTCTTATTTCTTTCAATTATATATCCATTTTAGTGCAAAGGACACAAATTTTTAAATACTATTAATTATTTAAATTTTTAAAAACAAGAATACTATCCTATTATTTATTGGGAAAAGACTCAAATATATCATCGAACTTTTAGAAAAGGCTTACTTATGTCATCCGTTAAAAGTTTAGCTCATCTATGCCATTGCCGTCTAAGAAAAGACTCATTTATGTCATTATTTTTTAACACTGATTTTGCAAAACTATTTTGACACGTGACCAATTATAATTTGGCCATGTCATTAATTTTTTTAATGAAAAAAATTAATTGTTTTTGAAGAAAAATTAAATTAAAATAATCCACCCAAGTAAAGACTCACCCAAATTTTAAAATATCTAAGACATATGTACATACCAAAAGGAAAATTCAACCGAGTTCGTTGGATGTCGTGGCGCCCACACGACTGAACATGGATCCGCCCCCTCACGTGTGTGTTCACACATACATGTCTGCTTCATCTGTCCCACACTTAAATATACATTTGTTTACAACTATTAGTCCACACATGTAGCGGTCAAAATGTCTACTTCACTTGTGTGGTTCCATATTTCAACATAAATATTTGTCTGCTTTTTTTTCTATTTTAATTTGTTTGTCTTATTTTTTATTCTTATATAATTGACAATTTGTTTTTTTAAAAAAAAGAAACATATAAAAATTCAATTGCTTATAAAAAATTTGATTGAGCATAAAATTAATCTCTTTGTATCACATAAAATGGGATAAAAGAAGTAACATCTATTATTTAATTTGAAACTACGTAAAAGATATTATAAATCTCAAATTAACAAATATTGACTCTTGAAATTTTATCTTGCTACATAGATTGAGACAAGGGAAATAACATATATTATTTTAAAATTATGTAAAAAGTATTGTAACTTATAATAATTAACAATTTAAAATATTTTAAATTATATTAAAATTTAATTGACTCTTTAAATTTATCTATGTTAAATAAAGTGAGACAAAGAAATAATAGATGTTGCATCCGTGCTAGTACGAACACTTGTGTCTAGTATAACTTTCACATATAGCCACTCAAAAAATAACCTTATTATTCTCCATAGCTATACTTTTATCTTCTTTGTCTGAAAATAGGTTTGATTTGCTTCACCTATGAGAATTTCTACCAATTCTTCTTTTATTCATCAAAGCTCATCCGTCTGAGAATGGTTTCAGTCCAAACCCTTGAGAGTTACAATTTGTAGCTACATGTTATAGGGGAGGAGAGAGGCGAACGAGAGGGCAGAGAGTGGGAGAGAGATGAATCGCATATGTATATCGGTTAGATATTTATCTATTGTACATATGTATTTATGTATATGGTCAGTGAAATTGAGAGAAGGAGGAGGGAGGCGAGCGAGATTGGGAGAGGGAGGAGAGAGGGGAGCGAGAAAGGATGAAGAGTGAGAGAGGTAAATTGTATATGCATATCAGTTAGATAATTGTATATTGTACATATGCATTTGCATATATGGCAAGCGAGATTGAGAGAGGGAGGAGATAGAAGAACGAGATTGGGAGAGGGAGAAGAGAGGAGAGCAAGAGAGGATAATAATTTGTATAATTCACATTTGATTTTTATAATTTTTGACTATGTTTGTATAATTTGTGAGTTTTTGTATGATTGAGTAATATAAAGTCTGAAATTATACAAATATGATAAAAACTAGAAATTACAAATTGATACATACATAAGCATATGAACTTTAAACAATTATACAAATTAATTACATAAATTCTATTGTACAAAATCTGAAAATTACACATTTATAAAAATTTTAAAAAATTATACACAAAAAAATTAAATATATATGATGACAAAACGAAAAAATCAAAGTAAATCATTGTTATATACTAATATTTTCACGACCCAAAATGAGTCGTGAGTGGCATCCACACTTAACTACCTAGGTGGACGAACCAAGAAACTTAAATCCCAACATGTACCAATAATTCAACTGTGAATAACAAAATATTGCGGAAGCTTCGAAATTTATTAACTATCGTTTCCCAAAACCTGAAAGTCATCACATCAAGGACATCTAATCTCTAATTACTAAGTCTAAGAGTATCAAAGACACCAAAATAAATGAATAAAATGGTATGTGTCTGAAAGTATAGGACATCATGTCATGACCGAAAGAATCCAACACGAGCTTGAATGAATAGCTCACCCTGGAACTTGATATGCGGGAGGCTGGCTAGATCTGAGGGACATCTGAAGTCATAGGTACACTCGCTGCATTTCATAAAAGGAAAACAAAGAAAAACACAAGTAGGACTCAGTACGGGGGCAACATGTACTGAGTAGATATCATCGGCCAACCCAAAATAGGAATTAATATACAATAAATAATAGTATGAACTCAACTATAACACTTAACAGGTGATAACAACAAACAACATGAACAAGTATCAACAACATTAAAGTAAGCTCGTAATAAGTCAATGATATCAAGATCACACATGAGGACTCATGCCTCCAAACCAAACCATTTTGGGAGATAGTTTCTTCGAATTTGAGTATACTAACATAATTCAAGATTACTTCTCTTTATTATTATCGTGTCGGAACGTGACACTCCGATCCCCTAATGCTACCGTGTCGGAACGTGACACTCCGATCCCTTAATACTACGTGTCGGAACGTGACACCCGATCCCCTAATACTACGTATCGAAACGTGACACCCGATCCCCTATTACTACGTGTCGGAACGTGACACCCGATCCCCTATTACTACGTGTCGGAACGTGACACCCGATCCCCTAATACTACCTGTCGGAACGTGACACCCGATCCCCTAATACTACGTGTCGGAACGTGACACCCGATCCCCTAATACTACGTGTCGGAACGTGACACCCGATCCCCTATTACTACGTGTCGGAACGTGACACCCGATCCCCTATTACTACGTGTCGGAACGTGACACCCGATCCCCTATTACTACGTGTCGGAACGTGACACCTGATCCCCTATTGCTACGTGTCGGAACGTGACACCCGATCCCCTATTACTACGTGTCGGAACGTGACACTCCGATCCATTTATACTTTTAATTTATCCTTTATTATCACCGCTTTCAATTCATAGTTATATGATTTTCATCAAGCCTTCTTTATTCAAGGCATCACTTCGATAGAGAGGGTTAGAGAATATAAATTATACGGTCTCAGGATTTCAGACCTATCACAAACCACACAACCAAATCGCACAATCACACAACCAAGTACATAGAGAACTTCACAATATAATTCAAGGCATATCAATCACTGTTAAGAGTTTACTATCAAATAGCATAAACCATAACCTACCTCCACCGAAGAATCAAAGTCAAGCAACTACTTTTCCAATGTCTTTCCTTTCCTTATTGCCTCCGAACCCTTCCGATCTTAAACCGACGCTTCAATCTTGTTTAACAATCGTTTCGTGACTGCTGCAGATATGATTTCTCTTGGCTAAACCCTTATTTTCCTTTTACAGAATAGTTTTTCCTAAATATCATATAACTAATTATAAGAGTGGTGAAAGTGACCCACTATTTATTTCACTATTATCCTCTTTAACCACCAACTAAATAAATTAATAAAATTACCCCACTAATTTCATAATTATAATTATGAATAGTCCAAAATCCAATTAGAATCCATCAAAAAAAAATATTTTATGAAACACAAGGCTTTAACACTCAAAACGACCAAATGGGTCGTTACAATAGATACCAATTTACCCATCGTTCGTCCTCGAACGATCAAAAAGAAAGGCGAGGCAAGAAAGGATAGTTATCTCAATGATTATTCCAAAATATTAATACCCATTGTCTCATCTCAATAGTATAAAAAACTAGAGATCTACACCTCCCCTCATAGAATGTCTCTAATATAATTGCACACATACTTGGGTTATCAAACTCCACATTCATTGAAGTCAACACTCTTAATAATAACAAAACGTATAACTACATCGATCATGTACCTTACTCTCAAACCATCATTAGTATCAAAGTATGCTTATCAAATACATGTTCAAACTATGGCTATCTCTTTCTATTTAAGCATTTCCTGACAGATACGAGTCCCAAATAAGGCCTATAGCACTAATTTCAAATGTGATAGTACCTTTTCATTGAGACAAAACTATTAAATCACACCCAAAGTCAACTCTACACCACCTTCAAATACCATCCTTTAGCTACCATTTAACACCATCATACACCTCATGTCAATACTTGGGGAATTCTTGGTCACTCAAATGATTTTGAATACTATAAGCTCATAACCTCTATCCACCATCAAATAACTATATATTACATCATAACTTTCTATGAGTCCCATCAATAGAGTAGTATTAACCCAACTTTATTCTTAATAACCATGTAGAATTATATCTCACTTTTTACATCATTCTTAAGTCTTCTATCCTAATTTGAGCAATCTAACCTCATTATAAAATACTAAAATTTTCATACCTCATTATTTGTCACCTAAACCAAAACTCATTTTTTTTTAGAAGTCGATGATAAACTCCTAGTAAGTCTGTACCGAACTAGTTCACATCTCACAATTATATCTAAACTCATAGGCAAAAATTAAAACAACCATCAACTACACCCCATGGATTTATACGAGAGGTCTTATTCTTTCACTCTTTTCAAATTCTTTTCATGGCACAAAATTCTTAGTATCTCGACTCTTCAATATATCAGACTCTTGCTTCTCTGGCTCCCTTTACGATCTCATCCTTTTACCAATCTCAATCAAAACTCTGAGGGAAATACTTCCTTAAATCCTTTAGCAATCAAAAGTAATAAACTTTATGATCAAAAACATGCATTAGTTCTTTCACATGCTTAATACCGATGCAATCAATCATTTATTACCTTACAAATTCATACCTTGAAAAAAAAACCATATCACCAAGAATGCAGACTTATAATGAAAAGTTTGAATTTTAAGTCCAATTGTGTAAACCCAATGCCCTTATGTATCTACATTTGCTTATACTTTGAAGACTTTTATAATTACTTTATCTTAGCTTATCATTGATTGCCTCTCCATCAACCATACCATATGCTTCACTAAAAATTCAACCATACTCATTTCTAAATTCAACTGTACAACAGAACTTATCATCTCACTCAAGCTGAACGTCTGTACACCCCTCTCTTAAGTTCTATTCAATAGCTTTTAACCAAGCTGATTAACCTGTTATGCTACTACCTTAACCAAAACAAAATAGATGAAATCACGCAATTTTGAACCCAATTCTCGAGCCCTTCGAAGATACATTTTTAATCCAAGCATACAAAGAAAATAATCCTTGCTCTTACCTAATTCTGAAAGCTACACATCCCATAAATTTTAACTTATTTTCAATTATGACTCTAGCTCCTTTAAGTTCTATACGAGCGGTGCCCCAATATCTTCTAAAACGTTCCATACAATCACATTACTTTACTAAATAGTAGAAATTCACAATCTTAGATGCTCACAAGTCTTTATTATCATGCCAAAAATCATTTAACCAACAAATCCTTATTATATAGTATCATCTCAATCACAACCCCTCACAAACTTTTTTCACCATCATGCTCAGTTAGTCCTTGTTATCACCACGAAGTGAACCTTTTCCTTGATCTGACACCTTAAACTTAGGTATACCACTCAAATTCAAGAGACTAACCCGATTTATATGCACTTTCTTGCTAAATCTTCGATTTACTTCACCCAAGTATATCCACTAGGACTTTCTTTCCCTATAAATTTGTCATTTTAGTATCAATCTACCTTTTGAAGCTTAAGATAAAATTGTCAGTACTCATTCAGAACCCGCAAGATACATTTCACAACCCAAAGATCCACCACTAAAATTTTCCTTTAAAATAATGCTCAATCACTACAATTTTCCTTCAAAATAATGCTCAATCTAAGTTCGTGTAGTAATAAACTAGTTTGTTTCTCAAATGTGAATGCAACACTAAATCTTATTCTCTGACCATGTCGTACAACTTGTAACTCCTTTAGTAATTTGTATTCACACTTGAAAATCGACGTACCTGTTCCCACATAACCCTAGTACTGCCACACCGTGAAAGTCCATTAGAAACCTTACTAGAACACATCATACCTGTCCATAATATCGTACCCAAATAGCCCACATATTTCTACCCATTGAATAATTGCAAAACATTATCGAATATGTTCTCTCTCTAGACCAAACAATTTGTTTTATTTTTTAGATCAATTCAATAACAAAATAACACACTTCCTAACTCGAACCAAGTAAGCATCGATGACTTTCTCGAATATACCCTCACTCTATGAAGTCATAGTAGTGTCTTTATTAACCGACACTCAACATGAGACTACCACCACATTTTGCGATCGAGAAAATATATCTATTTCTAAGGACATTTTTTTTTCTTTTTGTTGTTGCTATTTCAACTTCAAATACTCTAGTAGTACTCATATTTGAAATAGAGTGAAGAAGTTCAGATACCAATTGGTATCACCCAGATACCAATTGGATTCAAGTAATAGCACGAAAGAAAGAAAGAAATGAGCTTTCCTAAAGTCCTATAGCTTCTCGAAGAAAAGTAAAGGCGTCCCCTTACCATTCCGCAAGACTCTACTAGACTTGTCCTTGTGTGATGAGATCAACGAACCTAACGCTCTGATACCAAGTTTTTCACGACCCAAAATGAGTCGTGAGTGGCATCCACACTTAACTACCTAGGTGGACGAACCAAGAAACTTAAATCCCAACATGTACCAATAATTCAACTGTGAATAACAAAATATTGCGGAAGCTTCGAAATTTATTAACTATCGTTTCCCAAAACCTGAAAGTCATCACATCAAGGACATCTAATCTCTAATTACTAAGTCTAAGAGTATCAAAGACACCAAAATAAATGAATAAAATGGTATGTGTCTGAAAGTATAGGACATCATGTCATGACCGAAAGAATCCAACACGAGCTTGAATGAATAGCTCACCCTGGAACTTGATATGCGGGAGGCTGGCTAGATCCGAGGGACATCTCAAGTCATAGGTACACTCATTGCATTTCATAAAAGGAAAACAAAGAAAAACACAAGTAGGACTCAGTACGGGGGCAACATGTACTGAGTAGATATCATCGGCCAACCCAAAATAGGAATTAATATACAATAAATAATAGTATGAACTCAACTATAGCACTTAACAGGTGATAACAACAAACAACATGAACAAGTATCAACAACATTAAAGTAAGCTCGTAATAAGTCAATGATATCAAGATCACACATGAGGACTCATGCCTCCAAACCAAACCATTTTGGGAGATAGTTTCTTCGAATTTGAGTATACTAACATAATTCAAGATTACTTCTCTTTATTATTATCGTGTCGGAACGTGACACTCCGATCCCCTAATGCTACCGTGTCGGAACGTGACACTCCGATCCCCTAATACTACGTGTCGGAACGTGACACCCGATCCCCTAATACTACGTATCGAAACGTGACACCCGATCCCCTATTACTACGTGTCGGAACGTGACACCCGATCCTATTACTACGCGGTCAACGTGACACCCGATCCCCTAATACTACCCGCCGGGCGTGACACCCGATCCCCTAATACTACGTGGAACGTGACACCCGATCCCCTAATACTACGTGTCGAAACGTGACACCCGATCCCCTAATACTACGTGGCGGAACGTGACACCCGATCCCCTATTACTACGGAGCGGAACGTGACACCCGATCCCCTATTACTACGTGGCCAACGTGACACCCGATCCCCTATTGCTACGCGGTCTAACGTGACACCCGATCCCCTATTACTACGTGTCGAACGTGACACTCCGATCCATTTATACTTTTAATTTATCGCTTTATTATCACCGCTTTCAATTCATAGTTATATGATTTTCATCAAGCCTTCTTTATTCAAGGCATCACTTCGATAGAGAGGGTTAGAGAATATAAATTATACGGTCTCAGGATTTCAGACCTATCACAAACCACACAACCAAATCGCACAATCACACAACCAAGTACATAGAGAACTTCACAATATAATTCAAGGCATATCAATCATCATTAAGAGTTTACTATCAAATAGCATAAACCATAACCTACCTCCAATCAAGAATCAAAGTCAAGCAACTACTTTTCCAATGTCTTTCCTTTCCTTATTGCCTCAGACCCTTCCGATCTTAAACCGACGCTTCAATCTTGTTTAACAATCGTTTAAGTGATCTGCTGAGATATGATTTCTCTTGGCTAAACCCTTATTTTCCTTTTACAGAATAGTTTTTCCTAAATATCATATAACTAATTATAAGGGTGGTGAAAGTGACCCACTATTTATTTCACTATTATCCTCTTTAACCACCAACTAAATAAATTAATAAAATTACCCCACTAATTTCATAATTATAATTATGAATAGTCCAAAATCCAATTAGAATCCATCAAAAAAAAATATTTTATGAAACACAAGGCTTTAACACTCAAAACGACCAAATGGGTCGTTACAAATATAAATCATTGTATACGAATACAAATCAAAAGAAGAATTACTAGTTGCAAATTATATAAATATGACAAATTATATTAATATGATTAATTATACAATTCAAAATCAGCTTATATAATTAATAATTAATATTAATAGTGAGTGATAATATAACAAACTATAAATATGATGAATAATTAAATAATATAAACTTTCTTTTCTTAATATCACTTTCTCCATCAACTTGTTTGTTGAATTCATATTCCATCTCAGGCTATTTTTGTCAATTCATTCTTTTCTACCTGTTTTTATAAGACACGCAGTCCCTTCGCAACCCCTTCTTTGCTTTTGATGTTAGTTAACTTAATTAATAGAATATGTGGGTCCTGCTTCTAGTCACTTGGATTTAATTTTTGTAAAATTTGATTGAATTTAGAAATTTTATCAGTATCACTCAATTGAGATAAATGAAGTAACACAACTTATTTTTGAAATTTCAAAATTAAAGTTTATAACTGTTTTTAACTACCCCAAATATTTAAGAGGTAATTTAAAAAAAAACATTTAATAAATATAAATAATATTACATAAAACGTATTATAAATCATAATAATTAAAAAAAATTTGAAATATATCTGAATTTCGATTGATATTGCTATGACAAAACCAAATTTTGGAAAGTACATTTTACTCCATGTACTAATATAATATTGTATTTTTAAAGGTATATATGTGTCAACATGGACATCATAATATTGCATTATTATAAATAGTAGTGTGTTCATATGGGTACGTATATACACTTTTAAAGTACACTATTAAATATTGTAGGGATAAAATTTCCTCCATAATGTTTGGTATCGTAACAACAATTCCGACCAAAGTTAAATTTTTTAGACCCTTTACCATAATAATTTTAGTTAAAATATGTAAAAGATAGGGATAATGCACAAGTACCCCCTCAATCTATGTCCGAAATCTCAGAGACACACTTATACTATTCTAAGGTCATATTACTCCCTGAACTTATTTTATTAATAATATTCTACTCCTTTTTTGGCCTACATAACACTATCTTGTGGGTCCAACGCTGATTGATCTTTTTTTTCAAACTAGTGCCACATAGGCCGAAAATGGATAGAAAATTACTTATAAAATAAGTTCAAAGGGTAATAGGACCTTAGTATAGTATAAGTGTGTCTCTGCGATTTCGAGCATAAGTTGAGGAGGTACTTGTGCATTTTTCGTAAAAGATATAAAAATTTGATTGACTCTCAAAATTCTATGGATGTCACATAAATTAGAATAGAAGGAGAAACATATATTATCTAAAAATTATATTATAAGTACTATAAATCACAATCGTTAATAACTTAAAATATTTACAAATTATAAAAAAATTAATTAGCTTTTTTGAAATTTCATTTATATATATATATATATATATATATATATATATATTAGTTATTAAATAAATAATAAACTTAAATTAATATATACTTCAACTGACATTATTGCACGTCAAATAAACTTTTCTTCGCCTAAAATATTAAAATTTTAAAAATAGTAAATAAGTAAAAAACAAAAGGACAATGTTTATATAAACACCCATACCGCATTCAATAGGGTAACAATCTCATAATTTTGGTCAAGTTTCATTCAAGAATATTATTTTTTATATATAATAAAATTTTATTTTATTTACGTTCATATATAATTATCTTACATATTTTTTTTCTCTCTGTAAAATTTAACCAATCTTCGATTGAAATCATCTATGAATAATTTTCATTATTTGAAAAATGAGAACATTACGTATTGACATATTTAACCTTCACCTAATATTATGTTTGGTAAATCATGTTAAATGAATAGTAGACAAAAGTTACACGACAAATTGCATTCCTTATCTTATACAGACACCCATACCCCCATTCAATTAGGTAACAATCTAGCAAAAGATAGAAACGTCTCTTTCCTAATTTCCACTATAGATCCATCAGATAGCTCACCGTTCACCAGATTTAAAAATATTTTGGTATGGTTCGCCAGATTCAAAAATATTTTGATATTTTATTTCTATATTGTTATATTTACTGACAAATCAGATTGATAAATTAAAATAGCTACCTAATATCTTTATCTTTCTCAATGTGTGGTCCAATTTACATCAGATCAGTCCATCATAAAAGGCAAAACCATCACAAATCCATTGTTATAGCATCAAACATTTTTCATCTTCTGATTAATTAGTTAAATAGTTCAAAGATGAGTCAATTTGAGCTGGTATTTGTGCCTACCCCATCCGTCGGTCACCTTGTTCCGTTTTGCAAGTTTGCTGAGAAGTTGGTTGAAAGAGATGAAAGGCTATGTGTAACAATTCTTATTATAAGACCACCAGCAACATGGGGTTCTACCATAGATGACTTCATCAAACGAATCTCCTCTGCTCCTGAGGGCAATCGAATTAGATATATCATACTTGCTCAAATCGAACCGCCATCTTTAGAAGAACTAGCAAAGTCTATTGAGAACTACATCTCTCTTTTGATAGCAAACTATCGACCCATTGTTAAAGATGCAATTATCAGCAACAAGGCATGGCCTGCTACTGATTCGAACCCGAAAATTACTGGATTAGTCATTGATATGTTTTGCACTTCAATGATTGATGTAGCAAATGAGCTTGACATTCCTTCTTATCTTTTCTTCACTTCTGGTGCCGGTTTTCTTGGTTTCCTGTTTTACTTGTCCGTTTGGCATGACCAATTTGGGAGAGAATTTAATCGATTTGATGGCGATTTAAATATAGCAGCCTATGCTCATCCAGTACCCTCAAAGTTCTTGCCTTCTTTTGCATTTGTCAAGTATGGTTACGACTCATTCCGCAACCATGGTGTCAGGTTCAAAGAAACCAAAGGAATTATCATCAACACAGTGGAGGAATTCGAAAGTTACGCTGTCAATAGCTTAGCATCTGATCCTGAATTACCTCCAGTATACACAGCAGGATTTCTTCTCAACTTTGAGGCACAAAATAGTAACGGGAATTCAAAGTCTGAAGATGAAGAAATCATGAAATGGCTAGACCAGCAGCCACCTTCCTCTGTTCTATTTCTGTGCTTTGGAAGCGCGGGTATTTTTGAGGAACCACAGCTTATCCAGATGGCGAGTGGACTTGAACAAAGTGGGGTTAGGTTCTTGTGGTCAATACGTCTGCCTGTGGATGCTGAAACTACAAAGTTAGAGGAAATATTGCCTCGAGGGTTCTTGGAGAGGACAAAAAACAGAGGAATCGTATGTGGATGGGCACCCCAAGTCGATATCTTGGCTCACAAAGCCACCGGAGCATTTGTATCTCATTGTGGATGGAACTCGACCATAGAGAGTGTATGGCATGGAGTACCAATTGTGGCATGGCCCCTTTATGCAGAACAACACATTAACGCGTTTCAATTGGTGAGAGATCTGGAGGTGGCAGTCGAGCTGACAATGAATTACAGGATGCGCGATAGTGATCATAGCGAAATTGTGAAGGCAGAGGAGATGGAGAAAGCAATAAGACGCATAATAGACAGCGAAACCCCCCTGAGGAAGAGAGTCAAGGAGATGGGAGAGATTTGCAGGAATGCATTGACGGAAGGTGGATCTTCGTTCATTTCTCTAGGACGATTCATTGAAACTATTCTTGATTCCTAGAATTTTTACATTCACTAGTAAAGTCTTGTTTCACATCAGTATGCTACTATTTATCAAATATACGGTATTATTAAGGTATGGGATTACCTAGTTCATGATGCTTATGAGATGCATTCCGATTTTGAATTATGTGATCATGTTGAAGAAGCTCCTGTTGATATATCTTGATTTTTATAAGCTGCTAGCCCTTCTTTATATGAAGGGAGTCTGCACTTGTGCTTGAGTATTGTTTTTAGATTATTATCAAATTGGATTGGAATACTCCACTTTATGATTGACCTTATACATGACTTAGTTGATCTAAATATAGACTTACCTAATGATTTTTTATAAGGCCGAGAAGTTGGTGTCAAAGTTAAGACTAGCGTCAATGAGAATTGATAGTTATGAAAATGATTGCGTGTTATACTACGAGGATTCTTTATGTTGACCCGTCACATTATCACGCTAGATAGACTCCACATGGCATAAAGTTGTCTAAGTAGAGGGTTTACGTAGGAAAAATGCTAGTTTATAGTGGAAGGTTCTAGAGATATGTGGATAATCTCCTTTGAAGACCTTAGAATTTCATTGTTATATATGGAAGGTCCTTGAATATTCATAGGGGTCGTTTGGTACAAAAATGAATAATGCAGGGATTAGCAATGCAGGGATTAGCAATGCAGGGATTATTTTTATCAAGTGTTTGGTTCATTTTTTTTGTGTGTGGTTTAAATGTTCTTTTTAAAAAAACTTTCCAATTATACCCTAGAGTTATTATGAGATATTTCGTGTAATTGAGTCAAAGTAGATAATTAGCGGAGAATATTATTTTTTTTATAACATTTTTAACTAGTTAGGAGAATAAAATTTTTATTGTCATGTTCACTATTTTCTCACTTAAATTATTTGAGAGTAAATAATTGTCATCTTAATAAATTAGAGTTAATAACTCAAAAGGTCACACAACTATAATGATTATAGAGAAAATTTATTGAACTTTGTTTTGTATCAATGAATTTTAAAAAACTCTTTATCATAAAATAAAATAAAAATATAAAATAAATATAGAAAAATAAATTAAACTATTTTTATACTCGAGATGTGTGTGTATATATATATATGTATACACACTCTTGTTTTAGACTACTTGTGTAATGTTTAATGAACTTTCATTAAGAGACAATATTTTACTTATAAATTTTTCTTAAATTCATACATCAACATTAACATATTAGTCGGATTATAATATTTTATATTAATAATAAATAGATTACGTAATTCATATTTTAGAAACAAAAAATTATATCTAAATAATAAAAGTTGTAAGCTAATTTATTTAAATAACTTTATTAGTATAAATATAAAATATAAAATATAAAATATAAAATCAAAAAAATAAATTAAATATTAAAAGGATTTGAGGGGTATTTTTGTCTTTACCTAGAATAGTCCATGGTATTAGAGCTAATACCTCCAAATGGAAGGTATTAGCAATACACCACATAATACCATGTGGGATGTATTAACTAATCCATGGATTAGTTATACATAGGCTCACTTTCCTACCAAACAAAGTATTAAATTATACCACATCTAATACATGGATTATTATTTTTAATACACCCTACCAAACACCCCCATAGTGTATTCAAGAAAGGTGACTTATTTGTAAATATGTCGAAACTTTACCAAGTCAATTTAGACCCCTAAAATTTTACAAAAAACGAATAAAATCTGAATGGGTAAAGAAAAGGCCAAAATACCCCTCACTAATTCGAGTAACTTTCCTTAATTGGACTTTAAGCCTTACTGAAGGAATTACTCTTGAAGATATCAAAAACAATTTGGATGGGTATGTTAGAATAAAATACTCAAGAAACTGATTTGAAAAATAAAAATAGAGTGAACTTATGAATTTTAGCTATATTAATCTGCAGAAAGTCTGAATTTATACAAGGAAAAAAACATAACTATTTCCTATCTAGTAGCCCTTACAAAGTGAGTGTTGAAACTAAATAAGAACATGTGCCACTAACTACCATAAAAGTGGCCACTAACAATCATAATGGGGTCACTAACTTCAAAAAGCTGAGCAACTAAAGTTGACTAAGTCTAGCTAGAAAACAGGAAGCACTAAACTGAAATAAGTAAAAACAGTAAAAATAATAATCAGCTGAAAAAATGTCAATTGTCTACCACTCCTCCTTGGCATTTTTGTGGCAAAACACCAATTCTTTGCCTCAATTCTTCAAACCTCTCCTTTGGCAATGACTTGGTGAAAATATCAGCTAGTTGGTTCTCAGATGAACAATGAACAAACAACACTTCATTAGATTGTTGGACTTTTCTAATAAAATGAAATTTGATCTTGATATGCTTAGTTTGACCATGAAACATTGGATTTTTGAGATTGAAACTGCTAAATTGTTATCACACATGGTCATGGTAGCTTTTGTTTGTTCATAGTTGTAACGACCTGTTTAGTCGTTTTAGAGCAGCAGAACAAATTCTGGAAAAACTGGCTGAAACCACGGACCCAACGACGGACCGTCGCAGGCTCGACGGACCGTCGTGGATGTTCCGTCCCATGACACTTAGAATTTTTAATTTGGGTACTGAAAATCGACTCTCTGAACTTCGTAACGAAATGGCAGAACGGACCGTCACATCCACGATGAACCGTCGTGAGTACCCGTTGCAAAACACTTCAACTTTTGAGAATTTGGTACAAGAAACGAGTCTCTGACCGTCAGGACGGAGGGCAGGACGGACCGTCACAGGGGTGACGGGCCGTCACAGCCCACCTGAAACCTGGGGAGGCGCGACGACCACCGTGACGGACCGTCGCACCCACGACGGCCCGTCACAGGCTGCACAATCCCAGGCAGTTTAGGATTTCGTCCCACGTTTTAAGGGTCGTTTTGGACTATTCTTTCCTTAATTATAAAGTTTGAGGGTTATTATTAATAAATCTAATTACTTGGGGGTTAAATAAGGTAACCTTAAGTTAATTAGTGGGTCATTATTACCATCTTTTATTCTTAATTATATATGAATTAGGGTAAAAGAAAGAGGGTTTGAATAAAGAAAATAAGAAAGAACAAAGAGAGACAGAAAGAGAAAGAGAACGAGTAGAGAGAGAGGGAAACGAAGAGGATAGCAAGGATTTTGAGGAGATAGCTTGTTGATCCAATTCTTCGGTGGAGGTAGGTTATGGTTTATGTTACGATATTCGTAGTGAACTCTTAATAGTGAATATTATGTGTTGATATTATTGTAAACCCTACTATGTGCTTAAGTTGTATGCTTGCATGAATATGAATGTGAAATTGTGATGAATTAACAAAGCATGATGAAGCTATTGAATCCCAAATCTTGAAAGAACCCTAATTCGCGATATATTATATAATGAGAATGATGATGCCTTAGTATGAAAGAAGGGTTGATATATTATATAATGAGAATGATGATGCCTTAGTGTAAAAGAAGGCTTGATGAATTAGGGGATCGGGTGCCACGCTCCGGTACCAGGATAGAATGAATATGAGGATCGAGTGTCACGCCCGACACCAGGATAGAATATGGATCGGGTGCCACGTTCGGTACCAGGATAGAATGAATATGAGGATCGGAGTGTCACGCCCGACACCAGGATAGAATATGGATCGGGTGCCACGCCCGTACCAGGATAGAATGAATATGAGGATCGGGTGCCACGTTCGGTACCAGGATAGAATGAATATGAGGATCGGGTGCCACGTTCCGCATCAGGATAGAATGAATATGAGGATCGGAGTGTCACGCCCGACACCAGGATAGAATATGGATCGGGTGCCACGCTCCGCACCA
Source organism: Solanum arcanum (assembly GCA_027789145.1). NCBI lineage: Eukaryota > Viridiplantae > Streptophyta > Magnoliopsida > Solanales > Solanaceae > Solanum > Solanum arcanum. Next base: position 61,473,127 of record CM050939.1, on the reverse strand, counting down.
GGATAGTATATGAGGATCGGAGTGCCACGTTCCGCACCAGGATAGAAATAGAGAGCGGAGTGTCACGCATCGACACAAGAGGAAGAAAGATAATGAATCTTGAAAGATAATGAATATACTCAATCTAATGAACTTAATTCCCAATGAGTATGGTATTGAGGCTTGAGTCCTCGTGTGTGAACTCGGTTGTAGTTATTGATGAATTTATGTTGTTATTGCTACATGTTGAGTATTGTAGTTGATTTACATTATTATTGATATATCTGTTCCCTATTTTGAGTTGGCCGATGATATCTACTCGATTTGTGGTTGTCAGACCCTCTACTTTTATGTTTTCTTCTTTGTTATTTGTGCAATGCAAGAAGCGTTCCATCAACTTCAACTCAACAAAGAGATCTAGCGGTCTTCACTACCTTCGGAATTCGGGGTGAGCTAATGCGTCTAGCTTGGGTGGGTCTTCTTCTTCAAGTCTTGATGCCTTGAACTTCCGGCATGGACTAGCTAGTAGTTGTTTTAGCTTCTTAGACAGCTTTAGTTTAGCAATTTGAGATAGATGTTCTTGTGATGATGACTTCCAGATTTTGGGGATATTAATAATAGTTTTGAATTGTTTTATTAATGAGTTAAGTCTTCCGCATTACTTTACATTGTTATATACTGAAATGTTAAGCGTTAAATTGGTTGGTTCGCTCACACAGCACCGTAGATGTGGGTGCCAGTCGCGGCCCCGATTTGGGTGGTGACAAACTTGGTATCACAGCATTAGGTTCGTTGGTCTCATCACACAAGAACAGGCCTAGTAGAGTCTTAAGGAACGGTAGGGGGACGCCTTTACTTTTCCTTGAGAGGCTACAAGACTTTAGGAAAATTTCACTCTTTCATTCTTTCTTTCGTGTTACTACTTGAGTCCAATTGGTATCTAGGCGATCTGGTGGTATCGACCATCTTCACTCTATTTCGCAGATGGTTAGAACTAGAGCCACGACCGCGCCAACAACAACACCGGCAAGACAAGAACGTTCGAGCGACCACCGGGCCGTGGCTCGAGGGAGAACAACGGCAAGAGGCCGTGGTAGAGGTCGTGGGAGGGCGCCCTTCAGAGGAAGAGGACGAGCACCTAGCCCATCCGATACTAGGGCGGTGACTCCTCCACCGATCAAGAGGTGATAAGAGAAGGGGAGGATGGGGTGAATGAGCAAGTGCAGAATGAGGAAATGCCACCTCAACCTACCCCGCAGATGATCAATCAGGTTCTCGCTTATCTTAGCGGGTTATCCGATCACGGCCCACCTCCAGGGTTTCGCACCAACACCTCCGGCCAGAGGTACGACACGCGGCTACTATGGCTCTCGCATGGATGCACCATTGAATGGGCACATTTCCACGCCTGACTCTTGGGCCTATTATGACAAACGATCAACATGAACTTTTCAAGTTCTTGAAATTGAAACCTCCGGTCTTTAAAGTGCGAATCGAGGAGGATGCTTACGATTTTCCTGGTTGATTGTCGCGAGCTACTACACAAGATGGGTATAGTAGAGAGGTTTGGTGTCGAGTTCGTGAGCTATCGGTTTCAAGGAACGCAAAATGTGGTGGCGTTCACATGTTGAGTGTCAACCAACAGAGGCACCACCTATGACTTGGGAATCATTCTCGAGTTTGTTCATGGAAAAGTATATCCCCGGACCTTGAGGGATAGGAAGAGGGATGAGTTATCGAGTCCGTGGTAGTTGAAAAAGTGTATAGGTCTTGTTTGGTGAATTTTGTGGGAGCAACACTTACGTAGATTTGGTTATCTTAGAAATGGGTGATTTTGATGTAATTGCAGGTATGACTTGGCTCTCTCCGAATTTTGCAATTTTGGATTGTAATGCTAAAGCGGTGGCGTTAGCCAAGCCTGGGCGAATCCGTTAGTGTGGGAGGCGACTACACTTCTAATCCGGTGCGTATCATATCCTTTCTTCGTGCTAAGAAAATGGTTAGTAAAGGGTGTTTAGCTTTCTTGGCACATCTTAAGGATGACACTATCCAAGTACCCTCAATTGAGTCGGTTTGATGGTCCGTGAGTTTTTGGATGTGTTCCTGCAGATCTTCCTGGTATGCCACCAGATAGGGATATTGACCTGCATTGATCTTGAACCTGTACTCGCCCCATTTCTATACCCCCTTATAGAATGGCTCCCGGAGTTAAGAGAGTTAAAGGCACAACTTCAAGAGTTATTGAACAAAGGCTTCATTAGACCAAGTGCATCCCCTTGGGGTGCTCAGGTTTTGTTTGTGAAGAAGAAGGATGGGAGTTTTCGGATGTGCATAGACTACGCACAACTAAACAAGGTAACCATAAAGAACAAGTATCCTCTTCCTCGCATTGATGACTTGTTCAACCGCCATAAGGTGCTTGTGTCTTCTCTAAGATTGATTTGAGATCCGGTTATCATCAATTGAAAATACGAGCAACGGATGTGCCAAAGACCGCTTTTGAGCGAGGTATGGGCATTACGAATTTGTGGTGATGTCTTTTGGTCTTACGAATGCCCTGCTGCGTTCATGAGCTTGATGAACGGGATTTTTAAGCCATATTTGGACCTCTTCGTAATCGTATTTATTGATGATATATTGGTATACTCGAAGAGCAAGAGGGAACATGAGGAACATTTGAGAATAGTATTGGAAATGTTGAGGAGAAAAGCTTTATGCCAAGTTCTCTAAGTGTGAATTTTGGCTAGATGCAGTGTCCTTCTTGGGGCACGTGGTTTCTAAGGAAGGAGTGATGGTAGATCCATCTAAGATTGAGACAGTGAAGAATTGGGTAAGACCCACTAATGTATCGTAAATAAGGAGCTTTGTTGGGTTAGCTAGCTACTACCGCAGATTTGTCAAGGATTCTCTTCTATTGCTTCCCAATCGATTTAACTTGACTAAGCAAAATGTTCCATTTGTATGGTCGGATGAGTGTGAGGAAAGCTTTCAAAAGCTCAAGACTTTATTGACTACCGCACCCATTCTCACCTTGCCGGTGGAAGGTAAGGACTTCATTGTGTATTGTGATGCATCCTATTCGGGTTGGAGTGCGGTGCTAATGCAAGAGAAGAGTGTAATTGCTTATGCTTCGAGGCAATTAAAGGTGCATGAACGTAACTATCCGACCCATGATTTGGAGTTGGCGCGGTAGTATTTGCACTAAAGCAATGGAGACACTATTTGTATGGGGTTAAGTGTGAAGTCTACACGGATCATCGTAGCCTTCAAAGACGTCTTTACTCGTAAAGATTTGAACTTAAGACAGAGGAGATGGATGGAGTTACTAAAGGACTACGATATCACTATCTTGTATCATCCGAAAAGCGAATGTTGTAGCGGATGCTTTGAGTAGAAAGGCGGAAGCATGGGAAGTCTAGCTCATTTGCAAGCTTCTAGCGCCCATTGGCTGTAGAAGTCTGATTTTGGCTAACGATTTGATGAGGTTAGAAGTAAATGAGAAGGAGGATTGTTAGCTAGTGTGGAGTCGAGATCTTCTTTTCTTGACAAGATTAAGGGAAAACAGTTTGATGATGAGAAACTAAGGCGAATCCGAGACAAAGTGTTGCAAGGAGAGGCTAAAGAAGCAACAATTGATGAGGAAGGTGTTTTGAGGATTAAGGGAAGGGTATGTGTACCCCGAGGTGATGATTTGATCATCACTATTCGCGGCTCATAGCTCAAGGTATTCTATACAACCAGGTGCAACCAAGATGTATCGTGACCTAAAGCAACACTTTTGGTGGAGTAGAATGAAGCGTGATATTGTTGACTTTATTGCCAAGTGTCCAAACTGTCAACAAGTGAAATATGAACACCAAAGGCCCGGAGGAACACTTCAGAGAATGCCCATTCCTGAATGGAAGTGGGAGAGAATCGCAATGGACTTCGTGGTTGGTCTTCCAAAGACATTGGGTAAGTATGACTCCATTTGGGTGATTGTTGATAGGTTAACTAAGTCGGCTCATTTTATTCGGTCAAGGTAACTTACAACGCAGAAGTTAGCCAAGATCTATATCTCAGAAATCGTTCGATTGCATGGGGTTCCACTCTCCATTATATCAGATAGAGGTACGCAGTTTACTTCTAAGTTTTGGAGGACATTACATGCTGAATTGGGTACTAGGTTGGACCTTAGTATCGCATTTCACCCTGCATCGATGGTCACCTGAGCGAACGATTCAAGTCTTGGAGGATATGCTTCGCGCATGTGTGATAGAGTTTGGTGGCCATTGGGATAGCTTCCTACCCTTAGCGGAGTTTTCGTACAATAATAGCTATCACTCAAGCATTGATATGGCCCCATTTGAAGCATTGTATGGGAGGAGATGTAGATCTCCCATTGGTTGGTTTGATGCATTCGAGGTTAGACCTTGGGGTACCGATCTTTTAAGGGATTCGTTAGATAAGGTGAAGGGCATTCAAGAAAAGCTTCTAGCGGCGCAAAGTAGACAAAAGGAGTATGCAGACCGAAAGGTTAGAGACTTGGAGTTCATGGAAGGGGAACGAGTCTTGTTGAAGGTTTCACCTATGAAAGGGGTGATGCGGTTTGGCAAAAGAGGTAAGCTAAGTCCAAGGTATATTGGACCATTTGAGGTACTAAAGCGAGTAGGGAGGTGGCTTATGAATTAGCCTTGCCCCAGGGCTGTCCGAGTACATCCGGTATTTCATGTGTCCATGTTGAAAGATACCATGGAGATGGAAACTACATCATCCGTTGGGATTCAGTTTTACTCGATGAGAACTTGTCATATGAGGAGGAGCCTGTTGCTATATTAGATAGGGAGGTTCGCAAGTTGAGGTCGAGAGAAATTGCATCCATCAAAGTCCAATGGAAGAATCGACCGGTTGAAGAGGCTACTTGGGAGAAGGAGGCGGATATGCAAGAGAAATACCCACATCTGCTACTGATTCGTACTCCTCTTCGCCATCGGTTTCTTCTTTTTGATCGTTCGGGACGAACGATGGGTAAATTGGTATCTATTGTAACGACCGCTTAGTCGCTTTAGAGCGCAGAACAAATTACGAAAATCGCCGGGTTATCGGACCCAACGACGGACCGTCGCGCAGCTCGACGGACCGTCGTAGGTGTTCCGTCCCATGACACTTAGAATTTTTAATTTGGGTACTGAAAATCGACTCTCTGAACTTCGTAACGAAATGGCAGAACGGACCGTCACATCCACGATGAACCGTCGTGAGTACCCGTTGCAAAACACTTCAACTTTTGAGAATTTGGTACAAGAAACGAGTCTCTGACCGTCAGGACGGAGGGCAGGACGGACCGTCACAGGGGTGACGGGCCGTCACACCAATTGAAACCTGGGAGGCGCTGACGGCCGTGACGGACGACCGTCGCACTCACGACGACGTCACAGTCGCACAATCCCGAGCGGTTTAGGATTTCGTCCCACGTTTTAAGGTCGTTTTGGACTATTCTTTCCTTAATTATAAAGTTTGAGGTTATTATTAATAAATCTAATTACTTGGGGGTTAAATTAGGTAACCTTAAGTTAATTAGTGGGTCATTATTACCATCTTTTATTCTTAATTATATATGAATTAGGGTAAAAGAAAGAGGGTTTGAATAAAGAAAATAAGAAAGAACAAAGAGAGACAGAAAGAGAAAGAGAACGAGTAGAGAGAGAGGGAAACGAAGAGGATAGCAAGGATTTTGAGGAGATAGCTTGTTGATCCAATTCTTTCGTGGTCGTAGGTTATGGTTTATGTTCACGATATTCGTAGTGAAACTCTTAATAGTGAATATTATGTGTTGATATTATTGTAAACCCTACTATGTGCTTAAGTTGTATGCTTGCATGAATATGAATGTGAAATTGTGATGAATTAACAAAGCATGATGAAGCTATTGAATCCCAAATCTTGAAAGAACCCTAATTCGCTTGATATATTATATAATGAGAATGATGATGCCTTAGTATGAAAGAAGGGTTGATATATTATATAATGAGAATGATGATGCCTTAGTGTAAAAGAAGGGTTGATGAATTAGGGGATGGGGTGCGAGGTTGCGGTAGGAGGATAGAATGAATATGAGGATGGGAGTGTGAGGTTGGGAGAGGAGGATAGAATATGTATCGGGTGGGAGGTTGGGGTAGGAGGATAGAATGAATATGAGGATCAGAGTGTCACGTTCCGACATCAGGATAAAATATGGATCGGGTGCCCCGTTCCGGTCCCAGGATAGATTGAATATGAGGATCGGGTGCCCCGTTCCGGAGCCAGGATAGAATGAATATGAGGCTCGGGTGCCACGTCCCGGTACCAGGATAGAATGAATATGTGGATCGGAGTGTCACGCCCGACACCAGGATAGAATATGGATCGGGTGCCACGTTCCGCACCAGGATAGTATATGAGGATCGGAGTGCCACGTTAGGCACCAGGATAGAAATAGAGGAGCGGAGTGTCACGCATCGACACAAGAGGAAGAAAGATAATGAATCTTGAAAGATAATGAATATACTCAATCTAATGAACTTAATTCCCAATGAGTATGGTATTGAGGCTTGAGTCCTCGCGTGTGAACTCGGTTGTAGTTATTGATGAATTTATGTTGTTATTGCTACATGTTGAGTATTGTAGTTGATTTACATTATTATTGATATATCTTTGTTCCCTATTTTGAGTTGGCCGATGATATCTACTCGATTTGTGGTTGTATCTTGACCCCTACTTTTATGTTTTCTTCTTTGTTATTTGTGCAATGCGACAAGCGTTCCGTCAACTTCAACTCAATGAGAGATCTAGCCGCCTTCACTACCTTCGGAATTCGGGGTGAGCTAATGCGTCTAGCTTGGGTAGGTCTTCTTCAAGTCTTGATGCCTTGAACTTCCGGCATGGACTAGCTAGTAGTTGTTTTAGCTTCTTAGACAGTTTTAGTTTAGCAATTTGAGATAGATGTTCTTGTGATGATGACTTCCAGATTTTGGGGATATTAATAATAGTTTTGAATTGTTTTATTAATGAGTTAAGTCTTCCGCATTACTTTCTGTTGTTATATACTGAAATGTTAAGGGTTAAATTGGTTGGTTCGCTCACATAGGAGGGTAGATGTGGGTGCCAGTCGCGGCCCCGATTTGGGTCGTGACAATAGCCTAAGACCTTCATCATCTTCCTTAGTCAGATAGTTTGATTCACAGCAGATGCAGCAGTTATGTACTCAGTTTCTGCTGTTGATTGAGCTGTAGTTTTTTATTTTCCAGAGCTCCAACTAAAACAACTTAACCTTAAACAGAAAAGATATCCAGAAGTGCTTCTGGAATCATCAACTCCGTGACCCCAATCACTATTAGAGTACCCGATCAGGTTCGTAGTTACTTCGGCAGATGTTGGGGAAAAAATTTCACAACTGCTGGTTCCTTTAATATATCTTAACACTCTTTTAGCCGATGTGAGGTGTGTGTCTATAGGCGAATGCATGAACCTAGAGAGCAAACTAACAACAAATCAAATGTCAGGTCTGCTTGCGGTAAGATATAGAAGACTGCCAATTAAACTTCTATACATACTATCATCCACTTTTTCGGAATCCTTATCGTTGCCAAGCTTCACACCAGTAGATATTTGAGTACTCATAAATTTGTTGTCTTGCATTTTGAACTTGTTTAGAATATCCAAAATGTATTTCTGCTGACATATGAAAATTCCATCATTGGACTGTAATACTTCCATGCCAAGAAAGTACTCCATGACTCCAAGATCAGTCATTTCAAAGATTTTCTCCATTTCATCCTTGAACCTTTGGATTAGCTTAATTTTGCTTCCTGTCACAAGCATGTTATTCACATAAATTGAGACAATTAAGGACTCACTTGCAGCAATGACTTTCACATATAAAGTAGCTTCACTTTGACTTCTACTAAATCCAAGTTGGATGAGATGATTGTCCATCCTCTCATACCATGCCCTTGGGGCTTGTTTTAGGCCATACAAGACCTTTATTAAGAGATAAACTTGATCCTCTTTTCCGGGAGTTGAGAAACCATCAGGTTGCTCTACATAGATCTCTTCAGCAAGAAAATCATTCAAGAAAGCCGATTTGACATCAATTTTATGAATCTGCCAGGAACTATGAGATGCAAATGAAAGAATAAGCTTGATGATGTCATACCTTGCTAAAGGAGCAAATGTTTCCTGGTAATCCATACCATATTATTGTGTGTATCCCTTCACCATCAATCTAAACTTATGTTTGCAAATTGTTCCATCAGGATTGAGTTTTGTCTTGAAAATCCATTTTACACCAATCACCTTTCTATTTCTAGGTCTGTCAACAAGTTGTCAGGTTCTATTCTTCTTGATCATGTCTAGTACATCATGCATAGCTCTCCTCCATGCCCGAGAGTCTTGTGGTTCAGCATAGCTTGTGGGTTCAGAGGTAACTAAGTTACACCGCTGATAAACATATTTTAAGGATCGAGTTCCCCTCACTAGAACATTATCCACTAGTTCATCTTCTGAAAGTTGAGGTTGCTCTTCTGAAAAATAAATCACATCAAAATGTCTTCTAATTTTTCCAATCTCAACCAGTTACTACATCAAACTTCACTTCTCAGCTGAGAATTAGTTTGTCTGATTTCAAACAAAAAATCCTGTAACCTTTGGATGAACTATAGCCATAAATATGCCTTTATGAGCCTTGTTGTCCAGCTTACTCCTCTTTGTTTCTGGAACTCGATAATAACATATACACCTAAAGATTCTTAGATGGTGTACTGACGGTTTGTTCCCACACCAAGCTGAATAGGTAGTCGTGTCCTGCAAGACCTTAGTAGGCAATCTTTTCAGAAAATATACAGAGGTATTAATTGTCTCAGCCCAAAACTGATTTGGGATTCTTCTTTCGAGCAAAAGACATTTGGCCATCTCCATTACTGTCCTGTTCTTTCTTTCAGACACACTGTTTTGTTGTGGAGTGTATGGTAATGTCAATTGGCCTTCAATACCTGTGATATTACAAAACTCCACAAATTGAGAAGAAGTACATTCTCTTCTACTGTCAGACCTCTACAAAAGGAACCTCAATTACCAACAAAAAAAATTCATTAGTAAATTGATCAAATCGATTGGAAAATTGAGTTACCAACCAAATGTCAACTTATATTAATATGTTGCTAAAAAGCTCATCGGTAAATATTATCAACTGATTTTAATTTGTTGGTAAACTTACCAACCAAAAATCAGTTGGTAAACACCCAAAGATGTTTTTACAAAATTTTGAAATATGGCCCTGAAATTTCTGTTGGTAAATTTACCAACTAATTTTAGTTGGTATATCGTTAGTACCTTTACTAACGAATTGAAAAGGAGTTACTAAAAAAATTTTCTTTATTTTTTTGATTCATACATTGATAATTGGTTGGTAACTTTAGTGACAAAATATTTGTGTTGGTATTTGCCAATAAATTTTAAATATCTTTTTTTAATTTTTTTTATTTACCATTCGGCGTTCGGTACCCACAGTGGAGCCCGATTAAATTTGGATTCACACTGGAAAGTCCCACATTGGGTGATAAAGCATTCCCTAACAAAGATGATTATGACCCCAACGAGAATCGAACCTAGGGTCTCTTGGTTAATGATGGAGGAATACTTACCACTACAGCACAACCCTTGTTTGTAATAAATTTAAAATACTTTAGTATGATTATTTATTTTTCTAATAAATTTACTAATTGATTGTTAGTTAATTGGTAATATATCATTCAAGTTCAATGTTAGCTTAGTAATTGATTGACAATATGTTCAAAATATTATTAACTGAATAATTATTCAATAGTAAAATATTTATTAATTTATCGCATTTAAAAATCTAAGAAGACGAATATAAATTTAAAAATATTAAATCAATTTTAAAATCATATTTGAATGAAACAATGCAAAGTCTATGATAACAAGTTACGTATGCGTTTAGTTATTAAAACAATAAAATAATTACTTCATTTGAAAAATTTAAACTTGGAATAGTATTTATTTTTTCCAAAGAATATTTAGAATTTGAATACATGTTGTCTGAATATAATTTAAACCCTCCATTTTGAAAATTTTTAAAAAAATCACCTAACTTGATTAGCTTAACCATGTATACATATATTCATTCGACTTAACGATTTTTTTGGTGGGGCGTGAGTTTCTTTTTTTAAAAAATGATAAAAGGATGAATTTTGCGACTTTTTTGATAGTTCAGGGATGTCTTTCATTCACTTATATAACACAAGGGTGAACTTTAGATTTTTGTCATACATTAGAAATGATTTTAGCCAAAAACTCTACATTTATAAAAAGAAAAGAAAATTATCGGTTGTACATTTATAAAAAAGAAAGAAAATCTATTGAGTTTTTCATTTATAAAAAGGAAAAAAAAGCTATCAGTTGTACATTTACTAAAAAAAAAAAAATCTATTTATTTTACAGCTATATAGGAAATAATTTATTTGCATCGAATATTTATATTAAATTAATGTAATTTTTATCATCACAAAATTTAATGAAATAAAATGAACTTTAAATTTAAACATATGACATGCATATATTAGCTTGGTATAAACATCCAGTGCGAGTAAATTTTACTCATCTATGTATACTAGGAGAAAGAAAAAAAAGGTCACTACTCCACAAAATTTCACAATTTAAAAATGTAAATAATCAAATATTATATAACTAAGTATATATTATAAATTTAAAATTAGAAATAAAAATAGACACATGTCATCAACATATACAATGTCGGCATTTAAAAAACTAGTTTAACATTTTTTTAAGTCCAATTTATAAATTGGTTAAAATAAATTACTATTTTATTTTTAAATGATATTAATGCATTTTTACAACTGATAAAATAATTTTCAAATAGTTCTAGAAAAAAGGGCTATTGACACCAAATTGTGGCCTAACATTTTCATAATTCGCGATTTTATTTATTTAATATTTCAAAATGATTTTTTAAATAATTTTTAATAAGTTTATCGATAACTGTACTTATTAATCAAAATTTAAAATTTTTTATTAGTTAATTTTAAAATTAAATTTTTCTTTTTACATGTCATTAGTTACCTTCATTATTTTTTTTTATAATCATCTTAATTGTTACATTGGTTAATAATACATTTTGATATTTTGCACAGTTTAAAAATTCATTCAAATACGAATACAATTTTTATACACGAATATTTTATTAACCAACAATTTTTAGGTCACAATCACAAGTCGATAACCTAGGTCCATTTTTAACAATTTTCTGTATATATATTAATTGACTCACTAGGTTAAGAGGGTGATGGATAATATCTTTTTGACATTGGGAGAAACAATTTCAAATTAAAAAACCCTAATTTTTTCCTAACCTATTTTCTTTTCCTCAGCCGCCACCACCACAAACCCCGACCAAGCTACTCCACTTTCTATGACCAAACCCATCTCCACCAGATCACATTCCTCCATTTTCTTCGACAACAACTACCCAATAGCTCAAACCACCAGACCGAACCCAGCAGCTAAAACCACCACCACAAATCACCGTTGCTCCACCTCCCAAACTCCATTTTCGGCCAGCTTCAACCAGAAACTAAAATAATTTCTTCATCAGTTGAAATTGGCCGAAAATGGAGTTTAAGATGTGGAACGATGGTTGTTTGTGTTGGTGGTTTGAGCTACTGCGTTGGAACTGGTGGTTTGAGCTACTGGATAGTTGTTGGTCGAAGAAAATGGAGGAACGTGGCCTGCTGAAGATGAGGATGAAAGCGCTTTGGACGGAAAAGAAAGAAATGGGGGTTGTGTCGTCTAGTTTGGATGGTTGCTGGAGAAAAAGGGGGTGATCTTGTGTTCTTTGTAACTGGTTGTGAAAGGAAAAAGGGACTTCGGGTGGTGGCTCCGGGAGGGAATGGGAGAGAGAAAAATTAGGGTTTTTCTATTTGGACATTGTTTCTCCCAATGTCAAAAAGATATATATATATATATATATATATATATATATATATATATATATATATATATATATATATATATATATATATATATATATATATATATATATATATATATATATATATATATATATATATATATATATATATATATATATATATATATATATAATTGTTAAAAATAGGCCTAAGTTATGGACTTGTGATTGTGGCCCAAAAATTGTTGGTTAATAAAATATTTGTGTATGAAAATTGTATTTCTATTTGAATGAATTTTTAAACTGTGCAAAATATCAAAATAAATTATTAACTGATGTAACAAAAGAAGATGATTATAAAAAAAACATAATGAACGTAACTAATGACATGTAAAAATGTAATTTTAAAATTAACTAATAAAAAAATTCAAATTTTGATAAAAAAAAAAAGGATAGATATCGAGAAACTTATTTAAAATTATTTTAAAAAATTATTTTAAACTATTAAATAAATAAATTCACGAATTTTGAAAATGTTACGCCAAAATTGGATGTCAACAAGGGTATTATGATGTGTGTATTTTTTTTTTGTAGAAATATATTTTTAAGGGAAAATACACAAGTACCCCCTTAGACTATTACTGAAATTTCAGAAACACGCCTTAACTAAATTAAGGTCCTATTGTCCTCCCGAACTTACCCTTTTTTTTTGTAATTTTATGCACCCTTTGGGTTCACGTGACATCCTAATATCTCTCACGCGCCACAATTGTGTGGAGTCACAGAGTGTGCCACGTAAGACAAAAAGTATACAATTATTTTTAAAAAATAAATTTAATCTTAGTTTAGTTAAGGTGTGTCTCTGAAATTTTGATTATAGTTTAAGGAGATACTTATGCATTTTCTCCATTTTTAACTATCTTTCCTCAACCTCATTATTTATAGCATAAAAACTGAATGTCTAAAAATTAATTCTAACAAAATAAATTTTAAAATTGTTAAATTGAGAAATAAATGTGCAGATTATAGCCTTGTCTTACTTCTTTCAATTATATATCCATTTTAGTGCAAAGGACACGAATTTTTAAATACTATTAATTATTTAAATTTTTGAAAACAAGAATACTATCCTATTATTTATTGGGAAAAGGCTTAAATATGTCATTGAACTTTTAGAAAAGGCTCACTTATGTCATCCGTTAAAAGTTTAGCTCATCTATGTCATTGCCGTTTAAGAAAAAACTCATTTATGTCATTATTTTTTAACACTGATTTTGCAAAACTATTTTTGACACGTGACCAATTATAATTTGATCATGTCATTTAATTTTTTTAATGAAAAAATTAATTTTTTTGAAGATAAATTAAATTAAAATAATCCACCCAAGTAAAGACTCACCCAAATTTTAAAATATCTAAGACATATATCCATACCAAAAATAAAATTCAACCGAGTTCGTTGGATGTCATGGCGCCCACACGACTGAACATGGATCTGCCCCCTTACGTGTGTGTTCACACATACATGTCTGCTTCATCTGTCCCACACTTAAATATACATTTGTTTAGAACTATTAGTGTGGATAACCACACATGTAGCGGTCAAAATGTCTGCTTCACTTGTGTGGTTCCATATTTCAACATATATATTTGTCTGCTTTTTTTTCTATTTTAATTTGTATGTCTTATTTTTTATTTTTATATAATTGACAATTTATTTTTTTTTTTAAAAAGAAACATATAAAAATTCAATTGCTTATAAAAAATTTGATTGAGCATAAAATTAATCTCTTTGTATCACATAAAATGGGACAAAAGAAGTAACATCTTATTTAATTTGAAAACTACGTAAAAGATAATATAAATCTCAAATTAACAAATACTTCTCTTGAAATTTTATCTGTGCTACATATGAGACAAGGGAAGTAACATAAATTATTTTAAAATTATGTAAAAAGTATTGTAACTTATAATAATTAACAATTTAAAATATTTTAAATTATATTAAAATTTAATTGACTCTCTAAATTTATCTATGTCAAATAAAGTGAGACAAAGAAATAATAGATATTGGATCCGTGCTAGTACGAACACTTGTGTCTAGTATAACTTTCACACATAGCCACTCAAAAAATAACCTTATTATTCTCCATAGCTATAGTTTTATCTTCTTTGTCTAAAAATAGGTTTGATTTGCTTCACCTATGAGAATTTCTACCAATTCTTCTTTTATTCATCAAAGCTCATCCGTCTGAGAATGGTTTCAGTCCAAACCCTTGAGAGTTACAATTTGTAGCTACATGTTATAGGGAGGGGAGAGGCGAACGAGAGGGCAGAGAGTGGGAGAGAGATGAATCGTATATGTATATCGGTTAGATATTTATCTATTGTACATATGTATTTATATATATGGCCAGTGAAATTGAGAGAGGGAGGAGAGAGGCGAGCGAGTTTGGGAGAGGGAGGAGAGAGGCGAGCGAGAAAGGATGAAGAGTGAGAGAGGTAAATTGTATATGCATATCAGTTAGATAATTATATATTGTACATATGCATTTGCATATATGGCAAGCGAGATTGAGAGAGGGAGGAGATAGACGAACGAGATTGGGAGAGGGAGAAGAGAGGAGAGCAAGAGAGGATAATAATTTGTATAATTCACATTTGATTTTTATAATTTTTGACTATGTTTGTATAATTTGTGTGTTTTTGTTGATTGAGTAATATGAAGTCTGAAATTATACAAATATGATAAAAACTAGAAATTACAAATTGATACATACATAAGCATATGAACTTTAAACAATTATACAAATTAATTATATAAATACTATTGTACAAAATCTGAAAATTACACATTTATATCAATTTTTTAAAATTATACACAAAAAATTAAATATATATGATTACAAAACGAAAAAATCAAAGTAAATCATTGTTATATGCAAATATAAATCATTGTATACGAATACAAATCAAAAGAAGAATTATTAGTTGCAAATTATATTAATATGATTAATTATACAATTCAAAATCAGCTCATATAATTAATAATTAATATTAATAGTGAGTGATAATATAACAAACTATAGATATGATGAGTAATTAAATAATATAAATTTTCTTTTCTTAATATCACTTTCTCCGTCAACTTGTTTGTTGAATTCATATTCCATCTCAGGCTATTTTTGTCAATTCATTCTTTTCTACCTGCTTTTATAAGACACGCAGTCCCTTTGCAACCCCTTCTTTGCTTTTGATGTTAGTTAACTTAATTAATAGAATATGTGGGCCCTGCTTCTAGTCACTTGGATTTAATTTTTGTAAAATTTGATTGAATTTAGAAATTTTATCAGTATCACGCAATTGAGATAAATGAAGTAACATAACTTTTTTTTGAAATTTCAAAATTAAAGTTTATAACTGTTTTGAACTACCTCAAATATTTAAGAGGTAAATATAAAAAAAACCATTTAATAAATATAAACAATAATGATATAAAACGTATTATAAATCATATAATTAGGAAAAAATCTGAAATATATCTAAATTTTAATTGATATTGCCGTGACAATACCAAATTTTGGAAAGTACATTTTAGTCCATGTACTAATATAATATTGTATTTTTAAAGGTATATATGTGTCAACATGGACATCATAATATTGCATTATTATAAATAGTAGTGTGTTCATATGGGTACGTATATACACTTTTAAAGTACACTATTAAATAGTGTAGGGTAAAATGTCCTCCATAATGTTTGGCATCGTAACAACAATTCCGACCAAAGTTAAATTTTTTAGACCCTTTACCATAATAGTTTTAGTTAAAATATGCAAAAGATAGGGATAATGCACAAGTACCCCCTCAACCTATGTCCGAAATTTCAGAGTCACACTTATACTATACTAAGGTCATATTACCCCCTGAACTTATTTTATTAATAATATTCTACTCCTTTTTTGGCCTACATGACACTATCTTGTGGGTCTAACGCTGATTGATCTTTTTTTTTCAAACTAGTGCCACATAGGCCTAAAAGGGGTAGAAAATTACTTATAAAATAAGTTCAAAGGGTAATAGGACCTTAATATAGTATAAGTCTCTGCGATTTTTAGCATAAGTTGAGGAGGTACTTGTGCATTTTTCGTAAAAGATATAAAAATTTGATTGACTCTCAAAATTATATGGATGCCACATAAATTAGAATGGAAGGAGAAACATATATTATCTAAAAATTATATTATAAGTACTATAAATCACAATAGTTAATAACTTAAAATATATACAAATCATAAAAAAAATAATTAGCTTTTTTGAAATTATATATATTTATATAAGCTGCTAGCCCTTCTTTATATGAAGGGAGTCTGTACTTGTGCTTGTGTATTGTTTTTAGATTATTAAGTATCAAATTGGATTGGAATACTCCTCCTCCAGGAGCACTGGACTTTATGATTGACCTTATGCATGAATTAGTTGATTCAAATATAGACATGCCTAATAATTTTTTATAAGGCAAAGAAGTTGGTGTCAAAGTTAAGACTATCGTCGATGAGAATTGATAGTTATGAAAATGATTGCGTGTTATACTATAAAAATTTCTTATCACATAATCACGCTAGATAGACTCCACATGGCATAAAGTTGTCTAAGTAGAGGTTTTACGTAGGAAAAATGCTAGTTTACAAAAAACGAATTTAATCTGAATGGGTAAAGAAAAGGTCAAAATACCCCTCACTAATTCAAGTAACTTCCTTAATTGGACTTTAAGCCTTATTGAGGGAATTACTCTTGAAGATATCAAAAACAAATTAAATGATTTGGATGGGCATGTTAGAACAAAATACTCAAGAAAATGATTTGAAAAATAAAAATAGAGTGAACTTATGAATTCCAGCTATATTAATCTGCAGAAAGTCTGAATTTATACAAGGAAAAAAATAAAACCATTTCCTATCTAGTAGCCCTTACAGAGTGGATGTTGAAACTAAATAAGAACATGTGCCACTAACTACCATAAAGGGGGCCACTAACTATCATAAATGGGCTCACTAACTTCAGAAAGCTGAAAAAATGTCAATTGTCTACCACTCCTCCTTGGCATTTTTGTGGCAAAACACCAATTCTTTGTCTCAATTCTTCAAACCTTTCCTTTGGCAATGACTAGGTGAAAATGTCAACTAGTTGGTTCTCAGATGAACAATGAACAAGCAACACTTCATTAGATTGCTGGACTTTTCTAATAAAATGAAATTTGATCTTGATATACTTAGTTCGACCATGAAACACTGGATTTTTTGAGATTGAAACTGCTGAACTGTTATCACACATGGTCATGGTAGCTTTTGTTTGTTCATGGCCTAAGACCTTCATTATCTTCCTTAGCAAGATAGTTTCATTCATAGCAGATGCAATAACTATGTACTCAGTTTCTGCTGTTGATTGAGCTATAATTTTTTATTTTCTAGAGCTCCAACTAAAACAGCTTGTCCCTAAACAGAAAAGATATTTAGATGTGCTTCTAGAATCATCAACTCCGCGACCCCAATCACTATTAGAGTACTCGATTTAGTTCGTAGTTACTTTGGCAGATGTTGGAAAAAAAATTCCACAAATGCAGGTTCCTTTAACATATCTTAACACTCTTTTAGCCGTTGTGAGGTGTGTGTCTCTAGGCGAATGCATGAACCTAGAGAACAAACTAACAACAAATAGAATGTCAGGTCAGCTTGCGGTGAGATATAGAAGACTGCCAATTAAACTTCTATACATACTATCATCCACTTTTTCGGAATTCTCCCTTGCCAAGCTTCACACCAATAGATATTGGAGTACTCATAAGTTTACAGTCTTGCATTTTGAACTTTTTTTAAATATCCAAAATGTATTTCTGCTGGCATATGAAAATCTCATCATTGGACTATAACACTTCCATGCCAAGAAAGTACTTCATGACTCCAAGATCAGTCATTTCAAAGATTTTCTCCATTTCATCCTTGAACCTTTGAATTAGTTTAATTTTGCTTCCTATCACAAGCATGTTATCCGCATAAATTGAGACGATTAAGGACTCATTTGCAGCAGTGACTTTCACATACAAAGTAGCTTCACTTTGACTTTCACTAAATCCAAGTTGGATGAGATGATTGCCCATCCTCTCATACCATGCCCTTGGGGTTTGTTTTAGGCCATACAAGACCTTCGTTAAGAGATAAACTTGATCCTCTTTTTCGGGAGTTGAGAAACCATCAGGTTGCTCTATATAGATCTCTTTAGCAAGAAAACCATTCAAGAAAGCCGAATTGACATCAAGTTGATGAATCATCTAGGAACTATGAGATGCAAATGAAAGAAGAAGCTTGATTATGTCAAACCTTGCTACAGGAGCAAATGTTTCTGGTAATCCACATCCCATATAATTGCGTGTATCCCTTCACCACCAATCTAGCCTTACGTTTGCTAATTCTTCCATCAGGATTGAGTTGTCTTGAAAATCCTTTTTACACTAATCACCTTTCTATTTCTAGGTCTGTCAATAAGTTGTCGGGTTCTATTCTTCTTGATCATGTCTAGTTCATCTTGCATAGCTCTCCTCCATGCATGAGAGTCTTGTGCTTCTGCATAGGTTGTTGGTTCAGAGGTTACTAAGTTACACCGCTGATAAACATCTTTTAATAATCGAGTTTCCCTCACTGGTACATTATCCACTAGTTCCTTAACTGAAAGTTGAGGTTGCTCTTCTGAGAATAAATCAGATCAAAAGGTCTTCTGATTTTTCCAATCCCAACCAGCTGCTTCATCAAACTTCACTTCTCGGCTGAGAATTAGTTTGTATGATTTCAAACAGAAAATCCTGTAACCTTTGGATGAACTATAGCATAAATATGCCTTTATGATCCTTGTTGTCCAGCTTACTCCTCTTTGTTTTTGGAACTCGATAATAACATATATACCCAAAGATTCCTAGATGGTGTACTAATGGTTTGTTCCCACACCAAGCTGCATATGTAGTCATGTCCTGCAAGACCTTAGTAGGCAATCTTTTCAAAAAATATACAGAGGTATTAACTATCTCAGTCCAAAACTGATTTTGGATCTTTTTTTTTGAGCAAAAGACATCTGGCCATGTCCATTACTGTCCTGTTCTTCCTTTCAGACACACCATTTTGTTGTGGAATGTATGGTAATGTCAATTAGCCTTCAATACTTGTGATATTACAAAACTCTACAAATTGAGAAGAAGTATATTCTCCTCTACTATCAGACCTCTACAAAAGGAATCTCAATTACCAACAAAAAATATCGTTGGTCAATTGATTAAATCGATTGGCAAATTGAGTTACCAACCAAATGTCAACTTATATTAATCTGTTGCTAAAAAGCTCGTCGGTAATATTATCAACTGATTTTAATTTGTTTGTAAACTTACCAACCAAAAATCAGTTGGTAAACACCCTAAGATATTTTTACAAAATTTTGAAATATGGCCCCGAAATTTCTGTTGGTAAATTTATCAACTAATTTTGGTTGGTATATCGTTAGTACCTTTACTAACGAATTGAAAGGGAGTTACTAAAAAAAATTTCTTCATTTTTCGATTCATATATTGGTAATTGGTTGGTAATTTTAGTAACAAAATATTTGTGTTGGTAATTTGCAAATAAATTTTAAATATTTTTTCTAATTTTTTTATTTTCCATTCGGTGTTCGGTACCCACGGTGGAGCCCGATTAAATCTAGATTCACACTGGAAAGTCCCACATTGGGTGGTAAAGCACTCCCTAACAAAGATGATTATGACCTCAACGAGAATCGAACCTAGGGTGTCTTGGTTAAAGATGCAAGAATACTTACCACTTTACCACAACCGTTGTTTGTAATTAATTTAAAATACTTTAGTATGATTATTTATTTTTCTAATAAATTTACTAATTGACTGTTAGTTTATTGGTAATATATCATTCAAGTTCAATGTTAGCTTAATAATTGATTCACAATATGTTTAAAATATTATTAACTGATAATTATTCAATAGTAAAATATTTATTAATTTATTGCATTTGAAAATCTAAGAACACGAATATAAATCCAAAAATATTAAATCAATTTTAAAATCATATTTGAATGAAACAATGCGAAATCTATGATAACAAGTTAAAATAGTCTCAATATGACACATATCATTATATCAAAAAATTTAATTTGAGCACATTTACAAAAAATATTTACCAAGTATAAATTTTGGCAAAAAGTCTCAAAACCTGAAGTAACCATCTTGTTAGATATAAAAATGACCTTTCGAAGATAATCGAACTGACAAAATTTTCATTAGAGCACATTTACAAAAAAAGCTAAGCAAAATCAATTTTTTGTCAATAGTTATAAAAATCGCTTAACGGTACAAACTAAATATGAAAACCTCAAAATCCAAACCAACTATCCTATAAAGGGAAAAATGATCTTCCATAGCTAACAACGCTGACGAAACTCAAATTTGAGCATGTTTACCTAAAAAATTTACGTAATTCAAATTTTAGACAAAAGTTAAAAGTCAAAATGCTTAACGACACAAACTGAAAATATGTCTCAAATCCCGAACCAACCATCCTATGAGATCAGTACTCTACTTATATGGCTAACTACGGTGACAAAATTTCAATTCGAGCATGATTACCAAAAATATTGACTAAAGTGAAATTTTGACCAAAACTTAAAAGCTAAATGTCTAACGACATAAACTAAAAATCGAAGCCTTAAAATTCGAACCCTCTATCTTATTATATCAAAAATAATTTTTCGCATCTAACTGTCTTATCTGGGCACGTTATCAAATATATTGATCAAAGTTAAATTTTTGCTTAAATTTATATGTTAAACACCTAATGGCACACAAAAGAAATAAAAGCCTCAAAAGTCAAATCAACCATCCTACTAGATAAAAAAATAACCGTTGAGTTAATTATGCTAACCAAATTCTCATCTGAGTACGTTCACAAAAATATTGACCAAAGTCAAATTTTAGCCTAGGCATAAAATTTAAAACACATAACGGCACAAACAAAAATGAAAGCCTCAAAACATGGACAAACCTTCCCGTTAGATAAAAAAAACGACCTTTCGAAGCTAATGACACTGACGGAGTTCTAATCTTAGCACGTTTACCAAAAATATTCAACAAAGTAAAGTTTTGATTAAAAATTAAAAGTTAAAACGCATAATGACACAAATTAAATATGAAAGTCTCAAAACTAGACGCTGATTTACCAAAAAAAATTAACTTCAATTGGTGATTTACCAACTATTAAAATATAAGTTAGTAATTAATAATTTACCAATAAATTTTATCAGAGTTGGTTATAGTTACTATTCAACTAAACATTAATATATAATATTACTAACTAATAACTAATATGTTGGTAAATTTTACCAATGGATTAGTGATCAATTGATATATTATCAACTATATTAATGATGTTTGTAATTCACTAACTACAATCTTTGTTCGTCAGCAAAATTTCCAACTAATTTGATATTGACTGACAAATTTACCAACAAATTATATTTTGTTACTAATTTACCAGCACGTTTATATTTGGTCGGTAAATTTAGCAAGTTTGGTTAGTAATTCATTGGTAATATATAAATAAATTATATAAACAATTTTTTGTCATATTTATCAATCGATATATACTTCGTTGGTAATATTACCAACAAAAGGTGTGCGTTAGTAATATTTATGTTGGTAATCTATTGATAGAAGGTAGCTAAATTTGGCGCCATTTTTTCCCACCGTATTTACCAACTAAAATACTTAGTAAGATTTATGTTGGTAATCTGTTAGAATTTCATTGTTAAGTTTTAAAATATTATTCGATTAGAAATATGTTGGTAATTTGTTAGTAGAATACTAACCAACTTAAGTTGTTAGTAAAATCTGTTGGCAATTAGAGGTTCTTTTTGTAGTATACTAAGATTACATTGATTTTCTACTAAATCTTTAAATTGTTTAAAAACATCAAAGACTTCACTCTTCAGTCTTATAAAATAAACCCAACACATTATGGTATAGTCATTAATAAAGAGGAGAAAATATTTGTTCCCACTCTGTGAATCTGATTTCATTGGGCCGCAAACATCCGCATGAATGAGCTAAAGTTTCTGGTTAGCTCTCCATACTTGATTTGCTCGAAACGGAATTTTTTTTTGTTTTTCCTGTTGGCAAGTTTCACAAACTTGAGAATTAGAAAGAAATTCAGGCATATTTTCCACTAACTCTTTTTTTTTCATCTCAGCGATGATTCTCAGATTGAAGTGACAAAACCTTTTGTGCCATAGGTTTGTAAATGTTTGTAAAGTAATAGTGTAAGCCTTCTCAGTTATTTTCTCCCAATCAACTAAAAATATTTTGTTTCTCATCTTGACATAAAATAACTCTACTACAGAAGGGTCAGAAACAACACATTCACAATTTTTAAAATGCAGAGAGTAATTATTTTCAAGCATTTGTCTAACACTCAATAAATTTTGACTCATATCAGGTGTGTACAGAACATCAGTAAAAGTTTTGATACCTGATATTCTTGAGATAGATATTGTACCTCTGCCTTTGACTTCTATTGCCTCACTGTTCCCCACATTTACTTCAGATTTGTAAGTATCATCGAGGAATTTGAACAGTTCAATATCATTGCACAAGTGATGTGTGCAACCAATGTCAAGAAGCCATGAATCAGAGTATTCATTAATTCAAAAGTATGAAACTGCAAAGAGTTGCTCCTCATGTGCATTTGCAGCTTCTGCTACTTGTGCTTGCAAAGCACCAGAGGTCTTTGCTCTTGATTTGCACACCTTGGATATGTGTCCCATCTTTTTACAGTTTCCGCATATAGCATCGACTCTCCAACAACAATATTTATCCATATATGTATTTCTTTTACAATATTTGCAAGGAGGGAACTTCTGCTTCACATTTCCACTATTGTTTCCTCCATCATGCTTTCCCTTATTCTTTTGGTGAAATTGTTGCTTTTCTTTTTGCTTTTGTACAGAGAAAGATCCTTCCCTGAACTTTTTCCGTCTCATAGTCTTCCTTTGTTCTTGTGCCTGAAGAGCACTCATTACTTCACCTAATGAATGTTTGCCCAGGTCCTTGGATTCTTCAATAGAGGAAATCTTAGATTCAACCTTCTCAGTAAGAGTCACAAGAAATTTCTCCACGATTCATTTGATTGTAATTTCTTCACTAAGAAGTCAAATGTTATTAACAATCAAGGAGATTCGATCAATATACTTACTGATAATTTCATCCTCCTGCATATTCAAGGACTCAAACTCTTTTTTCAGGTTCAACACTTGGATTTGACATGTCCTATCGCTGCCTTGGTATTCTTCAATCAACCTATCCCAAGCCTCTTTTGCTGTTTTGCAAGCCATGATTCCGTAAAACACAGAATCTTCCACAACATTCTGCATGAGCGACTTGACTTTAGATTCCTTTGCCTTTTCTTCATTGTTGAATTTGATCTGAGCCAAGGTAGGATTTTCTCGTAGAGCAGCAAGTGGTTTATCTTCCGACATAGTTTCCCAAAGTTCATAGGCTTTCAAAAAAGCTTGCATCTTCACAAACCAGATTTAATAATTTTCACCAGTGAAAGTGAATAGTGAATTTAAAGGTAGGTTGTTGGATGTCATTTGTGTTGTAGGTTAAAACTTTTTGGTCTAGTAAGATCAACTACAGGTTCTAACGCCACTGTTAGAACAAAATACTCAAGAAAATAATTTGAAAAATAAAAATAGAGTGAACTTATGAAATTCCAACTATATATTAATCTGCAGAAAGTTTGAATTTATACAAGGAAATAAACATAATCATTTCCTATCTATTAGCCACTTACAAAGTGGATGTTGAAACTAAATAACAACATGTGCCACTAAATACCATAAAAGAGGACACTAATAGGCAAAAATGGGGCCACTAACTTCAAAAAGTTGAGAAACAGAAGTTGGCTAAGTCTAGCTAGAAACAGGAAACACTTAACTGAGATAAGTAAAAACAGTAAAAATAATAATAAGCTTAAAAAATGTCAATTGCCTAACAGGGTATAGATGCCTGAGATAGATACAAGGCAGAATATCAGTACATTAGAATGTTGACTCATGGAGGCATTGAGCATTATTGATTCCATCGTGATAAGGTAGGCTAAAATCGAGGCTCCGAAATCACCAGTGTTCAAAGGTGTTTGTGATGCACAAGAAGTAAAAAACTTTTTTTGGCACTAGGAGAATTATTTTGAATACGAAATGTAAGGGACGACGATGTCAAGATGAACACCATAGTATTGTGCTTGTTAGAAACTAAAATGCTATGGTGGAGATAAAAATTGACTGATGTTGAGAGAGGTATGTGCACAATTAGCACGTGGGACTAGTTTAAGCAGAAGTCTTTATTGTTAAAGAATGACAAAAGTCTCACATTGGTGGTTAATGAAATGGATGGACTCCTTATAAGGCTTGAGAAATCCTCCTCCCTTAGAGCTAGCTTTCGGGGTGTGAGTTAGGCCTAAGACCTAATTTCACATGGTATCAGAGCAGGACTCGTCTCACCTGATGTTGGGCCCCCAAAATCAAAATTGCTCATGCACCAGATGCTAAGCATCGGGTGTGAGGTTGGGTGTTAAAGAATGGCAAAAAGTCCCACATCGGTGGTAAATTAGATGGGTGGACTCCTTATAAGGCTTGACAATCCTCCTCCCTTTGAGCTAGCTTATGGTGTGTGAGTTAGACCTTAGACCTAATTTAACACTTATGTCTTGATCCAGACAGATGTAAACTTTGAGATTTGAAGAAAACATGAAACATATGGGACTATATCAAGCATACGCTATTTCTTGAATGGTTCGATCTTTCTTCATTGTGACGTTTTCGTACTGAGCTGAGAGTATGTCCACTTTGGATTGTTTGAGTTGACTCGTTCCTTCATGATCCGTCCTCAAACTAACCCAAATCACTTTAGCACATTCACACACTGAGATTCAGTTATACTCACTAGTAACTATTCCACACACAAGCAACTTTTTTTTGCTTTGTAGCTTTTTTTTTTGTTCTTTTTGAGATGGACTTCATTGTACTCCTTTTGTGTCTTTGGAATCAATCTAGTAATCTCTTATTTCTCGACTTCCTTCATGGTCACATGAGGTCCTTCCAAGATGAACTATCCTCTGTCATTATGAAGTCATGCATATTAGGCTTCCATCACCCATAGTACTTTTGATTGAAGCTAGGGGATTGGTGGTTTACTGACCTTCTTCCAAATTTGTTGGAGCAGTCATATAAACATGATACTCTCTTGGTGTTAACTATATAAGAGTACTCCCTCTTAATCAATTATTATTTTGTATGAGCCCCCCACGAGTTAAGAGATTTGGTCTTTCGATAAATCAGTTAACAGAGATAGTTAAGATAAGAACTGAAGGTAAAGAACGTACTATGTTTACGTGGAAACCCCCACGCTAAAAAAATACATGACTTGTCTCATAGGATCTTTCAAGGCTATACTATCTCCAACCAAAACATAAATACAAACTCGAGTACTTCCCATGGATTAAACTCTTAATTCTACACACCTTGTAGTACCTCTATCACAAGACGCAAAGCAATAACTATTTTCCCACTATATCAACTAACTCAAGTTGATATAGACTTCAATAAAACATCACGACTAACTCTAGCCACTCACCCAAATCTCAACGACAAGAGAAGAAATGATTTACTGCCCTTTGTAACATAGGAGTAGATCTACACATAAGAGCACGAGGCACTAAACTCAAAATACAACTAAAGACAGTGAAACACTTAAACAACTCTTATTTGATTCAATCTCATACTGATATTAAACAAAACTCTGCTACCATAAAGAGTACATAATGTAAGAAATTTCGCATCTCAATTACAGGAATCGAGAATAGTTTCAGCGAATCGTTCTACAGAAATGAAAGAAGATCCACCCTCAGTCAACTCCTTCCTGAAGATCTCTTCCATGTCTTTGACTCTCTTCCTCAGGAGATTTTCGCTGTCCATTGTGCTTCTTATAACTTTCTCCATCTCCTCTGCCTCACAATTTCACGATGATCACTATCACGCATCCAATAAGTCAATGTCAGCTCTACTGCCATCTCGATATCTTTAACCAATTGAAATGTGTTAATCTGTTGTTCAGCATAAAGGGGCCATGTCACAATTGGTACATCATGCCATACACTCTCCATAGTCGAATTCCATCCACAATGAGATACGAATGCTCCAATGGCTTTGTGAGCCAAGATATTGACTTGGGGTGCCCATCCACATACTATTCCTCTGTCTTTTGTCCTCTCCAAGAACTCTTCCGGCGATATCTCCTCTAATTTTGTAGTTTCAGCATCCACAGGCAGACGTATTGACCAAAAGAACCTAACCCCACTTCATTCAAGTGCAATTGACATCTCGATAAGCTGTGATGGCTGAAAATTATCCGCGCTTCCAAAGCACAAAAAAAAGAACAGAGGAAGGTAGTTACTGGTCTAGCCATTTCATGATTTTTTCATCTTCAGATTTTGAATTCCCTTTAGCATTTTGTGACTCAAGGTCAAGAAGAAATCCTACTGTGTAAACTGGAGTTAATTGAGGATCAGATACTAAGCTTTGGTTTCTTTGAACCTGACACCATGGTTACGGAATTAGTCGTAACCTTCCTTGACAAATGCAAAAGTAGGTAAGACTTTTGAAGTTACTGGATCAGATCCATTAAATTCTCTCCCTAATTGGTCATGCCAAACGGACAGATAAAGCAGAAAACCAAGAAAACCAGCACCTGATTTAAAGAAAGATAGGAAGGAATGCCAAGTGTATTTGCTATATCAATCATTGAAGTGCAAAACATATCACTGACTAATCCAATAATTTTTGGGTTCGAATCAGTATCCGGCCATGACTTGTTACTTATAATTGGATCTTTAAAAAAAGGGTCAATAACTTGCTATCAAAAGAGAGATGCATTTCTCAACAGACTTTGCTAGTTCTTCTGGAGATGGCAGTTCGATTTGAGCAAGTGTGATATATCTAATTCATTGTCCAATACATCAAGCAAAGTTCCGCCAAAAGCAAATGGGGAGCATCGCTTGATGTAGGCATCCCATGGTGGTCTTATAATGAGAATTGTTACATATACCCTTTCATCTCTACGAACCAAATTCTCTACAAACTTGCAAATCGAAACAAGGTGTGACCAATGGATGGGACAGGCACAAATACCAACTCTCATTTGCTCATATTTTGTACTACTAACTAATCAGAACATGAAAATATGTTTAATGATATAAGAGTGGATTTGTGATGTTTTTCTGGTAGTGGTTTAGTTTGAGTACTCGTTATAATTTGTGTTTGTACAAAGCAAGAGACAAATTTATTTTGATACTAATTTTTTATTTATGTTTGGTATATTCTATTATACATATAATATTTCTATGACAATGTATTGCCAAGATTTTTATTGTACACTTAATGGACTACCACAAATGCAGTAACAATCTAATACTTAAGCATTAGAAAGAAATTCAGGCATATTTTCCACTAACTCCTTTTTTTTCATCTCACCGATGCTTCTCAGATTGAAGTGACAAAACCTTTTGTGCCATAGGTTTGTACATGTTTGTGAAGTAATAATGTAAGCCTTCTCAGTTATTTTCTTCCAATCAACTAAACACATTTTGTTGCTCATCTTGACATAAAATAACTCT
Source organism: Solanum arcanum (assembly GCA_027789145.1). Lineage (NCBI taxonomy): Eukaryota > Viridiplantae > Streptophyta > Magnoliopsida > Solanales > Solanaceae > Solanum > Solanum arcanum. The sequence goes on along the minus strand of CM050939.1, from coordinate 61,445,410 downwards.
ACTCCAGAAGGGTCAGAAACAACATTCACGATTTTTAAAATGCAGAGAGTAATTATTTTCAAGCATTTGTCCAACACTCAACAAATTTTGACTCATATCAGGTGTGTACTGAACATCAGGAATAGTTTTATACCTGATATTGTTGAGATAGACATTATACCTCTGCCTTTGACTTCTACTGCCTCAGTGTTCCCCACTTTTACTTTAGATTTGTAAGTATAATGGAGGAATTTGAATAGTTCAAGTTTATTGCACAAGTGATGTGTGCAATCACTGTCAAAAAGCCATAAATCAGAGGATTCATTAATTGAAAGGTATGAAACTGCAAAGAGTTGCTCCTCATGTGCATCTGCAGCTTCTGCTACTTATGCTTGCAAAGCACCAGAGGTCTTTGCTCTTGATTTGCAGACCTTGGATATATGTCTCGTCTGCTTACAGTTTCTGCAAATAGAATCGACTCTCCACCAACAATATTTACCCAGATATGTATTTCTTTTAAGATGTTTGCAAGAAGGAAACTTCTGCTTCACATCTCAACTATTGTTTCCTCCACCATGCTTTCCCTTATTCTTTTTGTGGAATTGTTGCTTTCCTTTTTTCTTTTGTACAGAAAAAGCTCCTTCCCTGAACTTTTCCCATCTCATAGTCCTCATTTGCTCTTGTGCTTGAAGAGCACTCATTACTTCACCTAATAAATGTTTGCCCATGTCCTTGGATTCTTCAATATAGGAAATCTTAGATTCAACCCTCTCAGGAAGAGTCACAAGAACTTTTTCCACATTTTATTTGTCTGTAAATTCTTCACCAAGAAGTCTAATATTATTAATAATTAAGGAGATTCGATCAGTATACTTACTGATAATTTCATCCTCCTGCATATTCAAGGACTCAAACTCTCTTTTCAGGTTCAAAACTTGGATTTGACATGTCCTATCGCTGCCTTGATATTCTTCAATCAACCTATCCCAAGCCTCTTTTGCATGAGCGACTTGACTTTAGATTCATTTGCCTTCTCTTCGTTGTTTTATTTTATCCGAGCCAAGGTAGAATTTGCTGGTAGAGCAGCAAGTGGTTTATCTTCTGTCATAGTTTTCCAAAGTTCATAGGCTTCCAAAAAATCTTGCATCTTCACAGACCAGATTTGGTAATTTTCACCAGTGAAAGGGAATGGTGGATTTAAAGTTAGGTTGTTGGATGCCATTTGTGTTGTAGGTTAAAACTTTTTGGTCCTGTAAGATCAAATAAAGGCTCTTATGCCACCGTTAGAACAAAATACTCAAGAAAATGATTTGAAAAATAAAAATAGAGTGAACTTATGAAATTCCACCGATATATTAATCTGCAGAAAGTCTAAATTTATACAAGGAAATAAACATAATCATTTCCTATCTAGTAGACACTTACAAAGTGGATGTTGAAACTAAATAAGACCATGTAGTACTAACTACCATAAAAGAGGCCACTAACAGTCATAAATGAGGCCACTAACTTCAAAAAGTTAAGCAACTGAAGTTGGCTAAGTTTAGCTAGAAATAGGAAGCCCTAAACTGAAATGAGTACAAGCAGTAAAAATGATAATAAGTTGAAAAAATGTCAATTGTCTAACAGGGTATAGCAGCCTGAGATAGATACAAGGCAGACCATCAGTACATTAGAATGCTGACTCATGGAGGCATTGAGCATTATTGTTGCCATGAAGACAAATATAGAAATACTTAAAGGAGAGGGCGATGGTTGCTTGATGGAGACAGCTTGGAAGGCCATCGTGATAAGGTAGGCTAAAATTGAGGCTCCCAAATCACCAGTGTTCAAAGGGGTTTGTGATGCACAAGAAGTACAAATTTTCTTTGGAACTATGAGAATTATTTCGAATACGAAATGTAAGGGACGACGATGTATAGATCAACGCCATAGTATTGTGCTTGTTAGAAACTAACATGCTATGGTGGAGATAAAAATTGACTGATATTGAGAGAGGTATGTGCACAATTAGCACGTGGGACTAGTTTAAGAAGAAGTTCTTATTGTTAAACAATGACAAAAGTCTCACATAGGTGGTTAATGTGATGGGTGGACTCCTTAGGAGGCTTGAGCAATCCTCTTCCCTTAGAGCTAGCTTTTGGGGTGTGAGTTAGGCCTGAGACCTAATTTCACATGGTATCAGAGCAGGACTCATCTCACCTGATGTGGGGCCCCCAAAATCAAAATTGCTCATGCACCAGAAGCTAAGCATCGGGCGTGAGGTGGGGTGTTAAAGAATGACAAAAAATCCCACATCGGTGGTTATTGAGATGGGTGGACTCCTTATAAGGCTTGACAATCCTCCTCCCTTTGAGCTATCTTATGGGGTGTGAGTTAGTCCTTAGACCTAATTTAACACTTATGTCTTGTACCAGACAAATGTAAACTTTGAGATTGAAGAAAACATGAAACATATGGGACTATATCAAGCATACGCCATTTCTTGAATGGTTTCAACATTCTTCATTGTGAATTTTTCGTACTGAACTGAGAGTATGTCCACTTTGGATTCTTTCAGTTGACTCGTTCCTTCATGATCTGTCCTCAAACTAACCCAAATGACTTTAGCACATTCACACACTGAGATTCAGTTATACTCATTAGTAATTATTCCATACACAAGCAACTTTTTTTGCTTTGTAGCTTTTTTTTGTTCTTTTTTAGATCGACTTCATTGTACTCCCTCTGTGTCTTTGGAATCAATCTAGTAATCTCTTACTTCTCGACTTCCTTCATAGTCACATGAGGTCCTTCCAAGATGAACTATCCTCTGTCATTATGAAGTCATGCATATTAGGCTTCCATCACCCATAGTACTTTTGATTGAATCTAGGGTTTGGTGGTTTACTGACCTTCTTCCAAATTTGTTGGAGCAGTCATATAAACATGATCCTCTCTGTTGGGTTATGGGTCTTTTTCCCTTCCTATGTGGATAAATAAAAGCCAATTTGGACCAACTCATTTTTGCCCATAGGCCCATTCTTATGAGGCAAATATAAGCCTATTTAGGTCTTATTTTCAAATATACAGAGAGTTTTTTTTCAGCAGCCAAAAGAGAGAAAAAGAGCAGTTTTTCGCAGTCAAAATTTAGCCCTAACAGCCAACTTCAAATTGCGATTCCCGCTTCGTTTCTTGTCCGATTGAGCTGATTTTTGGACAGCATATTATCTTCATCTCAATCTTTGGTTAGGAACTGACAGAGTTAGATTTGGTGGCCTGCAGCTTCAGTTTTGTTATCGTGAATAGTAGCTGCGAAATTGGTGATTTTGCTCCTTTAATTCTCTAGATTTGGTGCAATTTTATTTTGTTGTTGCTCGTTGTTTGGCACTTGTTTTGTGGCCAATTTTGGATAACAATATTTTAACTCTTGGTGATTATAGTGGATCTTTTGGTCCCGTGGTTTTTTACTCTTCACATCGAAGGGTTTTCCACGTAAATCTTGGTGTCGTGTGTGATTGGTTTATTATTGTCTTGTTATATTTGTTTGGTTGAATTACTTGCTGCCTTACTATAATATTGCTTGTGTTTGTTTGTCTTCTCTTGGTTCAAATCGAAAAGGGAAAGTATAGACTTGGGTATTCTTCCGCTGTTATCCTGTCAGGCATTCTTTGTTAGTGCCTTGTCTTTCCCAACAAAGTGGTATCAGAGCATTGGTTATTGTTGATTGTCGTTTCGAATGATGGAGGCAAATATGAGCAAAATGGTGTGTTTAAATGGTAGTAACTATCATATTTGGAAAGGCAAGATGAAAGATCTTCTATTTGTCAAGAAGATGCATTTACCTGTGTTTGCTTCTAATAAGCCTCAGTCTTTGAATGATGAAGAATGGAAATTTGATCATCTGCAGGTTTGTGGCTATATTAGACAATGGGTTGAAGATAATGTTAGAAATCATATTGTGAATGAGACACATGCCAAAATTTTGTGGGACAAGCTCGAGACACTTTATGCTTCGAAGACTGGCAACAACAAGTTGTTCCTATTGAAACAACTAATGAATATCAGGTATAAAGAGGGCACTCCTATTTCTGATCATATTAATGATTTTCAGGGTGTTCTTGACCAGCTGTCCGGAATGGGTGTAAAGTTTGATGATGAGATACATGGACTTTGGCTTCTTAATACTTTGCCAGACTCTTGGGAAACTTTTCGAGTTTCTTTGACTAATTCTGTTCCCAGTGGTGTTGTAACCATGGAATATACTAAGAGTGGTGTCTTGAATGAAGAAATGAGAAGAAGATCTCAAGCCTCATCTTCTTCAGCTTCACACTCCGATGTTTTGGTTACTGAAGATAGGGGAGAAACAAGTCCAGAGGTCAGAATGATAGAGGTAAAAGTAGAAGCAAGTCAAAGTCTAAATACAAGAATATTATCATGAAATATTGTTACAAGCACAAGAGAGATATGAGACAACAAAAGAGAGAAGGCGATAATGAAAATCGTGTTGCTGTTGTTGCTAATGATAATCTTCTTGTTTCTTGTGATGCAAATGCCATTAATCTTATTCGTGATGAGTCTAGCTGGTTTGTGGATTCTGGTGCTACTTCTCATGTCACGCCAAAGAAGGAATTATTTTCTTCTTATACTCCAGGTAATTTTGGAACGTTGAAAATGGGCAATAATCATGAAGTTGAAGTCATTGGCATTGGGACAGTTTGTTTGGAAAGTAACAATGGTTCCAAACTAGTTCTCAATAATGTCAAGCATGCTCCAGATGTTCGCTTGAATTTGATCTCTGTGGGATATCTTGATGATGAGGGTTATGTTAATACACTTGGTGTTGGCCAGTGGAATCTTACTAGAGGTTTGATGGTTGTGGCCCGTGGTGACAAGTTGTCTAACTTGTATGTCTTTCAGGGCTCCATGTCCAGAGACTCAGTAAATTTGGTGGAGAATGATACTTCATCAGAGTTATGGCATAGAAGGCTGAGTCATATGAGCGAGAAGGGGATTGATAGTTTGGCTAAGAAAAATTTGCTTTCTGGAGTGAAACAAGCAAAGTTGAAGAAATGTGTTCATTGCTTAGCCAGAAACAGAAAAAGTTTCTTTTCGAGTCATCCGCCTTCAAGAAAGCTTGATTTCTTTGGAGTTGGTACATTCGATTTGTGTGGTCCTTTTAAGGTAAGATCTCATGGTGGTGCACTTTACTTTGTGACTTTTATCGATGATCATTCTCGCAAACTCTGGTATTTCCTTTGAAGTCCAAGGATCAAGTACTTGATGTGTTCAAAAGTTTTCGGACCTTGGTTGAAAGACAAACAGGAAGACATTGAAATGCATCCGCCTCGGATAATGGTGGTGAGTATGTTGGTCCTTTGATAGATATTGCAGAGCAGGTATTAGGCATCGAAAACTCCTCCAAAGACTCCTCGCTTAAATGGTTTAGCGAGAGAGGATGAATAGAACTCTAGTTGAGAGGGTTAGATGTATGCTTTCGGATGCTAATTTGTCAGATTCCTTTTGAAGCGAAGCACTTATCTGCTGCTTATGTTATCAATTTATCTCCTGTTGTTGCTTTAGATGGTGATGTCCCTGACAGATTTTGGACTGGTAAGAATGTTTCTTATGATCATCTTAGAGTCTTTGGGTGTAAAGCCTTTGTACATGTTCCTAAGGATGAAAGGTCAAAGTTGGATGTTAAAATTAGGCAGTGTATCTTCATTGGTTATGGTCAAGATGAATTTGGCTATCGTTTCTATGATTCTGTTGAGAAGAAACTTGTTAGAAGCCGTGATGTTGTGTTCTTTGAAGACCAAACAATTGAAGATTTTGACAAAGCTGACAATGCTGATTTTCAGAGTAGTGAGAGCTTAGTTGATGTTGATCCAATTCCTTTGACTATTGCACCGGAAGAAAATCTTCATAATGATGAAAATCAAGTTGATAATGAAGATGGTGATCATGTTCAGAATGACCGGCATGATGTTGTTGATGCTCCAGTGCAAGATGATGTGGTTGTCCAACAACCAATTATAGATGCTCGCAGAGTTCTCTCAGACGATCTAGTAGAGAGAGAATTCCTTCATCTCGTTATTCTCCCAATGAGTATGTACTCTTGACTGACGGGGGAGAACCTGAGAGTCTTGATGAGGCCATGGAAAGTGAAGAAAAAGAAAGGTGGTTTGATGCTATGGAAGATGATATTAAATCCTTGCATCATAATCATACCATTGATTTAGTTAAGTTACCTAAAGACAGAAAAGCTTTGAAAAACAGGTGGGTTTTTCGGGTGAAACATGAAGATGGTAATCCAGTTCCACGGTACAAAGCTAGATTAGTTGTCAAGGGATTTAATCAGAAAAGGGGAGTTGATTTTGATGAGATATTCTCTCCAGTTGTGAAGATGTCATCCATTCGTGTGGTTCTAGGCTTGGCTGCAAGTCTAGATTTAGAGGTTGAGCAAATGGATGTTAAAACTGCTTTCCTCCATGGTGACTTAGATGAAGAAATTTATATGGACCAACCGAAGGTTTTGAAGTCAAGGAGTAAAGAGAATTATGTTTGCAAATTGAATAAGAGCTTGTATGGTTTGAAACAAGCTCCCAGGCGATGTACAGAAGTTTGGTTCTTTTATGAGTCGCCAGGCTTCAAGAAGACTTCTTCGCACCATTGTGTTTTTGTGCAAAAGTTCTCTGATGGTGACTTTATTATTGTGTTGCTTTATGTTGATGACATGCTTGTTGTTGGTCATAATACTTGCAGGATCTCAAGTTGAAGCAAGAGTTGAGTAAGTCTTTTGCTATGAAAGACTTAGGACCAAAGAAGGCATTCTTGGCATGCAAATTGTCCGTGATAGAAAGGCCAAGAAATTGGTATTATCACAAGCGAAGTACATTCGTAAAGTACTTCGCAGATTCAAGATGGACAAAGCTAAGCTTGTCAAGACACCTTTAGCTATGCACTTCAAATCGAAAGCACTAAACAGTGTCCTTCTAGTGATGATGAGAAGGAAGATATGAAGAAAGTTCCTTATGCTTCAGTTGTTGGTAGTTTGATGTATGCGATGGTTTGTACAAGACCGGATATTGCTCACGCTGTTGGAGTTGTTAGCCGTTTTCTTTCTAATCCGGGAAGAGAACACTGGAATGCTGTGAAGTGGGTTATGAGATATCTCTGTGGCACTTCTAGTCTGAGTTTGTGTTTTGGTACAGGGAAGCCTATTCTTTGTGGTTACACCGATTCGTACATGGTGGTGATGTTGAACTCGCAAGTCTACTTGAGTACTTGGTTACTTTTGCGAGGAGTCGTGTCTTGGCAATCTAGGTTGCAAAAATGTGTTGCTCTATCTACTACGTGTTCGAGCTTATTGCTGTCGTTGAAGCTTGTAAAGAATTGCTTTGGATGAAGAGATTCTTGGGGGAACTAGGTTGTGCTCAAGAGAGGTATGTGCTTTATTGTGACAGTCAAAGTGCTATACATCTTGGCAAGAATTCTACGTTCCATGGTCGGTCTAAACACATTGATGTGAGATACCATTGGATTCGAGATGTGTTGGATTCTAAGTTGCTTGAGCTTGAAAAGATTCATACAAATGACAATGGTTCCGATATGATGACTAAAGCTTCGCCAAGAGGGAAGTTTGAAAATTGTTGCATGGTCGCCGGGATGGCGGTCTCCTCCACATAGTCGTGAGGGGGAGAATTGTTGGGTTATGGGTCTTTTTCCCTTCCTATGTGGATAAATAAAAGCCCAATTTGGACCAACCCATTTTTGCCCATAGGCCCATTCTTATGAGGCAAATATAAGCCTATTTAGGTCTTATTTTCAAATATACATAGAGTTTTTTTTCAGCAGCCAAAAGAGAGAAAAAGAGCAGTTTTTCGCAGTCAAAATTCAGCCCTAACAGCCAACTTCAAATTGCGATTCCCGCTTCGTTTCTTCTCCTATTGAGCTTATTTTTGGACAGCATATTATCTTCATCTCAATCTTTTATTAGGAACTGACAGAGTTGGATTTAGTGGCCTGCAGCTTCAGTTTTGCTGTCGTGAACAGTAGCTGCGAAATTGGTAATTCTGCTCCTTTAATTCTCTAGATTTGGTGCAATTTTATTTTGTTGTTGCTCGTTGTTTGGCACTTGTTTTGTGGACAATTTTGGATAACAATATTGTAACTCTTGGTGATCATAGTGGAGCTTTTGGTCCCGTGGTTTTTTACTCTTCACATCGAAGGGTTTTCCACGTAAATCTTGGTGTCTTGTGTGATTGGTTTATTATTGTCTTGTTATATTTGTTTGGTTGAATTACTTGCTGCCTTACTATCATATTACTTGTGTTTGTTTGTCTTCTCTTGGTTCAAATCGAAAAGGGAAAGTATAGACTTGGGTATTCTTCCGCTGTTATCCTGTCAGGCATTCTTTGTTAGTGCCTTGTCTTTCCCAACACTCTCTTGGTGTTAACTATATAAGAGTACTCCCTCTTAATCAATTATTATTTTGTATGATCCCCCCACGAGTTAAGAGATTTGGTCTTTCGATAAATCAGTTAACAGAGATAGTTAAGATAAGAACTGAAGGTAAAGAACATACTATGTTTACGTGGAAACCCCCACGCTAAAAAAATACATGACTTGTCTCATAGGATTTTTCAAGGCTATACTATCTCCAACCAAAACATAAATACAAACTCGAGTACTTCCCATGGATTAAACTCTTATGTCTTGTACCAGACAAATGTAAACTTTGAGATTGAAGAAAACATGAAACATATGGGACTATATCAAGCATACACCATTTCTTTAATGGTTTCAACATTCTTCATTGTGAAGTTTTCGTACTGAACTGAGAGTATGTCCACTTTGGATTCTTTGAGTTGACTCGTTCCTTCATGATCCATCCTCAAACTAAACCAAATCACTTTAGCAAATTCACACACTGAGATTCAGTTATACTCATTAGTAACTATTACATACACAAGCAACTTTTTTTGCTTTGTAGCTTTTTTTTGTTCTTTTTTAGATCGACTTTATTGTACTCCCTCTGTGTCTTTGGAATCAATCTAGTAATCTCTTATTTCTCGACTTCCTTCATGGTCACATGAGGTCCTTTCAAGATGAAAGTCATGCATATTAGGCTTTCATCACCCATAGTACTTTCCATTGAAACTAGGGTTTGGTGGTTTACTGACCTTCTTCCAAATTTGTTGGAGCAGTCATATAAATATGATCCTCTCTTGGTGTTAACTATATAAGAATACTCCCTCTTATATCAATAATTGTTTTGTATGAATCCCCCACGAGTTAAGAGATCTGGTCTTTCGACAAATCAGTTAACAGAGATAGTTAAGATAAGAACAGAAGGTAAAGAACATAGTATGTTTACATGAAAACCCCCATGCTAAAAAAAACATGACTTGTCTCATAGGATTTTTCAAGGCTTTACTATCTCCAACCAAAACGTAAATACAAACTTGAGTACTTCCCATGGATTAAACTCTTCATTCTACACACCTTGTAGTACCTCTATCACAAGACGCAAAGCAATAACTATTTCCCCACTATATTACCTAACTCTAGTTGACATAGACTTCAATGAAACATCACGACTAACTCTAGCCACTCACTCTAATCTCAACGACAAGAGAAGAAATTATATACTGCCCTTTGTAACATAGGAGTAAATCTACACATAAGAACACAAGGCACTAAACTCAAAATACAACTAAAGACAGTGCAACACTTAAACAACTCTTATTTGATTCAATCGCATACTGATATTAAACAAAACTCTGCTACCATAAAGAGTACATAATGTAAGAAATCTCGCATCTCAATTACAGGAATTGAGAATAGTTTCAGTGAATCGTCCTAGAGAAATGAAAGAAGATCCACCCTCAGTCAACGCCTTCCTGAAGATCTGTTTCATTTCTTTGACTCTCTACCTCAGGAGATTTTCGAGGAGAATTCCTTTGCTTTCTGTGAACATGATACCATGGTTACGGAATGAGTCGTAACCTTCTTGACAAATGCAAATGTAGGTAAGACTTTTGAGGTTTCTAGATGCATTGGCTGCTATATTTAAATCACCATCAGATCGATTAAATTCTCTCTCAAATTGGTCATGCCAGACGGACAGGTAAAGCAGGAAACCAAGAAAACCAGCACCGGAAGAAAAGATAAGATAGGAAGGAATGTCAAGTTCATTTTCTACATCAATCATTGAAGTGCAAAACATATCAATGACTAATCCAATAATTTTTGGGTTCGAATCAGTATCCGTCCATCACTTGTTACTGATAATTGCATCTTTAACAAAAGGGTCGATAACTTGCTATCAAAAGAGACTTTGCTACTTCTTCTGGAGATGGCGGTTCGATTTGAGCAAGTGTGATATATCTAATTCGACTGTCCAATACATCAAGCAAAGTTCCGCCAGAAGTAGACGAGGAGCACCTATGTTAGCATCTCATGGTGGTCTTATAATGAGAATTGTTACATATACCCTTTCATCTCTACTAACCAAATTCTCAACAAACTTGCAAATTGATACAAGGTGTGACCAATGGATGGGACAAGCACAAATATCAGCTCTAATTTGCTCATATTTTGTACTACTAACTAATCAGAACATGAAAATATGTTTAATGATATAAGAGTGGATTTGTGATGTTTTTTTGGTAGTGGTTTAGTTTGAGTACTCGTTATAATTTGTGTTTGTACAAAACAAGAGACAAATTTATTTTGATACTAATTTTTTATTTATGTTTGGTATATTCTATTATACATATAAACTTTCTATGATAATGTATTGCCAAGATTTTTATTGTACACTTAATGGACTACCACAAATGCAGTAACAATCTAATATATTATCGATCTGTTGAGAAGGAGAAGGAGAAGTAGATCAGATTGTTGATTTTATTTTTATTTTTTCTACTTTTTTTATATATATATGGGTTCATATTTTTAATGCATCTAGCTATTTGAATTTTCTTAAATTAATGTATAGCCTTCTTTTCAAAATTATGATACATTACAATTTCATCATGCTCAATATATCGTGTTTAAATATTAATTTTGATACATAACTTAATTTATTGAAACACAAAACGAATACATAACTATTGCAAAATTCGTTATTTTTTACTACCAGATACATACTCCTAAACTTATTCAACTAGAAGGTTATGTATCTAAACATTATCAAATATTATTGTTGACACATAAACACTTGTTTTTTATGACAACATCAGCTTTTATCATTTTCTTAGTTATGTATATGACACAACATTGATAGAGCAATGTATAATTTGTGTTTGTATCAAGCAAGAGAGAAATTTGATATACAAATACAAAAGTATTAACTCAATTCAATTGTATACAAATTCAAATTTTATGCAGATATATAAACACAATCATTGATACATGTACATTTTAATTACATATATACAATTATCGAACTGATATACATATATAATCGCTTCGATTTTTATACAAATCATATGTCTGCATTTTATACAAATCAAATGCTTTATAACAAATTATGTTTGCTATGAAGTATAAATAGCAAACTATAATTATAGAACACTAATATAATTTTTATGTTTGTTATAATAAAAATATGATAACAGTTTACCAAAAAAAAGTCCATTTTCTATTGGGATAATTGTATAGAATCACAAACTAATAATCTAAAATAAATATAGTAGCTACCATTTGATTTATTTGTGTTCCATAGCAAACTGTTTGTCAGTCGCCTCTCTCTCTCATATTCTCGCTCTCCACTCTCCCTCCCTCGCTCTCTGTCGCTCGCCTCTCTCGCTTTATACAATAGAATTGTATAAATTGTGTTTTTGTTTGTATAAAGCGAGAGAAAATTGTATATACACATGCAAATACAATATCTCCTTCATATATACTTACAATTATACAATACAAATTTAAATTTTGTATTTGCTATATATGAAAATTGTCCTTTTCTATTTAGAGAAAAAATAGCCCAAGAACTCGGCTCAAGGCCATTAGTCCATTTTTGCTTCTCAATTTTTCCAGCGTTGATTTTTTTTTTTCTAAAAAAAAAAACTTATTTTGTTTGTTTTCTGCATTTATTTAAATTTTCTTAAAACATCATTTTTTTCCAAAACTTTTTCATGTATAAATATTGTATAAATGGTATAAAAACAAGTTTATATAATGTACAAATAATTATGTAGTGTGTATATGTATTGTATCAATGCTTTATAAATAATTATGTAGTGCATATGTAATGTATCGATATTATATAAATGTGAATTGATATTGTGTAAATAATGTATAAACAAGTATATGATGTACAAATAATTATGTTGTATATAAGTGGTATGTCAATACTGTATGAATATATCTGCAATGTATTAACATTGTATAAATAACGTAATAATAAAGTATCAATAATTTATAATCAATTATGTAAAAAAAAAATCGATGAAAGGAATATTTATATGTTAGAATTATTAGTTGGTGACAGAAGTAGAAGTCCCAACCGTTACCATGATTGGGTCATTGTTAAATAGTTTGGGATACAAAAGGGTCCATTCGTAGCCCTATGAAACTGTGTCTACTTCATTTTGCACCCATGTTGGTACAGAGGTCAAAATGTGTGGCTTGTAAATAATTCGTTTTTTACTGCTTTCTCTGAGAGCTTATCCGTCACCCTGTTCTTTTTACGAAAAACATGTTCCGACTTGATGAATTCTGACTTTATCATCAATACCTGTATTCAACAATAAAATCATCATATAAGCAATTATGTAATTTATGGATTTCATATTTATTTGTCACTCATGCTGTCCAAACTTAAAAAGAATAGAATAATAAATAAAAATAATAAAACAACATAAATATTCTTTTTTTCCACGTAAAGAGTGAGACAATAGAAAAGGAAAAAGTTTTTTTAAAAGCAATGGCCGATTGGCCATTAAAAAAAATGGACTATTCTTGTGTAAACAATTTTCTCAATGAACATTTTACACAATTTTCCGAAAAAATAAAGAAGACATTCTTCTAATCTTGTGATTCATTAGGACATTATAAATTAAAGTAGTAAAGCAACCAAACAACATTAACATCAAAGATAAATTAAGATGATTGAGACAGTCTCAAAAAATTGACATGTAGCTCCTAGCTATTATTTTTATATAAGTAATAATAACCAGTTTTTTCAATTATAATATATATAATTATGGAAAAATTCTTCTAATCAGAAAATCTAGCTAGAGTGATAATATAACATATTTCACACTGTTATTTTGCATTTTTGAATTTATTTAACTTTAATATCTTTATATATATATATATATATATATATATATATATATATATATATATATATATATATATATATATATATATATATATATATATATATATAAAGTAATGACATGTGACTATCATTGATTAGTCATAATTGTGTCTGGGAATTTCAGAAAGTATCGAACAGTAACTTCATCCCGTGATTTTACGAAATCCTAGAGATAGAATCATGCATGCACTTGTTTTAATTAATTACTACTATAATATTTTATACGTTAGATAATTTAAAATTTTGCAAGTTGAGAAATTAAAATATCATCTTCTTGGTTTTTTCTATCAAAATCAATCAGATGAATCTGTCTCCGTGACTACACACCTTTATTTTCGAGAAAATATTTAATTGGACGGTGAGTCATAATTTGACCTATTATTTAATTTTAAATAATTTAAAATTTTTAAAATGACTGAATAATCTACGAAAATGAATTGTTTATTGAATTCTTTAAAAGTTATTTATCTTTTTGTCACGACCCAAAACGAGCCGCGAGTGGCACCCACGCTTAACCTCCTATGTGAGCGAACCCAATCTAAACCCCAACATTTCAATAATAATAAACAGAAAAATAATGCGGAAGACTTAAAACTCATTAATATAACCAATAAATAACTTCTAAAATTTATCAATTACTATCCCCAAAATCTGGAAGTCATCACCACAAGAACATCTATCTTCAAATTACTAAATCTAAGAGTATCTAAGAAGCTAAAATAAGTAAAAAAGATGGTCCATGCCCGAACTTCAAGACATCAAGACGCGAAGGAAAGAATCCAGTCCGAGCTAGGAACAATAGCTCACCCTGAAATCTGACGTGATGAAGACTGGCTAGAGTTGCGGTTGAGTTGAAGACGAAGGTACGTTTGCTGCACTCCACAAATAACAAAGGGAAAACATACAAGTAGGGGTCAGTACAAAACACAAGTACTGAGTAGGTATCATCGGCCAACTCAGAATAGAGAGCAATATATATCAAATAATATCATAAAATCAACCATAACACTTAACAGGTAACAACAACAAGTATTATAACCATTGGTCGCAACTCAAGCACATCTATGAGGACTCACGCCTCCACACCATACTCATTTAGGAAACAGGTTCATTAAATCTAAGTATATTAGCATAATTCAAGATTCATTCTCTTTACTATCCTGGTGTCGGAACGTGACACCCGATCCATACTATCCTGGTGTCGGAACGTGACACTCCGATCCTTTACTATCCTGGTGTCGGAACGTGACACCCGATCCATACTATCCTGGTGTCAGAACGTGACACTCCGATCCTTTACTATCCTGGTGTCGAAACGTGACACCCGATCCATACTATCCTGGTGTCGGAACGTGACACTCCGATCCCCTAATCTCATTCTTTCAGTTCATCAAGCCTTCTTTTATACCAAGGCATCATCATTAACAAGGAGGTTTTAAGGTTTAAGATTCAATAGCCTCATCATGCTAATTCATCACAATTACATAATCACATCATGCAAGCACACAATTAAGCATATAAAAGACTTTACAATACTACCCAACACATATCATTTGCTATTAAGAGTTTACTATGAAATAGCATAAACCATAACCTACCTCCACCGAAGAATTCGTGATCACGCAAGCTACTCCTCAAGGTCTTTGCTTTCCTCTTCGTTCTCTCTTCTCTCGCTCGTTCGTCCCTCTCTTCTGTTCTTTCTACTTTTCCTTATTCAAACTCTTTTTATTTTACCCTAATTACCATATAATTAAGTATAAAAGATGACAAAAGTAACCCACTATTTATTTCAAGGTTAACACCTTTAACCCCCAAGTAATTGAATTATTAACATTAAACCACTAACTTTATAATCATAGGCAGGAATAGTCCAAAACGCCCCTTAAAACTTTTAACAGAAACCTGACCCAGTCAGGGTTACGCAGCCTGTGACGGCCCGTCGTGCCTGCGACGGTCCGTCCTGCTGCTTCCCTCACAAAGTTTAGAGACTCAATTTCATTAAAGAGTCTGTGACGGTCCGTCGTGCCTACGACGGTCCGTCCTGCCATGTCGTCGCAAAGTTCAGAGAGTTGTTCTCAGTACCCAAATTTCCCGAGTCTAAGTGTTTTGGAACGAGACCACCTCAACGGTCCGTCGTGTCCATGACGGTCCGTCGTGGAATCCGTCGACCCAGACAGTTATTACCAGAAATAAACTCTACTGCTCAAAACGACTAATCAGGTCGTTACACTTTTAAGGAATTTGATACAGATATAATGATATTTTGGAAGAGGAACACAATATATAGGTCAAGATAAATAAAAATTTTACTTTACGCCAAATCAATAGATTAGTTACCAAAGATTTATTGAACGACTCAAATTTCGTGTTATTTCAAGAAAGAAAAGAAAACCACGATTTCAAGCATCAATTTCTTGCATTGAATTACCTCCTTTGTATCATTTTACTTTTGATCCTTACATGATTTATTATTTTTTTAAAAAAATTACTTCTTACTTGATGTATTTTAACCAAATGAGAGATCTTATCTTATGTAATAATATTATCTTTATTGTTAACTAATTAAAATTATATGAAGAGATCGTAAATAAATTTTAGATTTTTAAAACATAATTATGAAAATAATTTAATAAAAAACTCATATAAGATTGTTGCAAAAATGAATTGTAATGTTGTGGCGGATTGTAGAGGTGGAGCCAAGATTTTCAATAAGGAAGTTCAAAATATGTAGAAATAAACACATGAATTAGTCGAAGAGGGTTTAACATCTACTATATATACATATAAAATTATTCTAAACATGTATAAATAATATAATTTCCATCAAAAGGGGTTCGAATGAACCCCTTTCCTACAAGTTGGCTCTGCCCCTGACAGAATGGTAGCTCCATTTTTTAACTAGAGATCTCAAAATTTAAGCTTTAAGTATGTAGAAAATTATATTAGGAGCGTCACTCTCAAAATGAACCATCAATATGCTATCAAAAGTTTCATAGAGATTCCAATACGAAAACCAACATCTAATGAAAAAACATTAGATTCTTACAATTAATTGCAAACAATCCGATAATTTTACTTTTTAAGAATCTATCTATTCTCTAAAGACGACTTTACTTATCACATTTTTAATTTATATAAGTGTGGTAACTAATTTGTTATTTGTTACTCTATCTTTGATCATTTCTCAAAAATATTCTCTCTTTAACGCTATTTAATAAATAGAAAAAACGCTAGTATAAGTAATTAGCATGTATTAGTTCAAAATGTCGAGAAAATAAGCTCATATTTTTAATGACTCGTTTAATTCGTCATATTTTAATGGGTTAGGTGAGTGTTTTTCTACATGGATAAAATATGGACGGATATTCATATTTAACTCATAAAAATATCGATAAAACATAGGTAAACTATAGGTAAAATATGGGTAAAATATAAATTAGTCAATTGGGTTAAACTTCTAACTTTATTCATTCAAAATTCATAATATCACTAAAAAAAATTATAACTTACCTTTTTTTTTATGTTCTTCTATAAAACTAATTATTCTTCTCTATAATTGAAAAAGGTGAAGTCTTTGGCCTTCAAAAAAAATATATTTTAAATGCACATTTCTTTTGTTAATTATAATTATATTTTCATATTTATTTAATTTTAAATTGAATAATAAATAATAATATAAAATAAATAAATCATGTATAAATATTGACATTGCTTAGCCTTAAAGTTCATGTTTTAGTCCTAAATAAGAACTATTCATTTACTTTGAAATTAAAAGTATTTTCTCCTTGTTATTGCATAACTTTATTTTATATTGAAAAATCGGGATTTTTTTTTTAAACTTTTAGGATATGATAAAACTAAATAAAATATTTTCAGCACTTTTTATCTTAAAAATACTAAAATATTTTCTCCATGTTGAACTGTTAAGTAGAACACTATTTATTCATGAAAATATGGTAAACTAGTATTTTACACATTCATTTGTTACCAGTTCAATTTTACTCATATCAAATATGGACGAGTTGAGTTATATCCATTTTATATTGACTCATTTTTAACCCGTTCAAATTTAATTCAACCCGATCATTTGCCATACTAATTGTTCACCTAGATTTTTCATGCTATATACTACAAAATAATAATATATATTAATTATATTTTGATTTTCTAAAATGATAATTGTTTTAGACTATTTAATTTTAATAAGTACGATAAGTAGAATGGTCTGAAATGAGTAATTTCCGAGTAAAACAGGAAAGCTATATGTGCCCAACATTTCCCTAAAAAACGAATAAATTAGTATCTTCAAAAGGGGAAAAAACACAGATAAAAGCCAAGAAAACTTTAAAAGTTGTCTGAAAAGCCAGCTTTGTGCAATGTGATCTTTTAATTTAGGATAAGCTAGGTAATTACATATATTATATTATTATTATAATATATACCCCTATCGTTTATATTTTTAAAATATTACATATTCTATTATTAATTAATATTTCGTATTATATTTTTAAAAAGATACATATAGATATATGTTTGTCATCAGATACACTTAAATAGGGAAAGAAGAGAACCAGATGAGGAGACGAGCGGAGATAGTAATATATGTCAGATACATGCGAATAACAATAGATACACACAAGATACATGCATTTTGTAGGTATCTAGTATGATTAACATGTATTTGGGATATATGAGAGTGGCGAGCGAGATGAGAGGAGGCGAGGACCCAACGAGATTTGTTATACATCCAAGTTACATATGAATTCTATTGGATACGGTGTGTTTAGAACAAATTACACCTAATTTTGATTTCATATAACCCGAGATATACGTGTGTGGACGTACCAAAATCTGATAAAATTTATAATATTACAAATTAAAGTATATCTAAAAAATAAATTCCTAAACTGGTAAAATTTATATAAGTTTCTACTTTAATTTAACTAAGACCATTATGTAACCTAAGCAAATTACTCTTTCGATCGAAATATTAGTGGTTTTAATACATCAAAATTTATATTAAAATATTTAATGTTCTAAAAATAAGTCATTTCATTACTTTTATTGTAAACTTATCATTCCAATTAACAGAGTACGTATTAATTTAAATAGTTAAATAGAGGATAAAAAGTTATTTAGATGCGAGGAAACTTCAGAAATAACTATAATAGATATAATAAGGTTTTATGATTATAATTTTGATAATCTGTGCTTTGTAGTTATAATTTTGTTTGCTATGTAAGTTGTTGCTATTTCTGTCCGTTGATATATTTTTCTTGCGAATATATAAATAGTAAGTAAGTATATACAAATTCTGTATTTATACATTTAGAAATTTTCAGAACTTCAATTGTATATTTCATTTCTCAATATACAAATAGATTAATTTATTATAATTTTTTCGTAAATCATAAACAAATAGCTAGGATAAGTATATACAATGTTTTGGATTTATACAATTAGGACGAAATTATATAAATTATGAATTTATACAAATTAAATAAATAACAAAAATTAAAGAAACTGTAGCAGCAAATGACAATTTTCCTTTAGGGCCTAGTATAGGCTAGATGTTTGTTATTATAGATTATTTTCCCAATCTTGCATATGCATAGTGACATGAACGTTTAAATCCCATCTAGTTGTTATCAATAAAAGAACACAAACAATAGTTTAATAATTTTGTATTCCAAGAAAAAAGAATATATTTGTTAATTTACCAATAAAAACAAATAGAAAAAGTATTGAATGATAAATAGCAAATATAAGTAGTCTTTCCTCGTGAAATTGTAACTAAAGTTGTCAAAAAAGGTTAGTCAAACCCCATCTGACTCAAATCTCGCGAGCCAATGAATTTGATGGGCTATTGCGGATTGACCTTTTATTTGGAAGGGCCTGAAAATGCTCAACCCTAGAAGGGTCGCGGGCTCGGACGGGCTGATCCTTTTTTTAATTTCTTTTCAAACTTAAAATTTATAACATCAAGAAGATGAAGAGATTTTCAAATCAAATATGACAAATGATGGTGTTATCTCAATAACACTAGCAAAAAATCTAGTGTGATTCGTGATTAGCATGTATCTGGTGTGATGCATCCCAAATAGGCGAGTAAGATGGAAGGGAGGCAATGACACGGGATTTGTCTATGTGTCCTAGATACGTAAGAATTCACAGAGATCTAATGAGTGTATCTGGAATAAATTAACCTAATTTTGAGTCCATGTATTTAGAGATACATGTACCTAGACGTATCAAAGTCTGACAAAATTCGTAATATTAAAACATAGATTGTCTTTAAGTAATTAGCTCATACACTAAAATTTTTTTTTATAAGTTACACTCAAATAAATTGTTTTGACTCATGAGTCGACCCGACCCCGATCAAGCCTCAAGGGCCAAGGGCTTATATGAATCGAGCTTATAATCCCTAGTCTCAAATGAGCCGAAAAAGTTCTATCTCAACCATATCCAAATAATAGATTGGATTGGATCGGTCCCATGGGCTACGTCCATTTTGATGGCTCTAGTTGTAACCCTAACTAATGATGAAAATATTTTTGCATGATATTTATTTTATTACCACAATTATTTTAATATTTTATTTTATACATAATATATTTCTTATAAAAATTATTACACAATAATTGAGTCTGATGACTTGTAGAAGAGTAGTTTGACAAAAATATTATCGCAATGTTATTGTTATTATAGGTACAATATTATTACGTGAAAGTAGAATATAACGTGAAAATTGATTCCAAAAAAAAAATAATCAAATTTTAGTGAAATATTATTAGATAGAAGTATTAAAAATATCTATAAACTTGGCGCAAATTATTAGTTTTTATCTCCGTACTATTGACAACCTTAAAAATTACTTGACTAACTAAACTTAGATACACCTCCGAACTTCCACATGACATAGCAAGTGGTCTTAAACTTTTGTAAGAGCATGAAATTCTTAATGAATGATCAAGAGAAGTGTTGAAAGCACCCCCGAAACTTGATGAGAATTTAGAGTATATTTCACCCATATTGCAAGATAGTAACTGTGTTTGAGTTCAGTTAATCAAGTAAATGAATGTATTTTAAAATGCCAATAGTTCACATTGTATTTAAATGTTTTTTGAATACTTCTTTTTTTGTCAATATTGACTAACTAGTACAACCAGGTTTGATTATGATTTAGATTTGTACCACATAAGATTATTAAAGAGAAAAACATTCTTTAATGATTCATCTTTTAAATTCTCAAAGCTCGAATACGTAAAATCTAATTAATATCAGCATAATCTCATTCAGAGGCGGAGCTAGCCTTGTGTTAGGGGGTATTCAAACCTTTTTTGACTAAAAATTATATTATTTATACATATCTAAAATTATTTTTTAATATATATATAATAGATATCAAATTCTTTCATTTAATTTTACAAATATTAAATTTCTTTATTAAAAATTCTAACTTCGCCACTCGTTGATTTCATCACATTCTTGACGGTGATGGTAGTGATAATTACATTGATTGGAGCCACATGGGCCGCTACTTTTTAAAAAGGATGAAACGTTGGAATGTAGTGAATGTTGAGTCTCAATAGCTCACTCACGGACTGAACAGCAAAGTAAGTGCCAAAAATCTGTCCTCTTTTTCCCTTCTCCAATTCACATACTGTCACTTGGACAAATAATATTTGAAAATTTTGGCCAAAAAGTTAGGTTTGGAGCCGCATGGGAATTCGATACACAAATTATTATATAATTGATATATCAAGTATATATATCCAAGTTGTCGTTAAATTCTTCGATTCGATTTTAAAAATTTAATATAACTTTACATAACATATTCAAAATTACAAAAATAAAGGATATTTTTATATGTTTATTTTTAATGTAAGATTAAATATTTAGAATTCTTTTTAAGAACGGTGCAAGCAAATTAAAAGAGAGAAGGTATATTAGTGGGCCTATGTATCTTTGTATACATATGCCTCTCAAAGAGCTACCTGATGAGTCTATATATCTTTTGTTGATAGTGATTTAACAATTTATGTATGTACG
Source organism: Solanum arcanum (assembly GCA_027789145.1). Taxonomy (NCBI): domain Eukaryota; kingdom Viridiplantae; phylum Streptophyta; class Magnoliopsida; order Solanales; family Solanaceae; genus Solanum; species Solanum arcanum. The sequence goes on along the minus strand of CM050939.1, from coordinate 61,424,061 downwards.
TACTAAGATATGTTAAATAAGTACCTAGAGAAAGATTTTTGGAAAAGTGAAAACAACAATAAAGAAAACACTTTCCAACAAACATTTGGTAATCGATTTTAATTACCCACTTAAACAAAACTATTTGTACGTAAAATGTTTAAATAGAAAAAAGATTTTTTTTTTTAAAAAAAAAAGGCAAGAGGTTATATATCTGACCCTTCCTTAAATCCCCGCGTATAACACTTTTTTTTTTGTGTGTGTATGCTCAATAACATTTGTGTTTTCTATTTGAAATTTCTCATAAGTCAAACTCGAAATCTTTTAAGTAATGTAGAGAGATGTCATTATATTTAACAATCCACTTGATGGATTCCTTTAACATTTTCTATCAAATAACACTAAATCTTTAATTATACATATTACATACCTAACTCAAGCATCTTGTCGGTAAAAATCATTAGAAAAGAATTTGGAAATAGGGAAATTAATAGACATATTTTGGTTAGTATCTTTCTCTATAAGAATGGGTGTGTTAAAGAGCTAGTGCCATAGTGTACCATTCTATTGGTAGCATTTGTCAAGAGTTATTCCCTCTCTCCATACCAATGGAGAAGTTTAATCTTGCTAGAGTCTTATTGTTGCTCCTTCAACTTGGAACTTTGTTCATTGCCCATGCATGTCCTTATTGTCCATATCCTCCTTCCACCCCAAAACACCCAAAATTGCCTCCTAAGGTGAAACCACCCTCTACACAACCTCCACATGTGAAACCACCTTCTACCCCTAAACACCCTAAAGATCCTCCACATGTGAAGCCACCTTCTACCCCTAAACACCCTAAAGATCCTCCACATGTGAAGCCACCTTCTACCCCTAAACAACCACCATATGTGAAACCACCTACTACCCCTAAACACCCTCCACATGTTAAACCACCTTCCACCCCTAAACACCCCCCACAAAAACCATGCCCTCCTCCATCTCATCATGGTCCTAAGCCACCAATTGCAAAACCTCCACATGTACCAAGACCTCCTATAGTGCATCCTCCTCCCATTGTCTCTCCACCTTCCACACCTAAACCACCAAAAACACCACCATTTACTCCAAAACCACCATCACCAATACCACCTATTGTTTCACCCCCTATTGTTTATCCACCAATCACTCCAACACCACCTATTGTCCATCCACCAGTCACTCCAAAACCACCATCACCAACACCTCCTATTGTTTCACCCCCTATTGTTTATCCACCAATCACTCCATCACCACCTATTGTGTCACCTCCAATCATTCCAACACCACCTATTGTCTCTCCACCTTTTGTCCCCAATCCTCCCGTGGTAATACCACCACCCTACGTGCCAAGTCCTCCGGTTGTTACTCCACCCATAGTTCCAACACCCCCTACACCATGCCCACCACCACCACCACCAGCACAACCAACTTGTCCCATTGATGCTCTCAAGCTAGGTGCTTGTGTGGACGTGTTAGGAGGACTAATCCACATTGGAATCGGTGGAAGTGCTAAGCAAACATGTTGTCCACTTCTAGGAGGGCTAGTAGACTTGGATGCAGCCATTTGTCTTTGCACAACTATTAGACTCAAGCTCTTAAACATAAACATCATTCTTCCCATTGCTCTACAAGTTCTTATTGATGATTGTGGCAAGTATCCACCCAAAGACTTCAAGTGTCCTTCAACCTAAATCAAGGTTTCCACTTTTTCTCACTTTCAATTATTACTCACTCCTACTCAATTTTATGTGGTACAGTTGACATTTCAAGTATTAGGCCCAAATTTTCTTAGCTCGGAATTTTTTTAAATCTCTTTAAATATTTTGATTTATACTACTTATTACGTAGTTTTCATAAGTATAAATTTCATTTCATATACGAATTCACGGTCAAAAATTTAAAGTTTGAACCTCAAATTTTAACCAATGCCACATAACTTAGAACATAGAAATATCTTTTTGATCAAGATTTGGGAATTCGTATACAATAATCTTTAGCAAGTAATATGTATACCAACATTATGTAATATGATGCAGGATGTTAAACAGGACATTTGACTGATTCTGCCGCATTGTCATAGTTGAAGGCACAATAAATGTGTGAAAGTTCAATTTCCATTTTATCATGGCAATAAATTGAGAAAACAAAGGAGGGATATTAATTAAGCTTTAATTTGGAGTGTTTAATTAGCTTTTGATTAATGTACTGAATGTTGTATTTACATTATTGTTTTAGGGAAATACTAATGGTATTTAGTATAGTGGAGTATGAATGCTGATTTTATTGTATGAACATGAATGAATGAGGAAAGAATCACCTCATTTATCACGTGTTAATCTTTCCGTCTCATATTAGTTATCATATTTCTCTTTTACGTATTTTTTTTAGAAAATCATATAATTTCCTTTTTTTAAAAGAAAAATTTAATTTATCCTTAATTATTTTTTTCAATATGATTTACTTTTAGTTTTAAAAGTGATTAAAAAAATTAACTTTATAAATTAATAAATATTATGATACATTTTCCTTGAGTAGACAAAGAATACACGGCCTGGATCACGAAATATTCTAGTGCAATGAAGGGTCCGCAATTCGAAGTGAATCAATCCAACTTCAAAATTTTCCGATCTAATTTTTTTATGGAAAAATAATTTAAATACACAACTATAAGTTTAGTATTCTCTAATTTTCCTTTCTTTTATTAAATATTACATAATTCCTTTTTTTTTTATTTTAGTAGATTTCTAGAGATACATAGTTTTCTCTCTCCTATAACACGCACTTCCCCAATGTCATGCCTATTTTTTCTCCACTAAAACACTCAATCTTCTGAATCACTTTTTGAATTTTGAATTATTAATTTTAATTAAAAGCATTTCACAACATTTAATATGAAATTTTGAATTTCAAAATTCAAAAGATTTGAAATTTCTGAAAATTGGACCATTGTTCTCTGGTTCTTCTTCTTCTTCTTACTCCATCATCCGTCTATAGTTCTTCTTCTTATTCTTAATCCATCATTTGTTCTTATTTTCTTCTTCTTGTTCATTGCTATATTACATCAGCCGTCTCTAGGTCTTCTTTTTCTTCTTACTCCATCACCCGTTCTTTTTTTTTTGTTCATTGTTCTATTACATCATATTAATGGATCCTTTTACTAATAGAAGGATTTATGATTCGGACGATGAAAATTGAAAAGAAAATAGAAAAAGTCTTTGCATGATCCTATGAATGTTCAGAAGGATTCAAACAAAGATTTTGGCGAATCATCTAAATCAAAGGTTGACAAAATACACCAAAAAAAAGAGAAAAGAAGCAGCAACCATTGTTGTTGAAATTAGTAAAAAATTTAGTAACGAAATCCATATGTATCATGAATTTTTGAAAATTGTTATCATGTATTAGACAATAAGTTTAATACATAAGTACTCAGTGTGTTATAGTGTGTTAGTCGATGCATTGATACATGAATTAGATGTTTATCATATGATTTCCTATGTATCAAGAGTTTTTAAAATTGTTATCATGTATCAGTCAATAAGTTTAATAACTACGCCATCAAGTGTGCTTGCTGATACATATCGACTCGGCGTGTTATAGTGTTTAGACGATGCATTGATACATGAATTTGATGTGTATCATATGATTTTCTATGTATCACGGATTTTTGAAAATTGTTATCATGTATCAATCAATAAGTTTAATAATTGGATGTTCATAAAAATGTCTTCAAACTAGATGATATAATCTTGAATTTTTAAAATTTGAAATTGTTATCCAATTACGTGCTGAATTAATGCTTATTAATGAACTGTTACCGTAATTTAAGCTGATTTAGATAACAAATTTAAATGTAAAGTTTTTTCTCCCTTTTAATCTTAACAGTTTTAAGTTACTGTGTATCATTTACCATGTATCACAACATACTAATGTATCACGCTACATCAATTTTAAGGGATTATTAGTAAATACTAAATTTGTCGGGACAGAATGTAATTATTGTACTACACTATGGGATTCTTTAAATTTATACTTTTTTTATAGGGAAAATTGTATATAATAGCAAACTAATAACCTAAAATAAATGGAATAGCCACGGTTTGATTTAATTGTGCTCCATAGCAAACGTTAGCTAAAATTTGTCAGCGTCTCTCTCCCAGAAATCTCGCTCGCCACTCCCCATTCTCGCTCGCTTCTCTCGCTTTATACACAGAAGTGTATAATTTTGTTTCTGTTTGGTATAAAGCGAGAGAAAATTGTATATACACATGCAAAAATATATATCTTCGTGTTATACACTTAATTATACAATTTACAAACATTTTACTTCAAATATTGCAGAGAAAAAGGTCAACGAATTATACAGTTGCGAATTATACAATTGTAGTGAAATACAATTTTCTCTAGCTTTATACAACAGAAGTGTATATATTGTGTTTCTGTTTTTGTATAAAGCGAGAGAAAAACATATATCTTCTTGCTATACATTTTAATTCGATTCAACTGTATGCAAAGCAAATTTTATAAAAATATTGCAGCGAAATAGACAGCTAATTATACAATTGTGCATTATACAATCGCAGTGAAATAGGATAGCGAATTATATAATTGCAGCAAAATAGGCCAGCGAATTATACAATTGTATATGTATAGCAAATTATACAGTTTTATGTTTGCTATGGAGCGCAATTATGTAAACTTTGCTATAACATATAAATATGAATTTTTTGTTTGCAAACTTTGCTATTTGTTAATTTTTTTATTCTAAAATATTCTTGTCGTCGACAAATATTATTGAAAATTGCTTGTGAGTAGATACATATTGCATATATATCACATACATAGTGAAAGAGTAAATACATACATATCAATCCAGATGGATATCAGATACACCATGTACAACTCAAATACATATATATGATACATAACAAATATATATGACAAATACATGATAGATACATCACAGATAAAATTTAAATACATGTTGAGATATATGATAGATTTCATAGCAAAATTAAAAGATAAATGAACATCTCACAACTAAATATGGCAAAAGAACCATGCTTAAAAGAAATGTTTGTGGGATGCTAATCTGACCAAAGAATAAGATAAAAAGAAAAATTTTCGCCTATGACACACAATGGAAGCCCACTCTACTACATTTTATGTTTGGTGTTAGATATATGAATCGTTTCAACTGAATAATATATCAAAAAATTTTGAGATATCGAGAGGAGCTCATATTTATAGTGTGAGACTGTTTAGAGGAGATTTGAGTTAGTAAAAAATCAACTCAAGAAGATGAACTACTACAAAATGTATAAATAGTGTATATGAAATATACATCTATTATATATGATTATACAATATTAATACATTATATATAGTCATTTTAATCGAAATAAATAAAAAAACTTATTTTTTGTCTATACAATTACTTAAAGAGCCCTTACAAAACTCAATCAAAATTATAGTGGCTCTCATCAAGCAATCATGTACTCCCAAAAATCCAATCTTGGTCTAGGCCCAATAACTATATTCTCCAAAGTAATTATTGAATAGCCCAAAGGGCCAAATGTTCTTGTCCACATCTGCTGTTGGATTTGTTTGCAGTACAAAAACATTCCTAAATAATACAACCTCTAAAACATCAATTAACATTATATAGACAACTTATCTCGTTGCTACACTTAGCACAACAAAATAAGATGGGAAATATACAAAAATGTCTATTTAGTCGAATTATCTTATTCAAAGAAGGTGAATGTGATGGTGGATGTTATTTGCTTTTTCTATAAATGTGAGAATTTCAACATACCATAATTTGCTTGATAAATGAAGTCTTGAATATTTAGTGCCATTGAAAAGTTTTGAAACTCAATTTAATAATTTGATCAGCCATAAATGTGAATCTTTCAGAGTAAATAATATATTAAAAGAATCGAAACAAAGAGAGGAGCTCATATCTGAAATTCAGAATTTAATTGTATAGAGGAGTTTGAGCTGGTTGCAATTACAAAATAAATTTAGCTCGTTGTGAAGATGAAAAATTCCAATGTATAAATATTAAGTAACAGTGTATATGAATGTATATAGATCTTTGATACATAGTTATATGTCATATATACACAATATAACTATTTATCTTATATCGGTATATTGCATATAAATGCGGCTATTTTAGTCGAAAACTACAGATTTTCTTCAATTATTTTACAATTTTACCAAATGAACAAACCGTAGTACATAAATAAGATATCAGGATATCCTTAGGTGTCGTATTGATAAATCTATCAATTCTTTTATATAAACAGATGTTTGTGGTTAAGTTATAGTAGTAACTAATTATTCTTTGATACAATTCTTTTACATATTACAAACAATCTTTACACACCGAGCATGATTTATTTATTTTTTCTGTAAAATTTGAAATAATACTTCAAATTTATGATGAAATTGCATATCCAAACGCATGCTAAAGTCTATGAAATAGGCAAATTTAGAGAGGTAACTAAGACGATTGATAGTTTTGGGAGTAGTTGAAAAAAAGATCAAGTTTAGTATAAGAAGTAGCTATTACTTCTTTCTTCTTTTCTGTTTCTATGTTTGTGAACTTCCAATTATTAGTTTTTGTATTTCAAGTTAATCTTTACTTGATTTATTTGTTGGTTTCCCTTCTTTATCTTTTTGTCTTTTAACAATTGACAAGTCAAATTCTCAATATATCAGTGACCACTAGAGCTTTAACATTAGATAATTATTTTTTTTACAAATATCTCACGTTGATTAACTTAGATTTTTGGGAATTTACTTCCACTAAACACTAGATATTTCTTATTTTTTGTAATTCCCGCGTGTTTTTTTTTCTATTCAAATACCAAAAAAGAGTCGATCGTAAATATATTGCGAAAAGAGAAAAGTATTTAAGTACTTATTAATAAAAAATATATTTTACTAAATTACGGTATTTGCCCCAAAAAAATAATCTAAAAGCAAATACATGAAAAATTTATCATTCTTAACCATGAGTCAATGGAACCATAACATACGTCTTTAATCCAAGTAAGAGCTCGAGAAAATGGAGAGGAGGAGCGAATCCAATCAAAAGTATTACTTTTTTTTAATAATCGTGGTATTTCAATTAATTTCACAAAATACCTATCACCTGAATCTCACACCAGCAACAGATACCAAATAATTCTTGTCCACCAAAGGTAGGACAGATGAAAATAATCACCAAGTATATGTTTTGAATTTGAAATATCAGAATTTTCAACTACTTCATTGATCACTAGGCCGCACTCAAGTATTTGATATTTGTCTAGCAGAGTACTTATGATTGGTTGAGGGACATATTGTATATAGCAGAGTGGGATGGAAGTGTAACTCTCCTGAGTTGTGTGTTAACTTTTGGCTGCATTGGACAATCTGTGTTTGCCTTAGATATTGGGGTACTATACTATAGTTTTTATATACAAGTGGTCCAACACTCCACATGAGTGACCAACCACTGGTAGTCATGAAATTGACTCACATACTAATTGGTTGGGTTTGGGATCTTAATAACATATCTTCATGACATGACCCTATTCAATTCAAGTGCTCCAACTGTCTACATTATGTTCTTAGCTCTGTCATATGTGGTAACTAATTTTTACAAGTAGCTTTTTCTTTTCCTTGCTCTCATCATTCCATATCTAGAGGTGGAAGAATTACCTTTGTCCAAGGAGGTAGAGGTAAAAGATATATATTTTTCCTCACTCGGTGTTAGAAGCTCACATTGGAGCTCTGACTAAATTAGAATCGCGCACTGCAGAACCCATTTGGGGATAGCGCTTCCAATAGGATTTTCTCTATACCCAGAACTCAAATCTGTGACCTCCGTTTAAGGGTGAAGGATTGTCACCCAGGCATGACAACCCATGTTGGTGAGGTCATATTTTATTATAATTTGCTTATAAAAATTATTTATTCATTTTGGACTTGGCATGTTCTAAAAGAAATAATGGTTAATATTACTTGAATTTCACCATATATTCATATTAATTGATGCATATATTCTTAGGTTTTGAGAAATAATTTAGAGGATAAGTACTAACGTTAGAGGATAAAAAAGGCAAAATAAGTCTTTTTATATGTTAAAAATGACAAGTAAAAGTGGGGGAAAAAATCTAATTATGAAAAAGGGACAAGTAGAAGAGAAATAATTTAAACAAACGATGTTGTTATAGATATAATTGACTTATTCGCATGTGGTACAATTTTATATGCATAATGCATACACATGTCTATTAACTTAGGGTCAGCTGATATTTTGGTTATACACATAAACACTTGACGATTATAAAATTAAATAAGTAGACACAAACTTTTTACATGATAAATCTCACGTGATATCAGACGTAGATTTAACATGATAAATCTCACGTTAAATCTTTTTTAAGTATTTAGGTATGCATACCTAAAATTAGAGAATATAATTATTATGTAGTATGCTCATTTTTATAACAAAAATTCTCTGTCAGGGACTGAGTATTTGAAGTCTACTAGGGGATACACTAAACTAGAGCAAAATTGAAAGAATCTCAACTAACCTATTACACCTTTTAGCTGATTTTACTAACGGATTTATACCGTTGAGAAGTAATATTGATACCTCTTTTCTTTCTCTTTCTAAAATTTAGTGCCCCCACAATTTTCAGTCCTTCTTTCTCTCTCCTCTTTGCCGGAGAAAAGTCACAACTACTTGATTATTCAATCTGGGACCTCAGATTTCTTTTTCATTATCTTCATAGCGTGCACATGAGCACAAATAAAAACAGGAATCTGACAGCCCACAGCTTTTTGTATTTCTTACTTCTTTTTTTTTTTTTCTATTTGACCTGTGTCTCATTTTGCATTTTTCAGATAACACACTAAAAAAGGAAGAAGAAAACAAGATAGAAAGTAGAGAGCAATGAGGGTGTTTCTTTTGTTGTTACCTCTTGTCCTTCTTTTGAGTGCAGAAGGTATCAGTGTTGTTGATTTATCTGCTCTGCGTGAAATCAAAAACAGCCTCACCGACATTACTTCATCTTCCCCAAATGCATTTTTCACCAGCTGGGACTTCAATGCTCCGGACCCATGCTCCTCATTTGCTGGAATTACTTGCTCTATGCTCATTCCTAAACGCGTTACTACACTCACACTTGGAACTGGTCTATCTGATTCACCTGGCCTTGCCGGGATATTATCTCCAGCTATTTCTAACCTCTCCGAGCTAACTCAGCTTCTTCTTTTCACCGGAATTGTAACGGGTCCCATTCCTGACCAAATCGGAACACTCAAAAAACTCAGCGTCGTCTCTCTCACCAACAATCGCTTAACTGGATCCATACCTACTTCTATTTTCACACTCCCGAATCTCCACACTCTCGATTTGAGTCACAATCAACTCACTGGAACAATTCCTGGTTCAATTTCCGAGTTATCTTCGGTGAAGGTAGTGGTACTGGGATCTAACAAAATCTCCGGCGAGATCCCGATTCTACCGACGGAATTACTTCACTTGGATTTGAGTAACAATGAGCTATCGGGAATGTTGCAGAGAATGCCGTTAACGCTCCGTTATCTGTCAGTATCAGGAAATCGGTTGTGGGGACCACTGAGCGTCCTCGAATCACTCTCAGAGTTAGTGTACCTCGACTTAAGCATGAACCGTTTCAGTGGGACCATCCCTTCATCACTCTTCCGATCCACGTTATCATCAATGTACCTCCAACGGAACAATTTAACCGGAAGGGTCCCACAACAACCGCTATTCTCCCCTGCCGCAACCGCATACGGCCCTGGATCCACCGTCGATCTAAGTCATAACTCACTCACCGGCGAACTCACAAATACTCTCGCCGGAGTAGAAACACTCTTTCTTAACAACAACCGATTCACGGGAGCAGTACCCAAGGATTACGTGGAGAGTGTTTACAGTGGAAACACGAGAACTCTGTATTTGCAACATAATTACATTGCTGAGTTTCCAGTGAAAGAAGGATTACCATTGCCGGATTCAGTAGCATTGTGTTTATCGTACAATTGTATGGTTCCACCGGTGCCGGTGGGGTTCATGGCTTGTCCGGCTAGCGCCGGCGAACAGATATCAAGACCAGTGAACCAGTGCTCTGCTTTTAATACTTCCATGGCGTAAGTTTAAAATATTTGAGTTCAAGAAAGTTCAGTTTCTGTCAGCACAGCACATGATGATGATGCATATAATACGTATACATATTTTGATTGTTCAGTGTTCTCAATTTTATTTTTTAAAAATTCAAATTAGTCTCTTGTTTTAGGATAAAGTCACTAATTTGAACGATTGTAATCCTTTTTTGATTGAGCATAGTTTATAATTATGTATTACTAGTAAAAGTATTGGTACACTATGATCCATAAACTTTTTGAAATTTGATAGAACTTTCTTTTATCAATTCTAACATATATAAAGTATAAGACTATTATATTGAAATTGTCAAACTTTCTTTTATCAATTCTAACATATATAAAGCTACCGTTTGATCATAGATTTCAAAATATTCTTGGCAAATATTATTTGGGTGAAATTTCACCATGTGTTTGACCATACTATTTGAAAATATATTTCATTTTTTTTAGAAAAATATGATTTATACCCATAAGTTTTAAAAATATCAAAAATAACCATAAGTTTGTAATACAAGCTAATTGGATCTTTGTTACAACAATAACAAATAGTGTCCATGACACTAGAGCAATGTGGTGATTTGGAGTGAGTGCAACAAACATCATTTCATACATCGCGAAGTAGACAAAACACATGACTTTGTTATCTTGAACCGGTTGTTCATCATTTTCATCAATAATCATATTATCATTTAACATTCACCGAATATTTCATCACTACTTTGGATTTAACGTAAAAAATTATGTAATACAAAGTAAGCAACAACTATAGAGGATGTTTTTGTAAAAGATAAAAGTTTGGATAAAATTTTAATTTTTAAAAGATTCCAAATAATGAGATTTGGCCCAAATACTAGAAAAACTAGTATTTGAGAATTTGGAATATTTGTCAAATAATGACAAAGTGTATGGATAAACACTATTTGTCAAGTTTTCCCCCAAATATTATTTGGGAAAATATGGCCAAACAGGCCCAAAGTACGGGACTATTACAGTGAAATTGTCAATTACATGTTAAAGTTTTATTAACTCATGAACTTTATTTTTGTATACGGAAAAATGCACAAATAGCCCTCTACACTATAACCGAAATTCCAAAGACACACCTTAACTATTCTAAGGTCCTATTACCCCCTAAATAGTTAAGATATGAGAGTAGCACCAAGGAAAATAGCATAGCCATCGATCGAATTAACAACAGGGCTGAATGTTTCATAGTACTCATGACCTTCGAGTTGGTGAAATCCCTTGGAACTAAGCGAGCCATGTAGCGCTCTATTGCACCAGAAGAATTTCTTTTTACTCGAAACACCCACTTGCACCCAAGAATTTTCATTGAGGGATCATACAGAACCAAACACCATGTGTCGTTCCGTAGTAATGCATCCATTTCAAATGCCAAAGCAACCCACCACTTTTTATGTTTGGAGATGGTAATAGATCTGAAGTGGAGGCCAAATTTGTGGACGGGGGAATATGACTAAGATTCATATGATGTGAGCGTTGGGAGGGGCTGTGAGTTTATTGGTATGAGTTTGCGGAGGCAGCAAAGCTGGGGCAGATTCTGGGAGCATGTCGGAGCTACTTGAATCGATATTAGGAGGCAAACATGGGAAGAGATATTAGGATCACCTTGGAGAGAATTTGATGGTAGAGTGGAAGCATTCAAAGAGGACATAGAAGGAGTTGTGATAGGTGTATTGGTAGTGTGTTCGGGACTTAAAGAGTTAGACAAAGAGCCTTCTAAATTAATGGTAGTATATTACTGGCGGCGGAGGTGATTGAGTAGGATGAGACAGAAAAGGAGAAAGAGATGTGATAGAAGAAGATTGGAAGGGAAGCCCAAGTTGTGTTAGATGGAGCATGATTTGGTGCAGAGCCAAGGATAGATGGCTTGTCGAATGGAAAGTTTTGTTCATCAAAGTGAATATGTCGAGCAACATAAATACGTTCGGTGGACCAATCCAAAAAATGACACCCTAGGTGAGACGGACTATAGCCAAGAAATACACAAGGTTTGCTTTGGAAATTAAACTTGTGTTTTTTGTATGGTCGAAGGTAAGGAAAGCATAGACAACCAAAGCGCTTAAGAAAAGAATAATCAGGTTTGGAATGATGGACTAGTTCATACGGACAGAGACCATGAGTTGTGACGAAAGGAAGATGATTAATTAAAATAACAGCATACTCAAGTGTGTAGTGCCAAAAGCGAAAAGGAATCGAATTGTGAGCAAGAAGGTTAAGGCCGATTTTAACTACTTGACGATGCTTTCTTTCGACTTTGCCTTTGTTGCTTGTGTGTATGAGGGCATGAGACTCAATGAACTATGCCAAGTTGAGTAAGCACTAGGGTACAAGTAACAATAGTTGAAACCTATCTGAACTCGAACTGTGATGGACACAATCTAACACTTGCAAATGGATTTACAAAATCAAAAGAACAGATGAAAGCATAGACATACATAAAGCTAGATTGATTTCTCGAGGAATTTATCAAAAATATGGCAAAGACTACTAAGAAATATTCATATGGTGGCTAAGATGATCTCAATTCGAGTTGTACTAGCTATGGCAGCCTCATACGCTTGGCAACTATTATGTGAAAAATAATTTCTTATATGGAGAAGTTAACAAAGATATTTATATAAAGCAATTATCCGAGTATGTTTCTAACTTATATCCTGATTATGTTTGTAAACTTAAAAAAACACTATATGAACTCAAGCAAGCTCCACGAGAATGATATGAAAAAATTGCTTAATATTTATATATGTGTGGCTATACCATATCATATTTAGATCCTAGCTTGTTTCTTTAAAAACAAGGATATTTGCATGTGGTTGTTCTCTTGTATGTGGATGATATGATAATGACAAGAAACAATGATGATGAAGTTGCAAGGCTTCAAGAAGAATTTTCCCTAAGATTTGATATCAAGAAGTTGGGAGAATCACATCATTTTATTGTCTTAGAGGTAACAAATACAAGTAAAGGGGTCTTTGTTGTCCAAGAAGGATATGCCAAGAAGCTTGTGGACAAATTTGAAATGAAACAAAGCAAAATGTGTTGTACGCCTTTGAAGACTAGCACGAGGCTAAGGTGTGAAGAAGACTCACTTCTTGTAGATCCCAAATCTTACCGAGCTCTAGTAGGAAGTCTCTCGAATTTGACTATTACTAGGTCAGTCATTTTTTTTATATGTCAACAAATTTATGCATGCAGTTACCAAGAAAGTCGCATCAAGAAGCTACAAAGAGGATTTTAAAGTATATCAACTCAACATCAGATATGAACCTATTTTTAAAAGAAAAAATGGCTTGATACTGACGCAGATTTTGGTGGTGATACAGATAATCGAAGATCTACATTAGACTATATTTTTTTTTGTGGTTGAATAGGGATTTCTTGGTGCATCAAGAAGAAGACTCAATTTCTTTGTCAATTATGGAGGCGGAATATAAAGCACCGACTCTTACTATTCAAGAATGTGTATCACTCCAAAGACTTGCTAAAAATTTGCATCTATCTATATCAAAGCCAACTACAATCTGCGGAGACAACCAAAGTGCCATCAAGCTTGCAAACAATTCGATATTTCATGCAAGAACTAAGCATGTTGAGGTGAAACATTATCATTTCATTCGAGAAAAATCTCTTGATAGAACTTTATATACGCGGAGGTACGAAATCAGGAGAATATTACAGATATCTTCACCAAATCACTTTCAAAAACTTCCTTTGAATTTTCTCGCGGCAAGATTGGGATAGTTCAAAAAAATTACTTTAAGGGGGAGTATGAAAAAAGTTTAAAATGATTTTTTTTGAATAGCATAGATTTTTCTAGAATATCCTATAGTAGAAATTTAGAAATTATCTTGAATAAATATCTAGATGTACTAGAAAAGTTGTCTTGAAGAAATATCTAGATATTCTAGCTAGAGTAATTTTCCTAAAAAGATATCTGGATATTTCTTAGATGTATCTAGAAAAGTTTCTAGAGTTATCCATAGACAAGTATAAATAGGGGATGGTCTTGTACATTTGCATTCAAGAAAAAAAAATGTTTTAAGAGTCTTCTTTCATATCTAGTCCTCCTTTCTAACTCCTGTTTCTTTAGTTGAATCTTCCGATCTTACTTAATGATCTTGAGCTAGCAGAAGGGTTCTCTGATTATACTTTTTTTCTGCTATTCTCTACACTTACTTGTGCAATAATATCATCTTAATAAACGAACAAGTTAAAGCTGCATCTAATATATGAATTAATTTTACACTATGTTTGCTTTATAAATAGGACAAAAGTTATTCATATATTAACTTTATACAATGTTTGGTTGGTTGATTCCAAATGTTGTATACAAATTATTCATGTATGCGGTAGTTGGTTGCGTTTTATGTAATCCTACTTTAGTAATACTTGCATAACTTGAGAGCAAATTTATGTATAACTTATGCAGGATAGAAGGTGTAATAAGTTATGTGGGTATTGATTATACATACATAAAACTTGTGAATTACACATTTATCCCTATCAATTACTTTTTACCTTTTTAATTGATGAATACTAGTTTACAACAAATCAAATACACATTAATACACGTAAAAGAAGCACTACCAAAAATTTCTTATCTTGTTAATTGCTTTATTATGTTGAATCTAGTTGATTATTTTCTTTGGTGGTAAGACAATGATTATTTTAGTCTCTTGTTCATTTAATTAATCTCTTTGCAATGCACATCCATACATGCATTAATCTATTTTAAATTTTTGGCTATTTACTTTAAATTGATTAATCCTATTCAATATACAAATTACACAATTGCTATTTATTTGTTATTTACTTTATTATCTTTAGCTATTGGTATTTATTTAATTCTAATATGTTATTTAGATAGTTATTTATTTTAACGGGTATGATAATTATTAGTTCACTAAAATTTTTTGGAAATTAAAAAAAAGAATTAGTTCACTAATGTATTATAAAACTACCTAGTCAATACTTACATAACTAATACCTACATTATTAATAGCTCCTCTACAAAAATAATACAACTTCAGAAACTAAATATATATCAACTAATTTAAAATTCGTATAAGTTATATTGTATCCCTCATATGACACAACTAGTTATTTTTTAAATGACTATGAAAAATAGTGATATTTTGGGCCACAAGAAGAGACAATATAACGTCTTAATAATCAGAGAAGTTAAAAACTTTTTAATCTCTTTGGGTGTCAAACACTAAAGAGAATATAATAAAATTAATCTAAACTTTTTAATCTCTTTGGGTGTCAAACACTAAAGAGAATATAATAAAATTAATCTTTTTTTGGTCATTGTGGGGATTCGAGTTGGTTAAAAAATTAATCTTTTTTTGGTCATTGTGGGGATTCGAGTTGGTTAAAAAATTAAATTGCTTGTGCATTTGAATGAAAAAGACATTGTGCTCTGTTGATAGGAAATGGAGCAGGTGTCTTTTTCCCTTTTTAATATATATACTATATGCTTTTAAGAGCCATAATGGAGTCCACAAAGAATTATATTATAGCACAATCAAATTGTTTTATAGTAGTTTTTTTTTTTTTTAATTTTCCATGTGATGCTTGATAGTAGGTCTTATATTGGGAGGAAGTGTTGTCTATAAAAAAAAATTTATACAATGTCATATTTAGGGGTTGAACTCGAGATGTTTTTTAATGTTTAAAGTTCAAATTCAAAATATTTGATTAATAATCTCATCTATTCACCATATGATCCTCTTGTGGTTTTTTATAATAATATTTCTTTTGTGAAATTTTTTATAATAGTATATTTCTTAAGATATTTTATTCTATTGATATATCACAATATTATTATAAAAAGGGTAAAGGGTCAAATATAATTGTACTATTGGAAATAGTTTAAATATATTCTTTGTTATATTTTAGGTCTAAATTAACCTCTTTCGTTGTACTTTGGGTTCAAATATATCCTTCTAATTATACTGACACAAATTTACCCTCAATTTTAATGAAAAACACGTGACAAGCTAAAAATCAAATAACGCATCTCGAATTTTAAATACTTAATTCTTTTAGAAACTCATTTCCTCTACTATGATTTTTTTTTCTTTGCACCTTCTTCTTAAAAGAAGATAATAATTTATCGTATTCAAAAATTAATATGGTTTTTCTTTCTTTCGAATTGAGGTTTTCTTTTTTAAAAAATAATCATGCTTAACGTCTTCTAAAAAGCGTCAATATTAATCAAGAAAATACACTACTGAGATACGTTCTAAGAATTTTCAGCATCCAAAAATCGATGACTCCCTACGTTTATTATTTTCTTGTTCTTTTATAATAGTAAGAAGATGTGGGTACAATGATTAAGTTTACAATTTGTGAGAGAAAAATGCAGCATAATGATGTAGTGTGATATGTATATTTTATTATTTTTGGTACAAGAAATTTAAGAATAGAATAATGAATGGAAAAATGAAAATAAGAGCTTAAAAACGAAGGGAATGAGTTGGATGAGTTACACAAGTTAGTTTCTAAGCAAATTGAGGGTAAATAATTTGATTTTGAGTTTGTCATATGTTTTTCCATCAAAGTTAAGAGTATATTTGTACCAAAGAGAAGTATATTTGGACTCAAAGTACAACATGAGAGGCATATTTGAACCGAAAATATAATGAAGGGTATATATAGACTCTTTCCTTTAGTATATGGGTATATTTGACCCTTTACCCTTATAAAAATATATGATATAACATAATATGGAAAACTAATTTGAAGAATAATAGTTATTAAAGTGAAATACTTCCATTGATGATGGTTGTTATAGAGAGATTTAATTATTATACAATAACTAATTAAGAGTGACAAATGACCAGGTTAAAAATGAATTAATTAAAAATCATAATATATTAATATCATTAAAAATTTTAGCCCTCTTTATTAAAATTAATATTTATTAAAGCTAAAAATTATTTTTACGATAATGAGTGATAATAATGGGACCCCTTAGTTTTTGTTCATTCTAATAAGTGCATGTACAAACGACATAACGAAAGGGCCAGCCAATTCTTGAACTATCCGTATGATATTGATATCTAATTAGCTTAAAGTTTTGACAGAATTATTCCTTGTTCACACAGGAGAAGGAAATAAATAAAGGGAAAAATTATATAATTAGAGATACGTCGATGGGATATATACTATTATTATATATATTTTGAAAATGTTACCTATTTTACTACTAATTAAAAGTTTAAGATATATTAACGAGTGAGATTCGTATTTATTTGATGTGATTCGCACATATCTGAGATGGAGAGTGACGAGCGAGATGAGAGAGGTGAGTGAGATTTGTTATATATACCAGATCCATGCCAACCCACTTGATTTAGAATAAATTACAATTAATTTTAATCTCATGTATTCTAAAGACATGTATTTGAGCATATCTAATAACACGAAAATCTAATAATATATATAATAATACAAAGTAAAATGTATTTAAGTAATTAACTCCTAAATTAAAAAAATTTATTACCGTTTAAATGAAACATTTGATATTTGGTCGTCTATCTACCACTTCAACCACTACTTCTTTAAGGTTATAAGTAAATAATAAAAATTAAATGGTGAATTAAAAAGTGGTCAACAGTACCAGTTTATTACAAGAATGTACCTAAGTTTGGTCCCAAAACTAATTATTATTACTATTAATTGAGGGGTCGCGACAATATCTCCTTGCGTCATTTTTTTTAGTTATCATGTGTATTAAAAATATTTATTTCAAAATAATTGTTAATTTAAATAATTAATTGTTTTTTTTATAACTTTGTCATTAAGACTAATTATTCTATAATTAAGAGGGAGAGATATTAATAAAAATTAAAGAATTACTCTCTTGTTCACTTCTATAAGGAGTTCAAAAAAATATACTTAAAAAAGAAAAAACATGTTGAGAGTGAGTGAGATTCAGGCTCAAGTTCAACAATGTTAAAAAAATCTTAAGCACCCATTATAAGCCATTGGGCAAATCAATCCACTTGTTTATTGGGTGCTTTGCGTTAAGCTTATAGAAATGCTTCTTAATTTATACACGATACATATAATCTGATATAAGGTTAATGGATGCTCGAGCATCGACGGACTTTATGTGGGTCTGCCCTTGCTAGTCATTGTTTGACTTGGCACACTCATTAAGAAAACAATTATTGATATAAATATTTTGTAACAACCTGTTTAGTCGTTTTGAGCAGCAAATTTTATTTCTGGAAAATTGAGACAGACGACGGACCCCACGACGGACCGTCATGGGCACGACGGACCGTCGAGGGGGTCTTGTTTCAAAACACTTAGAAATTACAAATACGATCAAATCGACTCTACGAACTTCGTAACGACATGGCAGACGGACCGTCAGGCACGACGGACCATCACGCAACCCTTCAAGAAAATTGAGTCTCTGAACTCGTGACGGAGCGAAGAGACGGACCGTCGCGAGCACGACGGGCCGTCACAGACTGCGTAATCCCAGTCTGGGTCGGATTTCTTTAAATGTTTTAAGGGACGTTTTGGACTATTCCTGCTTTAATTATAAAGAAAGTAGGTTAATAATAATAAGTCTAATTACTTGGGGGTTAAAAGAGGTAACCTTGATTAATTAGTGGGTTATTATTGTCATCTTTTATACTTAATTATATGCTAATTAGGGTAAAAGAAAGAGGGTTTGAATAAGAAAATAGAAAGAACAAGAAGAGAGAGAGAGGATCGATCGAGAAGGGGAAAACACAAAGCTTTGGGGAATTTGCTTGCTTGATCACTAATCTTCGGTGGAGGTAGGTTATGGTTTTTATGCTATTCGTAGTAAACTCTTAATAGCGAATGATATGTGTTGGGTTGTATTGTAAAGTCTTCTATATGCTTAATTGTATGCTTGCATGAATGTGATTATATGATTGTGATAAAATAAGCATGATGAAGCTATTGAATCCCAAATCTTGATAAAAACCTAATCTCTTTGTTAATGATGATGTCTTGGTATAAGAGAAGGCTTGATGAACTAAAGTAATGAGATTGATGATGCCTTGGTAAGGGAGAAGGCTTGATGAATTGATAGAATGAGATTAGTGGAGCGGGTGTCACGAACCGACACGTAGATTTAGGTGATCGGGTGTCACGAATCGACACGTAGAATTAGGGGATCGGGTGTCACGAACCGACACGTAGATTTAGGGGATCGGGTGTCACGAACCGACACGTAGAATTAGGGGATCGGGTGTCACGAACCGACACGTAGATTTAGGGGATCGGGTGTCACGAACCGACACGTAGAATTAGGGGATCGGAGTGTCACGTTCCGACACATAGTAGTAGGGGATCGGAGTGTCACGTACCGACACAAGAGGAATAAAGATAATGAGGAAGCGGAGTGTCACGTACCGACACAAGAGGAATAAAGACAATGAATTTTGAAAGATGCTAATATACTCAATCTAATGAACCTAATTCCCAAATGAGTATGGTATTGAGGCTTGAGTCCTCATGTGTGAACTTGGCGGTACTTATTAATGATTATAGTACTTGTTATTGCTACATGTTGAGTATTGTAGTTGATTTATGATATTACTTGATATATACTGTTTTCTATTTTGAGTTGGCCGATGATATCTACTCAGTACTCGTGTTTTGTACTGACCCCTACTTTTATGTTTTCTTCTTGTTTATTTGTGGAGTGCAGCAAACGTGCCGTCGTCTTCAACTCAACAGCAACTCTAGCCTGTCTTCATTACTCCGGATATCAGGGTGAGCTAATGCTTCTAGCTTGGACTGGATCCTCCTCTTCATGTCTTGATGCCTTGAAGTTCCGGCATGGACTAGTCTTTACTTGTTTTAGCTTCTTAGAATACTCTTAGTTTAGTAATTTGATCATAGATGTTCTTGTGGTGATGACTTCCAGATTTTGGGGAATAATAGATGTTGAATTTTAGAAGTTATTGAATTGGTTTTTATTAATGAGTTTAAGTCTTCTGCATTACTTTTTGTTGATATTATATTGAAATGTTAGGGTTAGATTGGTTGGTTCGCTCACATAGGAGGGTAAGTGTGGGTGCCAGTCGCGGCTCGGTTTTGGGTCGTGACATATTTTTACCATATTGTCTCTACTAATTGATGTTTAGTATTGAATCTTGAAAAATGATATAGAGAATAATATTTGATGCCAAGGTTAAAACATGAATAAGAAAAAGTAATCGTATTTTCTTGATATGCCAAAACTGATAAGTAAAATGAAAATTTACTTTCTTCATCCAACAATACTTGTCCACTATACTAATAATAGATGTCCAACAATATTTGTCAATTTTATGAAAATTCATAAATAATTTTACACGTAGTTCCTAATTTATCCGTATCATTAATTATATAAACATTTTCCTATTACATTTTTTAAGACATAACATTTATTACATTCAAAGAGTACGTGATATAGATAGTAGAATTACCCTTCTATTATACTTTCTTAAGGGATGTGCTAAGTCAATGGTGGACAACTATTATTGAACAGAGAAAGTATTTTCTCTGACAAATAAAAGTAAACAGAGAAAATAATAAAAGACATATTAGTGAACGGATATTCCTCATTAACTTTCCTGAATCAAACTTTATCATAACAACTAAAAAAGAACGAACGAAAATATAAATTGTTCAGCCCAATCCCCACTATCTATAAGTGGGGAGTGGGCATAAGAATGTGTAGCTCTTTTAAGACCACAACTGTTTATAATTATTATTGAAAAAGAAAGATTTTTATCATAAAGGAGGAGGAAAGAAAATGATGAAGCATAATGATAATTTATGTAAAACACGCAAAGTTGATGTAGGGGCACTTCTCTATAGGCGTGCATGCAGTCAAATATTCATCATCATGTTTAATCTAATATGGCAAAACGACGCTACATATTTAACTTGAAGGGTTCCATTATTTTAGAGGGTCCAAATCTTAAACCCCTAAGTAATTATTAGTCAAAATTCAAGCTTTTGCCAACGGTTGAAAGGTGGCAAATTTAATCATGAAAGAGAAGATATCATTTAAATCATTTAATGACTCGTTTTTATAGTTAGATGTGGATGAAGTGGAGATTTACTTCTGGAGTTTTGTGCGATGAAAAAATATAAAGGTAAATTTTATAAAAGTGATAGTTAGATCGACATTGTTATATGAGGCGGAGTGTTAGTCAACGCTTTCATATTCGTAAACAGATACATGTTGTGGAGGTTCGACTGCTTAGGTGGATGTGTGTGCGTTAAGATTAGAAATGAGAATATTAAGAATAAAGTGAAAGTGACCTTTGTGGTGAACAAGATGAGAGAAGCGCGACTGAAATATTTTAGACATGTGAAGAGGAGATGTGTGGATGCACTAGTGAGAAAGTGCAAGAGGTTGGTTATAAAGGATATGACGAGAGATAAAGATGGACAAAAGAAGCATTGGGGGAGATAATAAGACAGAATACACAGTTTCAGATTACCTTGAACATGACCTTAGATAAAAGGATGTGGAGGACAAATTTTGGGTTTAAAAAGCTAGTAGGTAATATAGTGTTATCTTTCACTAGGTGTTTGGTGTTTGCCAATGTACTACTTGTAAGACTATAGCTCTTGTTTTGATATCTGGCATTATTTATTATTTTCAAGTCTATATCTTAGTATATTGCTTATTATGATTCGATTATTGCAGATTTGCAATACTTTTTTGTGTTGTTGCGCTCTCATGGTTGACTTTATACTATTTCCTTATGGCTTGCTATATTTTCTTTTTTGTATCTAGATTTGCTTTATCCGAGCCTAGGATCTTTCGACAATAACATATTTAACATCAGGATAGTGGTAAATTTGCGCACATTGATTCTACTCTCTCCATACCCCACTTGTAAAATTTCACTAAATATATTATTATTGCAACAATATAAGTCTAAAATATATATGTGGTGTGATTTTCCATTCAAATTTAGGCCCATTTACTAACTCGATCCATTTTAACCCATCAAAATATTGAATTGATATGTTTACCTGAATTGACCTACTAGAAATCTTGTCATAATACTTTTTTTTTAAAAAAAAACATTCTTTTACTTGATATGCCATACATAGTCAATTAGTTATAATAATACAAAAATATTATAAAGAACAAAGTAATTAAATTTTTTGAATTGAACAGTTAAAACTTTAGGTCATTTCAACCGCTAAAGTAACTTTTGAACGAACTTTGCCCTATCAAATTCAGCCCAACTCGGCCATTTGACACCATGAGTCTAAATCCCTTTGTTTTATAGTCTGCTGAAATGTCATTGTGCAACAAAATAACACTGATAGAATACATGACAAGTTCATATGAGATGTCAGCTTGACCAAGGCATTTTGATGGTCAAGTCACAAGTGATAATTCTCTTTGGGGAAAGGAATTCCCCAGTTTAGTCATGTACCTAAGTGTGAAGTAAAACCTTAGTTTGGTTGCTGCAGACCTCAACTCTGCAACAGCTTACCAAAAAAGAATGAATTTTCACCCTGATAGATGACCTGACTATCAAAGGGCCAAGTTCTGAAACATAAATACCAATGGGAGTTCACCAATGTTCCATCATCAAATTTTTGAAAGTATTCCTCTGAGCAAACTACTCAAAACAGTTTAAATCAATGATAATAAGAAGTAAAAGTGAATCATCAAAATGAGCTTTTGCAGATAGCAACTCAAATAGCATTTATACAAACAAATGTTGAAGCCTTAACAGGTATTCTCTTCTGTCTCTAAGGTGAACCACTTATAAAACTAAAACTAGCATCAACATGTCAAGGAAAACTAATCATCAAGAAAGCTAATCAAGATGATGCTAAACATTTCCTAGGAAGAGTCTTGGTTATTTCTTTACAACATTCAGAGCTCAAAAGCTGCTTTGTCACAAACCTATATGACCACGATAAGCCTGTGAAAGGCACACGTACTGTGCCCTAATTTTACTAGCCGCTACTTTGGTGATTTAACAAGCATCTCAACTTTTATTTATTTCGGAGTACTAAGGCAAGAAAAAGGAACTCAAAACTGTGGAGATCTCGTTTGGTGAAAACAGAGTTCATCCCCAATGGACAAACTCTAAATTTTTCCTGGAATTTTTTCAAATAAAAGCTGCAGAGAACTGCTTCATTGCTTTTGAGTCATTATACAACCAGAGTGATCCTTTTTCAACACTCAGTGACCTGACCTGGAAACCAAGCACATGGCATGAGAAGCACCGATGGCTACTGAAAGCACGTTATGGTTCCCAAGTCCATCATCCTCCATAAGAAACTTGACTTCAATAGGAGATGACTGTTTCTCCGGCAATCCTGGAACACCCAGTTGACAATCTTTTGCATAGCCCCACATGTACAGTTTCCCACCATCTGTCACCAGCAAAATTAATCATTAATGTATTACATCCTTTGTACAATAAGCTAAAGATCATACAGCACTGGTCATGGCTTATTAACCAACAGGTCTCCAAAGCAGCAATGGGAAGTGGGAACAATTGGATGAGAACAATTTTCTTATAAGTCCTTTATTCATAGCTTCGACTTAATGGATGACAATTTCTGCACTATTCCTTATATTATGCATCTAACCAAACAGATTGTGACATGTTTTACCTGTTATAGCTGCCGACGATGAACCTCCACAAGATATATAGATGACTTTCTCGTGGGCCAAAGCCTCAACTTGGATGGGAACTTTCTGGTTTTGAAGAGAAGAATTACCCAGTTGACCATGGCCTCCATGACCCCATGAAAGCACTTCTCCTTTATCTGAGAGTAAAGGATACTTCTAAATAAGTATTTCAGATACATAGATCAGAGATGCATGTTACATAGAGTAGTTTCACTGTAAGCTACCAGTCAAAGCTAGAGAATGATATCCCCCACTAGCTATCTGAATAACACGAACACCTTTAAGGCTTGGAACTGGTTGTGGTTTCCAACCACCTAATTTGTCACCTCTTCCCAGCTCATAGTTTGAATTGGCTGAGAAAAGAAAAGACCAGAAATGTTATTGATCGAAAGAAAGGTCATGTAATAGGCAATAAGATGCTCAGAATACATCCAAGAAAGTAGAGAAAAAAGAACAATGCTGGAATGTCCAGTTCTCTACCAGATAAAGTCAATATCTATTCTAGAACTTAGCACGAGACTTGATATTATTCTTACCTGTATCAAAATAGAAGTACAAGACTCGATACTTATTTATTTATAATGGGGAAAACCCTGGAGCCAATGGCACAAGGTTTGAAACTCAGCAGATTTATAGGTTCACCCCTCTACCCTTCTCCATTTAAATACCAGGCTTTTAACTATGGTAGGTTGTGATGTACGCCTAGCCCCCATATCACATGTTCACAATTACCACCAGATCAAAGCCCTGGGAGCACAAGACTTGATGCTTCATCAAGTTTGTATCTAGGTCTTGTTCATTATTATGGGTCTGGTTTATTATTATGCTGTGGCGCTGAACTTGCTGGATTTAAGAGCAACAGATGATCTGAAACAAATACATACATACATTTTATTATAAGTAGAAGGCTCAAACTAAAATGCTATTAGACAAATAACTTTAATCAAATAAAATTCGTTTAACATCGTTGTAGAAAATGAAACATATATTCTTTTATTTATAAAGGTAATATAACATATAAGAAATACTGTTTACACCAAATATATAATAGACTAAGGGAACTCATCCTAAGTTTGTGTTAGGTTGCTTGTGTCTTCGAAAAGTTTTCAAACTATCCACCATATGCAGGCTGGGATCAGCTGCCACCAATTCTCCTCCCCATTTCTTCTACCTATACCTTTCCAGTTGTTGAGCAACTCAAAGGTAGTTTTAGATGTGACCCAACTGAGATCTAAACTACAATAGAGCATGTGCCACATATTAGCAGTTGTCTTGCAATGGATGAAAAGGTGGCCATGTGTCTCCGCATCTAATCATATAGTAGACATCGTGAACAAATCTGCAAACCACTTTTTTGTAGTCTTTCATGTGTTAGGCATGCATTCCTAGCCACTAACCAGGTAAATCAAGAGTTTTGGAGGAATCTTGATCTTCCAAAGCCACAGCATTGTAACGGAAATGTTGTGGTTTAAATTCCAGAAAGCAGGAGGTACATTTTTCGAGAATTTGTCTTTCCAACTTCCGTTTAATATATCCCACATGTTATGATAATAACATGTAGGGAATATAGCTATTTTAGTCCCTGTGTTATTGTATTATTTTTTAAAGGCCAATTGGATATTTAAATTTTCATTTCGATTGTACTTCATGAATTCTTCTTGTATTATTTTGGTGGATTAGTTGTCAGTAACTACACACAATAAGTTGAAAACCAAAACAAAATGCACACAATTGACTGGAAATTTGTTATTTTCGAAGCTTATATATAACCAAATCGTACATGTTTTTAGAAAATAAAATTTAGTGCACAGTTCATGGCAGGGGTGGGTGTATTTTGCTCCAATATTCGAAGTCTATTATCAGCTTTTCCCAATTTTAAGCTTTTTTTCGAGTCCAGCACTTCTTTTCCTCGCATTTCTCTTTTGATACTACTTCATTAATGTGAAACCTGTTTCAATACTTATAATAATTGTGCAAGATCCTAGAATGATCACAAGTTATAATTAAGTTACGCTAATCTAATAGTAACTTGTGAGGTTAGAGAAGAGGGTGGACAGGTCAAGAAACGTAGCCCACAAGACACCACTACAAATGCTTCCAATTTCACTGTACCTACATTTTGTCCATATCCAATTGTGAAGTTCATCACAAGGATAACTAACTAACAAACTTCAAAAGAAATTGGTCTTCAATTAAGAATTATGCAGCCAAGGCAAAAAAAAAAGGATTCTTTATATAGTGGATGATCCAAACTAGAATGGTTGAAAAACGAAGTATTCTCTAGGAGAATTTTATCTTGACCGAACTGCCCTTCGTAAAGTTATCAGTTCGTTATGGTATTTTGGCTCCGTTAGTAAAAGGACTAAAAACACATATATTACTTAATTAAAGGTCAAATGTGCTTAGTAAGATATTATAGGAACTAAAATAGGAATAATACAATAGCATAAGGAACGATTTTCCATATCATTTATGTTGTTTTAAAAAGTTTGGGACCGATTGACACAGGATACATGTGTATAAGGTAATGTATGTGCCCACAGATTAGTATTTGTGTGTAACACACAAAAAAATATGTAATTAGAGTAAGGTTATTCATTTGCTAATTGGAAGTCATATATATTCATGGACAAGAACAAACACTATATAAAATGTGTACATGTTCAATGAATATGTCCTTCAGTTTAGAAATGACCCGCTAACAAAAATTGTGTCTCACAAAAGACAAACACTGTCCATGCAACATTAGTTGACCCTTTTGCAATCTACCATTTGAGGGAAAAGAAAGGAACAGATCCATGCAATTTGTTATCAGATGACTAATTCATGAACAGAATTGCATCAGCTTGGGAAGTGAAATTTCTGGGTTAGCTTGACGTTTGAGACATCAATGCTCGACTAATACAGAAGGAACGGGTAAGTGTAATACTAGGATTATGTTCCACAACAAGGCATTTGGATTAAGACTAACTAGACCACTTAATTTGCAATAAAGAAATCAAGACAACATTCAAGCGATATTTTGTCTCCACTTGAAGTCATGATTACCTTTCAGCACTCATGTATGACAAAAGAAAAGCATGCGACCTTCTTTTAAATTTTTTTGATAAGGATCAAACATAAATAATGGTGTCAACTGGAACAAACCACCCTTCCTTCCAAATAATTGACATGATCATAAGGGAAAAGCATCAAAACGGCGATTAGAATCTTACCTCCCCAATTCCAAAGCTCTCCCTCTTCTGAAAGTGCCATTGTGAAAAACCCACCACATGAAACAGCAGCTACACCTGTAGGAAGTGATTTTACTTTTAAAGGGATGCTAAGACCACCTGCTTCATTGTGGCCTCGACCTGGTCCAAGGCCCAAGCGACCATCCCCTTCATCTCGGCCCCAAGTATAAAGTTCACCTATTGACATCACGTAAAAATATAAACTCCAAGTTAAAGGAAAAGAATCAGCACTAATATCTACTTCACATCCAAATTTTATAGAGTAAAAGACAGGAAACAATTAGAACAGTAAGTACTTCACAACAAACTCCTCAATAAGCTGTAGACACACATTCCCGTGTTTAACGCTATTATTTTACATTGGAGCGTTTTGTAGTAGACATTGCCAACAGCTATCAACTATCAGTTTGTTAGTAAGATGAGAGCTTCAAGCCAGTTTCTAGTGCACCTCCCATATATGCACCACCACACAAAAGAGGGAGGGAAATGCTTCAAGCACAAAACCTCTTACTTCCTTTACAAAATGGGTTGTCGAATGGCGAGAATCAAAGTACAAACTAAAAGCATCAAATTTTTTGTGTGAATCTGATATTTTCTTCAAAATTTTAAAGTAAACTTACATTTTCATTTAGTAAACTACATAAAGCAAATTGATTTCAATTTTACGCATTAATAAGAAAAGTTTAAAAATTATAATCAAAGGAAAAAGAATTATTGTTCAAATAGTGACAGTATCATACAAATGGAACAAAGTGTAGTGAAGAACCACCCATCCTCTACATTCATATCATGAAAAACGCCTTTTAAAGAAAACTTTATTTCTACCTGTAAAGCAATGGATTCAACAACCTAGGCATGCATTAGGTGAGACACTCAGAAGCATGAATTAACAAAACTAGAAATACCATTGGTTACTTTGCATCAAAAAAGTATAAGATGTAAGGGTGTCAAAATGGTGAAAATTTATGGCCATCCACTTCACCCGACCCAATCATTTTGTATGGGTTGGATATCCGATCATTTCAAAAGTGGGTCAAATATGGATCAGCCCATAGTATTCATCAAAAATTGTGGATAACCTAGGGGTAATCAGCCACTCATTACTTAACTCACAACTTGAATCTTTTACACCCTCTTTCCTAGTAACTTACACACAAAGGGAAAAATAAAGTAAACTAGGGGTATTATTAATGTTTTCTAATGAGATAATCACATCATTCAAAACTGGGCAAGTAGTAGCTTCCCTTTTTTTTAGAAAGTAAGTAGTATATTTTATTTGTTAAGATACAAATTTCTTATTCTAAGGTAAAGGCTTACCCGTAAATGTTCTTTGAATAACTTGATAGTAGACAAAAAACCATTTACACTAACATTATATAAACTTTTAGGGGTCAGTTGGTAGTTGGTTAGGAGCTAAGTTATTTATGCATTAAATCTTGCACTCGTAATACTCCCCCTATACCGATTTATGTGACAAACTTTCCTTTTTAGTCTATTTCAGAAAAAAAAATGACACATTTCTATAATTGGAAAGTGTTTTTAGAGTAGGAATGGCTATATACAATCCCACTTAGAATATGAATAGTAATAGGAATAATATATAGTTTCTGACTTGGTAAAGGATTGTATTATAGTGTCTATATTTAGGGTTTCTATGTATAATGTAGACACACAATAATTCAATAATATTTTTCCCATTCGATAGTTCATTTCAATTTTTGAATATGTTGTACCGAACATCCCTAGTAGTCTGGCCTTGGGACATTTCTTTCTCGTAAGTAAAAGAAAATGAAAGCCAAAATGGCACTACCAATTTAACAAACACAAATGACCATGTCATTACACAACATTGACAATCTAACAAGTAACAATAATTCACCATATGTGCATCCATGAGTTCTCCACTCATTACACTAACAAGTAACAATGGACTCACAATTATTCACCACATATCAACTACAAAACATTAATATTTTGACAATAACAAAACTCAGTATTGGCCAAATCACACCAAAATTTCCATCAAGATTCAAGAATTTAGTTTCTTCCATGAGACCACTCCAAGTGCCAACAATAAAAAAAAGCTTTAGTACTTTACGCCCTTCTTCATATCTTGACCACTTGAACTTTTAAGATAAAACCCAAGTTAGAATACTACTTTTAAGATTAGAAAAAAGGGAATAATCAAATAAATATCTTATTGAACTCACCATTACTAAATACTTGAAAATTACCAACATAGATCGAGTTTCTTTCACTAGTTGTCATCTCTAAAATAATAAAATCAAATATGTCAGACAAAACGAAGTATCTTATTTTTTGCGAAAACAAACAAAAAATACAAAGACTTACCAACTTGAATTTTCTCAAGAAACTCCAAATTTGTTCAACACAAATAGGATTAGTATAAGCCAATTTTGGACACAAATAAGAGACATTACACACATTTGGGAGTCCATGAACTTCTAAATGAATCAAGAATACGACCACCCGTGCTAAATGCACATTCAACATAAGAATAGGCAATACAATTCGAGTCAACGATAAAGTAAAGGAAACTTAGAACTTTCCACCAAATTAGGATATCAAAATTCTCAAATTCAGGCTCTTCAACTAGGTATCTTTCCAACTCATATATAGTGCCTAAACTTTTAGATTCTTCATGTAAAACTTAGTTTTCAAATTTTGAGACAAACCACAAGTAGATGAATCAGATAAACATGATCGATTCTTTAAAAAAAAAACATTTCTAATGCTTACTTATATAGACCGCAAACAATTCCTTTAAGTAAGTTCCTTTATTTACTACTTGCCCCAAATAATTCTTCAAGAGCAAAACTAACGTACACAAACTTAATACAAGGATCCATTACAAAAGCAATAAAAAGCATTTTGTTCATCTTTTCAGGAGTACCCCAATAAGTCTTGAACTTTTTTTTCATCCCACAGTCACATTACGCAAATCAACATCACTTGTCATACACGCTTTCAAATATTCATCAAGCTCACACATATCCTGAAAATGAACATTACAAGTAACAAACAGTGAACCTGAAACTTTTAATGTAAGCTCATAAAATTTTTCAAGAAAATTTGTGACATTCCTCACATCAACCCAATCATCATTTTGGATTGAACCTGCAAAACTTCCATCTCCACAAACATCAGTAGCAAGATAGGAAATAAAATTGCATAAAGAATAAACCTCTCAAAGGCCTTCTCAAACTTTTTTGTCGTGTCCAATATCAAATAAGTGGGATTCACCTAGTTGGACATCTAAAAATAACATTTTATCTTTTGATTTCAAGAAGTTTTTTTATCCTTGTAGAAGATGATCCAACATATTTCACCATGTCTTACTAGTTTGACAAAAGGACCAATTTCTTTCAAACTATCTTGCACAATTAGATTATGTATGTGAGTCATACATCTCACGTGGAGATGCTTACCATTCACCATATTAGTTCTCACATATCTAACTCTTTAGACAATTCTATAATTGCAACATTATTGAAGAAGCATTATCAACAATAACAGTGAAGACATTATCCAAGTTTCAACCAAGTAAGCAATTACTAATAGACTCTAAGCACCCAATCACTATCAATAAAGTAAGCAGTCAAACACATAATTAACTGACAAACACATATCGTAGTCTATTGGTAATTATTTACTTGATTGTATGTGTTTGACTGCTCACTTTATCGATAAGGATTAAATGCTTCATAAAAAAAATATTGAATTTTGGTCCCTATCACTGCAGTATATTAGTAATTGTTTACTTGATTAGAACTTGGACAATATCTTCACCTGTTACGGTTGATAATGCTTCTTCAAATAATATCGCAATTTCGAGTTAGATATGTGGGAAACTGATATGGTGAATGGTAAGCATCTCCATGTGAGATGTATAACTCACATACTCAAACTAATTGTACAAGATGGTTTGGAGGAAATTGGTCTTTCTATCAAATGGGTAATGCAAATGAAGAAATATGTTAGATCATCTTTTACGAAGGACAAAAAAACTTCTGGAAATGTAAAGATAGAATGTGATAAAATGTTATCTTTAGATGTGCCTACTAGGTGAAATCCCACCTATTTGATATTGGACGCCGCAGAAAAATTTGAGAAGGCCTTTTGAGAGGTTAGATCTTTATGATGGCAACTTTATTCCTTTATCTTGCTACTAATGTTTGTGAAGATGAAAGTATTGCAGGTTCAATCCAAAATGATGATAGGGTTGATGTAAGAATGCAACAAAGTTCCGTGAAAATTTTTAGGAGCTCA
Source organism: Solanum arcanum (assembly GCA_027789145.1). NCBI lineage: Eukaryota > Viridiplantae > Streptophyta > Magnoliopsida > Solanales > Solanaceae > Solanum > Solanum arcanum. The sequence goes on along the minus strand of CM050939.1, from coordinate 61,392,651 downwards.
CATTGAAAGTTTCAAGTTCGCGATATGTTACTTGTAATGTTCAACATGAGGATATATGTGAGGCTTGATGCATATTTGAAAGCGTGTATGACAAGTGATAATGTTGATTTGCGTAAAATGATTGTGGGAATAGAAGAAAAGTTAAGACTTAATTGTTTCCGTGTTGGATTCTCGTATAAGTTTGTGTACATTAGTTTCGCTCTTGAAGAATTACTTGGGAAGAATAGTAAAAGATAGTAAATAAGGAACCACAAACTTACTCGAAGAAATTATTTGCGGTCTACGCAAGTAAGTATTCAAAAGGTTCTAAGAATCAATCATTTTCATATGATTCATCTACTCGTGGTCTTTCTCAAAATTTGATAACTAAGTTTTACATGAAGAAACAAAAGGAAGATTCTTAGTTGGAAAGATACCTTGCTAAAGACCAAGAGCCTGAATCAGAAAATTTTGATATCTTAATTTGGTGGAAAGTTAATTCTCCTAGGTTACCTATACTTCCATAGTTGACTCGAGATGTATTCGTTATTCCTATGTCGAGTGTGGCATTGGAATGCACATTTAGCATTTGTGGTTGCATTCTTGATCCATTTAGAAGTTCATTGACTCACAAATGTGTGTAATGTCTTATTTTTGTCTAAGATTGGCGTAGTCAAGAGACAAATCCTATTTGTGTTGAAGAAAATTTGGAGTTTCTTGAGAAAATTGAACTTGATTTGGTTTTTTTGCAAAAAATAAAATACTTATTGATCTCTTCCGGTTCAGTGATAGTTACCCTTTCCACTTCTAGTTTTTCATTTGTGTTTTATCTCCGGTGGGTTGTGGCAACTCTATGGAAGTATTTGGTATTCTTATCCCCTTGTTTCAACCATTGTAGCCTTGACCTCTGTCTCCATGCTACTTCCTCATTCCTGGAAACTTCTGCAAACTCATTTTAATGGTTTACGTTCCTCGATGGATGTTCCTTTCTGTGCTTCTAATTACCTCTGTTTTCAAATCCCCATTCCTTTAGTTTCCCTTTCAACATCTTCAGCTTTGTGGCCAGCATATAGGAGGTTGTACCAGTGACTGAAAAGGATGCCCACCATTCTATGACTTTCTCCTTGAAACCCTCCACTCTCATCCACCATTGTTCAAACTTGAAATTTGTGTTCCTTAGATCCATTCTCCACAATTCAAAAGCAAGGTGTTGTGTTCTGAACCTACTCTAGGAAGAGCACTCAGTCTGATTTGTGGAAACACTTCCTCCCGTCAACTAGAATATAGGAATCTGTCTATTCTTGACGCTATTGTATGGTTTACCCCTTTCTCCAAGTAAAAGATCCTCCAAATAAAGGAGGATCAATTAATCCAATCAATGAACTCTGTCATTGTCCTAGATAGATTGTTATTGACAGTTCTCTCATTAGGATACCTAGTGACGTTGAAATCACTGCACACAACCCATGGCCCTTCACAAGAACTTCTAATTATTGTTAGCTCCTCCCACAATTCCCTTCTGATCTCTATGTTACAGTCAACATACACAACACTTAGAAACCAAGAAAGATTTTTTCTATGCCTATCAACTTACAAGCAAGCATTTGCCCTCCTACCCCTACCAGATGTACCTCTTATCCACATCACCGCAATCCCCCCCCCCCTTCTTCCCAACTCATCTAAATGAAGTTCTCCCAACCACATGTTATTCCAAACTTCTTTTAATAAAGTAGCATGCCCTCCCATCAATTCTCTCTCAAGAAAGACATAAACATCAGCTCCCCATTGCTTAGTTAAACCTCTAACCAAGCTCCTTTAATCCCCCACCCATTCAACCCCCTCACATTCCAAGATATGATCTTCATTTAAGCATCAAAGGTGTTATTCTCTCCTTGCCTCTAGGTTCCCCATCCTTAAAATTCACATGGAATTCAAGGTTCCTAAGTTCTTTTAAGAATAGAACTTATTTATTGTTCGCCTCATTCTTTTGATCTAATAGGCCCTTTTTTTTAATCTATCTTCATAAAAAAGTCAAAAGCTATTTTAGCACATCCTTCAAAGGTTGCGCCAAACATCCTACTGAATTTTAGAACATTGGTTTGCACCCAGATAGTAGCCTTGTCCTTGTTCTCCTGTTCAAAAAAAGGTTCTGCCATCTGAATTGGCACTGGCTCCTCATATACACTAAGATGTCCTACTGACAATTGACTTTGTTCTTCGCCAGTCCAGTTTTCATGTGCATCTTCCATGGAGAGGGTTAGGTCATTTTCCTCTCTTCTTCCTTCGCTCTGCATGTTAATTTCTCCGCTTGAATTCTGGCTTCCATGTATTTTCTTGATCTTCATTCTCATAACAGACTCCAGCTCTGTGTTATTAAGAGAATTTGGAGAAAAAGGAGTGTACACTTATTTGAGGAATTTTAAAATAGGATCAACACTTTCCCTTAAGGAAATTTGTGCTATCAGAGGTTTGGGCTTTAATAGCCCACAACAATTCCAACAAAATTTCTTCCCTATAAAATTGTTGTGACTATCTGGGTCCACTCCATGCATAAGTGTTGACACATTTCCTTCAAGGGTCATGTGGCTACCACTAGTAAAAGTGCCGGAGTCCTTGCTAAGGACCACTAGACAATCTTTTGAAAAGACTTCCCAATTTTGTCATCTGTATCTATCAATTGTAGATTAGGGTTTTCTATAGCCTTTCCTTTCTCACTCCTCGTATTGTTGCCTCAATTATTGGGCTCATCCCTTTCCTTCTTTCGGTATCTGGCCGGAGCTTCAACCCATAGAGCCAGTGTAAATATGAGTTCACCATCATTAATCTCCAATAAAAAAGGAATCTTCTCTCTCGATCCCCATACTCAAATTCGAGCCCATTATAGATGGTTATTCAGTTGAGTCTCTTCCACTGTTTCCAGTCATCCCCCATAAAGATCTCCAATTTGTTTCATCACTTTATCATTCCAAACTGCAGTGGTAGACCTAGTATACGCACCCAGAACCACTCGAAGGTAGGATTTGCCAGAAAAGCTCCTGCCATTGGTGTCCACCATTCTAGAAGCAGAAGGTGATTTTTCCAACCCCACTCTCCCATGAGTATGTGCTTTGCATCTCGTCTCGATTGAAACTCAAATAGGAACTGAGTTCCATTCATGTCATAAATATGCAAACTGTGGATGCCCATCCATGCCTTTTCTGCCCAGCTCCTAACCACACTTTTGGTGGTTATCTCGACGCACCCTTGGATTCTTCCCACCAAACACCTACTCAGGGGTCCTTTTTCTCCTTCAGAGAAAGCCATCAGAGTCAAGCTCTGTTCTCCAGCATTCCATTTGCTTCTTTGTATTATTTCTTTGTAACTATCCTTTCCCCTTAGTCCCATAGAAGTGGGACCTCATTGCTAAGTAATAGAGACTTGTACTCCAGCCTTTTGATTTATGAATTTGTCTATCTTTAAGACAAGTCCCCCCATCCTTCATTGAATGAGTTTTCAGGTAAAATAATCATTGTTCCGTCTTGGCCATTTACTGAGACAACAGAGATAAACTTTCCATATTTATTGAACTTTAAGGTACAGTAAATGTTGGTAGTTGAGTGAATACATGCTTTAGTAACACAGAACTAAAGCACCAAAAAAAGTCCTCAGTTAATATTTAATAATAGCTTTAACACTTCGAGACCACTTACCAATTTATATTGTAATATTTTAAGCTATTGATAGTGTTACTTTAAGCCCATTAAGCTGAAACATCAAACCAAAAAAAATCACAAAAACTAAAATCTAAAAAACCCATAAGCAGGCCCATAACAGAAAACACCAAATTTAATAAACCGAAACCGAACTTAACATAATTATTTAGATTCGGTGTTCAGTACAACAAATTCAATAACCGAAAATCAAAAAAATGAAAACCGAACCAAACTACCGAATGCCCACCACTACTGGAAAGTAGATAGTGTGAAAAGTCTATTGAATATACTGGACACTTTCCCTGGCTCTATTCTGCAACCTGATGCATTGAGATGTAGACACACAATGGATGGCGTATTCTCTGTGAACAGATTTTGTAAGAGGGAAAACAGTATGATGCAAGGTGAGTGTCCAAAGATCTGGAAGAATATCTGGAAAAGCATGGCTCCATCAAGATCAAATGCTTTACTTGGCTAGTAGTGAAGAGAGTTTGTCTTACTCATGAAGTGCAACAAGAAAAAGGAAGAGTGGTGGTGACTAGATGCTTTCTGTACAATGAAACTAGGGAGACAAACAACCATCTTTTTTTGCATTGCAAGTTCACTGTAAAACTATGGAACCTATTTAGTCTCACAAAGACTGAATGGATGATGTCCAACAATGCCTAATCATACTGCTGATTTAATGAGTTGCTAGATGAGAAGTGGGGAAAGCAAGAGCCAGAAAAAATGGTCGAGGATAATACCCTCAAGTATATGGTGGGACAGTGGGAAGAGAGAAATGAGAGATGTTTTGAAGACAAAATCAAGTCCATTCATGATGTGAAATGGAAATGCTTAGTGTGCCTATTATTTGGTGTAAAGGGAACTGTATAGAGGAAATAGATGAGCTGGTAGACTTTTTGGTGTAGATTTTTAGGTGCTCTATAAAGATTTAGAGTCTAACCTTACTACCTAGTAATTTTTTTGGAGGTGGCTAACATTCCTTAATGCTGAGAAATACAATAGTACTAGTTCTAAAAAAGAATAAAAAAAAATATAGAGAGAGAGATAGATAGATAGATAGAGAGAGAGAGAGAGAGAGATTCGGCCGACCATTGTGGCTATATTTTCTGCATCTTTTCATTCTCAGAAGCACTTTCAAGGAAGTTGACTGCAAGTTATTTTACTTGGTGATGTCCCGGGGCTTTAAATCAATGGTAGAGATGGTATAGCCGAGATGTGTGGTTACATATTTGAATATTGTTGGTTAGCCAATTTCAAGATTACTAGAAAAACTATACTCCCTCCATCCCATTTCATGTGACGGTGTTTGACTAGGCAGGAGTTTATGAATGAAAGACTTTTGAAACTTACGGTCTAAAACAAGTCATACACATTTGTGCGACTAGAAATTATCTCATATTAATGGTAAACTGGGAAGTTTAAAGTTAAATTGTTTCTAAATATGATGTCATTCTTTTTGGGACAGACTAAAAAGGAAAGCATGTCTAATAAAATGGGATGGTATTACCCTATGATGGATGGATGATGAATATTCCAATTTACTACCACCACATTTCTTGGGCACGCTTCTTCTGAAAGGTCCAGTACAAAGCTTCATCTAGAAGAACTGTTTGCCAATTTAAGATTTTTCTACCTAGTAAAAGCAATAACTACCATCTGGATAACTCCAGATTGATAAGAGTAAGATCGAGTTCAAAATGAAAGAAGTGATTTTATTGTCAAACGAGTAATCCAATTATAACTACTAATGATGAATCAGCTACATAGAAGTTAAATACTTAAATCAAACAATCCAAAAATTGTAGCTATCGATCATAAAGAAAAGCACATATCCACATTTTCAAAAGCTGGTGAAGTGTGAAACGTGATAGTGTTTGAATATCCTACCTGATTTTGTTATAGCAGCTGTATGTGTCCCACTGGTTGCTACATGGCATATTTCTGCATCCCAAGAACCCTCCACTAATCTAGGGACAAGCTCTCTATGATAAACTTTATGACCAAGAGCGCCAAAGCCACCGTAACCCCTGAAAACTTCATTTTTTCCATAAAAGAATCAAGTTACAATGAACAAAACTGCTGATTCTGATTTCACCAAGTCATTCAAACTATTTTTGTGATAAGGTTAAAGATTATCATTGCATGGGCATCAGGAATATGCCAAGTTACAAAAGGTATGACCAGTTAGCTCTAGTACAGAAGGGCAAAAAAAACATATCAGCACTAGTACAAGTAGCCTAAGCTAAAGCTAAGGAGGTAAAAAAAATCCAAAAGCTTGTCAAACTATTCACCATCAACAATTAAATTTTATCTCTCTTTCACTAAAGGAATTAGAATACTTCTATGTCAAACTCTTCAATGGAAAATGCATGAATTCAATGTTGATTCATCCTAAAGCCTATTTCGCTAGACCTAGCAGAAAGGGCGAGTACAGTGCCATGCTGAAAAGGGGTGATGATGTCTATATACACAATGGAACTGTGAAAAAAAAGTTCACAATTTCGCTTGTGCAGCATTATGTGTTCAAGCATCTTAGATTCACAAATATGATAATAAGATTGTTGCCAAAAATTGAGACTAAACATGGATTTTTTCGTTCAGCATATAATTACCTCCAACTTTTCTATACATCCCTATCTATTAGCAAAGTAAAACTAAGTGAAGGCCATGCCATATAGACAAAACTGGATTTTTTATTCAGCCCCCATACTACTTCAAACTTTAGTACCTCCATATTTTTTAGCAAAACTAAATGCAGGTCATGCTACAAAGAGATTATACTATACATGAAAACCTTGTTAACCATAGGCATTATCGCATTAGGCATTATCGCATTAGGCATTTTCCATGCTCCAGGTCAAAACAACAAAAAAAATCGGAAACAGATATGCGTTCTAAATCTTTCTTCTTTTTCTTCAGTTCACAATTACACATATCTAAAGGTATGTCTTCCAACTACAGGTCGAAACAAATTATCAGAAGTGCTTAAATACATAATTCACATGTTTACCTTGTGCAACCATTCTGTGTCTTCATTCATCTTAAGTTCACAATAACAATATAAGCGACAGTTGTCATGACAAAGAGATAGTAAACTAACTAGAAGGGTTGCTCAGATGATAAGTAATTTCCACCTGCAACCCTAAAGTTGTGGTTTGAGTCACCAAGGGAGCAAAAAGGTGGGAGCTCCTAGTGAGATGTAAGTAAAAATAAGAGATTATGGGCAGGATAAATATATGCTGGTTCATCAGAGAGATCATTCGATCTCCAATACGTCCACATAAATACTATTTGCCATAGAAAATACGTAAAGGACACACTATCAAGACAACTATACAGATATGCAATGAAAATATCACTCTTTTCTCCTTACAACAGTTATTTACACAAAAGAACAGTGATAAAGCAAGTTTACACCCTCTTCCGCGGCATTGTATGTGACCATTCATATTAAATTTACAGTTCTAAATAACAAGCAACAAGGGACTGTAGCCAAAATAAGAGACCAGAAATGAAAAATCTTAGGATCAGCATCAAAATTACTTCAACCTTTCTCTCCATTCCTTTCTAGTTATCAAGCAAAACCAAGTGAAGGCACTAATAAGACTAGACAGATATTCTTTTGGTCAAGACCCAAATCTTTTCAACCTTTAGGACCTCTACATTTCATCCTATTGCTGAGCGAAAGTAAGTGAGACCATAAAAAAAAGTTACTGTCAATGAAATCTTGTTAACAATAAGCATTAAGACCTTTCAATTCTCCACGTAAACACAACAATGAGCAAACAAAGTAATACGTTAAATTTTCACTTTCTTTATTTCTATCACAAGGAAAGGCAAAAAATGCACAGTACAAGGTTGGAATTGGTACTGACCAAGTGAAGACCTGCCCAAGAGAGTTCAGAGCTACGGAATGAAGCCCACCAAGAGCAACACTTCGAACCGAGTCCAAATGAGTATTTAACGTAGGAACAAAAACTGGGTTCTCATGGCCAAACCCAAGACGACCCCCATCACCTTTTCCCCAGATCCACAGATTCCCATCAACCACTAAAGCTGAATGGAAAAGCCCACAAGAAATTCCTATTTCATCGTCCACCTTCCCCTCATTGAATGAAGACGACAGCAGCACAGGAGCAGAAGGAAGACGACCAGGAATGGGGGAGGCTAACCGGAAAGTGGGAGACAAAGAAAATGAAGCAACAGGAGATGGGTATATTCTAACTTCTTCAATACCGCCACCCAATTGACCGGAAGCACCACGTCCCCAGGAATACAGTTGGACAGTGACTGCTTTTTGTGAGTCGGTGGACTTAGATTCCCAAAGAAGAGCAACTTTGGAAGAAGAAGAAGACGAAGAAAGGTGACGCCGCCACCGGAAAATTGGAAGAGCACGACGAGTTCGGTAATAGAATGCCATCAACGTCTGGCTCGACGGCGGAGCAGTGGTTGTTCAGCTTCTCTAGTTTATATACTCAAAACTCAATGTTCTCTCATTGGTGAAACAAAGTGCACTTCACCCCTACTCTTTCACATATTTGAAACTTTTGCACCCTCAATTTCTGTTTGGTACAAAAGATGAAAGAATTATTATGACGTAAATTAACATGGGACATCAAACTTACCTTTGGTCTCGTTGGTTTTGAATTTTTATGCCGTAAATTAACATGGGACATCAAACTTATCTTATGGTTTCATTGGTTTTGAATTTGATTAAAATATTGTGTCACTCTATATTTGACATGTATTTAAAGTTTAAAGATGAAACAAACTTTAGATTTATATTTGATAGAGATAGATTTATTTAATTATGCAATTCAAATTAATTATACAATTTAAATAAACATGGATTAAAAACAAATTTTATACATGAATTTTATCCAATAATTTTTATGTGCCTACAAAAATATAAATAATTTTTAAATAAAATTTATACCTTCAAACAAACAAAATATATATTTATAACAAACTTAAAGTTTTGGAATTTTCTATTTCCTTTAGGAGTCGTTGAGAGATAAAAATAAATAGTTTTGAGATAAAGAAATAGTCGTAGGATAAATTTTTGATGCCTTATTTGATTGTCATGTTTCATATAAACTTATCCCACCATTTATATCATAGTGATGAAATAAGTTATCTCAAAATAATATATTCAACACTATATTCACGTTACAAGTGAAATTACAGGGGTTACTAAGTGATGGTTTCATCAAATATATGTATTCATTTGAGAATTACTAGAAGTTATTGAGCCGGCTTTGCAAAATGGTACAAGTTGAGGTACTACTTCGTGTTTTAAGCCTTTCCTTCTCATTTTGTTTCAATTTGTGGTAAAAATGTTCTCAGTATAGTCTGGATAAACCCAATCAAATTATTAAGCCCTCTTTCACTTTCTATAATTTCCACAAGAAAATCGGCCGTCGTTCTCTTGGAGTTGTCAGAAGTTTTACTCGGATGCAGCATCACTTCAACAATCCTTTGGACTAGCTGAATTTCATGACCGATTCCCAGTATCTGGAATTTTCAAGCTCTTAGAGAGTGACCTTATTAATGTAAGCAAGTCTCCATTTCATCATTTTGTGTTTGATTTTTGGCTTTGATTATTTCCATTACAATAAAGGGTAGTCTTGCGAAGATTGTTAGAATGGGTTTACACCAATTGGGTCAAAGAACGAGATATCTAAAATTCATTTTATTGATGGATTGTCATTTTATGTTTGTGGTGTTGTCTTGGTCAGAGAGGAATTTAGGATTTGTATACAACATTGATGCACAACTAAAACAACAAAAAAAAATAGTTTAAGTGGGAATTGATTGCTAGTTTTTTATGTAAATAACTCAACATTTTACCACGAACACCATTTTTCCTTCGTGTAGGATGGGTGCATAATTATTTACCAATTCTAGAAATATATACATAAAATACCTAGTTTAGGAGAGACCACGGGTTCACTTGCCCCAATTTTAGTGCATAAACTCACCCCTGGTCTTGGTGCATGATCATGAAAACTAGGTGCTTTATTATCTGAGTTTTATGTTTTGGATTCTCTCTTGAAGGTAAATGTGGTATTTGTTTTAATCCCCTTGATGACATTGAGGTACATGAACTAGGGTTTGCTCGAAACATATGTTTTTGGGGAACAGTAGAGGTCATAGAAAAGAAAGCAAAGCTGGGATATTGTCAAAATCAGCAATTGCTTGTTTAAGACAAATTGTGGGCTTGAAGTAGCTCAAATCCTGGAGCTCCTTTTTGCTATAACCCATCTTTCTATTCTTATCTATTTTCTTCTACTTTTTTGTGTGTACTATTCAGTCACTTCCTTTTCTCTTCTTCCATTATTTCAGTTGAGGAGAAATTGCTGTCTGTAGTACTTTGGAATGCAGTACTTTATTACCGTGCTTTTTCTTCCATTGTGCCCCTTGTTATGGGTTCTTAAGCCCAAAAATCATTCCTTACCCTGTTAAATTTCTTGTACTTACATGGGGCAAGTGCTAATGAACTACATATACTAAGAACTTCCTTACATCTCTTGTTGTGACATTCCAAATCCTGAACTCTGCATCTGCATTCTTTTTCATCCACATGTATTTCATACTGTTAAGTCATTTACAAAGTATTTTCTGCAGGGAGACGATTGATCAACCACTAATACCTGGACTACCAGATGATTTGGCATTGAGATGTCTAGCAATGATATCACACGGATATCATGGCATTCTTGAAACTGTAAGTAGGCGATGGAGGAAGCTATTCCATAGTGCAGAATATTCCAATTATAAAGCTAGAGAAGGTTGGTCTGGAAACTGGTTATTTGTTCTGACTGGAGGATCTGAGAATCAATGGGTTGCTTATGATCCTGAAGCTGATAGGTGGCACCCTCTGCCTAGGATACCCACGAGCCACCCTGACCAAGAGCACCTTGGTTTCTCATGTGCCTGTGTCTTGAATAAATTTCTTCTGATTGGCGGCACATATGGAGCACGTGATCAAGTAATTCCCCATCAAACAGCCCTGACGACAAATGAAGTTTTCCAATTTGATCCTTTCAGAAAAGAGTGGAGAAATGTTGCAAGTATGAGAACAGCACGTTCTAACTTTGCCTGCAGTGTTGTCTCTGGTAAGGTTTATGTAGCTGGAGGGCGCAACACATCATCGGGAGGAGGACTTGTTCTTGCTGAAGTTTATAATCCACTGACAGACAAGTATGTTTTTAGAAAATTATGGTATATTTTTTTGAGCAAGCATTCCTTTATGAATTTTAAGTATAAAAGGAAATATGGCTTTTTGAATACAGGACTGATCTTAGATTGGGGTATACAAGTAGTTTATCATGCTGTTATTTGGATCACAAGTTATCCAATTGTTGTCGAGATTGTTAAATTTATCTTAGGGACTTGGATATGAAATATAGCAGAATATACGGAGTATGGGAATGCCATGTGAATGTTTATCTGGATGTGTGCTGCTTCTAAGTAAAATACCTGTTTGTGTTGAGTGTTGACAGAGCTGTTAAAATACGATCCTTTTATTCTTGAGCTGAGTACTGTGTCTTCAAGCAATGAATCTTAGATCTCAAAATGGAATTGCAAGCATACTACTAACAATGATTTATGAACCAGACTATTTATCTTCTTATTCTCTTGTTTCTGCGTGTTTTTAGTTTTTCATATCAACATATATCATTTTTTTAATTGTTTAAGGTAGTACATATTAGAATCAGCGACAAGCTCGTCTTGTGAAGTAATTGCAACGGTGTTGCCATACGAAAGGTTTAGTGACCCCAAAGAGTCAACGATGGCATCAGTGTTGTTTGCAATAGCTATGTTTCACCAATAATAAAGTAAAAGATGTATATTTTTATTTAATACTAATTACATATTCCGATTTGCTCTCGAAAATTCTACCATTAGGTTCATTCCTTTCTTCCTATATAATCCACCATGTATATTCTAAATTTTCCTTGCCCCCCAAAATACTAAATAAGAAGCTCCAGATGTGAGACGTGAATTGTCTGGGAAGAATAAGGTGATTCACATCTTCATAATGCTCATGACATAACACACCTACTATGAACGTTGACTCCCCTTTTTGAAGGTTTTCATGTGTAAGACAGGCCCTTCTAGCAACTAACCAAGTAAACAGTTGACTTTCATGGGAGCTTTGTTCTGTTGAATGAGAAGGGGACAGGGAGATTGTGCTAGGTAATGGGAGCAATCTGAGAGATGTTGTGGTTTTGGGTACTGTAGGTGTATAAAGATTAATGAGGTTAAGTTATTCCTAGGATGAGCATGGGAAGAATGATTGGGGAGACGAGATTCCGGTGGAGTTCTTGAAGAACACAGGTAAGACAAGAAGGTTTGGAATGGCTGATGGGGGCTGTTCATATCATTTTAAGACTACAAAATGCTTGAAAAGTGGGGGTGGAGTACAATGATCATGTTGTACTAAAAACAAGGGTGAGATTCATAACTACAAGCTGATACTCAAGGGTTATTACTATGAAAGTTTTGGAAAGGGTGATGGAGATGAAGATAAGGAGGGGTGTGTCTATTTTCGAGAACCAGTTTGGATTCATATTGGATGATCGACTATAGAAAGCATTCATGTTGTGAGGAGACTGGGGGAGAGTAAATGGAGAGAAAGGGACATACATATGATAAAATTATTGACCTAGAAAATGTATATGATAAAGTCGGGGAGGTCCTATGGAGATGCCTTAAGGCTGGAGGTTTATCAATGGCATACATTGGGGTGATGAAGGACATTACGATAGAGCCAAGCCTCGGGTAAGAGCAATGGAAAGAGACTCAGAGTAACACACAAGGATCTTAATACAAGCACTCCACAAATGCTTCCAGGCACATTTGCAATGACCCTTAATTGAGGGGTCCCTTCTGGACCCAGCCTCTCCCCTCTCTGGTAGACTTCCTCCATCGGAGCAGCCATCTAGAACCCACCTTTTTTCATGGACAACAAAATCCTCTTTCGCCTTGGGGCCAAATCTTATGAATCACAGAATCTAAATCCAAACCAGGGATTTGGTATGATTGGATCAGAAGTGCATGATACTAATTACTACATGAGCAAACTGATACTCAGCAAGGGAGCCATGTCTTGGAGATGCAAAAGGCTCAGGAAGGCATCGGAGAACAAAGGAAAGACCTTCAAGTCTTGGAAATGCAAAGATAACACAACCAACATTTTCTTGACACAAAAGTTCAATCAATATGGAAGATTTGTCTCAGTAATTACTGTTAAAGGAAATGTCAGAGCAGCAATTATCCTGTCAGTGAACACATTCAATGAGGGGTGGAATGTTCTAATAGCAAAATAGAAAATTTCATTGATGGAAATAGTACAAAATTAATCACAAACAAGCAACCTAGACTTCTTAACCAAATCAGAGGGGGGAAGAGCTACAAAGAGATGTTTTTCAAGAACAAATGGACTAAGAGAGACATAGGAAAAAGGCATGCTGGACAGATGCTTAGTGGGGAGCTTTGCAAGAGCTGAAGACGCTCCAACTCGTAATGACATCACAAGATGGGCTCAACAAACTTGGAATGGAGCCCAGGGAGTTCAAACATAAAAAAGGAGAGTGGAGAGGGTATCTGCTCGCGCCGCACTTTTGGGGTTGAAGTTCCCACGTCTGCTCCTCTCTAGCTTCATGCCATTGAAGCGCAGGTCCTTCGCATCACGTCACCGCTTAAAAAGGTGGAGCACCCACTTTTCTCAACACTGATGTTTCCTTCTTCATTCCTTAAAACAAATAATGGAAATCCCCAACCATGCACTAGATCAAAACAATTATTACATGAACCATCACTATTCAACTATCCTCCTATAAAGATTTATTGGTCATTTGGGCCCTATTGAACAAAGTTATTGATATCATCCTAGCATTTAGTTTAAGTTTTCTTATCTATATGTAGCAATAGTAAAATTGTGTCCTCCATCCAAATTGGTTCTTACAAAATACCCTTACCTGGCAATAGTCGAATCTCTTTACTTTGCAACTTTATCCTTATGTCTTGGTTTCACAATGATTTTAGTTCCTATTTAATCCCTCTTGTGTCGTGTTGTTAGGCATTTTCCCTATCCATGTAGTCTCTTGCCTACGACGACTTATTTGAATTTTATGCCGCATGGACTAGTATCTACCCTTTGTAACACCACTTTAGGGTGCCTATACAACAATAGCATACAAGTGTTATCAAAAGAAAAAAAGCTCTAAAGTTTGTTACGGGAGAAATAAATACAATTACATATGTTTAGTCGTAGAATAATAAGTATAGGCGTGAATGACAAATATAAGAACAAAGAAACTGAAAAAAAATACGATAAAATGAAATATCAATTGCTTAGTGTCTCCTTTTCACAAGAGGTTCATTGGCAAAGAGAAGTATGTCTTAGAACATTGATGACGAAACTAAAATGTACTTTAAGTGAGGCAAAGCGTTCAACATGTTTTGAGCCTCACTTCGGGCTTAAGCGCGCATGTGACAATACTACAACATACTCAATGTCATCCCCCAAATGGGGTCTGGGAGGGTAGAGTATACGCAAATTTTATTCCTGCCTCGTGGAGGTATAGAGGTTGTTTCCGAAAGACTCTCGGCTCAAGTGCAACAGATTAAAGGATTTATGAAAAAGAATGTGACAGTGAAGAAACATGTCAATTAATAAGGAAAGCAACACATGGCATTCAATGAAAAGAAAGAGTAACAACAATGAAATGATTCAGTAATTGAAAAGGAAATATAAAAGACTAAGACAACAAACACGGTTCGATATTGGTTTCTAATATTGGGTTAACCGATAACCCATTAAGAATATTATAAATTACTATTTTAATTTTTAGTCATACATAGATATCAAACAAAAAATAATAATATTAATATAATTAATATATATGGACCTTACACAATTAACATTACTCAACTCTGGCCTCTGAATTTACCTTTTAGGTTTTAGTATTACTTCAGTCTTTATTGTTGCAATTTAGTCTGATTTACTTGTTTCGATGTATGCATGTGTGCGTAAAATTATTGGACAAATCAGATATTTGTTTTGAAAGTATTTTCTTATCAGTTAAAATCGAATGCTGATAACAAATATCTTATTGGTTCGGTTTTTGGTTTAACATATTTAAAAATCGATAAACCAAACCGATAATACTTAAAATCGAGCCAAATCGATCGATACACACCCCTAATCCGCGACCTCCACCCGTTTGGGGTACCAATTTGATGGATCAATTTCTTACTCACACCCGTTAATAAGGTGGGAATCATTGTTTTTACCCCCTTCTTGGAAATGATGTGATGGAAGTTGGAACCAATTGCTCTTAATTATTACCTTCGTGTAGTTCACTAAACAATTTTACATATTAGGATTTCTAGACTTGTTGCAACTTCCTGGTTAGTTGCCAATTTTGAGAATTTATTTTTCCAGTCAAAATGAATCTACATTGGTCCATTACATTTCCTTGTCAAATTATTTTCTATGGGAGTATCCATGTAACTTATAGTTTTGTTCATGGAAATTTAATTTTGCAACTTTTCAAGATCAACATCAACAATAACATACCCAGTGGAATCCCATAGGTGGGAGGACAGATTATACCCCTACCTCTTGGAGGTTAGGAGACTATTTCGGGAGGACCCTCGGCCCGAGTATAACATATTAGAATAATGAAAAGGAAAACGACAGTGAAGAAACAAAACAGCTAAAGGAAACAAGAGCAACACAAAATAATGCGATAAGCTAAACGGAATAAACATATGATGATGGAATCAAAAACAGAACAACTACAAGAAAACAGCTAAACCCCTCAAAAATCAAGACAAACACTCCACACCTACTAACCTTCTTCCCTAATGCGCAACCTCCACACCCGACAAGGTCATAGTTTATATATGGTAGAATTTTTTTCTTTTATCTGCATTCCAATTTCATATTTCTTAGCAAGTATGTATGTTTCATTTTATGTAACACTATTTCCTTATTAATCTATAAAAAAAAAAAGAAGGGAAAAGACATCAAGTTGCACCCTAAACTTGTCCGAAAAAGTCACTCACACACTCATACTTTACGGGTGATCTTTTACCCTTCTATACTGTTTAAAATGTAATTATTACCACCCAAAATGCTGATGTGGCAGGTGCGTGTGAATCACCCTGTACCATGGGACAGGCTTTGTATGTTTTAGGGCGAAAATAACACCACTTCAAATAAGGATTGGGTGTGGGTGTGTGTAGGTCACCCGTAAAGTACTAGTGTGTTAGTGACTTTTCCGGACAACTTTAGGGTGCAGCCCGTCTTTCTAAAGTTGGAAAAAATTTAACTTTTAACTTCTCAAATTATCTTTATTCTTTAATGACATCATCTTATAGCCGTGGAAACCTCATGGCATGTTAAAGAACACAAGTTCCAAAAGTCAGTCTTAAATCTCTCAAAAGTCGTCATATAAATTGAAATGTGCATACTATTTTTGAGAGAAAACAGTACTTCCATTAATCTTTTAAGCAGCAATAAACTTTATAAGAAAAGCTTTTAAGAGGCATATGCGACATATACTATATTTATGAAATGAAAAACACTTCCCAATTTAAAAGTAAAATAAGAAGAAAAGGTTAATGCAAGTATAAGGGTGATGAAAGCATGGACTCAAAAATGTGTATCAGTGGAACGTTTATATCCAGTGGAAATAAATTTTGATGCTTTGACTACATTTGCTGTTGGGTCGTAGTTCTTTAGAAACCTATGTACCTTGTTAATTTATCTTGGAAACGGTTCCTTGTTGCTTCTAACTTCTACTCCGTTTTTCTCTTTGAAGCAAAAGGATGGTCTGATATTTAATTTGACAGAATTTTAAGAGAGAAGAATGTTTATGTTTTATCCTATAATGTTTTTCTTAATATTTTAAAATGTTGCAGGTGGGAAGACCTACCACCTCTGCCATGTCCCCAGATGGATTGCATAGGCCTACCATACAATGGTAAATTTTATGTTTTAACGGACCTTGTTGGGCTGTTAGAGCAGGAGACATCTGTTGTTTTTGATCCATCCGATGAAACATGGCTAAGTGTAAATGATACTTGGCCGTTTTCAAGGGCCATGCATTTGGGAATTCAGGTACTTGATGGTGGTCATATATGCACAGTTGTAGATTGGGGTGGGAGCGCCATTGAAACTAGGGATGTCGATAACACGGAGTGGCATCGTAGAGGTCTGGTACCTCCTGTGGTTCTACCTGACCATCCCCGGCCTCTAGAGGTCTTTGATTATGGATTTGTTGCACTGAGAAATGAAATTTATGTTTTGGGAGGAAGAGTGCTGCGATGGGAGGAATCTGGGACCGGGAAGTTTAACATTGTGAAGTTGAGCACAGTTAGAGTGTGCAACCCACTGAGTTTACCTTTAAGGTGGAGGGAGATTAGACCAATGTGTGAGCCTGCATTTGGCTCCATACTAGGTTGTGCATCCATGGAAACAAGATCTTTGTGATTTAAGGTTCTGTGTCCTATGTGCTGCTGTCATGTTGTAAAAATGACTACATTGCAACCTTGCTCTAATAATAGGCTAAGAAAGTTATCATCAATGGAGATTATCATTGGTGGAATTAAATTCTGACTGGTGCGAGTGAAGTGGATCTAGAACGTTGAGGAAAAGCTGCTAGCGTTGAGTCGAATTCTGCAACAATTGACAGGCGTGACAAAGTTCCGGGAAGATTGTGGTAGATTATTCAAACAGCACATTATGAAATCACTAACATTTATAAATGCTCTAAGTTCCATTCCCGTGGTTCTTTTTCCTGTTTCCAAAGGAATGTCTCTTCCAAACTCAATATACTGAGTTTCTTCTGTTGTTTTGAATTACCTCTACTGGCTTTCTTTCGCAGTTCTTGAATTTCACTTATGGTACTTAATCTGCTCATCTTTAATACTTTATCAATGTGATTCATGTTTTTATTCGCGCATTTGAGACAGCAGTGGCAGTTCTGTCTGTTAAGAAATGCACAATGCAATAGTTAAAGAATGAATGTTACAAGATTAGAAGATTTTACCAGGTTTTAGGTCTAGGATTCTAGGTGAAGTACACATTCAAGGTAAATACACTTAATAAATAAAAAGAAGTTTATGCTTTTAAAGTCTTTAATCGAGTAATGGTAGGCAAAGAGTTCAATGTCTTTGTCTTCTGCAACTACTCCTTCCATTTCAGTTCAAAATAAGTACCCTTTTTAGCTTGAACACTTCTATGTTAACTACTTATTTCACTTTTACTTACTGTTAAACTAAAAACATGGGAGTGCGAACTCGGTTCCACATATGATACACACAATTATTAGCGCTTTTTCTCAATCAGGTCTTGAACACACAATGTTGTTCAACTTTTTCCTTTGTCTCTACTACTCGATCGCGAGCTAGCATAGTTGTTGATATGGAATAGCCCTTCACTAGCTTGGAACCTGAAAAAGCAAAGTCCGATCAGGTGAGTATCGTTATCCGTCGTTACTGAACCTGTTTGATTCATTGTAGAGGCGCTGCCAATTCTCTTTATGTCTTTACTACTCGATCGCGAGCTAGCATAGTTGCTGATATGGAATAGCTCTTCTCTAGTTTGGAGCCTGAAAAAGCAAAGTCCGATCAGGTGAGGGCTGTTATCCGTTGCTACTGAACCTGCTTGATTCGTTGTAGAGGCGCTGCCAATTCTCTTTAACAAAAAAAGGCATTTTAAGACGAAAAATATATATATTTCTCCACCTTCTTTCAAATTATTCACCAAATCTAAGACTAGATCCCAATTCCCAATCTCATGTAATTTGATGTACATAAGTGTATCTCATGCAATTTGTCATGTATGATACATGTATGATACGTGTCTATTTGTAAATAAAAGAACAATTATATATCTATATTTTTCTTTAAGCGGGTGCAAACTTCATATTGGAGAAATAATAGTGAACAGAAAGTAGTTTATAGATTATGATGAACTGACTTCGTTCAAATTAGAGTAAAATTGAAAGAAGACCATTAACGTCTTCTTGATTACAGATAAAGCTTATTTTGCAATAAAATGAATAGAAAAACGATACTTATTTTGAATTGAATGAAGTAAATGCTACTTATTTTGAATTGAATGAAGTATCAATTTAACAAAACCAACAAAACCAACACACATGACTTTGATATACCTAGCCCTTTTAGGTACATAAATATTGTCTAATTGCATGGATCCATTTATGGTTATTACCTATGAACATTACAGCTAAATAATCTCACTGTCTTATGTAAGGCAAATATTGGATGATTGTTTGATTTTCAGCAATTTTCTCCATCCCTTACATAAACCAATATTAAATTCACAGTCAATAACATCTCCATCTCCATCTCCATCATCTAAAATAACACGAGTCTGATGAACACCGTGCATTGATGGGTGCCAAGGCCCCATATTGACTATCTACAAGAATGCGATTATGACATCAAAACACGCTAAAACAGTTCCATCTAAACTTGATAACAATTTGCCTTATTCTCTACCAAATCGTTGAATCCTCCTACGTCTTAATTCTTCCAAAGATAGATCATGTATCTCAGTTGTTGAACCAGGGGATGATGGTGCATCACCGGTACGACCTGTGCCACACATTTCACAAACGTTCAGCCTACCTGAATTATCAAATGTACATGCATCACATCTCCACGTATGAAGTGTATCTCGTGCAATCCTCGCACCAGCAGTTCCTCTCCCAGTAATTCTAGGTCGATGTCGAAATAAGCTCTTCACTAATCTTAAAGGCCAGCTCAGCGCATGGCTAAAACCTCTCATGAATTGTCTAACTGGATTCAGACCTGAATATGACGCTTTTAATTGCAAATACAGAAGGCCAGCTAGTATTCCCCCAAGGTGGCCAAGGAATGAGACACCAGGGACAAACATTTGTACGAGAACAAGCTCTGCCCAGGCAGCATAGCGAGTAGGAACCATAAGTCCATGTACAGAGGTATACTCATCTGATTGTGCATTGACGATAACTTTCATGGCGAAGAGGACACCAGAAAAACCCACAGAGTATTCATTATAGTAGGGTCTCTCGAAATCAAAGAACAGCAGAAGTGATTTTGCAAGCAACAGTGTAACACCTTGGGACATAGCAACTAAGGTTGCAACCATTGATGCAAACTCTGCACTACCCATCGATGTCTCCAATTGAATACCCTTCCACAAAAGTGAAAGCATATTGTACACCAGGTGAGATTCATTTATGTGGAAGAACGGCGACAGGAAGAATCGCTTGAGGTCTGTGTACTGCATCAGCAAAGCAAGTGTAAAGCCAACATAATAGTTTGAAATTCGATCTCCCAAAACTATAAATAACAGTTAAAGCTCTAGAAAATAGGTCAATATGGCACATATTGCTTACTAGTGTCGAATCATAGAAGCAGTATCTACTCAAAGGGAACCAACAATATGGAAATGTGATAAATCAACTTCTCTCACTTGCTTGCAATCTATGTTGCTCAAACTCTCCAAAAATGTGTCTGCATCCATGTCAAATTCTCCAAAATGCACTACTTTTGGAGTCCAATATACGCACCCATCGACATTTTGAAGAGTCCAAGCAACACTAGATTGCAACTTTATGAACAAACTCACGAGTCCACACAAAACTCAGATATCCATCCAATGAATATCATAACCAACAAGTTCGCACAGAGCCAAGACCTTTGGTCTCTATCATTTGTATCCTCCGCAACTCTATCGAGAGTTTTACAGCTAGAGAGCAGAAAACTGCAATTTCTTTTATCTTCAAAGAGGGAATTGGTGTTTTAAGCCATGATAGAAGCCATATAAGTTCATAAACATATAAGAAAACCTTTACACATGCTAAGCTTATTTTACAAAAAAAAAAATTAAATTTATTTTATATATGCAATAGCAGTTCTTCTCTGCTATGATCAAACAACATAGTGGTTGTAATCTAGTAAAATTTTCAGACACAAGGCGTGTTTGATTTCCAATTTTCCTAATTGGTCAAAATGTTCGCTTGACAAACAAGTTCCTTGACAATGAGAAAAATGACTTCTCTAATGGAAATAAGGAAAACAAGGTGTAGTCAAGTTTATTGTCTTCTTTCTATCCAATCCCTGCAACCCCCACCCAGAAACGCCCACTCCCCATCGGTGTCATTGCGCCCATAGTGATTTGTTATATGACATATAAATGCTCTTTGAATAATATTTCCTGGCTTACCTACCAAACACTATAAAATTAGTAAGAAAAACGCTTTCCTTTGTACCAAACACACCCATAATATTAGTATCAATTACCCATACCAAAAGCTAAGTAACGTCTAGAAAAACAACAAAAGAATCAAACTTTAGTCACCTATGGTGTCCAGCAAGAAACAAAATCATCAGTAAAAATCAAAAAAGGCAAAAAGGGTTGATTTACCTTGAGAATAAGGTGAGGATTAAACCAAACTTGATCGATTGTGGGAAGGAAAGGATGAATAAATTTGGGCCTCAAGTAAATAATGGTATTAGCGGCAAGAAGTGCAGCAGTAATAGGGGGTTTTCTGTCTAATCTGGAATACTCACTCAGCGTATGCAGCCCTAGCAGAGGAATCATACCACGAAATACTGATCCCCACTGTCCTCTTCCGCTCTCCATACCTAATTCGAGAATTTGGATGATTCTACTGCAAAGTCGAATACTCTGAAATCAATCTTTTTCTTTTGAGAAGGTTTTGGAACATTACAGATGTTTCGCCTTCTTCTCAAGACCAAACTCTAGCTTGTACGGTTACTTTTCCCAAAATTAAAGTTTTGCCAATTGTTTAAAAATAAAAAATGATCAAAAATATTTTTGAACTAAAAAAAAAAAAAAATTAAAAAATATTTTATATTTATTTTTAAATTTTAAAAATATTTTTTTTTTCTAAAATTATCCTTCCATTCACCTTTTTGCTCTCTTATAACCTTGCAAGTTGTAATTAACAATCCTCTCTTTTTTAAAAAAAAAATATTTAATATGTGTCATTTTCTTATTAAATGAAATAAAAATTCACCTTTATTAATTTTGTCCCATAATTTATCTAAATGAAAATAATATATCTTTTCAAGATCCAAAAAATATATTTTTCAAATTCTAGTATTTTATTTTTCTTCCAAAAAAAATTGAGATAATTATTTTTTTTTAAAAAAAATATTAGTCAATTTTAATTTTTTTTTGGGAAAAAAAGAAAATATTAGATTTTAAAAAATATATTTTTTGGATCTTGAAAAGATATATTGTTTTCATTTGGATAAATTATGGGGAAAAATTAATTGATGTGGATTTTTATTTCATTCAATAAGAAAATGACACATAATAACTATTTAAAAAAAAGATGGTTGTTAGTTGCAAAGGTATAAGTGCGCAAAAAGGTGGATGAAAGGGTAATTTTAGACCAAAAGGATGAATAGAAACATATTTTTAGACCAAAAGATGGATGGAGGGTATTTTTAGACCATTTTTTGCGGTTCAGGGGTACTTTCGGCCATTTTTCGTTTTAAAAAATAATAGGTTGTTCCATTTTACGTGGCATTATTTGAATTGATAAGTTTATGAAAAAATGAAGAGTTTCTGAAACTCGTGATCTAAAACAATTCTTAGATATTTATGTGATTGTTGATCATTTTATTGATAATAAAGAAGAATTTTAAAGTTAAATTGTTTCTAATTGTAATAAGAGAAATTACTTGGATTGATACTTTTTAATAAATAATTAGTGATTTTTAGCAATATTTTTTATTTATTACAATTTATAGTAACACAACGTTAAATCTGCAATATGTATTAAAAGTGAATTATGTAAATAATAAATATGTATTATAACTGTTTTTAAAAATATATTATTCTTGTTTCGTAAGAAATTGACACATTGTATTATAAGTGTATTAAAATATGTGATAAATGTATTAATCATCAATAAAACTTGTATGATATGTGAATAATAAATTGTTCTTTGTAAATATGTATTAAAATTGGATTATAAATGTATTAAAAGTGATCAAGTGAAAAAAATGTTATTTCTATAAATGGAAAATATTTTATTAATATAGTATAATTATGTAAGTTTCTCTTATAATAAGATGACCTTTTTTTAGACGAACTAAAAAGGAAAGGGTATCACATATAATGGGTCGGAGGGAATAACATTGGCAGGATATTATGATTATTTACAAAAAAGAATTGTGTTTGGGAATTCCCACCCCACCATAACAATATTCTTTTTGGCGTGATATACAAATGTGTCTTTTAACTTAGTTTCAATTGACATTTATGTCCTCCAACTTTGAATCAGAGGCGAACCTAAGTAAAAAGATATGGGTGGATGTATACCCATTAACTTCAGAAAACTTATGTATGCATATAAATATATACCTTGAGATATTAATATTTATTTTCCTAGGCACACTAAGACACCATAGTGAGTTTGGTGAACTAGTTGATATTGAAGGTCTTAGGTTCGAATCTCATCTATTAGTAAGGGCGGTTGGAAGATTTTTGACACGAGACCTCATGGTGCAAAGTGCACAAAGCAAACATTGCATTTAAAGTCACTCATCTTCAAATGTGGGGTTCGCATATGCTTTGAGTATGCACAAATAGACAATTAAAAATTTGTATAAAATTGAATAAGTAACAATTACAACCATTCAATGTGCAAAAAGAGGAACAAAAGGCCCTTCAGGTTTTGTCATTCATGAATTGTAACAATTAACAAGCAATGTCCAAGATAAATAGAACACACCCCTAAATAAAACTGAAAAGATAAAATAACTAAACCTCAGATCTTTCTCATGGGGAAAGATATTAATACATGTGTAGGAGTGTTATCAATATCAATACTAAATGAAACCATGTTTATCATTAACTACTGAAGGCCATATTGTGCAGGTCCACACAACACAACCTTGAGAACTAGACCTGAGTTATGCCTTCAGTGAACTTAGGATCCTCACATCTGTACCTTCCATCAGGCCCAATTCTGAAGCCCCTAGGATCACCAAATACATTCTCAGCAGCTGGTTACGAGCTGGAACGGGGCTTGCATCTGCAAACTTAACAGACTCTTCAACCGATTCATCAATCTTCTTATCGATGGCCTTTAACTCTGCTTCATTTACCAAGTTGTTTTCAAAGATATACTTCTTCAAGGTAGTGATAGGATCTCTTGTGGCATAGTGATTCTTTTCAGCTACCAAAACGAACAAATTAAGGTCAAAGAAATGACATATTGCCTCCACATATAAGGGTACACGTGAAACAAAATAAGATAATAGAGTTTAAAAGGCTCATTCTCTTGTGGTACACGGTCATACAACATTTCTACAAAGGAATTTCGGAGCATCAGAGCTTTTTTCTGGTGTTTTTGTTCCTTTTGTTTTGGAGGTATATCTCCCTAAGCGAATACATCTAGTGGTGTCCCTGAGATACTTCATGTAACATCTGTCTTAGAGTAAATGGAAGCTATAAATAATCAAATAGAAGTGCTCCTCATTTACATTTACACAGTTGCTCACAAAAATCACTATCTCAACAGTTTCAACACAATCAGCCAATTTGAGGCTTCTCATGCGAAATGGCACTATCCACTTATATGCTATGTGATTGTGTAGACATATTACTAAAAAGAAGTGGTCCGCTATTGTGCTAAGAAATTGTTTGGTTACACATAGCATTCACTACAAAATATGCCAGAGGTAAGTCAAAAAGATTTAATGAGTTCTCAGACAAGCTGGCTAAAGTTAATTTGATTCATTAATAGCTCTTTATTAAGTGCTAAAGGTTTACCCTTCCAAACCTTAGTAAACACAGGCTACAACCATTGTCGGATAACACAGATAAAAAGCAGCAGTATCAAAGAAACAACAACAAGTGGTTTGAGGATAATAACACAAGTAAGCTGGAAGAATTTAAGACAGTTGAGCAAGGGAAATGAAACACTCACTAGGGTCACGAAGCTCATCTCAATCAGCCAAAGAGTGTCATCTGAACTGGTAGGTCTCATATTCAATCAAAGTGGGACCTTTCCCTTACTAGCTCTGCTAACAACCTCCATTGCTACCTCCCTTACCTTCAACACATCCATTCCATCAACATGAACCTCGGGCATCCCAAAGGCAGGACCTTTCTTCTAAATGTCAGGATCAAAAGTAGATCTCAAGTGGGACATCCCAATTGCCCACAGATTGTTCTCATCAACAAAGATAATAGGCAATTTCCACAAAGCGGCCATGTTCAAGCACTCATAAAATTGTCCATTGTTGCAAGTTCCATCACCAAAGAAAGACAAAGTGACGTGATCACAATCATCCTCCTTCAAAACCTCCATTTTGTACTTCCTAGTGAATGCAACACATGTAGCCACTGGGATTCCCTCACCAATAAAGGCGAAACCACCAAGAACGTTGTGCTCTTTGGAAAACATGTGCATCGATCCACCATAGCCTCTACAACAACCCATGGTCTTTCCAAATAGCTCACTCATCACTTGACGAGCTGGGACACCTTTGCTCAATGCATGGACATGATGAAGATAAGTGTTAACTACAGAGTCGTCCTTCTTCAAGAGTGTGATCAAACCAGTTGAAACAACTTCTTGGCCATTGTACAAATGCACAAAACCAAACATTTTGCCCCTGTAATACATTTGGGCGCACATGTCCTCAAAAGCTCTTCCCAACACAATGTCCTCGTACAATACCAATTCTTCCTCCTTAGTAATCATTTAAATGAAACAACAGACATAGATAATCACAGAAACTCGAATCTTTTCAAACAACTACATGCTATAAGATAAATTCTAAGAATATTAAACACTAAATCACCACAATAACAATATTGGGTCAAAAGTTGCATGACAAAAATAAAAACTGAGCTTGCAAATGCCAAAATTATCAAAATTGGGATGGACCAACAAACACAACTATTTAACAAAATCACAAACAAGACGAATAATGCAAACAACTACAATGTCATATGACATTCAAAAATAAGCACTAAATCAAAATGAAGAACACTCAAAAGACTTAGCGATCCAAAAAAGGATGAATCTTTAGCAGACAACAGAATTTTCATACGAATAATCTAAACAAACAAGCACTAAATCACTATAAAAAAACATGAAGATTAAAGTTACTCCTAAAGTAACAAATTGAGCATGACCCAAATGAAAAATCGAGCTTGCATAGACAAAATCAACAAACAAACAGGGAAAAATCAAGATATACTAGATTGGAGATAGAAGATTTGGACTTCGATTTCTTTTCATTAACAACATCAGAAACGGCGACAACATCATTATTGGATCGGCGTTGTGATTAATGAGGATAGAAATTCTTATTGAGGGAAAGATTATGAGAAGATTGTCCAAGAAAAGAAGAGCTACCCTCTAGAGATTGAGCCAAAAGGGGGTTTTCAGCAGATGTAGTAGAGTAAAGGGGCAAAGGTTGCAAAACTTTTGTTGCAGAGAATGACGTCGTCATGGATGAATTACAAGAAATGTGAGTAAGACATGAATGATTATATAAATAAAAGACATAAAAAGGGAAGAATTAGGCGGAGGAAATGAGAAGGCGAATGTATATAAATAACCGTCAAGAGCGTTGGTTGCTCTCTACTGGGCTTTCTTGTCTTCTCATCCTAAATTTTGTCTTCTAATTTGTGGGTATAGTTGGTTTCACAATAAAATAATAAAACTATATACTAAATTATTATTATTATTATTATGAAAAGATGAATGATTATAGAATTAAAGGAAAGAAAGAGGCAGAGGAAATGAGAAAGCAAATGTATAAAAATAACTGTCAAGAGCGTTGGCTGCTCTCTACTGGGCTTTCTTGTCTTCTTATCCTAAATTTTATCTTCTAATTTGTGGGTATAGTTGGTTTCACAATAAAATAATAAAACTATATACTAAATTATTATTATTATTATGAAAATCTATTTGTTTCATCTGCTATATTTACACTATTATGTCTTTCTTGGCCTTTTGGCTAAGATCTACTTATTACTTTACTAACTATGTAACTTTTATTGGGCATGACTTCTAAGTTTTTCCCCTATAAATATTCCTCACTAGAGGTACAATTATTTAAAAAAAATTTAACCAAAACATATGAAAGGTCTGGTTGTGAGTGTGAGACATCTAGGTACCTCTATGAATTTGAGAATAAGATCTCACTTTTTTTAATCAAATTTGAAAAGAAAATCTCAACTCTAAACATTGAAGGACATAGAAGCATGACTATAAATAAAGAGAAGGAATCATAGAACAAATGATGATTATACATAAGCAAATAGCATTTTCTTTCAAGTAATAACAATTAGAAGTAGGATTGAAGAACTCGTGATAACACATCAAAAGATTAGTCTAATCGTTGTTTAATAGTTTTTGTGTCAATAAGTTGAATCACTCAATTGTAAATTGTCTCCATTAAAGGCACTGGACTCAATTGATTTTTGTTAGAAATTTGTAACAAGACGAAGTTATCGTCTTCATAGAGTTCATCAGGTAGAGTAAATTAGTGTTGAAACAAAGAAAGTACAAAATCTACATAGAGTCATCAATTACCTTACTTATGGATTTGGTTATTAGAAGTAGGTGACTTGCATAATCTTTTTTCATGACAAACACAAAGTAACAACAAAATCCAAAGTTCATAATATTAAGAGAAAAATATTTTGCAGTAAAAATAACCTTTATTTGAGTTTGCGAAAGAAATAGTACTTTGACATCAAGATCATCTATGCATACTGTATATGGGGGGCTTTGAAAAAAAATTCTAATAGATTATTCTTGTCATTCAGCTCATCCAAAGGGGACAAAAATGTACCGTAACCTCCGACAAATTTATTGATCGAATAACATAAAAAAGAATATCACAAAGTATGTGTAGTTTAGTGTCCAAATTACCAAGAGGTGAAAGTCCAATGCCAAAGGCTTGGAGGTTTAACTCAAAACATAAAATCCTGATGTGAAAAATAGAAAAAAATCAATATGAATTTAATCAAAGTGTTACCTCGTACAATACTAATGTGATTATGGATAAATTGACAAAGCTGACTTATTACCTGCCAGACAAGACTATATATGGTCGAAGATTATGCTAAGTTTTACATTTGATATTGTTCTCCTTCATAGTGTATCTTTATTATTCCAGACAAAGGGACTTAATTTACGATAAATTTTTTGAGATCCTTCCAGAAGGATTTAACTATGAACCTTAGTATAACTTTCATCTCCAAACAAATAAACAGGCAGAATACACTATTCAGAATGTTGGACATATGTTATGTGCCTGTGTATTGGCCGTCATAAGAAGATGAGATGATCATTTACTTATTATTGTGTTTTTCTTATAATAGTAACTTTCTCGTATTCAGATGACTCATTATGAAGCACTGTATAGGCGAAAATACAGGCATATTAAAGTATTTTAATGATGATTCATCGGCATCAATGAAGAAAAGAGGTTCAAATGATGAATGGAGACATTGGTAAAAAGAAAATGCGACTTGGAATTATGAATGATGAAAACTTTGAGAAGAATGATGATTTTTATTATGTGGGAAAATGATAGTACCGGTGAGGATACAATATTATGGCGGCGTCTCTAACATAAAAAATGGAGAGCGATGGTTAAGGCCTTAAGGGATAGTGAGGGAAGAAAAAAGTGAAAAAAATAATTTAAAAATAAATAAATAATAAGTGATATGTCATTTAAAATTTGGTGCAGATGATAATGTGTTATTTCATTATATGTTTGAAATTCAAGAAAAACCAACTAGGTTTAAAATGGTGAATTACATTGTGTTTAAGAGTTTAGTTGGCAAAGGATAAAATAGAATAGCTAAGAATACAAGGTTATACGAATAGAAAGATCCATCCGTTCATTTCACCTACAAATAGTACTAGAGTTATTCTTCGTGCGACAAATTTATGAATAAATTAAACTTTTTACAAAGTACTAAGCAAAGCAATTTTCCACACCGGGTAGGGGCATGAAAACATTACTCAAATATTGGGAAGATTTCGTTTATCAAATTTCATTCAAAGTTGGAAATGGCTTGAATGTGAAATTATAGAAAGATAGGTGGCTTGAGAATTTTATTAATTTTGAAAGAGTTTTACCCAACCCTCTTCCTAATAGTACGTGATCCTGACTCTATAGTTGTGCAGAACAAAGAGGACAATCAATGAATTCTACTTTCAGGATAACTTCAACGATTGGGAGTTTGACAGTCTGTTTGAATTAATGGATAGACCGGAAGGTTACAACATGAATCTAAAGCTACAGATATCATCTGTTGGGGTCCTAAGGCAAAGGAATACACCGTAAAGGAGGGGCATAAATCTTTGCATGCCCAGAATAATATTATAGATTCATGGCCATGGAAATTTATTTGGAAAACAAAGCTATCACCAAAGGTAATATGCTTCAGCTGGTTAGCATTAAAAATGCTTGTTTAACCCTGAACAATCTTTGTAAAAAAAACTTTCAGCCGGTCAACAAGTGATATTTGTATCAAGAAAGTACAGAATCAATAAATCATCTTTTATTGCATTGTGCTCTAACTGCAAACATATGAA
The DNA here is from genome assembly GCA_027789145.1 of Solanum arcanum. NCBI lineage: Eukaryota > Viridiplantae > Streptophyta > Magnoliopsida > Solanales > Solanaceae > Solanum > Solanum arcanum. The sequence goes on along the minus strand of CM050939.1, from coordinate 61,363,325 downwards.
ATATGTTCCTTATCATTTTCAGTTTTAACTGGTGAGCCTCAAAAAGTTGTGAATTGGGCAGAATGATTCCAGTATGTATTTTTTGGTGCCTATTAAAAGAAAGTAATCGATGATTTGATGGAATTTTAATTCCTAACCATTCACTCAAAGTTAAATGTTTGTTTAGTCTAAGTTGTTGGTTTAACTAGTCTTATGTGAATAGTTCTTCTACTTTCTTAGCTATTTTTAGCTCTTTTATTCTAAGGAAAACATAGTCATGTTTTAAGTCTCCTCTAGATTTTTTGAATTTGTATCAGACTCCTCTATCTTAACTTCTATCTTGTAACAGAACTAGCATATCTACTTTTGTACTCTTTGCATTTTAGTGCCGGTAATGAAACAACATACATTATATAAAAAAATAATTAATTTTGTAAAGTAAGAATATTTTTGTAGAACTTTATTAAATAAGGATAATATTTAAACAAAAACCTCAAATGATCATAATAGTGCTAATCTCCCCATTTGAACATATTAAAAATAGATGAAATCAATAAATAAATTACGAAAAAAATTGACCTATAAATTGAATTTTGTTGTTATATCATTCTTACACTTATTTATTTATATATGTAAGAAATCTCTAGATTTTTTTATTTGTAAGTGTTCGTAAGAATTATTTTTTCTTACAATAACATGGAAATTTCAAATTGTAACAATCGAAAAAGGCTTAAAATATCCATCAAATATGTGAATTGGTAAAAAATTACTCATCTCTACCTTCGAGCCTAAAATGCCTTCAACCTTTTGGCTCAATTTTGCCCTCATCTTTAACAACCTATATAATGCCCTCAATTAAAAAATTCATTAATGTGGAAATTTTAAATTGTAACAATGGAATAAGGCTTAAAATACCCATCAACTATGTGAATTGGTAAAAAATTACTCTTCTCTATCTTTCGGGCCTGAAATGCCCTCAAACTTTTGGCTCTATTTTGTCCCATCTTTAATAACCTAATAATGACCTCAATCAGCAAATTCATTAATGACGTGTTACCATCCTATTGACTATCCTAACAATTAATTAAACTAACTAAAAAGACCAAATATCTACACAAAAGCACCCAAGAGAATTTTAGGCCTGAAAGTTAGAAGAAGGGATAACTTTGTACCAACGCACAATTAAGAGTATCTTAAGCCCTTTTTTTTTAGATAAATCACATAAATATGTTAAATTAAAAGAATATTTACCGTCTATAGCAATATAAATTTTTTAACTTAATGTAACACTTTTTTGAAATTAAAAAAATCGTACGGTCACACTTTGCTTCCTCTTGTTTTTTTCTTTATTCTTCTTCTTTCTTCTTTTTCTCTTTTTGTCATTTTTTTTCTTCCTCTTCTTTTTCTTTTTCTTATTTTTCTTCTTCTTTAGAATTTTCATTAAATAGCTATCCTCAAATTAATTTTTATTCATATTTCACTATTTTTATCCAAAAACATGATGAGAAAAGGAACATAATTAAAAATTAAAAATCCCTAAAATTACAGCAACAAAAGTTCGTCATTGATAATCATTGTAAAACTTTAATTTTTGAATTCATTATTTGAATTTTACAATTTGTGATTAGTTTGAATAGATTGTTCCTACAATAATTAGAAATATTGTCAGGAGTCTATATCTCAATTTTGAGAAAGTTTGGTTAAGTTAATAATTGGTATATAATACATTTATAATACATGTACATTATATTTTTAATACATATTGCAAACATCATTCATGTTCTTAGTGATACAAACCAAAATAATTTATAAGACACATATAATACATGTTCTATTCAAGAATAATACAAATTTAATTTAGTTTATCGTGTCTTTTGTTAGTTACGTTTTTCATTTATTCTTAATTTTCTCTTTTAATTCAACTTTAATATTGTGTAATACATTTCATTGGAAATTTAAATAATGTTGTAGTTTATTATTTGTTACGATAAGATTACTTGTTTAATTCATTATTGATATAAGTTTAGTTCACTCTATAGATCATTGTTTGGTCTTTTATCAGTTACATTTTCTTATTCATGTTTAATTCTCTCTTCTAATTCAACTTTAATATTTGTGTAATACGCTTTTAATATAAGTTAATTCATTTTGCAGTTTATTGATTAATTTTTACGATTGAGTTACTTGTTTAATTCATTATTGATACAAGTTTTATTCAGTATATAGATCACAAAATATTTTTTCGTATGCTATATTTTGCATTCTTGTTTAATTCGCTTTCAATTCAACTTTAATATGTATGTAATACACTTTTAATTCAAATTTAATTCATTTGGTAGTTTATCATTTTATTTTTTCATTTGTTACGATCCAATTACTTGTCTAATTCATTATTGATACAAGTTTTATTCACTTTACGAATCATTAACTGCTCTTTTGTTTGCTACATTTTGCATTCATGTTTATTTCTCTTTTAGTTCAATTTTAATGTATGAAATACATTTTTAATCAAGTTTAATTCATTTTGTAGTTTATTGATGATACGTAGAAAAAAATGTTGGGCTTTGTGGAGGCTTGTGAGCCGGCCCGACCCATTACTGAAACCCTAGGTTAACCATTTGGTTTTCCTATAAATATGATCCTTGTATTTGTAATTCTTAAGGAGCACAAGTGAAATAAAAATCCTCCTGTTACAGTCGTGGAGTAGGGAAACCGAACCACGTTAAATTCTTGTGTGTCCCGCTTATGCGTTCCGCTTTTTTTCTCTCAATTATTTGTGTGTGTTGTGTGTTTAATTCCCAACAATTGGTATCGAGCGAGGTTTCAACAACATTGTAACACAAACCGTGAGAAATTGTCACCTAGGGTTCTTGTGAAGAAGCGTATGCGGGAAGGAGTGTCTGCCGCCGTTCATAGCTTCTGGCCGTCTGCAAGACGCCGAGGATCTGGAATTGCCATTCGCGGCAAAGGCCGCCGCGAACCAGGCAGCCCAGATCGAAGGAGATCTGCCGCAGATCGTAGCCCAGCGAGGGAGAAAGCCGCGCAGCGATAGCGAAAGCGAACGCCGCCGTCCGTCGATGGCGCCGCGTCGAGGAGCCTCAATCCACCGCGGCGTCGGATCGTGAGCATCGTCCAAATCGCCGCCGCTGTAGATGCCGATTAAGGAATTGACGAAGTCCTTTGAGATGGCGTAAGATGGGAAGTTCAATTGAGAAGTTCGATGGTACAATTTGATTGGTGGAAGATGCAGATTGAAGATTTGCTGGTTCAGAAAGATTTGGACGTAGTGTTGGGTGACAAGCAAGGAAAATTGTCTGATGCAGAGTGGGCAGTTTTGGATCGGAAAGCTATGTCAGTTATCCGACTCTCGTTGACCAAGAATGTTGCGTTCAACATTCTGGCGAGAAGACAAATGAAAGGCATCTTGGAAGCCTTGTCTAACATGTACGAAGCCATCTGCAAAGAAACAAAATTTTTCTCGATTAGAGAGTTGGTGAACACAAAGATGAAGGAAGGCGATTCAGCCACGAGCACATCAACTCATTGAATTCGATCTTAGCCGGACTTTTGTCGATTGGCATTAAGTTCGATGATGAAGTTCAAGCTTTACTATCATATCATCATTGCCTGGCGGTTGGTCGGAGCGATTCTGGCGATTGCCGATTGATGGGACCTAATGGATTCACCTTTGAGAAGANTCGTGATCTCGTTCTTGGCGAGGATGTCAGAAGAAGGAGTTACGGAGAATCATCGGGTAATATGCTAAACGTCGTCGAGGCGGAAAATACAGAGGTAGTGGGGCGAGGCAGAAGAAGAGTCGATCGAAGGCTCGGGATGGCTCGGGTGTAACATGTTGGAACTGCAGCGAGGTGGGGCATTCAGGAATCAATGCCGAAAGACAAACAAGTCAACATTGCGAGAAGCGGCGTCAACGAGGATTTGTTTATCCATTGCGCGGAGAGCAATGTGGATTCTGGGTCATGGATTACGGTGCTTCTTTTCACGCTACCCACAGCGGTGAAGCATTGCGTAACCGTTATTGGAGACTTTGGAAAGGTAAGGCTTGCACGATAGAGCTATTGATGTTACGGGCATGGGTGACATGGTCGAAGACGCCCGGTCGGTTTACGGACCTTGAAGGATGTCGAGTTGTTCCAAGCTTGACGAAAAGTTTGATTTACATTAGGCGGTTGGATGAGCAGGGGACATCGTGAAGTTCGGAAATGGGCGTGGAAGGTCGTGAGGGCAATCTTGTCATGGCTCGTGGAACAAAAAGAGGATCGTTGTATATTGTCGGATTCCGTCTAAGGGAGCGACCGTCCCGATTGTAAGAAAAACAAAGTCCGGTTCACGTAATCTCGTGGGCGTAAGAAGGTTGTCTTTGCAAGAAAGAAACCCGAGCCACAGGTCGATTCAGGGTGAACGAGCAAGGAAAGGTTCAGGAAGACCCGGTCGAGGCGTTTGTGGCGGTGGGAGCACCGGCCGCTTCACCCAAGGCTCCTGAAGACAAACTGGGTCAAGAGAACCAAGATTCCGGTGATACGTCTCCGGAAAATTTCTTCTTGAGTATGGAGAGTGTTTGTTCTCGGGGAGTTCTAGGATCCGGCGATTCGTGTCTCAGTGGGGCCGGTAGGGACCGAGGAGGGCGAGTCAAGCGATTCGGCCGTGGCCCGATGTGTTGAAGCCGGGAGCTTCAACTGCCTTTCGATTGGTGATGAGAAGGCGTATGCAGGAGAGAGTTGAAAAAGATTACTAGACATACAAGTGTTCTAAGTGGATGACAGTGAAATTCTTCAAGCCTCCAAGTGGGAGATTGTTGGGCTTTGTGGAGGCTTGTGAGCCGGCCCACCCATTATCAAAACCCTAGGTTAACCATTTGGTTTTCCTATAAATATGATCCTTGTATTTGTAATTCTTAAGGAGCACAAGTGAAATAAAAATCCTCCTGTTACAGTCGTGGAGTAGGGAAACCGAACCACGTTAAATTCTTGAGTGTCCCGTTTGCGTTCCCTTTCTTTTTTCTCTGAATTATTTGTGTGTGTTGTGTGTTTAATTCCCAACAAAAAAAACATGACTAATCTAGTCGTCCTGATTTACTTAATTTATAAGACATGTTAATATATGTTTTATTCATTAACAATATATATATATATATATATATATATATATATATATATATATATATATATATATATATATATATATATATATATATATATATATATATATATATATATAATACATCTTGCAAACTTCACTCTCTCTTTAATGATCCCAATCCAAATAATTTATAATATACTTATAATATATGCATGATACATTTGTAATGCATATTGCAGATATCATTCCAATTTAATACAATTTCAAAAAATAACTTATGTAGTAACTTTTAAGGGCTAATTTTTTTTTAAAAAAAGTGCTACAAATTTGTTAAGGTTTATTTTAATACACATTATTTTTTGTACCACATAAAATATTGAAGGATCAACAACTTTAAACCATTATAATGGTTGACAACTTAATTTTCGGGGACACATAAAAAAAAATGAGCTTAGGATTTTCTTCTCCCTTTAGAGCCACAATGAATTGAATTTGTGATCTTTGCATTTTTATGTTTGTTTGTTTGTAGACTTGAGCTCTCTGTTTCTATTTGATAATATAAAGTGAAGCTTTAATCTTGTTTTAACTATATATAGAAAAAGAAATTGTATTTGTGGTTAAAGATGTGGATCATTCAATTGTAGCTTTAAAATACTAATAATATCTTGCATAGAAAGAATAAAAAAAAAAGAAAGAGGCAAGAGAGAAACATAAATAAAATAAACGGAAAAGGGCTTAAAATACCCTTAAAGTATTGAAAATGGTATAAAATTACCCTTCATCCATCTATTGGCTCCAAAATGCCCTTTTCATCAACCTATTGGCTTCAAAATATCTTTGTCATCCACCTTTGGGGTTCAAAATTGACCGCTTCTTTAATTGTTTTAAAATTACACTCTTTAAATATTTTTAAAATACTTTGCGTCCAATTATTGGTTATAATTTAATTTATTAATATAATTTACAAACCAACTCATACCCATTCATTACTAACTAACCCCACAAAATTAATAATCCAATATAATATCAAAATCATCATAAACACTACTAAAATACGATGAAATTATAGATTCATGTGAATGACGTCCAAATTAATCGAATCCAAAATGAAGCCCCAATTAAATTTAGGTTGAGTCGCTTATTTAGGATGACACTTTCAATAGGATTTTTTTTCAAGATTGAATTAGAAATTTATGATTAAAGGTAAAAAAGTAATACATCCCAATTAGTTCATGCACTTTTTTAAAATATAATTTTATAAATATTTATGATTTGTTTTAAAACCTTTAATATATTATTTTGAAAAGAAGTAACCTATGAAGTAACATCACATAATTGAGATGTAATAATAATTAAGATGAACATAGTCAGACTTTTAAGTTTATCGATACTTTTTATTTAGACACTTAAATGTATGATAATTTACTTCTATAGATATTTTTCGCCTAAAATTTTTAAAAGCACACAATTTGCAGTAGCTTTTCTGTTGTATTAATAATGTAATGGGTTTATTAATTTGGAGGGGTTTAATTAGTAATGGGTGGATATTTGATTGATTTATAAATTATATCAATAAGTTTAATTAGAACAAATAGTTGAGCACCACATATTTAAAATAATATTTAAATAGTTTAAATATAAAATCGTTAAATAAGTAGTCTATTTTGAACCAAAAGGTGGATGACAAGGGTATTTTGGACCCAATAGGTGGGTGGAAATGGTATTTTGGAGCAATTAGGTGGATGAAGGGTGATTTTGTACCATTTTCAATACTTTAAGGGTATTTTAGGCCATTTTCCGTAAAATAAAGATATAATAATGTTATATATTACTATAAATGACAATAATTAAAAAGTATACTTAAAATAAATAATTATTTTTTAAAAGGGATCCACCCTAGTAATTAATCCTCTTTTCTTTTGATTTCTCATCCGATGTCCGAAGCCCACATTGAAGCTCCAACAAAATTCAGATCCTGGTTAAGGGTGAAACACTCCCACCAGTATACCACAATCAATTTTGTTGTATTTTAAGCCCTTTTTTTGTAGTAACAAACAGGGCTGCGTATCGGTCGGTTCGATTCGATTTTGAAGTTTATAGAGTTGGCTTATTGGTTATCGGTTTGTATAAATGCTAAACCGTTATAGAACCATTAAGATATTGACTTATCAGTTATTGATTAATCGGTTTTTGATCGTTATCGATTCAACCGTTAAGATTCGACACACACAAAAAAACATTAAAAATTACTTAGAAAGAAGGTGAAAACCAAATAAACCATGCACTTGAGTTCATAAGTTACATCTTGGTAAAAAACAAACACTTTTACATTGAAAAATTACCAAGTGTTTGAGACAACCAAAAATAAAATCAGAAAATCAAACTTTAAGTCAAGGATTTTATATACAAAATAATATGATTATAATTATTTAATTAACTATCGGGTTATCGGTTAACCCATTAACAAAAAACTTTAAACTGTTAAGAACTAACAATCCGATAACAAAAAAAATCAAAACCATTATCAAAACCGCTAAATCAATAACCTAATACTATAAACCAATAACTTTTTTATCAATTCGACTTATCGATTTCAATTCGATTTTGAACAATCCTAGTAACAAAGATAGGTTTCAAAAACGGGTCACAATGAACCAGTATGTTACAAATGGGTTTGGCCCGGTTAGGTTCTTTTCATTGTTAAGACACCTCAAATAGAGTCAAAACGGTCGATTCCCGTCTTCCTCAGTCTCCACTCTCCCCCATCACAGTTGATGAATCTTTCCCCTTGAATTTCCTATTCATCTCCCTTGAAGATCTGGAGGCTCCAGTCATGTTGCGTCCTCACTTGGCTCGCTCCTCCTCTTTACTGTTCCTCTTCATTTTGGTAAATATATCCGTGTAATCTTGAATTGTCAAACAGTCATTTTTCTTTTCAGGTTCTAAGAACTGATTAATTTTGTTTTTCCTTTAATGGATTTACATCGAATCTACTGATGATACTTAATTTTTAGCTCGCCCAAATGTGCATTTCTGATTCTAATTTTTCTAAAACTTTGATAACCTTATCAGCGAATTGATGGAATTGAATGTTTGGATGAGATGTTATTTGATTATTTGACTATTGATTTTTGTTCTAAAGTTGTTTACACTCTGAAGAATGTTTATGTGAGATACCTGTGAATGGAAATGTTTGTATGCCCTTGTTTTACATGATCATATTTATTACGAGTAAAATCTCTGTGAAAGTGAATAAACTCCCAATCGTTCTAGAAGCTCCTCCACTTGTTGCAAAACAGGTTATGAAATTCAGTTGAAAGGGTGAATATATATATTTTAATGGTGGTTTCTGGCACAACTTGTGTGCAGCTTGACTATTCCACCTTTTACTGCCACCCCCAAATGAGTCAGGGTGGTTAAGTTTGTTTGCCAAGGTTTAGTAGATAAGAAGAAATCACCTAATGTTTTTGTTTTTTGCCTCCTACTGATTTGAATTTGAGATCTCATGGTTCACCTCCCACTTCATTGGACCATAGGTCACGCGTCCACACCCAATTGATATTCTAATGTCACACTTCATCCTTGAGTCTTTAGGTTACAAGTGAATACAATGATTTTATATTTAGACTATTATATTCTTTTTTTTTTTTTTTGAGATAAGCATTTGATTTTACTAACCATATGTAGGACTATGAGCTTATTGGTTCTAGGAGCATTCATTGTGTGTTAACTTGAGACACTAGTATTGCATTTCCGTGGACCTTAGTTTGTCTACATTGTGAATGTTTATATTGTATAATGATTTTTCTTCTTTGTTTCTTTGTTTTTCTTGCAATGTAGCCTAGTCACACTGTCACAGTATATTTATGTAACAGCTTTCTCGTGGTAGGGATGGTTAGTGGGAGGTGAATATTGACAAGCTTAAAAAAATTGGCACTTTCTTGGGAATTGTAGAATCAGTAGCTTTTGATTAAATTATTTCCTTTATTTTTCTTTTTTGTGTTCAGTACTCTGGAAAGTATTTTCTGATTTCTGTGTTAATTCGTATCACTTTGCACTAATGATTTTCTCAAAGCCATTTACTCCCACTTGAAGCCAAGAGAAACTATAGAAAGGGTACTCATTATTGCAATAATATTTGGCAGTTGCTGAGTCATAGTTCACTTGGTTCTACGGGTGGAAATCGTAAAACAGGGAAGTCATCGGTATTTTCGTTATTTAACCTTAAAGATAGAAGCAAATTCTGGAGCGAGTCTGTTATTCATGGTGGTGGTAAGTTCTAGAAATGCATGTTTTTTTGTGTACTTGGTTGTAAAGATGACTTTTACTAGCTCAATTTCCATTAACGTTATGCTGTATGGGTACAGATTTTGATGATCTGGAAGCATCTAAACCGGAAAAATTGAGTGTTCTCAATTACACCCAGGCAGGTACTTGTGTTTCTCCAATATTTTAATTTTCTTCTACCTTTTGACAAAGGATTAATTTTCACTTTCTTTTATATTTGCCTTTGATGTGTATTATACTCCCTTCTCAATTTTCTATATTAGTGCTTCGTAAGATAAATCTTTTTTTAAACTTTAGTTCTGGAGACAATTAAACATTTTTTTTCATGCATTTACCTTCTATTTATCTATTGAAGCTTCTAGTTTTCTAGAAGATGTAACTAGTTAAATCACATTGTAAAACTTGTATAATGGATAGAATCAGGGATTCGTATCGTGGGGATTTTCCCATGAACTACCCTTTTCTTTGTAAACACGGTGGTGTCCGGAGCAACTTGTGCACACCTCGACCACTCCATTGGATATCTATGAACTATCCTTTATAGAAAGTCAAATAAATAAGCATTTTAGTTGATGATATAGTTTCAAAATATTTTAGCAGAAACTTTGTGCTTTTCTTTTAGCTCATGTATTCATCTTTTGACATGTTCATTATGCAACTTTGAATGAAAATGCCGCAGGAGATTTTAAAAGAACTACACTCCATTATACCTTGAAGCTCAAATATTAGGTGGGAGAGCCCCGGATGTTGAAATCTGAGTGTCAAGCACCACAACGCCTCAATCCCAAGCTAGTTTGAGTTAGCTGTAGGATTTATCATGGGTCATATCGCTCCATTTAAGCTCATCAAATTAATATTATGCTAAATAAAATAAAAATTGAAGTGCTACATGGTCTCTATATTCTTATTAGCGCGCGCACATTACTAAAACATCTTTTTAATTATTTGGTATCACATATATATATATCCCTGACTTCCAACGCACCTTATTTGTTTTTGCTGGATCTGCATGGATTCAAAGAGATTGTAGGTCTTTTAAGATTACTTCCTTCCATGCTAATTTAGATCTAAGTTGTTTCTAATTAACACCTTTACTTACCATGATTTAACACTTGCGGATGGATGCATGGATGCATTTTCAAGATTACTTCCTTTCATAGTGTTGCTTATACCACATTGGTACATCAGTTCCATAGAGAGACTCCTCTCTAAAAGCAAGAAAGATCAACAATAATGAGGTGTTGTTTTCCACACCTTCGACTCTCGATAAGGCTAAAGGGTAATCTTGAAACAAGGGTTAGGTCACGATGGGCTTGTTGATTTCAGAAAGGAACTTTCCTTGCTCTGTGTTTAGCGGGGAAGATCTGAAAGGGGGACTCCATGGAGAAATTTGTGATCCTGTGCAGGTTTCTTGGCGAGCAAGAGGCTTGTTGTGTTTTTCGAGAAGGTTGGAGGTGTATGGACTATAATTTTTCATTGGTGGACTGAGAATATAGTGTTGGAGTTGAAAAGAAGAAGACCGAGTCTAAAGTAGCGGTTGTCACGTTCACCTCTACTAACGATTGTTCAAAGGAAAAAGTGTAGTGGTGGCCAAATTTAGGAGCAGTTGTGGTGGATTTCAATCACATTGGAAGGAGTATTCATGTTTGGTTAGAGAGGGGTGCATGTGGCGGTAGAGTGTTGTGCGGGTGACAAGGTAACAAGTCTAGATGGCTTCATGTTGGCTTTCTTTTGGCATTTTTGGAGAATAGTAAAAGCTAATGTTGTGAGCATAATGATGAGTTTCTAGCGGGGTGAATTTGAAAAAGCTTAAATGCTTCTTTCATTGTTATTATTCGAAGGCAGGGCCACCAGCGTTGGGGACTACAAACCTATTAGTGTAGTGGGAAGCACTTATCGGATCTTTTCAAAGGTGCTTTCTACTAGTCTCAAGAAAGTATTGGTTTAGACACATGTCCACTTCGTAAAATGCTTTTAGTGAAAGAAGAAAAAATTTGGATGCAACTTTGGTTGTTGTTGAAGTGGTAGATTCGAGGAAGAATCAGGGTGTGCGAGGTGTCTTGTGCAAGTTAGATCTTGATAAAGCTTATGGCTATGTTACATGAAATTTCCTCGACATTATGATGCTGAAGATGTGCTTGGGAGAAATGGAGGAAGTGGATCAATTTTTGTTCTCTTATGTGAGATACTTGATATTGGTGATTGGAGATCCTTGTGGTTTTTGTGGTAGTTAGAAGGATTTGAGGCAGGGAGATTGTTTATCACCCATGCTTTTTATCTTTGTGATTGAGGCTTTGAGTAGGATGATGGACAAGGATAAGTTGGGCGGTCTTATCAAGGGTCTCAAGGTTGCGGTTGGTCATTGGTGGCAAGGTTATCAAAGGTGCGCTTTAAGCGCGCTTAAGTCCTGAAGCGAGGCTCAAAAGGTATTGAGTGCTTCGCCTCACTTTATTTGCGCTGGAGTGTCGTTATCAAGGTTCTAAGACAAACTTTTCCTTGCCAATGAGCCTCTTATGAAGAATTGACACTAAACAATTGATATTTCACTTAAATTAAAAAAATTTAATTTCATTGGTCATATATTTGTCATTCATGTTTGTAACTAATAGTCTTGGACTAAACATATATATTTATATTTTATCCTCCCTTTGCACCTTTTTTATTAAAGCCCACACTTTATTTGCGCTTTGCGCTTAAAGTCCTGATGGACCTTAGAACTTTTTTGCGCTTTTCGCCTTTGATAATACTGGTTGGTTGGTGGTGGTAGTGGGACCTTGTCGGTTTCCCATCTTTTATTTGTGGATGTTATTTTATGTTGTGTTTTGCTGATGGGATTCAGTTGGACTACCATGGACAAGTGTTGACTTGGTTCTAGTTGGTATTAGGGATCAAAATTGATCTTCGATAATGCTAGATCTTTTCCATTGGTGCAATAGACAACATTGATGTGCTTACTCAACTTTTGCATTGCAATGTGGTTTCTTCCATAAACCTTGGATTACTTTTAGGTGCATCAAACAAGGATCTCAACGTTTGGAATTCATTTATCTGGAGAGTAGAGAAGATGCCAACAAGGTGGCAGAAGAGATATTTGTCCAAAGGAGGAAAATAAATGCTTATCAAGAGCACTTTATCTAGAAATACTACTTATTGCATGTCCTTGTTCAATGCACCTATCGTTATCATAGCAACATTGCAAAGGTTGCAAAAATTTTCTTCGGGATGCGGCTAATGGGGCTAAGAAGTTTCACTTAGTTCGTTGGGAGACATTGACAATGCCAAAATGATGAGTTTCAACAAGCCACTTTTGGGCAAGTGGTTGTGGAGATTTGGGTTGGAGGGGGAAGCTTTAGGGAGAGGTGATAGCAGAGAAATATGGAGTACTGGAATGGGGAATTGGAGAGGTGGTGGCGGAGAACAAAGTTACTATGACTTATGGATGTGGTGTGGAGGAATATATTGAAGGGTTGGAAAACCTTTAAAAACATTCTTTTAAGGTATGGGTTGGGAATAAAGTTGGTTTTCGGGGCGAAAAGTGGTGTGGTGCTAAAAGATGATTTTCTGGTGTTGTATAAGGCCTCTTGCCAAAGGGAATTGTTTGTCCAGCAAGTTAGGGGGACAGAAAGGGATTTTGGGATTTGAGGTTTAGGAGGAATTTGCAGAATTGGGAGGTGAACGAGTTCCCGAGATTGCGAACTTTTTACAAGCAATGTGAGCCCATCAATAGACCTGATGCTTTGAGTTGGAAGTTGAGAAATAACAAAGTGTTCTCTGTCAAGTCTATCTATGAGAAACTTTTGGTTAGGGTGGATGTTAGTTTCTCTTATGATTTGGTCTCGATACCTAAGGTGTTGAGGTAGGTGTGCTTCTTCACATGGTTGGCTACTAAGGGGTGATATTGATGATGGAAGAATTTTAGGAAAAGAAAGATTGTTTGTAGGAGCGGCATATGAGCGTGTTGAGTTGAATATGAGTATGATAAACTAGTTCATTAAAAATGGGTTAAATGCTCTACTCATATTTTAAATGAGTAAAAAGGAGTTACCCAATGAATAATATGGGTACCCATATTTACCCATATTATTGTAGGGATCATCTTAAAAGCTTTAAAGCAAAATCTCTTACCTCACTCTTCACCCCTTTCACCTCCCACTCTACCCCATCCCACCCCCAACCCCAATGCCTCAAAAATTAAATTTATTTTTTATTAGGTTTTTTTTTTCAATTTTATTTTTATTTTTTAAAAATAAATTTATTTTTTACTATTTCGACCCACTCCACTACCACCACAGCCCCTCCCCCCACTATAGCCCTTTCCCTAAAAGAATTGTTTTCCAAAAAAATCAATTTTTTACCTTATCCAACCCATCCCTATTCTGGTCGGTTACACCTTAAAAAAATATTAATGCTTCTTTTATTTCTTTTATAAAGGAGTTTCTTTTACCCATTTAACTACACATTTTTAAATGGATAATATGAGTTTGACTCATTTTTTACTCACCCCAAGTTTAAGATGTGTTATTTGAATGGATACCCATATAAAATACTCATTTTGCCATCCCTGTTGTTTGCATGAGATTATGTTTCCTATGTAAGGAGGTAAGCGAGGACGTGGATCATATTTTGTTACATTACAAACTAGCCATGAGGCTTCGACATTGAATGTTACTCCTCTTGCTCTTTTGTGTGTCGTTTGGAAGGAGAGGCATAGAAGAGCTTATGAAGGGGTGGAAATGAGCTTTTCTCAGTTGACAAGTAGTCCCTGATCCCTTATTTTGTTTTAGTGCACCCATGAAGTTCCTGTTTGTATAGAGGTCTGGGTGTCTTTTGGGGTAAGCCATATATTGTAGGTCTCTCCTTTTTTTGTATACCTCTTGTATACAACCATAATGCCCTTGTTATTATCAATGAGATCTTTAAAATAAGACGGGAAATATTGTATAAGCTATACATATATTTATCGTACTGGAATTGAAAAGTTGTTACCGAACATTGGATAAACAATGGACATATCGTGATTGTTCTGTCCAATACATCTAATGAAATGTGGCCAAAGACAATAGGTTGAGTAGTTCGAGGCCTTTATAAGCCCATTTGGTGGATTCTTTTGCGTTACCCATTTGAGATAACTGTATGAGTCAAATAATACTTGAATGAGCCATCATATTAGTGTATATCCCTAAAAGCCTTAAATAATTATATGCTTGATGTGTTGAATATTCTATTAATACGTTCTAAGATGGAACAGAGGGGAAGTATATCTTTTAATAAGAGGAGTAAAATACCAGTGAAACTTTTCAAAAAAAAAGAAGTGGAGTGAAATAAAATATTGTTCTCTTGTACTGCAGGTAATATAGCAAATTATTTAAAGCTTCTGGAAGTTGATTCCATGTACCTTCCGGTACCTGTGAATTTCATTTTTATTGGATTTGAAGGGAAGGGTAATCAAGGTATGTATTATTCCTTTACTTTACCTTTTATAAAAAGGTATCCAATTGTCCCTTCACAATTGAAGATGACTGTTTTCTTTGTTATATTTCTGCATTGTAAATATTGACTGTATTATTCTTTACTACTGCGATGTGGTTTCTGCTCAGAATTTAATCTACAGCCACTGGAACTAGAGCGCTGGTTTTCAAAGATTGATCACATCCTTGAACATACAAGGATTCCTCAAGTGGGAGAAGTTTTGACACCATTTTACAAAACTAGCATTGACAGAGAACAGCGTCACCATCTGCCTCTAATAAGCCACATAAATTACAAGTACTTTTTGTTTTCCTTCCCCGAAACAACCATACAATCCGCGTGAGTAAAATAGTTAATGCACTACAGGCTGATCTGATAAGGTATTCAAATCTTTGTGCAGTTTCTCTGTTCATGCCATTCAAATGGGTGAAAAGGTCACATCCATCTTTGAGCGTGCCATTGATATCTTTGGCCGCAAGGATGATATGTCTGATAACAGGTACTTGAAATCCTTTCTAATATTAGAGAATTTATGTTTGTCTGTGTAACTTTCTGTGACTATTGTTATTTCTTAGATGCGTTTCTTCAGTTCCTCTATATAAATGTGTGTTTGCAGGGATGATGGAACTGTTCTGTGGCAAGTTGATGTGGATATGATGGATGTTCTCTACACCAGTCTGGTGGAGTATTTACAACTGGAAGATGCCTATAACATCTTCATTTTAAATCCCAAGCGCAATGGAAAAAGAGTCAAATATGGATACAGGTTTTTCTTGTGAAAATTGAACTTTTTATATTACTAAACCTGTATAGTCTACCCAATAGCAAACACGGATGCGAAGTAGTTAATAAGGCTTCAGTTATTAAATTATACAAAGATGATTAGAAGTCCATATTTTACTATCGGAAGCAGCCTCTATACTTTCTCCAGACTCCACTTGTGAGATAACACTGGGTATAATGTTGTATTCAACAATCAGAAGAATGTGGAAGTTAGTAAAGGAGGACAAGTCTATGAAGGGATGACAATGGGGCGGGTTGAGCTTAACCCACAAAATTTCTAACCCGCATAAACCCGCTCCGCCCCGCTTTGGTAACGATAAATTTCAGTAAAAAAATCCTTTTTCACCATTTGAAGCTACGCTCAACCAACTGTAAATTTTTCTTTGAAGACATTAACATTACTCATTACCAGCTTGATGATCATCAATGGTTATGATCTCTTAGTACTATCCTGGTATCTACAACCAACTGGTACCACAACGAGGTTATCACAATCTCTCTCTCTATATATTTAGTTTGATACATGTAGCTTGAAGTATTATATAATTTTAAGCAAAGCTACGTATATTTTTTTGGTATATTCCAAAGAACAATATTAATTTTTACTCTTTTTTTAAACCAGCAAATCCCCCGCCCTATATTAGTTTAGAAAAAAATATCCAACCCGCCCCGCACCCACCGCCTTGCCCCGCTTAGCTTAAAACCCACACCGCCCCACATCCGTCCGACCCGTTGCCATCCCTAATTCTATTAATTTTTTGAAGTTGTAGCAACAAGGGTAAAATGATCAAGCTTTGATTACTACAGTAACACCAAACTCACATGCATGGACGTGCAATATATATATTTTCTGGATGATTTCTGCATGTAAATTAAGTTTGACAATTGAATTAATATCGGATAATGGTCAGCATTGTGCTCTTGTGTAATAGTATCTTTCTTGACCTAGAGCTTATGTTTTTGAGGTGTGGAACGATCTGCTCTTGCATGACTAGTATTGCCATGCTGAAGGCTGAAGCCTTGTGTTACATGATGCTCTATTTGTTAGGGTTGACAACTCCTATTTTGCTGTGTAAGGCCTATTTACTTCTGTAATTTTAAATATTGAGTCATCAAAACTGTTGTCAATGCGAACACCCAGTGTTACACCTCTTAGATGTAAGTAAATCTATACTAAGTTGCCATACTCACTTGTTCAGAAAACATTTACTTGATTTAATTGATTGCATTGGAGTAAAAATATGCACAAATTTCATTTTGTTCCAAGTATTTTTTAGTGTTAAAGGTTGCACTTTTACATGGTTTCATGTGAAATATTCTATTTTTGGAAGATAGACAGTAACTTGATGTAGTTCAAACTAAAAATTATCAACTCAATCGAAAAAAGCAAGTTGAAGTGGATTTTTTTTGTAGAACTTAAACAAATAGTTATCCCCAGTAAGTACTCCCTTTCAATATTTTTGTCTTGTATGACTTGACATGGAGTTTAAGAAAGTAAAGAAGATTTTTGAATCTTGTGATCTTAAATTAAAGATATGTACAATGTACCAAAATGTCCTTTAATCTTGCGGTCTAAGACATGCCATGTGGAAAGTTGAAATTAAATTTAAGATGTAGAATGTACCAAAATTTCCTTTAAGCTCGTGGTCTAAGACCTGCCATGTGAAAAAGTTGAAATTAAAGAGTTGCCGAAAAAGGGAAGTGACATTCTTTTTGAAACAAAAAAAAAAGGGAAAGTATAACAAACAAATTGAAATGGAGGGAGTAACAGATATGATCTCATAAAAGTTGAAACTAAAAATAAAAGAAAATTACTTATATTTAGTAGCTCACATATACATACAGATACATTCTCCCTTTGCTCCAAAAATTATGACTTGCTTCTACCAAAGAAACTAAGATTTGGATGTTTAAACAGATTGTATTGAATTAGATAAGTGCTTGTAAGAGAACCTTTCAAAGAAAAAGATAAATGTGCTTAAGCCCTAAAGCGAGGCTCAAAATGTATTGAGTGCTTCGTCTCGCTTTATTTGCGCTTCAGTATCGTCATCAAGGTTCTAAGACAAACTTTTCCTTGCCAATGAGCCTCTTATGAAGAATTGACACTAAACAATTGATATTTCACTTTATGATTAAAAAAGTTCAATTTCATTGGTCATATATTTGTCATTCCTGTTTATAATTAATAGTCTTGTTCCTCTTGGATTAAACATATATATTTATATTTTTTCCTCCCTTTGCGCCTTTTTCATTAAAACCCATGCTTTTTTGCGCTTTACGCTTAAAGCCTCGACGGACCTTAGAGCTTTTTTGTGCTTTTCGCCTTTGATAACACTGGTTTTAAGAAATGTGAATAACAGGAGTAGTTAACTAGTAATATGCAGCAAGACAAACTATTGTATTCTAACTTTGTGTTTTTGGTGTAATCAAATATACTCCAATGACACTGTCTCTATGATTGATGTTTTAGACTCATTATAGGGATAGGACAGTGCCTTTCGAGTTCATTATGTAAATATGGTTTTCAGTACAACCCATGTACTGATTTACAGAAATAGAAACAATTACCAATCTCAAAAAATAAAAAATAAAAAAATTGACTAGATGAGACTTTTTTTTTTGTTTGATGAAGTAATATGTTCCATTAAAAAGCATCAAGGAGATGCAAAGTTACAAGGCGCATAGTTACAGGTAACATAATGACAAAAAGGAATATTCAGCTCAGTTCAGCCCCCATACAAAGTGTTAATCTAAACCTGGGGTGCTAACAAAGTCTAGAAAATGTCCAGCACTAAGAACTGGGGTCAACTTTGACCAATAAAAAAGGTCAAGCAAAACATTTAGCTTAAAGTGAGTGATTTGGAGTTGAGATGCCATCAAAACATCTCTTCTTCTTTTCTGTCCACAAACACCAAAAGATAGTGGCAGGAATCATCTAGCAGATTTCAGATCCTTGTTACATAGGTAAAATATGTTAACCAGCTGAATTCCTTTCCTGTTACAGTTGCCTAGTTTCAGACAGGCTTCATATAATGCAATCCAGTAGATGAGACTTATGAAGGTGCAGTGGAGTTTTTTAAAGACTTTGGAGGAGTTTCAGGGGCCATCAGAAGCAGAGGACAAATTGTATTGGAATCCAAGCAAAGATGGGACTTTCACTGTCAAGTCTGCCCATTTAGCAATCAGCAACCATGCTTATCAGATTATTGATTGGCCATGGAAGGTTCCTTGGTAGTCTAGAAAGACAGTGTCGAGTCAAGGAAGGCTGAGAAGGAGAGGATTCCAGTTATGTTCCAGATATTTGTTCTGTAATTCCAATGCAGAAACTAACAGCCATTTGTTTCTTGATTGTTCTTCTAGTTATCAAATGTGGCAGCTCTTTCTTAATTTGGTGGGAATCAAATGGTGTATGCCTGCAGACACTGTGGATCTTCTTTAGAACTGGAACAATTTGGGAGGTATAGTTAGACAGAAGAAATGGTGGAGATTGGTCCTGCTTGATATGGTGGACAGTTTGGATAGAGAGAAATTCCAGCCTTTTTGAAGATAGGGGCAGTCATATACAGGAGATTATGTTGAAATGTGTACTTCTGTTCAACACTTCCACTTTTGGTGTAAAGAGTGCTTTTTTAAAAGAAGGTGGTCTATAGATTTGATAGGGCAACTGCAATTGTTTTTAGGCTTTTGTTTGGTAGCTCTGCCCTGGTGCTTTTAATTCCAATATTTCCAATTTAAAAAGTTTTAGACTTTTGAGTTAAACAATCTTCTTTGAAGAAACCCCTTGCCAATGGTTTGGGCTTGGGACTTTCATGTTGGAGGTCTCAAGTTCGAAACCCTTGCCAGCGAAATCAAGAGGTATGCCTTATGGGTAGAGATCATCGCACTGGGCTTGCCTAGTTCGAATTATCTCTCGAGTATAGTTTGCGATTTATTGCATAGGAGTAGGGTATTTTACCCTGTGCACCCAAAGGGTAGCAACTGTGAGTTTCCCGTGTCATATAAAAAATATCTTTTAAAGATACAAATAACTTCCAAGTTTAAACATTATGCTAGATTACTAGTAAGGGTAGAGTACTAACAGAGGATGAGGTAATAATGAAGAACTCTCCTTGGATCACTAGTAAGGGTAGAGCACTAACAGAGGATGAGGTAACAATGAAGAACTGTAGATTACTAGAGTTCGAGGAATTGCTCAAATATGAAGAAATTGCATGGTGACAAAAATCAAGATCACTATGGTTAAAAGAGGGGGATAAGAACACTATGTTCCTCCACAAAATGGCAAATGCACACAAGAGGTACACCAATATTGATGAAATAGTGATCCAAGGAGAACTAACCCAAGATCCTGCAAAAATTGAAGGAGAGATAGTAGACTTCTACAAGAAGCTATATATTGAAACTACTAACTGTTGACCTGCCTATACTGATGCAAATTGCCTCGGGTTATCAGAGGAGGAAAAGGAGAATCTGCGGAGGAACTTTGAGGAGAGTGAAGTCCTAAAATGTCTGAAAATGTGTGCAATTAGGGATTCCCATGGGTTTTTTCTTAAAATGTTGGGAGGTGGTAAAGGAGGACGTCATGAAAGCTTTCCAAAACTTCTATGAACAGGAAGTGTTTGAAAGAAGTTTGAATGCAACATTTATTGCTCTCATCCTAAAGAAGAAGGGTGCTAAGGATTTGAGAGATTTCAGACCCATCAGCTTAATAGGCAGCATCTATAAGCTTTTTGCTAAAGTTCTGACAGAGAGAATTAAAAGGGTAATGGCTAAACTTGTGGATTCCCGACAAATGGCTTTTATCCAAGGAAGACGAATCATGGATGCGGTGTTGATAGCTAATGAGGCAGTGGATTCCAGACAAAAGCAAAAGAAACCAGGAATACTTTGTAAGCAAGACATGGAGAAAGCCTATGACCATGTTAATTGGGAATATCTTTTGACCAAAATAGGGAGATTGGGATTCGGGAGGAAGTGGATCCAATGGATCAGACATTGTATCACTACTGTGAGATTCTCAGTACTTGTGAATGGATCCCCTGTTGGTTTCTTTAGTGCAGAGAGGGGACTAAGGCAGGGAGACCCTTTATCTCCTTTCCTTTTCCTACTTGCTATGGAAGGGCTGAACAATATGATCAAATCAGCTAACGTGAGGGGATGGCTTAGAGGTTTTGAAGTCAGCAGACCGAAAGTTGATAATGTGGAAATTACCCATCTACAATACGCGGATGACACATTGATATCATGTGATGCTGATGAAGGCCAACTATAGATGTTGAGGGTGATCCTAGTGTTGTTTGAAGGGTTCTCTGGTCTACACATTAATTGGAGGAAAAGCCACCTCTATCCAATTAATGAAGTACACAACATGGAAGCATTAAATGCGGTTCTAGGAGGGGAAATTGGAGCACTGCCTACATCATATCTTAGGATGCCTTTGGGGGCCAAATTTCAGTCATATGAAATCTGGAACAATGTGGTTGAGAAATGTGAAATGAAGTTAGCAAGATGGAAATCACAATATCTCTCCAGGGGTGGCAGGCTGACCTTGATTAATTCTGTTCTTGATTCACTACCAACCTATATGATATCAGTGTTTCCAATTCCCAAAAGTGTAATCACTAGCTTGGATAAAATCAGAAGAAAATTTCTTTGGCAAGGAAACAGTGAGAGGAAAGGCTACAACTTGGTTAAATGGGATGCTGTGATAGTGGGAAAGAAGCACGGAGGTCTCGAAATAAAGAATTTGCTGAATCAAAGCAAAGCCCTTATGATGAAATGGTTATGGAAGTTCAACAATGGAGAGCAGACCAACTGGAAGGAAGTCATTAAAGCTAAATATGAAGAGGAAGATAACTGGATGACCAAAGAAGTGACTACAACATATGGGGTGAGGAATGGAGAGAAAACAGAATTTTGGAAAGATGTTTGGCATGAGGCAAGTAGGCTAGAGGCCTTGTATCCTGATATATGCTCTCTGGTTTCTCACCAACAGAAGACTATAGTAGATCACTGGACTCCTCAGGGGTGGAACTTCATCTTTAGAAGACAATTAAATGATTGGGAGATTCAAAGGGTAGCAGATTTTTTCAACACCATTGGGCAATTTAATGGACTGGAAGGAGATCGGGACATTTTGTGGTGGAAAGGCAATCGAAAGGGCAACTTTAAGGTGGGTTATGCATACAACTGGTTGAACCACACCAATCAGCCTCAAAGTAACTGGCCATGGAGAGGAATCTGGAAGTCAAAAATTCCACTCAAAGTGGCATGTTTTGTTTGGTAGTTAGCCAAGGAGTATGTATTGACTCAAGACAACTCAAAGAAAAGGGGGATACCATTATGTTCTAGATATTTCTTTTGTGGGGAAACTGCTGAGACAGTTAACCATCTCTTTCTACAATGCAAGATGACAAGTCAACTATGAAGGTTAATCCTGAGCCTTAAGGGCATGTCTGCCTGCCAAGATCACAGAAGCAATTCAGAGTTGGGAGGAAGCAGGAATGCAGTCCAAGAGTAGAGACAGATGGAGAATTGTCCCAGCTAGCTTATGGTGGGCAATATGGAAGGAAAGGAACTCTAGAGCTTTCGATAGTGTTGAGAATAGTATGCAAAAATTCAAACTAAATTGTCTTATGCTGCTATGTTTTTGGTGTAATCAATTATACTCAAGTGATACTATCTCCTTAATTGATGTACTAGACTCAATTTAGTTAAAGATAGTAGAATTTGAAGTACATGTCGTAAATACTGATCAGTGTACTGACTTTTGAGGAATAGACAAAGTTACCATTTTCAAAAACAAAACAAAACATTATGCTTCAACTTATGGAGAGAGAAATGTTTCCATCAAGAAAGAGGTCACTTCTTTTGGATGAGAAAAAGAAAGGTAAGTCGAGCTATGTTCTGGAACTGACAGTGTCTTTCTGAAGGTTTAATCAGATTTGAAACTTAAGTACTAGAGCAAGTAAAATGTGGGGGTGGGCTTTCGGTATTCGGTTTGGGTTTCCCAAATTTCGGGTTTCGGTTATTCAGTAATTGGTAGTTAAAAGCAGATACCAAATTCTTAAATTTTGGTTCGGTAATTTGGTAAACGGTAAATTAAACTTTGGTTTGGTACAATATTAGACAATATCATATTGAAGTTATAGACGATTGTACTACAAAATTAATACTATTTCTCCAACCATTTTTTTTAATGTGGAGGCACAATATTATAGGATATTCTTAAACTTTTTCTTTGAACTTGTGAGTAATGAATATGTTGATATATGTCCGTCCTAAAGTAATAATTTGGTATTCGTGAAATGCCGAATACCAATGGTACTAATGTCTCATACCAAACCCAAACCTGAATACCATAGTACTAATACTTTACTCCCGAATACCTTACCAAATACCGAATTACTGAATACCAAATTACCAAATAATTCGGTTTGGTAATTTGGTTTTTGGTATTCTGTGCCCAGCTCTAGTAAAATGTATAAACTTATGCAAAATTTCAATGTAATACATTGCAGGCCCATGTCAGTTTTCTATTGTGTGTGTATATAAGGGTTTTGGAGCCATTTTGTTTTAATCAATTTTACATTACTTAGAAACTCATTTCTCTACTATCTAGTCTACTTGCTTATTAAGAATTGTGGAAAAAGCTTTGTAAACCTGGAGATGGACTAAGATCCGTGAAGCTTAATACATGTAGTTCTTAGTCCTTGCGGTACTTCTCTGGTAACTGGAATTTTACTTGGTCAAAATATCCTATTAGCAGCAAATATGTTTTACTATGTGCTTCTGCATCAACTGGCTTTCAATTTTTTGCTTAGGTCCTTTATGTGGGTATTACATGCAAATGAGTACAATGAAGAGTAAAAGAGAGAGAAAAGGATGTCCTCAAGCTAATTTAGGATATAAGAAAACACAGCACTCCAATGTGTAGAATGTATTCTTGCAGAGATATTCTGTGCATTTGCTGCATCCGGATCATCTCTGATCACAGAATATATTTCCTTATTCACATGTCTCTTTATTTCTATTTTCTGATTCATCTGTATATTTCTATTTTCTGATTCATCTGTATCTTCAATTTCTTAAATCATGTAGGCAAGGGTTATCCGAAAGCGAAATTAACTTTCTTAGGGAGGTAAAATTGTGATTTCAATACCCCTTTATATTAGTTGGATATGGATCATCAGCTTCATGTTTTCTGATCTTATACTTCATTCAGTGATTCTTGATTTGTCAAAATCTATTTTTGGGTAATGTTTTCACTGGTTGGATGCTTCTTACAGAATAAGGAGGTACAATCAAAAATTCTTCACTCAGGAAGAGCATCAGAAAGTATCCTTGGTAGGTAAATGGGTGTTCAGATTTTCTTAACTGTAGCATGATTGGTTTTTGTATGTCCTCTGAGAAGCATTAACTAAGACTGAGGCTTATTTTTACAAAAACTGTGACAGCTCTCGAGAAGATGACAAGACCATTGTATGCCAAGCATCCGATGGCAAAGTTTTCATGGACTGTCACAGAAGATACAGATACAGTAAGTTATCTCTCCTCTTGGTTCCTTATATCATTCGGGATCTTAAATTTCATGCATTTCACCGGAGATGGAATTTATAGAGACCCAATGTGGATTTACTTGTTGTGTATGTGCCTATATTACTTGTTGCGCACAAATATTATGCTCTTCTGTATCTAGTCAAGGAGAAAGTTCAATTCTTGTTAGAAATAGATGAGCAAGGAATCTCTTGCCGATGCAATTTATTGTGTAATTTATTATAGGGGCTTGGATTGAATATTTTATTCTAGAGTACATGCCAATGCTCTAGAGTAATAAATGAAGCAGATACAGCTTTTACTGGATGTAAAGATGTTATGCAGGTAGACTGAATGATACCAATGATCAGGGAATTTTTTTAACGCAAGTTTTCTTAGTTGTTAAAATTCAATATGCTAACCCCCCCGTCCCGTAACTGATGAATTAGTGAAGCTGAGTGCCTTTTTTTATTTTTTTGAAACTGGTTATTTTTGTATTCCTCAGCATTAAGGGCTGTGCAGGCCACCTCCAAGAACTGTTACAAGAAAGGAAATAACTAAAAGACATGTTTATGAAGAACCTATGAAGTCCACTAATTGTATCTCCTCTCTCTGTCCTGTTCTTACACCCAAAGCGTAGAGTAGTAATTACTTTCCATTTGATCTTCTGTATTGTACTCTTCTTTTTCTTTTTTGATAAGGTTTAAGTGAGTGTCGAAACTTGAAAGATCATCACTGTGACAAATGCTCATTCTTGGTTTTATAAGCTCAGTACAGTAGGCTTGTCAAAAAATCATTCAACATACTTGTTTCTCTTAGTTTTCCATATCATCTATTATTTAATTTTGTACTGTTCTTTTAATTTTATTGATCTTTGAATGTTCTTTTTTCTGGTGATCAAAAGCATTTCTTAGTCAGTTAAATGCGCCACATAATTGCCGTAAAGATGCATAGTAAAACTAAGGTTCTCGTACTCCCATTGTTCTGATGTGTGTTTGTTCTGAACTGTTTACTTTCTTTAACAAAACCAGGCAGAATGGTATACTAGATGCTTTGATGTATTAAACAATGTTGAGAAGGTATCTCAAGGAAAGGACATGGCTGAAGTTGTGCAGAACAAGGTTATGCAGGTATTACTTTACACCACTTTATTTTCTCCCCCTCCCCCCTGGATATCTCCCGCTAATTGATTATTATAGAAGAGAAGTACGGCTAATACTGCACTAACTATTTGAACATTTTACATCTTGGATTATCTGAATCCTCTATTTGACTCTAGTTATTATGATACTTTATTCCTTTCAAGTTTCTGAATGGGAGAAATGGAGAATTGAAGCTTCGTTTTGAGAGAGAGTTAAAGGCTGGGAAATTTAGTGGTTTTCATGCTGAATGTCTCACTGATACTTGGATTGGAAATCACAGGTTAGAGTCTTACTTACTTCCCTTCACTCACTCAGTGTCTTTCATATTTGTGATTTTTGTTTCATTTCGTAATAGGTGGGCATTTATTGATTTGACTGCGGGCCCTTTTTCATGGGGACCTGCTGTGGGTGGAGAAGGTGTGCGCACAGAACTAAGTTTACCAAATGTGGAGAAAACCATCGGTGCGGTTGCAGGTACTAAAGCGGTAGTCACATGTTTTTGCTCATCGCTGAGACTTTGTAGATAGATCTTTACACTTTAGATTGTATTTATGAAGTTGACTAGGGATGTCTTAGAAAAATTTGTTTTTTCTCCCTGTTGTGTACATGGTACATAATGGTCTTGGTTGACCATTGATGTATGTGTTTTTGTTATTCTCTCTTTGATGCCTTCTCTTAGTTTATCAAGGCAATAAGACGGCCCAAATAGAGCAGCATGGATATGTAAAATTCATATCTGTGGCCCTAAGAAGTTTGGGATTGAAGTGTGGTAGTAGTAGTTGTTATTGTACTTGATTTTACAATGAGTAGACAGATCCTTACTCCTAATAATCAGAAAAGTCAATAAGGATTGACAACATCCATAGAAGTCGGGGACAAAAACCTAGTTTTCTCAGTGATGGTATGGTGTGAAGAACCAGCAACCTACCGGAAAAAAATACCGGAGAAGATGACTGTTGAAACCAGTAGCCAAGGAGAGAGGTCAAATCCTTGTATGTCTAGAGATACAGAGGTAATTCACCAAAAAGGAGGAGAGGATGCAGAGAGATATATTTCAGATATCAATGTATACAAAAAAGGAGTGTCCTTTGCTGACAGAAGGCATGTGTCCACAGTTGGGACCTTTTCAAGAGAGATTGAAGTGGGTTGGGGGTCCCAGTAGTAATATTGGTGGACAGCTGGAAAATGGAGTTAGGGAAGAAAGAGAAAAAGACCCTTTCAGTTCATTTAAGTGGTAGGCTAGATGGTGGAAAGCCCATTCCCTTTAAATCAAATGAACCGAAGGATAAAATAGATCCAAAAAAATTGGGCCCAGAACAAGAACAAAAGCTCTTCACAGAGCCTTTTGTCGAGCTCATTAGTATTTCAAATTAGAAACATGTCGTTGTTCTAACTTTGTAGAATTCGAAGGTGAGGGAGAACTGGATGCAACAGGAGTAACGAGAATGGAAAAAAGGTAGAAAGAGCAGCACAATCAACTACAACCACATGCTAAAATTCAGGAGGAAGAGTGATCAATAAGGGAGGACAATCCAACTCAAATTAATGGAGAAGGAGAGATGGATTTTTCAAATTCACTCTTGGTTATGTATACAGAGCCAGAA
Source organism: Solanum arcanum (assembly GCA_027789145.1). NCBI lineage: Eukaryota > Viridiplantae > Streptophyta > Magnoliopsida > Solanales > Solanaceae > Solanum > Solanum arcanum. Next base: position 61,336,426 of record CM050939.1, on the reverse strand, counting down.
CCTTTGCAGGTTGACAATAGCACACATGAGGAAGATTTAGCTGCACATGCCACAGAATGGATCCAAGCGAACATGATAAAATTAGGTCAACAATTTGGTGTCGATTTTAAAGGACGCAAAAAGGAAGCGTATACCATGTTAGCTAAGCTAGACCAAAGGAGGGAAAAGGATCCTGGAAAAGGGGAGAAGATGAAGACAATAAAATCTATCAATGATGTACCAAAAGAGGTGAGAAATTTGTTCTTTAGTATGAATTTCAAAGACGGGGAACCAAAATCTAGTGGGAGGATTTTAGCTCTAACCAATCAATGAGAGTGAAAATAATCTCATGGAATGTGAGGGGGCTGAATGGGAGGGATAAATAGGACACTGTTAGGAAACTAATACATCAGTGGGAGGCAGATATTTATGTTTTAGTTGAGACAAAGCTGGAGGATAATATTGATGGACTAATACCGAAGATATGGGAAAATAGATGGATGGGAGAAGTTCATAAGGAGGCAATGGGGAGCAGAGGGGGGATTGCAATTTCGTGGGATAAAAGGGTATGGAAGGGGGAACTGGTGGAGATTGGCAGGCAAAGCTTAATTGGGAAATTCATAGGGGTACGTGAAGAGTTTAGTTGGCACATAATTGCAACATATGCTGATTGTAGTAGAGAGATCAGAAAGGTTTGGGAGGAATTGAAAGCCATCAGAGGAAGGATTGTGGGACCATGGATAGTTTGCGGAGATTTTAATGTTACTAGATACCCATCAGAGAGAACAAACTGCCGCAGACTTAGTGGTGCTATGACAAAATTTTCCTCTTGTATTGAGTTGGAGTTGATTCATCCTCCTTTATTCGGAGGATCTTATACTTGGAGAAGAGGGGACAATCAAATGAGTGCTGCAAGAATTGATAGATTTCTTCATTGTGCTCGATGGGGGGAAAGCTTCATTCACATCAAACAAAATGTCCTACAAAAAATAACATCTGATCATAATCCTTATGCTAACATGTGGTGGTTGAGAATGGAAAAAATCTTATTTTAAATTTCAATCTTGGTGGTTGGAGGTAGAGGGATTCAAAGACAAGGTAAAGGAATGGTGGGATTCTTTTAACATTGAGGGGAGAGTAGGATATATATATTAGCTGAGAAAATGAAACTGTTAAAGGTAAAGATGAAAGAATGGAGCAAAGAAAACAAAGGTAACTGGAAGCATAGAAAAGAAGACATTTTAAGGCAGCTAGCAAATTGAGAGAAAATACAGGAACACAGAGTGCTTACTGATGATGAAATTTTACAGAAGGCAAATCTGGGAATGGAGTTTGAAGAGATAGCCAAGAAAGAGGAGATAGCATGGAAACAATGATCCAGGGTACAATGGTTTAAACATGGAGACAAGAATACAAAGTTTTTCCACAGAATCGCGACCTCTCATAAGAGGTTCAATACTGTGGAACAACTTATGTAGAAGGTAACATTGTGAAAGATCCAGCTATGATCAAGGAGGCTGTCCAAAATTTCTACATAAATTTATACAAGGAAGCTGAACACTGGAGGCCTGATCTGAACATTCAAGACGTTAATATGATAAATGGAGAGGAACAAGTATTGTTGCAAAGACCTTTCGATGAAGAAGAAATCCTAGAAAGTATTAGGATGTGTGCTAAGGAGAAGGCTCCTGAACCGGATGGCTTCCCAATGATTTTCTTCGAGACTTTTTGGGAGGTTTTGAAGAAGGACATAATTATCACTCTTTCATAGTTCCACTTCAATCAGAATTTTGAGAAAAGTTTCAATGCAACATTCATTGCTCTAATTCCTAAAAAGGTTGGAGCTTCCGAACTAAAAGATTATAGGCCAATCAGTCTAATAGGAGGGGTCTACAAAATCATAGCTAAGCAGAAAGACTCAAAAGGGTGGTGAGCAAATTCGTCAATAAAAATCAAATGGCTTCCATAAAAGGGAGACAAATCATGGATGCTGCATTGATAGCTAGTGAGTGCATAGATTCAAGGATGAAAGGTGGAGTTGCGGGTTTATTATGCAAGTTAGACATCCAGAAAGCATATGATCATGTAAATTGGGCATTTTTACTGAATGTTTTGAGACAAATGGGCTTTGGTAGTAAGTGGCTAAAATGGATAGAAGTGTGCATTATAACAGTCAGGTTCTCAATACTAGTAAATGGTGAACCTGTTGGCTTTTTTGCATCAGAACGGGGGTTGCAACAAGGTGATCCACTGTCTCCTTTTCTATTTATTCTAGCAATGGAAGGTTTTGAAAGTATGATGAGAATAGCTACAAAGGACAGGTGGATCAAGGGTTTCCAAATAGGAGATAGAACAAGGAATGGGAAGGAGATCAGCCATTTGCTATATGCAGATGATACTATCATCCTTTGTGAGCCAAAAGCCAAACAACTGAACTACATCAGATTGATTCTGATCTTATTTGAAGCAGTATCAGGGCTAAGGGTCAATTGGGGGAAAAGCAGGTTGATTGCAGTCAAGGAGGTGCCTCAGACTCAAGGATTTGCAAGCATTCTAGGGTCTAAAGTAGAGAAGTTGCCGACAACATACTTGGGAATGCCACTAGGGAGCAAACATAAAGTTTTGGTATATGGGATGGAATTCTGGAAAAAGCAAAAAAAAAAAATTATCAAGATGGAAGGCTCAGTATCTATCCACGGGGGGTAGAGTGATCTTGATCAACTCTGTTTTAGATTCACTGCCTACTTAGGTTATGTCGTTATTTCCAATTCCTCCAATAATTATCAAAAAGCTGGATAGACTGAGAAGAAACTTCCTCTAGAAAAAAGGTAAAGAGGGAGAAAGCAAGGGTTACTATTTAGTGAAATGGAAAAGTGTGATGCTAAGCAAAGAAAAAGGGGGACTGGGTATTAGAAATTTGAGAATCCAAAACAAGAGCCTTTTGATGAAGTGGTTGTGGAGATATACTGGTGAGGAAGGAACCCTGTGGAAGGAGGTGATAGTGGCAAAGTATGGGGAATTGAACCCATGGTGTACAGAGATAGTGTCAGAACCCTATGGATGGGGAGTATGGAGGACAATCAGAGCTTTATGGAACTCTATGGAAGAAAATGTGTTGCTCAAAGTTGGAAATGGCAAAAAGATTAAGTTTTGGAGAGATGGATGGATTGATCAAGTTCCTCTAAGTGAGTCATTCCCAGATCTTTTCTCAATCTGCAACAACCCTGAAGCCAGAGTATGTGAATGCTGGACAACTCAAGGCTGGGGCCTATCTTTCAGAAGGCTATTGAATGATTGGGAAGTAGATAGAGTGGCTTCTTTCCTAGAAAAATTGGGGGGAACCAATCTAGTAACAATGCACCAGATAAAATTATTTGGAAGCACAACAGGGATGGCAGATTCACAGTAAATAGTGCTTACAAGAAAGGCATACAAGTTGGGGTTAGGGGCTACTATCATCACTGGAAGAGTATTTGGAGAGGACTGATCCCTACCAAAGTGAAATGCTTCACTTGGTTAGTCATCAAAAGGACCTGCTTAACTCAAGAAGTGCTGCAGAAGAAAGGAAAGCAACTAGTCCCTAGGTGTTTTCTATGCAATTTGACTGGGGGAAAAACGAACACCTATTTTTACATTGCAAATTCACTACACAGATCTGGGTGATGTTCCTCAACATCACATGCTGTAGCTGGACTATGCCAGAACACACCTCTGATCTTTTTAAATGTTGGATCAGAAGGGGGGGTTGCAAGACTCAAAAGAAGTGGTGGAGGCTAATACCATCATGTATATGGTAGTCAGTGTGGAAGGAAAGGAATGAGAGATGTTTTGAAGATAGATCTAATTCCATTCACAAAGTAAAATGGAATTGTTTGGTATCTTTACTTTTTTGGTGTAAAAAGCTCTGTATAGAAGATGTAGATCAAATTATAGAATTAATAGGGAGCTTTTAATTTTGGTTAGGGCTGTAAATTTTTTGAAGGTGGCCAGCATGTCCTTAATGCTGAAGAATACAACTTTACCGATGTTAAAAAAAAAGAGAATATAGGTAGATAGATGTGGCAGTCACTTAACCATTCAGCGCTGTATATTAACTTTAACACAGTGTGGGTTATGGTCTTTCCTTTTTCTTTGCAAATCCTATTTTGTGGACTATCTAATTGAATAGTGATGAAGTCTCGTGAGAGGTAACCTTACACTCAAACTAGATTTTATAGAAGTCTACCCGACGTCCCCTACAACGGGAATGAATGGACTGTCTCTTTGTTGTTCCTGCTAATTAAGATTGTTGATAATTAGCATAAGAGAATCAAATTGATTCGTTAGGGTTTACACTCTACCCAAATCACTCGCAATATCCTGATGATTTTGCAGCAATTGAACAATATGAAACAATGTTTGCATCGGATGTTGTTCTTGTATAATGCTTTAGCCTTAGTCCGAGCTAGCAATAGACTTTGCAGACCAAAGAGGTTAAGTAATCTCAGATCAAGCTATTTCAAGAGGAGATCACATAGTTGTACATTTTAATCCATGTCGCACGTCATTATACCTTTGATCCACGAACTGCAAATGCAGTGAAGTTGCCCCCAGAAGCAGAATCTTTAATGTCGTACAACTTCACAGTTGTAATTGTAGGTGTTGAAAGAGTAGAGAGGGTGGAGAAAATGGGTTTCTCGACTATTTGTTTGCTAGTCATTTTACCCTTTTTTTTTCAAATAACTAAACAAAGAATAGAAGTAAACCAACTCAAGCAAAATAGTGAATACAAAATCAACTCAAAATTTTGGGAGAGACAAAAGAGAAAAGTAAAGTAGATATGAAGAATAAATGAGCAATACCGAGTTCCCAAAGATGTTGAGGGGATTGAATGAAGCTGAAGATCTTGAGGACTCTAGCAGAGGTCAAAGAAATTACCAGCAGGATTCTAGGAAAATAAGTTTTCGAAGAAGAGGTGCGTATGATACATTAGGCAATTCTTACATTGGAAAGAGAGAGAATGTTGAAGTGCTATATAAGATAGAACACAAGTTCTCATGCTTTTGGGCTCAATGATGGCATAGGCTAAGAGTCAAATCTGTGGGGTCTATCAGGCCAAAACGTACAATACATGTCATGGGATTGGGTTATGACGCTAGGCCACTTGAGAAGTAGCTGTTGGGATTACTGAGAAAGACACATTATGGAGAAGCATTATAGTGGAAATACATGGGAGATTAAATTACAGATGCTTCTTGTGTGTGGTAATGAACTTGTGTGGTCTTAACATCTTGAAAAGGTGGTTAGACAACTGTGGCACTTATTTACCATATTCAGGGGCACAAACTGGACCATGCCACAAAGGGCAAGTCAGGCTATAGAAAGCTGGAACAATGAAGGCAGTGGTAGTACAGACCAAAGCAGATGGAAAATTGTCCCAGCAGTGATTTGGTGGACCATATGGAATGAGAGAAATATGAGGTGCTTTGAGAGTGTTAGTAATCCTTTACACAGGATTAAAATGAACTGCATAATCACTTTTTGCTATTGGTGCAGTTTGGAGTATGTAGATGATCCTATAGCTGTTAGAGATATCCTAGGTCCTTTGTATGATGAAGTAGGATCTAGTTTAGTTTTGTTTTAAGTACATGCAACTGTATGTAGCTCCATGATGTAAATTTGGGACCCCACCCTTTAGTGCTGAAGATTAATACACAAAACTGTTACCGTTGTCAAAAAAACATCTTGGAAAGGAATAATTAAGGGAGGGCAAATTCGTTATAGTGTGGGTGAGCAGTGAGCTCATGAGGAATGATAATGAGATATATCGAATGTTAGTTTCTAAAGGATCATTTATAAGTGGGAGGAAAGTTGGTACTAATTTTAAAGAGAATACGATTTGAGAGCATGAGAGGGGTGAGGATATGACCATTTGGAGGGATCTCGCTTCTAGAATGTTATGCATTCTTGACATGGTTTGCCTTTGAAAAACAGTTTTGACGCAGATATTTCATGTAAAAGAAGTAGAATAATGGTGAGTTTATGTTGTATGTGCAAAGAGTATGGACAAGATACAGCGTATCTACCAGTACACTGCAGGGTTGAAGTACAGCTGTGGAAGCTAGCTAATCTTCTAGTTGTTTATCAGCAGTTGGGTGTTTGCGCAGATTGTGCTGGCATAATTGCAAGCTGGAAGTTTCAAAAGAGCGCGAGAGAGGACATAGGCTAGGAAGGCAGTACGTGTTTACCTTTTCTGGACAAGATAGAATGAGTTAGCGGATTGCTTCATAGCATACATCATGATATGAAAAATATTAGAAAATAATTTTAATTGTATTAAATACTTTTGGTGTAATTGTAAAGAGATAATTCTTTTTCGTATTATTTACTGGCCTAATTTGATAGATGGGTGAAATATGACATGTAACCTTATGTTGTATACTTTTTCCATTTTCTCAGTGCGTTAAAAAACTGAGTATATGACCTATCAAAAACAAAGAAAATCAGTTTCAACGGTACAAGTTATAACTGTTCAGCAGGCTTCTTTGAAGCAATCCATTCAGTTTAACAGAAATGGTCTCATTCCATTTTAGTTAATAAAATATGAGTCTTCATTCTCAGAAAATAGGAGTCTTCCCCTTCTCAATTTCTGTTTAAAATCTTCTCAAGTTAACTCTATCTCAAAACACAGTCGTTTATGCATTCTTATTTTGTGCTTATTTGTTTGCTTTCAGAAATTTCAGAAGACGAAGCAGAAAATCTATTGCAAGAGGCTATTCAAGAGAAGTTTGCTGTGTTTGGTGATGTATGATAGTTACTTAAATAGTTAATTTTCCATTATCATGTCAGTGACTTCTGCTTTTCAATAGTGTTAGTTAATAATTGGTATAGAGATAGGTTAGGAGTATTTACCGAGACTAGAAGCTTTTGGGCAGAAAAGCCCCTGGTGGAATAGCTGAGCTAGCAAAGGACATGGCCATGTCTTCTCTATAAGTTGCCTTCTGGGAAAGAGAAGTTGATTGATTTTTTCACATGAATAGTGATGAGGTAGAATGGAAAAAGGGGAAGGTTTTTGTTGATCAGAAACCAGTCGAAATTTCATAGATGGAAGAAGGATGTGCTAGATCAAGATACATTTTGATGTATGAAAAATAAGGTTTAAGTAAACAAAAGTAGAAAGAGATGCATCACAATGACTTGCTGTACATGGTCTTCATTTTACTTTTTTCTACTTAGAAAAGAGTTGTCTTAGGCATGACATTTCAACTTAGGAATAATCCAACAGTCCGTAGAATTGTTTGAGTATAAAAACTATTACGAGTGCTCAGTCAAGTAGAATGGGCTAAATTTTTAGAGCCTTATTTCTTGGAAATTCAAAATCTGCTTACCCTGCTTCTGCAAACAAAAAATAAAAACTGGTTACTGATTCTCACTTGTCATCTAACTATTTTCTTCTTGTTTTGAAGATCAAATATTTTATCTTCTACCCCTTTCTACTTTTGAAAAATAGAAACTTTTATGAACTCCCCTTTCTATTGTCTGCATTTTCCTTTTTCCCCCTCTTTTTCTTCTGATTTGGGGGTGATTATGTTGTCATTGAATGTACGAATGCTAAAGTCTGATATTGGCTGTTCTGTTATGTAGGTACAGAAAGATCATCAAGCCATAGATATTCTTTTAGCTGAAATAGATATATATGAACTATTTGCTTTCAATCATTGCAAGGGAAGGAAGGTCAAGCTTGCTCTTTGTGAAGGTACCCTTGTCATTTATTGTAGAATCCTGCATAATTCATATGAAAATCGTTCAGTTTGACCATCTGACTATCTACGTATCCAGTGTTGATTTTGTCTAGGTTTCCCTGTTCTTTTTGGAAAGTTTCAAACTTTTTTTTATTAGTTTATCTTTATTTGAGGAAATTCATGAGTGTTAATCATCATACCAGAGCTTGACGAGAGAATGCAAGATTTGAAAAATGAGCTGCAATCTTTTGAGGGTGAGGGGTCTGATGAAAGCCATAGGACAAAGGCTGTAGATGCACTGAAAAGGATGGAGAACTGGAACCTGTTTAGTGAATCTTATGAGGTATCTTACTTTTGCTAAGTCGTATTCAGTAACTTCTATGAGAAGGCTAAACTATTGTTGCTGTTTTGATATTGTTCTTTTGTCCGAAAAAAATTGCCGTTGCTTGTAGTTGCATTGTTTCTTTCACATGGGATGATGATAATACATAAGAATGATATTGAATATCAGTGATCAAAAACCTGGTCATGCAGGACTACAAAAATTATACAGTTGCTCGTGACACTTTCCTTGCACATTTGGGGGCAACCTTATGGGGGTCAATGAGACACATCATTTCTCCATCACTTGCTGATGGGGCATTCCACTACTATGAGAAAATCTCTTTTCAGTTATTCTTTATCACACAGGAGGTATGATGTTAATTTAAATTAAACTAACGACATTGCTTTGTACTTACATAATCTGTGTGTTTGTGCAGAAATTTAGAAATATTAAGCAGTTACCTGTTGACCTCAAAACTATCATGAATGGTCTTTCATCATTGGTCCTATCTTCTCAGGAAGTGATGTTCAGTCCGCACATGTAAGCATTTGGTTCATTCTCTTATTCATTGGTCCTTCCAGATACATATTGTTCTCTATATATGTCTCAAGCCAAATGTAGGTTAGTTATATGTTGAGTTGTAAAGGTAAAAGTGTTAAATAAAGATATTGTATTGAATGATTATCCGCTTAAGTGTATATTTTATTTCTGCTTCATGGATTTAGCTTACTCTCGTCTTTAATTATGTGTTCTTGTTCTAAATATACCCTCTGGATACGTGCCCCTATTTATTTTAGTCTGTTATGTTTCACAGGTTGCCGCTGTCAGAGGATCCTGCTTTAGCTATGGCGTTTTCAGTAGCCCGGAGAGCGGCAGCTGTTCCCCTGTTGCTTGTGAATGGAACGTATAGGAAAACGGTTCGTTCCTATCTGGATTCCTCCATTCTCCAACATCAGTTGCAGAGATTGAATGATCATGGTTCTTTGAAAGGTGAGCTTTTGTGATCACAAGTTTATAGTAGTGCTTGTTGAGGTAGAAAAAACAAAAGGCCAACTCTCCTTAAGTCCGACATCATTTGAGAGGGAAAGAAGAGACATCGAGGGTGATTAATTAGAAAATCGAAGTCTTTGTTTTCCTCCCTGTAGATTTATATTCGGGGCGGGCTGGAGGATAATGAGTAAATCTTATATGGATATTAATTATCTTAGTAGTCATTTGTTTTGTTCCAACTTGTACTTTAAGGGGTCGTTTTTTCTGAGGGATAAGGGGTAATAATCCCAGGATAAAATGCTTATTTCACCCTGTGTTCATTTAGGGGTATTAGTTAGCCCCGAGATTATTTCTTCCGCCATTTGTACTATAATGATGGGATAAGTTATCCCATATATATGATGGGATATCCGATCCCATGGGATAACTTTGTCTATCCAATCCCCCATGCCAAACAACCCTCAACAAAATATGGTTATTCTTTGTCCATTCTTAGTTCTTATAACCATTTGAAGTGAAATGAATTCTAGATATGCTTGTGTACAAAGTTATTAGTATGTAACAATATGATGATTTTGAAGGTGAATAAGGCCTCATTTTTGTTTATTAAAGTTGAGACATCTGTACATATCTGATTATTATGATGTATATTAAGATTTGAGATGTTTGAAACTAAATATACATCTTAATATTAAGATGTTTATTAAAATATGAATACTAAATAATTAAGATGGTTTATTTTCTCTACATCTGAATGCAAAAAATCTTGTCTCTGTTAAAAAAATAATAAATATAATATAAAATACTAATTTATTTAATACCATATTTTGAAAATATTACATGGTGGTCCATAGTAGCAATAACTTATGGTGGTGGTTAGTGGTGCTGTTGGTTGATGGAGTGGATACGTTGTTAGCCTATAAAGTGGCGGAGCCAAAACTTTGATTAAGGGGTGTCAAAATATAAAGAAGTAAAACTGTGTAGAAGTCAAGGAGTGTTAATATGTAATATATATACATAAAAAATATTTTTACTCTAGCTACACAGTGTAATTTCTGACAAAGGGGTGTCAGTCGACACCGGCTCTGCAACTGAGCCTATAGGGGTGGAACTACAGTGTCAGCTCCGTCTATCACTCTGTCAGAGTCGAAGGTTAACTTCAGCTAGATTATCTGTAAGGAGAAAGCAAGAAGGAGCAGCGTCAGTCACACTGACATATTGGTTAATAACCTCAACCACAGCTTTATACCTGGAACAAGCATATGTAAGAAGTCATGCAGTTCAGAAATCATCAACAATAACTTCTTTCAATCAACTAAGCAAATTCATGTATGAAAATTGTATTCAAGTTGTTTGAATTTACACATCGTTATCTATTGGGAGGATCCCTAGGATCGAGTATACTTTCTGACACTATGGATTTACCATAGCCGTCTTACTACCCCGTCAGTTAGGTTCCCTTCTAGAGGGTCTTTATAGTTTATACAACATTAGTTTTTCTTACCAGGTGCACCAGGTCTAACAATCCCAACATTAGATAACAATGAAACTGACAAAGTTAACTTCCTGATATAGTTTATTCATAATTCCACATATATTTATATTCTTCTTGTGTCATCTTTGAATCCAACAATATATAATAACTCGGAAATAGCATAAATTCAAGAATATTTATTTTTTATTTTTTTTTGAGAATGGTAGCAGTTATATATCCACAGATATACTACAACAAAATATGTAGCCCCCCTTCAAAAGTATTACAACTTACAGCTTGAACTTCTATCTCTTGTTCCTTAAACAGTCTAATACGTCAAAAATATCTTCTGTTTGAGCTATTAATTTCTGTTTACACCAAAAATAAAACAGAGCTAAACAATTTTTTTAGAACTCCTGCAAGTTGCTCCGGCTTGTCTTCAAAACATCTCCTATCCTTTCTTTCAACATTGTCTACAAATGCATGTAGGGATCTTCCATCTTTCTTCCTTTTTTTTGATAACCGAAAAAACCGTCTGTGACCCGCCCTTTGGACCAATCACAGCCTTCTAAACTCGGTGGATTATGGGCCAGCCCCTCTACCCTTCTCCACTTAAATACCGTACCTCGCTTTGCATGGTGTGGCTTGAACCTGCGACCTAAGCCACAAATCCTCCACCTTTTGCCACTCAAGCTACGCCTTGGGGGCCATCTTCTTTCCTTTTTGACTGCATTGCCATCCTTGTTCCAGCAGTTTAACTATCCTTTTATGTTCCCTGGCCTCACCCACTTGGTCCTCTGCAGATAAATGAGTATCTTCTGCAACTGGAATGTGCAAACTTCCTATAGTATCTTTGTAATATCCTCCCCGTTAGCTTTGTTTTCCGGGGAGGCACTACATCAGTCATCAGTTTTCCATGTATGTAGAATGTTTCTGATTAGCCTCCTTTTTCTGCCACAATTGAGCCCCCTAACATTCCAAGACACAAATTCAAGAGTAATTAGTATGTAAACTCATGGTAAAAGTGATTTAGTACATTTCAAATATTTAATCATATTCTCGCTTGTCCGTGAGAAAAATGAACTTTTGGATTAATCATTTCAATGCAAAATACAAATAAAAAACATGCTATAGTTGAAAATTGACTGTGGAGGAGTTATCACTCACTGTACTTCCGCTGAAATAGCTGAAACCTTGCGTCCAATAATTATGTTGCAAAATTCCAATAATCTAAATTCACGACATAATATTTAGATCTTATTTATCCCAAAAACTCATGAACTCTAAATATTTCTAGACATAATGCCATTTATTTAAAGACCACCACCACCACCATTACTGTTTCAACCTAAATTTCTAGCTTAAGAACATGATATCTTCAATCTTTATTAACAGGTTATGATGTGGAACTTTGAATTTACAAGAAAGTTATTATCCCCTAGTTTTGATACCAAATTCAGCTTTTAGGTTGTCTTCCCAAAGTTGGAACTCTTAAAAGAAAATTTCAGATTTTATTTAATCCTAAAAAATCCCAGTTGTTAATACTACTTCTCCTAACCAGAGGATGAATTCATGGTGAATATGTATGTCAAGAACTTGTAAAAGCAATCTCAAAAAGAAAAGACCGAACTTGTAAAAGTCAAGAATGAAGAGAAGTGGTTGGGTGTCCTCAATTCTGATTGTCTCTGCTATCCTCTTCATTTCCCCCCTTCTCTCTTCTGTATATCTCCTTTCCTCTCTTTTTTTCCCTTCTGAAAATCACTGCTGTTGGACAGCTTGGTTTGAAACCAGCAGTGCTACTTCTTTTTTTTTTTGGATGAAGTCCAAAGATTTCATTAGAAGGCATAAGAAGATGCTGGGCAAAAAATTACACCAAAAGAAGGGGTCTGCTTCTTTACGAGAATTTACTAATAACTTAAGAGCAGACATAGTCCAAAATAAGTTCAATAGTGGTTACAGGGGTCTGCTTTAAGAAGACCAAACAGTTTTATTTGTTGACTGCTTCTTCTCCTTTTTTCAAAAGCTGCAGCCTTTTCTCTCTCTCTCTCTCTCGCTCTCTCTCTCTCTCTCTCTCTCGATTACTATTTAAAATCATTATGGAGGTGGTTTTTAACTTAGGACTTAAGTTGTTTAATGGCTTGAGGTTGGTATTTTAATTGGTTAGTTGTTTTAAATGGGCCAAGCCCAATTCTTTAAGTCATTATATGGTGATGGTGATTGAAAATAGTAGTTAATGGTGGGGGCGGCTGATAATTGTGGTGGATCATTATTGTAGCTTATGGTTGTGGAGACGACAAATAATGGTGGTTGATGGTGGTGATTGTCAATAGTGATTGGTGGTTGTTATGATATAGTGGTGGGTGGTGATCATTGTAATGGTGGCTAGTGGCAGTGTCAGTTTATTGTAATGATTGGGGGCAGTGGTAGTTGATAAAGGTGGACAATCATGATGATTAACAATGAAAATGGATGAAGTAGCGGTGAAATGCCATCTTTACAGAATATATGAAGCATAGCATCTAGTGATATTAATTTTTTATTATAGATCTCAACTATTCAACTATATTCAGATCCGTTAAGTGGTTGTAAAAGAAAAAGTACAAAAAGCACTTAATGATTAAGATTCAAATCTAAAAACACACACACATAATGGTTGACTTAGATCTAAAGGATTAAGACTTGATTAGACCTTCAGTAGCTGCAAACGAGGCTTAAGGACAATTATATAATCTTGTTATTTGTTTTATGTGATGGTTCAAGAGCCTTTAAATGCTCATTCATGTCTGCAATCCTCTCCGCCCTCTCTTCTTTTGGGTTTTAAGCTGGTTAGGGCTTGTGTTTTGCAAATTATAGTGCTTTGATTTCCTTCATACTGCAGGTTCACATGCACATAGCAGATCTACCCTTGAAGTCCCTATCTTTTGGTTTATTCATAGTGATCCCTTGTTAGTTGACAAGCATTATCAAGCCAAAGCGCTTTCCGATATGGTCATTGTGGTGCAGTCAGAAGAGCCATCATGGGAGAGTCATTTGCAGTGTAATGGGCGGTCTCTCCTGTGGGATTTAAGGTTATTATTTTAATGCTTTTAAGATGAGTTTGGATTAAATATTGCAACTTATTACATACATTTTCTTTCTTATTCATTTACCTTAAGAATTTGTAAAAGCTTTTACTTTTAGATGCTGTAGGCTTATATTTTGCTAGTTTTATTTACAGAAAATAAGCTAGTGGGCTTCTAGAGATGTTCTGTAGTTCCTCACTTGAAACTAAGCACATATTATGGGCTGAAAATGATAAGGAAATTTGTTGGTGGAAAGATCTGAGTGGTGATTGCCTAGCAAGCATGCAAAATATGGAAGGTGAAAGTGATAATTTTGATGAAAAGAGGAAAAAAATAATAATAGCTCTAGAGCACTACTCCTTGGGCCCTTAGGGATTACATGAGAAGGTAGAATTGCATGGCTTCGTGATAAAGCATTCTTGTTTAAGAAAATTAAGCATAAGCATGGTTTTATTCTTGATTCCCTGACCCATTCTACTTCATAAAGGATTTCACATACCGACTAGGGATGAACTTTATTATGTACGGTCTTTAGTCCGAGCAAACACAAATGACCGACTATGACTAAACTTCACAAGGTTAAAAGTTGCTATTTCCGATGAGATCTTCTGATTGAAATTTAAGGTAATGGGAGAGAAGGCATGCGACAGATAACTAAGTTAAGCTACAGACTGGGTTCTACCTTCTAAAAAAAAAGAAGCTATAGACTGGGTTCTCACTATACGCCAGTACCTGCTTAATGCGGGTACATTTTCTTTATTTTGAAATTGGGAGGTAGAAAATAAAGGACTTCTAATAAGACTCCAGCTATGTTAAAGTTCCTTTTGGTGGTTGGGGGTTGAATTGTTGCAGGAGTTTCTCTCTGTAACTCTTTTATCTTTAGTAATCTTGTGCAATGCATCATGCATATTTTCTCTTATCACATGTCAAGACTGAAGCATTACTCATGACACTCGTATTACTATAATCAGCTCATCTTTGATCTCAATAGATCGATTCCACCTAACTACTTGGGTCGGCTATATATATCCTCTCCATCAATTCCTCTTCATTCAGGTCAATTTCATTCCAACATTAGTAGAAAAATTTCTTTTAAAGCAAACAAGGTATTCTCTAAGACTACATTTCCCGACTCTCACACTTATCTTGACACTAACATACGGTCTTTAGTTAGACATAAAAGGCTCGTGGAAAATACTAGACCTAATATAGGCGTACAACAACAATAAACTCTTAATACTCAATGGTTTCACGTGTATGGATTCCTTTCCTTGTATTGTGTTCTTAGTTAATTCCGGGTTGATTTAGAGATACTGTTGATCTTTTGAATTTGAGACAACTTACCTCCATGTGATTTCAGGTTTGTTGTTCTTTCTTTAGCTTACCTGAATTCTCATCTCAAAAGAACTCTATTTTGAGTGGGATTTGATGGTTTTTCAAGATATTGTGGAACTGGACAATGCTGATCTGGCATTTGCTTTCTCATCTGTTATACAGGAAGCCTGTTAAAGCTGCTTTGGCTGCCGTGTCAGAACATCTAGCAGGAATGCTTCCCCTTCATCTTGTTTATAGTCAAGCCCATGAAACTGCAATTGAGGTATTGGAAGACATGAATGTGAATCTTACAATGATCTCACTCTGACAATAGAGACTTGTAACTTATTTAGGTTAGGTGTCTATAGACTTGTAACCTGAAAGTTTCTAATTTCTTGCATGTAATTAACTTCTTCTGAGGGCTTGCTAACTTCTTGAGCGTCTCATGCACTTCTCCTCTGCAATTTTTTTCTTCTTGCTTGACAAATTATTTCTTTTGGTAGTGAGGTAGGATAAGCTCTCCATAAACAAGAACCACTATTCAAGAGAATTTTTTTTCTCTTTGCCTCCTTGGAACCCAACTTTTAAGATCTAAGAAGTTTGTCATACTTTTATGTTTCTAATTATTTTCGTAATTTGTTTCATTCTTGTGAGAGACCAATAGATTTTAGTGAATGCTTTCTTCTACTTGTGATTCTGTTGAAGCTTATATGTGACTTCCATTAAATTAATATTTCTGTGTCATTTCCAGGTACCCCTTCCAAAGAATGTATTAATAAAAATGCAATAAAAATAATAAGAGAATACTTCATACTCTTGTATGTGTTACTGTACTTGATGCTTTTCCTTGAGACAGAAGTGATAACATGTGTCTGGTTTAACGTGTTACATTGAGATAAAACGCTGGTAATTTAAGTCTGGTTTCTTCAAGTCACCTCTGTTCGTCTCATTACACTTTAAACAGGACTGGATCTGGTCAGTTGGATGCAATCCTCTATCCATCACTTCCCAAGGCTGGCATATCTCCAAATTCCATTCAGACACTGTTGCTCGAAGCTATGTATTGACAGCACTTGAAGAGTCTGTTCAATTGGTCAATTCGGCTATTCATCGCCTTGTTATGGAGCGGACATGTATCCTTTATGAATGTTCTACTTTCATAACTACAAGTAAAAGATTGTTTTGATTGCACAATTTGTCACTTTTGTGAGTTGTCTAATTGAATATATTTCCTGAGAAGGTTTTGCAAGTTGTCTTCAGCAGAGTGCATAAAAGATTTATTTCTCTGTTTGAATGCTGACTGTCATTGCGAATACTTCTTTGGTATTAGCCGTCTCATGACATGGGACTTATCTCAATATTTGAATATGGAAATGTCTGTCTAAAATTTCCAGTTGGTCAATAGGTCCTTTGGGTTAATAGATTTTAGCGCTTCTTTTTTGTTGGTCTGGATAGTGGACCACTAGTTTCATACTTTCTTCATTAGTTGCTGATGTTTTTTCATATAAGTTTGGTAATTGGGCTGTTATCAGATTTTCTCCGTGGATCCTTAATCTGGAACAGCAGAACAGACTTTTAAGCTCTTTAAAACCCACGAGCGCGAGTTGGTGAACAAATACAACTATGTTGTTAGCTTGTGGAGAAGAGTAAGTTCTTTACAGTTTTCACCAATCCTTAAATAAGTACACAAATATTTTTGCCAAACACTTGTTACACTATCTTTTTTCCAGATAAATAACGCTTGGTGCATTATCATTTTAAGCTCGGTAGAATGATTTGTTTCTTATTTCAATCTAATTGATCTGCATGAAACATTTCCTGACCAATTTATTCCATGTTATGGGTCCCTCGCAGATTTCAACTGTCAGTGGGGAACTGCGTTATCTGGATGCCTTGAGACTTCTCTATACCTTAGAGGATGCATCAAAAGGGTTAGCATCTGACATTTGTTATGTTGCTGATATTGTGAAAATCATCACTAGACACCCTTATTGTTGGTGTTGCACTTTTACATGTGCAACCAATTTGAGATAATAGAATACGGTCTTTCACTACATTTAGAAGTGTTAAGCAACTTCCATTTGGCATCCAAAAGTTCTTCCCTTTTCACTGTAACATGTGTTTGCTAAAAGTCTCCTCTTTTGCAGGTTTGTAAATTATGTCGATACAACTCTAGCGAGTCTCCATCCAGTACATTGCACCCGTCGAAGAGAAGTTAAGGTCGAGTTTGACATGACAACGATACCTGCTTTCCTCGTTGTTTTCTTCGTTCTTTGGTTTGTGCTAAAGCCTAGAAGAGCCAAGCCCAAGATCAACTGAGAGTTTCGTGGTTGGCATGCCTTGAAAATGCGTGTTACAACTTAGTTTCCTCAAGCATGATTTCCCCTGCTGGGGAACTCTGTTGAGCCAATAGAGCTGTCTTACGCAACACTGGACTAGAAAGCATAGGCAAGATAGGTAGAATAGCTAGGTCAAAATCATACTGTCTTTGCTTTGTAAATTTTCACCTCCCAGTATTATTACAGCTGAGATTTTGCTCTGGATCATCAAGTCTTATTTTTTCTTGTTAGTAACTATTGTAATTGTGCTCAGTGCATGCCTTAATACTGTGTACATCTCAACAAATGATATCATTGGTTACAATTTACAATAGCAATGTGAACTTTACTCCATTTAAGATGATAGCAAAGGCTGCCTGATGCAGTCCATATTGGCTCCTATGAAGAGCCCTTAATATAACTGGAGGAAAATACTCACCATTCTTTGCTTTTAGGTAAAATTAACTAGTTAATGCAGTTTATCAGTATCCACTTTTTCCTATGTCCTATTTGATAATTTCTTAAATTGTTGAGTACATGGATTGAACTCTCCGGATTCAGTCTTACACGTCTCTGTTGAACGTTTATTGTTCCCATTTGATAATGTGATTTCAGCCGTAGCTAATCTAGATTTTTTTTCAGTTCCCAGTGATAGAAAAAGAAGGTTCAAAGATATTGAGTCTACGATAAGTAACCGTAGCTTTCCTTGTTTGGATATTTGTTTTTCCAACTAATAATACTAAACAGATTTAACTTCTATACATTGATAAGATAACATCTTACATGATCAACGAAATTTGAGGTTGGAACATGATACTGTAAATAGTACCAACATGACTTAGAGAGCTGTGTCTTCAATAGATTTCTCTCCAATGTGGAGAACACATTAACATAACATAGTCATTGGTATACGATTTCCTATACAGAGACATGATCAACAAGCTCACGCCCCTTGGTCTCAACTGGAAAGAGCAGAACACTAATTGCTGATAAAATAACAACCACTTCAAATAAAATGATTGCAGCCATCTGGTGGCAACCTCTAACCAATTGCACTGCAACTATAGGAGAGACCATCCCTGCAATTCTCCCCACAGCACTTGCAACTCCACAACCAGTTGATCTAACTGAGGTTGGATAAATCTGCAGAAAATAGATCAAAATGACACTTAGGCCTCCTAATATAAAATTCTCCCATTTGTCTGAAGAGTTTGTTCCAATCTACAACTTTAGATGGGAATTTACTAAAATGTCAAATTAAATGTTTAAAACCTTTATATTCATACTTCAAACAAGGCTATGACAGGAGTAACTTGATCCTCTCACCCTACCAAAGGTTCCTCAGCCATCAAAGAAGAACAGGTAGAACAGGCCAAGAGAACCTCAAAGCTAAAAGAGCTTGGAAATTGGACTAATCTACGTTTATTCCTCATTACAACCTGAAAACTCAATGTATTTACCTGAAGAAGATCCACTATGATATTGATAGTTTATTTATATATAAAATGGCAAATGGTTCTTAAATTGTGACAAAATTGCTAAAACTGATCAGCTTTAGTAACCATGTTCAGTGTTCTCTTTAGAACTCTATGCTAATACAATCAAGTATCTGTAAAAATACGTGCAACAGCTTCAATAAACAAGGGAGCCAGCCCTAATGTCCTAAAATCAATTCGGTTTGCAAGTCAACACACCCATAAAAAAAAAAGTCGATGCGCATAAATATTCATCCAGTAAACAGTTTGAGATGCCGAGTAATGAACATAAATGTTGTTTGCCACGTCAAACAAATAAAACACAGTTCCAGTGGGAAAAAAAACTCTTACAGAGTCAAAACTTTTAATATGTGAAAGGTAGAAGTTCAAAATTCTCTGTTCAATTGAATACATGAAAGACAAGAATATCTATCTATCAAGTTTAGACTGGTAGGGACCAAAATAAGTTGACATGTCAAGACATTGAACAAGTCAGAACAATGAAGCTAAGAAAGAGAGAAGAAAGAAGTGCTTCAAGAAGGTAAAGAGTGACACTCACCTCTGGACAATAAACACCAGCAAGGGTGAAGGTCCCTATGAACCAGATACGAGCTCCAAATAGCAATGCTGTTGTTAATGCCTCATTCTGAGGTACAACAAGCGGAAAAAGGAATAGGGACCCGAAGATATACATCAGTGCCATTGAATATTTCCGACCAACTTTCTCCACCACTACAGCTGAAATAAGAAGCCCAGGAAGCTCTGGAAGACAAAGAATAACTTGGATTTACAAATTGTAATTAAGTCTAATGGGAGCTGAGATGAAATAATTGAATCGCAATTTGACACAAGAAAATGAAAGAAAAAGTACCAGCAAGGCTAGTGATGAACACGTCTGTATAGAGGCTTGTATCATTTTTCACATGCAAAGCAACTGAGAAGCATCTATTTTCCCCAGCGCTAAACTGTGATGTCAGCAATATAATGCCATAATAGGCAAATGAATTTCCAAAATAAACCACCCACATGAGGAGGGTAATTCGTAGTAATTGTGGGGATAAAAGCATCAGGGATGAAGACAATCCTGTCTTAAAATTGAAGATTTTGTTGGCTCTCGGCCTAAGCAATTTCTGTTCCTCATCCAGCTCTATCACTTGATCAGAAACAAGCATCCCAGGGGGAAGTTTTGTCTGATTGACAACAGCTATTTTCCTCAAAATATCATGTGCATCAGTTATTCTACCTTCGGCACATAGATATCTAGGAGACTCTACAGTAAAAATGTACAAGAGAAAAGCTGCAAATGATGGTATAGACGATAAAGCCAATAACCATCTCCAACCTAGTCTTGGCATGATAATCTGCAAGAAATACCAAGCAAGTTGCACTAAGTTTTTCCAATATTACAAATATAGTAAGATATAGACTCTTCTTTGTTTTCATTTTTTTCATTAATTACTAACTGTTTGGGAGCACTACAAACTGTCAACAATAAAAACTACAGAAAATGATATCCGATGAAGTGATAATAATCAAGTAAGACAATTCTTAGTTATAACCTAATCATTCTCTACTGAAGACTACATAACCACAAAATGTGAGGGAGCAAGTGACCAAGCACAGCTTATCTGGTTCATCACCTTCTATGCACTTACAGTCGTCTATGTTCTGGTTCAGCTCCTCGAATTCTAGGTCAGTCAGACCAATTTAGGAGAATTGTTCTATGTTTTCTGGGGTGAAACTTTTCTACCCCCCCCCCCCCCCCCCGTGTTGTTTCTTTAAATTAAGTTCTATTGGGATTTGAGACCTGTCTTTTCTTTAGGGGTATAGACGATGAAGCCAATAGTTCATTGGTGACACATAGGTGTTTAGTCCTATTGAGACAATCGAACAATTTAACTAGAAGTTTTTAGAGAAGAACTCTAAAACTTCTAGTTAAATTGTTCTGTTGTCTCAATAGGACTAAACACCTATCTATCACCAATGAAGCTCGGTTATTGGCTTCACTATCAAAGAAGAACTGAAATTACAGATAAAAGTAGAACTGTTAATAGAAAATACTTCAAATAAATCAAAGATGAAAGAAGTGAAATGCATGTACCATGTATATATAAATGTGTGTATATCAATGTTACCTTTCTCAAAAAAAAAAAAGTGTGTGTATATCTCATTTGTTTAAGTAAACCCTTCAAAAAAATGCAATCAGGTATGGACAAGTTATTGTTTTATATGGATAGTCTTTGAAATCAAAGAGTTCCATTCAGAATGTGCTTATACCTTGGTTCCGCAATCTCTTAAATCTTACTTGCCACATGGATATTAATAGTTAAGTATCAATGAGGCACCGCAAAGGCGTACTGTCAATTAGTCATATTTTGAAGAAGATGAAAATTAACAGTGGACAGAAATCAGACTTTTGTGACTCAAGATTGTTCCTTTTTCCTGTTATTCTCTGTTTAGCTTCCATTGACTTCCAAGAGTATTAGATGAGTCACACGATCATCCTATTCCTATTTCACTTTCCACTTTATACTTTGGAGAAGTTTAATATTCACTTTATTATGCACAAATTGGATCTTATTCACGTATAAACGTTTTCCTACATACATTTGAGAGTCGTTACTGAGACATCTTAATCTAAGACATAGTCTATACATGAAGGAATCTGCCACATACAGATGATAGGCCTGTAGTCATTTTGGAGGTCTGTACATATATATAGCGGAAAGTAACAAGATGGATCCTAAGACCTGCTATTCCATCCTAATTGAAGCTCATCTGAGCACAAGTAACAGCTTGTATCTATTACATCTTGTCTTCTTTTGCAGCAAAGCATATTTTCACTAATCTTGCTCCTCCTCTACACGAACGCCATAATTTTTTATAGGAGTACCTACTTCATGTTGTCTGCTCTTATTTGCAAGCTAGAATCACATTTTGCTATGAAAGACTTGGGGCCCCTTGATTTTTTCCCTCGGTGTGCAGTTCATCATGACAAGGATGGCCTTTTTCTTAGTCAGCAAAGTATGCTACTTCCATACTTCAACGCACAAAATATTCCAGCTGCTCGGGCTCAATCCCTCTCCTCTAAAAAAAGCATCAGCTTCATGGCTTGGGTGGTACCCCAGTTGATCCCTACGAATATTACAGCATTGTTGGTGCACTTCTGTGCCTCACATACTCGACCAGAAATCTCCCATGCAGTGAACTTGTTTTGCCATTCATGCAGTGAACTTGTTTTGCCATTCATGCAGTGAACTTGTTTTGCCATTTAAGCAGCATCTTACTTCGCTACATTGTTGGAACTTCACACCTAAGCCTGAACATTTCTGCTCAATCCTCTCTTAACTTGGTCGGCTTCTCTGATGCAGATTGGGCTGGTTGTTCCATCATTAGGCACTCTACTACTCGCATTTGTGTTTTCTCTGGTAATCAAAGAAGCAACACAGTGTCGCCAAGTCAAGTGCCAAAGCTGAATATCGCTCGTTGGTCTCTTTAGCTGCCGACCTAACTTGGATCAGTTCCTTATTGTGAGACATTGGCATTTCCCTGCCTCAACCTCCCATGTTGTTCACATACAGCATTACTGCCTTGCATGTATCAGCTAATCCAGTGTTGCACACTCGTATGAAGCATGTCGAGCTTGATTATCATTTTATCCGCGAGAAAGTTATCTAGGGAGCTATGGTGACCAAGTTTGTTCAGTTGCATCAGCACATAGCCAACATTTTTTTCACCAAACCACTGCCCAAACATCAGTTTCAGCTACTTCGGGCCAAGCTTGGTGTTACTGCTCATCCCACCACCAGCTTGAGAGGGGATGTAAGACAACCAGGTTAATTAGCGATTCTCTAGTCTAAGCCTAACAATTAACATGTACGTGTAAGAGAGCTGGAAGGATTGGTATATATACAATCCTTGTAGAACACAATTATCAAGCAGCCAAAAGGAGTCCTCTGTATGTCAATCTGTATGTATATAGTCCAACATAGTAGCATGTAATGGACATGAATTAGATATAGAAAAACACAAGTTACAGTGTCTTCTAATTCTTATTTTATTTACAAATTATATCTTGTTAAAATCCCCATAAGAGGAGAACGATTTCACAATAGAAAGCCAGTACATAAGAACAGCTAAAGGATGTACCAGCTTCCACTTTTTTTTTTTTTGTAAGGTAAAATACACAAGCAAAGGATGTACCATAGCCAATAAAGCCTCAAGTATTGTTCCAACTGTCCAAAAAGTTGAATAGATAACCATCCACATGCCCCTATTTCGAGAAGGCACGAATTCTAGAAACCAAGATCCATATACAGGCCCACCACCCAGACCGGTTCCAACCAGCATACGAAGAATGAGCAGTGATATATAGTTTGGAGAAAAGGAACTCAGAAATGCAGATACGGTTGTCACTATTGCCACAATCAGGAGACTTTTCCTGGTGATGGAAAATGAAAGTGTATAATCATCCATGACAACTTAAACCAAACAACAATTGAGCAATCTACAGACTCAAATATGATCATTCACAATTCACCCAATCTGAAAAAGAAAAACAAAAACATAAACTTTTTCAATAAATATTAAAAAAGGTTAAATAGGCTTGCCGTCTTCCATAGTTGTCAGCAAGAATGCCCCAAAAGTAAGCTCCAATAAGCATGCCAGCAAACACAACAGTAGTAATAAGAGTTTCTTGTGTAGAAGAAAGCCCCCATTGAGACTTAACAGCTGGTCCAATAAAAGAAAGAATCATAACTTCAACAGCATCCACCATTGATCCAAGACCCGCATAACACAACACCAAATACTGGAATTTGCCAAAACCCAGAGCTGTAAGAGCTTCATCCAGTGTGTACACATGTTCATCTTCCTCCTCCACCTGCTGCTGTTGCGGTGCCATCTCCAGCCCGTCAATTTTGGGTCAATGAATCGATCGATGATTTGAAGCAAATTAACAGGTAAAATATGGGTTTTCTTCATAAATTTAGGATCTTGCCTCCATGTGAGCTCAAATAAACACAATTATACTTTTTCTCACCTCCTTTATCACATTAATCTTCTCTTCCTCACGTCTCTTTCTGTTCAATCTTGTTTCATGGAGTCAAATCAGAGAAGGAGAAATCTGATCAACATAGTGTGGTAACAACTTGTGGGTGATAAAGTCTTGTCGTTGGTTCAAATTTTTGGCCACTTTGGTCCGTGAAAATAGAGCATGTGATGAAAAATAAAAAGTAATGGCATATTATAGTGAGATACTTAAAATTAAAATTATGATGAAAATTTCAGGGACATAAAATATACTAATGAAAAATATAGAATTCAAAAGATAAATGTCTTTGCTTTTCACGTAGAACAAAACATGATAAAAGGAAAAGAGGGTCCATCGTGATGACAAGTAATAAACTTCGAATGTCACGAGAAGAATAAGATTACACAGGTTCGGGCTCGAAACCTGCACAATTATAGAAGCAAGGGGTGAATACCAACAAAACGGTACCCAGAAAATAACCAAATAAAAAAGACATCTAGCTATAAATTCAATACCTCTTACACTCCAATCGAACCTTCTCAAACTACAACCTGCACATAAATCAATCCAATCTAGCAATTTTATTATACATGTCTCACAAGACCCAATATCCACAATTCAATAGTCATAAACAATAATCAGTCGAATCAAGTAAGTTAACCTCAATGTAAAATTGATCAGTCACACACAACAAGCACATCAAGCTCAACTGGGCTGGCAAGGGGACGGGGAAGGGACGAAGGGGGACGGGACGGGACGGGGGACCGGGAGAGGGGATTTGATACGGGACCGAGATTGGGGGGACAAAAATAGGTCTCATCCCGTCCCACTATATATACGGGATGGGATGGGACTTGGGAGGACGGGACGGGGGATTTTTTTTAAAAAATACTTATATATTTGTATTGAAATTATACGTCTTTAGCTAATAAATTTTAAATTTAATTTTTGATTTTCAAATATCAAAATAAATTTTCAAATTTAAAGTTTCAATTTTCAAATATCAAGATTCATGTTTCAAATTTCAAGTTTCAACTTTAAAGTTTTAAATTTAAAATTTGAGAAGTTTAAATTTGTAATTTAAATATTTTAAAGTAATGTAAATTGTAAACTTTAAATTAAGTATTTTAAAGTTAGTTTAGTACTTTAGTATATATTTAATTGTATATATTAAAATTAAAATGCAAAACAATAATTGTATAAAAAAACTTGAACAAAAGTTAAAACCTTCAAATTTATTCAATAGAACTTAGAAATTACAATTAACAAATATTAGTGGAGTAACTAATCTACGCAGCCACCTTCTAAGAACGGTTCTGTTTCAATAAATTCTCATACGTAAAACTAATATTTGTTACAGATATTAGATGAGTAACTAGTTTTACGCAGTCACCTTCTAAGAAGGGTTCTGTTTCAATTAGTTCTCGAATGTAATCTAAAAATATCTGGTTTCTCCTTTAAAATTTAATTCTAATTGTCGCATCATAGCGATGGTGATATCCTCCGGTGTTGGCAAACTTGCTAGAAATTCTTGTGCCTCTAATTCATCATCACTGAATTCAATTTGTGTTTTGATCCAACTTGCTTGTTTTTTACTTAACTTTGGCAAATTGTTATTCCTCCTTTCAGCATTGCACCAGTCTCTAAATAAAACTGTTGATTCCAAACTGTTTTCCGACAATTAATGTCTATGATCACCAATTTGAAACCTTGCCGCACTGAAAGCAGCCTCCGATGCAACTGATGAAGCTTGAATAGCTAGAACATCACGAACCATTTTGCTCAAAGTTGGAAATGCATCGCTTCGCCTACTCCACCATCCTAATAAATCTTCATTCCATCTTTGATTTCCAACAGTTTGTTGAAGCTTGTGGTTTGTTGAAGACGAATAATAAAATATAAATATTATGAAACGAATGTACCTAACGTCTGCGTTAATAGCAAACGTTAAACCGCTTGTTGAAGCTTTTGGTTTGTTGTAACTTGTAATTTGAAACTCTAACCAATACTTGATAACAAATATGAGATAATATAATTATATTTATTGATATAATATGAAAATTTTGAATTGAAAATTGAAATATATGGATTATAATAATATGAGAATTAAAATGGAATAGAAATTAAGATTGACACTTGAGAGTTGAGAGTTGAGAGGATATAGAAAATAGATGAGAGAAATGAGAATAGATGATTTTGTAAGAAATTGTAGGGGATATGTGTATTTATAATATTAAAAATGGGTTAAAGTGTAATTATTATAACTTGAGGGTTTAAAAAAATTAAAAGTAGGGGTGGTTGGGAACACAAAAAGGGGCAAAATCCGTTGGGGGGGGGGGGCACTAGCCGTTTCCCCAACGGATCAAAATGGAAATTCTTTTTAAAATTTTTAAAAAAAACAGAGGGAATTCCGTGAATCGGCCGGTTCAACAGGGCCGGGTCGATCGGGACGCAGGGGTGAATCGACCCCTGACCAATTCCCTCATCCCCCACCCCTTAAGCCCCCTAAACCCTAGGGGACGGGACGGGCTCGAATCGGGGCGGGGCGGGACATCCCGGTCCCCCTGCCACCCCTAATCTCAAGTAACAAGCAAGTCATACATAAGTAACAAATTCATCTAGTCATAATAATCAATCTCTTGCCGAAATCATTTCTCATCAGCACAATATCACTAGTTAGAATCATTTTCCATCGGCTTTATATTAAATCACTAGTTGAAATCATTTTTCATCAGCTTTATATCAAGTCATTACCAGGAATCATTTCTCATCAGATTTATAAACACTTGCCGGAAATGACCTCGACATCACAACACTCGCCGATAGTGTCTTCGGCATCATAGCACTTGTCGGTAAAGATCTCGGTAACATAGAGCATCACATGTCTTATCAAAGTGCTCACAAACAATGCACACAAGTAATATCACACTACACGAAAGAGATAACAATCCACACGATTCAAGTTCACATTCACACTTACAAGCATTTTATCAATCAATCAATAAGGGTGAGACAATTCACATAATCATGTTCAACCTTTTTCATTTCAACCTTTTTTATTCATTTAGATGTACCAGGTGGACAATTAAAACCCTCACCTTATCCTCATTACTCCCAATACACAAGCAACGAAGGAAGTACACAAATTCTACTAGAATACAAGATTTAGGAGATCACTTGTCTTAGATCAGTCAATATTCACTCCAAAAGGTGAGTCATTTTTCCGAATCACTCCCAAACACAAACAATATATACACTATACACAAGCCATTATTCACAATAAATTTTTGAAAACAACAACACCCACATCAAATTTCTTTAAAAGTGGGTCAATCAACACAAAATTCAATTTCGAAAGGAAGTTTAAATCTAAAATTCAATACTTGAAAACATTACTCAAGGCTTTAAGAAATCATTTCGAAAAAAGGACTTAAAATCAATTCAAAACTCCATTTTAAGTAAGAACCTGAGTTCTTAAAAAAACTCATCATTCACCAAATTAAAATCTCATATGTTGATTTAAAACACATAAATAATCAAAGAAAAATGATAGTTTAGGATTATAGAAGTTTGCCCATTAGTAGATGAAAACCTTTCTAAAATCGCTATCAGGAATTCCTAATCTCAAAAATGAAAAATGAGGCTCAAACCCTGAAAATGACAGGTCAAAACTCTCTTTAAGTCTCGCAAAAGCAATCGAAGGTTTGCTTGAGCGAACTCCGCAAAAATCTCCTACATCGAAAAAGGAATGACCTTCACTAAAGTGAAGGTCGCTTTAGAGATAAGTCTGTTGCTTAAGCTGAGGTTGCTTAAGCGACAAGACCTTCACTAAAGCAAGGCCTGCAGCACTAGAAAACACAGCCAACTCTCCAAACATCAAAAGGACCCTCAAAATTTGTTTGGTGCCCAGTAAACACAAATCACATGTGCATATCAGTTATGCTCAATGTTCCAAACTCAATGAAATTGTCAGAACACGAATCTGAGGTTCCTTAACGCGACATTTGTGAAAATCACAAGAACCTAACTCAATGCCTAAAAGGCTAAAACAAGCTAGGGAACTCTAAAAAAAATAATCGAGACCTTATCTAGGCCCAAAATCATTCTCTGAATCCAATCAAACTCTCAAAATTTTGGTTCGAGCATCCGAACCCCGAATGACACCGAAAATCACTTTCTTAACAACTTAACCTTTCAAACTCAAAACTTATCAAATTCTCAAGTTTTAACTCAAAGTTTAAAACCAACTTTCAAAACTCAATCACAGAAAACTGAGGGTCAATCACGGAAGGGAAAAATGATAAATTGACTAAAATTTCAAAAAATGACTGACTGAATCATTTTATTACACTAGTCATAGTAAATAAAGTAATTGTGGTCAAGTTCAAAGGCTATTTTAGAATAATCTTTAAATAAAAGACAAAAAATTATTTTTCTTTTAAAAAAATTGTTAGTGTAATACTTAGAGTTTATTAGAATTTATATTATGATTTAAAATGTAGATGTCAGTTTTTGATTGAAATATAACTTCACGCTTATTTTGTTATGATTTATGCTATGGTATTAAATATAAATTCGATCTTAGATGAAATTTAACTCATATCATGTAAACATATGTTTTGTGATTTTTTTGCAAATTTGTTGATTAGCTACTTTGAATTAGAATTTGTTTATTGTTTATTTGTTATTCAATCGTGCATGTGTGGGCTGAGTGGTGTTATGTGTTGGTTATACGTGTTTATGTGTGGGGTTATAGTAAGATTAAAACAACTCAATATTATGGAATATTTATTTGAAGTATTTGGACAAAAATAATTATTTTCTTTAGTCTTTGTATTTTATTAGTTACTTATACTTAATTATTAACATAAACTTTTATATTCTATTGGTGATTGAATTTCTGTTTGGATTTATAGGTGTGTGTGTATGTGTGTTTTTTTTTATTGATCAATTGTATTCCATTAATGATTTGTACTTAATTATTGTTAATGTTTTTACACATAAATATGAGTGAAGTTACATTCATTATGTTCTGAAGTTGTATCATAGCGGGCCTTTATACGAAGGTGAAGAAGCAAGATATGTGGGTGAATTAGTGACGGATCGTTTGATTACTATATAAGAGATATTTTATATATGTATTAAAAGTTGCATTAGTTTTACTATATTTGTTAGAAGTTTTGTGTTAGATATAAAAGCTAACATAACTTATACCATATTAATTGGTTGGTAAGAATTTAAATGTTGTATAAAAGTTATTCATGTATAAATTTATACAGTGTTTGGTTGCATTTTTTGTATTCCTACATAATTAATACCAACATAACTTATAGAGAATCTATGTATAAAGTTATGCATGATAGAAAATGGAATAAGTTATGTGGATATAAGTTATACATATATTAAAATGATAAATTACAGATGTGTCCTATTAATTTTTTTTATTTTTTTTATTGAAAACATTACTGTTTTCTTGTGTATGTTTGTTGTTTTTATTTCTTTTTATATATAGACCATTTTTATTTCTTTTAATTTTTTTAAATTGGAAACGTTATTGTTTTTCAATAATATAAAATTATTTTCATTTCTTTTTATATATTTACCATTTTTATTTATGTATACAAATATAAACATTTTTTAATATTATAAATTTGATTGTATATTTATTGACGGCATATGCTAATCAAATATTAGCATTATATATCATTCTATATATTCCACATTTTATTAGCATGTATTACTATTTTATAAATAATATATGTTAATAATTAGAACAAGTTTAATATTTAATAATTAATAGTTAATGTATTGTAATATCTACATAACTGAATAATACCTGTATAGTAACTAATATTCACATAGTTAATATTTGTATAATTAAACTCAATATAACTAAATTTTACATAACTA
Organism: Solanum arcanum; assembly: GCA_027789145.1. NCBI lineage: Eukaryota > Viridiplantae > Streptophyta > Magnoliopsida > Solanales > Solanaceae > Solanum > Solanum arcanum. The sequence goes on along the minus strand of CM050939.1, from coordinate 61,306,826 downwards.
TATCTGCATAACTAATACATACATAACTAATATCTGCATAACTACTACCAGTAACGAAATGACTGTCCTGAGTGAATATGTGAATATTATATAATATTTTGAGATTAAAAACTATATTAAAGAATTAGGGTGTAGCCCGAATTGCAAATTTGATACTAGATCACCTAAACACTGCATCTTAGGAGATATTAACAACTTTTAATAATGGTGGAGATCACTAAAAATGGAGCTATTCAAAACATTATTAGAGATAATGAAGTTAATGAGGTAGGTGTATATCTAAATACTACCTTAAATGTTTCTTCTCTATCATATTCAACAATATCCAAATAATGGTTCATTAATTTCTAAAAATATTGATTACTCCTTTGATAAGAACCAATGATAGTGATGCTTCTGAAAATAGTGAACTGATTGGAGATTGACCATTATGAATGTGACATTCATGAGGAGTTAGTAGAGCTTACCATCTCCAACCACATTCTATTTTATTCAATATTCTCATATTTAGAAACTAAAATAGAAAATTGGATCTTCAATTACATTTCAAAGAATTTTCTACTCTCTCTTTCACTTTTTCATTGTTTTAATATTATTTCTATTATTATTTTATAATTAACATATTATTTTTCATATAAAGGTATTAATTAAATTTCAAATAATTATTTTTAATAATATAATATTTTTAAAAATATGCTATTTAATATATACTACTTTCATTCAAGATTAACAATATTTCAAATATACTTTTTCAATTTTCATCACTTTAAGTGATAATTTGATGTTATTATTAATTTTCATCATAAAGAATGCACAAAATTTAAATGATAAAATGGAAATTTTAATTTTAAAATACAATAAATAATATAATAATTTAAATACAAGATAATAATTTTTTTAAAAAATAGAGCAATAATTTAATAATTTGATAGGTCGTTTTCAGAATTAGCAATATTCAAAAAAAATTAATGTATGATCCAGAGAATTGTTGTACTTGTGATTACGATTGTTCTTGTTGATTTCTTTTTTCAATTATTCGTAATTGTTCTTTAAAATAAATCTATTTTTTATTAAATAAAGAATTTTAAAAAAGTACATTATATGAAATATTATATGAGGTGATAATTTTGAAAAAAGAAGAATAAATTTATGTTGTGAAAAGAAAATGAAATAAAAATAATAATACGGAAAAGTGTCTAAAACACCTTTAGAATATTGGAAATGGTACAAATTACCATCTATCCACCTATTGGCTCCAAAATATCCTTTCCACCCACCTATTTGCTCCAAAATACCCTTATCATCCACATTTTGGTTCAAAATTGACCATTTATTTAACGGTTTTAAATTTAAACTATTTAAATATTTTTTTAAATACGTGGCGCTAAACTGTTTGTTATAATTTAACTTATTAGTATAATTTATAAATCAATCCACACCCACCCATTACTAATTAAACCCCTCCAAATTAATAAATCCGTCACATTATTAGTGCAATAACATAAAAGCTACCGTCAATTGAGTGTTTTTACAAATTTGAGGTGAAAATATCTATAACAGTAAATTATCATACATTCAAGTTTCTAAATAAAAATTACAGATAAACTTAAAAGTCTGACTATGTTCATCTTAATTATTGTTACGCCTCAATTATGTGATGTTACTTCATAGGTAAATCTTTTTCAAAATAATATATAAGATGTTTTAAAACAAATCATAAATATTTATAAAATTATATTTTAACAGAAGTGCATGAATTAATTCGGGATGTATTACTTCTTTACCTTTAATCATAAATTTCTAATTCAATCTTGAAAGAGAATCCTATTGAAAGTATCCTCTAAATAAGCGGCTCAACCTAAATTTAATTGGGGCTTCGGTTCGGACTCGAATAATTTTGGATGTCATTTTCAGGAATCTATAATTACATCGTGTTTTAGTAGTGTTTATGGCGATTTTGATATTATAATTGGATTATTAATTGGGTGCGGTTTAATTAGTAATGAGTGAGTAGTGAGTTGATTTATAAATTATGTTAATAAATTAAATTATAACCAATAGTTGAACGCCAAGTATTTTAAAAAATATTTAAAGAGTTTCATTTTTTTAAAAAAAATAATAAATAAGTGGTCAATTTTGAACCTAAAGGTGGATGATAAGGGTATTTTGGAGCCAAAAGGTAGATGAGAAGAGCATTTTGGAGTCAATAGGTTGGTTGAGGGTAATTTTGTATCATTTTCAATACTTCAAGGATATTTTAGACCCTTTTTCGATAATAATATAATATTGAGGAGAGAGAAAAATATTCTTTCTTAGAGAGTAAAATAAAGAATTGAATTGAAGTTGATTGTTTGAAAAATAGAGAATTCTTTATTTGAAAAGTAATAGAGTGTACGGTTAGAGATGCACTTAAAGATGAAAAAAATCCTTTTTGAGGAGGAAAAGAAGTGAGATTGTAATGAACTTAATTTGAATGTAATAGTAACCAACTTTTCAACTATTATAAGAAGACTAGAGTTCAATTTCAAATTCAGAAACTAAATGCAACAACCCAATTAGCAACAGCCCAAACAAAAATATAGAAATATCGAACGTAAGAACTAGGGATCAATAGATGTTAGAAGGGAGATGGGAAGCTTAGAATCCAGAAAGAGATGAGAGTAAGAGACAACTTCTTTCACAATATGCATAAACACTTAATTCCAATTCATTTGTCATTTTAACCAAATGCTAATTGGGTCGGGATCCCAAATAAAACACTCCAACAATTTATTCGGCACAATAATTTTAACTAAATATGTCTCCACCAATTCTAGTCCAGGGCCCCTTATATATCCAACTCGGTTCACAACAGAGATAATCTTACAAACAATAAAAAGTAACATGTGGTAAAACTGAACCAGATCTTGAATTTTACAAGAATGTCATTAGTAAAAATAATTTAGAAGGAAGTCTACGGGATAACAAATATATATATATATATATATATATATATGATAGTTGTCTATTAGATATATAGACTTTAAATCGCAAAATAATTACCATTTTTAAATTTCATAGAGAGTAAAAAAATATTACTAAACATAAAATATGATATTACTTATACGTAATTTAAAATATAAATTATTTATCTTCTAATCATCTACCAAACGGACCATTATTACACATACTAGCTAGAGTAATATTACTATAGTTCTGTAAGTGAATGAAGACTAAGGGCTCGTTTGGCCATAAATTTTCCAAATAATATTTGGGAAAAATTTGACAAATAATGTTTGTCCATACAATTTGTTATTATTTGGCAAATATTTTTGGCAAATATCCCAAGTTTCCAAATACTAGTTTTTTCTAGTATTTGGGACAAATATCATTATTTGGGATATTTTAAAAATTAAAATTTTACCCCAATTTTTTATCTTTTACAAAAACACCCTCTCTAGTATTTGCTTGCGTTGTATTACATCATTTTTTACGTGAACACCAAAATAGTGATGAAATATTTAGTGAATATTAAATAATGATATGATTGTTGATGAAAATTATTAAAAATTGGCTTTAGGTAACAAAGTCATGTACTTTATCTACTTCACGATGTATGGAATAATTCTTGTTGCACTCACTCCAAATTACCACATTGCTTCAGTGTCATGGACATTATTTGTTATTGTTGTAACTAACATTCAATTGACTTGTAATACAAACTTTTAGTTAGTTTTGATAGTTTTTAAAACTTGTGTGTATAAATCATATTTTTCTAAAAAGGTGAAATATATTTCCCAAATTTTATGGCCAAACACATGGTGAAATTTCACCCAAATTTTCACTCAAATAATATTTGCCAAGAATATTTGAAAATCTATGACCAAACGCTAGCTAAAACTGACAAAATGAATATTTACTTATTGGAAGACAAAATACATATAAGAAGGGGGAAAAAAGCATGATAAAATGCATGTCTTTGTTTTCTCATTCCTACTAAATGTCTAAATTAGAAGACAAAATGCATACATCATAAGTAACAAAAGAATAATATGGAAAATGCGCAAGACCTCCTCAATTTATGTTTAAAATTTCAGAGACACATTTATATTATACTAAGGTCATATTAGATCCTGAAATTATTTTATAAGTAATTTTTACCCCTTTTCGACTTACGTGGCATTAGCTTGAAAAAAAAGTCAATCAGCGTTGGATCCACAAAATAATGCTACATACGCCGAAAAGGGGTAGAAAATTATTAATAAAGTAAGTTCAAAGGGTAATAGAACCTTAGTATAATATAAATGTGTCTCTAAAATTTCGGACATAAATTGAGGGGTATTCGTACGTTATCCCGAAAATATATGAGAAACACATAAATTACTTGTATATCTTTCCAACATGTTAACTGTGTTACTGTCAATGATATTTTATCTTTTAAGTCGTAACACGTAGCAACTTTTTAGCCTTAATTTTAGTCCGCCCAATATTTCATTGAAATAATTCCTAATACTTTACTAAAAAATATGTTTTAACTAATTCTGATTATCTTTTTTTAAAAAAAAAAAGTATTATTTTTGTTAATTGGTTTTTAAAAATGGATTACTTGGGTCAACACTTTCTTGTATTTTTCACTAAAAATCACCCTTGTTTACCAATTTTGAAATGGAAACGAAATTACATCAAGGCTTTAATTTATATGATTTTGAATCTGCTAATGACCTTCCAAGACAGTCATTTTCGAGTGCAGTTTTAGTTTTAGTCAAAATGAAGTGGCGTGAACAGTTTGTACAAGGCACCTTGACAACTACTACTATTATCACACAACCACAAAGACAATTGGTGTTTATCGACGGTTCAGTTTGATTTTGTGTATTATCGATTTTTAATTTTTCCTAGCCTCATATTCATGGTAATTAAATCATTTTGTGGTCATTTGATCCTCCATCCTCTTTGTTTCATTGTTTTCATACCCAGTAAGGCTAAAATTATAGAAATTGTAATACAATTTTTTTAACTTTCTATATTTTTATTGTTTGTGTCAAGGTAGAGTTAAATTTTATCTAGTTGCTTATATCTGATCCGACTAGATCGTGTGCTTACTTTTTTTTTTTTGAACCCCTTAATGAAAATCTTGACTCCGACACTAATTTCAAACACTTTAAAGTTTATATCAACCGTTGACATTAATCAAGTCACTTTTAATCAACTAACTGCAATAATTTCTTAATTAATCTTAAAAAAAGTAGAGAGATTAAATGTATGTTAAATAGTCAATTTAGTGATTTAAAGACATGATAATTGACAAGAGGGAGATCCTTTGATAATAAGTACTTTCGATTTTAATTTTGAATTTGTAAATTTGAATTACATCTATGAAACGTAATAATTAATTAGACTATTTTTAAGAGACTAGATTTATTTCCGTCTAGAACTAAAGAGAGAAATAGTTTTTTCCTCGTGTAAGAAAAAGCAACACGTTGAGAGTTTTCCAACCATTCTAAAGCAGTGACAAAAAAGTTGTCTGTTGTCATGTTAGTGTGTTTTGCCCAATCACACCTTTGATTTTTCACAAGTTTACTGAACCTTTTTAACTAAAAGATTTTGAGCCCCTTGTCTTCTGTGGGGTGAATCTGCATGTGGGCACCTGGTAAAATTTGATTAAAGTAAAATAAAACATAGCCATAAATGGACATGTATACATACACATACTCTTCTATTATCACTAATCAGAATCTTAAATTCAAGAAGAAAAGGAAATCAAAAGAAGATACAACACAAAATCAAACAGTTCCTTGTCATAACTTTCTCCCCTTTTTTCTATCTGAGCAAAGAAATTATGCCTCATAGATACACATGCCAGACTTTGGAATCACTTCAGCTTAGCCTTTCCAAATCCTTTACTCTTGCCCTTTACTGCACCTACAGTTTCTCTTTCCACATCAATCTGTAGTCATGGGTTGACTAATGCAGCATCTGAAACGGGCCTTTCTGACCTTCGTCAAGATCTCTGTTTCTGCAGCCTCAAGCATTCTGACCACCTGAGAGAACGGAGGTCTATTGTCAGGGTTACCATCCCAGCAGCAAGTCATGATTTCAGCTAGGACAGGTAAACAATCACTGGGGATGGTTGGACGGACACCTTTGTTGACAACTGCAAAAGCTGCCTGCACAGCAGTCATGTTCTGGAAGGGAAGCATCCCCGTTAGGAGCTCCCACAGAACAATGCCAAAACTATAAACATCAACTTTTTGTGTGTACGGTCGGTGCTGGATCATCTCCCTGCAAATCACAGTAAAATGCACTCAAGTAGCCCACAACAGCATGTACAGGCTAAACCACAACTAGGAGCAATTATCACTCTTTTGCAACAGGAATAATGAAGGCATATTGCAAGAAGAAATAAAAATAAGCAATTCAGAAAGCATTTCTAAGATGTGAATACTGCCGGAAAAAATAGCTAAATATGTATATAGATAATTTTTCAAGGAAACAAGACAGGTTTCTTTTTCCAAATAACCAACCAATAATCAAATTTGAATATATTATAACTGGATGTGATTTCCAAGAGTGCCTACACATGCCAAGATACGAGCCTTATTCGTCATGAAGATTGCAACTTGGCAAATTCCCATCTATTTTCCTCAAGTCATGCATACTACTCATCTACACACTACTCAGCCCTCGCACGGGAAATAATTGCATTGAAAAATCTTGGGCCATCACAGCTACGTGGTCCATCTCAACTTGCAATAGCACACTTGTACATCACCAGAGACACTATACATCCATTCCAATCACAAGCCTTTTGACAACATCTTCAACTAAATGTCGGGAAATATTGTCCAATTGGAAAAGAAACCTTCATCTATTGTATTTTTTTTTTTTTTGACTAATGCAAGCTTAATCACAGGCATTTGGTCAGTATCTTATAGACACCGATAAACACCATCTTCTTCGACTAAATGTCAGAAACAGGTTGTTCAATTGCAAATGAAAAACTTCATGTCATATTTCTCTAACAAATGCAAACTAAATCTCCAATGCCCTTAGTTTTAAATAAATGTAAGTTCATCTCTTACATTGTGTAGAAAGCTAGACCATGGGAACTTATTACACAATTGTATCCTAGGGATATATCCATAGATACTCTACTTTAAACTTAATTATTTTATGAATCTCCAACCAATGGAAAATGATATAACTCTATCTTTCAATCTCCTTTCATCCTTGATTGCTCATCTAAATCGAGCTGCACTGCCACATCAAGCCCGAGAAAGAAAATAATAAGCTAACATATGGAATACTTTCTTCTTCTTTTTTGTGAAGGCCAACATGAATGATATTTTAAAAGGTCAAAACCATGATAAATTCACATGTCTTCTGGTCTTTTAAAATGTAGCAACATATTATAGTGAAGTTTCCAATTGAAAAGGCACCTAAGTAGTAGTGACACAATAAACAATCAATCAAACAACTAGCTTAACCTCAAACAAAGTTGGCTCGGCTATATGGATTGGCAAAACCACTATGCTCCATTCAGGCCCAAATTGAAGTGAAAATTTTGTTTCTGTCATTAAAACTTTACCATATTTATCAAACAGGGGCGTTAGCAATTTATTTGTTCTTTATGTTCTAATTTCATGATTACAAAGTTCATCTGGTAACTGCTAAAGCTGTCCAGTACGCAAATGCATTAATTGACACATGACACTACAGTGTACCCATACATACAAAAGTGTAATTTCTTGGTCGACAAAGTTACAATATTCTCAGTATGTTTATCTGTACCTTTCTATATTCTTGTGTGTGTTTTCATGTGAATGTACACACATGCTATATCAGCCAATCTAAATCCTTTAGAAGATTTGATGCACACACTTCTCTTTCTTACTTCTCCAAGAGAGCTAAAAAGCTGACAGCTGTTTTATGAAAAGCTCTACACTGCTTAGTCGCTTTTAATAAGGCAAAGGAACCTTGGTATACACGATACAAGCATATGACACCAACCAAAAGTACCCACTCGACATCAGGTGAGTCAAAAGTCAGGAGCTCAATCTAAACTAGCTACACTTACCTCTCAGCCTGCCCGCAATCCAGTGACAAACTTATTCTTCAGCAAATGGGACTGATTAAAATTTGTTCAGCCATTTGTGTAAAACAATTCACCTCGGCCTAAAAGGGAAGTGTCCACTGCAGAAGATGGCACCACCCTTTCGCAGCCACAACCAATAACAAGAATAAAAAGAGATGAAAAGCCAGGATGTGGTCATCAGCATTCCAGCATATTTCATGTCTCTGTTTCCTATCCCATCCACAGTTAGTACACTGGTAAGGGCAAAACAACTAATCAAGGACTTCCGACCGAGTGGAACACATGGTGACAGGAAAAATATCCAAAATGGATAGGAGAAGATGAAGACCACTTGGAAGTACAAGTACCCGATGTCTGCAGGTTAAAAAGCTTTTAACCAATCCAACTAAGGAGAAACTATGGAGGAATTGCGATCCTTGCAAGTTATGAACGTTGTAGACAATGATAATTAAGTACAAGTACCCAATGAAATGTTTTCTAGTTCATATTCTTTGATGTTCTTTTATTCTATTATGGATTAGTTCTCTTATTAGGTTTCCACAGACATGGTGAATTGATTGACGTTTTTAGATTTGATTCTTGTTCAATATCTTGAACTCATGGATAGTAGTTTTAATTGATTGTTGAGCTATTATTGATGCTCTAATCAGAAGAGGAAGTGGTCTATGATTATCTTTGCACAAACCTGATTTAGCTCAAGTTGAACGTTTCCACTGATAATCGAAAGAGACTCTTGAATAATTTATCTCGAATTATAAGTTGACGATACTAGTGAGAAATCATCCGAAGATTTATTTCTATCCACAGTTTTTGCACATTTGGGGATTACATTAGTTTAAACTTGTGGAATCTGAATTAATTGCCAAAATCTTGCATTAGTATTATGTATTACCCTACATCTCATATTGATAGTAACCTTTGCTTCTATTATCAATTGTCTTTAATTACGTTTGTAGTTGACAATCGTGGTTTATAACCACATCAAGCTCAAGTTTTGATCCCCTGAATAATAGTTAGCAAGCTTTATTGATTCATCACGATCTTACTATACTACTTTCGAGTAGTGAAACTTTTGAAAATTCGTGTTCTGTTTTCCGCTCGTCAATTGACTCCACACAATTTATGAGGGGGGTAGAGGGGTGGGACCATTATTCCCATGTTTCGAAAGCTCTGTTGGCCCAAAGGTTTGAGGGTAGAGGGAGGGTCGGGTCCATCACTCCCGATTTTGGAGACCTCTGGTTGGATCAGGACAGATTTATCAATCATCAGGGGGAAAAAATTAAAACCCATCACTATTACAGTTTAAATCTATCTTTAGGCAATGAAGTTGCAGTTATATAAGATCATTATATAGAAGATATAGTGAAAAGAAAATGTTCAGTCAAATTTATATTGGAACATAAACATATATTAACTGATAATATTTCGCTATTGTCTTTGACAACTAAAAGGCAATTGTATAGCAAACACAAGTATGCAGAACATTTGAATGAATTCTATGACATGAAGGAAACTAAAACCATTAAACAATCTACGGAACACCCAAAATAGCTCTGTGTTATGGTTAATATTTAACATATAGAAAAGAAAAAAAAACTCACTATCATGGTTAAGCCAAAAGACCAGGCTAGAATAAGACAATCACATTTTTTATTTGAAAAAGGTAACAGTAAATAAGGCAATCAAATTTAATGAGGTAGCTAAAGGGCTAAGAGGCTTACGGAGCCATCCAACGGTATGTTCCAGTCTCTGGTGTCATTCCTTCTGTCTGCACCTCAATACGAGCAACTCCAAAGTCCGCAATCTTAATTGATTTATCAGCAGAAATTAGTAGGTTGTCAGATTTCAGGTCACGATGTATCAGATTCAGGCCATGCACATATTCCATACCCCTTGCCACATCCAATGCCTGCTTCACTGCTAACTTCAAGGGCACAGATCGATTTTGTCGCCTAGTGAGAAACTGACGAACTGATCCTCCTTTAGCATATTCAGTGACAATACACCACACCATGGGTTTACGGCATGCACCGATAAACCGAACAATATTTGGATGTCTCAACCTTGCCAACATCATAACTTCCTGCTGAAACTGTTGCTCCATTAAGTGAGCCCTCTCAAGATCATTATCTGGCCTCTCTAGGAGCTTGATAGCAACATCCTCGCCATTATAAGTACCTTTGTATAGTTTCCCAAAAGCCCCTTGAGCAAAAGCTGGGCCCATGTTGAGCTTCCTCAAATCAATTGTCCATTCATCATAATTCTCAAGCCCATTAGTAGGAAATCGAGGATCCATCAATGCTTTAGCTAGGGCATCATCACTCAACCCATGAGAAGTTTTTCCCTTATTTACACTGGCTGCAACCGAATAGTTATTGTGAACACGCTTGAGACCCTGATGGTTTAATATACGAGTGTGCGAATCATTTGATCCCACACTGCTGTTATCCATCGACATTGCAACTGAACCTCCACCATTGCTCATCTGCAAGCTCCCATAACTATCGATTGACATGTGTGATCCCTCACCAAGCTTATGGTAGAAATTTTGTGAGAGTCCATAATGATCAGGGTTTTCATTTAAGTCTATAAGTCCTGCAAACTTTGGAGCCTCCAACATTTTCCCGTCAAAGTAACTGCAGCAAAAAAAACTATAATAGGTTCTTTTGCATGAGGATTTGTAAGTCAAACGTTAACAGTCCACACAACCTGTAAAAATCATGAAATGTGAGAAGCTCGTCTGTTAAAAATTCTTCTCTCCAACTTCATGCATCAAAAAACAATTAAAAAAATAGGAGAAAATAAATAAACAAAGATTAATTTCAAAATGAACCCCCAGAAGAAAGGCTTGTTACAAAAGTGTCTCTTCAGTCTTCACTTAAGATTTCAGTTCATTTAATTCCTTCAAATTAGCTAAATGACTCATTAGATGTAATCAATGAGCCATATAGCACACTATGTATAGAATTCGCAAAGCCCTATTAATGTCTTACTCGTTTTTCTAAATCCAGAAATATTTGGACCAATGTTTTGTTGTTTAAAGGAACAATATTTTGCTGTTTGGGGATTCTTGAGAAATAACAGAGTAAAAACTTCGTTAAATTACATGCAGAAAAATCTTGAGAAGCCTGAAACAACATATATAACTAAAAAAATTAATTGTAAAAAAGTGAACTTGTTGAGAACAGAGAAAAAAAAAGCATATATAACTAAAAATTAATTGTAAAAAAGTGAACTTGTTGAGAACAGAGAAAAAAAAAAGCATATACAGACCCACCCAAAGGTAAGAAGTTCCATTTCCCCCTCTTACATTTTATCTCCCCCACCAGTTGACGTTCTAATCGTAATTAGAACAAAAACGCGTTTTTCGATTTGTAGCTCAAACTTGAAAGAAAAAAAGTCAGATACATGAAGCACAAAACAGGCAAAAACATAGCTAAAGAATTTAACAACAAAAAGCCCAAAAAAACAGCTGAAATCCCTCAATTGAAGTGAAGAAAACCCCCCAAAATCAACAAAATTAGGTGATCCAGTAGTATAATTACCTGGATCGAGTAGACTTGACTTTGATATATGGTGTGAAAACAAACCGATCGACCGAAAAAGGGAGTCTGAGGAGGAGGAGGAGCGGTGGAGAAACGACGTCGTAGAAAGAGATAAAAGCAGAGAGGAGAAGAAAATGAATGAATGAATGTATTGTTGGCCTTTTGCAGTCAGTCTTGTGTTTTTTTGGTCTCTGGTTTTGTTTTAGTTTTCCATAGCCCACTTGCTGGGGTCTACTTTTATTTGGACTCAAACATCTTGTTTCTTTCATCACATAAATAAATAAATGCATAATAATTTTTACTTATTTCATAAAAAAAATTATTACATCCATATTTCAACCCTGATATAATGTGACACTATGAAAATAATTAATAATAGCATGGAAAAAGGATAAATATATCCCTGAATTATTATAAATATATATAAGTGTTTTTTGTCATACTTTTGAGATATTGGTGTTCCTGTCATTCAAAAACTATAACACACATAGACGTTTCATAACCTTATTAATTGATTCGATATTTATCGACGGATAGTATACGTGTCCCTATTTATCCTTCTGTTAGAGTAAAGGGCATATATGTTCTAATTTTTTAACGACATGGACATCAATGTTCCAAAAATATGATGGAGGATATATGTATACCATTTATAATAGTTTAGGAATATATTTGTCTATTTTCCCATAATAGTAAAGTGAGAAATGAGATAAGGTATAAAAATTAATTTTGGGGTTGTTTGATTGACAATAATGAGATTATTTATCCTATTATTTATGTATTAGGGATTATTTGGTTGAAAATAATTTATCCCTTGATTAAGTATCTCGCAAAAAGCTTATCTTGGGGTAAGTTATTTCACCATGTATATGGTATAACTGATAACGTATTGCATCACTAAGGTATATATAAATAGAGAAATAAATAATCTCAGAAATATCTAATACCTCTAACCAAACGCAAAATAAAAGAGTTCTACATTTTATCTCATACTTTATGTCTCACACCAAACTACTCTTTAATAATTGAATAAATTATCTCCTTTATATGATAAAATAACTTATTCTGAAATAGTTAATCTCGACATTAAAAGTATAATAGGATTATTGATGTTATGCCAGATATTGGAAAATTTAGATTAATATTAAAGTAAAAAATGAAACAGTAAAATTCAAGTCAAATGTGCATTTTCTTTTTTGAAAATTTGAGCAAACTCTAATTGACCCAGTCAAAGAAAACAAATATACAATAATTTAAGTATTCTTTCTTAGTATATTTATTACATATATAAGTTTGACTTGAACTTTACTTTTGTCCAACAATATATCAATTTGAAAATAAACATTTTAAGTCGATATGTCACGTTGTTATCATATTCATATAGATAATATATTTACTTCTAAATATATTTTAATTTTTCTCCGCATATTATATCATTGTTAGTATTATCTTCACATATCTATTTCATAAGATCATGCTGAATGGACAAAAAATTTGACCCAGAAAATTTAAATATTTCCATTGTTTTTTTCTATTTCAAAATAAATTGATCTTTTTTATATTTTTTAATATTAAAAAGATAAAATAACATAGATAAAATATCTTCCTGATTAAAAGGATTTCTTTTTATCATATATACAATTATATTTTTAAAAATAGCAATTTAATTAATCATTATATTAGTGCATTGGAAAGTAAAAAACACAAAATAGAGTATCCATAATGACCGCATAAAATTAAGGATTAATTACTTGAGCGAGTCCTTTTTAAAAAATAATTACTTATTTTAGATATATTTTTTAAATATTATCATTTATAGCAATATAAAATAATAATATTATATATTTTATTGTTAGATTTTTCTCTCTCGCTCGCTTCTTTCTCTTTTTTCTCTCCCATTTTTTTTTATTTTTCTCTCTTTTTCGCTCTTTTCTTTTTGTTGCTCTATCTCTCTTACTTTTTTTTCTGTTTATCTTTCTGTTACTTTTTTTTTTGTTTCTCTCCTTATTTTATTTCGTAGAGTAGTCAATGATTCGTAAAATGAATAAAATTTGTATCAAATTAAATAAATAATTTAATCATAACAAATGAAGAGACATAATAAATTGCAAAATGAATTGAACTTGAATTAAAAATGTATTACCCACATATAAAAATTGAATTAAAAATGTATTACACGCAATGATCTATAGAGTAAATTAAACTTGTATTAATAAAGAATTAAACAAGTAATCCAATAGTAATAAATAAATCAAAAAATTGCAAAATAAATTAAATTGCTTTACAATTGTATTACAAATATTGAAGTTGAATTAGAAGAGAATTTAGAATGAATAAAAAACGTAACTAACAAAAGACATGATTGACAACGATCTATAAACTGAATTAAACTCATATTATCCATGAATAAAACTTATATCATATATCTTATATATTATCTTTGTTTTTATCACTAAGATAATCAATTAATTAGACAAATAATCTAATTGTAACAAATGAAGAAACATAATAAATTGTCAAATGAATTAAACTTGAATGAAAAATATATTACACACATATTAAAGTTGAATTGGAAGCGAATTAAATATGAATGCAAAATGTAGCAAACGAAAGAGCATTATGTAATTTGTAAATTGAATAAAATCTGTATCAATAATGAATTAAACACGTAATTCAATCATAACAAATCAACCAATAAACTGCAAAATGAATTAACTTGTATTAAAAGTGCATACACAAATATTAAATTTGAATTAAGCATAGATAAACAAAATATAACTAATGAAACACCATACAATGAATTATAGAGTGAATTAAACTTATACTAATAATGAATTAAACAAGTAATCTAACAATAACAAATAATAAACTACAAAATGAATTAAACTTGCATTAAAAGTGTATTACACAATATTAAAGTTGAATTAGAAGAGAAAAATAATAATAATTGAAAAATGTAACTAACGAAAGACAGAAAAATAATCTATAGATTGAACTAAACTTGTATAATTCATGAATAATACATGTATTATATGTATCTTATAATTTATTTTAGTTTGTATCACTAAGAACTTGAGTAATATTTGCAATATGTATTACAAGGGTGTTAATTTATTTAGTTGATATCACTAAAAAAAGAGAGAAGTTTGTACTATGTATGATAAATGTATTGTTCGTGATTTTAATATAATTTTAATACAATTATGAAACATATCTAATACAACTTTAATACAATCACGATACCTTTCCATAGACTTCACCTTTTTCGAGTTTCAAATTTTAAAAGTTTTAATATAATCACGATATCTTGTTTCTAAAATTCTAAAAATTTGAAATTTCTATTTGAGAATAGGATATTCTACAATTTTTTGTTTTTTCTATTCCTTTTCTTTGTCATGTTTTTGAATAAAAATAGTGAAATATGAAAAAAAAGTTCAAAAAAAAAAAAGGAGGAAGAGAGATTGACACAAAAAGAGATGGATGAAGAAGTAGAAAAATATAAAAAGAAGAGGAGGAAGAAAAAAAGGACAGAAAAAAGAGGCAAAGAAAGATCAACTTTACACTTTTTAATTCTTAAAAATGATCATATTTGATTAGAAAAATTATATTGACTTAAATGATAAATATTTTTTTTAATATGGTAAATTTATATGATTTACCCTAAAATTAATGAACTAAAATTTCTAAAAAAAATACTTTGATATTAGTTGAAAGGAATTGTGAAATACATTAAATATAAATAGACATAATTAAACTATTTGGTTGACATCAATAGGGATACGCGTATTACGAAATTAAGGATATTCTTTTATACTTATTTATTATTGTTATTTTGAAGAATAAAAATTGGCCAGAAAATTTGGTCAAGATTTGACCAAATGGTATTTGCTTATGTTATTTTATCCTTTTTAAATATTTTTAGTGTTTTAGCTTTTTTACATTATAATTAACAGATTAATTTATTTTAAAATAAAAAAGATGTTATAATTTTTTTTATAATTTTTGTCAAATTTTTTGATCATTATCATTACCCTATTATTTTAATGCATAATAGATATGTCCAAACTTTATTTTTTTTTTTATGACTATGATATCTAGACTAAATATATACTTTCGCTCACCTTCCATTAGATTATTCTATCCATCAAAGTTATGTCAGATAGAAAGAATCTTTTAGTGTTTCTTGTCTTTATTATAAATTGAATTTGAGACCTCATGATTTTCAACCACTTCATTGATCACTAGATCATACCTAGAGTGTTAAATGGTATGTGAAACTAAGAATTTTTTTTTAAAAAAATAATCAAATGTGGACATATTTATTTAAAGATAAAAGTATTATTGAGATCTCTCATATTTCTTTAAAAGCAATGAGTTAAAAATAATTGAATATTTCAATATAGATAAAACAAAGTGAAGTAAATAAAATGTTATAACATTCCTTGATTATTCATCATCTACAAATTCAAAGCATGGTATTTTGACTAAACATTTGACTATATTGCAACTTAAAAAGCAATATTATTGTGAACATGTCGGTGATATCTACTTCCTTAAAAGTCTTACAAGTTGTAGGTATATGAGAAAACTTTAAAATTACATATTTTATTATTTCATTTCATCAAGAAATTTATTGTCAAGTTAAATTGTCATTATAGGTCAACTCAAATAATTATTATAAGTTCATATGATTATGAACAATTCAACTTAACTATACAAAATATTTTATGAATTACAAAATTGGGCAATAATGATTTAATTAAAGGATAAATTACCTATATACACATTTTATTTTCCATAATTTCTATTATTTCCTATCATTTACAAATATCTAAAATTCCTCTTTTTTATTTCAAACCCATTGTTCCAGATACATAAAGTTATATACGTTTTTTTTTTCTATTTTTATTCCTTATTTCACTCTCTCAACCTCTTCCTATTTTTACTCGCTCTATCTTTTCCTATTTTCACTCCCTCAATCTTTACTTCCTTCGTTTTTTTAATTTTCAAATTTAATTCTTATTTTCAATAATATCTCTCCACAATTTTTTTCAAAACGACTCAAGTTTTCGCTTTATATTTTTTTTCAAAGAATTACCGGATTTTCCTCCATTTTCACCTTCACAATATGGATAAGGGAAAGGTAAAAGATATGATGTATTCATATTGTTTCCTGCAAAAAAATCAGTTTTAGGAGATCCTCTTTTGCTGGTGAAACTACATTATGAAATGAAAAGAAGTAGTCTCCACCAAATGTATCATTTTATCATGTATCAAGTGTTGCTATGTATCTTCTACGGTTAATCAAATTTAGAAGAATATGTTTCCGTACACAATATCAAATTATATTCGTGATACATTTTTGAGCGAAGAAATCAAGGAAGGGCACATGCTCGAGCTTTAAATCTATTGTTTTACAAATTTTCAAAATCCGTCATTTTTGCGCATTAAATTAATGTATCAGCGTATCAGATTTATATATCTCACGCATCAGATTAATGTATCATGTATAAAATGTAATGTATCTTACTTAACGATTAATGTATCAACGCTTATTTTAGTTATGATACGTAAATTCAAATTTATACTAAATGTATCTGATACATAACAATTACCAAACAATAATGTATCGATCTCAAACAATTACTATAATGTATTTTAAAAAAAATTTAAAGTGTTATATTTTTTCAAATAAAATAACAAACATAAATAATAATGTATCAAACAGTATTTGTTTAGTTATGATACGTAAATTCATATTTATACTAGATGTATCTTATACATAACAATTATCAAACAATAATCTATCAATCTCAAACTTAAAATTTTATGGGAAAAACTTATTTATTTAATGTATCTAGTAAAAATAGAACATTTATCAATTCAATAGAAAGGATCTTCATGATCTCAAACAAAAGAACGTACATAAATAATAATATATCATGCACTAATTTTTTAGTTCTGATATGTAAATTTGAATTTATACTAAATGTATCTGTAACATAACAATTGCCAAATAATAATGTATTGATCTCAAACCTAAAATTTATGGGCAACACTTTCTTATTTAGTGTACCTAGTAGAAATATAACACTTTTCAATTTAAATTGAAAGGATTTTCATGATGTATCTTCTCGAAAATTTTGATAATTTTTAATCAAAATTGAAAGAATCTTCAATGAACTAGGAGAATAATTTTGAAATTCAAAGTTTTCGTCAATTTTGAATCAAAATGGAAAATATCTTCAATGACTAGAGAAGAATTTAGAATCTCAAAATTTTTGATAATCTTGAATCAAAATCGAAAAGACATTCGATGAACTTGAAGATTTACAAAAGAAATAGTTTGTCCAACAACAATTACATACAATCCTTCATAACTCATCCCGCTTTTCAAATTTTTGACATTTTTTTTATGAAACAGAGATAACGATGAACAAGAAGAAATTTATTTTTTTTATTTTTTTGGGTTGTTACACTATATGATTTTGAATTCTTGATAATAATTTTGAATGAAATAACGTAATTTGTGGAATCTTAATTTAATTTTCAGTTTTTCCCCTTAATTAATGGAACAAATGGATACTATGAGATTTTAAATTGATTTTATAGCTTTTTTTCCTTAACAAGTGCAACAGATTGATACATAATGTATCAACAATAATGTATCCGGATCCTTAATTAGGTATCTGAAATGTCTAAAATATATGAGATTCATGTAATTATAAAAATAATAGGGATAGAAGGTAATTTAGATTTTACACTATGATATTTATGTAAGTTATACTTAATTAAAAGTGTGCGACTTGTACATATGAAAAACAAATTATTTGGTCTTGTAACGTTATATATAAATAGAAATATATTTTTGAAATGTAGCCACAAATGCCATGAGCTATGAGCCAATTTAATTTTGTAGAATCATATTTTCTGAATTATCTCCGCATTTAAGTGTAATTGTAATGGAAGTGTGAATTTAATTACAATAGCTTAATTAATTTTAAATAAGTTGTAACTGATATTTACATTTCATTTAAACATCTTTTAGCCCAATACTTTACAATATAATTTAAAAAATTATACATATATTTTGTTTGTATAAAATTTTAAATACAATAAAAAATATTTTTTCAGCTAATTATATCTATATTTAAAAAAATTGTCAAAGAAGTCTCTAAGACACATCAAATAAATAAGTAAAATATGGAGTTAGTCCACCCTATGTGATTCATGATCTGGAAATGGGCTCATCAAAATAGAGAAGAGGTGGAATTCAAAGCTACTATATATTCGTATACAATAATATACGAAATTTTTTACCTAATATACAACATTATATAAATATAAGAGATATTAATGTATTCATACAACATTATACTCTTTTATACAAAAAAAAAATCGAGAAAATTATGCGGTTAAGTAAACATATACTATTTAATTACTCATCATAGTCATAATTTGTTATAATTACCACTCACGACTAATATTACACATTAATTATGTAGGCTGACTTCGGGTTTGTATAATTGTTACCCGTTTGGATTGACTTATTTTAGATGTTTTTAAGCCAAAAATAGCTTTTAAGTAGTTTTGAAGTGTTCGGGTAAAGTTAAAAAGTGTTTATAACCCTTCGGGATGGGCCAGTGGTTTGAGCTTGAGACTTCCATGTTGGAGGTCTCAAGTTAGAAACCCCTTGCCAGCGAAAGCAAGGGGTTTGCCTTCTGGGTCGAGCTCGTCCCACCAGGCTTGCCTAGTGCGAGTTACCTCTCCTATGTGGTTGACGAGCTATTGCATAGAAGCAGGGTTTTTACCCTATGCACCCAAAGGGTAGCGGTTGCAGATTTCCCTTGTCATGAAAAAAGTGTTTATAAAGACTTATTTTAAAGACAAAATAACAAAATAAGCCAAAAGTCAATCCAAACAGGTGCTTAGCCACATTTTTATATGTATAATTCACTAGCATATACAAATACATATGTATAATATACAATATCTATCAATATACACATATAATTCACCTCTCTCTCACTCTCTGCCCTCTCTCGCTCGCCTCTCTCCACCCTCTCCTAATCTCGCTCGCCTCTCTCCTCTCTCACACAATCTCGCTTGCCATATATACAAATACATATGTATAATATACAATTATCTAATCAATATACATATACAATTCACCTCTTTCCTGCTTTTTGCCCTCTCTCTTGCCTCTCCCCTCTCTCTCCAAGTCTCGCTCGCCTCTCTCCTCCCTATAACATGTAGCTACGAATTGTAATTATCAAACTATAGCTATGGAGAATAATTAGGCAAATTTTAGTGACTATATATGAAAGTTCACCAAGAAAGATTGAGTTACATTAGATTCATTTAAAAATAATATTTCAAAAATTAAAACGAAGTGCCCAAAAAATCATATTTAAATTCCTCAATATGTAATTGATTTCTTTCCAACAATACCCACCCACTTAAAACATAGTATTTACAAAAAATAATTTTCAAACTTTGAAATTTAAATCTTTAAAATAATTTCTTATGAAGATAATTTTGACAACACCTATTTAAACTTGTGCATGATTCTAACATCTGAAGATATAAATAGCGAAAATTGTATATAATGAGAAACTATTTATTTATATTAAATGATATAACTATAGTTTGATTTAATTGTACCTTATAGCAAACGGTTGTCAGTCGCCTCTCTCCCTGAAATTCTCGCTACTCACTCTCTCTCGCTCGCCACTCTCTCCTCGGCCTCTCTTGCCTTATATAAACAAAAATATACAAATTGTGTTTTGTATAAAGCAAGAGAAAATTGTATATACACATGCAAATACATATACTTTCGTCTTATACACTTAAATTATACAATACAAATATTCCTTTGTCTAGTTCTCTTTTGCCTTTCTCTCTTTCTCGTTTTATACAAACACCGATTATACAAAATATAATGTATAATTTATGTTTGTATAAAGCGAGAGAGAGAGTGATATCTGATATAGAAATGTTTTATTTCGATTTAATTGTAGACAAATCTAAATTTTATACAGATATACAAGCACATAAAATTAAATCGAGAGGCTGCCAACGATTTATACAAACGAGAGACTGACAACAATTTATACAATAGTCTACCAACAAACTTATACAAATCTAAAGAGGAGTCAGCGAATTATAAAATTGCTTCTTTATATATATATATATATCGAAATAACTTAGCTTCTTTTGTACATATGCATAGCAAAATAGTCATATCATGTTTGCTATGGAACACAATGATGCAAACTATAACTATAACATACAAATATGATTTTTGTGTTTGTTATATGTGATGTTTTATAAAACTTTTAAACGTAAGAATTTTATATATATAATCACAGTTCAAGACATTAAAAATAAGCACAGTTATCAATTTTTGGCCTATGTCCTTGCTTTATAAATAGAAGATTGCCTTAATTAACGAAGACATAAAATCAACATACATATAACCACAATATAATACGTACTAGTCATCAATTCGATATACTCTCTCTAACAATTTAAGTTTTAACGTGATGAGGATAGAGTCTGATCGGAAGTCCGTTAGCCGGAATTGGCATGGGATTAACGACGATTTTCTCATCATGGATAATTTTCTTCCAGCTGAACCTTTTAACAAGATGGTGCATGAAAACAAGTATTTCTAAACGAGCATACTCTTTTCCAGGGCACATTCTTGGTCCACCACCAAAAGGTACAAATGTGTATGGAGCAGGTCCATTTCCTTCAAATCTTGAGGGGTCAAATTTTAAAGGATCTACGAATACTTCTGGATTTATGTGTGTTGAATTTGCACTCCAATATATCTGCAAATCAATTTCAGTGCACTAACAAGAGTTAGGGTGAATTTGGGAAAGTCAATAGCTCAATTGTCACTACATATGTATTTTAGCGGCAATTAGCATTCTTTATATATGTTTCAAAAGCCTTTTAGCGATATGAGATCTAATGACACTTAACTAATGTTGGTAAAGGTTGTAACACTCTTTATTAATATGTTTATTTATTACTGTTAAAAGTTATTTTTTATTGTAGTGTTATTTTATTGTGTTCAATTTGTAAGTAAGCAGAAAATTTAGACAAATACTATAGGAGGTGGAAGATGGGGAGGTAGCTAAGGGTGTAAGATGGTGAGGGATATGGGGGCGGGGGAAGTTGAGATGTAGAATGACAGGAGAACACAATCAATGTGAAATGTCACTAACAATAGCAAAATCAAAAATTTTACTAAGGGGTTCAAACACATGAAGATATTTAAAATGGGTTCAACATCTATTATATATATATGAAAAATAATTTCAAGAGTGTATAAACAATGTGATTTTCCATCAAAGGTTGTTCGGATAAATCCCTCGGCCTTACGTGTCTTCGCCCCTGTTCATTGGTAGAGCCTTTTTTTCCCCTACTTTCATTAGGAAACTTATTTTCCTTATTTTAGGAGTTTGTTTCCCTGGGAAAAATATTTTACTAACCAAACATGAAAAAATTAAAAAATAGTTTTGAAATTTGTATCCAACAAGACCTTAGTCTCTCTCTTTTTCCTTTTTATATCTTTTTTTCTTCATGATTTGGTGATATTACTTATTTATTTTTAAAAAAACTTACCAACAGATATCGTTCGATTAACTAGTTTATCAACATGATGAAAATATACGCATATATATAATTATTGTTCTTTATTTTTCATACCTTCCATCCTTTTGGAATGGAGAAACCGTTGAAGGTGAAGTCTACAAGGGCTTCCCTAAAAGCACCTTGAAGGGGTGGAGCAAGTCTTAGAACTTCACATGCCACATTCCATGAATATTTCATCTTTTTAATGTCTTCCCAACTCAATAATTCTCCTGGACCCTTTGATTTTGCAATCTCTATTTGCTCTATTTTCATCAAATACAAAGAAAAATTAAAACATTAATATCTATATATATGAAAATCAATTACCCCAAATATGACTTGTCAAACCAAATCACTGATTTTTTTTTTAAAAAAATATCAATAAATTTAGATAAGAATTGTGTTTTCCTAAGACTTGCTATTTTTATCAATTACTAATGTTCAAACTCATAATCTATGGGAAAAATCTGAAATATATATTCAAACTTTGATCGAAATTGTTATAACAATATCGAAATTTGGAAAGGACTTTTTACCCTCTACACTGTGTGAAAGTGTATTTTAAAGGTATATACGTGGATATCATAAATATAACATCATTATAAATAGTAATGTGCACATGGAGGACACATATATACATTTAAAATACACTATTAAATAGTGCAGGGGATAAAAGTTCTTCTATAAAGTTTGGTATCGTAACAACAATTTCGGTCAAAGTTGGGATATGATTTATATATATATTTTTAGTTATATATACCGTATCGATTGACTATTAGAAAAGTCTTATGTGGTGTAATTTCACTTATTATTTATCATTTCTATCACATTACTTGGTAATTCTTATCATCAAATAGATTTACGTAGTAATCTGATTGTATAAATATTTTTTTAAGACAAAAAAATTATGAGAAGTTGGGTTACCTTTGTAAACTTGATCATAAATTTCAGGAAGCTCAGCAAGGTATTTAACAATAAAAGCACAAGCAGAACTAGCAGTGTCATGGCCACCAATCAACAACCCTAATATCTTATCAGCAATATCCAACTCATGCATAAACTTCCCATTTTCATCACTTGTCAACAACATGTGTGACAATATATCTTGACTGTCTGATGCTTTTCCCTCGGTCAAATCAATCTTCCTTTGCTTTATGATTGCCACAAGCTCTTTTCTAATAAAATTGGATGCCTTAATAGCACGATTAAATGGCGTGCCAGGTAAATTTATAGGTATAGAAATCAATCCAGAAGCCAAAACATCGAAAGGATCAGCAAGTTTAGCAACATGGTTAGGATCTTCCACACTCACAAATAATCTACAAGCTAACCAAAAAGTATAACGTTTAGCTAGAGGGAAAACAACAACTTCTTGTTGATTTTCCCACGATTGAAAATGTTTTTGCGCGATATGATCCATGATTCGAATGTAACGTTGCAATGCTTCAGGTTTGAGGAAGTTAGGAAGCATTTTCCTCATTTTGATAGCTTCTTCTTTTGAAGAAGTTTGTGTTGAAGATGGAAAGACTTTGTCTACTGAACTTGGCCACCATGTTTGAACTAGTTTATTTTCATTCGAAAACAAAAACTTATTACTAGATGCACCACAAAAGACAACCGCTTTTTCACCTAAAAGATGAGTTTTGAAAATGCTAGACTTGTATTTGGAAATTCTATCGAAGATGAATTTTTCAGGATGACCTTTCCAACCAGTAGAGAGAAACTCGAGGGTTTCACCGATAACCGGCCAACCGGAGTTGCCAGGAGGAAGAGGGCAAGACAAGATCATGGATTTGTTCTTATTGTTGAAGAGAAAGAGGAAGGAGAGGGAGAGTAAAAGGACAAAGAGGCAAACAAGAGAGGCATAGAACAATTCCATGTCTAACTAATTAGTTTTGTATGTTAGTTTAGACTTTAGAGAAAAAAAATGCTCTTGGTGTGATTGAGGATTTTTGGGTATAGTTAAGCACACATATATACTTTATGACATATTATTATGTGAGAACTATAGCAAGAGATATTCTATGATTTGTCTCATCTTTCTTTTTGGATTATTCCTCTTATCTTACATTTATTTTATATGTAAGGGTTGGTTGGAGGATTTGTTTTATATAGAACTATTTCGCTTCGTTTAAGTTGTGATATTGTTGAAGTTAATTTAAATTATATTCATTCCATATTTTATATATAATTAGATATTCAAAAATATATGAAAAATTAATATTATTTTACTCTTAAAAAAAAATTATGATAACTAAAAAGAAACGGAGAGAATATTATTATTAAAATTACATGAATATAAAATTTATCAAACCGATCCCATTATTTGTTCGTGATAACAATTGTCACAAAATAAAAAAATATATGAGTCACATCAGGCAAGCATTGATATTATCAACTTTGATGCTTTATAAATCGAATTTGGGATAAAGTTAAAATATTGTTTCTAAACAATAAAATCATCGGGTAAAGGTAGCATTTGGATTATATATGGTAAGTCTTTTAAAATAGAAACTTTTACGTATAGCCACTCAAAAATAATTTATTACTCTCTATAGCTATAGTTTGATAATTACAATTCGTAGCTCTATGTTATAGAGAGGAGAGAGGCGAGCGAGACTGGGAGAGAGAGGAGAGAGACGAGCGGGAGAGGGCAAAGAATGGGAGAGAGGTGAAATGTATATGTATATTAGTTAGATAATTGTATATTATACATAGTAATTGTATATATGACAAGAGAGATTGAGAGAGGGAGAAGAGAGGCGAGCGAGATTGGGAGAGATAGAGGAGAGAGGCGAGCGAGAGAGGGCAGAGAGTGAGAGAGAGGTGAATTGTATATGCATATAGATTAGATAGTTGTATATAATACCTATGCACTTGTATATATGGCAAGCGAGATTGAGAGAGAGAGAGGAGAGAAGCACTCGAGATGGGGGAGGGAGGACAGAGGACAAAGAGTGGGAGAGAGGTGAATTTTATGTGTATATCGGTTAAATAATTGTATATTATACATATGTATTTGTATATTCTGGCGAATTATACATATACAAACGTGGCTAATTATACAAACTCGAAGTCAACCCACATAATTAGTGCATAATGTTAGTCGCGAGTAGTAATTACAGCAAACTATAACTATGATGAGTAATAAACTAGTATAAATTTGCTTAACCGCGTAATTTTTCCTTTAAAATATTATATCATAATTTTGATTTGGCACACATTTAATAGGAAAATAAAAAAAAATGAATTTTATACCTTTAAATTAAAGAGAGATATTTCTCTAAAATATCACTACTAGAAAACATGCTTGTAGCAACAATTAAACATGTGTTGCAATAGATACTCATTCGCAACGGTTATAACCTTTGCAATAGATAACTGGACCTAATGAAACACTTTAAGAATTAAATCGTTGCATTAGTACTACAATCGTTGCCATAGTATCTTTATATTGCAACAGTTCTTACAAATCGTCGCCTTACGTACTTTATGGCAACGGTTTCGCCAATTGTTTTCCTCCACTTATTTCACTACATCTGTCAATTTTTTTTAAAATTAATTGTAAAAGTAAAAGGTAAAAAAAATAAAAAACATAAAAGGTAAATATCACATAGGTCAATTTTTTTCTTCAAATTTCATATCATTCCCTCGTAGGTAACGACGCCTCCTTTCTCTCTTCTCTCCGAAGAACCAGAGCACTCATCTATGGTTTTTCTTTAATCATTCTTCTTTGATTTTCCTTGTAGGTATCTGCAACTTTTGGGTCTTCTTCTTCGTGAGTTGTACGTTTCTGCAGCTACAGGTATGTTGTATTTTATCTTCTTCAAAGTTGGAAATTTATTAGAAGCTAGGGTACTTGACAAATGAGTTTCTGTGAAGTAATTGTTTTTGCTAGAGTTTATGTTTACTGTGCATTAGAGTGTGTATCTCGATTTTGGTGAAGATTGAGAAATCTCTGCAAAAATGATTATATGGAAATTCTCAGTTTAAGAAGAATTAATGTTATGAAAGATGAGTTTCGATTCTTCCATCTGCATGATAGTTCTTATCTATTGAAAAATCTTTTGTTTTTGAACAGGACAAACATTTCTAAGAATAAAATGAACTGAAGTATTTTTCACCCCCAAAAGTCATTAAAGTCGAGCATTGAGGTATTTTGTTTCTCTCTTTCGAGTATATTTTTCAGGTTCTAAGTTTATACTTTCTTCCTTCTTGTCTGAATTATTTAGTGGACAAACTACAAGTTAGTCATCAAGCTCAGCTCACTGCTTAAAAAGAGGTAATGTTCTTGTTTCTCTTATTTATTTATTTTTAAACTTTGATGTACATCTGTGTGTCTTAATCTTTTTCCTACTTAAAAAGTAAGTCTTTTCAACATTGAAATAATTTACCTTCAATTAAATGTAATTCGAAGCTAGATTTGAAATTTTGATGCATCTTGTGTTTGAATGTTATAATATAACCCGATGGAGTACGTGTTTTTGCATTTTTTATGATAGTATGATGTATGAATGCATCTTGCAACACTTGTTTCAGTATGGGCATATAAAATTATGAAAATAAATAGAAATGTAATATATGATTTATATTGTTCAGCTGATGTCTATATGAGATACTGCGTTTATTTTTGTACTGTGCTCCACTAGGTGTTGTGGTAGGAAGGAACATGAAGCTTATGTCTTGAAATTTCCATCTATATGTAATTTGCTTACTTGATAATAATATTGTGACAATTGAGGTCTTGATTCTTTTATGCAATTAAACCTTGAACTTGCATCAAAAACCAAAGAGGAGAATGAAGTAAATCGTAATCACATACTCACATTTGTCAGTGACATGCACATTTATTGATTTAATGTTCTTGTGTATGTTAACTTTGATGTAATGTTCAAGTTGATAATGTTCCTGTTTCCCTTACTAATCTATGTACGTTATTACTTAGTATTGAAACTGGAACATTATCAACTTGAACATTACATCAAAGTTAAATTACACAGGAACATCAAATCAATATATGTGCATGTCACTAACAAATGTGAGTATGTGATTACGGTTTACTTCATTATCCTTTTTGATTTTTTGATGCAAGTTCAAAATTTAATTACGTAAAAGAATCAAGACCTCAAAAGTCACAATATTATTGTCAAGTAAGCAAATTACATATAGAAGGAAATTTCAGGACATAAGCTTCCTCTTCCTTCCTACCCCAACACCTTGTGGAGCACAAGTATATCCCAAGTTTTATATAGAACTATTTCGTTTAGTTTTAATTGTGATATTGTCAAAGTTAAATTAGATTACATTTATTCCATATTTCAAAATTAGATATTTAAAAATTATACCAAAAGTACTGTAAGATACAAATATATCTTAAAATGTTAGTCAAAATTAATATGTTTCATTGTCCAAAAAAAAGTATGACAACTAAAAATAGTATTATTATTGAAATTAGATGAATATGAATAATTATCAATCTGATCCCATTATTTGTTCGTGATAACACTTGTCACATAATAAAAAATAAATGAGTCGCACCAGGCAAACATTGATATTATCAACTTTGATGCTTTATAAATCTAATTTGCGATAAAGTTAAAATAGCGTTTCTAAACAATAAAATCTAAGGTAAAGGTAGCATTTGGACTATATATTGTAGTCTTTTAAAATATTACAGCATGATTTTGATTTGATATATACTTAATATTAAAAAAAATGAATTTTGTATTTTTAAATTTAAAAAATATTAAATATTTTAAAATGTTTTTTAATTTTGTATTCCTGTATATATCACATCGAAAGGGTTGCCGTTCCTTTTATATACAAACTACCAAACCGAAGTAAAAGTATGATAATTAAATACATAATAGAATTATTAATAAACAATAAAAAAAGATAGACAATATGTTTTATTTTTTTTTAGCGAATGATAATTTTATAGTTTTCTTTTTTAAAATATTGAATCATATATTTTTATGTTTATAAATAAATCAAATAATCTTAATTATTTGGATATTGACATTTAATCTTAATAAAAAGCAATGAGGCGAGTTAATTAGCCTTACGTCTAAATTAGCACAGGTCTTCATGGAATCCTAGTGAAGTTAGAGAAATTTACTCAACTATGATGGGGAGGAAATTGGTGATATTTGATTCTCCACAATCTACTGCCCTCAAATCGTTATGATCGGATGATTTAAAAGCTTGAGTACTTATTCGAATATCGATCGCGATCAATATTGATGTCTTTCGATGAGAAGTGTGTTTGTGTGGGTTCTATAAGTCAATTCAAATTGCCTAATTCGTTCCTTGGAAAACTTGTTGAAACCTCTTGGCCTAATTCGTTCCTCGGATTGCTTTAGTAACTTTATGATTGAGATGGCCCTGTTAATTAATAGGTCTAGTTTATTTTATAAAAAAGATGTAGAGAAAAAAGATTTACAAATGTTATGATTTCAGCTAAAAAAATTACATTAGAGAAGCTTGTATTCACAAAATCTCTTGAAGAATCTATTAAAGTTTATTACTTTCTTATACATAGTAGATCATTTGAAGCATATGATGATATTTTTGACTCTCTGTAGCAACTTTTAGTTGCTATAAAACACCCATATTCTTGTAGTACTAAACTAAAAAAAGTATTTGGGGTTTGAGTGTTATAGGAGATTTGTTTCTTGTGGTCAGTGTTACTGATAGCTTAATTCCAAGTGACTAATGCCTAACTCATATTACTAATAGGTAACCATTGCAACTAATTTGGATGAGTACAAGAATATTGTTTCTAACAAATTATTATCATGTTCTATTTTGCTTTTATTCTGCCTGTTCTATTATAACTTTTAACTGATCATGAATGTACATTCCTCCTGTGATTTGCACATACATAATGCGTTGAGGTATGAGTCACAAGCTTGATACGTTATCACTTGTATGAACCTCCCATGTATTCTGAGTGAATTTGGTTGATGTTGTTTCTCTCTGTATTTTGTATTCTCATATTTATAGTGGATTGCTCATCTCCTTTGTGGACGTAGGTCGATTGACCGAACCACGTTAAATCTCTGTATCTTTTGGTATATTTCTCGTTGTCTTCTTACTCGTGGTCTTTTGAGGTTTGCTTTGCTAGCTTCTGCGTTTACACCTGCTTATTTTTGGTCCTAACACTGTCAAGGTTCCATTGACTCATTACTATCAGGATTCGTGATGGTGGAAGGTAGCAGGTACGCTATGTAATTAGACAAGTTGCATTCAAGCTATCTCATTTCATATTGTAGGGCAAAATTAGGTATATAAGTTAGTGCTGCCAAAGGCAAAAAAGGATCTGTAACTGGATACTTTTACCAATGGTCCTATGCTAAGGATCTATTGCTGGATTTAGAGATTGCATTAATGTACCCAACTGTTAACACAATTTTTATTGTGCAAGGCCAGGCCTGCTATCTTATTGTTTTTCATGGATAGGTTGATTAGATTTTGCAGTCTAGCTGTCACATGAAAATAGCATCTGATTTAGATAAATAGTTTGATGATGAACTATAAATTAAACATAAATGGTCTCGGATGATGACTCTTTCTGTTTGTGTCATACAATTAGTTGTGAAACCTAACCATTTAAATTTTGTCTATAGAATCCTGCTACCCATCTGCAGCTTCACAGTGCGGATTCCTCGTCTTTCTTTATCGACAGTTGTTTTGCCTGTTTGCGAGCTTCAACCAGATTGAGAAGGCGTTTCTCTGCGTCTTCTTTCAGGGAGCTGGGGATCAGGTTCTCTGCAACATAAGCAGGTATAATCTTGGTCTCCGTCATTCTATTAGAATTTTGATTGATTCAAATAATGGATGTGTGTCCAAGCTCGGATAATTCTTTGCAAGCACCTTGAATCCATCAAAGCTACAGTTCTTCCCCTTCTTTTAAGAGCTGGATCCAACTTATCCACATAATTTGTAGTAAAGACAATTATACGCTCTCCACTGCGCGCAGACTAAAGACTGTCAATGAAGTTCAGAAGCCCAGAGAGTGTGACTCTACTTCCACTCTCTTCAGTGTCCTTGCGAGGAACTTCATTTTTGGTTTTCGCCCTCTTCTCTTTCTTCTTCCTTTGACCTGTTAGATTAACTGAACAGTCAATGTCTTCTATCACTATAATAGACTTACTTGATGTTTCAGCCAAGAGCCTTCTCAATTCTCCACGTAAAGTTTCTTGTTCAATATTTACTTTCAGCACTTATTTTACTGTTCGTTATTGTAATTGTGCTGAGGATATGGTCCCATCAAAATCTGTGGACGCATACATTCCAACACCTACCTTAATCACTTTCTCCAAATAAATATTGGTTACCATGTCATGGTATTTCTTAATCACTTTCTAGCAAGTACTTACTTTCCCACTGCACAAGTTTCCCTGAAATTCACCGTATTCTTGCTGCTCGAAACTCGTCAGAAACTCTCTCATGTTCATCCATGCTTAGCAACAACTTGCTCCTACCATTTATCATTTCAGCTCTAATCCTCTTTGCTTCTTTTGCTAAGTGGACACTGAGATACGCCTCGACTACTGCATAGGCATCATGAGGCTTGAGCTTGTTGCTCATGAATTCACTGATGGAAATCTGAATATAAGGGTACGAAAAGCTCCTGATTTTTCGTGTCCACTTATCAGAAGCTCGGATAAGCTCAGGGGGACAGTATTGACGGATCCTATCCCAAATGAATATAAAACTAGCGATGCTGGTCCAAACACCACCCTAATTTTGCAGCAATCTCATTGCTCTGATCATTGTTAAAGATGTTTAGAAATTTCCTTAGATTTGTTTTCACTTTATATAAGAGGCTGCGAGAAACAGAACATTAAATCTTAAATTTCAACCATTTATGTGTATATACTTACTAAGCTATTCAAAATTATTCACCACAAATTTCTCCAAACCATTTCAAAAAACTTAAGCTGCAACTAAGCTAAGAAAATTACTTCAAACAAACCTCATCTTCAGCATTGCAGTGAAGTTAACAAATCAACAAAGTCGGATTGTGACAAAAATTTGGACAGCCATAAAAAAGTAACATCAACATATAACCAAAACAAACAATAACGTTAAACGTGGCAACAATAATCCAAGAAATTTCAAAGGCAGGAGAAACAGATAAGTAGAAACCACAATATGAGCAACCATTACTCAAGAAATTCGGAAGGCATAGGAAACGGATATGAGAAGAAATAAAAAGTGCAGTGCAAAAAATTTCTTAAGCTAACATAAGATATTCAGCTACAGCTTACAATAGTTGTTAAAGTTTTAAAGGATGCAGGAGAATATAATAGAGTGAATATGTTCTATAAGGAACGATGTACTGAAAAGATAACTTAATTTTTCACTTTAATGCAGTTTTTGTTGACTAAGCTTATCATTAATAGGGCTCTTAAGTGGTTAGAGTTAAAAATGCAGCGTGTTAGGGGCTTCAAATTTACAAACTCAAATCAAAATTTGAAGACTGGTTATCTTCTGGCCGCTGATGCAGCTCCTACAGCAGGTGTCAAGTTGTGTTTCACGCAACATTTAGTTGGTTTATTACAAATAGCATATGTAATAGTTCACCTTAAATGTGTGATATTAGTGTGTAGCCACGTAAATTATGAAATCTTAAGATCCTATTTTCCTTCTTCTCTAAATTTTTTTGTTCATCCAAAAAAACTAAAATAGGTGTTGTCATTGATCTTACAAGTATTGAATCCATTCTTGACGTCCACCAGGAATTCCCAAGAACCATCGACACTATGGATTAGACTTTCAAAATGATTGTAGCCTTTGTCAAAGATCTATACCCACAAGAGCTGGGATGTTGAACAGAAGCTGACTGCAGAATTATGACACTCCACTGGAACCCAATATGACATACCACAAGTTTTGGAGGTTAAAGTCGTGCTGATTGCACAATCATGACACTCTAGTTGATGTTACTGTTTTTCATTTTTTTCATCTTCATCTAAAATTTTAGGATAAATTTCACATTTTATTCAGATGATTAGAATTAGCTAAAATAAAATCGAAGATAGTACTTTCAGCTTCAGGGAGATCACTAAGGATAAGACACCAGACTCGAGTAAAAATGACATTTTGTTCCAAGATTTTAACCTTCGACACTTCAACATATTCAACAGACATCTCTAAGACCAGAGAAACTGATGCAACTATAGTTGAGGGTTTGTACTTTCTATGTTTAATTTCTTTATTCCTTATTCAATGCATAAAGTAAAACATATTCGCGGTTACTCTCCAAAATAGCAATAAAATTCAACAAAGATAGAGAAAATTAATGTACGATTAAAAGGGGAATCTGAATAAATGACCAGAAATACCTGTAGCTAAAATTCTGGTAGAAGTAGCTGAAGATCTTTAACTTCACGCTGCAGATGACAATAATTTCAAAACGTCAGTGCAATAAGGGGAAGACATACTATGGTAAAACCACGAAAAAAAGGTGAAAGAATAAAATAAAAAATAAAGCTTCAAATTATTGGCGCTCCTAAGCGGGAAAAAAAGATTGAATATCAATTAAAAAATCATATCAAAATAAAAGGCAAATATGAAGAGCAGCTCCAGCGCCATCATATTACCTACTGTACAATATTGTGAGACTATGTCTGTTTCAAATGAGTGAACTCTTATCACAGGTAGATACGCTATGGTTCACAATCATCTTTGTCCGCCAAAATTGATTTATAAGAAGTAACTATATTGTGGATGTAGTTCGAGAGAAGTTAATTACATGAAAATGGTCCATCCAATAACAAATTATGCTATCCTAAAAACAGTTTCTCGATGTATATTTTGCGTTGCAAAAAGATTTGAGTATGAGACACCGACATTTTGTTGTGGCAATGGTGTTGCGCGACTTATTTCACATCAAGTATCAACAACTTTGAGAAATTCATATTTGAGAAACACTAATGAGCATGAAAATTCCAAACTTATCTAAAAATTTACAACAATATCTTCGCGTTCACATCTCTTGGAGTTAATATGACAAAGAAATAGCAAAAAAGTATAAAAGGTATATTCACCTTTCGAGATGAAGGAAATATGCATCACTTTGTAGATGATTTAGTAACAGCTACTAAAAAAGAAAGAAATTTACAATTATATTTTTTTGATAGTGAAAATGAATTGAGGAATCGACTGGCATATTCAAACAAAGTGAATGAAGGTATTGTAGGAAAGTTGATGGAAACATTAAAAAATTAATCCATACTCCATATTCCTAGAATCACTAATAAATATTCCACAATAATGTATCTTCTACATTTTTCTGAAATTCAAAGTTGGTTTAGACCAAAAAGTATACAACTTACCAACTACATCAGAAGTTACTGAAATGTGGGTAGAGCAAGATGCTGAAAGTTATACACTCACCCCATATATTTGTATATATACAAACAACAATAAGAGTCAATTGGTCAATTATTACTACAATTGTTTTGATCCAATGCAATATCCGTTATTGTTTCCCTATTCTCAAAATTGATGGTATTGTGATATTCAAAAAGTTAATCTTTTAGGTACTTCTTCTTCTAGACAAAAATATTGTGAACATGAACAGTTGTCAAGCATAACAAATTGTCACGATCCAGACTATCGTGATTGACACCCACACTAACCCTCTAGTGGGAGAACCATTACTACAACCTAAACAAAAAATTTTATGAAAAACTAAGACATTTAAAGATACGGAAGCAAGTTTAAATGACAATAAAAATGGAGTCCCCATAAAATCCAAGGTTTAAACATTAACTAACCAAACTAGTGCAAAAGAACAACCCTTAGAACCTAAAAGTCAATGTACCATAACATGATTCACAAGTCTAAACAAGAAAATCATCTCAAGAATTAGTCTAAGTCTGAATAGGATGGACTAAATAAAAAAAGAACTCAAGGCAGCCCGGAAGAACTGACCACCCTTGAATTCGAATCGGCAATCACTGATTTTCTAAGCGAGGTATGTCAACAGCCGCCGAAAGATGTCCTGTACTCAACAGAATTAAGAGCAAGTGCAGTATCAGTACACAACCACCGTGTACTGCTAGGATTACGCGACTATCCCACTAAGTGAAACATATATAAGTCATTACAACATCATAAACATGCATACACCAATCATATACAATGTCAATTATCATTTTTATGCAACATACAACATACAATTTCATATGCTTCGATAAGAGAACCACACTAGAATCAATCTTAAAGTCCATTTGTACAATGTATAAATGAAGTCTCATACCCCCACTGACACTAAGTAGAACTCTTTGCGAAGTCATAAGCCATGGTCCCGGTTCATGTTCATAACAATAAGCCAATATATAACATGTCAATGGTCCTCTCATGGAACCCAATTCAATGGTCCTCTCATGAAACCAAACTCAAAATGTTAGTGCACTGCAGGTTCTTGGTATCTAATCCAATATTTATGCCAGAACGTGGCAACCGATTCCATATTTATACTGGAACGTGACAATCGATCCCAAAAAGTTATGCCAAAATGTGGCAACTGATCCGAGTTAGTTATGTCAGATGTGGAAATCAATTAGTTATGCCGGAACGTGACAATTTATCTCAATTAGTATGTTGGTAAGTGACAACAGATCCAATCAACACACCACAATCACAATCACAATGTATATTTCACAATAATCATACAATTAAGAAGTGATTCATGACATATAATTATTCTTCATACTCGTTACAATTAATGTGATCAATAATGCAACATTTGCATGCATACATGCATCATAATGAAGCAAAAAACAAACATATATCATACAATCATGAAATCACAACTATTATAAGGCACTTGAATTTTTCCTTTTCGGATTCTTTCTGCTTGTTCTAGGTCTACAAGCAATTATATAAGCAAGGATCAACAATCAAAGGTCTAATTATCCGGATTATAATAAACCCAATAACCCTAGATCTTCATACCCATTATAGGGTGTTTTCCACCATGAATTCCAGATCAAAACCTTTCCCCATTGATATTAACCCAAGAAAATTGGTTATATGGATCAAAAATAAATTCGGGAAGGGAAAACCTTACCTTTAGCCTCAATAATGGTGGAACAATGCCAAGAAAACTCCTCAATTCATTCCTTAGCTCTCAAAGTCGAAAATGCAAAATAAAATATTTTTGGGGTTTATTTACATCTTTAAATTGCATCTGCCCTGCCATGGCGGCACTCACCCCGCTACGGCGGCACTGCGTTGGCAACAGAACCTCTGCCCTAGCGGCTTGCACGGAACCAGTGAGCAAAATTAATAATTCATAGACCCCATTTTACAACACACTTTCAACCAACGACACTCAGAAAATACCGTTCACGCCAAGATCAATTTCGAGAGTTCTATTCGTCCGAATTCAATTCTGTAAAGTCGTACGGGTTCTATAACGTCTTGGCTATCTACTCATATAATTAAAATTATAATTAGGTCTCTCATTGTTTACCCGATTTCCCTAGACCTTACTGACTCTGATTTTGTCCAAATCTGGACTAGGTTGGTTAATTTCAAGTTACTACCAAAAAGTTTTTCGACCCCAATTCTTTACCCATTGACTTTCTTTCTAACGAGGAAATCAGGTATTTACACAAATATGCTACAATTGATGGATTTCTTGATATAAAAGCAAAAGTTGTGCAAAAAGGAAAATATAAGAGAAATAGTGTCTCTTGTCGTGAATATTATTGTTATCAACTCCAAATGCGAGACAATGAAAATATAGTTCTACATTCAGGAAGAGCGTTTCAACAATACACTTTGGATCAGGTGAAAAAGATTGAAATCCAATGATTAGATTTTGCCTCTTTCAATCATAATTTATTTAGAACAGATATTTAAAGATGACTAATATATGTTCTATGACGAGGTGAAAGAGATGTTTCATAAGTAAGCACGCACAAATTTTTTTCACTTGAATTTACAGGAGGGTCAAGAAATATGCATAGACGGTACATGAATGCTATTGCATTGGTCCAACTTTTTGGAAGACCTGATATATTTTTAATCATAACCTGTAACCCCTCTTGGCCAAAGATGAAAGAAAATATTCTAGCAAGTGATGAAGCACAAACTAGACCTAATTTGATTTGTTGAGTATTTCGTGCAAAGTTAGAGGAATAAAAAAGGATTTATTAAAAAAACACATATTCAGAAAAGTTGTGGCATATATGCATCCAATAGAATTTCTAAAAGGAGGAATTTCTCATGCTCATTTTCTAATTATACTTGATGAAAGATTCTGAATACTTATGCCAGCCTATAATCGATTTGTTTGTGTAAAATTACCAAGTTCTAAAATAAACACACTTATATTCACTTGTTACACAACACATGATTAATGGACCTTGCAGTGAACTAAACCCATATAAGTCCTTGTATGAGAAAAGGTTATTGTAAGTTTAAGTATCCAAAAGAGTTTGATAATGAAACAACAAAAGGAAAAAATTTATATCATATTTATAGGAGATCAATATAGGAAACTATGTGGAGATAAGAAAACATCTTTTTGACAATTTTTTGATCGTCCCTTATGATTCTTTTTTATTATCCAAATATAATTGTAGTATAAACGTTAAGATTTCTTCATATATTAAAGTTATTAAATACATTTATATGTACGTATGTAAAGTACATGATAAAATTGCATCCCAGATGATGCAAATATAGAAGTTGATGAGATAAAAGAATAATAATCGGCTAGATGAGATTTTGTACCCGAGACAACATGGCCTATATACGCTATTAGTATATAGAAATGTCTCCAAATGTATACCATCTTCAACTACATCTCAACGGACAACAACTTGTTTCATTCAAAAGTACTGATAATATTAGTAAAATTATAAATAAACCCAATGATCCAAAAAATAGTGTTAACTGTTTTTTTTATAATGAACACAGTAAATGACACTGCTAAAAGTTTAAACTTACTGTATCGAGAATTTCCTGAATATTTTGTGTGGTCAACAATGGATAAAGTATGGAAAATTCATATGTGTGCATATGTAATTGGCCGTGCCGTGACTTGCCATCTCACTGAAGGAAAAAGATATTTACCTTATATTACTTTTAATGAACATAAGAGGACCAAAATCATATCAAGATTTGCTAACGGTAAATGGCAAACCTTGCACAACATTTAGAGATGCGGCTGAAAAAAGAGGATTGATACTTTCAAACAATAATTTAATAGAATGCATGTCCGAGGAAGTAAATTATCAAATGTCAGCATGTCTTAAACATTTGTTTGCTATGTTGTTGATCTATTGTAGCCCAAGTAATCCAAAATAATTATGGGGAAAATGTGAAACATCCTTATCAGAAGATTTGCGAGAATTCCATATATTAGTACAATGGAAATTTTTTATATGGTGTTAAAGCATATTAATGATATTTTTCATTTAGTTGGTCGTGTTATTAATGTATTTAAACTAATTTCTGAAAGAATTAAAATATTTGTCCTAGCAAAAGAAGCTAAAGACATTTACTTTGAAAGAAATATTATTATTATTGAAGATGATCTACTCCTACAAAACAAATTAAACATTGCACAGAGAAAAGCTCATAATTATGTAATGCTAGATAGAGTATTTTCAAAGAAACCAGGTGCATTCTTTATAGATGGCCATGGAGGAATTAGTAAAAGCTTTTTATATCGCGATTATTAGCAACACTAAGATACAAAGGATTTATAGCTTTAGCAACTACAAGTCCATATGAAGTTTAAGGGTTATTTTGTGCAGCTAAGAATTCCAATAATCACTAGTGAAATCCAAAACTTCATAATATTAAAAATACAGAAAAGACTCTAGCGTAAGTCGGCGATATCATATCGAGAGCATAATAGTCTGCTTATTAGTTGTTAGGATTCAATAGTGGACGTGATGATACTTGTTATTCCCACTAAAACAAGTTAGTCTCAACCCATCGAAACGAAAGAAAAAGGGAAAGATAAACAAGAACAAGATAAAAGCTGAATCTTATTTTTTTTTCTATAAGCACTCCAAAACCTTGTTGCCACATGTGCAAGCCACTAATATAAAAACAGAATTCAAAAGATAAATTGAATATTTTGTTTCTCAAGTAGAACAAAACATAAGGTAAAGGAACAAGAGGGCCGCCAGGATGACGAACAACTACCTCTCAAAATCCTTGACAAGCCTCAAAATTAGAAAGAAAGAATGAGGAAAAGATCACAAGGGTTTGGTCTCGGAACCTACACAAGTGTAGAAGTAAGGAGTGAGTACCAATGACACGATACCCAACAAGTAACCTAATAAACACGACAACTTCTTAACCTAATAAGCAAGTAAGTCAATCGTAAGTACCAAGTAGATATTTCACAAATATTACTTGCATCAGTCACAATTAACAAGTAGATCAATCAAAATGCATCAAACCACAATAAATTAACTCTCACAGGAAACATTTCTCATTGGTTTAAGTCAAATCACCAGCTGAAACCATTTCCCATCGGCTTTATATCAAATCACTAGCTGGAACCATTTTTCATTGGCTTTATATCAAATCATTAGCTACAATTATTTTCCATCTACTGTACAATATTTGCCGACAGAGGCGTATCCGTGATAACGGAAGGATCAATACACTATTATGAAAAAAATGCATCTAAGATATAAATTAGATTGATTTGACTTTTAAGTTCTTAACAATGAACCGTTAAATTTAAAAAATTATAGGTCTAACATATATAATACATCTACTTTTAAATTTTAATATACACATATGATTTGATTGTATAAAAATTTAGCAGTGCTATTTGTTTTAGGAATTCTCAATGTAGCACACTTGAAAATTTTGAAAGATTAAATCAAAAAACAATAGAAAAAATTATTGAATCGCCAAAAATGTTACCAATAACCACTTGAGCAGTGTTACTAAAAAAAAGATAGATTTAAGTTTATATCTTTACTTAGAGAGGTCCACCCAATCATCATATTATTATATGCTACTTTTGACGTGGGTTCACACCTCTATATTTAAATATTTTTGAAAAATATAACACTACCATATATGATCTGGAAAGGGAAACATGAGTTCACGTGAACCCGTGGAACCCCCTGTAGTTACGCCTTTGTTGCCGAAAATGACATCATAAAATTTGTTGTAAATGACTTTGACATCATCACCCTCAACATGTCCTATCACGGTGTTCAACAATCAATGCACATGAACGATATCACACCACACAGAAGAGACAACAATTCATGCAATTCAATCTACTTTCATGTATTCAAGAAATTCATCAATCAAGCAAGTAGGGGCCATCAAAAGGCAATTCACAAACCTTACAATCAACACATAATATTTCAATTAACCCTTTTTCTCATAAAGCTTAATCAAGTAGAACAATGAATTCCTTACCTCATTCACATAACACCGAACATACAAACAATCAAAAGA
The DNA here is from genome assembly GCA_027789145.1 of Solanum arcanum. Classification (NCBI taxonomy): domain Eukaryota; kingdom Viridiplantae; phylum Streptophyta; class Magnoliopsida; order Solanales; family Solanaceae; genus Solanum; species Solanum arcanum. The sequence continues at coordinate 61,267,094 of CM050939.1, read as the reverse complement.
AGTAGACAACTCTGCTAGACAAAAAATTTAAGAGATCACTTACCTTAATGAAATCAAGTAATTACTTTAAAAGTTTAATCTTCCCCATTCAAATCACTTTCGAAGCCACAAAATCTATATACAAACAAGTATTCATATAAAATTTCCGTAAATAATCCACATCAATTTTTTTTTGAAAATTGGGTCAATCAACTCAAATTCAATTTCTAAAAGAAGGTTCGAATCATAAATTTAATACTTATAGGATTTAGGAAATCATTAGTGAAAATCATTTCAAAAAAGGAATCAAAGTAAACTCACAATCTCAATTTTGGTTTAAAACTTGATTCTTCAAAAACTGTCATTTGCCAATCAAAATTCCAAGTTTTGATGTTAAAATCCATAAATAGTCAAAAGAAAATGAAGTTTTAGGATCACAAAAGCTTATTCAAAAGATTTACACAAGAAATCTCTTCAAAAGTTGTCTTCAAGAGTTTTTCAAGCTCAACAATGGAAATTGGGGCTTAAACCTCAAAATTCAGGTCACAGGGGGTCTCAAATGTCACAAAAGTGGGCACAGGTTCGCTTAAGCGGACTTTGTAAAAAACGGAATTTTCAAAAAAGAGGTATTATGTTTATCTAATTTATACGAATATATGATAGTTAACTATAATTTGATGATTAATATTTTTTTCAATTGTCAGTAAAATATTTGTTCTAGTAATTCGTAATACATTTAAATAGACATATATAAATCATTGTATGTTACATAATACTATAAATATTTATTTTTTAGGTTTTGATTATAATTTTTGAAAACCTTTCAATTGAATCAATTGTTACACAAACTATTAAAATTATTCTAGAAGTAGTAGAAGTATTTAAAAATATAATTAAGACTTCGCCTAATAGAGCAATTGGCTAGCGCTTCTACTCCTCAGATTGCCGAAAATTTTGTTCAAGAGGTTCGTGGAGATTGGAAGGGTAGCCCTAATCAACTATGAAAAGGATTATGGAAGGCTCTTTGTTATCGTTGACGTCATCAACCAACATAGGGCTCTTGTTGATCAGGGTCGTCTTAACCACTAGGACACTAAAGTCATTGCTTGAATTCCCATATTGTTGGGGGGGGGGGGGGGGGGAGCGTTTTAAAAAAATTCTTATATATATTACTTAAAATTATATGTATGTTTAATTTTTTTTTTTAAAAAAAACATGTAAGAAGTATAAAAAATAAAAAATAGCAGTTAGTTTTTTCCACTTTTCTAAGGAATTGAAATATTTTATGAAAATAATTCCTTAAGTGAGAAATTGTGCCTTTTTATTTATCTCCAAAAAAATTTGACCTTATATTATTATTTACCTTATACTTATCTTTTTTATTATTTTTATGCTCAATTTTGAAATCTCTCCTAAAAAAACTATTTACGTTTGCTAACAAGTCAAAAAGGAACAAAATTTATTTTTGACTGTCTTCTTCAAAATCTTAAGAACTGCAACAAGCTATCATTATATTGAAGGAAAACAAAACTATTTCAATATTATTATATCAACTTATCAAATTTATGATCCAGGTTTTATAATTCTAACTTTATTTTATAATTTTTTTGAACTTTTGTTATTGTTGATATTCTTAGTTAGTAAGTATATATATTCTCCTTTTAGTTATTATTAAGAGAAATAATACAAGTAAAAGATAATGATTTAATGAAAACACTCAATCAAATAAAAAGATTTGATTCTTTTTCTAATGCATATATTGTTTATAGAATAATGTTAACAATTCCTGTAACTATTGCCTCGGCCGAAAGAAGTTTTTTGAAACTAATTAATAAAATTTTATCTAAGATCAACAATGTGAGATTGAATGAATTAGTTTTATTATCAATTAAAAAGGAATTAGTAAAACAAATTGATTAGATCAATGACTTCACATCTAAAAAGACAAGAAAAAATATATAACATGAATATTTTTTCTCAAAAAAAAATTAAAAATATTAGGGCCCCTCTTTAAAGTTTGGCTTTAAGCTCTCAATCTTTGTTGAGTTGGCCCAGTTGTTGATGCTCCAGACATGGTGAGAAGCCCGATGAACTTCAGGAGGCTTTCACTTACAGATATCAACATTGACATCAAAAGAATTCCAAAGAAGAAGACCCTGGTTGAAGCTGCTGATGTGAAAGGAAGTTGATAGTGCATAAGAGGAGAGCTGCACTTAACCATTTTGACAGATTCAAGCTTATGCTGGCAAAGATTAAGAGAGTTGGAGTTGTGAGGCAGGAGCTTGCAAAGCTCAAGAAGACTGTTGCTTGAGAACTTTCTTATAAGTGACATTGATATATAGTATTATTGGATCTTGTATTTTGTTATTAGAACAAGTCTGTTGTATTTCATGCCTTGCAATATTTAAGACTTTCTAAGATTTTTTAAAAAAAACTAATAGAGCAATTATTTTGGAAGTTGTAGAAGTATTTAAAATTAGAACTAATATGTCATGCACCTTGATTACAAAATTGGTCTAAATTATCAATATTGCAGTAATTGATATGCTTTAGAAGACATTCAAAGTTAAGCTAAGACAATGTTTTTCTAAATTTAATTATGGACAACTTTCACATATAGTAAACATAAAATTTAAATTTATATGCTATAACAAAGTTTGTATAATTGTGCTCCACATATACAATTAATAACTATGCTTATTTCGCTATACAATTGGGCAGGGAATATACAATTGAATTCAATTGTATAAAACAAGAAAGAGAGAAATTATATACAATTCAAATTTGTATAAAACGAGAAAGAGAGAAAGACAAAAGAGGTTTGGGCAGGGAATATACAATTGAATCAAATTGTATAGAACGAGAAAGAGAGAAATTATATACAATTTGAATTTGTATAAAATGAGAAAGAGAGAAAGACAAAAGAGACTTGGGCAGGGAAATATTTGTATTGTATAATTATAAGTGTATAGGACGGAGACACATGTATTTGCATGTGTATATATAATTTTCTCTCGCTTTATACAAACAGAAACACAATTTATACATTTCTATTGTATAAAGCGAGAGAGGCGAACGACAGGGAGCAATCGAGAAAGAGAGTGGCGAGCGAGAATATAAGGGAGAGAGGCGACTGACAAACAGTTTGCTATGGAACACAAATAAATCAAACGGTAGCTACTGAATTTATTTTAGGGATAATGTCAAAGTACCCCCTCAACCTATGCCCGAAATTTCAGAGACACACTTATACTATACTAAGGTCCTATTACCCCCCTGAACTTATTTTATTAATAATTACCCTTTTTTAGCTTACGTGGCACTATCTTGTGGGTCCAACGATGGTTGACTTTTTTTTCGAACTAGTACCACGTAGGCTAAAAAGGGGTAGAAAATTACATATAAAATAAGTTCAGGGGGGTAATAGGACCTTAATATAGTATAAGTGTGTCTCTGAGATTTCGGGCATAGGTCGAGGGGGTACTTGGATATTTTCCCTTTATTTTATATTATTAACTTGTCATTTTATACAATTATCCCTTTAATTATTTTGTAATCTAATTAGATTGGACTTGAAATATCTATAAAGACACCTCCAAATATTGAAGACAACTTAAAAAGCCAATATTAAATATTGATTCAAATTGAAGTGAACCAGACACATCAAGAAGTAGAAAGGAGATATGATAGCATGCTACTTTTAATTATAATTACATTAATTATCTTTTTAGAAAAATGATAAAAAATTCTAAATATATGGCTAATAATTGATAAAAGATTGACAACAAACTATAACAAAAATTTTAATTAATAATAGTTATAAATACATTATTTTATGGTTAATGCCCAAGTACCCCCTCAACCTATGCCCGAAATCTCAGAGACACACTTATACTATACTAAGGTCCTATTACCCCCCTGAACTTATTTTATTAATAATTTTTTACCCCTTTTTAGCCTACGTGGCACTATCTTGTGGGCCCAACGATGGTTGACTTTTTTTTTCAAACTCGTGCCACGTAAGCTAAAAAGGGGTAGAAAATTACTTATAAAATAAGTTCAAGGGGGTAATAGGACCTTAGTATAGTATAAGTGTGTCTCTGAAATTTCAGGCATAGGTTAAGGGGGTACTTGTGCATTTTCCCTTTTGTTTTTATCATTGCTGTAGTGCATTAAGATTTAGTCGTCACTATAATCACCCCGAAAAAGCTCTCGATTCTATATATATATAGAGGTGAATAGTAGTGCTATTTATCCTCTCTATTTTACCTTTTTATTAATTTAATACTATTTATATTATTTGTAACTAACATATTATTTTTTTTATATAAGATTATTAATTAAATTTTTAATATTTATAATTCTTTTTAAATGTAGTACGACATTTTTAAAAATATATTATTTAATATATACCATTTGAATTAACAATATTTCAAATACTTTTTTTTTCAATTTTCCTCACTTTAAGAGATAATTTTATATTATTATTGATTTTCACAATGAAGAATGCACAAAATTTAAATGATAAGATGAAAATTTTAGTTTAAAAATACTTTACATGACATAATAATTTAAATTCAAAGATAAAAATATATAACATAATAATTTTAAAAATCACAACAATAATTTACTAATCCGATAGGTCGTTTTCAGATTTAACAATATTTTAAAAAAATAGTGTATGATTTAGAGAATTTGTTGTGCTTGTGATTGCATTTCTCAGCCATATGAATGAGAAATGCAAGTTCAGCGTGAGATAATTGTCCTACTAAGTAGGTGGATTATATTAAAAACTAGTCCATCACAAATTATATTTAATTTAATATTTATTATTGAATTAAAATTTAATCAATAAATATTATATGTTTTAAGAATATTTTTGTGATTGTGTAAGATTTTATAAACTTGTGCTTATTTGATAAAATTGTGTAAAGAATTGTGTCAATTTTAATATATTTTACGACTCATGAGGTTTTTATGAGAAAACATACAACATAAAAAGCTCAAATTACACGTCCAAACAAAACTTCAACTTCATCTTATGATTTCGTTTCATGATTCCATATTGTAATTTCAAGGCCAAAGTCATCTGCGGCCCTTAAATTGCCCTCATTATTCATTTAGACACCTCAACTAAACTTACTATCTATTGAACACCTCTACCACCCTAGATTTGAACCGTCTAAGTATTTCTTTTCCACTTCTCATCAACCGTGTGAAGCGTGTATCTAAGCTCCCCACGTGTATAGAATATTCATTTAACAACTATCACATGTATCCGACGTGTATTTGTAAATGTCTTAATTGGGGAAAATTTCTAAATCGTTAACTTTGACAGAACTTCTCTCTCTCTCTCTCTCTCTCTCTCTCTCTTCGCGATTTCCTCCAAAAATTGAAGTTTTCCATCTTCACGATTTTCTCCAAATTGAAATTGAATTTGTCATGTTCGTGTTACGATCTTGAAGATTTTCCTTGTGTAAGTTAGGATTGTCAATGTTTTTTTTTACATGTTTTGTTAAATGAATTCCAAAAAGCTAAGATTTTGTAAAATATAGAGTTTGTGATTTTTGGGAATATTATGTCCCTTCTTTTCTGTTTTCCAAAAAAATATGCTTTAAAGCTTTATTTTTTTAGTTGTTGTATGTGTTATATAAGTATGTTTCGTTATCTTAAGCTAGTTGTTTGATATTTTGTAGGGCTACCTAACAATTGACCATTGAGGAGATTATATTTACAAAAAATTACCATGATGGAATCTTATTCAAGATATCTGTCCTTATTTCTGTTGAAAATTGTGTGCATGCACTCAGGTATATTATTGAGGACCACTCTTTTATTTTGGAATTAGTTTATTATACTAAAGAATTGAGTTATGAAACTGTTGGAGGCTTTTATGGCAAGAACTTATTGAATAAACAATGGGTCCTAATTACAAGTGACCAACAACTCTACACCTAATAAAAGACTTAAAACATAAGGACACTTTTGAAGTATATCTGTCATGTATTAGATGAACCCTTACTTGACATTAAGGGAATTAGAGGCTATCTAACTAATGTTGGTTGTGAAGGTATTGATGTAGACCTTGGTGAAGAGGGTGAGGCTATTAACTTAGGTGGAGAGGATAAGGATGTAAACCTAGGTGGAGAAGGTGAGGATGTTGACCTAGGTGGAGAAGGTGAGATTGTTAACCTTGGTGGAGAGATGAGGTTTTTAATCTTGGTTGTGAGGGTATTGATGTTAATATTTGTGAAGAGGGTGAGGTTGTTAACTTAGTTGGAGAGAATGAGGATGTTAACCTAGGTGGAGAAGGTGAATCTGATTTCTTGAGTAGTGATTCAGATCTAAATATACCTTCAAAAGATGGTTCAGATATTGATAAGGAGTTGAGAGCTTTTAGACAAAAAAGAAGAAACAAAAAATAGAGAAAAAAAGCTACTTAACATGAAGAAATACTAGTGGAGAAGCTGGTGGTATAGATAGAGGCTATGAAGATATTAGAAAAAATATAACTGACAAATATGCAGGAAAATTGGGTGAAGTTGAGAAATATATTGATAGATTTGACTTTTAGAGTGATGATAAAGACGGACAACTAGATGTGGATATTGTTAGGGGAGTAGATATACCTGCTAGAAAGAGAAGCAAAAAAAATTAGGTATGAAGAAGATTAGGAAGTGTCAATATTTGAGCTTGGAATGGTCTTTGAGGGTGCAAAATCAGTTCAGCGGTGACAGATTATGTTGTAGAGTACAAGAGACAGATAAAGTTAAGACCTAATGTAAAACATAAAGTGAAGGTGAAGTGCAAAAATCCTACCTATAAATGGTTGTTGTGTGCTTCCATTGACAGGGACTCGGGTGATTTCATTGTGAAGAACTATCATCGTGTTCGCAAGTTCATTCCATTAAACAGGAACAAGTTGTGTAGTACAAAGTTCATTGATAGTAATTTAAGGATAAAATTGTATCTCAATCATACATAAAGATTTGAGAAATTTAAGATTTGATTAGACAAACATTGGGTCTTTATGTTGGTAAGACTCTTTGTTACAAGGCTAAACAAAGGATTATGAAAGAAGACATGGCTGATTGGTATGTGGAATTTTCAGATTATGTAACTATGCAGATATGATCAAACAAACCAATTTTGAAAGCTTTTGTTGGATAAAAATTAATAAGGAAACTGAACCAAGAAAGAACCTTTTTGTGTATTTTTATGTGAGCTTTCAATCATTTAAGCAAGGATGGTTGGAAGGGTGTAGGAACATAATTGGATTTGATGGTTGTTTTCACAAGAGAGCTTGTAAGAGTGAGCTATTAGTTGATGTTGGAAAGAATGAAACAATCAAATGTATCACAATACCTGGGAGTTGTGGATACAAAAACAAAATATAGTTGGATGTGGTTCATAAGTTATTTAATTGCTGATCTAAACTTGAAAATTGTTGAAGGTATGATTGTAATGTCAGATATGCAAAAGTTATTGATTATATAATTTCTTTTATTTTAGTTTTAATTTGATCTTTACTATTTCAATTTCTTATTATGTACTTTTTTTTTGTAAGGACTTATTTCTATCTTGGTAGAGTTGTTACCAAATGCTGAGAAAATGATGTGTGCTAGACATAGATGGAGTAACTGACATGTGAATCGAAAAGAAGATGAAAGAAGAAAATAATTTTGGAGATGTTCAAAGGCATCCTTTGAAGTCAAGTTTGGAGAAGAAGTTCATTCAATGTCTTAGCTAGGTAAGAAGGAAATAACATAGGACTTGTTATATTATGATCCCAGAAATTGATCTAGCGCTTTTTTCCAAACTCACTCCAAGTGTGATGTTGAGAAAATAACATGTGTGAGACTTCCAAATCAAGGATCTTAGCTGCTAGACATAAATCAATTATTATTGGAAGATATTAGACATAAAATAATGAACAAACATATAGACATGATCAGATTTGCTGAAACATGAATATCAGACATTACAGCTATGACAACAACAATACTAGAAAGAAACAAGGAGTATTCTAATAACTGTAATGTTCAATGGAATGGGGTGAATGATTATGAGATTAATGGGGGGAATATTCATTTGTTGTTAACTTGGAGAAGAATTGTAATGACTGTAGGTTGTGAATGTTGAGAGGTATTCCTTGCCCTTATGCTATTTGTGCTTATTATTACCTGAATCAAGATTCTGATCAACATGAGAGCACTGACATAAGAAAGAAACATTTCTCAAGGCTTACAACCATTTCATCCAACATATTCCGAACATGAGAGGTCTGAAACTACAAATCTATCAATAGAGCCTCCAAAACAAAGAAAAATGCTAGGCAGACCTGGCAAAAAGAGAAGAAAGAGTAAGGATAAGACAAAAAAATATGAGAAACTTTTAAGGAAAAAAGTAACGATGACACGTTCAATATGCAAGAAAACTGGTTATAACAAAGTTGTGTGTGCAAAAGTAAGTAATAATTCATATTCACATCGTAAATTGCTTAAAGTTTGTATATAATATAATCATATATTTTATTTTGTGGTGACATAGTATGGGAGGGGGAACACTTTTCAATCTGAAAGACAGAGAAATTCAAGCCAACAAAGTTATCCTCAAACTGGAGTAAGACTTGATTTACTTATTCATTTGTATTAATTTTTATTGTATAAGTTGTTCATATCTCCTTATTTTTGTTCAACAAGTTAAAACATAATCAATTTAACAAAGTTCTGTTTGTGTTGATATCTCTGTTGTACCAAGAACTACTCAAACATCAGTAAGATTAGATTTAATAATTCATTTGCATTTTCTTATTATTCTACAAATTATTCATATATCCTTATTTATACTATATAGTCTACAATGGGAGGTCCATCATATTCTACTTTCATAACCACATATACAACTACACAATCAAGTCAAAGAAGTTCTTGTTGTGCTAACACAAGCGACAAGACCTCCTCAAAATTGGGTTTGAGTTGGGACTAGAAGAAGATAGGGAAGAAAAAAGTCAATGCAAGAGGACCCCATTTGTTACTGAAAGAGATATTACTTCTAGTCAACTATCACCTTTATCAGGTCATAAGAGACTATACAATTTTGCCTTATTTGTTGCTGCTACTGGAGGAAACAGAAGACCTGTAACTGATTTTGGTGTTTACTTTGATCCTACAATTGGAGCCCTAGTAGTTAATGTATGTTCACTTAATATGTTTACCCTGATTTGGTGTATATTCTGATACCCATATTATGATCTTACCTTATCTTACACTTTCTTGCTTATATTACAGTCTGGTATAAAGTAAAAAGTTTCTACATGGGCCAGCAAAATTGAAGAGTACTTTACCAACCAATATAGATATTGGATTCAAACCTCGTGGCCTAAATGGATGGAAAAAAACTGAAGTCAACACCTCACAAGTGCAACAAATGAAAGCAAATAGAAAACTGGAAGCAGTTCATTTGAAAAGTTGTTATGATTTTGACCCATGTTAAAAGGGTCTTGAACACGCTACTCTTTAGTTTATTTTGAACCCTCATATAATATATATGTTTGAATCATGCCTTTGTGTTAGCAAGACTACGTATTTTTGAACCATGCAAGACAATGGTTTTTGAACAACAATTAGAATACCTTTCAATGCATTTGTGTTATTATTTTTCAACCATGACTTTGTGTTATATATTTTCAGCCAAACATTTGTATTATTAGCTCAGTTTTTGAACAACAATTAGACTACCTCTTAATGCATTTGTGTTTTTGTCAATAAGATTAGTCGATGCCAAAACTAATTTCAGAACATAGGGCAAGTTAGGAAACGGAGCAAGTTACAAAAAAGACACTGATTCAATTCACACTAAAAGTAATTGTTCAGTTTTGCTATAGTTAGGAGGCTATTCTAGATCAATTCACACCGAAAGTTACAAAAGAAACACTAATCAATTCAGATTCAAACTTTCAATTTGATACAAAATATGAACTTAACAGACCAATTGAGTACAACAATAATTGATCTAGAATAGCCTCCTAAATATTGCAAAACTGAACAATTAAGTACTACAATCTTGAACTACTATGAACTACACAATATTAAAGAACCATTTTTATAGTTAGCAGACAAAGAAATAATCATAACTGGGTTAAATTTGACATTTTCTCAATCCCTTTGGAATTTAACTTCCTTTGAGCTTCTTGTTCAATATCATCTTCTCTTCATTTTCAATCAATTGAAAATTTAAAGAATCCCTTTCTTCTTCAAGCTCTTTCACTTTCTCTTTAGTCAATCAATTGGATTTTGACCCATCTATGTATCTATTCATTAAGGATGATTCATCAACATTTTCAAGCTACGAATCAATCCATCTAAAATATCCACATCCATCATTTTCCTAAAAACCATATCTGTCACGACCCAAAATGGACGTGATGGCACTCGTCTTATCCCACCAAGACAAGTCAGCCTAAGACTCAATAATTTCAATAAAATGCGGAAAATTTATAAGTTACTTAAAAGTACCCCCAAAACCTGGTTGTCACGTGTACAAGCCTCTAAAGTATTACAATTGAATCAAAAGAAAATATAAGTCTCATATGATATTGTTTCTAGAGTAGAACAAAATCATAAACAGGAGTAAGGAGGTATGCTGAGATGACCAACAACTACCTCACAAATCTCCAGGAAGCCTCGGAAAAGAAGAGAATGTATCATAAAGGTCCGGGCTAGTAACCTACTAAAAAATGGTAGAAGCAAGGGGTGAGTACCAAACCACACGGTACTCAGCAAGTAAACCTCTAAACACAAGCTAAGGGGATGAAATATGGGTACTTTTACCACCCCCAACCGAACCTCCACAACTACAACAGCATACAAATCAGCTCAACCTAACAGCTCACAGTTTACATAGCACGTAGATCAACAATAACACTTAGAAAAATTACATATCCTCCACAAAAATACTTTAACAAATTTCATATCATCGATAACAACACTCCAACATATTACATACCCTCAACAACAACAATTCAAAAAATTACATATCCTCAATAATAAGCTCAGTATTCATCAATCACAAATTTCACAGAAAGGCAATCACAAGATCCGCAAAACACAATATCAAGTTCACTAATGATAAGTATGTGTAATGCAATGGAATGCAATGTCAAGTATAATGATGCATGTCTGACCTAGTGATACACACCCGCTGTCTCTCAGTCCGGGACCCATGGGGGACATATCTGTCCATGCATCTGTTGCGGCGTAACACGATTCTCGATAATAGTAATCATCGCGGTGCGCGATACGTCTCTCGAAATATTGTATCCATCGCGGCGCGCGATACGTCCCTCGAAATATATATCCTCTTAAGTACTCATTCTTTCTCAATGCACATAACACTTGTCACAACCAATGCCTCAGAATAATGCAGATGATAAGTTCACACAAATAATGAGGAGATGACCATTTTCAGAACATCGCACAGTTCACAACCACACAAACATGAAGTCACATCAACAATGATTCAACAAGCCTTCAACCCTTTCTCAACACATCACAGATAAACAATTAATCACGTTGCCTTTTGTTATTCCTTTTTTTTTCATCATTAAAATTAATCAATGTGGACAAGTCAACCCATCACCAACTCTGTTTATTCCTAAACATATACCACGAGAAAATACATGCATTTCATACACTTAACAAGAGTTTAGAAATCCACTTGCCTCAAATAGTCGAACAATTACTCCGGGACTTGAGCCTTCCCTTTTCATTGAACTTCCAAACCAATGCAATTTATTCAAGTAATCAATCACAAAAAGTTTTCAAAAATAACAACACACATATTATAATAGGTCTAGTCTAGAACCAAAAACTTACACAAACCTAAAATCAAGTTCCTAATTTTTTATGTCAATTATTATGTAACCCTCCTATTGTCAAATTTCGAGTTTAGGATTACGTTCCAACTTCTCCATATCATAATTCTAGTAGTATTCATATAATAAATTACTCCTTATATTCAATGATCTATCCTAATATATCAAAAATTGAATCATAATATGATAATTATAAGATTAAATTGGAAAAACACTAAAAACCCAAATTATGAACATACCTTTTCCGGTTACGAAAAAACCAAAACTTTCACCATTTAAATCGACACAAGTTAATCTCATAATCCTTTTCTCCATCCTATCCTTCTAATTATTATGCTATAATTTGATAACAATTATTGAATGATTACTAACATATTATATCCTACCAAACCATACTTCCCTCTGACCAATATTTAGACGTCATTCATCAACAAACCAAATTATAACCTGCTTCATTCTATACTTACCAAACACCTTAGCCGTTAATAGTCTTCTTCACATTAATCCACGAACATGACACACCCACCAATAGGAATAACTATCTTAACTAAATTTGAAAACTAAATTGTTACCTCTAACATATAGTAATAATAAAATAACAAAAATGTCACCTTTATGCATACTCAGTTCATTGTTTAAAGGCAGTGTACCTACCTGAAACATGAAGCTTGGCCGTTCTTTTTCCTCCCGTTCATCCGCCTAGATAAGTTTCCGCCTTCTTTTTTTCTAAATTAATTCTTTATTTTATCTGATTAAAATAATTATGTATTATATGTGACAAACCCTAGTAACTTATTTTTGATAAATATGGATCAAATATTATAAGGTGTTAAATAAATTATCACTTTAGCCCATTAATTATCAATAAAGTCAATTATCTACAATTACTCATTAATTAATTAACTCAATTTAAAAGAATAATCAATTTTAAAAAAAAATGACCCTTCGGGTCATTACAATAACAGTAATAAATATACAAAAATATTGATTTTTAAATAGTACAACAACAATAGTTTTTGTTCGAATAATTACAAACCTTTGATACTTTGCATCCAAAAGATTGAAGACCTGGGTTCAATGGAATCCTCAAAGTTTTTCAGTCGATAATAATCACCACACTTATATTATTGACTTCCTCGATATCACTGAACTTGCGACATTTGATAAAAGACAATTAATATAGAAGAGAGAAACATTGGAGATTTAGAGAATGAATAGAGAAATGGAGATTTAGGGTTCTAAAATAGATTTGGGGGAAGAAGAATTGGGATTTTAACGTTACAATATTAACGTTGGGAGTCTTAAATAAAAGGTAACAAATGGGAGAAAAAATGATTTATACGCCCCATTGCGTGACTCACAAACGATTTGCCATTTAGGAAAAATTCTTAGACGGTTCAAATATAGGGTGGTAGAGGTATTCAATAGGTACTAGGTCTAGTTGACGTGTATAAATGAATAATGAGAACAACTTTGAGGGGCCACTGATACTTTAACCTAATTTCAAGTCATAATTTCATATCGCATAATCAAACATGTCCTAAATCTAATAAATATTACTGTCTTTGTCCCATTTTATGTGAGATAGTTTAACTCGACACAGAGTTTAAGAAAGAAAGACTTTTAAAACTTATGGTCCAAAATAGAGGATAAAAATTTATGTGACTGTAAATCATATCATTAAGAGTAAAATAAGCATTTTATAACTAAATTGTTACTTAATATAGAAATATATCAATTTTTTTAAACTAACTAAATTAAAACAGAAAGTAATTATTATTTTAGACCTACTCTTACAGTTCATATATCATTTATGTGATATTCTCCGTAATTTGGTACACACTGAAAATGATATAGGGGTTAATACTTGTGTGCGTCCAATTCTATAAAGTTGATGTGAAAAAAAGGTGCAATTGTAGAATAAAAGTATATTCAAGTAATTTATGGCCCATCCTAACCGCAAGATCCTTGTTTACTTGTCACTTCTTCCCCACCCCGGGCAAGTCGACCTGCAGTGTATATATACAATTTTCGCAAGTTTTTGGCTGCACTGAACGCAATATATTTCGATAATATTTGATGGATTTCACATCCTGCCTGTCGTTCCCATCATCTATTGCGCCTAATGGAAACCATAGTAGCAGCTACAGTTGTAGCAGTAGTTTCAATCACCGATCATGCTACAATAACATCAGCAGTAAGGCCAATTTGTTGAAGAAGCAATCTTATGTCTTCAGCAAATACCAGTTGCGAAATTTCAACATTCAACTTGTTCCTCGAATTGAAGCTCAGGTGAAGAAAATTCCATCATCTTTTCTTGTCTTGTGTTAAAACCTTTTTTTTTTTTTATTTTTTTATATATAATCCATAAATATGTCTTTGGTGTGCATTTGGCATCTAGAGAAATTTGTGGATGACTGTTAAATTCCTTATGGCTGTGTTGTTAGTGAGAGTAACCTCTAGAAAATTTATGGGTTAGGGAAGTAGAATGGCTTGAATTAAAAGAGCAAACACGAGGAGAGTTTGATATGGCTAACTTAAAGGTATTTGGGAGCTAAAGATTTAACAATGATACATCCTGTCTGTTGCTCTCCCCTTTATCCAATACTAAAGTATGTGTGTATGCCTGTGTGCGTGTGGGTGGGGAATGTAGGACTTAAGAACACCCTCTGTTAATAATTGTTGAAAAGGATTTTTTTTTTGATTTTGGGTTAAGAAGCATGCCATCAAGCTTTTCTGTTATTTTTTCCAATTATCTCCTTGATTTTAGTTTGTTTCTTCCACAGTTGAAAGCTGAGCAACTAGAAGGCTCAGAGGCTGGTTGCGAATCTGATGGTCTTCGCTGGCCTTCCCCAAGTGATGAAATTCCATTCTGGAAAGGAGACTTTCCATCTTGGGACCTCAGTTCGGATGCTTCTTCTGGAGTGAAGCAGGACTCTGATCTTTTGCACATTGTTCATGTGACGGCTGAAATGGCACCCATAGCAAAAGTTGGGGGTCTAGGTGATGTTGTAACAGGACTTGGACGTGCCTGTTTAAATCGTGGCCATAAAGTTGATGTTATGATCCCTTTCTATGAATGTATTCCAAAGCATTGCATCAATGAGCTAGCCTTGATGAGAACTTACAACTCATATCATGATGGAAACTGGGTTGCCTGTAATGCATATCGAGGAGAAGTTTCGGGCGTTCCAGTGATACTTATTGAACCATCCAACCACTTCTTCAAGGGAAAAAACATATATGGAGGGTCGTACAATGAATTAGATGCATACTTATTTTTCAGCCGTGCTTGCCTTGAATGGATGCAGGTATTACAGCCATGAGTTATAAATTGTTTCATGGTAGATGTATAGAAAGATTAAAACTAAACTTACTCCAATTTGACAATTCTTCTGAAACACTTTGGGTTAATGCCTTCAAACCCATGACTCATTGAGCTATATCTGATTGCACACTAATTATGTACACTTGTGCACATCTTGGGAAAAGTCTGAAAATTTTTTATGTGATGATGGCATGTCAATATGGTTTGCTCCCTCAATCAAATGTAGTCCTAAGTTTATTTGGTTAGTTGCAGCCTCAATTCAGTAGGTTCTTGATGTCTGAATGTTTCAAATTTGCTCCTGTGTTTTGATTTGATGTCTTCTTCTAGCTTTCATGCAAACAACAGTGTTACTGATTTTCCTGATCAACATCCTCTTACCTACATCCTCTTACAGGTAAATGGAACACAACCAGATATCATTCATGTACATGAATGGCAGACAGGTGCTTTACCTCTGTTCTACTGGGATATGTACCATTTTCTCTCACTCCAGGTATGATCTGGGGACTTATGTTTTTCATTCCTTTAATTGATCTGTGCAGATTTATCTATCTGTTTGTTTTTAGCATTGACACCTCGTGCAGAAACCGAGAATTGTATTGACTATTCACAACATGGAGCATTATGGAGAATGCAGGTACACTTTTAGTCTGCAAATGAAGGAAGAAATATGGGTCATTTTTCTAATATCTTTATGCTCTATATGTATCTAACCTCTTCAACGATGGTGTAGTTTAGTCCTAAGAGACCGATGCACACCATAAATTAATCCCCTAAAACATTTAACCAGATGCAACAATCAAGAAACTGCAGAAACAACAAAGGAGACCATATCTAGGACGGTCTGTTGTCCTCCTGATTTTTCAAATCTCAGTTTGCAGTTGTCTGAATTAGTGTCTATTCTGTATTCTCTTTTAGTATGGATGAAATATGTAAATTGCTGATTATGCCTTGGCGAATAACTTTGGAAGGTATCCAATATAAAGAAAGGTGAGTTAATAATACCCGGATCATCTTGAAATGTAAGACAATGTGTTCACATTACGGGAATATTCTGTGTTCTAGAATTCTCATTGTCAATGGGTGATGATATGCAAGCATTCTGAATAACCTTTATTCATTTCTGCAATCATACCAAGGGAAAATCTCATAGTATGGAATTTCCAATTGGCTTCTTCTATGCTTTTATTGGTTTTCAACTAGGGATGTTTTCAGTATTGATATTGTAATGGAATACAATACTGTACTGATATGTCCGCTTGCTTAAAAAAGGAGTTATTTTACTATTGTCCCAGCTTCTCAGGGAGCTAGCTAGTGCATATCCAGGAAGGCTCAGTTGGTCAGTAGTAGAAGTTAATTCAAGAGTGAGGGAACATTTGCAACTTGAGATTCATTTTTGCAATCTAGAGATGGAAATGGGCCATGGCAGGTGGGAAAGAGTGGGTTAAGATTTTCCCTGTGTTGATTGATACTGATAGCTTAACTACAGGAGTAGAATGTTATTGTATTGAATGTAATTGGTTATGTGATATTTTCTTTTCTAGTTTAGTCTTAGGACTCATAGTATAAGTATACATTCTCACGGGTTGTATATTCATCAAGAGATATAAAGAACTTTTTCTTCTTCTTGAAATCTTCATGGTATTAGAGCCATTGCTGCCGTTTTGAGGTGAGTTATCTCCCTTGCAGCACTAGGGTTCCATTTTTATCAAAGAGGCTGAGTTTTCTCATGTTGGTTGGCTGTTCGCTACTCAATCTCCTTCTGGTTAGTTCCTTTTGGAAATTTTTTCCTCCATTGGGGTCGCTGGTTCATTCCGAGCCTATCTCTACTAGTTTTTGATTTCCGATCATTGAAATTAGGATTCCGGTGTGGCAGCTAGCTTTCCGGCAACTTTTCCCGATTTTTTTCGGGGATCTCGGGTTGCAGGCCTATTCCGACCCTTCCCATCCAAGTTTTAGCAGTTCCTGTCTGGGTAGAATTTTTCTGAGATCTTATCCTCAAAAAAAAAAATGAGAAGAATTTTTCTGAGATCAGGAAGAATATATCTCCGGAAGTCCATTTCTGTATTCCTAGTATCTGTATTCAATTTTTGATACTAAGGATTATTACTTGTTCAAACTTCGGGTGATACAAAAATAGATAATAATGCTATGTCTCAAATTCATGTTGTGCAATTGGATGGCGCAAACATATTATGTCTGGTCAACATCTTGCTTGGTTTTTATCTATAATATTTTTTATTTGACTATAGCTAGAGTCTGTCACAACGAGTGTTATCTTTTCTCCAGTGATATACCCAATCAATTTGATAAAAAGCAAGCAAGATCTTGACCAAGCAAGATATGTACCTCTACCATCCAAGAAAAGGAAAGCACGAATTTTCGAGAACAAGTCTGAATATGTAAATTTTATTAAGTACATATGCATCTCCTTAATATTTGTGGTGTAACATGGATATTGCAAATGTTCATTACACATATAGCAGTGATGTTGACCTCTAAATATCTTTAAAGAACCTTATGATAGCTGGCTGTATACAAATATCTTTTGACGATAAGCCTTTATGATTTCACCATAGCTTTTGTTTTAATTTCAGATTCATTGTATCTGTCTCGAATCTCTCTATCCAATTTTGTCTAAGTACCCCGAAATCAATAAACCATATCTGGTACGAACTCCAACCCATACCCACGTCGTGTTAACAGGAGTGTGACAACAAAAGTGAAGATTCCGTGCAACTTAGATTGTAAATAACCTCCATTGATTAAGAAGGGGGTTGATAAGCGATCATGGGTTGACAAACGACCAAGCAAGAGGTAGATTATCGATAATAGGGTGATAATCCACCAAAGAAGTAATTGTTAATCACCCAAGAAGGAAGTTCAAGAAGGAGGTTGAACAGGATCTTCAACGACCAAGAAGGAGGTTGATTATCGACAATAGAGAAAGAAAAAGGAAAAAAACCCGACAATTTTCTTTTTACATTCTTTAATCTAATACAAGAGTTATCCACCCAATTAAAAATCAACTTGAGGCCATTTACCTAATTGAAGACAGAGAACAGATTTTTAAATAAAAGCAACCAGTTTAGAAGATTTTAACAGAATGTTGGGGTCGACTACATAAGGAGCTAAGGCTAAAAAATCAACATTACTGAAATTGATCTGCGAAGGTTTAAAATTTTTATTTGTGACACCTCTTTCCTTACCAAAGTATTGATTTGTGAAAATGGAGTGACGATGCACAAAACATAATAATATAGTATTCCATGAGGGGGGACCAAACACAATGAGATATATTTTCACTTTATCAGGCAGAAAATGCAATTTGATACCTCTATGAGTTCTTGTGTTCAAACAATCAGTTGGCATACACATACATTAAAGTTCTCCGAGGACAGAGATTGGATGTATGAGCCACAAGCCTGAAACCTATAGTATATATGTTCCAATTTTAGGTGCAGTTTTGTTGTATGATCAGATTGCACCATTCTTGGAGAATTAATTCGTAATATCTCAATTATATATTCATATTCTAACTACTGATCATATTGTTCATAGCCTACGTTCTATGGAAGGAGCTGTTCTTCTGTATATAGTCTCTCCTCTATTGACTTAATCTTCAACTATTTTTCACTCTCTCCATCCCTCCTACCTTGAAGCAGTTGTTCTACAAAAGAGTATGTGATGCATGCATGCAAGCAATGCAAATAAATATATACTTTCTATTGTTTGTTCACTTTGGAATCTTTGGTTTGCTTGAATGGTGGTTTCTGTTGTCACATTTTATAAGAATCAGTCTCTTTCTTACTGACACCCACTTCAGAATTTGGCTGGTTCTCTTGCATGTAGTTTTTGTTGTCATATTCTCTTAAGAATTCTGTTTCTTTCTAACTGCAATTTTTTTTTTCCTTTTGTCTTGTTTTATGACTGTAACTGCAGCTGAACTCCAAGTACTATCTCATCAATTTGTTAATATAAGAGGCTAAATAGATTCTTAGTTCTTTCAAATGCTGCAGGGATTTGATCTGTCAAATGTACATACTACTTCTCTAACCTTTTTCTGTTCCAGTAGGCCAGTTCATTGCTGGATAACACTTTAGAACCAAACTATGTAATTGACTTAAAAGTCTTGTAGTTTTCTTTATCCTTTTTCTTTCTTAATAATCCATGATCCAATCTGCTGGTAAGCTAAAACTAGAAGGATGTTAAGGTAATAGTTGGTATCAGCATCTGATGCAAATAGGTCTTTTAGATTTATCAAATTCTTCTCATGAGCTTCCTTTTTGACAGACAAGAGCAACTCAGTAAGTTTGGTCTTGATGGATCTGCCTATGCAACTGAAGACAAGGTGTCCTCATTTATTTTAGATTTAGCTATCATAATTTGTGTTGTCTATGTTGGTTTTTCAGTTAAAGATCTTATCAGGAATCCAATGCTTCTGTTGGCCAATGTGGCAGGCTGTAGATGATCGCACAGTTGGCCATAATCCAGAGAGGTTGAGTTTGTTGAAAGGTGGTATAGTATACAGCAATGCTATAGTGTAAGTTAGCTAAATCTAGTGTAGCTACTTAGTTTATTTGCCTACAAGGTTTACTCGTTCTTGGTGTAAAAATATTTTTCCCCAATTGACATCGGTCAATAGTAAGTTTAATCAGCTAATTTCCCTTTTCATTTTTCCCTACTCTAACTGTTTTCTTCATAAATTAAATTATTAGTCCAATTGTTACATCTCCTCCCTTTTCCTCTAATAAGAACTTTAATGTAGATGCTAATGTTCTTACTTCCTAAAATGGTACATCACCAAATCACCTGAATCACAAGCTGACGGAACAATTAAATCATAGTCTTGCCTAGATGCCATCCTTGTAGAAGCAGTAGAAAATGTTTTAAAATGAGTTACAAATTGTTTGACTAGTTCAAGTTAGCAAGAGGACAATTTTGGTTTGCTTGGGAGTAGGAAATTTTACAACTTTGCCCATATTGACTTCTTCAGCAATTTCTTCATGAAGGAAGGTATTTTCTTATCCTAACTGATAGAGAAATCAATGGAAAAATGGTGCCTTAGAGACAAGTGCGATTTTGGCCAACTGGAAAAGACCCAAAAATCTGGTTATACTCTTTGGTAAAAGTCAACCTTTAAGACTATCTTCTTATCTGGTAAATGTCCAATGAAATCCAACTATGGTTTTTACCTGTAAGAAACATACTAAGTCCTCAAGTACCCATTTCCATGTGAATGAGACATTTTCTCAACCATAGCCTAGTCGCAGGCTCCCAGCTAAGATCAGCCATTGCTTCTGAGACAATTTTGGGTATTTGAAAATTGGATAAATTTGTAACAAGAACATGATATGGTGAGAAATAGTGATAACTTATGAAATTGAAATTGTATGAGGATTGCGAATAGACTGGATACCTCTGCAAAGAGGAACTGGAAAAAATCGATTGATGTTTGTTCTCAAGTTATATGTCTGCAAAACCCACCTAATGAGTAGTGAGTCATCCTATTCCAAATCTAGAACTTGAATGAGTTTGACCTAGATATAGAATCAAATGAGTAAGAAATAAGGAAAAAGTCCCGAAGGAAGTTACATAGACTAAGATAAAGTATTGTTTGTAGTGGGATCATAGTGTTCATAAGATTTTTGAAGACGGGAATGCCTAAATTAATGTAGACTTGCCTTTGTCATGTCCAAGGGTGAGATTCTGCAAAGCTTGTACAACTAAATACAGATCAAGAAAGCTGAAACTGAGTTTGACCTTAATATAGAATCAAATGAGTTCCTCTGTGCTGCAAAATAGAGGATGTCTTCCAATTAACTATCATATATTATTATAAGCATGAAGCTCTCAACTTAAAAGTTGAATTACTATTTTGTCCTTATTTTATCTCTAAACTAAATAAATATTAATATATAATTAATTTAATATTAGATAATATTTTTTATTTAAATTCATGCCTCTAGACACAATGGTTCAAATTCTTTTGGGAAATAGTTACAAGAAGATGAAAGACCAAAAGTTGTATTTTTCTTAATAAATATGTATATAAATTCTTCTTTATCAAAATCAATTTAATTTTAGCTTGGGACTGTGTCAATGATTATTTCTTTATCACCTTTTGTTGTTAATAGAGAAAAGATATACAAGAAGTAGAATAGACACTAAAGGTAATTTCATTCATATTGAATCTTTATGTTTTTTTTTTATTATTATTATTTTATTTATTTAATCTTGATTTTGTTTATTGTATTTTAATATGTTTTGTTTAAGTTTTTGATCTTGTTTTCATCAAATTGTGCTAAGAATCTGTAATACAATTTGTTAATTTTGTGTGATCTTTTTAGTGTTATTTGCTTTTGATTCTTCTTTCTTAATATTAGATTTTGATGTATTTTTTGAATATCAACTTTTTTTTTGATTTTATGGTATTTGATATGCTTAGCCTCATTATGGTTTCAATCTAGACTAGAAGAGGTTTACACAGTTATTTTTTTTTTGTGTGGTCTTGTTAATATGTTGTATCATTGAATGTTTCTTTATATTTATTTTTTGACTATTTTTAGTAGTTTTGAAATGTATTCTCGAGGTATTGCTCAGTTTTATACGTTATGTGATAGTTTTCTATTTTTTTATCTTGGGATTTCAATTTTTGTTGGTTCTTTGACGAATTTTTTATCCTGTAAGAAATGTAGTTATTACTGTCAACACATAGTATAGGATCATAGAGACATTAACTTTCAGAAAGTCATCGTAGTAATGCCACATTTATGGTAACAATTAAAATAATATGATTGAACCTCACTTTTATGGTACCAATTAAATTGAAAAGTCATGCATATATATAATACAAGTGTATGTAATACAAATGACCGGTGAATAAATATATGGTTCTCATATCTATATTTGATAGGGTAATATTACTTGACGTTTCAATTAATTCACAAAATTTGGAGTATACATGTCACCCTTCATTGTTTCAAGTTTATGATTATTTTTATAAAAAATCTACTTTATGCCTTATTTATATATTTTATACTTGTGTCATATAAAAAAAACGAAATATTAATTAATAGGGTACACGTGCGTTGCACGTGCGCAGAGACTAGTGTAACAATAAGTGGGAATATTAACTCAAAAAATTTATTTGCAACTTGTTTTATTCAAAGTGTATTTATCGTTAAACGACAAGAAATACGTGAACATGCTAGATGCAGGATGCCTTGGAATGACATGAAAGATGAGAAGGATGTGGAAAAAATATTAAATTATTCTGTAAAGAACCACACTGGTTACAACAGATACCAAATGCAACAGGCTTGAAGGATTTAGAAAATATTCTGATCTATTTCTTCAACAGATACCAAGTGCAACAGGAATAGCTATCAAATAGAACTAACACAATTAGTGTAAACAACTCAAATATATGTTGGCCTATTCTGGATTAGCTTTGGAAGACCACTGTGTGTTTAGAAAACTAAGATGACACACTCCAAATAAGACATTTTAGACAGATTTGGGACTATCTTTTGTAAGTTGGAGATATAGGCATGTTTCAGACGGTTATGAAGTATTTATAATGAGGCGCCAAAAGTAAAAACATCAAGGTTTTTCTGACTGAATAACTTATACAAGTCTTGTGACTTATGTCCTTTTCTAATCATTTGCCCCTTGCTAAAGTCGTGCAGATCGGCAGAATTAACTGAACAAATTATGAAACAATTTAGGGTTTTGGTTAGTTTATTAACTGATACAGGATTTTATGGACAATCAGGTGCAAAAACCATTGAAGTTAAATACAAATGAAGGAAAAAGTGAGCTGTACCTAATAACTACAATTTGCTACAAACTTTTTAATGTCTACTTTTAAGTCTGATTCTTTGGAAAAATTCTGAAGTTTTCACTCATAAATCTAATAGAGGCTATCCTGAGCTTGCACAGCTATTGGAATTGCATTTTTCCTTCAACTAAATACAAGATACATGAACTATCTTCATTCATTATGTCATCAAAAACAAAAAAAACTATCTTCTTTCTTTAATTTCTCTTCTTAATTTCAGTACAGTTTCACCAACCTATCTCAAGGAGACACTCTGTTCTGGATGGCTTTCTGGTGCTTTGATGAGAAACCGTGATAAGTAATGTCTTCAGCACTTACCATTAATCTTGTTACATTAAGTTTTGCTTCATTAATCCTGCTTCAGCCTCTCTTTCTGATACTCTTTGAAATTAGCATGTGACATGTTTAGTATCATGCCAATTACTATTAAACTAGGTAATTCGCGCGCTCATAAATAATAATTCTATTGAACTTGCAAATAATTTTTTTCTAATATCCATACTTAAAAAATGATGGAAAAATAAATTCTTAAAAAATATTAGCAATATTCTTACATGAATTTGATTATTTTTCATTATCACATAACTCAAGAACCTCTAATGAATGAATTATTCACGAAATAATAAATCATTGGTTCTTTGATCAACATTAAAAGGAAAATAAAGAAGTAACAGGAATATATATACAAAGGTCTTTTGTAATGAAAAGAAACATTAAAGTTGCATAGTGATATATGTCTTAGGAGAAAAATAAAAAAATTTGTTAACATATTCAAAAAAGAAATTAAGCTTGAACATGAAAGCAATTATAACTTTTGAACTTGCATAATGAATTTCTTCAATTAATAAGTGAGAAATTTCATATTTATGTAAAAATAGATAATAAGTAAGCTTATATATAGTATTTTAAAGTTATAGAATTTAATATAGAATATCAAAATATGAATTCTTGGAACTGAGTACAATAATTGTTTTCTGCACAATGAATATACGGAATATACGTTATTTTCAGTATAACCGGAGACAATAACTTTGCAGAAACATAAACAACAGAGTTTAAAACATGTACTCAAAAACAACAATTAATATCATAAGCATAAATTAATGAGTATAAAAAAGCATACCAGGATATGTAAAAACAAAATGAAATACAAAGGAAAAAATTGAGTCAACTGAATGCACAATGTCCCCTTAAGAAAACTATTCCCCTCTAGTACCAGAGGTTTAAAGAATTACATCCTCTCAGGATGGAATGATTTTCTTCACCAACTTATTGATACAAAAGAGTGGTGTTAGTAAGTCACTCAATTGGAGCAAAGTAAACGAATATTTAATTTTGCGGAAGTAGAAGAAGAAGATCAAAATTTTTATTGTTTTAAAATGAGGAAATCTCACTATTTATAGGTAACAAAGGGTAGTGTGAACAAATCTTTATTGTGACTTATCATAAAGGTTACAACTATTTGAAAAAGTTTCCTTCAGAAAATTACAACCTTTCATAAAAATTGTAACTTTCCATAAAGTCGCAAATTTTCATAAAAATCACAACTTTTGATAAAAGTCACAACATTTCATAAAAGTCACAACTGTTGATAGAAGTCGTAACTCTTCATTAAAGTCGCATGTTTTCATAAAAGTCACATTTTTTCATGTAAAAGGAAGACTAGTTTTGGAAATTAATAAATTTAAAAATATTCTTGCTTGTGGTGGTGCCACATAGGCAGACCTAGGGTTCTCTTTTATATAAATATATGATTCTTTCTTTTATTACTTTGCTTTATTTTTTTGTATCTGTTTTTCTAATAAAGTTGTTTAAACAAGTTATGCTATCATTCAGGTATTCTGGCATTTTAAATGGGATCGATACTGAAATATGGAATCCAGCAACAGATATTTATTTGCCTGCTAAATTTGATGGTAACTATTTATGTGATGGTGTAGAAGTACTTAGATGTCACTTGCTTTGAGCTACCACTCCATATGTTTTCCCTGTATGAGGGATGCTAATGTTGGTATAGATTCAAACGGATTACGTCTTAATCTAAGAAAATATTAAAAAAGTTCACCTCATTCATGTTGGACATGCGGAAACACAATGGAGTCTTCCTTCTTTCCTTTTCATTTGTTTGAGCAATGTAGTCACGAGGTTCATGCAGAGTTAACCAGAAAATTGTCAAAGTCTGTGTTGTCCATCAACTACCCCAGGGATAGTAGCATAGGGTGACTTCACATTATATCGTGATACTCATTGATCCATTATGTATCTCAACAAAGACAAGCGCAGGAAAGGACTTCAATTAAAACCCTACTACACAAGGCTCATTCAGCAAATATATGATTTTTGGTCTCGTATCGTTCTCTAGGTATTGGGTAATGCATAGGGTGAGATAATTATAATTGTTTAATGACAAATCATTGCTACTGCAGGAATTTTCGTTCTCTCGATGAAAGAAAGGATGCTAATACATGTCAGTTTAACTTTGCATATTATTAGAGACTGTTTAATATCATTACATCATTATTAACTTACGACATTGAATGTGATAATTTCTCAACTACATTCACCTATTAGGGGGAGGGGGGGGGGGGAGAGGGGGGGGGGGAGGTCAAATTTACTGATATTATTGCCTTGCTTTGAAAGATGCTGGTGTTTGCTTTCATTGTTGGAATCAAGGCATAAGTACCCCCTACACTATGACCGAAACCTTAGAGACATACCTTAACTAAACTAAGGTCCTAATTAACCCCCACCCCACCCCGCCCCCCACCCACACACAACTTTTTTTTTATAATTTTGTACACCTTTTGTCTTACGTGGTATACTTCGTGACTCCACACAATTGAGGCACGTGGGAGATATTTGGATGCTACGTAAGTCAAAAAGGTGCACAAAATTACAAAAAAGATGGGTTCAAGAGGTAATATGTCCTTAGTTTAGTTAAGGTGTGTCTCTGAGATTTCGGTCATAGTCTAGGGGTACTAGTACATTTTCCCTTCATTGTTGTCTTTTCAAGTTTATATTTTTGGAACTATGATACACTAGGGGTTTGCTCTTAAAGACTTACCATTCAATTAGTTAACATGGAAGACCTGTCAATTAGTTTTCATTCTTTAGTTGTTTACTTGGACATGAAACTGTCAATTTTGTGATTTTCTAGTCCATATAAAATGTAGTATAGATCTCAAAGTGCAGAAATAAGATGAAAAAAGTAGGACAATCTTTATCTAATCCAAAAAAAGGCAGGACAATTTTTGATGAAATCTTTTTGGCTTGTGGATAAGAATTAATCCTGAGCAAGTCTTTGGGAATTTCAAAGCTCTTTGATCATAGCTCAGAGGCTTGTCCTTGGCTTATACCAGCTTGCTGCTTTCTTCATCCGATTTCCATGTCAACAGGAAATTACCAAACTCTTTGTGTTCCTTTTTTTTTTTTTGAGAAAGCTAACATAACTCTTTTTGTGTTCCTAAAAGCCTCATGATCCACTCTGTTAATATCAATATGATAAGTGTCATAGGTAGTACTAGTCATTGGTTATTGAATCTCATTGAGTTACCAAAGTGCGGTATGATGTGAATTCGCCAGCAGAAGAGAAATATATGTGTCTAGAAGTCACTCCAACATTTCTTCCAAGTCTTCCAGAATGATCCCCATGTAGACGTCTAATCCAACTTTGATCTTTTCAGGTAGACTAAACCATGATTCAGTATTTCCAGTATTTGGATGCTCTCTTTACACATTTTTCCTGCTTAGGAATATAATACTCCTTTCATATCTACCAGCTTTGGGAAGCTCTTACTTCTCTTAAGTGTATTGCTTCAGATTCTAAGAGAAGTCTCACACATCATACTTTTCTGTTGTTTAGGAGTTAATTTTCATAAGTGGATTCACGTGACTTGACTTGGACTGCTTCACTTATACATTTTACATAACATGTGCAAACTATTTACAGTCAAGAAGTTGATTTCCTCATGGTTCCCACTTTTCCATTAATCTGCTTGTTTCTTCATTATGTATACTAACACTTTCTTTTCAAACCAGAGCTTAGGAAGCTTGGTTTTTATTCTGTCTATAGATATTATGCAAAAGAACGAGCTCAGCATGTTTGATGCAATAATGAGCCAAAAGGTTTTATCCATCTGGTCGTCCTCTCTATGTCCACAAGTCTACGACTGGTGTTCCTTTGACCCTAGCCTCTACATGAAAAGGGATGCACAATTAACCGAAATTGACTCCTTTTTGGCACAAGGGGAATGTGTCTTTCTCATGGTTACTTTCTCTTGTGAACTTCTAGCTTTGGTCCTTTTCTCCTTTGGTAAATACTTTCTTGATTTTTCTTCTCTTGAGAATGGTAACAGTTAATCTATATAATCCACTGGTATGCTATATCAAAATATGTAGTCCCCCTTCTAAAGTATTACAACTTACATCTTGAACATCTATTTGTTGTTCCTATGAATAGTCTAAAGCGTCAAAAGTATCTTCTGTTTGAGTAATTTCTGTTTACATCAAAAATAAAACAGAGCTAAACAATTCATTTTTAACTTCTGGAAATTGCTGCGCTTGTCTTCAAAACATCTCCTATTTCTTTCTTTTCACATTATCCACAAAATGCTTGCAAGGACAATCTTCCATCTTCCCTCCTCTTTGGCTGCATTTCCATCCTTGTTCCAACATTTTGCAATCCTTTTACGTTCCCTGGCCTCACCCACTTAGTTCTCCACAGATAAATGAGTATCTTCCGCAACTGGTCTGTCCAAACTTCCTTCAGTATTTTTATAATATCCCCCAGCTTTCCATGTATGTAGAATCTTTCTGATTAGCCTCCTCTTTCTGCCACAGTTTAGTCCCCTAACATTCCAAGGCACTCTTTGCAACCTCATTGATCTTTTATTGCCAGGTATCCCCCCTTACTTCTTGAGCCATTAGCCCATTACTACAAAATTTGGCATCAAGCTCTAATCTGTTCAGTTTATTCACCCCCTTCTTTTTTACAGTGGCCTGCCCCCGTTCATCCGATTGTTGTTTTCTCTTCCTAAATATTTTTTTGACCTTCTCATTGCACCCTTTAAGATATACACCCTGTTCAGTACTTAGTTTGATGATGTGTTGTTGAATCTATTCTGAAGTGTTGGTGTCTCGAACAACCTCCTAAATTGGTAATTGCATTTTCAAAGGAATTACATCTTCTTCGATGCAGTTTGCTGCTTCATCCTGTTCCTTCAGTTGCAAGGCCTTAGATTCCTCTTGGTCTATTTGTCCAGCTTCTTCCAGTGATAAGCTTTCTTTTGAATGTACGATTTTTAGTTGATTAATTCGCTGGCACCATTGTATTAGTAATACAAATGTTGAATAGATCTTCTTGTGTCTCTGCATGTTCTTCCTCACCCTCGTACATTAGTATGTTATTCACAACTTGAGTTATTGCAGATGACTGAATGTGCGATATTGTTCTTCTTTCTCTAAGTGTGTTTGCTTCGGTTTCAATTGTGACTGGGTCTATAGTTTGGGCTTCATTCTCAGCGAAATTGGAATTCTCTGAATTATTCGGTCTGTTTTGTTGGGCTTAAAATTGGACCCAAGTTCTGCAGCTGAGTAAAAAGGTCCAAGATTACCTTAAAAAGGCCCCTCACTGTTACTTGGCACCCCATGTGCCTTTGACCTAGTCTTTCCCACCATCAACTGACGTGCCCACATGCCCTATCATTTGTGCCCAGGAGTCAGTCCTCATGTTTCTATAAAAAAAAAAACTGGCACAGGCTCCGCACTTCTTCTTCCATCTGATTTTGTAGTGACCGGAGCTTCGACCCACACCGTAATTGTATAGATAAGACCTTCAGTTTCCACTTTAACCTCTTAAGCAATCTCCTTTCCATCCCCCTTCACTTTGATTCGAGCAAAGTGAAGATGATTTCTTGGAGCTGTCTCCTCCTCTGTTTCAATGAATCCACCACAATGGTCATCTATATCTTCAAATATCTTCTGTGACCAGAGATTCAATGGTAAACCCAACAATCTAACCTAGACCCAATCCCTGTTGATCTCCTCTGGCCAACATACGGAGGTAGGATTTCACCATTGGAGATAATATTTATTTTTGCCAAGTCTATTCTCCTGTCATGACATTTCTGCTTACCTTGTGGGGAATTCAAAGTGATACTGGGAGTCATTTGCCGAAGACATTAACTCCAAAAGTTGACTTCCATGTGTTACATGCCAATTTCCTCACATCACTCAAAGTTGGTGTCTCTTTTGGTGACGACTGAAATTTTCCAACTAGGCACCGGCTCAACAGAGCTGATTCTGTCCTTCTTGAGCCTCAATTACAGATATTTTGTTGTTTCTTGCTGTTATGTGTGTTGTTCTGTCATCCATCTGCTGTTTTTTGAAAGCTTCCTTGTACGAGGTTTTTGTTGTCTATTTCTGCCAGGAAAAGGGTTCTTCACTCTGTTTGTATCATTGATAAAGTTAGTAAATTTATGGGCTATATTTCCCCAACCCTCTTTATGAGGACTCTCTGGTGTAATAATGATAGATTTACTTCCCCCTTGAATGACTATGAAGCTGATGTACCTAAAAGAACTCTGGAAAGTAGTCCTTCATGTTCCATCTCTTTGTTGTCTTATTGAAGACACACAACAACCACTTCATGACATTAATGCTTATAGTAACTTGTCTCATTAAATATCTGTTGCACTCGATCCAGTCGAACAATACTTCTGAATCGGAATATCTCCTAGTAATTTCGTAGGGTTTATACCCTGCATTATAAAAATCCTGTCTTCCCTGATATCTGTTGAAAACTCCGCCAGAGCAGCCAGAAACTTTCTCCCTTGGAGACAGAAAAATTCAAAAAAGACTAAAACTGACAAACTCGAGAAAAAAGTGCCTAAGAGCATTCCTTGGTAATTTTTTTGGCTAACCAATGTGAATATTACCAGAACCAACAAGAAAAAGCATCCAATACAGCTAGGGGAGCACGGAGCACCTAATCTCACAGCCACCTACTAGAAAAGGAATTATGAGAAATGTTAGGCCTCCAGAATAAGACCAGTTGCAAATGATCTTATGATCAAACTGGTACAACTATGAACTCTCCTACTAGCTTTTTTTAACAGATCTAGTCTTTCTACAATGTCCTCCTTTACCAATATGAAAACTGTTTCAGTCTGTACACTTTGATGATTGAAAGTAGTCCAGTTTCTAGCTTTCCTAGTATAGTAGACAATTGCTCGCCAAGTAGCTGCTACAATCTCCTTTTGAAATGTTTCTAATGCTTTCCTCTAATTCTCTCCAACATAGTTTTCACTTCACCAGCTTGAAGTTGTATGGTCAGCCAGTCTAATTCTCTCCAACACAGTTTTCACTTCACCAGCTTGAAGTTGTATGCTCAGCCAGTTTGATGAATCAGTTCTTAGTTGTTTGGTCCAAGCACAATTTGCAAATAGGTGCAGGGGTGTTTCTTTAATTTTCATGACATAAGCAACATTTATCACTGTTGATGAATATGTTCAAATGTGTCAATCTTGCTTTTGTAAGTAGTCTCCCCCAGTCAGCTAACCAAAGAACAAACCTATGTTTATATTGGGCTACTTCTGTCCACACAAGGTCATCTACTCTCTTTTTGATGAGCCAATGAGTGTATTATAGCTATTTTCATAGAATAGCTTCTTTTTTTATTTGCTGTGTAACAAATTTTAGCTTTATGGATATTTCTTCACCTTCTTATTTCGTGTTTGTGTTTTTGAAGCCGGCAAAACTGAAGGGAAGAGGATATGCAAAAAATTTGTTCAAAGGGGACTTGGTCTTCCTATTTCTGTGGCTGATAAAAAACCTTTGGTTGTCTGCATTACTAGATTGGTTGCTCAAAAAGGTCTCCATCTCATCACTCATGCGATCAAGCACGTTGAAGAACTTGTAAGTGTTTATCCCCGTTTTGTCCTTTTCACCAGTAGTGCACTTAGACAAAGGAAAACAGACATTCGATCAGTCAAGTTTGTACATAAATAGCACATAGCATAGGATACATTTTCACAATGAAAGGTTTAATTGGATGACCGTTTATCATTTTATGAGTGGAAGAGTCATTGAGATGATGTGAGCTTGACTTTTCCATCATAAGCACAGAACTTGTGAACTACTCTTGGCACTTCCTAAGACTTTCCCCTGTCTCAGCTATGACAGATGTGTAGAATCCCGATTTGTGTATTCAGTTTCAGATTTTGATATTAAAGCCCACCAGTTCCACCCTGGGGATATAGGGCCACCTCAGCAAGGGGAGTCGGAGAATGATCTGTTATCTTGCAGTGCAGATGATCATTTTTGCCTCCTCTCCATATAAGTCACATCTGGAACATAATTGGTATATCACCTTTCAATAAGATTGTCCTGTCACCTGGTCAGGACTGCCGCTTTTGCCAAAGCCATGTAAAGTAAGCCACATTACATGGAACTTTGATTTTCCATATCATCTTCCACAGCCAACAGCTAATCTGGTTGTTTGTTAGGCTGAACACTTCATAAGCAGATTTACAGAGAGCTTGCCTTAAAACGGCATGCATATGTTGGACAATTTGGAGGGAGAGAGATTTTAGATTCTTTTGAAGACAAAGGAGAGCCCATTGAAAATGTCAAAAGTAATTACAAATTACCAATAGTGCATCCCTTGGTATTGTTAAAGGGATTATATAGATTCTATCACGGCTTTAGCATCACTAACGTAACTCTGTTTGCATCGAAAAATAAAATAAAGTGAACAACTCATTTTAGTCGATGCAAACAGAGTTACGTTAGTGATGCTAAAGCCGTGATAGAATCTATATAATCCCTTTAACAATACCAAGGGATGCACTATTGGTAATTTGTAATTACTTTTGACAGCACCTTGGTGCAATAATTGTAATACACTTACCTTATCTCAATTTTTTTTACAACGTTGCAGCTATTCGTAGGATTATTTTCTAACTTGTGGCCAACTGATAGGCTGTTGTTTTGATCCATTGTAATTGAAGTCTGCTGATGGCATGTTTTTCAGGGTGGACAGATGGTTGTATTGGGGAGGGCTTCAGATGATCGAGTTGAGAGAGAATTTGAAGGTTTAGCAGAACTGGTAACCAAAATTTCTAGACTTGACTATTCTTCCTGCTGGCATGTTTTGGTGGTACAGACGGTTCTTTCTCCATCATGAGATAGAATATGGAAGCATTCACCGCTGATAATACAGTTCATTATGATCATTTCATTTTTCCTCCTCTTTATCATTGTTTTTCTAAAGATTTTAGAATGGAATCATTTAATGATTTAGATGTCAGGTTCCAGACCAAATTGCTGGATTTTGACTTGAAAGAAACGTTAATTGATAAACCAAAAAGAAAAACAAACAGGAAAGAACAAGAGTGATATCATAAGTTTAAAAAAATTTACTGCACTAATTGCTTATTAATGCATATTTCCAAATTTTCCTTCAGACTAATTAGTGATTTCATATGTTAACGAATGTAATTCTATCCTGCTTACAAGCATCATCACTACTCATACATTTGAGAGGACATAGTGTTATATTTGAAGGAGTCCAATAAATCTGGTGGTGTTTATTAACCTTTTTGAATGATCATGCAATGGTGATATCTGTTACTTGTCCTCTTTGTAGCATAACAAGGGCTCCAATATCCGTATCCTTTTGATGTACAGGTAACTACTTTTTAAAGCAAATTGATTATCTAAAATTCCTGACCTTCAACAAATGCTAGTGGTAATGTTTATGAAGTTATCTTGAGCTTCACCGCAAATTTACCTTCTTATCTGATTAAGTGCACCTCAAATGATATGAATCACTTGTAGATATCAATCCTTTTTTCATATGAATCACCTCTATACACCATGATGGAAATTTTAACCGAGTTCTCACTGTTTCTCAAATGGCGTCAATCATGAAGCGAGGAGCTGTCGCATATGCTATATGCTGCTGCAGACATGGTCTTGGTGCCTTCAATGTATGAGCCATGCGGGCTAGCACAGATGATTGGAATGCGTTACGGAGCTGTAAGTACTAGGATTACTTATTAAGAGTAGCGGCTGCGGGTTTCCCTTGTCATAAAAAAGAAAGAGTAGTTTGTTTCACATTTTATGTTGATAAACTGGGAAAGATATCTGTTTCTTATCTACTTCTGAGTTTCCATAATTATATGGTAGAAGAACTTGTCAAAAAGATTTTATTTAGGGTTGTTTGTGTTTCTAGAAAGATAAAATGGTGGATGTCCAATTATTGCTTCCAAAAACATCTCATTCCAGCTTAAGAAAGAAAACAATAGCAAGGAGTTTTTGTATCTGTTTCAGGTTCCCATAGTTAGGAAGACGGGTGGTCTCGCGGACACGGTTTTTGACATGGATAATCAATCTCACACTGAGATTGCTAATGGGTAACTTATCAAATTCTTGACATCCTACTTATTTTGTATTCAAAATTGTGGGTTCTGAACTTCAACCTTGATAAAAAAAAATTGTCTGGTCATGCAGCTTTTCCGATTTGTAGGTTTGACTGGTATTGCAACTGTGATTCTGAAGTGCTGACATATTTCTCATGTAGGTTTGTCTTTGAAGGAATTGATGAAGGATCCTTAAACTGTGCACTAGGCCGTGCATTTTCTTACTATCAAGAAAGTAAGCCATTCTATCCATGTAGCTCATCCTCCTGATTTCCTTAAAAGATACCTCCAGTTGATTGTAGGCTCTCAAAAGCTGACTATCTGTTTTGAGATAAAGATTAAATTGATATGATGTCTGCAATTGTAATGCAGAACCAAATGAATGGAAAGCTGTCGTGCAGAAAGTTATGCGTATTGACAATAGCTGGAATAATACAGCAGGGAAATACATAGATATCTACAATTCCGTAAGAGTGAGATAAAACAATCTCCCAAGGCACAGATCAATTTGCTATGATCAAGAAATAGAACCACTTTATCCCTTTTGTATATAGATAAGTGATGTAGTTTCCTCTACTACCAGTTGATCCAGCTTGTGATAAAATAATGATAACAAATTCACGGTCTGTAAATGTTACAAATCTTTAATATGCCTTCCTGGAAACACGTTCAAAGAACAGTGCACATGCAAGAAGAACTATTCCCTCTTTTTATCTTACAAAAAGCATAGTAAACATTATGGTTACCTAGTGAAAATAAAAAGAGACTAAAAAGCTATAC
The DNA here is from genome assembly GCA_027789145.1 of Solanum arcanum. NCBI lineage: Eukaryota > Viridiplantae > Streptophyta > Magnoliopsida > Solanales > Solanaceae > Solanum > Solanum arcanum. Next base: position 61,232,868 of record CM050939.1, on the reverse strand, counting down.
AAGTAGAGATTGTGACCACAAAAGGATGTCGAATTGTCCAGACATAAGGAATTATCACAACAAAATCTGTAAACATCCCTTAAAACCCAAGGGAACTGGATGAGGCAGTAGGCACCACTTCGTTGATCTAAACATGCATAAAAGCATTTGCATCAATCAGTCTTTTAGTTAGTTCACACCCTGCTATACTTGCTTATCTGTCTAACTTGCAGGAGAGTCGACTTGGGTTTAACAATAGTCGATTAATAGTTACTAATGAAACAATTTCAATTCAACACCCCCTCCCCAACAACCACCACTACCCAAGATATTCAGAAAAGCAAGAAGTCAAGTCTAAAATCACTTGATTATAATGTATGTGTTAGTCGATTAATAGTTACTAATGAAACAATTTCAATTCAACACCCCCTCCCCAACAACCACCACTACCCAAGATATTCAGAAAAGCAAGAAGTCAAGTCTAAAATCACTTGATTATAATGTATGTGTTAGTCAATTAATAGTTATTGTAACTAATGAAACGATTTCAATTCACCCCCCCCCCCCCCCCTCAAGATATTCAGAAAAGCAAGAAGGTCATGTCTAAAATCAGTTGATTATAATGTGTGTGAACTATTTCATGATTAATTGAATCTTGGCATTATACTATCTTATATTCATTACCCAACTCTCGACAAGTGAAACAATGAAAATTTCAGGAAATATTGTTATCATAAGGCATTAGTATTTCAAGGTCTCTTATATGGCAAATTGGCAAATCTGAGGAATACCCAGCAGGTACGTAATTCATCAAGTAAAGTTTTCTTAAAATCATATAAAGTAACACGATTTTACAAAGCACATATCGTTAAGCTTTGAATGGAAGATAATTAAATATTTAGAGATTTTGACAAACACGGCTCGAACTACACAATAGTTCAAAAACTAACATCAAGGAATGACATTTTGCACCTAGGATTTTTTTTTGAATGTTTCAGAAATAACAGCAAAAGGTATGCAGCCAGAAAAAGCAGAAAGAACCCCAAATTATGTATCACCCCACACCCATGTAACTCAAGATGAAATGTTGGTTCCATTTGATCTATCTCCAACATATGTAAACCTCTTTTTTCATATGGGTAGACACTCCCTTGTGAATAAGAAAGTACAATAACAGCTGAAAGGATGTTTTACATAACAAGTTTAGATCATGTAAAGAGTTCTCAGATGAAGCGATAAATAGATACAAATAGGTTCTTTCAAGCCTCTAACAAACCTATTTTATTAAGAATCTGAATATTGCTGACAAACAAATAATACGGTTCACAAATATTCCCATTATGAACTATTTCAAGGAATTACGCCACTTTGATGACAAGCTATTCACATCATGAAAAATACAAAATGTCCTTTTACAATTTACTCCAATTTCAGGTTAAGGAGCCTCTATATATGGAAAAGTGGAAAGGAAGGCGAAAAGTATCAATCCTTTTACATGGGACTGATTGTATGTTCTACCTGTAGATGCTGCTGCAACTGCAACCAGAGATATGGGGAAGCATCTCTAATGCCTCTTCATTTTTTGTATATATTTGGGCACTTCAGATGATAACCTCGGCAAGTACTTAAAAATCTGGAAAGACAGTCTTCCGTTAGAGAATAGTAATATGGGTTGCATTTCTTCCAATACCATAAGAAAGTACACATGATAAATGGATATAAACATTGACATTGACATTGACAAATTTTTCTTAGAAATATTAGTAAAATAAGTTGACTTATGCTAAAATGTCATTTCTTTTGAATGCATGAGGCCCATGTTGGAAATTTTGGAGAGGATGAGTACTCTCAATCAATCATTTGTCTTGAAGACAAGTGAAGAAATGTTGCTTTTGATAAGTTGGCATTTTTGCCAAACTTATGCTACTTTTTAATGATAAATTCATGCCCCATTTTTGAGATTAATGGGCTAATAATGATTTGAATGATAAAATTTTAGGTTTTGACAGTTTTTTTTTTTGTAACTGGTAATGTTAGGTCTTGACAGCTTTTGAAAAGCTTAAGGAGTGGAATGACTTCAATACTTGAGGAAATTGGACATAAAGGCTAAAATTTGAAGAAAAAGTGGCTAAAAGCAAAAAAGAAATTGTGGGGGCCAAGTACCTCACCCAAGTATCTGAGCCACGTAGCCAGGGAAGAGAAGCCAGTCAAGGGGGAGCTTCTGGAATCACCCACGTGACGTAGCCATACGTTAAGGGCCCTGTTTCCATATTTTTGCACGAGTGCAAATAGATTTTCACGGCACTTTTTATATCATCTTTGTACCTTTGAAGCTTAGATAGCATCTGTAATTATTTTTGAGAGGTTTTGAAGGATTTCTCCATCGAGTACCAATTTTCTTTCCTAATTGCTCTTTAATTAGCTTAACTCCATAGCCGGGGTTGTAGACTCTTATGGCATTAAATATGAATATGTATTAGTTTATCTTGCTTATTATTACTTGGGTTTTTATTATCTACTTACTTACATTCTTATTTAGTAATTTGTTGGTTGCAAACGTAGATTAAGCTTCACATGTCCATTTCTTGCTTGGAAGAGTGGAAATTGGATTGGATATTGCACAAGGAGCAAGGAATTGAGTATATTGGTAAATCCTTGTGCTTAATTAATGGAATCGAACTAGGGAGATTCCTACTTGGGTTTATCAATTGGGTCTTCATATTTCTTTCTCTTGAGCTCGGAAGAATTTGTAGGGATCAACTTCCTAGAATTGAAAATTTCTATTAAGTAGTTTTCAATAAAAATCATAATCATCAATCCTATGTTCTACACAAGATACTCATGATGTTAGAATAGAAATAAGTATTTCCTACTTAAAAATAGGAATAGGAATCTTAGTTAGAAAAGGATTCTAATGTAATGTCTATGAATAGGGTCTCAATGTAACAATTTAGATACACAATTCACTAATATTTTTTCATATAGTTCTCACACATGAAATAGATGATTTATCTTTGAAGACAAGTGGATGAAAATATACTTCTACCAACTTCATGACCTACACAAAATATTGTAGTGCCTAGGCATTTATAGGAACTTTTCTACCATGTGCCTATACTAGTATGTGCATCATAATTTAGTTCTAAACATTTCCTATTCCCCAGACCCTAGTTCATGAATAAAAGCATACATCTGTCTTCACATTAATTTTTTCCTAATACATGAACTAGTTAAATTCATGTACTTGGGGTGGATCTACTTTACTCTTTTTTTTTTGACACTAGTATCTACTTTACTTTTGCCGAACACTCTCTTTGAACTTGATTCATAATTCCAAGAGATGATCTAAAAGACATCAAATCTTGGTGAAGATATCCATAAGTCAGTCTTGTGACTTCAAAAACTAGAGCTCAACGTTTTTGCTTATATCTTCCTCTACCTCATCTATGTTTACGGCTTCTTTGATACGAGTCATGTTTTTCGATCTTTCTCCTAATTCTTCATAGAACCGTATGGTTGCAAGCTTGTTTAGTAATTCTTGTTTCGGATTATTACATTTTTAACCAAGAATGAAGCCACAAAAGACAGTCTAGCTTAATCCTCAATAACAATTTGTGCTTCTCTTCAAAACACCTGGAGTTCCTTTCTCCCAAACCACCTACCAGATACAACAAGGAACAGCATTCCACCACTTATTTCATACTTTGCCTTGTCCATACTTATCCCAACATCGCAAAAGATTATGTGTAGTCCCAAGCATGGACCATTTGATACCCACAAAATTCAGAAATAGCAGACATAGTTGATCAGTGAAAGGACAATGTAAAAAGAGATGATTAAGAGTTTCTGCTTGACCACCACATACATAAAGAGATTTCTGTAGGCTGTCTACTGTCAGGCATGATTCTTTGGCCCCAAATCCCAATCCATGAAAAAACACCACTTTGTAAGAATCTTTTGACTTCCAGATGTGTTTCCAGGGTCATGGCTTAATAGGTTGGAGTTGCTCTTCCTTGGATACAATTCTGCAGCAAGATTTGAGTAAGAATTCCCCTCTGTTGCACCCTTTCCAAAACAATTTATCTAAACTTGGGGAGTAACTTTGAAAATTTTCCAACAGCTTCTACAGTTAGCACACACTTCAACATTCCCAATCATTCATATTTCTTCTGAAGTTGACTGTCCAGGATCTATTTGCTACAAACTTAGCTACGGAACCTTCAGTGCATGCCACCACAGAACAAATCAGGGAAAATCTTTTAGGGGACCATGGCTAATCCAATCATCATGCAGGCAAAAAGTTATTGCATCCATTTGGCATTTCCCACTCTAAAAATTCAGGCCGCAGATTTCTAATGCTCTGCAAGACTGGCACCCCATGTGGATTTTTAATTAGCTTGGCACACCAGCTACCTTAGATACGATACTTGATCCTAACAAATCTATTCCACAGTGCTTCCATTTTTAGATTGAATCTTCATAACCACTTCATTAGAAAACTTTTTTTGTGCATTCTTAGATTTCTAACCCCTAGTCCCCCATATCCTTATATTTAAAAGCATTGTTTTCCAATTAACAAGGTTGAAAGAACTTTTCTCTTTGTTACCATGCCACAAGAATGACCTCTTCATTTCGTCAAATCTATGTTCAATGTTCGCAGATAAGAGGGAACAAAGACATAATATAAGTACACATTGAGTTCAACACACTGTTTACAAGGTCAGTCTTCCTCCCAGTGATATATACTGTTTTCTTCCAGCAAGCAAGTCTTCTTTCACATCTCTCCAAAACTGTAATGACCATCATGTTTTTTTTTTTAGTATTCTGCGTGATTTCTCCATTTTGAGCCTTTCTGTAGCTTCTATATGTCATTTATGACTTGCAGGGATATGTGGCAAGACTTCCGAAGTTATGGGATGTGTTTCGAGGAAGATTTCAGTTTTGGAAGTTTGGTTTTTGGGAAGTTTAACCAAAGTCAAAATTTTGGATTAATGAGGTTGGGTTCAAGTTTTGACAGATCTGTTAGGTCCAAAGGATGAATTTTGACTTAGTTTGGTGGTTTGAATGGATCCCCAGGCACTCAGAAGTGATTTGGATCATTAGATGATTCTAGTATTTTGGAAAGTTTAGAGTAGATCACGATCAACATTTTGTCAAATTGACCTTGGATTGGTTATGGTCAATCTGCACATTTGGTTTGTATCCGGGAGGTTTCAGATGAATTTCGAGGGTCGTGTCCTAGTTTGAGAGTGTCATGAAGTTTCTGGGTGAAGTCCAGAGCATTTCTTTCCGCACTAACGAAGGCGCAGCAGTGAGCCTTGGATCGCCGCTGCAAAGTCGTCAAGGCCAAGAGAGGTTGCTCTTGGGAACTCCCATCCACATCGACAATGTGGCACCAGTGAAGCTCGTCTGCTCCTATATGATGGCAGCCGCTTCTGCGGAGCTGAAAGCGCCAAGTGGCGCCCTTTTTAGCTCATTTAGTTCCGCCTTTGTAAGCTCGCAGAAGCAGGAAATTCTCCACTTCTATGCAAATCCCTGGCTATTTGGAATTCTAGAGTTTGGGGTTTTGGGCAGTTCTAGAGGGGGTTTGCTCAATTTCTTCATGGGGTAAGATAAAAACCTTCTAATTACGAACTTTCTGCTACTCCATCGCTAAGTTCATCATTTTATTGGTGCTTGATGTTACCGATTTGGGGATTTGCCCCAAGTTGATAAAACGATCCGTTTTAGCCAATTATTGGTGCCAGAGTTTTCTACCTGATGGATAAACTGATTCTGAAATAAAATTCCAGATTCGACCTCCGGTGCTCGGGGTTGACTTATTGACTCAATTTTTGAGCCAAACGGTCCTATAAAAATTCTATGAACTCGTATACTCATGTAGATTACATATTTAACCATATTAGGATCATCTGGAGGCATTTCGGAAGAAAAGCCTGTCATTTGATTGTTTAAGCTTCAATTATGGCAAGTTGAGACTTTCTTAATTCTTTATGAAGTGATAGTGCATTAATTGGCTGATTAAGGGATAATGGGCAATGGGGTCCCATATAAATGAGACGATGAGCATTTATGCGGGTACTGGTGCCATGTTAGGGGTAAAATGATGATTATTGTTAGAGTGACAAAAGTCTCACATACGTGATTAATGAGATGGATGGACTCCTCATGAGGTTTGTGCAATCCTCCCCTTTAAGCTAGCTTTTGGGATGTGAGTTAGGCCTAAGACCTAATTCAACATGGTATCAGAGCAGGGCCCATCTCACCCGATGTTGGGGCCCCCAAAATCAAAATTGTTCACGCACCACATGCTAAGCATTGGGCGTGAGGTGGGGTGTTAAAGAATGACAAAAGTCTTACATCGGTAGTTAATGAGATGGGTGGATTCCTTATAAGGCTTGGCAATCCTCCTCTTCCTCTGAGCTAGCTTTTTGGGGTGAGATTTAGGCCTAAGACCTAATTCAACAATTATCTTCTTGCTTGATGAATCATGTGATTACATAAGCACGAGTTGTGGCATATTGACTTGCCTTGATGCTTATGTTGCTCACTTGGTATTGATAAATTGATTTTGGCTGAAATCCCGTATATGAGTTGTTTACTTGGTTATTCTTTTACTTCATTACTCTTATTGTTAAATGATTCAGAGTTGGTTATGATTGTTTGTGCCGAGGGTTGAATCTGGTGTACAATTCGTTTGTGTTGGCATTTCAACTCATGCGCATTGACATTATGGAGGTGAAATGATAAAGCCCGATTTATAAGGTCACCTTGGGTATTCATGGTATATAGCATTTATTTGGTAATCATTAATGTTATCCAGTATAGACGGACCCACATGAGTTCCAGGATGTTCATCCGAACCCCCTCGGTAAAAAATTGTCAATATATATAAAGTAAATTTTATGTTTTTATGTAGATATATTAATTTTGAACCCTCTTATTAACAAGAAGCAAGTTGTAGATTCCTTTAAAGTATGTATCTATTCTAGTCCATTTAGCGTGATTTAGTTCTAAACATTTCCTGTTCCTAGTTCATGAATAAAGGCATACATGCATCTTAGCATTAAATTCCTAATACATGAACTAGGTAAATTCATATACTTGGCATGAATCTAGTTTACTTTTATAATAGGTACTTGGCATGTATCTATTCTAGTCCATTTATCGTGATTTAGTTCTAAACATTTCCTATTCCAAGTTCATGAATAAAGGCATACGTGCTAAGAGTACATGCATCTTAGCATTAATTTCCTAATACATGAACTAGGTAAATTCATGTACTTGGCATGAATCTAATTTACTTTTTCAATAGGTCAAGGAGGGCTTTCAATCAATTACAACTGGAACAACGCAGACAAATATGGTTATCACTGATTGATCAACTTCAATACCATATTGCTCCACAAGGATCTTGAGCAAAGTCTCCCAAACAGATTCAGAATGGTATCTCCATGAAGGTCGAGGAGGATTACAGGCATATGCTTTGTTCACTTTCCAGATTAAAATAAAAAAGAATCCAAGTTATTGAAAAGAAGCACATACCCAAAGCTTCACAAAGGTATCCGTTATAACTGGAACAATGCAGACAAATATGGTTATCGCTGATCGATCAACTTCAATACCATAATGCTCCACAAGCATCTCGAGCGCAGTATTCCAACCATATTCAGAATGATACCTGGACAGATTCACCACATTTTCCAACATGACAAAGCTTTCTAAGGTAGATTCCATTACTTTTGATAAGAGGGAAATGCTGACAATTTCCAAAGAAACAAATACGGAGATAAAAGATAGAAATGAATAGAAGAAAAGATAAGAGAGAAAAACTAGGATTGGCACCACTAAATTTTAGGAGATGAGAAGAATAATTTTACGTCTAGACCTTGCACCTTGTTCTAGTTTAAGTACTTGTACAATAGAAATTTTAAATTTAATCCTTGAGGAAAGCCCAAAAAGAGGTTTAGGTTATTTAAACCCTTCACTTCTGTGAATTGCAAAGTAATGAGCAAGCTGCCTTCACTTTTATGAATTAGCTAACATGGATAGGTTCTATATTTTACAGATAAGTTAATTTATAACATTCAATTTGGCCATAAACATGAAATGGAACAAAATTTTACCCCAAAAGGGTATCACTAATCAGAATGATCAGAAATGCCTTGCCAGCGTCGGAGATATTGTTTAGTATCTTATAACCAGTAAATTTGAGTAGCTTTACCTGCAGAAAGACAAGAAACTTTGTAACTTAGAAACACTAAGACAATTTAGGAAGTACACTTTCAGAAATCCTATCCAACCCCTCAGGTAAATGACAACTAGGGCCACATTTTTAAAGTTAAGATGTCTAAATCTGAATAATGCTTGATTTTTAATATGTCCATATTCGGATAATTAAGACTCTTTGTTTTCTCTAAATCTCAATGTGCACAATTTATCTTTATCTAACAACTCATACATATAAAATTCAAAAAAAAAATAAATATTATATCCGCATAACATTAGAGAATATTAAATTAAATGGTCTTGTAAAAGTTGTTAGTTAGATGAAGTAAACTCTACAAACTAGCCATAGAGGCATTTATGGGCGGTGGTGATCGGTAGTGATGGTTGTGAGGTGGTGGCTGACGGTGGTATGGTCGTAAATGATGGTTGTGCGATGGTCACCTATGTTGCTGGGACTCTTGAAAAATGTCAACATGTGCGTGTTGGATTCTCCAAAAGTAAAGTGTTTTTGTTAAATCTGACATGGGTGCAGAATAAAGTGAAGAGTTTGCGCAACTTAGGTGGTCGCCAGTGGTGGTGTTTGGTGGTGATTGCGGGTAGTAGTGGCTGGAGACTGCTTTGGTTGGTGGCAGTGATAAGCAATGGAGGTTGAAAGTGGAAGTCGCATGGCTGACAGTAAAAGTGGTAGGTGGTGGTTGTGTGATGAAAGTTGGTGACAATGCTTGTGTGATAGTGGTGAATAGAATAGTAGTAAAAGATGAAAGGAGTGCAATAGGCAAAGTACAATCAAGAGCGATATTAGAAAAGATGACATTCAAAGAAAACCTCCTTTATTTATCTTAATCACACCAAGTCCAACCAAGTTTGTAATTTCACATCAACCTCTTTTGCCCAATAACATAGATGATACCAGTATACCAGCAAACAGATAAATTTGGAGGAAGAAAGATATTTCTCCGATTGAGAACTTACTTTACTCTCATTGAAGCACAAAAGAATGAATAATGAGACCCCAGAGACAAAGTCCGAAAATATATAAGCAAATGCCTTGCGATTTTCTAACCTCCACTCATCCCGCAACTCTAACCTGCAGTTTTAATCACCCAAAAATTAACAGTATCAGAAATAAATGTAACTCATGTCAGGATCTTAAGTGAGACATGTTATAAGAAGATTTTCAGGGAAGGATTTCACTGAAATATTCTTCACTGTTTCAAATCAGTTTCTCCACATAAATCAACATATTAACTCTGCAACTATGTCCTTAAGCAAAAGAAGAGGCTCCAAGGATATGCTTGGATGTAAAGACAGACTTGACATATATATAATATCAAAAAACAACTTGAGGAACATAGTATGAAGCCTTCTCCAGCTAATAGGTTACTTAACTTAGTCATGTATTTATAGACAAACTGTACAAGTTAGAGTCCAAAACACAACAAAACATAAATACAATTTAAAATACAAGTTCTATTCTAGCATACATGTTAAGGGGAGGAATGAACACTCGGCATCCTTTCTGAGATCTCTAACTCGAGGTTGTTTCTTTTTTTGGTCCAAACAACCAGTGTTTCCCCAAGGAAACACAAAACCCAAGGTGAAGCAGGAATATTAGAATCTCCAGCCCAATCTGTATCTGCAAAGAGGGTCAAGGAAGATGAGAAACTGGAATATGATTGCAAGCAATAAGTGGAAGTGCCTTCAAGGTATCAAAAGATCCTCTTGACTGCCTGAGATGACGAGTAAGACGTTGATGAAGAAATCACAGAGGCAACGTGACTGAAAACTGGAGTCAGGCCGTGAAAGAAAGATATAGAACCCATCCATGTTACAATAAAAGGAAATATTTCAGGCAAAGGAGAATATATCAATCTAACTTGCTGTGAGTGAGAGTTTGGATAGATTTACCAAGTTAACCACTTAAGGATATCAGTAACGTATTTGTGTTGGACCAACAAGTTGAATAATAACTTGATTCCAAGTGTAACAAAGGGAACTCAAAGTCTTCAATAGAAAATTTGGATTGAATTAATGAGACAAAGTAAGAAATCAACCATTTGGCTGATCCAAAAAGTGTTAGGTCATTGACATAGACGAGAAGAATCAAGAGATCAGGGCCTTCATGAAAGATAAACGAGTTGCAATCATGAGATTGTTTAGTTGAGGAAAAAAGTTCCAAGATGTTGAAACCATGCATGAGTTGAGTGTTAAAAATTTCAAATGATAGAATCTCTTAGATTGCCTCATAAAAAAAGCATTCTCTCGTGACTTGTCATGACAAAAAATATAGGGCAGAGGTTGTGGAATCCAGTTCTTCAGAGGGTTGAGAAGAGGTTAGTTAGATGGAAGGATGGTAGAAAGCTATTTGTCTAAAAGAGGGAAGAGAGTGCTTATTAAGAGCACCTTATCGAACATTTCCACTTGTTCCCTGTCTTTGCTTCGTGCTCCAGCTTCAATCACAAGTAGCAAAAGTATCAAAGAGAATTTCTTTGGGATGCGGCAGATAGGGCAAAGAAGTTCCATTTTTTGCGGTGGGAGATTTATCAAATCTCCTAAAAATGGGGAGATCTCGATATTAAAGTTTTATTGGTGTTTAACAAAGCTTTGTTGAGCAAATGGCTTTGGAGATCTGGGGTGGAGGTACAAGCTTTTTGGGGAGAGGTGATAGTTGATAAGTATGGGGTGATGGAAGGGAGAGGGAGAACTAGAGATGTCATTATGCCTTTTGGGAGATGGGAGGAGAGTCTTTTTTTTGGGTACACATATGGTGCAAGTACAATCTTCTGAAAGATGAGTTTCAGATTTGGTTCCGAGTTTCATGCCAAGGAGACTCGACGATCCCAACATATTAGGGGGACACAAGGTGGAGAGAATTTTTGAGATTTGAAATTTAGGACAAATTTCCAAAATTGAGAGGTAGCAGAGTTTCAAAAGTCACTCCGGTTGATAACCCCAATGTCTGATGGAGTTTGGGGAACAATGGTTTTTCTAAAAAAACTGTTCATGTTATTGGAACAATGGTTTTTTCTCTGTCAAGACCTTTTTGCAAAAGAATGTTTGTTAAGGAGGAGGTTGTTTCCGTGTAATGCAATTTGGATACCACAAGTGCCGAGAAAGGTGTGTCTCTTCTCTTGGCTAGCTGCAAAAAGGGGTGATATGGCTAAAAATCTTAGAAAGTGGAAAGTTGTCTTTGTCAACTGGTGTTATATGTGCAAGGAGGGGGAAAGGATGTGGATCATCTTCTTCTATATAGTGATTTTTATCATGAGGTTATGGCGGGATATGCTTAGATGGTTTGGAATTTCTTGGGCTATGCCACAAACTATGAAATACTTTTTATTTTTTGAACATGGTAAGATTATATTCCTCGGCGTTAAGGATATGTTGGCCACCTCCGAAATAGAGTAGCAATACATGCTTCCTATCAAATCTATAATCTGATCTATATCTTCTATACGAAGTTGTATACCCCAAAAAAGTACAGATATAATAAAAATTCATTCAACTCTGTGTATGGAATTGGACCTATCTTGAAAACATCTTTCATTTATTTCCCTCCACACTAACCACTATATACATGATGGTATTAACCTTTACCATCTCTTTTGGCTTTTATTGCCTCCCCTCCTCATCCAACTGCTCAAGAGATCTGATGTGCGTTCTGGCATTGTCCAACTCATGCATGTAATATTGAGGAACAGATTCCATAGTCGAGCAGTGAATTTGCAGTGTAAAAGTAGGTTTTTATTTGTCTCCCCTCTCATGTTACTGAAAATACCTAGGAACCAGTTGTCTGCCCTCTTCTGTAGGACTTCTTGTGTTAGTCATGCTCTCTTCATCACTACCAAGTGAACTTCACTTTTGTGGGGATGTCACTCTTCCATAAATAGTTCTAATGACATTTTGGACCCCTAGCTATCACCTACAAGCCTCTTTTGTGTGCATTACTTACCTAAAAAATTTCATCCTTGATAATTGATATGCTTCCACAAGATCCTATTGTGGCTATTGTGATTATGTTCGCTCCACCTAGTATTCCAAGTAAAGTTGTCGCCCTCTCCCCCTCCCAATCCTTTAGTTATCTTCTAAATGATAAGTCCCAGCCTTGTTTTTTCCAAAAATCACATACTCTAGCATCAGGATTTTCACAGATTAGGAATAGATCTAGAAAAAGATCTCTGAGAGAGGTTTGATCTATCCAACCATCCTTGCAAAATCTAGTTTTGTTTCCATTTTGCACTTTTACAAATTAATTTTCTTCCATCTGTGGACAAAAGTTTCTGATTGTCCTCCACACACCCCACACCATATGGTTACAGAGGATTTTTTATTTTTATTTTTTTTTAGAATGGTAAAGTTGTATTCATCAGCAATGAGGGTATGGTGGCTACCAAACAAAAAATTCCAAGGCAAAGTATTCATGATTACAAAGAGCCTAGGAAATCTACTAATTGATCGACTTCATATATACCCTCTTCTTTACACCAGTATAAATGCAGTTTTCTTTTACGCTCTGCGTTGGGTTAGTAATATTCTTAAAAAACCTATTGTTTCTTTCCTTTCAAATTGACCATCATATGCAAGATGGGACTAGATCCCATCATTTTTTCTGTGTTTTACTCCCTCCTCTTCTCATCGAACAGCTTAGTAGGTCTGCAGTACGCTCAGGTACCACTCAAGGATCTTGGATAAGGCTTTGAAACATATACCATATCTGGGCAGTCTCTCTACAGTGAAGGAACAAGTGGTTGTTTGTTTCCTCCTTTTCATGGCAGAAGAAGCACCTAGAAATTAATGGTTGTTACAGGCATTTTCTGTACACCACGGACTTAGCTTACCATATTTTACTAATATAACCTCCTTCCAAAGAGCTACCCCCACCAGGGGCAGACCCACATGGATTTCAGGGGGTTCACCCGAATCCACTAGACAAAAAATTACACTACATATGTGAGAAATATAAGAAAAGAATATTATTGAATTGTTGTTGTGTCTACATTATTACATTGAGACCCTATTTATAGACATTAGAATATAATCCTTTACCAAGTAGGATAATATTTACTATTCCTTTTCTATTTGTATTCCTATTCCTATTCTAAATATGATTGTATAAACCTATTCATATTCTAATAGAATTGTATAAACATATTCCTATTCTAATAGGATTGTATAAACCTATTCATGTTCTAAATATATAATGTTACTTTTATGTATTTATGTAGATATATTAATTTTGAACCCCCTCATAACAAGAAGCAAGTTGTAGCATAGTGGTAGATCTCCTTTTAAATTGAATCTCATGTCCGGGATCGAATCCCATTGTGAACATTTTATTTTTTTAGCTTCTCAACATTTAGTTTCACGTTTTTTTGTTTTTTTTAAGAAAACTGTGCTAAAAGAGTAGATTTGAACCCAAAAACTCCATTGTGAACATTTTATTTTTAGCTTCTCTTCATTTAGTTGTGGGGCCAATCTTTCACATAATGTGCTAAAAGAGTAGATTTAAACCTAAAAAAATCTAAACATTAAAGAAAATCCAAACGTGCTAAAAGGTCTCTTGTAATGGAACTAAAGTTTTTGTACCTATAAACTATATACTACTGCTTCTTAGGATTGTGTTTTGTTGGCTTATTCACACGTTTATAATTTTATTATTCGAACCCCTGAATGAAAATTCTGGATCAGCCACTGACCCCCACCCAAGGGTATCTCCATTGTCACTTCATTAGTGGGCTCCCATTTTGTAATATCAGGTTTCTAAATCCCAAGAATCCCTTTTCTTTTCTGAGAATAAAAATGTTCCAATTTACCAGGTTGTAACCTTTCCCTCTTACTTTCTTGCCATTAGAAATTCCTCCTTAAGCTTGCCTAGTTTTTTCACCACTTTCTTTGGGATTGGGAATAAGGACATCACATAAGTAGGTAATCTACTACAGAATTGATAAGGATCAATCTTCCACCTAGAGACAGGTATTGTGCCTTCTATCTAATAAGCTTCTTTTCAGTTTTCTCCAGAATATCATCCCATATTTTCATTGTCTTATGTTTGTTGCTCAAAGGCATGCTCAGACATTTGATCAACTCTACATCCCAACATGCTTGTCAATTCCTGAATCCGGGAATCTCATTTATAGGGAAAAGACTGTTATTTCCCCAATTTACTCTCAGCCCTCTACAACTTCAAACAAAACCAGGATCACTCTAGTGTAGCTGATCTGTTTTGCTATAGGCTCACCGAAGATGATAGTGTCATATGCATAAAGCATAGAGCATATGACAGACTTCTTTCCCCTACTCTTCCTCCAACTTGAAAACCTGTGATACACCTATTATGTGGTGCAATCTTCATCATACTAGCAAAACCTTCCATTAGCAAGAACAAAAAAAAAGAGAGGGGATCACCCGGTCTCACCCCCCCACCCCCCTTTTTTGATGCAAGAAAACTCGCATATTCATTCATAAGAAAAAAGAACCCAACTGTTTTTATAAAAAAAAACTCAATCCACTTCAGCAATCTGCTACCAAATCACATCTGACTGAGTATTCAGAAGAAAGGACCAATTCACTTGGTCATAAGCTTTCTGAACATCCAGTTTGCACATTATGCAGGAGCTCTCCTTTTTCATTCTGGAGTAAATGCATTCATTGATTATGAGTGTTGCATACATGATCTGCCTCCCCTTTACAAATGTCATTTGATGCTTGTTGATCAATTTATTCACAAATCACGACCATTTTTAACCTTTCTGCCATCAGTCTAGCAATATTGTTGTAAACTCCCCCCTACCAAGTTAATTGGTATGAAGTCCTTCAGTTCTGAAGCTCATGATTACTTTGGGATTAAGGCAATAAAGCTCTCCTTAAAAGCCTAATTGGACTGAAATTTTTTTGAATAGTATTAATAATATCTCCCACCCTTCGGGATGGCCATTGGTTTGAGCTTGGGACTTCCATGTTGGAGGTCTCAAGTTCGAAACCCCTTGCCAGCGAAAGCAAGGGGTTTGCCTTCTGGGTCGAGCTCGTTGCACCAGGTTTGCCTAGTGCGGGGTACCTCTCCTATGTGATTTGCGAGCTATTGGATAGGAGCGAGGGTTTTACCCTGTGTGCACCCAAAGGATAGCGGCTGCAGGTTTTCCTTGTCATAAAAAAAAGTATTAATAATATCTCCCTTTAGCAGAATCAAAATGTCTCAAAGAACACCATTGGTAAGCCACCAGATCCGTGCTTTTCCTTTGCACACAAGTTTAAACATTCCAATATTTCTTCTTCCTCATAAAGTCTCTACAACCAAACATCTTCTTCTTTAGTGATCCTTGTAACATTCTGCAGTCTGAAGTCAGGCCTCTATTGTTCAGTCTCTTTCTAGAGATTTTTGTAAAACTTTTGCACAGCCTCCTTAACCATCTCATGATCCTTAATGGTAGCTCCATCCATCTCCAATTGATCCATAGAAATGAACCTCTTATGAGATGTTGTAATTCCATGGAAAATTTGTGTTTTTGTCCCCCTGTGTTAGCCATTGGGCTCTTGACCTCTGCTACTAGGCTAACTCTTCCTTCTTAGCTACCACTTCAAACTCCATGCCCAGGTGGGCCTTTTGCATCAGTTAATCATTAGTGAGTGGCTCTATGTTCCTTTATTGTTCCCATTTGATATTGTTTGAGGGTATCCTCCTTCCCTTGTTTCCAATTCCCTCTTTTGTTTTTACTCCACTCCTTTAACTTAACTTTAAGCATTTTAAGCTTCTCAACCAAAATGTAACCTGGTCTGCCATTCACAAAAAAGGACTCCCAACATTTTGTTACACTCTCTTTAAACTCACCATTTCTAACCATCATATTTCAAATTAAGAAGTAAGACATCCTCCACTCTTCATCTCCACAGGTCAGAACAACAGGATTTGGAACCAAAAGCTATTTTGGGAAGACAACTATATTTGATTAGAGAAATTTTCCCTCCACTCTTCACAGTGGAAAATCTGTCAATCGCAAAGAAGCACAATTGTCCAAGTAAAGAATCCTTCAAAATAAAGGAGGATCCACCAACTCCAATTCTTCACTACAGAATGATAACTCTGCCATGGCACCAGTCAGTCAATGCGGTTTCCGATGTTACGTTGGAGGTGCGGGTGAAGAAGGATAAGACATAGGGCATGAAACGTGGTTCCTCTCTCGTTGATGTGGGTTGTTTGGAAAGACACAAAAATAGGAGAGTTTTTGAGGGGGTAGAATCGATTTCTTCTCATTTGAGTAGTCTCCTATCATTTATTTTCTTTTGGGGCACCCTTAAAGTTCCTTGTTTTATAGATGATAGGGTGGAGTTTGTAGAGAATCATGTTTGAAAAAGCGCAAATAAAGCGTGGGAAAAAACTCCAAAAGAAACTCCAGAATAAAGTTCCTTGGAGCTTTTTTGCGCTTTTCGCCTCTGTAACATTGTGCCTCTCGTGAATATCTCCAGAGCCATTTCAATCGGAGAGCCTTACTCTGTGGCTTGAGATTTCTATGTCAAAGCCCCCTTGTGTTTTTTCCCCCAAAGCACTTTGTCCCATTTGACTAGATGAAGAACTGTTGAATCAGTTTTCTTATTTCCTTTTTAAAGAAAATCTCTCCTAACCTTGTCCAATCTCCGTATGATACCATCTGGGACTGGGAAGATGGACACCATGTAGGTGGGAAGAGCAGCCAACACTAAATTTATAGGGAACAACATAGGATATTAACTAATTTGTGATAACCAGGCCACACTGCAAATTGTCTCAAATCTTGTGTGAAAGAACCAAGCACATCAAGGTAAAATATCCTTTTCTTAATATGCATTGCCAGAAATTTTGCTAACTATACTAATCAGTTAGCAGGTGTCCATACAAATCACTTAGAGGGACAAGAACTGATTATATTTGTGGCAAGATAGGAATACAACATATACACTCCAGCTTCAGAGGAAGAGTTAAGAATGAAAATATAGAAAGACTTGATCCCTATCACTGTGTTTATGTAATTAGTGAACATCTAAGAATACAAAATTATAGGTTTTCCTTTTTCTGAATTGCTTGCAAACACTATTTAAACCCCTGCCTTTTGAAAGATTAAATATGGAATTCATTTCCTAATCCTCTTTTTTTTAGAATTGGTAAACATTGTATTCTTCAGCATTAACGATATGTTGGGGACCTTTAGAAAATCAGGAAAAAAAAAAAAAAAAAGCATAATACTTACAAGGATCCCAAGAATTCTAAGAGTTGATCAAAAAGTTGATCTGAATCCTCTAATCCTATCTCTTTGCACCAAAAATATAGAGATACGATGCAATTCCACTTAACCTTGTGAATGGAATTGGATACATCTGCAAAATTCCTACTATTCCTCTCCTTCCAACTGTCCACCAAATGCAATGTGGAACAAATTCCACCAGGTCTTTTGTCTCTTGCTAGCTCCTCTCCTGATCCAACAACTAAGTAAATCAGTTGTATGTTCGGGCATACTCCATTTCACTTCTGAATAGTTGAGAAACATGGAACATATTTGTGCTGTGAAAGTACAATGTAAGAATAGGTGAGGTGACTGTTAGTTTCTCCTGTCTTCCCACATAAAGAGCACCGCGGAATTATGATCTTCTTTTTCTTCCTCAAGACTTCATGTGTCAAGCATGCCTTTCTAATGACCAGCCAAGTAAAGCATTTAACTTTTGTTGGTGCTGCAGCCCTCCAGATATTTTTTCATGAACTCTGGTATCTGCTACTTTGCGAGTTGCACTCCTTTTTATATGCCCTGCCAACTGTGAAGATCCTATCCTTACTGTGTGACCATCTAACAACATCATTGTCAGTATTGGTGCCTGCAAAATCCCCCAGTTCCTCCAACAATTTGGCTACTCTATCTATTTCCCAATCATTTAGAAGTCTTCTGAAATAGAGATCCCAACCTTGTACTGTATAGCAATCACTCATCATTGCCTCAGAATTGGTGCACAAAATAAATAGATCAGGAAACAAGTCTTTTAGGGGGGTTTGTTTGATCCATACATCCCACCAGAATCTAGTTCTCCTTCCATCCCCCACCTTGATATGTAAATTTGCTTCTAACTTGGGCCATAAGTTTCTAATAGCTTTCCAAACCCCCGCTCCATAAGCATCTGTGCTTATGTTACTACACCAAAATCCATCCACCCCATATTTACATTTAATCAAATCTTTCCACAAAGCTTACCTCACCTCTGTATATCTCCACAACCATTTAATCAAAAGACTATTGTTATGCTTCCTCAAATCCTAATGCCCAAGCCACCTTTATCTTTTCTATGCAAAACTGTCGCCACTTGACTATCAAAAGGAAACTTGTTATCCAATTTTTCATATGGTAAAGAAATCCCAATCTACCCAAGGGAGTAATATTATCGTGTAGAGGTTCCACAGCCCAAAATTACAGAAGGAATGGAGGCTTGAAATAAAAGACATAAAATACCATTTGCAATGTGACGATACTCTCAGGCAGCATATTTGAGTCCAAATGTAAGGAAAAGAAAAACAGAGAGGATGTTGGATTATTGGTCTGTTTTCCCGCATCTGATTGAAAAAATGAAATTGAGCACGCAATTTTTTTTGGTTGAACAGTATATTCTATTGAATCCAAAAATTATGTACAATGAAAATTCAGGAGCAGACTATGACTATCCACTCCGCTACACAATGACTGAACACTTATTTCTACCTGCTCAAAACTAAACAATCTGGAGAGCATAACTCATGTGTCCTATGATATTACTGAACTAGGAAAGAAAACCAGCTAAATTACAATGTATCATCACTAAAAGACAATGATTTGAGCAAACATTTTGAACCAATGCATGGCACTCCTTGAATTTATCAAATAACTCAAATTTTAACGCATTAAACAGAACTTGGTATAGTCTTCCATAAAAAAAAATAGTAAGAAAAAAGAATTAGAAGGTTGATAGCATCCATGTCGGTCTACTTGCACTAAAGTTGATGGACTTCAATGAGAAATGAAGAAGATGTTTATTGTGCAAGAAAAGTCAAGATTGACCCAAGGATTATAACAAGAAGTGGATCAAGTGCTACATATATTTCATGGTCCAAGTTCGAGTCCAAGGGCTGAAAGACTGGACAACATGAAGGCCAAGAGGAGAGCCCCAATGAAGCCCAATAGGAGCATAAATATTTCCTATTCTGAAAGTTTCCTAATTTAATGTTTCCTAGTTATTACTTCCATAGAAGTAGCACTCAAATCTCATTCTATTTGGGATATATTTTCCCTATATATAGGGGTAGATTTTATTATTTTAATTAAACAAGACAAGACATGATTAATATTATTTGCGAGGTTTCTCTTCTTTACACCTTTGCGTGTGGTGACTGGATTTATCTTACAACCTTATAAGAACGATTCTCAAGAGATAAGATTAATTCTTAACTTGATATCTTTGGTTCTTATTCATAAATTAAAAAAAATACTTAGTTTTACATTTATTTATTTTTTGAAAATGGTAATGTTTCTATTTCTGCAGACCAGTACATAGGTTGTACTGAACGCTTATTTACATAAGGAAACCCTAATAATATCGACCTATCCCTATAATGAGTCTAAGACATCAATGATAGAGACGGTATCATTAGAGTAAATTTGATTACACCAAAAACACAGTCAAAATGCAATTCAGTTTTACTTGTTGCATACTACTCTCCCTATTCTCAAAAACTCAAAGCTTCCTCTCTTTCCATATTGTCCACCAAATAGTGGCAGGGACAATTCTCTAGTTCTGTTTTTTGCTTGTGTCCCTGCTTCTTCCCAGCTAAATAGAGCTAAATAGAGCCTCTGAAATTCTCCCAGGCATGGACCAGGAGATGCTTTTACGTCTAAGGAACAGATTCCACAACTGGCCAGTGACTTCGCATTGCATAAACAAATGATTGACTGTTTCTGCAGTTTTCCCACAGAAAAAACATCAGAGCAAAGTGTAATTCCCTCTTCATTGAATTCTTCTGTGTCAATACTGCTTCTTTAGCCAATAACCACACTATTGTCTCTAATTTCTTTGAAATAGGGGTCTAAGATCACTCTTTGATCTAAGTTTTTGAATTGGCTCTATCAGTTAATTCACTAACTTTTGACTACTAAGATCAATTAGGGCTTAGCACATTTTTTTGAATTTGGGGATTTTATTCTCAAATTTTGCATATCTTTCAATTCCTGTCTTTAATCTATTTATTTTTGCTTCTGCAATAGTTTCTTGTTTATTCAAGACTTCAAGTAACCTGATTCTTATCAAAGGTGTCTGCCAAACATCAGAATAGATCAAATGAATGAAACACTAGCAATATCATTAGAAGACTGAAAAGATAGTCTGGATTGTTTGCCAAATTGATAGACCTTAAAAATATTATTTGAAAAAGCAGAACTGCAAGAAATTATCCTTTATTATTATTATCAATATGATAACTTGCAAGTGTTCCCTACTAAATGGTTGTGCGGATGTAATGAAGAGGTGTTGCTAGATAATGCAAGAGGAGATGAGTTCTTGGCAATAAGAAGCGAATAGAGAGCATCCAAGTATCTGCAGTGGCGCAACACTTGATTTATCTTCTAGCACTTGACCAAAATAACCATTATCAGTAAATTTAATACTAAGGATCATTATTCCAAGTGAAGAGGGTAGTTCTATGGGAGAATCCCCCTTTGAGGATAGAATAATTTTGAGGATTACAGAGGTACAAAAAGAAGTAAAGGCATTTCAGTAGAGGAGGAGAAGAAGGATATACCATTGGTTCTGATATCAAGCTGAAAAGAACAACATAAAAGTGCTCTCAAGCAAATAAATTGAATTATGCATGTATTCACATGAATCGTCCGAGTCAGTTAGTACAATAAAAATAAATATATTGTAAAATACAAATATAGTCTATTAATGCATTTATCAGCTCAAACAAGAGAACAGACAAAGTGGTAGATGTCTTCTGCAGCCCCCTTTTTTCCCTTTTTACACAAGGAATTAGGTTGTTCAAGACAAGATTATCCAATGTGAGTGCAAAAACTTGTTTTCCTTCAAAAATCAGTTGCTTCCTTCATACCAACTCTTATAACATCAGGCGGATAAGTGGGTAAAGAAAGGAAAGGACGACAAGTATTTGAATACAAGGTGTGAACTAAATTTCTCAGAACACTTCAGATTAACATAACAAGAACGGGCATCAGCTGTGGTAAAACTTACGCTTTGTGTCGTAGCTCCAGATGCAGCTCCTTTTCAGACAAAGGTGGAGATTTACCAATCTCAACCTCAAGGCGGTAGCGTGCCTGCTCAGCCTTCAATTCCTTAACCATTTCAAGCTTTTGGTTTCTTCTGACATCAAGCATCTGTGCTGCTAAAGGTACAGTCTTAACATATCTGACCATGACAAATAAGACAGTCAACACAAAGCTTAAATGGGTGTTCCATTCACACTAGCAACCATCAGCAGGAAATGTACCTGAATAGGAAATAAGCAAGCAAGAGGTGTAATATTTCCTTAGAACAATATTGTTGTATTGTTTTTACTCATCCAAAAAGTAATATGTTCTCAAAAATTTAGAAGTCAGCGATGGTAGTGCAGGGATGTATGTTCATAATATCAAGAAATAAGCTCAAATACCTGTATTACTAGTCTACTGTCCATGAAGAATTTGTCGCACTATGACGCAGAAACAAGGAAGAAAAAATTTCAAGTAGTTTTAATTAGGAAAATGACACTTGAGTAGGCTTCGAACCATTGGAACAATTAATAGATGAAGTCAAGCAAACCTCTCTTTTCTGGGGATAATGATGGAGTAAGAAAAGCATACAACAAAAGCTCATAAGAAAGAGCATCAGAGAATTCATCAGGCTGTCTGAATGAGAATTACAAACTTAATACAACACCTCAATCCCAAACAAGTTCATCTCAGAAAAATCTAATAATAGTAGAAACTATAATAATAAAATATTTAAAAGGATTGTTTGCTCTCAGGCACCTTTTTCGAGGCTTTTTCCTAAGGTCCCTTCTGGGCTTTGGGATCCAGACTCCGGTGAACTTATTCCACCGGAAAAGTGTTGTTTTTTATTTTTTGAGAAGGTAACATTGTGTATATTCATTGAAACCAGTGCTTGGGTTGCACTAAACCATATTTACAGCTTGTCAAAAAGTAAGAAAACTGAATCTGAATCCTAACAGGAACCTAGGATATCTATAATGGATTCAGTGTCCTCTAAATACATTTGCTTGCACCAGAAACAAAAGCCTGATACAATTTAGTTTGATCTTTTGAAGATCACAACTCTTGCTCTCAAAACATTTAGCATTTCTTTCTTTCTAAATAGTCCACCAGATACAGGACAATCTTCCATCTATCTCTATCTGCAGCTCCCACCCCTACTTCTCCCCAACTGTATAAAAGATGTGTGATTCCGTTAGGCATAGCCCAAGCAAAACCCCTGAGCCTAATGAAAATCCTCCATAGCTGGGATGTTATTCTGCACTGGAGAAACAGTTGATTGCCTGTCTCAACCTCTTCCCCACATAAATAGCATCTAGAACACATGGAGAACTTCCTTTTCTTGAGATTTTCATGTGTTAAAATTGCTTCTCTTGCCAGAAGCCAAGTGAAACATGACACCTTGAAAGGGATTTTAGGTTTCCAAATCTGCTTCCAAGGCCAAAGGGAAGGTTGTTGTCCATCTTGATTTAGCAACTTATATGCAGAGTTTACCTTGAATGTGATTTTGTTATTTCTTCTCTACCATAATCTATCATGTTCATCCCTTGTTCCTGTAAAAGTTTCCAGACTTCTAAAAAAATCAGTCACGGTCTTGATTTCCCAATGATTGAAATTCCTTCTAAACTGGAAATTCCATCCATGCTGTGTCCAAATCTCAGCTACACTCACTTGTTTATTCACTGCCAAGTCATGCATCTCTGGAAAGATACTTTTCAATCTAAAGTTGTCCAACCATTTATCCTCCCAAAATGAAGTCTTGATGTCATTTCCTACACTGTTGGTCGTATTGATCTTCAAGAGAGGACAAAAGATTCAGATGGATTCCATAGGCTTACCCCATATGGTGTAAGGACCTCCTTTGTCATCCACTTATTTTCCTCTTCATATTTTGCTTGAATTACTTTTCCCCAATATGGTTGAGGCTCTTGAGAATACCTCCATAATCACTTTAGTCTAAGGGCTTTACTATGCTTTTTCAAATTCCTTACTCCAAGACCCCATGTTTCTTCCCCCCGAAAACCTTGTTCCACTGGAATATTACTTTCTTCTCTTCTCTTTTCACTTCTCTCAATCTCCTTCCACTTTCTTTACCTCTACCATCCTGTTCCACTTGAAAGGATGGACAATAGGATCTACTTTTGTTCAGGGGGGAAGTCCTATGACATCACTGAAGCCAAGGTTAGAGAAGAGGTCTAGTACAACTAAGTGGAAAGTGGAAGATACCACATAAGGATGATGGTGTTGAACAGAGGCTTTCTCCTCTGGATTTACAAGAGATTTTACGAAGCATCAGAAGTGAAAGGGAATTCTTTTAAAACATGGAAATGCAAATATTATTACACAAATATATTTCTTTCTCCGAAATTCCAACAAGTATGGAAGGTTTCTATCTTTGATTACAGTTAAGGGGGCAGACAGGGCAAGTATTAGTATTCCAGAAAACGCTTTTACTGATTGGTGGAGAAAACTTGCGGACAAAAATCAATGCCTTCATCAAAAGAGATACATCTACCAAAAAAGAATCTTATCTTATCTTATATACATATAAAAGAGAATCCTAGGCCAACCTACGTGGCACCCTTAGAATTCATGAATTTACTTTTATGTTTTCTTCGTACTTTTAGTTTTTTTTACCTCTATTTTGTTTTTACCTTGTGTCCCTTCAGACTGTTGTGTTTCTCCAATTGCGTCTTGATAAGGCACGTATCTTCCGTACTTATTCAAGGAGGAAGAAGCAAAGAAAGATAGGAGAAGATATTGATTTGCATCTTCTCAAATTACTGGAGATTTCCACCCATGAAGCAATGAGCAGTTTCTTACCGTTATTAGAAGTCATTTGGCAGTTTCTTATGGTTACTAGAAGTTATCTATCCTTATCCTAAATAGTTATAAAGTACTTATCAATTATGTATTATATAATAAGAGATCTAGTAAATAAGTAGACAGATAGTAATATATCTTTTAAATGCAGAAAAGGTTGTTTTAAGAGATACGAGATACTTGTCTCTCTTTGTATTTTCTATTGTTCTTCGAGACACGAGATACGAGATACTTGCGTCTCTTTTTGTATTTTGGTTGTTTTTATTAAGTATAAAACTTCGGTTTCTATCATTGGTATCAGAGTAGTCAGATCTCTCATGGTTAGCACACGAACCAACGCTTCCCACAGCGAACCTATCATGACGACTCCTGATCAGATTGGCCAGCAATTAACCACTATAGCAGCGAAATTGGGAGCCATTGACGCTTTGGCTGCTGATGTCGCTGCATTAAAAGCACAAAACATGCTAAATCAACATGGAAAATCACAAGTTTTACTAGAAGAGGGTGAGGTTGATAGAACTTGGATCAAGAAACTTATCGACGTTCGCACACAAAGATGGAATTTCCTAAAGTATGAAGGAGGAGATCTTCGAGGTTGGATTTTGAAAGCAGAGAAATATTTTCAAAATTATCAAACACCTAATGATTGCAAGGTTGATGTGGCTTCAATGTATTTGGAAAGAGATGTATTGGATCTTTTTGCTTGGATCAACATTGGAAGAACAATTTATTACTGGGATGAGTTGGTGAAAGTTATGCAGGAAAATTATGGACCTGTTGAATTTCAATATCCAAATGAACATTTGTGTAGTATCCCAACAGACTGGATCAGTTTTCGAGTATAGGCAGGAATTTGCAAAACGGGCCGCCCGTGTGCAAACTTGGCCAAAACATTGTTTGCTAGGAGTTTTCCTTAGCGGACTCAAAGAAGACCTTCGTGTGGATGTTAGGATTCATAAGCCTCGATCTATGTATAAGGCGATGAGTTTGGCCTTAGAATATGAAGGAAAACATGGACTAAATCAATCCAGTAAGGTGTCTGCTTGGCCTTCTGTATCAAGACCTTCATCAATTAGGACTTCCTCTCCAACGACTCGAGAATCCTTTAATTTCCAGTCATCCCGCCAACTAGTTACACGGCGTTTTCAACAGTCATCTCTTCCAAACACTCGCTATTGAATTTTGAACAACAAATTCGGCGAGAAAAAGGCCTATGCTACCGTTATGGAGACAAGTTTACCCCTGGCCATCGCTGCAAACCTGGGACTTTTCCACAATTGGAGTTAGTGCAAGAGGAAAACCATGTGCAAAGTGTTGACGGTAATAAGAATGAAGACATACCCCCTACTGATTTGGAGAAAATCTCTTTTCATGCAATTTTGGGCAAACAATCTGCTTCAACTTTGAAACTTCAAGGCACTCTTTGCGCGCATAAAGTGTTGATGTTGGTAGATAGTGGTTCGACACATAATTTTGTAGCAAAAGAAATTGTAACGGAACTTGGGTTGCCAGTCAAATATGTCCCTACTTTTGGTGGCCAGATAGGCAATGGTGAAATTATCAAATGCAACAAAGTTTGTCATGTTTTCCTTTAGTGGCACAGACATGGTGTTGGGTATACAATGGCTAGCATCCTTGAACACAATAAAAGCCAATTGGAACGAGATGTTCCTAATTTTCCAATTGAATGAGAAAACTTATAAACGGCAAGGTGTTCCACAGAAAACACTCGCACCAGCATCTTTCCAAGCAGACCTTGAAGAACAGATGTTGCCTAGAGATGCAATGTTAAACCTTATGAAGGCAAATTATAAGCACATAGACCTCTCTGCTAATGTTGGTGATGCTTCTGTTTTACGTCTTCAGCCATATGGCCAAAAATCTTGGTCAGCTACAAAGTTTCCAGATTTTTGACTTAAGGACAAGTCGTCTTTCCATGAGGGTGTACTTATAAGGCACGAATCTTCCATACTTATTTGAGGACGAAGAAGCGAAGAAAGATAGGAGAAGATACTGATTTGCATCTTCTCAAATTACTGGAGGTTTCACCCATGGAGCAATGAGCAGTTTCTTACCGTTATTTGGCAGTTTCTTATGGTTACTAGAAGTTACTCTTAAATAGTTATAAAGTAGTTATCAATTATGTATTATATAATAAGAGATCTAGTAAATAAGTAGAAAGATGGTAATATATTATTTAAATGCAGAAAAGGTTGTTCTAAGAGATACGAGATACTTGTCTCTCTTTGTATTTTCTATTGTTCTTCGAGAAACGAGATACTTGAGTCTCTTTTTGTATTTTCTGTTGTTTTTATTCTGTATAAAACCTCGGTTTCTATCACGTCTCTTCAGGAACTACCTATAAAACTAGAAAATCCATATCCGTTGTTGTATCTTCTTCTCCATGACAAATTTCATCCTTGTGGGACTTCGTCAATTCCTTGGAAGTCTAATTTTGGATATTCACAAAAAAAATTGAAACAAAACTATGGCTTTCTTGTACTTGTTTCCTCCATTCAACATGTCAAAAGAAAAACTGTTTCAACTTGTCAATTCAAAAACCACTGATCACAACCATGAGTTGGGTAATTTGTTTTTGAGAGAAGGGTAATTGTGTATTCACAAAAGTCTCATTATCAAATAATGATGAGCATTGGTCACTTACAATCTCATCAGAGCATATCAATTTAGGGAGGTCACAAATTGCCTATGAAATCAACAAAAAGTTTTATATCCCCCTCATATCTTGTTTACACCAAAAATACAAAAGGCTAAGGCCATTCATTCTAATTCTCTCAATATTTTAGTTCTATCCTTAAAACATCTAGCATTTTTTTCTTTCCATGATGTCCACCAATTGCAAGTTGGGATTAACTCCCACCAGTCTTCGGTAGAGTGTCTTCTTTCTATCTCCTTTCAGCTGTCTAGCAGTGCTATCAAAGGCGCGCTTAAGCCCTGAAGCGAGGCTCAAAACATGTTGAGCACTTCGCATCGCTTTATGTGTGCTTCAGTGTCCTCCTCAAGATTCTAAGGCAAATTTTTCCTTGTCAATGAGCCTCTTATGAGAAGTGACACTAAACAATTGGTATTTCATTACATTATTAAATTTTTTTCAATTTCTTTGGTCATAAATGTGTCATTCATGTTTATAATTATTAATCTTGGACTAAACATATATATTTGTATTATATTCTGTCTTTGCGCCTTTTTTCATTAAAGCACACGCTTTATTTGCGCTTAAAGCCCCCATGGACCTTAGAGCTTTTTTGCGCTTTTCTCTTTTGATAACACTGATGTCTAGTAGGCCCTTAGTGGTCCGTGGAATAACCCAACACACACCAAGGATGAAAAAAAAAACATGTTCTATAGGTCGGTAGCAACTACCTTGCAGTAGAGGAACTAATGTCCATTGACTTCACCATCTTCATCACACATAAAGCATTTTGAGCAAAGTTGTCTTCCTTTTTTCTAAAGCACTTTATGTGTTAAGCATGCCCATCTACACACTAACCAAGCAAAACATGAGACCTTAGAGGTATTTTTATCTTCCAGATAAGTTTCCAAGGCCAAATTCTATTTTGTCTTTGACCAGACTTCACTGTGAACACTCCTTTCCTTTGTAATTTCCACAGAGGCTTACCAGGCTTAATGGAAGTGCCTGGAAAGGCATTTAGGATCCAAAATAGAGTAGTGATTCTCGCTATCTCCTGATCATTAAGGGCTCTTCTAAACAAGAATTTCCATCCCTGAGGGCTCCACATTTGAATAATTATGTCCTTGTTCTGCTGGCTGAGCATAAACAGGTACGGAAATAATGTTGCTAGCTATTTTTCCCCAAATCATAAATCATTCCAGAAGTTATCCTGTCATTTCCCACCTTAAGTGAGATGTTACCTTTGAATTATGGTCATATTCTCTTGATGGTCTTCCAAACACTAGACCCAAATGTTCCCATTAACTCCACAATAGACCAATGGCTTTGCAAAATCTCTACAACCATTTCCATAGAAGACAGGAATTCTGAAGGCTTAGCTTTTTTATACTCAGTCCCCCATGCTTCCTGCTAAGTGTTACAATGTCCCACTTGACTAGCTTGTAACCTCTATTTTCTCTGTTTCCATTCCAAAGAAAAGATCTTCTAAGTTTGTTGATCTTTCTCACAATGCTCTTTGGAATAGAAAAATGACTCATTATATAAGATGGGAGTGCATTTGGGACTAACTTGACGAGGGTCAATATCCCTCCCAAAGAGGGTATTGACCTTTCCAGCTTGCTAGTTTCCTGTCACATCTCTCCAGTACATTCCACACTTTTATGTCCTTGTTTTGTGCTCCCAAAAGGCATATCCAAGTACTTTGTAGGTAGAGTTTCTATTTGGCAACCAAGATTGCCAGCTAACAGTTCCATATTGCTTACTTGGTTAACTGGGTAGAGGAAACTCTTTTGCCATTTAACATGGAGCCCAAAATCAAAGATTCATAGAGTCATTGTCCTACTGCCCTACATCTGAGCTTTAAAACTTATTTAACCCTCCATTGACATTTGCTCTCATGATCATGTGATTGAGACCTTCCATGGCTAGATTTATAGAAAGGGTGAGAGATGGTTCCCTTGTCTTAGCCCCATTAGAGACGGGAAGAAACCTTCAGAATTTCCATTTATAATTAGTGAAAACTTAATAGTGGATATGTAGAATCTTATCCAGTAAGCCACTTCCACCCAAATCCCATGTCCTTCAAAATCATAAGCAGAAAAGACCAATTGATATAATCATATATCTTTTCTGTATCCGGCTTGCATAAGATTCCAGCCTTCTTTTGTTTAACTCTGGAGTCCACCAATTCATTAGCAATAAGTGAAGCATCCATAATTTGCCTTCCTTTTAGGACATCATTTGGTGTACATCAACCAGTTTCCCATTACTGTCTTCAACCTCTCAGCGATCAGTTCGGAAATAATATTATATATTCCCCCTATCAAGCTAATAGATCTGATATCTTTAATTCCTCTACTCTAGCTTTTTTACGAATCAATGCTATGAAAGTGGCATTGAAAGATTTTTCAAAAATTTTCTTTTGGTGAAAGTTATGAATTGTCAACATAGATCTTCCTTTAATGTTACCTAGCATGACTTGAAGAAACTCATTCTGAAGCCACCTGGGCCTGGAGCTGTCTCCATCACAGTGTTTTAAGCATTTCAGGGCCTCTTCAATGCCACAGTAAAAGGTCTCTGCATCCAAGTTTGTTCCTCCTATTTATAGTTGGGCAATCTAGGAGGTCAAATCTAGGTCGCTAATTCTCAGGTTCAGTGTAAATTTCCTATAGAAATCAATCATAGTGTTTAACGATCTCCATAGGATCTTCTACAATTTCTCCTTTGTCTATCAGACTATCAACGGTGTTGGTCCTCCTGTCTGATGTTACCATTCTTTGAAAAAACCTTGTGTTATTGTCCCCTTGTTTCAGCCATAATACTCTGGATTTCTATCTCCACTTTGATTCTTCATATTTTGCCACTTCTTCCAACTCCACTACTATGGTGGCTCTTACCATCATTTCATCTTCAGTCAAATCTCTTGTTCCCTGTAACTCATCAATTTCAGCCAATTCTTCAAGTAAACTATTATTCTTATTTACTAGCTTCCCAAAATTTGCTTTACTCCATTCTTTAAGTTTTTCCTTTAAGCATTTTTAGTTTAATTGAGTTTGTAGTCTGGGCATCCTTCCTCCAAGAATTCATTTCCACCATGCTTGTTCAAATCAGTGAAGCCTTCAACCTTGAACAACTAGTTCTCGAACTTGAATTTGACCTTTTCTTCTCCCGGTTTCCACATTCTAATACGATAGGGCAATGGTCAGAGAGCACTCTCAACTTTTGCTTGATATTTTTGAATTTTTCTTCCCATTCCATAGAGAATAATCTATCTATCCTAGCTGCACTTGGATGATTAATGCCTCTAAACCAAGAAAAGATTCCACCATGTAGATGGGGTTCATGTAATTCCATCTCTTGTATCCACGTTGAGAAGTTAGACATAACAAAAGAAATTTTGTTACATCCTTTTCTTTCTGTATTGTTGGTGTTTAAGTCTCCACAGATGACCCAAGGACCATCACAAATGGTTACAACTGCAACAAGTTCCTCCACGCAAAGTAACTTCTCATTCCTCTGGTATGCAAAGCAAACACTCCAGTAAGGTACCAGGTATAGAGGTTATGAGTTGATGCTGTAACACCTTGAAAATCCAAGACTCATTGTAAAGCCTAACATAGGTGTCATAAAGTCTAAACGCTGTTTCTAAGTCTATTTTTAATGAATATAGGTCATTTAGGAGGTTTAAGAACCAAAACGTCCAAAACATTCGGGAAGTTGGTTCAAAGGGATTTAGCCTTTTTGACTAACTTTTAGGAGTCGAAAATGTACGAAAATTGGTGAAAAGGTAACTAATGGGTGTTTGAGTTGTTCCATGGTTGAAACGTTCGGGTACGACTCCCCAAGGACCAACCAAGGGCCCTTGAGGAGGACCCCTGTAGTTTGATGCAGCACTGCCTGGCAGTTTGCATCGATGGGACAGAAGACGGCCCGTGTGTGGATCGACGGGGCGTCGATGCCACCGTCGTCCCATACTTAGGCTGGTGGAGAAGGTCCCTTCACCTGCACATTCTCTGGACTCCTCGACGGAGTGCAAAGGTGCAGGCTACGGTCCGTGTGTGGATCGACGGGGCGTCGATGCCACTGTCGTCCCACACTGAGACAAATTGGAGGAAGCCCTCGCCTGCAAAGTCTCTGACCGAGACAGAGTGCAGGACGGAGGGGGAGTTGTCCGTCGACTCACAGACGCACCGTCGATCGGGGTCTCTTCTGTGAGGGTCGAGTTTATGATTTCATTTAATTAAATAAGTATTTTAGGGGTTAGTTGGGGATTAAAGGGAGACTAATTAAGTTGATTAAGTCCTACTGTAAGTACCCTCAACCCTCATTAACCTAAAGACAACTCTCAAAATATACTCTCTTCCTTCTCTCTTATTTCTCTCTCTACATGAACTCACCATTTAAGGCTAGCAAGAATTAGGGTTTGGGGGCTGGAAAGGGACGAATTCACAATCAAATTGTTGAGAAATCATTAAGGTAAGGGTTCTATTCACCTTTGAGATTCTTTCCTAAAAGGGTTCCTTCAAAATAGATTTCAAAAAGTTGAGTTTTCTTATGGATCTCATTCAATTACGAAATTGAAGTTATGCATTGAGTTGTTAATGAATTCTTAGGGTTATATTGAGTAGATTAACAAGTAATTCAACTTATTTATGGTAACTGTTGATGGTTTGGTCTAAATTGAATAGTATGATCCGCTATCCCTAACCCTAGGTAGTGATGTTGACCTATATTGTATTGGGATCATTCAATTGAGTTGGTTGTTGATTTGGTTACTATCTTATGGTGCTATTATGATTAAATTAAGATGAATTATATGCCTATCATGCTAGTTCTTGAGATGTGATTTAGGTTATGAATTATAATGTGAAATTAGCCTATGTACCTTGTCTCAAGTTGTGATCTGAAGATGAATTGTGTTATAGAGATGCAATTGTCCTTGTAATCTTATTGGTTATCATTGTCTAATGATGTTACTCCCCAAGTTAGGTTGAGTTATGGATTGATGGTAAGACATTGATGATAGACTATGAGGAAGACTTGGTAAGTCTTAGAATCTCTATCTTTACTTCCAATTGTGATTAATTGTTGTTAAGTAATGATATTACATTGGAGTATGTCTTATACTAGGACTATAGGGTGGTATGATGTTGAATTGAAATGTCTAGACTACGTTGTGAGGTTGATTAAGGTGTATCTGCTATAAGGATGGTGAAAACTATCAATGTGCCTTAATATGTTATGAAATGCTAAAGTTTTAACCTCACTAATATGAATTGTGATGAAAGGACTTATACTCATACAATTCTTATTGAGCTATTGATGATGATGATTATACAAGGGATAGACCCTATGGCCTAAATTAAGTTATGATTGATAATTAAAGGCTTAAAGATATTTCAAAAAGGGACTCTAGCTTAGCACCGAGTGAACTAGATAGAGAAGTGTCCCTTCCCACATAGGGAAGGTAGGAACACTACATTACTCTTGAAATTGGAGACTATAATGCATGGCGCATAAAGAGGGTCCCAACTAAATCTCCTAGTTCTTGAACTATGTTGCCCCGATAGGAATACTGGCTAGTGGATCCACGCAGTTGTTTGTTTCATGTTTGGGTACTACCTTGGCAAGTAGTCCGCCTTCTTTCGGTATAGGTTTTTATGACACGGGATTCCACACTAGCTCATGTGATCTATGTCGGTTAGGGAAAGATGTTCCCGAAAAGGTAAAACGAATAAAAGGACTTGAACTCTAACTTGGATAACCTAAGGGGTCTAGCTTAGTCCAGGTAGGGGTATGGGACTGTACCTAGACATTGCACTAGCTAGCTTTAAGGGGAGTCTTAGGAGGAGGTTATTATGTATGTTTATGTTATGATAATATATGATGTATATATATAATGACCATGGCACATTGTTGATACTATATGTTGATTAGTTCATTTATGAATATGCCTTGTATTATAATGAGTATATGATGAAATGCAAGTCTAAAAGCCATGATATGTAAAGTTGGACATTGGTCATGTTTTCTTGTTGAGGATACTTAACTGAGTGAGGTTATGGGGCTTTGTTTGGTCATTGCACTAGTTGACTTGATAAGGACTTGTGAGTAGTTGTCTTGCTTATTATGATATGTTTAACTCTTATTTATTCTTGTGATATTATTTCTTGATGTTAGGGTTGTAGTAAATCATAGTTTCAATATGTTGGGATAAGTATTACTTGTATGATAGCAAGCATGTTGGTTGATTGATATGACTTACTTGACTTTGCATTAAGTCCCTAAAGGGGTAAAATGGCATGTTTTGATAAAAAGTCCCTTTTAGCATGTTTTGCTTGTGTATGTGCATAAGATTTCATACTTAGTATATCTGGAGTACTAACCCCATTTTCTTCCCTTTTCCCCAAACATTTTAGGTTCCGATCGTTGAAGAGTTTTGGGAGGCATCATTGTTGAAGACTTGGATTCTTCCTTTCATCCAAGTAAGGTAGGTCCTCAACACTCGAGGGCAATGCCATCCTCTAGCTTTGGATTTGGTATGAGCTTATTGACTCTATCATTCCTTTCCTTGTTATTTGAATATTGTACTTTTGTATGACCTATACATGGTCTTATTGATTCAATGTAAGGGTTATGCCCATATTGTGATATTCGTTTAGATGGTATGAGATGAGACAATCATTGAGACTAATTCTATATTCTTATACATGTATGTGAAATAAAAGTAGAAGGATATGTAACCTTTCTATATGAAGGGTCTATGTATACTCAATATGAATATCTATTATGTGTATGTAGAGGTCTATGTAAACCTCCAAGTAGTGATAATGAAAGTTTTAAATTTTTTCCGTTTTTCAACCTATGAATGTAATGACATGAAACTAAGAGGCTAGTCTTAGTCCTTCAAAAGGACGACGACGCCGGTTACGTCTAGGGGGTAAACCGATGTGACAGATCCAAACTCATAAGCGGTGGTTTTGGTATATTAGTTAAGTATAGGATGAGACACCGACGAGGTTCTCCATCGGAGAAGAAGGCTTTTATGCCGTAGGTGACAAAAGGTTTCATATTTTGACCCAACAGGTAATACACAGAGGTGGAGCAGCGAAATCTACACCCTTGACAACTGGTGACAGGAGTTGCCATGTGGGGTCTTCAAAAGTTCTTGAATTCATTAAGGCCTTATTTGTTTTCATTAAGATTAAGATGTCTGAATCTGAATGCACATCTGAATATTAAGGTGTGCATTACGATTAAAGTATCAGAATCTGAATGCAGATCTGAATAGTAAGATGTAATTTAATTATTAAGATTGTCTGTTTTCAATATCATAGTGCATAATTTATTTATTCTAAAATTAGGAATTAAACACTATATCAATAAAATTTATAATTCAAACCCACGATAATTTCTCCAAAAAGTTGTTTCAAGAATAAGACTATAACCCACCACAAAAAAAATGATTTATTTGTTTCCTCAAACAATTTTTTTTCTCAAGAAACAACGATAACTTCTTTCAAAGAAGTTTTGGCAACAAACGAATTGTGACAAAAAGATTTCTTCATAAATATCGATTCACCAAAGAATATTGTATAGATTAAAAATATAAGATAAATACTTGTAAAAGATTATGAAAACTTACCTATTCAAAAGAAAAAAAAGGGTATTTGATTGGAAAAGGAGAGGAAGAGACTTGAAACTTGCTCAAAAGATAAGAAAGGAAGCATAGAATTTGTTTATGAAAGAACATTTACTGTTTTGATGGAATCTGAATGGTATTAAGACTCTATTATAGATCTGATCCATTCAGACTCATTAAGACCCATGAAGAGGTTTTTTTTAAAAAGACAAATTGACTTAATAGGCTGAATATGAATGATTAAAATTCAGACTAAACCAAATGCACTTAATGGACTGAATCTGAATGAATAAGATTAAGACCTTCATTAAGTGCAAACAAATGAGGCCTAAGTGTGCACGTGACCTGGAGCAACAGAAAGGAAAAGAAATTAAAACATTGGGCCCAGACCCACTGGTCCAACATGCTGCTCATTTAAATGAAAAGAATTCCAACAATAGTGAAAGGTTTTTTGAACCTTTACTCGATGAAATAGAAGCAAACTGCATAAATCTAATGGAGCAAGGCAGAGAATGTGTTCTAACTCCACTAGAACATGGAGAAGAGGGTAAGAAATTAGAATACGTCGCAGCTTTGAGGGACGATGACAATATGTCCATCATCCAAACCGAGGAAAGAACACATCTAAAGACAAACAAAAAGAGGCATGCAATTAGGACAGAAGGAGGTGGAGGGAAGATACAATTGAAGATAGATATTCTATCACTGACGCTGATGAGCATGGAACTGGTACAGTAGCGGAGAATGAAATTCGTTCTTGGGTACAATAGAACATAATCAGACTCAGTAAAGAATTTGGGGTTGAGTTAGGTCCAGGTGTGAAGTTTCCCCAATTATGACCTTATCAGAGAATTTCTATATACAATTAATTCCAAAGGAGTTGAAGAACCTTATCCTTGATGTGAAATTCAAGGATACAGAGCCAATGAGCGACTCAAGATATAGAGGGAGGGAAAAGACTACTCAGTTGTTACGAAGTTGAAGATACTAGCCTAGAATGTTAGAATGTTAGGGGGTTAAACAGGGAGGAGAAAAGAGAATTAGTAAGGAGCAGAATTCAACAAGAGGGAGCAGAATGATATTTTATGTTGATGAGATAGTCTCTTCTCCTATAGAAACAAAATGAGATTTTTGATCAATAGCTATGGAAGGACTGGACAATATAATGAGAAAGGATATAGCAAATAACTGGATAAGTGACCTCAACATTAAGAACATAAACAATGAAACTATGGTGGTGACTCACCTATTGTTTGTTGATGACACAATGGTTTTTTTGTGAAGCTGAACAGGAACAAAGTTGCTACCTGAGGGTGATCCTGGTAATCTTTGAAGCTTGTTCTGGTCTGAAAGTTAACCGGAGGAAAACCAACATTTTTCCGGATAAAGAGGTTAAACAAATTTAGACACTTGCAGATATTCTGAAATACAGGATGGAAGAGATGCCCACAGTCTATTCGAGAATGCCATTGGGTACTAAACACAAAGCAGTGAATATGTGGAATGGAATAATAGAGAAATCATAAAAAGAACCTAGCTCTTTGGTAGTCACAGTACCTTTTCCTAGGTGGTAAAGTCATATTGATAAATGCAGTCCTTTACTCATTGTCAACCTATGTGATGTCCTTCTTCCTCTTCCTGGCAAGGTGGTGACAATCTTGGACAATCTGAGGAGGAATTTCCAGTGGCAAGGAACAAGATTGATAAGAGTCTTAACGTTGTAAAATGGATCAGAATCCAGCAAAACAAGAGTTTTGGAGGATCGGGAGTGAGAAACATGAAGCTGCACAATAAGAGTTTGCTTATGAAAGTGCTAAGGAGATTTACCCAACAGGCCTGAATCCTTGGAAGGAGATAATTTTGCATAAATATGGCCAAGAGGGTCAGTGATGCACAAATGAGGTGACTGGCAGTCTGGCACTGATGGGGTTGGGGTTTGGAAGTAAATGAAGAATCTCTGGCTGTTATTCAAACCTGACACTAACGTAGAATTGGAAGGGGAGATACGGTACTTTTCTGGAAAGAGGACTAGAATGGTGATAGAACTCTTCAATCTTTGTTCCTTGGTATGGCTTTAATATGCTTGAAACCTGATTGCAATATACAAGAAGTGTAGTCTCCCCAAGGATGGAATGTGACCTTAAGAAGGTTCTTAAATGATCAGAACTTCTGAATTTGACAGGAAACTTCCCAGGTACTAACATGGAAACGGACAATCTCATTTGGGGGCACCACAATGATGGTATTTCACGGATAACAGGGTATACAATAGGGGTCTGAGTGAAGCTGCAGGCAGGTAAACAGGACCTTGGATTGCTATTTGGACGAGTGTTGCTCATACACAAGTGAAGTACTTCACTTGGTTGGTAGCTAGGAAAGCCTGTTTGACATATGAGGCATTACAAAAGAGGGAGATCAGCATCGCGTCTAGGTTCCTTCTATGCAAGGAGGCACTAGGAACGAACAACACCTCTTCCTGCATTGTAAAGTAACAGAACAAACATGGGCCTTGTTCACTACCATCGCTGGAGTTTATTGGATCATGTCTGAACATACTGTTGATTTGCTTAGCTGTTGGATCAGGAGAGGAGGAAGCAAGAGCCAGAAAGGAATGGTGGAGGGAAGTCCCAGCTTGCATCTGGGAAAACATTTGGAATGAGAGGAACCAGAGGATCTTTGAAGGAAAAGAATGCACTATACAGAAGATTAAGTGGAAAGTTATTACTTCACTATGTTTTTGGCGTAAAGAACAGAACATAGAAGAGGAAATCTACTAAGTGGAATTCATCGAATCTTTGTAAGTATCTCTTATTTTCTTTACTGTAAACTTTTGTTGGAGGTGGTCAGTGTATCCCTTAATGCTGAAGAACACAAATTACTAGTTTCAAAAAATAATAATTAGTAGTAGTAGTACTAGAAGTTTTCCATATTTTTTACTAGTACATAAATCTTAGATAGGACTAAAAGACTCCTTGAATACATAAAAACTAAAGTAAACATACTAATGTGACTAAAATAAAGTCCAAATATACGAATCCTATATACAACCTTTTCTTCCATTGTCTGCTACTTTTTGCTAGGTCTCCGCTGATTCCAACAAATTATAGGTCTTTTGACAATTCCTGTGATTTTAGGTCTACCTCGTCTCCTTTTTAACGTGTTCAGTCAGAGTTCCACACCTATAGCCCGGTGCATTTGGAGGTCGACAAAGGACATGAAACAAAAAATGATCTCTCAAGCAACTTTCTTTCAGTTTATCCTTGAATTATGCTACTTGCATCTTCAGCTGGATGTAGTCATTTCTAATCTTGTATGTTTGCACGTCCATCTTTGCATGCATATTCAACAACACTCATCTTGTGAATATTACACTAACTGTTTAACATCACTCCCATATATGTTACTAGTTTTATGCTGGTTATCATCCTATCGCAACCCTCCTCCTTTATCCGAGCTTGGGAACGGCGCAAATTCACACAAACTCAATAAGCTAAATAAATGGTAAGAAAGAAAAGGCAGGAGTTAACAGATAGTGTAGTTTAGAATTAGGCTTTGTGTTTGTACTAGCATCTACCAGAAAAGCAAAGGGGACTAGTGTTAACTGGAAGATGGAAACGGCAGACTGGTGTATATGAATATAGAGTTAGGAGACAGAAGTCATTTATATAACAATTTAAATATTCAACTAGCTCCCCTTATCCTTTATCTGACGATATCTACCAAATAAAATACTCCAACACCAAATAAACCAGCACAGTTTTCTTTTTGAGAAGATACACCAGCACAATTTTCATTCTGATAATAACACTATGCATTCCAGCTGAGGATACTCAGAAAAAGACCAATTATAAAATCTTGTTACATAAATCCTATATAAGACCTAACTTATGCTACATGGACAGTCAAATGCTGCCATGAAGAACAGACATTTACCGCTTTTGTGACACATTTGTGTAAGGAAATGAATATAAAATATCTAAGATCTAACAGAAACTGATGATTAAACATTTTCACCCTGCACTTGTTTCCATTGGACTTCTAGAGTTTGAACAATTTAAATGACGTGTTATGGGGCTATTAGATTCCACGGCAGATCCTTAGAAAATGGTAACACCTCCTTGGCACACTAAATCAATCATTTATGTAACAGAGAATGGTTTAGTTACCTACAGAGGTTCTAGTGCTTACCGTCAATAATATCAGGTCTTACCAAAAGAAATGTAGGAAAACATTTGATGGTAAAATAAAGTTAGGTACATAAGATCAAACATCAACCACTTCAAAAATGTAATAAAAGGCATGTAAATAAATCCAAGCAGAAGTTACCTGTCAAGAAAAGGCATAAGAACATAGTCATGAACTACAAAATCCAAAGCCCATGGGACAATTATCAGCAATGCGAAGAACTTAGCCTGCAACAGGAAGAGAAAAATGACTCCTAATAAAATACATTCCATATGCAACGTTTGGCAATTCTCAGTGCTCAACAACAATACCAAGGGAATTCTAAGTGCTCGGGACATGACAACACGAGATGTCTTAGATGTTTCTACATTCATAATCTTTAGAATAAATCCAAGGAAAATAAATTGTCGTGCAGAAGCTCCTCAGCTTTGTTACCTTCATTTTGGCAGTTTTAGATATTAGATAAACCCTTTTTGAGGTATTGAACATACTCAAATTACCATATGTTCAGTGCACCATTTTAGCAGTGAATTGCAAGGAGCTTTTGCATATGCAGTTACCTAACTATTCCACATTGTAATAGGTTTCCCAAAAAGTTCACCAATTGAAACATAGAGACACTAAAGATTACGGACTAATTTGAGGGGGGGAATCAAGATGAGAATGAGAATAAATGCACTTACAGAATTAAATGAAGCATACTGAAAAATACGATCTTCATATAGCATATCATCTTCTTCCCTGCCGAAAATCATATCCCTCACGGATTTAACCAAACCCCTCCCAGGTATTAATTCATTAGGATCTTCCAGCTTGTTATCTTCAGGTACTCTAATGGACTCCTGAACCCATGATGAATCATTACCTAATACAACATTTCCATCAACAAGCCAATCATCCCACTTCCGATTCTCCTCATTCTTTATATCTACTTGTGCTTCCCTTAACTCCATGATAGCCTCGGCTCGTCTCTTCCAAGCTTCAAACTTTTCATTCTCTGATAACTCATCATCATCATCACTACCTAAACCTTCAGATTCAAGTCCATCAAGCATATCATCCTCCCTCAGACCCAGCCAATTCCCATTTTCAACAAAAAACAACTCTCTCCACCAGCTTTTCTTCTTTGGATACTTTTTCTTTGCATTCGGAATCGACCCAAAAGATTTCCTCCTCCCCCAACTACAGCGAACCTCAGTAATGCAACTATTATGCGCAAATACCGAACTACTTTTGTTGAAAGATATCAAATTTTGACCTAAGACTATTGAAGTGCTCATTAAGGACATGTATGGTAGACAACATTTTTCAGACTCATATGGCAGTAGTAAAGATGTAGCTCCAAGAAGCATTCAGAGGAAAAGCACCCAAAAATACATCATTGAAGAGCTGGGAAAATACTTAAATGAGCTAACCAAGAGAGAGTTTAACAGCAAACACAAAAATATAAAGAAAATGTAACACCCAACCTGCTCAGCTATTGTTTATCTGATAATTTGAAGGTGAAATTGTCAGTATTTAGGATGAATGGGGCCAATTGGAGTGAAGCGAAGAGGGAATAGCGATAACGGAATTTTGTCTATTCTCTTTTTTTTCATAGATAAAACTTCTTTATCTATAATATATTATAATTCAATTTCGAGGAAAGGATCAAAATAGTTCTTTTCAAAGTGATTCTTCAATTTTCACGTAGACCAGTCATAGTTCCTCATGTTTGCAATATTGGTGCATTTTTTGTTCTCATTCAAAATTTTATTTATTTTTTAGCATGATTTTATCCATAATCTATAAATAATATGTCCAATCGTCATTTTATATATTTAGTAAAAATAACAACTCCATATGAAAGTATGTGGGAAGAAACATACTTTGTTTTGTTTAATAGAAATCATTGCAGGTAAAGTCAAGAGGTTCATCACGATAATTTCACGTGCAATAGTACA
Source organism: Solanum arcanum (assembly GCA_027789145.1). NCBI lineage: Eukaryota > Viridiplantae > Streptophyta > Magnoliopsida > Solanales > Solanaceae > Solanum > Solanum arcanum. The sequence goes on along the minus strand of CM050939.1, from coordinate 61,192,167 downwards.
ATTTTTTCTTTTTCTGCAAAGTCATATGTTAAGATGTTTTTGGTTTAGCTGCAGTAATATTTCTAGTGAACAAAATAATGTGTTTTTCTTATGACCTTCTCTCAAATAGAATTATTATTTCTACTAAATATATAAAAAGATAATCGAACATTTCTTATATAAAATTTTGGGAGGCAAAATTTTAGGAAATGAGCAAAAATGCACTAATATTGCAAATATGAGAAATTATAAGTGTTCTATATAAAAAATCAAGGATCATTTTAAGCCTTAACCCAACGAGGAAGGATTATTTTGAGCCTTTCCTCTCTAATTTCCAACATACCTTTCATCTTTTTACTTTATTCCTATACACAATTGTACATTTATTCCAAAAAGAAATATCTAGAAAATCCACAGCTATCTCTATTGGGTAGACACCAAATAAATTCGTTCATTTGCTTGCTTATTATACAAGGAGGGATACATAAACTACATTAAGCAAATTTAATAGGATTGTTGACTTTCTTTTTTATGAATGTTCCACTAATTCAGTTGTATTTTAATTTATAATACTTTTTTCTTTTTATTAGAAGGAAAAATAATTTGGGTAAGTATGTTTTAATAAATAATTATGAATTTTTAGCGACATTATTCTATTTGTTATTATCGTAGCAATAGATAATGATATTATGATAAATCTGTCATATATATTAAAAGTAAATTATGCATATAATAATAATTATTATAAATGTGCTAATGATGTATATAATTGATTGATAAGAAATTGACACAATATTGTATGCGTGATAAAGTGATAAATGTGTATCAATGAAATGTATACTATATGTAATTTATATGTTATTCTATATAGTGTGTACTAAAACTATATTATAAATATACTATAAGTATTCGATAAAGAAATTGTTAATATTATAAATATTTTCTTAATATTAATATAACATATGTAAGTTTCATTAAATTTTGTTGTTATATAAATATTTTTGTTGTTATACAATATTTATTTTACATAGCTTTTAACGTATTAGAAAACAAAATTATCTAATTAATCAAGTAAATTTGATTTGATAATTCTCAACAAGGAATTTCAACTATAATTTTGATAGAACTTTTATCCAATACTTGCTTAATTGACAAATAAAATTAATAATATAAGAGAAAATGCATTCATCTAATTAGTCAAGCATAAATTTTGAATATCCTTAACAATGTAATCTTTAGTTATTAATTTAATATTTTGGGATAATATTTTTCTACAGGTATCTATACATACACAATAGATAAGCTAAGTTACTTCCTTAAATTACATTCCCCTAAGGTTTTGTTTGTTTTTTGGGATTAAGATATTTGAATTTTAATACATATTGAAATAATTAAGTTGTTATTTAAATAGAAAATATATATATATATTCATTAAAATAAAATTATTGTTTGATTAAAAAAACTGATTACTTATGATCGATAGTGATGGTCGTGAATGATAGTGATGGTAAGAGTTGTGATGTAAAGATTGTTAGTGTTACAGTGACTGATGCAATAGTGGTGATCGGTAATAGTGATGGTGGTTGTAATGATAATGAGATGGGGATGCATGTAATAACGGTGATAGCGAATGAAGCATGTGTGGTGGGCAGTCGAGTGGTACTAGTTATAACAATGGAACTATAGATTGACCATAATGGTGATAGTTGTTGAGTGATGGCGAAAATGGCGACGAGATACAATATAATGACAGAGCCAAAAAGGTGATTTCTTGCAAGAGCCTGCCACACTGGGCGGCCTTCTCTTCAGTCTCCCGATGCAATTGGGCTATTTCCGCAGGAGAAAGGCCTACTGGAATCTCGTTGAGGTCTGGAAGCGCAGGTGCAGAATCCGCGCAAAAGGCTATTGAAGGGATATATATGATAATGACTGACAATTAGGATGGTTTTCCAGTAACAATGATAATAACAGAAATAATTGATGATGGTAATTGACAACAAAAATTGATTGATAATGATTATAATTACATAGGTGATTAGTGGTGTCACATGTGAGTACTTACAAAAATTAGCAACAAAAATACCTCTTATATTAAAACTTTGTTCAAAATTTTATATATTGATTAAAACCTATTCAAATCAAAATAAATAAATATATATATATACAATACGCTATATAATTTGAATTATTCAAATTAAAACATTTATCAAGTATCCTGACAATATGATTTAGATTAATTGTGGACAGAAAGTTTGGAGAACTACAGGAGGAAAGTAAAAAGGCAAGTAATTAAAAATTGATTGCAAATAATGAAGTAAAGAAAAATAAAGGAAAGTGAAAGATTATTTTGTGCATATATTTGTTTGAATGGGAAATGAAAGTTAAAAAGTATTTTCTTAATCACAAAGGAAGAGGAATTTCATTATTTGTGTTGCGAGGTGTTTTACTCAAAAATAAAATAAGGATAAAAATAATGATTATGTTTCGAAAAATCAATTAATTATATGATTTAAGAGAAATTAATTTTTTGAATTGATAGAGTTGTCACTTAATTTTTAGTAAAGATCAAGAAAAAACTTAAATTATTTTTCAAAAGATTTGAACAGATAAAATCAATTGAAAAAAAAAAGTTTGAAGTTCAAATATACATTCCGAGAAGGTGTTAGGCCCTCGGAGTGTCCCCTAACTTGCAGTTGACCGACCGGCGATTTGACTAAAAATAATCTTGTACAAATATTTCCAAATTTTAACCAAGTATAGAAAATTCATTTTTATTTATTTACTTACTTATTATTATATCATCTTGGGGAATTTCTTAAAGGGAAGTAATTTGTAAGTGTTGACAAAACCAATATTAAAAATCAAAGGCTGAGTAATAAACATATATAAAATAAGTATTTGTATTTTTGAATATAAAGAAAAATGGTTATCTTGGGAATTTAATTAAATTAAATCATAGAATAAGCAAAGTTAGTCAAAGTAATACAAATAGAAGTAAAAAGGAAGAGAGTATTAAATTTAGATCTTCGGCCCAAATCTTTATAACCTGTCCTAAATCTAAAGTGACCCAAAAATGGATCTTGCCCCATTTTGGACCTGTTGGGCCTGCTGGAATTCCCTTTGGACTTCTGGCCCTATTTTCTTTTCCAAAAAATATGTGTATACGCTTTTCGTATACCACTGTGTATATAGGCTGTTTACTCTTGTATATTGGATTGTATACTGAAAGTATGCATCCTAGTTCATCTACTCAAACACCTTTATATTTTTGTGACCTGTATATCGTGTTTTTTGACGATATATTAATGTATACAGAAGTATATCAGCCACCTTTCTTAGCTTTTGGAGGCCTACAAATTTAACTTCCAACGATAGTTGCTGCTTTCAAAACCTGTACGTCAGTTTTAGAGGGGCTAGCCTACTTCGAGAATGAAGGATTGAGCCTTCATGGCTCCGACAAGAGGACACAAGGAGAGGAAATGGAGTCCGGATTCGAGGAGAATTTCACATGCACATAAAACAATTATATTAGCTAAGGAAGATAAGACATAAAAATAAGATGATAGAAAACACAAATGAAGAAGTAAAGTTGGCATGATTATTGGACTCGTTCCATAGAAGAAACATACAAATACCATATTAACACAAGCTTTGAATAAGATAAGCATATGTATACGATAAGTAAACAACGATCTCTACAAATGTTTTAACAAATTAAAGACACATATAACTTCAATGTTCTACTTCCAAATAAATTACTAAGTTGCTTCAAGTTGTTATTTCTATTCATGATAAAATACACAAAGAAAATGGAAACTTAGATGTCACATACTAGCATTAGAAGCACTTCCACTTTAGGAAACAAACTCAAGAATACAAAAGCCTTGACAAAGAGAAAGGTTTCGAACTCATACAATGGGATATGTGTGACTTTCAGAGTAGATTACTAGTCTCTATGTAATTTAGTAAAAACACTAAAAGGCGATGATAGCTAAACTATTAAGTTAACAGTGATTAGTGGTGGCAAATGAGCGGATTGGGTCAAATATGGGCCGGTTAAAAGTGGGTAAACATTAAATAGGTAATCATTCAACCCACCCATATTTGATATGGATAAAAATGGGTTGGGTAAAATACTACTAGTTTACCTATATTTTACCCATATTTCATGAAGAAATAGTTCTTTACTTAAGAATTCAATATGGAGAAAATATTTTAATCTTTTTTTTTAGATGAAATCTGTTGAAAATGCTTCATTTAGTTTTATTTTATTATAAAATTAAAAAAAAAAACTTTTAAAATTTTTTTGGGGTTTGTGTGTGTGTGTGTGGCTAATAGGGGGTGTTCTACGGTAGGGTGAAAAAAATAAATATTTGAATTTAAAAATATTTTTTAAAAACATACTTAATATTTTTAAAGGGTGGGGGTTGGTTGGGGGTAGAGGCCTGGTAGGGGGGTGGTTTTTTTTTTAAAACAAACTTAAATTTTTTTTTGGGTGGGATTGGGCGNNNGTAGGGGATGAGGGTGGGGGCTGATGGGGACGATGGTAGGGATGAATTGAAGTTGAAAACATTTTTTTAAAACAAACTTAATTTTTTGGGGTGTAGGGGTGGGGTGAGGGGGATAGTAGGGGGGAGGTGGGTTGGGGGGGTCGAGGGTTGTAGTGAAAAATTTTGAAGTTCAAAATATTTTTTAAACATAAATTTTAATATTTTTTGGGCCGGGTGGGGGTGGGAGGTCGATAGTTGAAATATTAATAGGGACGTATATATGAAAGTTTTAAAAAATCGCTTCTAAAACTAGGCAACAGAAGGTTTTTTGAAAATTTGGAGAAAACTTGGAATACCCATATATGACTCGTAGTTTACCATAATATAGCCATATTTTAATGGGTAAAATATGGGTATAAGCCCAAATATAACCCTTATTTAAAAGTAAAAATTAAAGGGAAAAGGATAAAAAATGCCCTTAAGATATTAGAAATAGCTCAAAAATGTCCTCCTTCCATCTGTTGGATTAAAAATGCCCTCCAATCCACCTATTTGGATCAAAAATGCCCTTAGAGTTAAATTTCAACCTAAAATACCCCTCCCTTTAACAGAAGCTGATGTGACAAAAATAATTTTTAAAATTTCATGTGTTGGCATTATGATTATTAGTCCACATGTAATTAGACCCAATTTCATTCTCAATCATATCCATCAATTCAAACCCATTTCTGAAAGATCCTACTTTTTCTTTCTTCATCTTCATCTTCATCTTTCTTCTATAAAATGATTTGGAGGATTAATAAAATACTATCGATTTTTTTGGTAATTTAAATCTTTAAAAAAAGGTTATAAAATTTAATTGACATTACTAATTTTGTGATAGTGAAGATAAGTGCAATTTATTTTGTATCCCAAAACGTATCAAAAGAATGAGTGAATTTGCTGAAATGGGAACAAAAAAAATCATACATTCAATCTTCCATGGAAGCAAGACACTCATTAAATCAAGACATGTTTATCGCATTATTTTTAAAAAAAAATGGAGCCTCTAACAGTTGAGGAGGAGTTCAATCTCCAATTAGCTCATGAAAGACTTTGAATTTTTTAGAGAAATGCTTGGAACATCATGTTCTTGTATTGATTGTTTTGATATTATTTTATTAATATTCTAAATAATTTTTTTTAGAAGAAAGATGAAGAAAGCAGGAGAAATGAGTTTGGATTTGGGTTTGGGTTAATGGGTATGATTATGAATGAAAGTGGGTCTAATATATGTGGACCAATAAAATAATGCCACATATTTAACTAAAAAATATATATTTGCCACATCAGCTTCTGTTAAAGGTAAGTGTAATTTTAAGCTTAAATTTGACTCTAAGGGCATTTTTGATCCAAATAGGTGGATGAGAGGACTTTTTTTTATCCAATAGATGGAAGAAGGGCATTTTTGAGTCATTTTCAATACGTTAAGGGCACGTTTGACCCTTTCCCAAAATTAAAGGAATCGCATAGTGTAAGATGTAAATTACATCCTATCCCAATTAATTTACATTTTACAAAAAATCCTTTAAAAAGGTAGGACTTTGATACATCACTACCAATCTAATACAATATAATTGATATAAGGTAAACAAATTATTGTTGAGCATAAAAAGGGAAAAAACTGTAATAATTAATTTTGTTAATTTAATTAGCTTAATTTAAGCATAACTGAAACTAAACAATCCCTATCATAATAGGTAATCTACTCAGACCTTTCAAAATTACATCTTCTACGTTGAATAACAGTTTGTGAACATCCATCCGTTGAGAAAAAGTGAGAGATACTGATTTTTTGTTGATAGAAGATGATTGTATCAATTTTACTGAGGCATTCAGGAATTTGGGTCAACAAAGTGTAATATGAAAGTTACAAAAGTGACAAAATCGTTTTTGGAAATTTAAGAACGACATGGGTGTTAAATTATATTTAGAAGTGAAAAAAATGAATCACGATTTGCAATGTATTCATTATGCATTGACACAAGTGAAAAAATTGGTGGTGGTGTCCATGACTAGGACGACACTTGTATGCATATGACGAGGTGCTGATTTCAGTTGCAGATGCATTAAAGAATTTAACACATCATGATTGATCTTGGCACATGAAATAATAACAAGATCAACTGGGCACTCAAAGATAAACAGGAGTTCATTGATATTGTTGAGACAGTGCACCAAAAGATTACTCTACCAAGTATTGTTATCGAGTGTCTGTTGATATTGTATTTTGTCTGTGGGATATGTTTCTCCCATTTCATCGAAGATCCTTTAAATTTTGATTCTAAATCATTGAAAATTTTGAGATGCAAAATTCTTCTTCTAATTCATTAAGGTCTTTTCAATTTTGATACAAAATTATCAAATTTTTTTAGAAGATACATCATAAATATCTATGCAACTTAGCATTTTACTATTTATGTATGTTATTTAAATTGATAAGTATTGTATATTATACTAGATACATTAAATAAGTAATTGTTGTCATAAGATGTTAGATTTGAGATCGATACATTACCGTGTGATAATTGCTATGTATCACGATAATTGCTATGTAATTGATACATTTAGTATAAATTCGAATTTACGTATCATATCTAAAAAATTAGTGCATGATACATTATTACTATTTATTATTGTCGTTTAAATTGATAAATATTGTATTTATACTAGATACATTAAATAAGTTATTGTTGTTCATAAGATGTTAGATTTGAGATTGAGACATTATCATGTGATAGTTGTTAAGTAATTGATACATTTAGTTTAAATTCGAATTTACGTATCATATCTAAAAGATTAGTGCATGATACATTACTATTTATGTAAATTGATAAGTGTTGTATTGTTACGGGATACATTAAGCATGTAATTGTTGCTCATAAGTTGTTTGCCTTGAGATTGATACATTATAAATTAGTATTTATGAATCATGCCCATATAATCCGATGTAGCTATGTATCATATAAAAAAATATGAGATATATTTAGTAACAAATTGATTTTTGTATCATGCCTAATAATTTAGTGCGTTATATATTACTATTTATGTTTCTTAATTTGTTTGAGTAATACTTTACTTTATCAAAAGATACATTATACATGATATAATACTGTTTATGTATCTTCATTCATTGCTGCTTTATAAAGATCTTGGGCGCCTTGATCTGGTTCGTCATCCTAAAATAGCAGCATGTAGTATAAGTCAGGATACATTAAATTAATAATGTTTCATATACAAATTTTATTTTGATTTATCAACCACATCTGATAATGTATTATATACTAAATTTTCTGATCATTCTAATACATTCTTATGTTCACTTGCTTCTGTAATAACACACGAATATTTTCATATGCGGGTTAGAGTTTTGAAAAATGCTCTATTTCTTGTTGATTTTTGATGGTATCATGAATATTTTTATCTGTCGGTTAGACTTCTGAAACATCTGTCATTTCTTATTCTTAATAGTATCATCGATATGTATTTGTAGTTTTAGAACAAACAATTATTAACAAATATGTTAATGATACATTTAATTATATTCAAGAAAATATGTATAAGATATATAATGAACTACAAACATTATTATCTATAATATATCTCTACAGCCATAGATCTGATCTTTAACCTCAACAACAGATATAATCGTTTTTCAATCATGATGTGCAAATTTTTTTAATGGATCTGCAATTGAAGTCAACACCTCCTCTATTTGCATACAAATTTTGTCCTAGTCATGCATCTGGATATTTTTTTTTGCACAATCTTCGTCATCAAAATCGTATATTATTCAATTAGTATTTGGATTCATGTGAACACGATGAAATAAAATAAAAATTAAAGTAAAAAGATGACAAACTCTGAGAGAGAGACAGAGAAGACGAAGTATGATATGAATCAATAAGAAACAACTGAAACAAAAATCGACTGAAACATATTTGACAATTTTGTGAGAGAAAACGTAAGATACAAAAGTGAAGATTGATGTTTGAAATTTGTTTGATTAAGAGAGAAAATATTTGAAAATCAATTTGGTTTAATGCTTTGTAACTGAAAAGAGAATTGAGTGAAATTAGAGAGAAAAACAAGGAGTATAAGGAATGGTGAATGTAGGAGGAAAGAGTGTATAATGTATCTACCAGATTTCAATTACAAGTTAAATAAGGGATTAAAGTAATTTTGTAAAGGGAAAAATAGACAATAAGAAACTTAAAGTTGTGTATTTAAGTTATTTTTCCTATTTAAAATCACTCTTTCAACCCATATTTAATGGGCTATTTGGGCGGGTCAGTGAAAAGTGGACTTAAATTGCCAGCGCTAACGGTGATCAAATAGAGTAGACTTAAGCCTAATTATAAGGGAAAAGGGTCAAATATGCCCCTAAACTTTTCGAAAAGGTTTAAATATGCCCCCGTTTAAAGTTTGGTCCATTTATACCCTCGCCGTCCAATTATTGGTACAAATATGCCCTTATGGGAGTTAGTTGGCCACCTCAAAATATCCAGCGCATTTTACTTTTCTTTAATTGCCCAAATGAATTTTCCATGTCATTTTAATATTACATTGTGACATTTATATTACAAAAGAGAAAGGGTCAAATATGCCCCTAAAAATTCGACCCATTAAACCCTTTTATTACCCATATTTTATGGTTCAATTATACCCCTCTTATCCTACTCATATCCGACCTAAAACCCATATCCCTTTTCCCCCAAGAACACAAATCGCTAATTTCCCCCAAGAACACAAATCGCTAATTTCCTTCGTCCTCATACGCAGCAAACCTGAACATGGGGGAAAAGGAAGTTTAGCAAAATTAGGGATTTGTTTTGGGGAAAAGGGATATGGGTTTTAGATCGGATATGGGTAGGATAAGTTATTTAAAAGAGGGGTATAATTGAACCATAAAATATGGGTAATAAAAGGGTTTAATGAGTCGGATTTTTAGGGGCATATTTGACCCTTTCTCTTTTGTAATATAAATGTCACGATGTAATATAAAAATGACGTGAAAAATCCATTTGGGCAATTAAAGAAAAGTAAAATGCGCTGGATATTTTGAGGTGGCCAACTAACGCCCATAAGGACATATTTGTACCAATAATTGGACGGCGAGGGTATAAATGGACCAAACTTTAAACGGGGGCATATTTAAACCTTTTCGAAAAGTTTAGGGACATATTTGACCCTTTTCCCTAATTATAATAACAAGAAAGCAATTACCAATGAATGAAAGAAGCAAACCATTGAAGTAGTGATTAGGCTTTCTTTCTCTTTTTTTTTTAAAACAAAGAAATAAAATATGTGACTTATGCGAAGACAGTTATATATCCACATATCTAATAACTAATTTGAGAATTTCGGCAGATGAGCAAAACAGTAAACCTAATTAACAAAACAATACTATTGCCTTGTGGCAATTTCAAATGTGAAATAAAGGGAGATTTTTGGCATATTTTCACGAATTTTAAGTAAAGAGGGGAGACATACATAGGCGACAAAATACTACAATGAACTTAGCACGAAATTTTTATACCCCTGGGCATACATTGAAAGCTAACAAACTCAAACTTTAAGACTTCATCCCCTCCGACTTGCGGTAAAAAAAAGTGAAATCTAATACTACATGATAATACGAATCCTCAACAGCCAAAAGAACCTTAAGACGAGCAGAATATTTCGATAACTAAACCAAAGGGTAGTCAAGAACATAGAGAAACAATAAAAGGGACGAGACAACACAATCAATTTAAACAGACCTTTCATTATTTTAAATAACTAGTTTGTGAATATGAATCAGATTGTCGATTCTACTAGGCAAGAGACACGAAAGATGCAGTAAGCAACAGATAGATAACAATATTTGATTTACTAGTAATAAGAGCAAAGAAGAGCCTATATGTCATATTATGAAAGTCGAAATCACACACAGAAGGTAATTTCGAGTTCTACGACTAAACCACAACTTTCATAGCATATCAGTAGGAACATCAGTGAAATAAGAAGATTTTAACAGTGAGAATAAGAATCTGGGAGGGAAGACGTCAAAACTTCATCGAAAACTAAAACAAATAACAACCAAGGGCTTTCAAATAAACTCCATCACAGGTTTGTAGACAAATGAGATTTAAAAGGGAATTTCAAAAAAAAACGAACACAAAAACACTAACAAATAAGCAATCTATACATCTGAGAACCGAGCAAACGATGCATTAAGAATAAAAGTATGTTTAAAACAAAAATGAGTATTACCTTTCGAGATGCAGCGACTGGAGACGAGTACGAACAGAAAAGATAGAGCTCCTATGACCACAAACAAACCCAATGAGCCTGGATGAACAAAATAGAAGCCGACGAGAGCAATATCGAAAGAAATACTCGTTTTCGATCTCTATGCGACTTAGGAGCTTTGATTTTAATGTCCTTTTTCTTTCCAGCTTACTGGTTCTGTGTGTATATATAATATATATATATATTGAATGGAAAATTGTATATAATAGCAAACTAATAAATCAAATTAATTGCTATAACCACCCTTTAATTTAATTGTGCAAATTGTTTGTCAGTCACCTCTCTCCCTCAAACTCTCGCTCGCCACTCTCCTTTCTCGCTCCATCTGTCGCTCGCTTCCTGTCACTTTTATACAAAAACAAGTGTATTAAATTTGTTTCTATTTGTATAAAGCGAGAGGAAATTGTATAAATACATACATTTTTGTTCCCATCTCCCAGATATCGCTCGCCACCCTCGCCTCTTTCGCTTATACAAACATAAACGAAATGTACAAATTGTGTTTCTATTGGTATAAAGCGAGAGAAAATTGTATATACACATACAAATACATATATTTTCGTCCTATACACTTATAATTATACAATAAGAATACTTCTGTGCCCAGTTTCTTTTGCCTTTCTCTCTTTCTCGTTTTATTCAAATTCAAATTGTATACAATTTTTCTGTTTCTCGTTTTATACAATTCGATTCAATTGTATATTCCTTTCCCAAGTCTCTTTTGCCTTTCTCACTTTCTCATTTTATACAAATTCATATTGTATATAATCGTTCTATACACTTATTATTATACAATTCATTTTATACACTTCGTTTATACAATTCTCTGCCCAAGTCTCTTTCTCTTTCTCATTTTATACACTTCGTTTTATACAATTCGCTTCAATTGTATATGTATAGCGAATTATACATAGATACATTTGTCATGGAGTGCAATTATGCAAACTTTACTATAACATACATATACGAATTTTATGTCTGCGATATGTGAAAGTTATCCAAAATTGAATTGAAAATTGGAAAATAGGCTATCGGAAAAAGTTGTAAAAGGCTTAAAATTAGCCTTTAGAGGAATTGAAGAAACTGATTGGATTGAGATTGAGATATTGTCCCATTTGATTACAATTATAGCCAAATTGAGCTTAATTAGTAAATATAGGATGAATAAAAATATACTTAATTAATGAGTTTCTAAATTCTGATGAAATAAAATAATTATATCAATTATAAACTAATTAACCTAAAAATATAAATTATTATTTAAACCACACTAATTGTCTAAATACTTTACTAAAACTAAATTCTTTTTGAGATGGTTTTCGAAGAATCATAAAATATACTAATTATATACATAATTATGTAAAATATACATATTATCTATAAATTATAAAAATATCAAAACTATTTAAAATAACGTGCGAACTTTATATTTTTTTCTTAAACAACAAGTAAATAAATTTTTGTGATAAATCTTTATTGAAATTGATGTTTCTTAAGTGTGAAATTAGGTTTTAGGCCTAACTCACACCCCAAAAGCTAGCTCAAATGGAGGAGGATTGCCCAAGCCTTCTAAGGAGTCCACCCATCTCATTAATCACCGATGTGGGTCTTTTGTCATTCTTTAACACCCCACCTCACGCCCTGTGCTTAGCATCTGGTGCGTGGACAATTTTAATTTTGGGGGTCCCAACATTGGGTGAGACGGGCCCTGCTCTGGTACCATGTAGAAATTAGGTCTTAGGCCTAACTCACACATCAAAAGCTAGCTCATTCGAGTGATGATGCAAAGCCACAGTAGCCGAAGGCTTAAGTAGCTCCCCGATTAATTGTGCTGAGTACCCTGACGTAGTAATCAAATCCTGTAGTTGAACCAACTATGGCGTTATTCTGGTCAATCATCTCCATGAACTGGCCAATTACTAACGGCACCGATTGGATCCGTTTTACCTGTTCCTGTGCCCGTAATGTTCACGGCGAAGATTCTTGATTAAATGCTCACGTATTCCTCTTGGATCTCGATGAACTCCAGCTGCCGCTGTAGAGATTTCAGGTGAGCGTAGAGATCGTATTCGCCGTTTTCGAAAGGAACGTCTTGTGACGATAAGTCAGGTCGAGTTGCCGGCAGCTCCGGTGAGGGTTTTGGATCGAGAACCATGGCTGATGCCATTGTTGTAAGTGGAAAAAAGCTACGACAGTTGATACACACAAAGGAGAAGGTGAGAATGGAGTGAAAAGAAGAAAGCTACCTCAAAGGGAGGAGTATTGCCCAAGCCTTATAAGGAGTCCACCCATCTCATTAATCACCGATGTGGACTTTTGTCATTCTTTAACATAAAGAAAGAAAAAGAATATTGTAACTATAATATCACTTTAATATAAATTATACAATAGTTTCAGTATTTTAAAAGATTAAAATTAACTAGTGAGCAAAAAAATAGCACATATTTTTCCTATTTTATTTCACCTAATTTAAAAGGGAAATAAAAGAAAGATCACGCATTAAAAAATTTAGTAAGAAAATACTTTTAATATAATATGTTGTAAAGATAGTAGGATTACAATAATATCTGAAACTAAAAATATAATATATTTATTAACTAAATTATAATTGGATAAATTACTTCAATACACACTTTTATTTTTTATAATTTTCATTATTCCCTACTATTTTAAAATATCTCCAAAATCCCTTCTTTTCCTTTCAAATCCCATTGTTCTAGATACATTAAGTTTCAAATTCAAGCACACGTTTCTATTCCTAATTTCACTCCCTTAATCCCTCCCTATTTCACTCCCTTTAACCTCTTCCTATTTTCACTCCCTCAATCTTTACTTCCTTCATTTTTTAATTTTCAGATTTATTCTCTCTCCATAAGATTTTTCAAGAATCAAGTAAGTTTTCGCTTCACAATTTTTTTCGAAGAACTACCAGATCTCCTCCATTTCCACATTTTTACAAAATATATAAGGAAAAAGTGAAAGAGATGATGTATCCTCATTGCTCCTTGCAACATCATCGTTTTCAGTGATCGTCTTTTGCTGATGAAATCATTTTCCATTGTTGACAGTGAGACAAAGATACAGAAGTTGGTATAGAGCAAAGTAAAAGTGTAGGGGGATTTCTTCGTCATTTGTTTCTTTTTGCTTTCAACAAATCAATTGTTGATTTTTTTTTGTACTTCATCCTTTATAATACATATGATTTCATATTTAATATATCTAGTTGATTTTGTTTCTTAAACTAATGTATAATGCCTTCGTTGATTTTCAATGTAACTCGTTGTTTAATCGATGTACTGATACATGTATTAGATATGTACCACATGTTATAATGTTTAGTCAATGCACTGATACATGTAGTATATATGTATCACATGTTTTTCATGTAGTATGAATTTTCTGAAAACTGATATCATGTATCAATATGGTATTAGTTGTTTAGTTGATGTACTAATACATGTTTTGAAAATTGTTATAATGTATCATTCACTAAGTTTAATAACTGCGTCATCAACTGTGCTTGATGATACATATAGAATCAGTGTGTATAGTGTTTTGTCGATGTACTGATACATGTATTAGATATGTACCACATGTTATAATGTTTAGTCAATGCACTGATACATGTAGTAGATATGTATCAACAACGATAGAAAACGAAATTGAATCTCCAACAACGATTCCGTCGATTTTGTAACTTTCATACTGCAATTCGTTCACCCAAATTCCGGAATGTCTCATCAAAATTGAAGTATTCATCTTGAAAAATCCACAGTAACAACAATAAAATTACTGTAGTTCGAAATTTAACAGATTGTTCATAAAAAATGTATTCAAACTAGATGACATAATCTTTGATTTTCAAAAGTAGAAATTAATAACCAATTACGTCTTTGAATTTATCTTTGATTAATGATGCATTCTGATAAAATAAGCTGTTTTAGTAACAACATTAAATTTACCATTTTTTCCCCATTTTTTTCTCAACAGTTTAAACTTACCACGTATCATTTACCATGTATCACTAGAGTCTAAAGTATCACGGCACAACAAATTTAAGGAATTTTTTGTAAATACTAAATTTATCGGGACAGAGTGTAATTATTGAATTACACTATGGGATTCCTTAAATTTTTACATTATAATTATAGATTTACTTTGGACAATTAAATTTTAGCCATTTAGTTTAATTTATGTGATGTGTTACAAATCCAATTAGGAACTTGAAAAAATGGAGAGGAGTCGAATTCATAAAATCACATACACAAGAACAATAATATTAAAGTAGTAACTGGCATCAAAATAAATGTTATAACTTTTAATTAATTTAAAGGGATAATGCCCAAGTACCCTCTCAACCTATGCCCGAAATCTCAGAGACACACTTATACTATACTAAGGTCCTATTACCCCCCTGAACTTATTTTATTAATAATTTTTTACCCCTTTTTAGCTTACGTGGCACTATCTTGTGGGCCCAACGATGGTTGACTTTTTTTTCTGAACTAGTGCCACGTAGGCTAAAAAGGGGTAGAAAATTACATATAAAATAAGTTCAGGGAGGTAATAGGACCTTAGTATAGTATAAGTGTGTCTCTGAGATTTCGGACATAGATTGAGGGGGTACTTGGGTATTTTCCCTAATTTAAATGAATAGTGTACCTCAAAATATGTCATTGTCTTTTATATCTCATATAATCTTCTATTACAAACGAAAAGAACAAATTATAATTTGAATCTCAAAATATCAATCATGTAAATTGAGACCAAAAGGATAGTTTGAAAAATTGTAAATCTTTATACACGTGAAACCTTGATGATTGTGCATTTCGAAAAAAGAAATAAACCATCAACTGAACGTAGTAACTAGAGGTGTCAAATGAGTCAATTGTGTTGAAATAGAAACTGGGTTGAATCTTGATCTACTCAAGTTTATTTTGGACTCAAAATAGATTTGAGCTCAAATGGGCTTAAAACCGGATTGGATCTTGACTCGCTTAATCTCAATGATTATATCGTTATTTAAGTTCTATAACCACATTTTGAAGTTCAAACTTAAGAAATTTTTTAAACAGAAGTTACATATGGATAGATAAATCCTAAAAAATATAAAATAGATAGTAACTTATATCTTCAATATAGGAATATACATTACATCAACGCATATAAAGAGTCTTAAAATGGGTTGAAGGTTAAATTGAATTCAATTGAAAATTCTCTTAAAATGGGTTAAAGTTTGAATGAGTTGAGATTCAATCAACTTCAAATTATGAGCCCAAATCTTTAAAATTATGAACGGGTTACCTATAGTTGGACTCAGTTTTGACACCCTAGTAGTAACGTTTCTTGATTTGCAGTTGGTCCATATCCATAAAAGGATAGGATGATATACAAGACACATCTTTTAGAGAGAAATGACTTGATTTAAGTTTGAGTTGTAGCACAACAATCCCAGTACATTTGTAAAAATAATTAACTTGCTATTACCTCTTAAAATACACTAATGTTGTAAAGGATTTTTACAAGACATGACATGAGTGCTCCAAATGACTTGGAAAAAGGAAAAAATCCCATGTTCCCAGTTGCCCTGATAGATATAACAGATTAAAGAACTAAAGAAAGTTCACTTCTTCCTTTCTTTCTACTAGCTGGACTTAAGGGCATTAAACTACAAAGCAAGATTGTTGTTTGAAGCCAAGAAGAAAAAAGAACTACAGATTACATAATGCGTGTAGCCTGATATTCCAACTAAATCTTTAATTATACTCATAAGTTCTATAAACTATTAAAGTACATAATCATAAGTTTATATTATCATTTTAAATAAACATGCTCCGCGATGAAAATTAATCTCATAGATTAGAAGCTTCAACCTGCTTATGAAGGAGCATCTAGTTCTATTTACCTATCACTAGTTTTAGCCATTTCTCAATATTCTTCCCTTCCACTGAATGCCATGGCACAAAGGAAGAATAATTATCTATCTTAGAGTTATCTGCACAGAAGGATTACAAAATTTTGTCATCTAGCTCGATTCTGCTGAACCCGTAGCTTTTCCTCAGTTTTCTTTCTTTCATGTCTCGCCTTACATCTTCCACCCCAGGCCAGTTTCCAGATTCAGCATATACCAAGCTTAACAAAGCATAATTAGCAGCATTTTCAGGTTCAGATTTGGCGAGTTTATGAGCCAAACGCTCTGCAACTTCAAGTCGTCCATGTAATTTACAAGAAGAAATAAGGGAGCTCCAAATTCTGTTGGTAGGTTTAATAGGCATTCTGCTAATGACCTCACTGGCATCTTCTAGCTTACCTGCCCTTCCCAGGAGATCAATGTAGCAAGCATAGAGCTCCACAGTAATTGAGCAACTTCTATCCTTTGATGCTTCATCAAAGATCTCCTTTCCTTCCTCAAAAAGACCGCAGTGATTACATGCTGATAGAATAGCAAGTAATGCAATTGAATCAGTCTTTATCCCACTCTCTTTCATTTCATTAAAAAGTTCCAACGCTTTATCTCCAAAACCATGAGTCCCATAAGCATTGATTAAGGCACTCCATGACGCAGAATCTCTTATAGACATCTCCTGGAAAGCTTGAGCGGAGTCCTTCAAAAAACCACATTTTGAATACATGTTTATGAGGGAGTTACCAATGAACAAATGTGAACTAAGACCACTTGTAAAAGCATATCCATGCATTCCTCGCCCATGGCATACCGATAGTAGATTAGTACAAGCACAAATTAGTGCTAATAAAGTAACATCATTTGGTTGAATTCCACTCAGCAACATCTCATTGAAAAGCTTTATAGCTTCTTGACAACTAGATTTATTTCGAGTATAGCTCGTTATGAGAGCAGTCCACATTACCACATCTTTTTTAGTTGACCGATCGAATACATTCTTTATAGTCTGCAGTGCTCCCCCACATCCAGAATACATGTATACAACAGCAGATGAAAATTTAGCATCCGAGTCAAACCCATGACGAAATGCATATCCATGAATCTCTTTTCCATACTTCAACTCAGCACAAGCTGGTAATAGACTAGTCAATGTAACTCTATTTGGTTTAACATTTTCAAACTGCATTGAACGAAATAATTCAACCGCTTCTATATGCAACTTTTCAGCTACACATCCAGATATCATGGCAGTCCAGGAGACTTCATTTTTCACTTCCATTCTCTGAAAAATAAGAAAAGCCAAATCTGGCTCACAGCATTTCCAATAAAAATCTACCAAAGCAGTTGTCAAGAGAATCGAAGTTTCCATTCTTTCATCAACTATTGTAAGAGCATGGATAGCTCTTCCTAGTTTAAAATTCTTGGTCTGAACACAAGCAGATACAACACTAGCAATTAACTCAGGTTTTGGCACAAAACCATGTACATTATACATCTCCTTAAACAACTCCAATGATTCTAACAAATATCCATTCATATAATAGCAATTTATCATTGAATTCCAGGAGATGATATCTCTATCCGGCATTGTATCAAACAGTTGGTACGCAGTTTTTGTTTCGAAGAATTTCGCATACATTGATATAAGAGAATTAGATATTGCAGATTCTGATGAATACCCATTTTTGAGGACATAGCTATGAAGCTGAAAACCAAATAATTGATCATGAACACAAGCTTTGATTATTGAAGGTAGAAGGAAGGTACTACTTGTATGAGAGCAGTGAACTTTTGCAGTGTAGAGCTCAAGGGCTTGATCATATTTTCCCTTCACAACCAACTGTTTGATTGTGTTGTGAACTTCTGAAAATGGTGATGATAAAGTTGATATGAACCTTTTGATTGTTTTTCCCATTTTATGATTTGGCCATTTTCAGTTCACCTTAGACCTTAGTCTAAAATGCCATGATAACTTTTGAGCTAAATTTTGAAAAGAACAGTTTGAGCATAATTTAAAATTCAAATTGTATGGAGTAGATAAATTAATTTGAGCATAATTTAAAATTCAAATTGTATGGAGTAGATAAATTAATCAGTTGAAATGTACATCACTTTTAATTATATACATCATCTCAATTGTTCCATGAATGAAGTTTTAAGGCTTACTTGAACTAATTTGAATCAAAAGTATTTATTATAAACATTTCAAATATTGAAATGAATAAATCTTAATGGGAGAATTTAATTAGTTTAGTTGGTTGACTTTGAATTCTCGCTTTGTTCGTAAGAATTTTTTTTTATTACGATAGATGTCCTATCAACAAAAAGTGTGTAAGATTTCATTCATTTTTTGATATCGGGTTATTTATATATTTTTCTATTTTAAAGCAATAACTTTCTACAACTAACAAAAGAGAGAATGTATTACACAAAATGGGATATTTACAGTACTTTGAAATTGTTTAAGGGGATAATAAGATGTTCGCAAAGTTAAGGTGTCTTTTTAAAAATTCGAAACAACTTCAATTGTGCTTCTATGTCTTTTCTATTCTTTATTCATTTATCTTTTCCTATTTGAGATTTCCAGATGTATACAATATATTAATTTAATTCAATCTATAAAGTGATACTCTTTTGTTTGAATATAATTTTAATCAAAAATATCTAAGAAGATGGATTGAATTCCATAATCGCATGAATTTTCTTACCTCAATGGTAGACCTCTTCAAGTTAATACCATCATAAGATAGATCCATCACTAGAAATATATTCTTCTTCCAAAAAATATAGAATATGTACACATTAAACCTCCAATATTAGCTTGAGGAAATAATCAAGTAGAACAACAACAACATAACAAGTAGTAGCTTTTTATTGCTATTACTTGTTATTTTCATATCAAGCAAGAGGACATAAGCTTCCAACTAATTTTCATGGGAGATGGCATCGGTGCTACAAACCGGAGGAGATCTGGTTTTGAGCTATAATCTGAGTGTTTTTTTGTTTTTCGACTGTGAAGCTCAATAAATTTGGCAATATTTGGGAGCACAAGCTCCCTACAATGCAGATGTAACAAAGGGACCTTAGACAAGACACTTCCTTTCTGAACATCCAAACCTTCCGGCCTCTTTAATCTGTAGGGTTTACCTGTTATCGGCTCAACATCTACTCTCGGCATCTGCTTCCATTTGCGATGGACAAACCAACCATACTTGTAGTCGCCCACAATTGGAGTTCCAAGGGCTTCAGCACAATGAACTCGAAGCTGCAAAGTAACAGAAAACAGAATAATTTTTCCCTGTTCTCTTCCCTTGCCAACAATTAACAAGCAGAAAGAAAAATATGGCCTTCTCAGTTACAGTTGAGTTGGGCATCCAACACAGGATAGGCGCACACGAAATCTCCAGTAGTAAAGCAGCATCTTCCTCACACTTAATGCTGTCGTTTGTATTGGCTATCCTCACTAGTTGAGATGCTTATAATAGTGGAAAAAACAACATGCTAGACATATTACTCATCATAATTCATTAATACTGATTTATGGAAGCATCTTCATCAGTTCCTCTTGCTCTCATTTTGGGATCATCAAACAAGTTTTTCTACTTGGACCTACTAATGGTCCTAACATAGGGACTACATTCAGAAAAAAACTTTATGCATCTTTCCACAACTTACATAACCACAACTTAGAAGAACCACTGGTTTCATAGGGATCGCAACTTAAATGCCGATATGCATCTCTCCACAATTTAAAAGCTCAACTGTTTTTTACAGGGATCATAAAAGGAAAAGGTCCAAGGAACCTGATGTTTTCTACTTGTATGAGGGCGCAACTCAATCCATGAGCATCCATTGATCATTGGACCAAGCAGTCGATATTCGGTAACAGCCTCATCAGAAGCTTCTAATCCCGACTGTTGAGACAACATGACTCTCTCAGTTCTACCATCATCAAGAAGCACCTGCAATCAACGAACAAGCACAATGAACAGTCATTCTACTTGACCAAAGCCTGCAAATGTAAGAAACAGAAGTGGAAAACCTTTGTAAGTGGTGCAGAGATCACGCCTTCCTTCTCCTTGGGGGAACCTATTACCAACGCCCAATACCTCTGATATGTTGACCCACATGCATCATTCCATGCCTGATGACAGTCAGAGCTTTATGCATCAAAAAAAATTCTAACTTAACCAGTGAAGTCAAAACAGGTATTCTCACCCACAACAACATACCAACCCTCTCTCCCTTGAAGAGGGAATGAAAGAAAAAATGAAGATGGTGCATAGGTTGTAGATTAAGTACCTTAGATAGGGACTTGGACCTTTTTGTGTTGCTGAACAATAAATGAAGATGGGAGATACTTTCTTCCGTTCTTCCCATTAAATGAAGGCCACTGCTCTCTCTATCAAGACGATGTACCTTGACAATATATGCAGTAATCACCAAAGCTGAACATAATTCCAAATTAACATCAACAGCTTAAATGTCCAACCACCACAATTGCTTCTTCACCAGCAAATATAACTCCTATTTTTGACTAAATGCACCAGGATATCTTCAGAAAAATTAGAAGAGATCTTCAACGTTTATTTAATAGCATATTCGCTATGCTTACTTACCAGCCTAGGACCCTCATCATATTCATAAGACAATGCTGCGGCTGCCAAGGCATCCATGCTATTATGCACGGGAAGGTTTCCCTGTAATCAGTCTAATAATCAGAAATGAAAAAAGGGCTGAAGAATGTGCTAGTCAAGATCATGCAATAAAGAACACCTAGAAACAAACCTTTACAGGCAGCTTAGGGGGCTTGTTTAGAACAAGTATGGCGGGATCCTACAATTTGAACAATCAATAAACTACAGGAAACACGAATAACCTTTGGTGCATAGTTCCACCAAATGAACTTAAGAAGCAGAAAAAGCAACCACAGTAGCTGTGTAATCTTTTATCACCAGAAATAGTAGAAATCAAATGTAAAATTTGCAGAGAAGAATCAAATAAATGAACATATACCTTGTAAAATACAAGCCTTTGCAAGTATGCTATTTCATCAGCATTAGGATACAAAGTGCCACTAGGTATAACATCATATCGTTTTGATATTCTTGTTTCAGCAACAGATATGGGCACATGAATTCTTGCACCAACTTCCATGACCTCGGAATGCTTAATCTGTAAATTCATTCTGAAATTATAAGATAGGGGAATCCATTGGGAGTTGGAGGCTTGTAGCACAGGGTCCAAAAACAAATTGAAAAAGCCCCTTGTCTCTTGATGTTTGTATACTTTTCACATCAAAATGAAGTTTATACTGCTAGACTCATACAAGTATCAATACCTTCCTCAACAATCTAGTTTGTCCTTCCTTGCTTGTAAATAACTCATTTAACTCTAACTGCACCTGTAAATAAAGAAAAATAAGATTACTGCTGCTATATTCATATTCATTACAGCAAACTCAAGACAGTATAGCCATTAGACCCTTCAAAAGGGTAAGATAAAGATCATATTTTAGCCGTAGGAGAAGAGGACCAAACAGATGCACATGTAACAGATTTACTCTACCTTATGAAATAATATATCTCTTCTTGATGTTGTGGTGATAAAATGATATAGTAAAATCAGACCAGATTAAGTTAGATACTATTTCCGAACTAGCCATCAGCACATATAAAGACTAAGAACAAGAAAATTGCAAGTTGACATACTATAGGATGATGAATAATATGTCATTGATCATTGTTCAAATGAAATTGTCATTAGTTATCCAAAAACTGACCCTTGTGACTTGCATGTTGTTTAAGTCTCTCTACATAACACTTCGTCACAAGCACTATGCTAACATTAAACACGTAGCAACATTTTTTGGTAACAGTAATAACAGTGGTGTCCAGGCCAGTTTGCATGCACCTCGACTATTTTATAAGATACCTGCTAGGCTGCTACCTCCCACCAGCACAAGTACCGGTAACTCTGTCCCAACAAGACCTGTGATTTCTAGGTGATTTCTTTCCATCTAGTGATTAAATCACTTAGTAGTTTATCTCTGTTGGGATTTGAACCCTTACTAGTTGTTGCAGGAATCCCTAGGAGAGGAATGTAATTCAATAAACACAGAAAACGGAACTACCATGCATTGACTAGGTGGAGATTTAATTGAAGAAACATCACAATAACTCATATAGGGGAAGGAATACATATAAGAATACTTACGAGGCCCTTATTAAAATGGGATTGGATGACCGAGCCTGGTATCTCATCAAAGTAGTATTTGATCCAGCTAATGGCAGTAACATGACAAGATGGTTGGTCAGGACCGGTGGCCACTTTCTTTCCTGGCAAAGGACAGCCAGGAAATGGAGGTAAAGACAATAGCTGGCTAGGTTTTACACCATCCTTTTGACGGCCTAAATGTGTAATATTGTTTGACACTCGAATCACAGGTTCACAACGATATGCTTGTGCAGAATGGCCCACAGATCTAGAAAAGCGCCTGACCAGAAATAGTAAGCAACGACTTTCATCTTTGTTCCACCTCATCACATCCTAGACCTTAGCATCTGGATTATAAGAACATTGAGTTAATCCAGACAAGAAGAAGTAGAACAACTACATGAAAACCAAAGGGATGTGGACAAACAGAAACAAGACACACAGTTATCATGGTTAAAATACTGAGCAGGACACCCAATTCAATGCATAGTAAAGCTGGGGGTGGCACCAAGTATTTAGAAACAATTATACAACTATGCCATAAATCTCAGAACACTTCCGTGGGAACTAATACGCTTTTTCCACCTTGCAACTCCATGCCTTGAGAGTTTTCCTGGTAGAAGCAGGTAATAGCTATATGGGGTCCCAATTTTCTCTACATGCTCAACAAGCCAACCAGACAGCACAACGAACAGCAACTATCTTATACCCAAGAAAAATGTCAAATACTATATTTGCTACTTCTCTAGTTAATTCACTCCCCCACGAGCTCCGTTCCCCCTCCACCAAAACAAAACTAAAAAAAATTTATAACACATTCATGCTCCTGCAGAAATTGGAGAGAGATTATGGCACTGAAAAAATATTTTTGCTCAACTACTCATGATAGAAGTTTAAGACACTAAATCCCTTCCTTCAATGTTTATTTTGCATCTGCAACTGTGCAGAACCATAACTATTAACCAAAACATTGATACCTATGCATGTCTTGACTATTTATATGAACTTGGCAGTGGATTGCTTGAGAATCTTTACTGACATGATCCACATACTATACTAAAATACATGAAATGGTAAATTCACTAACTATTGGGTAGTAATACAACAGTGTATGATTTATCCACATCTACACAAAGAAATGGAAATAATCAATTGAGATTTGTCCTACATGAAAATATGAGAAGTTCACCTTCTGGGTTGTGCTTCTATAAATGTAACTTCTTTTTATATGAGGTATTGATGGTGCTGTTTGGACCAACTTGCACACACCTCAACTATTTCATCAAGTATTATTACCTCCTGCCAGCATAGTAAATAACAAAAAACACTCTTAACTTTATTGAGTATCAATTCAGCATTGTAGAACTATTTTGTATCTATATTATACCAAGAATTCTTTGACATGAATACTGCCCTCGAGAATGTGTACAAGGTCTTTGGTTAAAAGTGGTGACCTGAAATTATAATTCAAAAGGTTTGCTTAGCATAACGAACTCACATCTTCACAATCAAGAAGATCCTGTCTTCTTTCTAGGTAAAAGCCAAAAGATAATGCTTTAGTCTCAAGTGTTTTAACTTTCAAGAAATACAATAATCCATCTAACCAAAACAAAAAGAAAAACTTAATAGTAGCAATTACAACTGCAAACAAAAATCAAGCAGAAAAAGGTCAGCACAACATTAAAGTTGTACATCTCGTAAAATCAAACAAATGAAATGCTTACAAGCAGCCTATCACCATCATCATTACTTCTCTTTTGACCATATTCAAATTCATAATAAAAAAACGGAAAAAACAGAGGGGAAACTTACCTGTAAACTGGGCAAGAAAGAGCAGTATAGTTTATGGAGAAAAGACTCTTCTTGAAGACGTGAGGGCATTAAAGAGATCGTTCAACTTTTTATTCACAAATTACAAAAGGCAACAACAGATAAAAATATGTAAATGCCGAAAATATTCAGATTTAGCTCAAGTTTTTTTTGACTTTTAAAAAAAGTACAGCCTGATAAATCATTATTGTAAAAGAATAATAATACTAAAAATAACTGAAAACCCTAAAATGCCCCTAACCCTAGAGTAAACAAAATACAGCTCCACTGTTAAGAGTGTCAGAAGTGTAATTTACACCTTCTTTTTCCTCAACAAAGCGCATTAGGTTTCAGACCGAGGAGCTTGATTGCGTTGCACATGGCGGCACCGGCAGAGATGGTGACGGGCGAAGGAGGCAATGAATTAACGAAGAAAAGTGTAAGGATATATGTTGGTGGTTTAGGCGAAAGTGTGACGGCTGAGGATTTGAAGAAGACATTCTCAACACCACAACTCGGAAAAGTGGAATCTATGGACATCGTTCGAACAAAAGGCCGCAGCTTTGCTTACTTGGATTTACTTCCTTCTTCCGACAAATCCCTACCCAAACTTTTCAGCACGGTATAAACTATAAAGCTTTCCGTATCTCACTTTAGTTGTGCGTGCGTACTATGCTAAATTGTCTGTTTTCATTGCATAGCTATAAGAATTGGTGCAAATAGCGTAGCATTTCTAGTCTAGGATAAAAGATGAATAACATATAGAATGGTAGCCGGCACCTTAGTTGGAGAAGGAGGTGAAGAACCTGGATAAAGACTCCTAACTTATTTAGTCATGTATGGAGGTTGAGGTGAAAGAATTCCTTAAGCATATTAGAGAGGTTTGGAGTGTAGGAATGCTAGTCTATTTCAGAGTTTTTGTGAAGCAAACAGCCCAACTCTTGTCAGTGAGTGCAGTATCTCATTAGGTGTTCATTACATTTGCATCCTTCCCTTGGGTGCTGCAAGACATTACTTGTATATTGTTTATCTGTGGTGGCCATAGTTCGGCCTTGTAACCATTAGTATCACATAATATCAAAGTGTGTCTTCGTTATTAGCAGTGTTGTGTAAGGCAATCACCTTGTCGTCAATGGCGAGAGGCGAGACGACCCTTCATCACCTTTTAGCTTTGTGGCGATCTTCAAAAGGCAACGCCATGATGACAAAAGGCGAGAGGCAAGAGGCAAGAAAGGCGTCACCCTTTGTTATTTCTTAAAAAAAGAAGCGATCAATTTAGGATTTTAAAAGTTAAAAGATAATTGTAGGATTTTCGACTAGACTCCTCTGGCAATTAGCCAGGCTTTTTCGGCGACTCCAAAGTCTAACCAATATATATTTCTTCTTCCTCTTTTTCTTTTTCCTTCTTCAGACTTTAAAATCACTTCTACCTTTGTTTTGACTTTTGTTATGTTTTTTTTCTCTCATTCAAGTTATAGACTTTTAGTAAGTACTATCTATTTTCAGTTTTTGAATTGAAATATTTGCTAATATGTTATTGCTTTTGAGATTTTGATTATTTACATATGCAATTACATATTTTAACTTTTGGTATTAATTGATGCCGCACTTTCAAAAGGAGAGCGGCGAGGCGAGCACCTCGCCTCGCCTTATGACGAGGCAGACCCTTGTCACCTTTTGCCGTCCAAAACATTGGTTATTAGGATAACTTAATCAATTTGCAGCAAGTGAATGGAGTCTTTCCTTTTAAAATCTACTCCTAAGATATCACCTTGATGCTTAGTGGTGCTAATCCAATTTTGATCTGCAGTATAATTGATGCATGTGGAAAGGTGGGAGGCTTAGAATAGAGAAGGCAAAGGAACACTTTTTTCTTCGTATAAAACGTGAGTGGGAAGAAGATGCTACACTTGCCACTACTTCGACCCATCTTCCTGTTACTGAAGCTGAAAGGACGGACTCCCTGAAAAGTCAGAAGAAAGGCTCCAAATTGGATGAAGCGCAAATTCGGATTTACTTCCCAAAATTAGGAAAGGTAAAGCATTTTTTCCGTGTGCTTGGTTATGACGTGCTTCTCTTGATACAATTATTCTTAGATGACGTATGGCGGGAAAGGTGACTGCATGGTTTACATTTGAATTCAATCTCTTTTAGAAAGGCCTATGTTTTTTATTACGTCAAGAATCATGCTTCTGGAATCTCTTTGTGCAGATTAAACCAGTGTCTCTTAGAGGAACTGGCAAGCATAAATGCAGTTTTCAGCGAGTGGAAGTTCCTTCCTTACCTATCCATTTTTGTGATTGTGAATAGCACTCTGGTACTACTCATACGGACAAGCAAAAATCACTTTGTAATTATGACTCAAAGGATGGTGGAATGGATGAGAAAGAGCTAAAAATTATGAATTCAGTGTTGAACAGAATTTTTGAGAGGGAGAACTATTCTGAGGAAACCCCTAGGGATTTTAAATTATCTAAGAAAGTTCAAAGCTCAAATGGTACAGTTGATCATTTGCAGAATGACAAAAATCTAGTCAACCAAGAAATGGTAGATGATGATAACCTCATTCTCAATGTGGTGGCTGGTGCAAACGATAGAATGATTATGGTAAAAGATCCAATCCAGGAAGCAATGACAGCTATTCAGGCTAATGAAGATTTTGTTGACCAAGAAATGGATGACGATGATGACAACCTTATTATCAATGTAGTGGCCGGTGCAAAGGATAGAAACACTATGTTCAAAGATCCAACCCTGGAAGCAGTTGCAGCTATTCAGGTTCATATTCTGTTATGTTCTATTTTTTATTTTCCATGCTCATGGTATAAGCATCTTAGTTTACTTTTTCCTTTTTATGGGTGTCGTGCGAACAGAATTCGCTATCCAAGGAATCACGACTTGCTACGGATAAACAAAAGCAAGGAAAGACGATGCCCTCAAACAGAAAGCGTAAAGCACCTTCAGAGGTTAAAGATGGTGAGGCACATACGTTGTTGTCTAAAGCTGAAGCAAAGCAGAGTTTGGAAGTCACACGAGATAGCCAACTATTAAATAGAAGTGCCAAATTGCCAAAGAAGTCTCCATGGAAAGATCTTGTTAGTGCTAATAGTGGTGCTTCATTCAGTGTATTGGATATTTTGCCGAGTGCTATTCCCGTTAAAGAGATGCAGTCTGGCTCTGATGGTGTTAGTGAGTTCTCCTTCGACGAAAAAGATGAAGTAACAAACGATGAGAAAGTATCAGATCACCTTGAAGAGCCGGATAAAGTTGAATCTGAAGATGAAGTATCAAACGATGAGGAAGTATCAGATCAGCATGAAGAGCTGGATAAACTTGAATCTGAAGATGAAGTATCAAACGATGAGGAAGTATCAGATCAGCATGAAGAGCTGGATAAAGTTGAATCTGAAGATGAAGTATCAAACGATGAGGAAGTATCAGATCAGCATGAAGAGCTGGATAAAGTTGAATCTGAAGATGAAGTATCAAACGATGTGAAAGTATTTGATCAGCATGAAGAGCTGGATAATGTTGAATCTGAAGATGAAGTATCAAATGACGAGAAAACATCAGATCAGCATGAAGAGCTGGATAAAGTTGAAGATGAAGAGAAAGTATCAGATCACAGCACGAGGAGCTGGATAAAATTGCCACTGACAATAGCCCTGTAGATATTTATGTCAGAGGTGCTGCATGGCGACAAAAATCTTCATGGACAGAATTGGTTCGTGATGCCACCAGAAGTTCTTTCAGCATTTCGCAAATTTTGCCTGGTCTAAGTCTTCCAAAACCAGAGTTGCCAGTGATAGGAGAGACCGGAAAAGCACAAAAATCTAACAGCATGGATAAAAGTGATTCGCAAGATGTTTCTGTTGAGGAGCAGAATAATGTTCATTTCAGTAAAGAGCTTCCAGTGTTGGAGAACTATCAGCAGAAAGAAACAAAGAAGAATGAAGCCAGTGCTCCAACCCCCGAAAAGGAACATGTATCTGCATCAAAACAAGCACTTGTAGGAGATACTGACTACAGCGAAACTTGTTCTTTCATGAAGAGTGCTGCTTCAATGAAGGAGTGGACGAAAACAAAAGCAGCACTAAGTGGGTCATTCAAGAAGAAGACTAATGAGAAGAAGTAGTGGATACTTCAGAATAGCTTCATGTAAGATATGACGGCTTCAAGTTACATAGACGATCCAATTCCCTTTTCATTTAGGTGCATAATTCTCATTTCGTAATCAGTTGTGCCATTCTTGAATCTGTATTTCTCCATTTGAAGATTATACATGGACATCCTTCTGTTTTTAGCCCTGTGTTGTAAGGTGGCAGGCTTACTTGCAAAGTTGTAACAAATGTTTTACATTTACTTGTAAAACTAAGACTTAGCTTGTTCAGGAGTTACTTGTTACATTTTCTAGATGCAAACCTCTCAAATTCTTGACGTAGTGCGATACAATCTCTAACTCACTTGAGGTACCTTGAGATTTATGTAAAAAAAATTGATTTTTATGGATATCTCACGTGCTTTCTTTAAACTTTTGTGGCTCATTCATCTTATTCTCTAAGAACATCGCTTGCAGCTATATGGAAAATGATGCACATAAGATATGAAGTTACAAAGCTGGCATGATAAGTTCAATAATATTTTGGCATGATGAGTTTCATTATTTTGTTTGTCATTGTGGCTAGAAGAAAACTTTGCATACATTAATTAATGAAGCTGTAATATTATTTATTTAAAATCTAATTTATTTTAAAATTTAGTTGTGTAATTACATTAATCCAATCAAACATGACAAAGGGAATTATACTGTGGCAACCAAACAGGTTAGTGTAATTACTAGATTGGTAATTACTATCGTAATAATTACATCAATTTCAATTACCGGATGACTTTCCAAACAGACCCTAAAATTGTTTTTTCCTGAATTTTATGATTTTAAATAAAAAATATGCTAAATTAGTTTTTGATTTTGTAATATTAAATATATTACCTGAAAAGTTAGCTTATTTTGGATCCTCAATTGTCTTGACATTATTTTAAAAAAAAACGAAGCTTTTCTTAGAA
This sequence comes from Solanum arcanum, assembly GCA_027789145.1. Lineage (NCBI taxonomy): Eukaryota > Viridiplantae > Streptophyta > Magnoliopsida > Solanales > Solanaceae > Solanum > Solanum arcanum. Next base: position 61,162,371 of record CM050939.1, on the reverse strand, counting down.
AGTCTATTCGAGTAGATCCAAAAAAAGGAAACTAGTAACGCAAACTGAAATCAACTGCTCAGTGAATTTATTGAGATATAATACGATCAAATAATTAAAAATGTGCTCAGTCTAACAGTGAAATAGTCGCACAGTGTAAGGAATTTTCAGGTATTTAGCCCAATAAAAAGAATCACATGTAAGGGGGCGTATTGAGATATGATAGAATTAAATAATTAAAAGTATGCCTTCTCTAACAACGTAACTTTTAGCTTATAGATGAGATGATCACACTTCAGCAGTATAAGCTACTTCTACAATACAATGTACAGCTAGTTCTGGGGACAAGATTGCATCCAAGAAAAGAAAGAGAGAGAAAAAATGGAACAAAGCATACAACCAAACCTAACAACCAGTAAAATACTAACTTATTGAGTTATGGACTTGACAGAGTCAATCGATCAAACTAAACCTCAATCTCGAAAATTGGAACTTAAGGTGAGCAAACTAAAAGGCCACTTCAAAGTGACAGTATACTTCTTTTTTGAGCCAAGGAGCACAAAATAAGGAAGAAATTCAAGTAAGAATCTACTTGTTTTTTAAAAACAAAGGTTCTCTATTTTATTTGGGCATGGATGAAGAATTCACAGATTTGCACTTAATGTAGCTGAAGCTACCATCAAGATGAACAACCTTTCCAACTTATGAAGTGTAAAGGTACAAAGCATTGAACTCAGATCATTTGGTTAAGGGCAGAAGTATATTTATATCATGTTTCCTCATTCCTGAAACATAGGTTCTTTTGAAAAGGAAGTGAAACCTTGATGAATCATTTATCAACACTATTGCAAAAAGCAACGCAAGTATATCTTATACGTTCTTACCATTATCTAATAGTTTAAAAGCAAATGTTGCGTCACATTCCTATATCTATTTCTGTGTATCATGCTCCTCTACAACCAACTGGAACCAGGCATCTTATTGAATCCCTTGTCCTTCATCATGTTCCTCACATTCTCAACATTATCCCACTCTCCCTCAGCAGCATAAATGTTTGAAAGGGCTACCAGACCTTCAGGCTTCTTCAGGTCCATCTGTAATATATCCTTAGCCATCTTTTCAGCAAGATCTCTCCTTGCATAGACCTTACAGCCACTGAAGAAAGCACCAACGATTGAATCTGTAACTTCTATTGCCATATCTTTGACTATATTGTAAGCCTCCCGACACGACACAAAAGACCAATAACACAAGCATAATGCTCTTTCCTTGCTCTAATGCCATAAGACTCCTCCATGGACCAAAAGATCTTCAAACCCTTCTCAACTAAACCACCATGACTACATGCAGAAAGAAGACAAGTTAAGGTTACTTCATTTGGCAGCACTCCTTCATACTGCATCTTCTCAAAAAGTTTGATTGCATGTTCTATTCTGCCATGCTTCCCATAACAACTTATCATAGCATTTCATGATGCAACATTCTTGAAAGGAATAGAACTGAAAACATTCCAAGCATCTTCTACACTCCCACATCGACTGTACATGTCAATGAGAGCACTAGCAACAAAGACGTTAGCAAAAAGCTCTAATCTATATGCTAAGCCATGGATTTCTTTCCCTGTATATGCAGAGTCAATCAACCCACAGACTGGCAGAAGCCCAGTGATCGTGATTTCATTAGGCTTCACTCCAGCACCCAACATTTCCTGCAATAATGCTACAGCTTCAGTTGATCTGCGGCTCTGAACATACCCTGAGACCATTGCATTCCAGGTAACCAAATCTGGAGTCAACCCCTCTTCACTCATTTTTGAGAGTAACATAAAAGCTGTGTCACAGTCTCCTCTCCTAGCATATCCAGCGATCATTACATTCCATGTAAAATCATTAGGCTTTAGGCCTTCTAACCTCATTTTTTTCAAACAAAATAAAGGATTCTTCAATTTTCCCTACGTTAGCATATGAATATATCATTGATGTCCAGGATACAATATCTCTCTCGACCATTAGATTAAAAACTAAACGAGCATATTCCGTACTGCCACATTTGCCATACATATTAATCAAGACATTGGCAACCGATAGCTCTGACTCAAATCCCATTCTATATATCATACTCTGCACTTCCTTTCCTTTGTTCAGATCCATTAGACCAACACATACTTTTAACACTACAGCAAATGTGTACGTGTTCGGAATAGTTCTTGATTGATGAAGAAGAGAGAAGTACCCAATGGATTTCTCAGCTGAAATCATCCAATTAAATGCAAAAATATTCAGGTTTGTTGTTCTTTGGAACACAAGCTCAGCAGAACCTAGATCCCCGCAACTTGCATAGGCACCGATGAGCTTTGAATTCAATGACAAAGCATTCATGTCAGTGTGTGATGTTAACATTAATGCATGAATTTTCTGGCACGGTTGCAGCAACTTCTCTTTCAAGCATTTTTGTAGTAACAAGCCAAAACCGCTTACAGACAGGTTGATTGGGGAGAAGAGGTACAATTTCATGTCCAAAAGGAAGTCCCAAATGGAAACACTCACATGTGTTGATTTTCGATATTTTACTGGAATCTGCATATGTAAGACTGTAAAATAACATAGTCAAATACAATAGAACCCAATTCAAAACCCAAAAGCGCAACCTTTAACATCAATCTTGTTCATACAACCACGAACACGAGATGATCAAATCCCCATTCCTAACCACAAAAAGATATAAAAACAATTCAAAAATGAGTTCTTTATCATCCTGCAAAGATCTGGAGAGAGAGCAAGTCAGTCCTACTGATTGAAGAGTACTGAATCAAAAAATCTAACTCTTGCAGACAAAGCCACAGAAGCCTCAATTTCTACATCTGGTAAACATTACTCCATTTGTAAACTGAAGACTCACTGTAAGACAGACACAGATTGCTAATTAACCAGTAACAGTACCCTACATCCCCATCAGAAGCAAAATCAAGAAAGCAATACACCCTTTACACTCTATTAGAAGGATTTGAGTTAAACGAATCACTTTACAGTCACAAATGAGATCTCATTGAACATCAACACAAACATGCAAATCCAAACTAACAAAAGAAAAATTAGATCCATATACTTTGCTTGTGACATAGTAATCTTTAATTACCTATTCTTTGTTACTACTTATTAATTTAGAAGTCTAAAATGCGTACAAATTAAAGACTCACGTGCTGAAGCACAAATCGAGATATCGATTAAACAAGAAGAAAGTTTACCATAAAAATTCTCTTCTTTTATTGAAAAATTCAGTCCATACAGCCTCTAATTTCAATGAAAATATTATCTTTGTGAATTAAAGTATATATACACACTTTAATTCACAGTAAATACTGCTAAGCATAAATTTTGACATTGCTGGATAGTGAGAAAAACAGCATTTCTCCACTTTTGATAGTAGAAGATGGTATGTTGTAATTTGCAGCTGAGGTTGAAGAGCCTTTCTGGTACACATAAGAAGCAATTGTTAAACTAGGTTACCACTATTATCGACTTAAAAGCTTAGTTCGATCCTCGTTTAGCACATTCTTCAGCTCGTGTTAGTGCGTCAGTTATAACATCTATTGTCCAATCCTTGACATCTTCCTGCATATAAGCAATCAAATGAAACAACATAGTCATTCCATTGTTGTCATGCAGCTGAACCAGGAAGATTATTGAGGGAAATAGTTAAGGTATCAGAACAAGAAAGCATAAATGGTACCACTTTATAAGATAACTAAGACGTTTAAGACACGATGATCTTGCATGATCTCAGGAACAACTTTCCAAATAAAACATACGAAAAGAATTGCACTGCTCCTAACCCAACAGAATCCTGAAACCAAAACTCAAGTAGAGAAAGTTCGAAGACTACGTCGTACTCCCATAGTCCCATTTTCTACAGGCTTCTTCCGTTATTTGGATAGACAATTTCTTTCAAACTAATTTGTAATATTTCACCAGGCATTGGAACTTTCCCGTTAAAAATATTAGCTAACAGTTCCCCATTGGCCGTCATATAGCTGGTTGCCTTTAGACGATCGACTACTTCCAACATAGATATTCATCATTTTTACGTTTTTGGCCTAAATTTGAGAAGAGCTGATCTTGAACCATTCCAATCACATATTATGCGAGGGTTGGAGACATTAAACGTGTCAATATTAGGAAATTGTGAATATGAAAAACTAAAAGGAAGATCTAAACATCGAGGATAAAAAGTAGAAAGGAAAGAAGCAATTCATCATATGGGAGAAAACACTCAAGGTCAGGTCAACAACAACAAACTGGTTCCGGAAAGAAAATCGAACCCGATAGGAAGTGAAATAGAAGATGAAGCAGGGGACTTGATTGACCTTGATAGAGAGATCGCGGTAGGAATGTTGTGGGAGAAAGACCCATGAGCCTGTGATGAAACTCTGCCGAAGATGATGGATGCCACGTAAGACACAAATCATGGCTTCCGGTGCCAGGGTTTTGGGGTTGGGGTTGCTGGAGACTGGGAAGCCTTTCTAAGAGGGACGTGAGACTTGAAACTTGTCAGTACACTCCTGTCAGTGAACCAGATTTGCAACTTCCTTTCTTCCTCACTTTCTTTTTGGGATTAAAATAGGGAATAACTGTTTAACAGTCCGGGGACCCAAACCCTCGGCTCCGACATCATTAAAAGAAAGAAGAATGAATTTCTTGATTTCTCAAGCATGTTGAGATTTAAATAAGCATTTACAAGTAATACAGAAAAAGGAAAGAAATTATTTCTTGTTCCTAATTACACAATTACAGGGACTCCAAATCTTTCCCATATTACAAGGTACCTATTCTTGCAATATTTAGTATTTCATAATATTGACGTTCTTAACTGGAAAGAAGGAAAAGGAAGAAACTTTAGGGCATCGAATGAGGCAAGTTCAATTTAGAAAGAAAACTCAGGACAAAGTTTCCTCATGTCAGTCCATGAGAACAAGAATACAAAATCCACAAAAAAGGCAATTTCTTTTTTTGATAACCGTAGTGTCCGGATCAATTTGGTCACACCTCAATAATTGCACGAGGTACTTACTTCCTCCCACCAACACAAGTAACAGGTAACTCTATCCACCAAGGGTTGGACAAATGTGAAGAAACCACCTAGTGTTATTTTTGCCTCTACTAGGATTTTAAACTTGAGACCTCATGGTTCTCAACCACTTCGTTGACACTATGACATGCCCTTGGCACCCAAATAATGGGATGCAAATACCAAGAACTACAATTTTTGTTTTTTCCTCTTTCAAAGGAAATGGGATGTCAAATACCAAGAAGTTCAATTTTTGTTTTTTCCTCTTTCAAAGGAAATGGGATGTCAAATACCAAGAAGTTCAATTTTGAATAAGTTCAAACTTGACTGTGCTCGATTTCATGTTAAATGCATGATACTAAGTGTGGATGATTGTTGAAAATTACGCAATTTTGAAATAATATTTGTCAAAGTAATTATTTTTAGGCTTCTTATTCGTTGAATAGCACAAAGTACATTTTTTACACATGTTTAACCATTTTTGACACAAATTTGTTGATAATCAATCCTTCTTTATGGAAATATGATAATTTTTATCAATTATCGTTTCCGTTAATTTCAATTATCACTAATTTTCACTAAAATGTTATTTCATAAAGTTCACTATTTATGGGGCCTTAAATTTTTGGAGGTCTAAAGCAAAAGCTTCATTGATTTCCCTCTTGAGCCATTCTTGTCCATTAAATGGTGACACTTAGAAAAATTCTTCCGTACACCACTGCCTCTACACCCTCCTATCTAAGGTCATGTCTTTGGTAACCTGAAGTCGTGTCATGTTCTGTCTAATCACTTGTCCCCAATATATCTTCGGCCTAACTCTACCTCTCCTCTTACCAACTATAAACTACACGAGGACTTGAGGATTTAGTTAAAATTTTATCTGGGTCCCTTGGATTTATCTATGCAAAGACCTTATGATAGCTCTATTACAATTAGCAAGAGACCTTACAAAAGCACTAACGTGGTTTCAGATTTTGACCTTGTCATAAATATCAGTGTAAGTCCATATTCACAATAACAGTGACAAAGGGCTTCACCTCTAAATTCACTGGTAGAAGGAGATAATAGGGCAACAGAGGAATAATGGGGTTACGACAAACACGGATAAGGTCTAGATGGGTTGGAGTAAAATTGAGAAGCCACTAGGAAATATCGGGAGGGAGCAGATACCACGATAAAAGAAGGATTTGGTGCAGGCATGAACCATTGAAAATGTTGCGTCGGTAACGACTATGACTAGTCAAGAGTAAGCTGTTTGCAGAAGGAGATGGAGGAGAAGTACTGATAGGATCCTGAAAGGTAGTGCAAATGATAAATGGAAGGTATACAACTAACAGGAATATAGGGGCGACTATGGGATTAAAACATAAAGTGAAACAAGAATCTTATAATAGAGTGTGTCGTCTAAATATCCGTCCATACTAGTTAGTAGTCATAGTATTGCTCCTATAGTTTCTTGTCCTTTGATTCTGTTACTATTTGTACTTCCACTACTTTTTTTGGACTGCTTTGGACGATTGTTCCTTGAGCCAAGGGTCTATTGGAAGCAACCACACTACCTCTTAGGTAGGGGTAAGGTCTGCGCAAACTCTACCTTCCCTTGACTCCAATGAGTGGATTACACTCCAATGAATCACAAGATTTCATTTTATTTTTTTATTTTTTATGAAGTGAGATTTCATTAAGGCATCTAGTAGAAGTAAGGATACAAAAAGTGGGGGATCTGTCAGCTCAGTAAGACAAAGAACTTAAGGGTCGTTTTGTTTGAATTCAAGTTATGATGGGATTATTTTTTATTGAGTGTTTGGTTTATTGCATTCAAAATAAATAAATTTTAAGAATAATTTATTTGTTTACAAAAATATCCTTCATAAATGTAAAAAATGATGTAACAAAAGGGTTGAAAGAGACATTTTTGTCATTTACTTATTTTATCCCGAGATTACTATACCACCCAAAGGGAGGGATAACTTATCCGGGTACTAATTTTAATCCCGGAATAAGTTATTTCGGACTTGTCAACCAAACAACAAATTAAGTGATACTATAATTTAATCCCAGGACTATTTGATATTATCCTTCCCACCAAACGACCCCTTACAGAGCTAAGGAGCTGACAAAATCCAGGTAATAATCTAAGTTATTTACAGGGGAAATATTGGCCCAACTAAAAAAGCTAACCAAAGGACTAGCCTTAAGCTTACAAATTGGAATTAAAACTCCACCAAATATCTCCTGTTTCTTTCATTCCAAATAACCCAAAAAATATAAGCTAGGTCATGAATCATGATCCAGATTTTCCTGATAGATTTTCTAACTTCCATAGAGCTCCAACTAGTGTAGGCATCTCTGATATTAAAGGGGCATGGACCAGCTTATACCAAAAAGTGCTAGATCTCATAAGATTTCATTTTCTTGAAATAATAACTTAGATGATAGGTTTGCAGCTAATGGAAAGAAGAGAAATGGATTAAATTTGTTTTACATCGCCCAAAAAGTCATGGGAAAAGATTAGTTTTGACTGCCAGGAGATCGTCATTGTAGTTGCATGAATAGTGGACAAACACTCGTGCTGCCAGAATAACTCCTGAAGAAAAAAAAGCAGGTAACTGCAGGAATGGTCACCAAAAAGGCGTGTGGTGTTGCTGGAAAGATGTGCAGCTCCACCAAAAAAGCCACGGAAAAAATGTGAGGTGTCACTGAAAAGGTATCCAGAAACACGCTCGATGCTACATAACGATCACCAAGATTAGTCCCGATGCCATCACAACAATCACTGACATTAGCCATGATATTACGAAACGGGCACGGTAAATAAGAGTAATGCCCATCGGAATGAGGGTTTTAGATTCTACTAAGATCATACAAGATTCTGATAGCATGTGAGGAACTAAGAGGAGAGAAAATATGTATTAACTACTTTCCGATAATTAATACAATACACACTTACTTTAGGTGAAAAACAAAAGATCTTGCATCTAACCCATTTGAAAAGTAGAATATCACTAGTATAGAAACTTGACTAGCTATCTAACACCACCTTAATTTTGCACTAAGGTTGGCATGCCTAGTTCTAGGCCAAAAGGCAAACAATGTGAGCATACCAATAAACCTCTAGACCCTACAACATCATTTGTCATTATTGATATTCTGCTAAAAAGCATTCCCACTAGTAGCCTGAATGTCTTACAACTATAGGAAGCTTTCTAACCCACTTTGTTTGTTCTCTAGAATGTTAGCAGGAAAAATACCTATCACCAGATAAATGAAAGGTTAAAGAAGTATGCATTTACCATCTTCAAAGGCTCCCCTGTCCTAAGCTTTGCATTTGGACGAGCTAGTTTAGATTCAAACGGAGTTCTTGGTCGCACTTCCTGAACTGATTCCCATTCCTCGCGGGTAAGCATCCTAACTGTTCCTTGACCAGCAGGCGCATTCTTTATTTTTCGCTCAATCATATCTTGCGACTTTGAGTCATCATACTGCATGCAAACACAACTGTAACTTATAAGCTACTCAGCTGATTTATAGATTGTAAAACATACAAGCAAGTTTACTACACCAAAGAATTGAAAATATCTTAGTGTTCACCTCAAGTCCAACACATCCATACCTGTCGAATAAACTTTAAAAGTAGCGACTCGATAAAATAAACCTAGGCTTGTATGGGGAGACTTCAACGCTCTTTTACAAAGTCAAGATAGATTGTATGGTGCCCAGTGTAACAAGAGATGAATGTGTGCAAGACCTATTATTAAATGAGGTGATGTGGAAAGGAGAATTTTGTTCATGGTCAAACAAACAACTTGGATCAGCTAGAATATTTAGTACTGGACAGGACAATGGGGAATGATGAATGGATGCTATAGTATGGCCAAATTGGTGCTGGACTACAAATTGCCAAACATTCCAGATCACACACCTATGGTCCTGGAGATGAAAATGACTACACTTAGCATTAAAGCTCCATTCAGGTTCTTTATTGTGTAAAGAAGTTGGACTGGTAGGTTCCAAGATAGAAAATTTAAATGTGTTTGGCAAAAGTTGAAGGAGTTGAAACCTCATCTTACCCAGTTGAACAATACAAATTACAAAGAAGATCCATCACCTCAGGAATACATTACAACTCTACGCAGCTGAAACTCTCTTCACAGTATACCGATGCTATAGCACTGGAAGAAAAGGATCTTTTGATCCAACTAGAGAAATGGAGCAATATAAAGGAGAGCTTCCAAAAAAAAATCCAGATCTATGTGGATTAAATTGGGGGACTCAAATACTAAGTATTTTGCAGCAATAATGAAAGAAAGACACCACAAGAAACAGATTATCAAACTTACTTCAGCAAATGGAGAAAAGATTTGTGGATCCGGATGAAATTCAAAATGAGATTATAACATTTTACAAGTCTTTAATGGTAACTGCTCAAGTAAGCAACTGCAGTCAGTGAGAGTAAATTGAAGCAGGGGCCAACACTGAATCAATCTCAACAAATGGCCTTGTGTGTAGAGGTTACTGAGATGGAAGCTTATGATGGACTATGTTCTGTTGGTGATAATAAGGCTCCAGGAGTTGATGGCTACAATGCTATGTTCTTCAAAAAACCTTGCCTGTGATTAAACAGGGGAGCAGTTAAGGAGTTCTTTCTACTGGAAAGTTACACAAAACAGTGACTAGTACTGCAGTTACACTGTTACCCAAAGTTCCCAATCCCTCCAATATGAAGGAGTATAGGCCCATAGCATGTTGTACAGTCCTATACAAACTCATAGAAAAATTGTTGGCAAATAGAATCCACCAGGTGATAGAAACTGTGATCTCAGAAACACAACCTGGATTTGTACCCAGGAGAAAAGTGGCAAATAACATTATTCTTGTACATGAACTAGTCAAGGCCTATAATAGGAAGAATATCTCACCCAGATGTATGATGAAGGTGGATATCCAAAAAGCATATGATATTATTGATTGGAAATATTTAGAACAAATGATGTCAACATTGGGGTTTCCTCTCAAGTTCATAGGCGGGGTGATGCAATGTGTAACTACTGTCTCCTACTCTTTCTTGATCAATTGGGAACTAACAAAACCTTTTGAGGCAGCTCAAGGACTACGACAAGGGATCCAATGTCCCCCTTTTTGTTTGCTATGTTCATGGAATATCTAAGTAGGAACTTGAATGACTAATCCAATCACAAGATATTCAAATACCACCCTATGTGCAGTAGGCTTAAGAATACACCTTTAAGCTTTGCAGATGACCTCCTCATGTTTAAAAGAGGTGACCAAATATCAGTTCAACTACTCCACGTCAAGTTCACTGTGTTCACAGTAGCTTCCGTATTGGAAGCTAACTTGTCTAAAAGTGCTATATATTTTGGAGGAGTATTTGGTACTGTAATGTCTCACATCCAACAAACTCTGGGATACAGTCATGGGGCCTTACCTTTTCGATACCTTGGTATACCTTTGTCCACTAAGAAACTCAATCTTATTCAGTGGCAGCCATTGATTGATCAAATAGTAGCAAAAATATCTTCCTGGACAGCTAAAAAAGTATCCTATGCAGGGAGAGTTCAGCTTGTTAAGACATTGATTTTTTGGGATTCAAGCATACTGGACACAACATTTTATGATACCAACTAAGGTGATGAAAGCAATCCAATCCTACTGTAGGAGTTTTAAATGGTCTGGAGTCAACAGCATAACTAAGAAGGCCCTAGTCTCTGAGGAGAAGATGTGTACACCAAAGGTGGCGGGAGGATTAAACTTGGTGAATCTAAAGGTATGGAACAAAGCAGCAGTTCTAAAGATGTGTTGGGATATAGAGAAGAAGCAGGATAGACTTTGGATCAAATGCATACACAGTTATTACATCGAAGGCCAAAATATGGAAGCTCTCAGGGTTCCCGCTCAAGCTTGTTGAATAGTTAGAAAAGTTCTTGGAGCAAAGTATCACCTACATGTACTGCATCATGGTATTGATTGCAAGATAAGGCAAGCCTAAAATCAAATGCTAGGTGATTACCCAAAAGGTTGATTGGAGAGGTCTCATATGCCGCAACTTCGCAAGACCTAAAGCCATTTTATCTTATGGCTGCAAATCCAGAACAGACTTCTTACAACAGATAGGTTGCTGAAATGGAGAATGCAAGTAGATCCTAAATGTGTTATGTGTAAGCAGGAAGATGGAGCAAGAGACCACTTATTTTTTGAGTGTGCATTTGCCAACTCCTTATGGAGAAGATTACTTCAATGGACTACTATCAGACATCCTCCAAGCAATTCTTGGAATGCAATGCAACAGTGAATCATCCAGAAGACAAAGGGAAAAAGCCACCAGGCCCAGCTACTACAACTAGTATACACAGATATTATTCATGCCATCTGGAAGGAGAGGAAAAATAGAGTTTTTGAGAAGACAGAGACTACAATGGAGGATATTGCTTGTAGAATTGCTTGTTTTTGTTGTTTTAGAGCTACTGCCTGAGCCAGGTTTTAATTCTCTAAGTTTGTAAGCAGACTGCAGATTTTGTGATAACCAGTCGAGTAGGACTTGTTTAGCTTTGTGAGTACCTACTTTGGTGAAAAAAAAATCCTAATTACCAAAAAAAAAATTTAAGAAGTACCTATGATGGAGACTTTGGGGTTTGTATATTAAGTCAGCTAAATTCCATCAACCTCCTCAATGAATATCAACAAGATTCAACTTTAGTTCCTTTAACATTATTGAATGTAAATTGAAATAAGTGTCATTAATTCAAACCAAGAAAAACGATACAGTCTATAAGCAGTTCTATATCGAGATACCATTTCTTTGGTACATTACAACACTAAAGTTGTTCTCCCATTAAGATTATGAATATTAATGAACCATCATGTCACTACACCTAAGAAGCATCATTTAAACCTTCTCAAGTATCAATTTCCCAAGCTTCTCTTCTATTTACCATAACAATCCACCAAAATCACAACCAACAAATGAATATATTTATTAGGGGTTTGTCCAATTTTAAAATCGTTCAAATTTCATCCAAATATTAAATAGGACTTTACATAAACTGCAATGGAGCATCATACCATCATGAGGAGCTTTGCGAAAAGTGCAGTCCCAACAACAGTGAGTATCATGGGCATAGAAGCAGTATCAAGGAACGATCTTGAATCAGGAACCTGAACAAATAACTGATTCTTTCGAGGATCTTTTCGTTTCCTCTTTAACTTCAATTCAGCAACCTTTCTCTTCAACGTCTCGCTAGGGCCATATTCACGAGACAATGTGTGAACTTGTCTATAGACTTTGTGAATACCCAGCATGATTTACTGAGAAAATTGAATCAATTATCAAGTGGGTAACGTAGATAGTGCATCTAACAATTGAGTAGAAAAGAGAATTTGGAAAATATGAAATGAGGGTTTTAGGGTTTTCAATTGCCGAAACAGTACAGCGGTAATTAAATAGATTTTCCTTAGTATCTGAAAAAAAATTATATTCTCCACTAGTGGAGGTAGGCGGGCATTGCCCGGGCCAATGTGAAAAATCTATTTTAAGCATAATATATAAATGTGTTCTTTAACTTAGCCTTCTTTGCCATTATTTTATTATACATGGTATATATATTGGCAGCAACAATCTTGTGCATAAAAAGTATTGATCAGTACAAGGTAGACAGGGTTTGTGAGCTATTGCATAGGAGCGGGGTTTTTACCCTGTGCGCACCCAAAGAGTAGAGGCTGCGGGTTTCCCTTGCCATAAAAAAAAATAAAACAAGGTAGACAGTGTTTAGATAATTAAAAGCAACACTATAAAGAACACCCTTTTTTTTAACAACCATAACACAAAGATAGCAGATTAATAATGTTCACTTCTGAGATAGCTTCTTTTGTCTTTAATTGTTCAGTCTTTTCAGCAGTCACGCGAGCTTGATTTTCAAATAGCTTAGAGGTTCTGTATTAGAATAACTTACCATATAGTGTGTGTAGGAGATCAAAGGATTCTGTTGTTTGCTGATTGATGTATGTGGTGGGAGTCGTAGTTGAGTATATCTTCTGTAACAAGAATTTTGTATCATCAAAAGCGGCAAAATGAAAAATCACTCGAACAATCCAACTCTTTGTGCATGTTATGAATCATTTGTTCCAAGTGAGACATTATATAATATTTTTTCAATTCTACACTGATGATTGCTTTCAGCTGGATGGAACCAGTCTACTTAACATACCATAATTACATTCATAAACTTCATAGGGACAACATACAATCATGATCACGATTTTAATCATGTTGACGTGAGTTTCTTTTTCTGCAAGTTTTTGGAATGTTAAGTTTAAAAAAAATCAGCTCACTTGACTGAAAGGAGAGGGATGAGTAGTCGTTTTTCAATAACGTGAGAGCTGAATGTTATCATCAGCACTATCACTGTTTTCTGAAGGGAAATCAGAAATATTAGGAAATGTCAGGATTCCAGTAAGCAAGTGAAATACTGTAGAAGGCTAAAAGATCATTGTGAATCAAAAGAAGTTTTCCGTAGGCTAAAACAGATAAATACATTAGAATAGACATGGACGGAGGACCTGTAGACTTACACTTACTATAAAAGAAGATAAACAAAGATATGAATTGCCTACATTTAGCTCAAATTGAACATGTGAGATGAGCCTAACATTTGTAAAAAGACAGTGGTCAAAGAAAGTTTGAGTATATGTGTAATAATGTTGCAGATTTGCATTAGCATTTTTGTAAATTTGATCCAAATTCAGGTTTACTTGGCAGTATTCTTTGGGTTTTACAACTTTGTTATACTGATCTTGCGCTATTGCTGATATTAAAACTTCTGGTAGTTTTTTTCTTCTTCTTTTGCTGGCTGCACCAATTGCGCCTTACTATGTTCTCTTTATTTGGTGTCCTTGTGTAGTGCAATAAAGAGATTCTTGGTGAGGATTAGTTTGAATTTTTCCCCTGTAATTGTTCTTCTCTCTGTAAAGGAAGGTGCATGAAGTTTTATCTTATTGTTAAAGAATGATGGGTTGGCGGAAAAATATGTTTCTAAGATACGTCTAATTCTAGTATTTGGAACACAACCTAAAACAAATATTCCATCCCAGAGTAGATAAAGACGAGGTAAACCACCACAGAAAAGAAATTCACTGAACTTGGGCACAAAAACAACTCCAAATTTTTCTAATCATGGGATTACTTTACCTCTATCTTTGTACCTTTGTGGAGTAGAAAGGTTGTTTCTTCGATAGACCTTCAGGTCAAAAGAAATATTTTTAAAGCAGAACTATTGCAAGAGAAGTGTATAAAAAATAGCGAGATACAAAGCTTATGAAACAACCGATAGTGTATACTACACACTTAAAAGACGTTGTAACCCGGAATCCAAGTCCTCCAGTTCACATTTTTCATTACAGAGAGGAGGAAGTATTTAGAAATAATTATACAACTATGCCATAAATCTCAGAACACTACCGTGGGAACTAATACGCTTTTTCCACCTTGCAACTCCATGCCTTGAGAGTTTCCCTGGTAGAAGCAGGTCATAGCTATATGGTGTCCCAATTTTCTCTGCATGCTCAACAAGCCAACCGGAAAGCACAACGAACAGCAACTATCTTATACCCAAGAAAAATGTCAAATACTATATTTGCTACTTCTCTAGTTAATTCACTCCCCCACGAGCTCCGTTCCCCCTCCACCAAAACAAAACTAAAAAAAAATTATAACACATTCATGCTCCTGCAGAAATTGGAGAGAGATTATGGCACTGAAAAAAATATATTTGCTCTACTGCTCATGATAGAAGTTTAAGACACCAAATCCCTTCCTTCAATGGTTATTTTGCATCTGCAACTTTGCAGAACCATAACTATTAACCAAAACCTTGATACCTATGCATGTCTTGACTATTTATATGAACTTGGCAGTGGTTTGCTTGAGAATCTTTACTGACATGATCCACATACTATAGTAAAAGACATGAAATGGTAAATTCACTAACTATTGGGTAGTAATACAACAGTGTATGATTTATCCACATCTACACAAAGAAATGGAAATAATTAATTGGGTAGTAATACAACAGGGTAGCATAACGAACTCATATCTTCACAATCAAGAAGATCCTGTCTTCTTTCTAGGTAAAAGCCAAAAGATAATGCTTTAGTCTCAGGTGTTTTAACTTTCAAGAAATACAATAATCCATCTCACCAAAACAAAAAGAAAAACTTAATAGTAGCAATTACAACTGCAAAGAAAAATCAAGCAGAAAAAGGTCAGCACAACATTAAAGTTGTACATCTCGTAAAATCAAACAAATGAAAAAAAAACCAACTAATTAAAAGTCACCATCATCATTACTTCTCTTTTGGCCATATTCAAATCCATAAGGGAAAAAACCAACTAATTAAAAAAAAACGGAAAAAGCAGAGGGGAAACTTACCTGTAAACTGGGCAAGAAAGAGCAGTATAGTTTATGGAGAAAAGACTCTTCTTGAAGACGTGAGGGCATTAAAGAGATAGTTCAACTTTTTATTCACAAATTACAAAAGGCAACAACAGATAAAAATATGTAAATGCCAAAAATATTCAGATTTAGCTCAAGTTTTTTTTGACTTTTAAAAAAAGTACAGCCTGATAAATCATTATTGTACAAGAATAATAATACTAAAAATAAATGAAAACCATAAAATGCCCCTAACCCTAGAGTAAAACAAAATACAGCTCTATTGTTAAAAAAAAAAAAAAAAGTTCATTCTTTAATATACTCTAGTAGTGTCAGAAGTGTAATTTACACCTTCGTTTTCCTCAACAAAGCGCATTAGGTTTCAGACCAAGGAGCTTGATTGCGTTGGATATGGCGGCACCGGCAGAGATGGTAACGGGCGAAGGAGGCAATGAATCAACGAAGAAAAGTGTAAGGATATATGTTGGTGGTTTAGGCGAAAGTGTGACGGCTGAGGATTTGAAGAAGACATTCTCAACACCACAACTCGGAAAAGTGGAATCTATGGACATCGTTCGAACCAAAGGCCGCAGCTTTGCTTACTTGGATTTACTTCCTTCTTCCGACAAATCCCTACCCAAACTTTTCAGCACGGTATAAACTATAAAGCTTTCCGTATCTCACTTTAATTGTGCGTGCGTAGTGCGTACTATGCTAAATTGTCTGTTTTCATTGCATAGATATAAGAATTGGTGCAAATAGCGTAGCATTTCTAGTCTAGGATAAAAGATGAATAACATATAGAATGGTAGCCGGCACCTTAGTTGGAGAAGGAGGTTAAGAACCTGGATAAAGACTCCTAACTTATTTAGTCATGTATGGAAGTTGAGGTGAAAGAATTCCTTAAGCATATTAGAGAGGTTTGGAGTGTAGAAATGCTAGTGTATTTTAGAGTTTTTGTGAAGCAAACAGCCCAACTCTTGTCAGTGAGTGCAGTATCTTATTAGGTGTTCATTACATTTGCATCCTTCCCTTGGGTGCTGCAAGACATTACTTGTATATTGTTTATCTGTGGTGGCCATCGTTCGGCCTTGTCACCATTAGTATCACATAATATCAAAGTGTCTCTTCGTTATTAGCAGTGTTGTGTAAGGCGATCACCTTGTCGTCAATGGGAGAGGCGCGACGACCCTTCATCACCTTTTAGCTTTGTGGCGATCTTCAAAAGGCAACGCCATGATGACAAAAGGCGAGATGGCAAGAGGCAAGAAAGGCGTCACCTTTTGTATTTTCTTAAAAAAAGAAGCGACCAATTTAAGATTTTAAAAGTTAAAAGGTAATTTTAGGATTTTTTACTAGACTCCTCTGGCAACTAGCCAGGCTTTTCCGGCGATTCCAAAGTCTAACCAATATATATTTCTTCTTCCTCTTTTTCTTTTTCCTTCTTCGGACTTTAAAATCACTTCTACCTTTGTTTTGACTTTTGTTATGTTTTTTTCCTCATTCAAGTTATAGACTTTTAGTAAGTACTATCTATTTTCAGTTTTTGAATTGAAATATTTGCTAATGTGTTATTGCTTTTGAGATTTTGATTATTTACATATGCGATTACATATTTTAACTTTTGGTATTAATTGATGCCGCACTTTCAAAAGGAGAGCGGCGCGCCTCGCCTCGCCTTATGACGAGGAAGACCCTTGTCACCTTTTGCCGTCCAAAACACTGGTTATTAGGATAACTTAATCAATTTGCAGCAAGTGAATGGAGTCTTTCCTTTGAAAATCTACTCCTAAGGTATCACCTTGATGCTTAGTGGTGCTAATCCAATTTTGATCTGCAGTATAATGGATGCATGTGGAAAGGTGGAAGGCTTAGACTAGAGAAGGCAAAGGAACACTTTTTTCTTCGTATGAAACGTGAGTGGGAAGAAGATGCTACACTTGCCACTACTTCGACCCATCTTCCTGTTACTGAAGCTGAAAGGACGGACTCCCTGAAAAGTCAGAAGAAAGGCTCCAAATTGGATGAAGCGCAAATTCGGATTTACTTCCCAAAATTAGGAAAGGTAAAGCATTTTTTCCCTGTGCTTGGTTATTCTTAGATGACGTATGGCGGGAAAGGTGACTGCATGGTTTACATTTGAATGCAATCTCTTTTAGTAAGACCTATGTTTTTTATTACGTCAAGAATCATGCTTCTGGAATCTCTTTGTGCAGATTAAACCAGTGTCTCTTAGAGGAACTGGCAAGCATAAATACAGTTTTCAGCGAGTGGAAGTTCCTTCCTTACCTATCCATTTTTGTGATTGTGAAGAGCACTCTGGTACTACTCATACGGACAAGCAAAAATCACTTTGTAATTATGACTCAAAGGATGTTGGAATGGATGAGAAAGAGCTGAACATTATGAATTCGGTGTTGAACAGAATTTTTGAGAGGCAGAACTATTCTGAGAAAACCCCTAGGGATTTTAAATTATCTAAGAAAGTTCAAAGCTCAAATGGTACAGTTGATCATTTGCAGAATGACAAGAATCTAGTCAACCAAGAAATGGTAGATGATGATAACCTCATTCTCAATGTGGTGGCTGGTGCAAACGATAGAATGATTATGGTAAAAGATCCAATCCAGGAAGCAATGACTGCTATTCAGGCTAATGAAGATTTTGTTGACCAAGAAATGGAAGACGATGATGACAACCTTATTATCAATGTAGTGGCCGGTGCAAAGGATAGAAACACTATGTTCAAAGATCCAACCCTGGAAGCAATTGCAGCTATTCAGGTTCATATTCTGTTATGTTCTATTTTTTATTTTCCCTGCTCATGGTATAAGCATCTTAGTTTCCTTTTTCCTTTTTATGGGTGTCGTGCGAACAGAATTCGCTATCCAAGGAATCACGACTTGCTACGGATAAACAAAAGCAAGGAAAGACGATGCCCTCAAACAGAAAGCGTAAAGCACCTTCAGAGGTTAAAGATGGTGAGGCACATACGTTGTTGTCTAAAGCTGAAGCAAAGCAGAGTTTGGAAGTCACACAAGATAACCAACTGTTAAATAGAAGTGCCAAATTGCCAAAGAAGTCTCCATGGAAAGATCTTGTTAGTGCTAATAGTGGTGCTTCATTCAGTGTATTGGATATTTTGCCGAGTGCTTTTCCCGTTAAAGAGATGCAGTCTGGCTCTGATGGTGTTAGTGAGTTCTCCTCCGACGAAAAAGATGAAGTAACTAACGATGAGAAAGTATCAGATCACCTTGAAGAGCCGGATAAAGTTGAATCTGAAGATGAAGTATCAAACGATGAGGAAGTATCAGATCAGCATGAAGAGCTGGATAAACTTGAATCTGAAGATGAAGTATCAAACAACAAGGAAGTATCAGATCAGCATGAAGAGCTGGATAAAGTTGAATCTGAAGATGAAGTATCAAACGATGAGAAAGTATTTGATCAGCATGAAGAGCTGGATAAAGTTGAATCTGAAGATGAAGTATCATATGACAAGAAAGCATCAGATCAGCATGAAGAGCTGGATAATGTTGAATATGAAGAGAAAGTATCAGATCAGCGCGAGGAGCTGGATAAAATTGCCACTGACAATAGCCCTGTAGATATTTATGTCAGAGGTGCTGCATGGCGACAAAAATCTTCATGGACAGAATTGGTTCGTGATGCCACCAGAAGTTCTTTCAGCATTTCGCAAATTTTGCCTGGTCTAAGTCTTCCAAAACCAGAGTTGCCAGTGATAGGAGAGACCGGAAAAGCACAAAAATCTAACAGCATGGATAAAAGTGATTCGCAAGATGTTTCTGTTGAGGAGCAGAATAATGTTCATTTCAGTAAAGAGCTTCCAGTGTTGGAGAACTATCAGCAGAAAGAAACAAAGAAGAATGAAGCCAGTGCTCCAACCCCCGAAAAGGAACATGTATCTGCATCAAAACAAGCACTTGTAGGAGATACTGACTACAGCGAAACTTGTTCTTTCATGAAGAGTGCTGCTTCAATGAAGGAGTGGACGAAAACAAAAGCAGCACTAAGTGGGTCATTCAAGAAGAAGACTAATGAGAAGAAGTAGTGGATACTTCAGAATAGCTTCATGTAAGATATGACGGCTTCAAGTTACATAGACGATCCAATTCCCTTTTCATTTAGGTGCATAATTCTCATTCCAGAATCAGTTGTGCCATTCTTGAATCTGTATTTCTCCATTTGAAGATTATACATGGACATCCTTCTGTTTGTAGCCCTGTGTTGTAAGGTGGCAGGCTTACTTGCAAAGTTGTATCTGAACATGCTTTGAATTTGAAAACCAGAAAATTGGTATTGTTAAACACAACCTTAACTGCCCACGCAACCAAAACAAATGCATTTTCCCCTCAATTTTGTCTTTTCTTATCTTTACTTTTCTTAACATAATACATGAACGTGTCATTTTATTTTACTTCAGTTGACATTTATGTTCTCCAACTTCGGATATATACAGTTAAGCTTAACTTGTATTAAATTTAACAAGTAGATGCATGTATTCAACATGATAAATCGCGTGTAATATACTCTAATTGATTTGTACTATCCATGGTAGGATGCATATTATGTAATGTAGGATCATGTGTTTACCGGTTCAACTTTATATAGAAGTGTAAGTTTTGTTATCCACTTGATCATGGTGGATTCTTCTGATGACAAAGCCGATTACTCTATTATTTGTTGGTGTTAAATGTATGATTCCTAACGATAATTATCAAATTTTTATTATCACAGAATGGACTGTAAACGTTCTAAATCACAGTTATTAGGTTTTATTATTATAATTTCTCAAGAATTTTGGAATTTTGCCAATACAATTTTTTGGATGAAAGTGGTTCTTACAAGACAATTTTTTTGTGTTCTCAGCGTCAAAGATGCGTTAATTGATTAAGAGCTTCTGCATTCCTATTGAGAGGTTAAAAATATTTATTTTGAATAAAAATCACTATTTTGAAAATACAGATGTTTGGCTAATCATCAAAACTGCTCTTAAATAGAAGCAAAAACTGTTTTTTCTTAATTTGACTCTCAAAACTCAAAAGTACATTTTAAAAAAAAGAGAATTGACATACACAATTAGTTTATCCAAAACACTTTTCAAAAGAATTAACCAAATACGAATTATTTTTTTTCAAAAGCATTTTCATAAAAAGATTGTAACAATTTTTAAGAGTAATACCAAACAAGCTCGAAATATGTAATATAATCATCTCCAACCCAACACCAAATTTTACACCAAATCTTTATTCGGTGTAAAATTGGTGTTTTGAGGCTTCAACCCAATACAAATTTTACATCATTTTGATGCGTGAATCACACCAATCACATCATTTCACTTTATTGAATATTTTAATGTTATTTGATTATGCAAAACTTTTAATTAAACATTATATATATTATACGTTTTAATTAAATATTTTTTTAATACTTTTATATTATTAATTTTAGATATAAAAGTTAGTTTATTTTATAAATTAATTTTTCTATATGACTTTTTATTAAAAAAAAATTATGTTAATTCTACTATAAATTAAAATTGGTTATAACTACAATTAACTTTCACAAAAATAATCGATTTCGACAATTTCTAGCTCGACATAAAAAAAATAAAGGACAAAAAAAAAACTCATTTTGAACTACGTAATGCATTAATAGAGCATTTATGAGAGCGCCGTAATGATCTTGAAAGTTGAATATTTATGTAGAATTTAAAATAATTTTCAATTATGTAATGTTTATTTAATTGTAGTTCATTAATGAAAATACTTATATTTGTATTATCCATTATTATATATAATAGATAATACTTTCTAGCAAATTATATTATTGTAAAAAATTATGGTAGTAAAATAATTTTTAGATTAAACGACTATAAAAGAAAATACTATGAATTATCTATGGTGAATGTTTTATGAAATAAGAAATAATAATGGAGAGAGAGAAATATTTCTTTTGGATGTAAAAGTTGATGTAGTGGATTGAAGTTGATTTATACTAAAATAGTGTTGACATCAAATTTAATGTAAAATTTGATGTTTGGGTTGGAGATGCCCTAAGAAACAAATAATGTTTTAGTTAGAAAAAAAAGAAAGAGAGAAAATAAGATTACACAGAGTTTATCAAACATATCTTTTAGTTTTACCTAACAAGTAACTCTATTTAAAGAAGAAAGTGTTTTGGTGAATGTCCTCTATCGTCTTTGGTGTTCGCTGCTTATCCAAAATTCAACATATGAAACAAATCAAATGTTTTACATTTACTTGTAAAACTAAGACTTAGCTTGTTCAGGAGTTACTTGTTACATTTTCTAGATGCAAACCTCTCAAATTCTTGGCTTAGTGCGATACAATCTCTAACTCACTTGAGGTACCTTGAGATTTATGTCAAAAAAACTGATTTGTTTGGATATCTCACGTGCTTTCTTTAAAATTTAGTGGCTCATTCATCTTATTCTCTAAGAACATCGCTCCCAGCTATATGGAAAATGACGCACATAAGATTTGAAGTTACAAAGCTGGCATGATAAGTTCAATAATATTTTGGCATGATGAGTTTCATTGTTTGTCATTGTGGCCAGTAGAAAACTTTGTATACATTAATTAATGAAGCTGTAATATTATTTATTTAAAATTTGATTTATTTTAAAATTTAGTTGTGTAATTACATTAATCCAATCAAACATGACAAAGGGAATTACACTGTGACAATCAAACATGTTAGTGTAATTACTAGATTGTGTAATTACTAGGCTGATAATTACTATCGTAGTAATTACACCAATTTCAATTACCGGATGACTTTCCAAACAGACCCTAAAAAGAATTTTTCTGAATTTTATGATTTGATATAAAAAATACGCTAAATTAGTTTTTGATTTTGTAATATTAAATATATTACCTGAAAAGTTAGCTTATTTTGGATCCTCAATTGTCTTGGCATTAGGGACGGCAATGAGGCAGGTCGACCGCGGCGCGAGACAGGTATAATTATATACAGGGCATTGCGGGACAAGACAAGTTGAAATAATTAAATTAAGCGGGGCGGAACAAGAGGCAGGTTGAAATTTTTTTCTTTCACTTTCCAATGTAATCTCAAATCCGTTAAGAGATGAAACTCTTAATTTTTATCATCTTTTCACTTCTTTCAAAGGTTTTCAAACAAGCTCAGATTTCTTTCACTTTTTCCGTGTAATCATTAATCAAAATATAATTATTGATTGGATTAGCTGTTATATTTGTGTTATTTGGTTTTACGTTATATTAATGTACTATTTAAGCATAGGAGGAAGGGGCTGGGCAACGGAGGGTTAAAAATAAAAAATATTATATATTATTATTATTTTATTTTATTTTTTTTTGTAATAAAAGATATTTTATATATAATTCACCTTGAAAATACTATTGAATCCACCTGAAGTTACCAATTCCAAAATAATAATAATAACAATAACAATAATGATAATAATAATAATAATACAAAATGAAAACAAGTAATTGAGTTTTACATTATTTATCTGATTTTGATTAATATAGAGTTAAAAAAATTATATTGTAATACTTTTTAATATTGTAGTTAATTTTCTAGTTTTAAATATAAAAAAAATAAAAATTGGGATAATAATTTTCAATCTTTAATTTTAACTAATATTAATAATTCATTTAGTTTTTTGTCAAAGTGGATGTCTATGTGGTGTTTGATGTGACAATTTTTTAAAATAAAAGAAAGAGTGTATTACACATACCACAGAGAGACAAAAGAGAGAAATATGTTTCTCAAACCAATAAGTGATAGTTTAGGTGTGAACCTCTCACTCTCAATAATTGAAGTATGAAACTCAAAAAAATGATAAGTTTAGGTGTATTTTTGATAGTTATCTCGTAAAACTTTATACATAACTCTAAATAGTATTCACGTGATTAAAAGAACCCAAAAAATCAAAGGATCAAATCAATATACTCTCTTTATTTCAAATTGTTTGACTATTTTCTTTTTTTGTTCCATTTTAAAAAATGACTAATTTCCTTTTAGCAACTAATTAATTTTAACTTTTGACTTGACATATTTAAAATTACAATATTATAGAACATTTTGATATATTTTTATTTTAAAACCATATAATTCAAAAGTATTTTTTATTTTCTAAAAATTTAATATCATGTCAAAATAAATCAATTAATTTAATTTGGTGTAGATCAATTTAGATAAAAACCAACAAGACAAAGCATGTACACCCCTAAACACGTCTTTGTTCAAATTATGAATCATTAAAGACCATTGGTTTATTTTTCTTTTTTAGCTTATTTAAAAAAGAATGACATATTTTTAAATTAATCTTAAAATGTCAAATTTTATATTTAATGAAATGATTTATAACTATACACATATGTGTTAGTTTATTTTAGATCATAAATTTTAAAATTATTTTTTTTTCTTTAACTTATTGTTCTAATCAAATTAACTCATATAAAATGACCAAAAACGAGTAATAATGATATGATAATAGATTACTTTTGAAACAGAGGCTAACATGAATATTATTCCAAGGTCTAATTCGCATTCATGTCGAAAAATACCTACTCCTTAATCCAGATTCTATAATAATGTGTCCAAAGTATTCTATCGTGTTTTTGTAGTACAAAGAATAATAATGCCTCAAGATGAGTTTCCAAAGATTTACCATATATCATAATATAATGATTATTAAAAAAAAAACGCCAAACTTTTCTTAGAAAGTCTATTCGAGTAGATCCAAAAAAAGAAAATAAAACGTGATTGGCCAGGCAAACAATAAATATTTATATTATTTGTGTATCTATTTCTTAATAATAAATATCATCAGAAGTTTTACTATATCATCCGTTTTTACTAACTTGTGTGACAATGGCGAAAATTAAAAAATTGTTATATATTCAAAACAAAATTACATATTAAAATTCGAGATACTTGACAACTTCATAACTAATTATCGAGAAAAAGGATAAATATATCCCGAACTATCGTAAATGGTATGCAGATAACCCTCGTCATACTTTAGAGACATTGGTGACCATGCCGTCCAAAAATTAGAACATATATGCCTTTCAATCTAGCAGAAGACTATCGATCCGATGTCGGATTAGCGAATAAAATTATGACACGTATATGTTCGTTAGTATAAAGTGTATAATTTTTGGACGATAGAGGCACCAATATCCCTCTAAAGTATGATGGAGAATATACACATATCATTTACGATAGTTGAAGACATATTTGTCCTTTTACCCTTAATTGTTTAATACTACTAATATTATCAATTATCACTATAACCTTTTCTATATCCTCTCTTTAATGATTAAACACACAATTTATAAAAAGAAAATGAGCATCCAACAGCTTCGTAAATTATAAAAATTAGGTAGAAATGAGTTAAATGAGACATGCTAATTAAATAGAAAATGTGATAATTATGATAGAATTTCTTTTAATTATTATTATCAAACAAACAAAAATAATAATTTTGTAAGCCATGTTAGGTACTCCACTTGTCTATATCTATATTTTTATATAAAAAAGGGAAGTGTTGATGATTAACATTTTCCTCCCACTTTGGGCAATTTGACTTCACTTGAAAATGGCAACAGAGCAAGTTGAAGATGATTCTGTGTACACAATGGAAGAAGCTCTGACATCAGTTGGAATTGGTAAATTTCAGTATATGGTATTGTGTTATGCAGGTCTTGGATCTGTTTCAGAAGCAGTAGAGACTATGATTCTCTCTTTTATTGGACCTGCTTTAAGGTCCCAATGGGCTCTTTCTCCTACTCAAGAAAGTCTTATGAGTACTGTCGTTTTCGTTGGCATGTTAATCGGATCTTTATTTTGGGGGTTTATCACTGATTCTTATGGAAGAAGGCGAGTAATGTACAATTTTATTGTGTTTTGATGTTTGGGAAGAATTTGGTTTTGATTTATGTGTTGTTTGTTTGTTAATGAAATGAACAGAAAGGGACTTTTGAGTATAGCGTTAGTGACGGCTGTATGTGCAATACTGAGTATCTTTTCTCCGAATTATAATTGGTTGCTTGCTGTGCGTATGATGGTTGGATTTGGAGCTGGGGGTGGACTTGTGTATGGATCTTGGTTTCTTGAATTTGTTCCTTCAGAATATAGGGGAATGTGGATGATGATGTATGCAGGTTTTTGGACAATGGGAACAATACTTGAGGCTCTATTAGCACTGGTATATTCTTTTCTTTTGCTTTACTAATATGAATGTTTTTCAATATGATTTTCTTGATCTTTCATTTAATCGCGCAATTTTCCGTTACTCAAGCCACTGTGATGTTTTTCCAGATGTGAGAAAGGGAAATAATAACAGCATGCCCACTGAAATTCCTTGCTGTTTCCGAAAGAACGAAGAAAGCATAGTTGTTAATAAGAAAAGTAGTGTGATAATTGGAACACAATAAACAACATATGGCCAGAACTACTGATACTACGACAGTTACTAACAAGCCTAGTATGCCCACACATCCATCTCAATATCTGCATCTCCACGACATGCATTTTTCGAACATTATGAGTTCTTGACTTGTCAGCACTCCACCCCACTCTATAGAACTTACCTTTAAGTTTAGGTGGTAATGGTACCTTCTTATCACACAAGACTCTAGAGGTAAGTCTCCACTTCATCCCTGCTGCCCCAATGCAAAAGGAATTAATTTGTTGAAACTAATCCTTGATCATTTCTACTGCAAGAATATGTTTTGTATCAGGTATGCTGTTCAAGATCTTGAAATTTATGTTAACAAAAAAATGCAGTTATAACTAAGAAATATTGAGCCCAATGTGTTGTGGAAGAAAGTGACTCAGTATAATATCTGGATACTGTTCTTTTTTGAAATAGTATAACTACTTTGTAAGTTGCTGCTAAGTTATACATGTTCATATGATTAAATTAAGAATTTCACTAAGGTAGGTGGATCAGGAACATCGAAAACATATGACATTCTCTTTGTTTATGTTGCAGATGATTATGCCAAGATTGGGTTGGAGATGGTTACTGGCTTTATCGTCCATACCATCATTTGCAGGACTTCTGTTATTTGTATTTACAGTAGAATCTCCTAGATATCTATGTGCCATAGGTAGGACGAGAGACGCCTATGATATTCTGAAGAAAATAGCTGTTGTCAATAAGGCACAACTTCCCCCTGGAAAGCTCGTATCTTCTCAAGTGACTGAGGAGCATGAGGAATTGCTTTCTCCTGGGAAAAGCAGAATCTCGATTCTTAAATCAGGCTTCTCATCACTACTAATGCTTTTGTCCCCCGCGTTACTTAGAAATACCCTCCTCATATGGGTGGTTTATATTGGAAATGCCTTCTCATACTATGGCATTATATTGCTGACCTCACTGTTTAGCAGTGGACAATGTCAACATTCGTCAATTGCTTTGAACCTGAATGATGATCAGAGCCTTTACACTAATGTGCTCATAAACAGTCTTGCCGGTAAAACAATTTTCTCTTTACTTGTGTCATATTCATCCCAACTAGTCAACAGGTTACATGTTCTAAAATCTAAAAGTTGTTCTATTTTGGTCTCTCAGAGATCCCTGGAACTATTTTAGCAGCTATAATGGTGGATACAATTGGTCGAAAATTCAGTGTGGCACTTATGTGTGGTTTAAGCTTCCTGTTCCTTTTACCGCTTCTTGCACCTCAACTCCCTGCTTTGACTACTGGCTTATTATTTGGTGCTCGTACTTTCATTTCTGGAAGCTTCGTCATTGTGGGTGTCTATTGTCGAGAGGTAACTATCATGAATACTCATTCCTGTTTCCATCCAGTCAAACTTGATGCATATATAAGAAAGTTAGACTTGAATATTATGTTCCATTTCTTTGAAGAAGTTTAAAGCTTTCCAGTCTTTCTTAGGCGTTCAACAGGTAGAGTGGGTGTGTATTTGGAACCACCTGATTCTCAAGCTAGATGCATGTATTGAATTTGAAATAAGAGTGGAAATGTTAGCAAACAACTATCTCATTTTGATGTCTTGTATGCAGATATACCCAACGTCTGTAAGGTCAACTGGTATTGGAGTTGCAAATTCTGTGGGAAGAATAGGGCCTATGATTTCTCCTATAGTGGTGGTGCATCTGCTAAGAGGGTGTCATCAGACGGCTGCAATCGCATGTTTCGAAGCAGTTGTAGCTTTATCAGCAGTCAGTGTTATGCTCTTATCAGTAGAGACAAAGGGTAGGGAACTAATTGATACTCAGGATGTCTAAAGTTTGGACTTGTTTCATTTTACTTGTATAGAAGTTTTCTCTCCACATTAGAAATGATAAATATGTTGTATCACTTTCAGTTACCTGTGTAAGATTGGATTTTATTAAACATCCTCTCATATGCAGCTAAATCATTTATGATTCAACCAATAACAGTTGAAAGCATGGTGTTTGGTAATAGTATACCCCACACACACGTCTTCCTGAAGGTCAATTTATCTCATTTCTATGTATTAGGTTTAGAAGAAACTTACCCCACCACATTTTCTGCAATCTGCATAATAATAAAATAAAGCATCAGAGATACAAAAGGTGGATCTGCATGCACCTGATATAGTACAATAAAATACAGAGATATGTATAAATACACTTACTATTCTATTATCACTAATCAGAATCTTAAATTCAAGAAGAAAAGGAAAACAAAAGAAGATACAACACAAAATCAAACAGTTCCTTGTCACAACTTTCTCCCCTTTTTTCTATCTGAATAAAGAAATTATGCCTCATAGATACATACACATGCCAGACTTTGGAATCACTTGTTCCCAAATCCTTTACTGCCCTACAGTTTCTGTTTCCATATCAATCTGTAGTCATGGGTTGACTGATGCAGCACCTGAAGCGGGCCTTTCTGACTGTTGTCAGGATTTCTATTTCTGCAGCCTCGAGCATTCTGACCACCTGGGAGAAGGGTGGTCTATTGTCAGGGTTCCCATCCCAGCAGCGAGTCATGATTTCACCTAGTACAGGTAAACAATCATTGGGGATGGTTGGACGGACACCTTTGTTGACGACTGCAAAAGCTGCCTGCACAGCAGTCATGTTCTGGAAGGGAAGCATCCCCGTTAGAAGCTCCCACAGAACAATGCCAAAACTATAAACATCAACTTTCTGTGTGTAGGGTCGGTGCTGGATCATCTCCCTGCAAAACACAGTAAAAATGCTCTCAAGTAGCCCACAACACCCCACACGTGCAAAACCACGAGGAGCAGTGTATTGCTCTTTTGCAACGGGAATAATGAATACATATTGCAAGAAGAAGCAACACACATGCCATTCAGAAAGTATTGCTAAGATATCAATACTGCCAATTTTTTTTTGCTAAAATGTGAAAAGATAGATTTTCCGGGGAAATGTGACAGGTTGTTTCCCTTTCTAAATAACCTAACTAAAATCAATTTGTGAATATATTATAATTGGATGTGATTTCTAAGAGTTGCTGCACATGCCAAGCTACAAGCCTTGTTTGACATGAAGATTGCAACTGGGACAACTTCTATTGCATCAACTTTGGTACTAGGCAAGTTCCCATCTATTTTCCTCAAGTCATTCATGCTACTCATCAACACACTACTCATTCCTCGCACTGGGATGAATTGCATTCAAAAATCTTGTGCCATCACAGCAAAGTGGTCCATCTCAACTGTAACAGCACACTTAAAAATCACCAGAGCCACTAGATACGTCCATACCTATTACAAGCGTTCTGACAGTGTCTTATATTCACCCACAAATACTATCTTCTTCAACTAAATGTTGGAAAAGATTGTCCAATTGAAAATGAAAAATTTCATCTGTCATATTTCTTTGACAAATGCAAACACAATACAGGCATTTGGACAGTGTCTTATAGGCACCGATAAACACAATCTTCTTCGACTAAATGTCAGAAAAAGGTTGTCCAATTGGAAATAAAAAGCTTCATTTCTCATACTTCTCTAACAACTGCACAATTAATCTCCAATCCCCTTAGCGTTTAAAAAAAATGTAATTTCATCTCCCAAGACAAGTTTCATCTCTAATATTGTGTTGAAAGCTAGACCGTGGAAACTAATTAAAACAATTGTATCCTAGAGATATATCCACCGATACTCTTCTTGAAGCTTAATTATGTAATGGATCTCCAGCCGATGGAAATGGATATAACTCTATCTTTCAATTTCTTTTCATCCTAGATTGCTCATCTAACTCAAGGTACACATCCTAACTGCCATATCAAGCCCAAGAAAGAAAATAATAATAAGGAACACCTTTTTAAAAGAACTTTTGTAAAGGCTAACATGAATAATTTCTAAGGGCTCTAAACCATTGATAAGTTCAGATATCTTCTGGTTTGTTAAAATGTAGCAACATGTTGATCAAGTTTCCGATCGAAAAGGCACTCAAGTAGTAGTGATGCAATAAATAATCAATCAAACAACTAGCTTGACCACAACCAAAAGTTGGGTCCGGCTATATGGATTTGCAACCACCATGCTCTATTCAGGCCTAAATTGAAATGAACATTTTGTTTTTGTCATTAGAACTATTGCTGTAATTATCAATGGGGCATTGGTAATTTTGCTTGTTCTTTCTGTTTTAATCACATGATTATAAAGTTTATCTGACAACTGCTTAAGCTATCAAGTATGCAAATGCAATGATTGGCACAATGACCTACGGTTTACCCATACATACAGAAGTATAACTTCTTAGTAGACAAAGTTATGATATTCTTACATATGTGAATTTGTACCTTCAATATTCTTGTTTGTTTTTCATGTGACTGTACACATGCTATATCAGCCTATCTAAATCCTTTAGAAAATTTAACGCATGCACTTTTCTTTCATACTTCTCCAAGAGAGATCTAAAAACCTGACACTTCTTTGAAGAAAAGATCTTTCATTATTCTCCTCATTAAATGTACTACTATAATGAGATCACAAAAACGTACCAAACCTAAGAAACTTAACCAAGGGACCTCACAAAGAGCAGGATACTTATCCAACAATAAGATTTGAGCCCATTACTAAGAGCCAAGAGGCAACACTTCAGGAACTGTTCAAAAAGTAGCAGGGCACCAAAGCAAGGGGAGGAAGACCTTGTAGTGCAGTCTGCAGATGTCTCCTTTAAGTCAGGAAGTTTCAAACACATTCTTTTATATTCAAATAAAACTCATTCCCCCCTCCCTCCAAAAAAAATAATAATAACACTCATGTGGTGCAATTACAATGTTTGTAAAGGTGGGTTACCTTAACTGAACTGCACCAAAAAAAAAAGAATTTTCTGATAAATGTGAGAGGGGCATAGAAAAAGGTATTCCTGAGTTCTGGGGATAAAAGGGCAAGATAACAACCCTTCTACTAGGAGAAGGGTGCCTTTACTTTCATTTCAAAGGATTTATAAAAAATGATTTCAATTAGGATAACAACTATGCAATCCAAAGCTATATTACTACCCAATGCTCTATAACTTACACCAATCTTCATTTCAAAGGATTTAAAAAATGATTTCTATTAGAATAACAACTCTTCTTACTTTTATCCTTTGAAATAAGGCAAGGAGAAAAGACTAATATTGGAGCACAAGGTGTGGCCTAGTGGTCAATGAAGAGGCGCGACCATGGTTTAGACAAAATCATATCTGTCCAAGCCTTGGTAGACCAAGTTATCTGGTACCCATGTTGGCGGTAGTAGCAAGTGCCTCGTGAATACCCGAGGTGCGCACTAGTTGGCCTGGAAACAACATTATAAAAAGAAAGACTAGTCTTGGAGCTAATTCTGTTGAATTTAAGTTAAGAATAAGAGATGACACTCCCAAAAAATAAGTTGAACCACTTAATCTGAAGTGCCTACAACTATCAAACAGAAATAGTTAACACTTCTCAGTATGATTACTGTTACTTGGAACGAGCGTCATGAACAATTTATTACCAGTGAGATCCTAGAATGGCAGACAAGGGAATAGAAGATGAGAGACAAATATATGATGAAGCCAAAAAATATTTAATTAACTTTAACCCTTAAAAAGTTTAAAACGAAGGTGACAGATGATGAGTTTCTGTATACTGATCTAACTAGAACATTCCTTAAAAGCACATGAGAGTGAACTACGGTTCATCTCTACACATCCTGAAAACAAATTTCATGAGTTAGACTGAATTAAGCACACTAAAACCCACAAAGGAGGAGTTTTTTGATACTTCTAGCAAGAGGCACAAATAACTAAGTTTAAGGATTGACCAGAAGAAACAACTTCTCTCTCTCTCTCTTAGCAATAACAGGCATACAAAAGGAATATTAGACACAATCAATCTGGGTTTTCAAAAGGTTATAGAGTACTTAAACCCATCATATTTTGCCCGAGGGGTTAGCTCAATTGGCAAAGGGTGCGGAATTTGCATCTTAGGTCACAATATGAACACTTCGCTAAGTGAATTAAGGCCGATATAAGGTGGAGGAAGGTAAACTGGTAAAAGGATGGGTCCATGAGTCCATCATCCCTAAGTTTCAAAAGCTCCGGTTGGCTCCAGGAAAATTTTAAGAGGGTGGAGGATGGGCCCATCATTCCCAAGTTTCGCAAGCTCCATCGGTCCAAAGGTTTGAGGGAAGAGGCGCGAGGCGGGGCGAGTCCACGATCCCCAAGTTTCAAGAGCTTCAGTTGGTTCCCGACAGGTTTCTCGATCATCAAGAAAACAATTAAACCCATCACTTTTTCACTGTAAATCTATCTTTAGGCAATGCAGTGGTAGTATATTTATATCATTAAACAGAAGATATAGTGCAAAGAAATGTTCAGCCAAATATCATGTTGGAAAATAAACATATCTTATTGCTGCCATTTCTCTATTTTCTTTGATAATTTGAAGACAATTGCATTGCAACCACAAGTATGTAAAACAACAATGAACCCAGTGTGATCTCACAGGTGTGTGTTTTTTTGTTTTTTTTTTTTTTTGGGGGGGGGGGGGGGGGGGTCTAAGAGGGTTGAGTGTACGTGGACCTTACCCCTACCTTGAGAAGGTAGATAGGTGGTTTCTAATAGACCCTCAGCAGAACGAATGATAAGAAGCGTACTGTATACAAAACATTTGAATGTTTTACAAAAAGAATGAACTGAAACCATGAAAGAATCTACGGAACAGCCGAAGCAGCTCTGTGTTATGGCTGATATTTATTATTTTGAAAAGAAAAATAAAAGCAAAAGCTTTGTATTATGGTTTTGCCAAAAGAACAGGCTAGACTAAGAAAATCACTTCTTATTTTTTTTGAGAAAGGTAACAGTAAATAAGACAATCATATCTAATAAAGTTGCTAAAGGGTTAGAGGCTTACGGGGCCATCCAGCGGTATGTTCCAGTCTCTGGTGTCATTCCTTCTGTCTGCACCTCAATACGAGCAACCCCAAAGTCCGCAATCTTGATTGATTTATCAGCAGAAATTAATAAATTGTCAGATTTCAGGTCACGATGTATCAGATTCAGGCCATGCACATATTCCATACCCCTTGCCACATCCAAGGCCTGCTTCACGGCTAACTTCAAGGGCACAGATCGATTTTGTCGCCTAGCTAGAAACTGACGAACTGACCCTCCTTTAGCATATTCAGTGACAATACACCACACCATGGGTTTACGGCATGCACCAATAAACCGAACAATATTTGGATGTTTCAACCTTGCCAACATCATAACTTCCTGCTGAAACTGTTGCTCCATCAAGTGAGCCCTCTCAAGATCATTCTCTGGCCTCTCTAGAAGCTTGATAGCAACATCCTCACCATTGTAAGTTCCCTTGTACAGTTTACCAAAAGCCCCTTGAGCAAAAGCTGGCCCCATGTTGAGCTTCCTCAAATCAATTGTCCACTCATCATAATTCTCAAGCCCATTGGTAGGAAATCGGGGATCCATCAACGCTTTAGCTAGGGCATCATCGCTCAACCCATGAGAAGTTTTGCCCTTATTTACACTAGCTGCATCCGGATAGTTATTGTGGACACGCTTGAGACCCTGATGATTTAAAATACGAGTATGTGAATCATTTGATCCAACACTACTATTATCCATTGACATTGCAACTGAACCTCCACCATTGCTCATCTGCAAGCTCCCATAACTGTCGATTGACATATTTGACCCTTCACCAAGCTTATGGTAAAAGTTTTGTGTGAGACCATAATGATCATGGTTCTCATTTAAGTCTATAAGTCCCGCAAACTTTGGAGCCTCCAGCATTTTCCCCTCAAAGCAACTGCAGAAAAAAAACTATAGGTTCTTTGGCATGAGGATTTGTAAGTCAAACTTTCACAATCCACAATCCTGTAGAAAAAAAACATTACCTATCAAAACACAATAAACATAGACAAGATAATAACTAAACCAAAATTAAATTCAAAATGAACACACAGAAGAAAAGTTCTTTGGTCTTCACTAACAGACAAGATATTGTTCAAAGGAAAATTGTCCTCAACTTTCAGTTCATTTTATTCATTCAAATTAGCTAAATGACTAAATAATATTAAATCAGTAAATGTAATTAATGAGTATATGCTTTAATGGAGCAGCAAGGATAGAAATGGCAAAAAGCCCTTGTTGAACCAATTTTTTGCTACTAAGAGCTGAAGTGAATTTCTGAGTAAGAACTTTCTTTGAGTTACATGCAGAAAAATCTTCAAAGCCTGAAACATCTGAAAAAATTAACTGAAAGAACAAGTAAATTTGTTGAGAAAAAAAAACATAGACAGACCGACCCAATAGTAAGAAGTTCCATTTCCCTTATCTCCCCCAACAGATGAAAGGTTTTAATGGTAATTTACAACAAAAACGCGTCTCCGATTTGAAGCTCAGGCTTGAAAGGAAACAAGTCAGATAACTGAAGCAACAACAAAGCTATAGAATTTACAAATTAGGTGATCTAAGGATAAAATTACAGAAAAAAGAGTAAAATAACCTGGATCGAGTAGACTTGACTTTGATTATCTTGAGATATGGTACGGTATAAGTTCCGAAAACAAGCCGATCGACCGGAAAGCTGTAAAAAGGAAGTCTGAGGAGGAGCAACGGTGGAGAAACGACGACGTTTAAAGAGATAAAAGCAGAGAGGAGAAGAGAAAAAGGAAGTAAATGAATGAAATGTTTAGCTTTTTCCAGTTAGTCTTCTGCATTTGGTCTCTGGTTTTGTTTTAGTTTTCCAGGACACATTACTCTTCTGTCCTTGCATACCCCATTTGGTGGGGTCTACCTTCTAGACTCCACACCTTATTACTTCATCCCCATAAAATTTGGTAGAGTGTATTAAAAATAATATTAAATATAGTGTATTAATAAGACTAATGTTAATTATATTAATATTGTTTAACTTGATATACTAAAATAATAATAAATCTTGCATAACTTTTACTCCTTCCGCTTTATTATATATATTACTTTTCAGATTTCAAGATTAAAAAAAGTCGATCTTTGATTTAAATTTTTCATAGATATTTCAAATATTTTGAATTATTACTTAATATGACTTATACTATTTTTTACTTAGTTACAAATATATAAATTTAAAATTTCATGTACAAATTTTTGATCAAACTTAAATTGTTTGGCTCCGAAAAATGAAAAGTGTTACATAAATTGTGACAGATGGGGTAATTTAAAAAAGTTATTTACAAGAATACCCTCCACACTATTTAGCTTAGGTAAATGGAAAGGATTTGAGGGATAGTTATGTCATTGATCAATCTTATGTAGGCGTTGAAGCTCTTTGATTCCATTAAGGAAAATGGTCTAAAACATATTTGAATTTTGATCGAAATTTTTGTTACTATACCAAACTTTATGGAGGATCTCTTTCCCCCCTCCCTCTCGAATTGTCTAATACCGTATTTTAAAGGTATATATGTGCTTAGATGGTTATAGTACTATTTATAATTATACAATATTTTTTATGTTCACATGGATACACATATACCTTTAAATACATTATTAAATAGTACAGAAAGTAAAAGATTTTATTTTTTAAAATTTGATATCATAACAACAATTTCGATCAAATTCGAATATATTTCACACCTTTTTCCCTTTCCATCACTAATACTAATAATATGATTTTTTTAATGATATTAGTAATATGTACCCCCAATACACAATACTATGTATAAAAATGTGCTAAATAAGGTATTAACAAAAAACAAAGTTAATGAATGCATTGTTTTTCTAGTACAATCTATCAAACGACTATTTAGTAGGGGCATTTGGTAGTAAAATAAATCTAGCTTATCCAAATATTATTTTTCATACAACTTACACGACGTTTGGTAGATAAAAAGGAGGCAAGTTATTTATATAGAATTAATACAATTTAATTGACGATTTAGAAACCTGCATTACTAATTCATGTTTAAGTTATGAGAGAATTTATGTATTGTTTTATGCATCTATAGAAGCTGGAATAACTAATTTATGCATAATTAATCATTGCATAACTAATATCTGCACAAAATAATACATAATTTCACTCATAACTTATACTTGTATAACTTTAATGAACTAACAAACGATCGCTAAGTGTCTTAGTAGATGTTTGGCATGCAGTTTCAATTCATGATTTGAATCAAGAGATAAAATCTCAAATTTTCCCCCAAAAATGATTTGGATATGTATATATTTATATATATAAATAAGAGATTTGTCACTTAATTATTAAAATATCTTTATAATAAATGAATTAATTATGAAGAATAATTAGACTTAAAGGCATTTTAAAAAGTGGAACTTTCATATATATATATATATATATATATATATCCACTCAAAAATAACCTACTACTCTCCATAAATATAGTTTGATATATATATGTGTGTGTGTGTGTATTTGTATATATGTCAAGCACAATTGGGAGAGGGAGGAGAGAGGCGAGCGAGATTGGGAGAGGGAGGAGAGAGGCGAGCAAGATTGGGAGAAAGAGGCGAGAGGCGAGAGAGATAGGGAGAGAGTGGGAGAGAGGTGACTTGTATTTGTATATCGATTAGATAACTGTATATTATACATATGCATTGTATATATGGGAAGTGAGATTGGGAGAGGAAGGAGAGAGGCGAGCGAGATTGGGTGAGGGAGGGGAGAGGCGAGCGAGAAAGGGCAGAGAGTGAGAGAGAACTAAATTATATATGTATATCGGTTAGATTATACATATGTATTTGTATATTCTGGCGAATCATACATATACAAACGTAGCTAATTATACAAACTCAAAGTCAGCCCACGTAATTAATATATAATGTTAGTTGTGAATGTAATTATAACAAACTATAGCTATGAAAAGTAAATTAACTAGTATATTTCCTTTACAAAAATATTTAAATAGATTTTTGGATATATCAAAACAAAAATATAAAACAATCTAGAATATTAAGGCAAAAACATAATTACGAACTAAGAGTGAAAAAAATCAATATATACATCAAGAGAATCAGGTTTTCTTTTCTTACATAGCTGGTTGCTTTATGTTCATCTAACAGTATTGTCAATAAATCATCAAACCTTTTGCGTAAACTTTTCATCACTCTTTCAATCCGTTGAAAATCCATCCAAGTTAATTTAACTAATTTATATAACAATAAAATATCACTAATACTTTGGCAACAATCATCATTCCACCACCATATCTTAAATTTGTTAACCTTTGTACCTTTTTCCACGAACACTCTCTTGCTTATTATAACTTGACTAATCATGTTTGTTTTCATGACCCAAAAACATATGTGATTGTAACACCCTGTATTCTAAAAAGGGTAATGAACTAACATTCTAAACATACCGGTGCCATCCACGAGGACCACTGATGGTCCGTAGGTTTACCCAAGTACCGTAGGTGGGGTTCGTGGATTGGCCACCCAAAAAGTTGTCCAAGCCTAGGAACACGACTGGACCTACGGACCGTAGGGGTCCAGGAGCCGTGGTTCGAACCCCCAAAGATCAGGTCCCAGACCACCTAACCACGGATGTGTAGGACGGACCGTAGGTCCATCCACGATCTGTGATAGTGGTGTCGTGATTCATTGTTTGACAGTTATTTTCAGGGGCAATTAGGTTTTTTCCCAATTAATTAATTAATTCCTATACTATGTCGTTTTGCCTATATTTAGAACCCCTATATAATCCTTTTTACCCCAAAATTTACCCCATTTAATTCATTATTCCAAATTCCACAAAAGAAATCATATCTCCTCCCAAATATTTTCTCTCTAGAAAGCTTGAAGAAGAAGAAAAATGATTCAACATAGGGTTTAAAGCTAAGATCTCAATTACTCCATTGAAGATAAGCAATCGGACTTGAGGTACGATAGGTTTCATCCATGAAATCTCTTACATTCATGGAGTCCCCTAATTCCTCTATTTCAAAAGGTAGAATTCCCAATTAGCTAGTGTTTTCTTCAATCGCCATGGATTCTTCTGATTATTTATCTTAATGATTGAATTATGTTTAAATATGCATGTATTGATGATTTACAATGCTTTTATGATGTTTTCCTTATGAACCCATGCAAACCCCCATGGTTTTCCAAATTGTGATCATGGATTGTTGATTATGAAAGAGGAATTTTATAATCTGAAGCATAAGCATGAAGTAATAGAATTACATGAATTTATGACAAAATCCATATCTAAATCATTTTATAGATTTTGTGATTGAAAGTAAACTTTGAATCTTGAAAGGGCAAAGTATCAGTTTATGCATGATCTTTTGAAACCTATGCAAATGTTAAAGGGTGATTTGAGAGTAAAGTGTCAAATCATGATATTTTATGTTGTGTTGTGAAAGGTTATTCTCATAAACACATACTAGCATGACGTGAAAGGTTTTCTCACATATAAAGGATTCTTAGGCTGAAAGAATATTGTTACCTAATTGAATCATGAATAAGAGCTTTCCTAATGAAATAGCTTAGATTGACAAGATGGCATGTCTTTCCATGGATAATGAGTATATATAAGTAAGAAAATATTGTTTCATGGAAGTTATGGTTAGCACCAAGTAGATATTGACATTGAAATGGGCGCTCTCCCGCTAATAGAGGTCAAGTTTCTAGAAGAAGTCTCATGAGATGGAAGTTCTTCCGTTAGTAGAGTTTGATTTTTAGTATCAATCTCTTTATTCCATAAATTATGTGCTCTCATAGAATGATTAACTAGTGGATCCACTTATGCTGCTAGAAGTTCTTGGTTCTACCTTAGGCAAGTAGAACAATCCTTTTTGGTGTTAGAGATATCAGGTAATCATGTTGTAGCTCAAATGGTCTCTATGTTAATTAAGGATAATTTTCCACAACAAGACTATAGTGAACTAAGGTTACTGAAGGAATATCTCTTGCATTGACCATGATATTATGACTTATGTTTTTTAACTTTTTTATATAATGTTTTACTTGGTCAATTGCATGTTATGGAATGAAATGTCCCATTTAGAATATTTTAAATGTTTTTATGCATAACTATCATACTTAGTGCATTTTTGTACTAACGTATACTCTTGCCTACATTTTCTCCAAATATAGGGTTTGACAGACAGGATTCCCATTTTAGTGACTAGATCTTGGACTTTGATTCTTCCCCAAGCTTTTTGAGTCCTCATGGTGCGAGAGGACGAATTACTCTCATTTTATATTCTCTTTTTGTATTATTTTTTTGGACAGGATGTATAGGCTTGGCCCAATTTCATTTGACTGTAATAGATGGCTATGCTAAGACATGTGTTTAGACTTTTTCTTTTCTATAAAACTGTTTTGGACTTAATATGATTGTTTTACTCTTTATTGTTCTATTTCTTAAGTTGTGAAAACTAAGTGGCTTGTATGGAGTCCTTCGGCGTTTTATACGCCATGTTATATTACATCTAGGTTATACCCCTTGGCCGTGACAAACTTGATAATCAGAGCACAAAATTTAGAATGGTCACAAGATGTCTCATAAGCCACATTTAGTAGAGTCTTGTTAATGAGTGTGAAGCGCGCCATATTTATGAATGAGAGGCTTTAAGATTATTAGGAAACTTCACTTCTTTCATTACTCTAAAGTCATGCTAAAGATTTTAACTCTATAAAGTCTCTCTCCTAATCCATACCTTTTGCTCTTCAGGACATGTCTAGTCGAAGGTCTTACGCTAAAAAGAATGTAAGGAGGAATGTGAAACAAGAAACTCCTCTTCATACTTCGATCGATCCCTTGGCCTAACAAGTTACAAATGCGGAGTTTCAATCAACTTTTTAAGTGTTGGGTCGAGCTGTCCCAAGCCAATAGAGAGGTGGTAGTTCCCGTGAAGAAAGAACTTCTTACGCTACTAAAATGTTTGATGAAATATCCAAAACAGTTAATTAATATTCTGTTTTAAATGTTAAGATGATCTTACTTTTGGATAACTAATCCTGCTCATGATTTATGCACCTACACAGGTCTTAAAAATAATGTAAACAAGCCTTAGCGGGAATATATCATCAATTATATAGTTTATATGTTATTTATTGAGTAGGCATTAGTGTTAAAAGGGTGTTTGAATTGATTTAAAAGTTGATTAAACATACATTTAAGTCAATTTTTAACATTTGGAAGTGTTTGTCAAATGTAAAAAAAATAATTTAAATATTAACAAATGACTTAAAATTAGTGAGGAAGTGTTTGACAAGGACAAAAATAACTTATAATAAGTTTAAAATGACTTAAAATAAGTCAAAAACCAAAAGTAGGTCTCACCATACTTTTATTTTTTGACTTAAAAGTTATTTCAATTTGACTTTTTCCTATTAATTTAAAAACTACTTTTTTTAAAAATAAAATAAACTTTCAATTTTTTCTTCTCAAAATGGTGAATTCGTGGAAAGTCGGTGAGATGCACTCCTACATATACTATGATGAAGTAATTATAATATTTACTATTTCTTTGAGGTATACATCAAAATTTTAGTCACATATATCTATTAACATTGTGAAGTATGCAAAGTCATATTTATTTAAAGATTTATTATACCAAGGTTTATCAAAGCAATAGATAATTTTTTTGACTTTGTTAAATTTCTTCATATTAAAATTTTACAATTAATTATTTCTTCACAGAGAAAAAATATGTGAACCACATCATATAGTTGTTCTAGGATGACAAATAGTAAAAGCGGGCTTTGTGGTATAGCAAATAATTGTACGAGTAAGGAAATATTTAGGAACTTCAGTCGCTAATCATTTTAAGAAATAAAAGTTGATTGAGCCAAAAACATTGAGAACACGATATAAAATCTATGGGATAAGATCCAATGGTAAGTACAAGCAACACAAATTACTTTGGTCCGTGCATCTGATCATGCCAATAAACATATTTGAAATGTATTCTATCATAACTTTATCATTTTTGTATATATATCTTATGCTTGTGTGAATGATACTAGCATATAAACTTATCCTTCATCACCAAATGACAATGTAAAACATCGACTATTAGAATATATATATATATATATATATATATATATATATATATAAACATTATCTTTTTATTTGTCTTTAAATTCAATTCGACATTCTTACCTTGCAACTTTATAATTTTTATTGAGTTACAAGGTATCACATAATATGAAAATACAGACTCATAATATGAATGTGATAGTAGATCCATAATATGAATGCATTATACAAATCTAAAAACACATGTGAAAGCACACATGATAAAAAGACCCATATAATGTCAAAGCAATAAATAAATAGATATACTCACATATAAAAGTATTAAGTAAACATGACAATACACGTGATAGTTAGAATCCTGACAAGAAAGCATTACAATACTCGTGAGAAGTACACTCACACACCTATTATAAATTGTACAAGTGTTTCTCTTGAAATTGCTCAACCTTATTCAACAAAAATATATTACTGTCTTCTTCATATCATTTTCTTTTGCAATGGAAAATGAGACTAAAAAAGGCAAGCAAAAAATTGAAATGAAGCTCATCGAGTCTGAGAGAGGACGTGCTGTGAGTTTCTCAAAAAGAAAAAAAACTTTGTTTGAGGATGCAAAGAAGTTTGCAACTCAGACTGGGGCAGATGTTGGTGTTATGCTCTTTTCACCAGGTGGAAAACCATATTCATGTGGTTCCACAAGCATAGAAGATATAATTGAAAATTTTCTCAAAATGAAAGTAGAGGACCCCCGACTTCATTATGCTGAGGGTGAATCAAATGGTTTTGAGGAATTGAAAGATCTCCATAAAAAATTGCAAACATGTAACGAGAAAGAAAAAAAACGAATACTAATGCACAAGATTCTGCACCCTGGCTCAGAAATACCTCAAGATAAACATATGGAGGAGCAGAAGTTGGCATTGAAGTTGCGGGTAGAGAAGATGAAAAAAGAAACACGTGATTCTATTTTGATGGAGCATCTAAAATTTGATTTAAATGTTGCCCCTGAGCCAGAAGATGAGGAGGAATATTGAAGTCAGGAGTATCATGGAGTTTATAATTGGAGTTATTAAAATTGAAGATATGCTTAGAGAAGATTTAAGTAGAGATTGAGTCTTCTATCATGAACAATTGTTGTTTTTTAATGAAGTCACTTGTTGTTAGTAATGAATTATCCATCTTTATGAGGTTTTAGATTAAAAAAATAAAAGATCATGGATTTCTTATGTTATTAAGTCAGTTTTTTCATCTTCAGTCTTCAATGATGCTTTGTGTTGCCTAAATTGATAAATCAATTGAATTTTTTTTGTAACTAGTGAATATTGTGAAAGTGATAAATCAAAGAAAACTCTCATACACTCATGAATTTTCTTTTATCTTTTCATCTTCAACAAAATTAGTGCATTTATATTTTACATCTAGGCTAGCTCTATGTGAGATGGTGGAATCTCTCCATTATGGATGTATCTTCGTCTGGAAATCGGGAAGTTAGAAGGGATTATTTAGAAGGGACAATAAGAAAATCCGATTTGAACAACGTGTCCCCAGAAAAACCTTTTCTTTTTGAGGATCCGACATCTCATATATGAACTTTTCAAATATCAATTGACTCTATTGGCATATTCAAGGTTACAAAAGAAGTTGGTTCTTATTTTTAACATGGTACGCATATATATTGAAATAAAGTATCGATTTTTTTTTATCATAAGCGCATATATAAACAAGACCCCTTTCGTGTATGATACAAAATAAATTTTACTCAAGTGCATTAGCATTAGAGAGTACTTTTCCAAATTCAACTTATTTGTTTTTTGGCTCCAATTTTGTGCAACCTCAATTACTAAACTAGAAATTAGGTATTAATTATTTGAATGTAAAATTACCCCTTCAAAAAAGTAATTCTTGCATAATAATTTTAAAATTACTTACAATATAACAACCCATTCATTTTATGTGTTACAATTTTTTTTGACTTTATTAAATTTCTTCATATTTAAATTTTATTATTAAGTATTTTTCACAGAGAAAAAATATGTGAACCACATCATATAGTTATTCTAAAATGACAAATAGTAAAAGTGCGCTTTGTGGTATAGCAAATAATTTTACGATCAAGGAGAAAATTAGAAACGTCAGTCGCTAATCGTTTTAAGAAATAAAAATTAATTGAGCCAAAAAACATTGAAAAGACGATACACAATCTATGGGATAATATCCAACAATAAGTACAAGCAACACAAATTACTTTGATCTGTGCATCTGATTCTGACAATACACATATTTGAAATGTATTCTATCATAACTTTATCATTTTTGTGTATATATCTTATGCTTGTGTGAATCATACTAGCATATAAGCTTATCCTTCATCACCAAATGACAATGTAAAATATTGACTACTTGAAAATATAAAGAGAGAGTGTGTGTATATATATATATATATATATATATATATATATATATATATATATATATATATATATATAAAAGAAAACCTTAGGTCCGCCTATATGGCACTCTCACAAACAAGAATTCCTATTTAAATTTAACTAGCCTCCCCCTTTCATGAAAAGTTGGGACTTTTATGTAAAGTTGCGACTTTAATAAAGAGTTGCGACTTTCGTGAAAAGTTACGACTTTAATAAAGAGTTGCGACTTTCGTGAAAAGTTGCGACTTTTATGAAAGGTTGTGACCTTTACGAAGAGTTGCAAATCTTACAAGTTGTTGTAACCTTTCCAATAAGGCACAATAAACATTTGTCCAGGCCAGCCTTTGTTGGTTATGAATAGAGGGATTTCCTCTCTTTTAAAACAACGAAAATTCTAAACCTTTCTTCTTGTTTTCTTCTTCTTTTACA
This sequence comes from Solanum arcanum, assembly GCA_027789145.1. Classification (NCBI taxonomy): domain Eukaryota; kingdom Viridiplantae; phylum Streptophyta; class Magnoliopsida; order Solanales; family Solanaceae; genus Solanum; species Solanum arcanum. Next base: position 61,118,529 of record CM050939.1, on the reverse strand, counting down.
CAACTAAATATTTGTGTACTTGCTTCCTGTTGAATGGCTCAATGATACCATTGCTTATGTTAAAGATTTTGGTATGTATTTTTACAGTCATTAATTTCTACCTTTGTTATTAAGGATAATGATACGATAACTTACCTTTATCAACTAATTATTTGTGTACTTGTTTCGTGTTGAGTGGGTCACTGACACCATTGCTTATGTTACAGATCTTGATATGTATTTTTAAAGTCATTAATTTGTACTTATGTTATGAAGGATAAATGATAAGATAAGTTACCCTTATCTCAAAAAAAATGATAAGCTGTAAGACGTTTCATTTTTCTTTAAATTATTAATGTTTGTTATCACGTAATCTTGTATATAAGATAATATAGCATTTTAGTTTTAATGGCTGATAGATTTAAATTATTATTTTATAAATTATGTGATACAAAATTCATGCGCGAAATACGGGTAAATTTACTAGTCATATAAATTGAAATCATATAGAGTTTAATGATATCAAAGAATCCAATATTTCAAGTTCTAAATATAATTTTTCGAGATGTTACTATTGTAATCACAAGACTTCAGCAAATCCATGATATTTGTAGTAAACTCTTGGTTCGAATCAACCAACAAGACATCAAATTGCCTCTATCATGCCAAAAAAGGGAGTTGCCATCAAAAAAATTTCTTCAATTGTATGAGAATTTTTCTTTTACTATATAACAACCAAAAGGTACAAGAAAATATTTTTCTAACATAAAAAACTGAATTTATAGAGAAACATTTACTTTTTGGTAGGTGTTATATATAGTATCTCTATTGTCTAGTGGACATGATTTTTTTTTTCTTGAATCAAGACAAGGTATAATAAAATCCTATTCTACTTGTTCAGTATGGAGGGCAATACTTTCATGATAGTGTTTTTTGCTTAAATGTATTTTTTGAAGAAACAATTTATTAGAAGGGAAAATGACTGTTGGGCTTTGTGGAGGCTTGTGAGCAGGCCCGACCCATTACTGAAACCCTAGGTTAACCATTTGGTTTTCCTATAAATATGATCCTTGTATTTGTAATTCTTGAAGGAGCACAAGTGAAATAAAATCCTCCTGTTACAGTCGTGGAGTAGGGAAACCGAACCACGTTAAATTCTTGTGTGTCCCGTTTGTGTTCCGCTTCTTTTTCTCTAGATTATTTGTGTGTGTTGTGTGTTTAATTCCCAACAATTGGTATCAGAGCGAGGTTTCAACAACATTGTAACACAAACTGTGAGAAATTGTCACCTAGGGTTCTTGTGTGAAGAACTGTGTGCAGGGAGGAGTAGCCGCCGTTACCGTGTGGGTAACCTCAAGCGGCCGGCTAGGAGAACCGCAGTGCGAACAGCCGTCGTCAGTGTCTTTGTCCGTCGCGCCGTTCCGTTGGCCGCCGCGTCGAGGAGCCTCAGATCCAGCCGCGAGCGTCCAAATCGTGAGCATCGTCCAAATCGCCGCCCGTTGTCTGTAGACGCCGTTAAGGGAATTGCCGAAGTCCTTTGAGATGGCAGAAGATGGGAAGTTCCGAATTGAGAAGTTCGATGGTACAGCTTCATTGGTGGAAGATGCAGATTGAAGATTTGCCGGTTCGTAAAGATTTGGACGTAGTGTTGGGTGACAAGCAAGGAAAATTGTCCGATGCAGAGTGGGCGCTTTGGATCGGAAAGCTATGTCGCTTATCCGACTCGTTGACCAAGAATGTTGCGTTCAACATTCTTAGAGAAGACAAATAAAGGCATCTTGGAAGCCTTGTCTAACATGTACGAGAAGCCATCCGCGAGAAACAAAATTTTTCCGATTAGAGAGTTGGTGAACACAAAGATGAAGGAAAGGCGATTCGATTACGAGCACATCAACTCATTGAATTCGATCTTAGCGGACTTTTGTCGGTTGGCATTAAGTTCGATGATGAAGTTCAAGCTTTACCATCGTTATCATCATTGCCTGGACAGCTTGGTCCTAATCTGGTTACAGCTTGCCGATTCGATTGGGACCTAATGGATTCACCTTTGAGAAGATTCGTGATCTCGTTCTTGGCGAGGATATCGAAGAAGGAGTTACGGAGAATCATCAATGATATGCTAAACGCCGTCGAGGCAGAGGAAATAATGAGGTAGTGGGAGCAGAACCAAAAAGGAGTCACCAAAGGCTCGGGATGGCTCTGTAACATGTTGAACCGCAGGAGGGGGCATTTCAGAATCAATGCCAGAAAGACAAACAAGTCAACATTGCGTACATGACAGCCAACGAGGATTTGTTTATCCGCTGCGCGGAGAGCAATGTGGATTCTGGGTCATGGATTACGGTGCTTCTTTTCACGCTACCCACAGCATGAAGCATTGCGTAATCTGGTTATTGGAGACTTTGGAAAGGTAAGGCTTGCAGGCGATAGAGCTCTTGATGTTACGGGCATGGGTGACATGGTCTTTGAAGACGCCGGTCGGTTTCACGGACCTTGAAGGATGTCGAGTTGTTCCAAGCTTGACGAAAAAGTTTGATTCTGTTAGGCGGTTGGATGAGCGGGGACATCACGAAGTTCGGAAACGGGCGATGGAAGGTCGTGAGGGCAATCTTGTCATGGCTCGTGGAACAAAAAGAGATCGTTGTATATTGTCGGATTACCGCCTGAGGGAGTGACCATCCCAGCTCGTAAGAAAAACAAAGTCCGCTCACGTAATCTCAAGCGTAAGAAGGTTGTCTTTGCAAGAAAGAAACCCAGAGCCACAGTCGATTCAGGTGAACGAGCAAGGAAAGGTTCGTGAAGACCAACGAGGCGCCAGGCGTGGGAGCACCGCCGTGCTTCACCAAGGCTCCTGTAAGACAAATGGGTCAAGAGAACCAAGATTCCACCGCTGATACGTCTCCGTAAAATTTCTTCTTTGAGTATGGAGAGTGTTTGTTCTCGGGGAGTTCTAGGATCCGGCGATTCGTGTCTCAGTGGGAGCCAGTAGGGACCGAAGACGAAGTCAAGGGCGATTTAATGCGTGGCCCGATGTGTTGAAGCCGGGAGCTTCAACGGGTCTTTCAGATTGGTGATGAGAAGGCCAGTAGCGGAGAGAGTTGAAAAAGATTACTAGACATACAAGTGTTCTAAGTGGATGACAATGAAATTCTTCAAGCCTCCAAGTGGGAGATTGTTGGGCTTTGTGGAGGCTTGTGAGCGTTCGACCCATTATCAAAACCCTAGGTTAACCATTTGGTTTTCCTATAAATATGATCCTTGTATTTGTAATTCTTGAAGGAGCACAAGTGAAATAAAATCCTCCTGTTACAGTCGTGGAGTAGGGAAACCGAACCACGTTAAATTCTTGTGTGTCCCGTTTGTGTTCCACTTCTTTTTCTCTAGATTATTTGTGTGTGTTGTGTGTTTAATTCCCAACAATGACTTCTATAACTTATGGCATCGGAGTGAGTTTTGTTTTCATTTAAAAAGTAAAATAGTTATGGTTTTACCTTATATTTATTGTTTCAACCAGTACTTATATATCATTTTCAACCATTGCCATTCAAAAGCATCATATAAGAGCTTCTTCAATTGATGTTTATGGTCGAGGCCCCAACCCTCTATTCAATGGTACCCAAATGCCTTTATTCATAACATGTGCGGTTGCCAAAGTTTGCACTATATCTTGCACCTTAATATCTCCAAAAAACACTATGCCCTCTTAATACTCTCTCTAGTGGGTCTTTAGAAGAGATGCTGTAATCACCCAACCCGCTAGTGATAATATCTTTTTTGGTCTTAGGCCTGCACAATTTTAAAACTCATCACTAATTCGTAAGCCCTACTCACTTATGTAGGCAACGTCTCTCATGTGTTTTGCCGATATGGGACTTCTTATCTTAAACTGGGGCATTGCATACACCCCCTTTATGGATTCAGTTTCCTCACTGAGGTTTGCCCCACTGAACGGGGGATTTTCCTAGACTCCACACTGAGCTTTGCCTTGCCTTATCGAGATTTGTCTAATTTCAGTTGAACTCTGACCCACATTGACAAGGCTATAATAAGAGTTACTTTGTAACTACTTGTAACGGCCCAACCCGCTAGTAATATTGTCTACTTTAGGCCTAAGCCCACGCAACGTTAAAATATGTCACTAGTTGGTAAGGTCTACTTACTTATGTACCCAACATCTCTCATGCGTTTTGCCAATGTGGAACTTCTTATCATAAGTTAGGCATTACAGATGATAGTGAATTTTCACAGCAAGATCAATGACAATGATTGCTCACAATTCCTATGAAACAGCGGCCAAATTTAATTTCTAGTATACATCAAATACATTCATCATATATAGTCAATTATCCATCTGTTACACATATTAATGCACATCTAGTGGCCAAGAAAGGTCACCCCAACACTACTAAAAAAAGGCCAAAAAGAGACCTAAAAATGGAGACCTCAAAAATAGGTCAATAATAAGAGACCTCATGAGGTCGCTATTTAAATTAATATTTTTTAATTTTTTTTTTTAATGTGGAAGAGACCTCGTGAGGTCAATATAATGAATAATTTTTTTTTTATCTGACTTATTTAAAAATTTTAAATTTTTAATTTAATTCTCATAAAATTTGAGACCTCATGAGGTCTCTAATTTTTTAACTATTCAATTAAATTAAATTATTATTTTTAATTTAACAAGTTGAGACCTCATGAGGTCTCTACTTGTTAAATTAAAAATAATAATTTAAAATATTTAAAAATGTAGAGACCTCATGAGGTCTCTTAGACAAAACCAAAAACCTAGCCAAAAATTAAAATAACTCTCTTCCCTCTCTTAATTTTTTTACAGACTGCGCGCCTCTCTCTCTTTCTCACCGCTCGTCGCGCCTCTCTGTCACCTCGTCGCGGCTCTCTCTCTTTCTCACCGCTCGTCGCGCCTCTCTCTCACCTCGTCGCACCTCTCTCTCACCTCGTCGCGCCTCTCTCTCTTTCTCACCTCGTCGCGGCGCCTCTCTGCCGCCTCTCTCTTTCTCACCTCGTCGCGGCGCCTCTCTGCCGCCTCTCTCTTTCTCTCTCTAAGAAGCAGCTCGTCATTAAGCTCAATAAAGGTATTTTCACTAATTCCACTCATTTTTTGTGTTACTGTTTTTTTCTTCTTTTTTTTCTTTTTCCTCTTGTACATTTGGGTTTTTTTGGAAATGATTTGAATTTGCATGACCTAGATTGAAGCTTTAATTTTGTAATTTGGATTTTGGAGAGTAGTTTGGAGGTTTATATTTGAATTAATGAGTCTTTGAATTGGGAACCCTCATTTGGAATAAAGAATTTGAGCTGCTTCAGGGTGTGTGGTTTGTCGTCATTTTAAATGTAGCATTTTGGGAGTGAGGCATTTGACCTGAAATTAATGGATAATAGGGTTCTGATTACATTTGGTTAGGGTGGGGTGGAATTTGTGGGTTAGAAGTAGAAAATTGATCGAATATCATAGGCAAGAAAGGGAAAAAAGGATTTCCACCTGAGGGTTATAATTATTTGTTTATGGGGCCATAAGGTATGTGAGATTACTTGAATATTGGGAGATCGAATTCAATGCTTAAAGGGGCTCTTATAAGCAATGAGAGAAAAGAGGATTACGAGCAACTATTGTTTATTACATTTTATATGTCTCTCTCTCACTGACCTATGTCGCAGCAAAACTGTTATTAAATTAAATACTTCCAAAGAATAACAAAACATGAATCAACTTCAAATTAAATCCATTTGTGTCCAAGTTTTGGTATAGTTTGCCACAAAATGCAAATATCTTCGCATAGTACAACTACTTATGGTTTCATGTGAATTAGGACTTTTTATATGTATTACAATGTATATTAATTTGAGATCGTTATAAAATCTCGTAAGTTTCAAATTCTAAATCCATATTTTATTTGTTTAAGCATAAGTACCAACACTAGTTGATCCTATTGATGACAAAATTGATTTTCTTTGAAAATCAATTTGTGTCCATCTAGTGTTGACACTTAGCTTTAAATTTTAGAAATAATTATTTGTTAAGCATAAGTACCAACACTAGTTGATCCTATTGATGACAAAATTGATTTTCTTTTGAAAATCAATTTGTGTCCATCTAGTGTTGACACTTAGCTTTAAATTTTAGATATAATTATTTGTTAAGCATAAGTACCAACACTAGTTGATCCTATTGATGACAAAATTGATTTTCTTTTGAAAATCAATTTGTGTCCATCTAGTGTTGACACTTAGCTTTAAATTTTAGATATAATTATTTGTTAAGCATAAGTACCAACACTAGTTGATCCTATTGATGACAAAATTGATTTTCTTTTGAAAATCAATTTGTGTCCATCTAGTGTTGACACTTAGCTTTAAATTTTAGATATAATTATTTGTTAAGCATAAGTACCAACACTAGTTGATCCTATTGATGACAAAATTGATTTTCTTTTGAAAATCAATTTGTGTCCATCTAGTGTTGACACTTAGCTTTAAATTTTAGATATAATTATTTGTTAAGCATAAGTACCAACACTAGTTGATCCTATTGATGACAAAATTGATTTTCTTTTGAAAATCAATTTGTGTCCATCTAGTGTTGACACTTAGCTTTAAGTTTGTAACTATCGTGTTAGTATTAAGTTAAACTAAACTAATTAAACTTAGAAATTTGTTAAGTTAGTTAATAAGTTAAACTTGTTACTATAGTATTAGAATTTATTTAAAACTAGACTAATTAGACTTAGAAATTTGTTAAGTTGGTTAATAAGTTAAAATTGTAACTATTGTGTTAGTGCTTGACAAATTTAATTTATGATTCTTATGTAGATGGATCGTAGTTGGATGTATAATATGACTAATTTTGGTCGAATGGGGCTAAGACCTGAATTTGTAGAAGGTGTCATTGGTTTTGTGGAGTATGCAAAGACATTAGATCCTTTTCAACGTAGTGGTATGATTAAGTGTCCTTGTAATAAATGTCAATGTTTGAATTATGAAAAACCAGATGCTGTTGAGCTTCATATCTATCGAAATGGGTTTAAAAAAGAATACACTGTGTGGACTAGTCATGGAGAAATTGATAATAACTTTGATGTATTCCAACATTATGTTCTGGTGAAAGTAGTAGCAATGTGAATTCTAATGCACAAAATTATAGAATTGATGACATGGTTCAAGATGCTTTTGGTGTGCATTCGATTTTGATTTTGCTAATCAAGGTGAAGAAGCTCCTAATGTTGAATGTAAAATTTTCTTTGAACAATTGGAATCGCTAGTCGGCCTTTATATGAGGAGTCCACACTCACGCTGTCTATCGCGGTTAGATTATTAAGTATCAAATCAGTTGGAGTGTTCCTCGAGGGCAATGGACTCTGTGATTGACCTTATTCATGATTTAGTTGACCCAAATCTAGAGATACCTGATAATTTCTATAAGGCAAAGAGGTTGGTATCAAAGTTAGGAATGTCATCAATGAGAATTCATTGTTGTGAAAATGGTTGCATGTTATACTATAAGGATGATATTGATCTAGAATCGTGTAAGTTTTGTGGAAAATGTCGTTATAAACAGACAGCTAGTGGGAAGAAAGTTCCTATTAAGGCAATGCATTACTTACCTCTTATACCAAGGTTAAAGAGGTTGTATGCGTCTAATAGATCTGCTCCTCATATGAGATGGCACCATGAACATAGAAGACCACCTGGAGTTATGTGTCATCCATCCGATGGAGAGGCTTGGAAGCATTTTGATAGAACATATCCACTATTTGCAGCTGAACCACGTAACATTAGATTGGGTTTATGTTCAGATGGATTCACGCCACATTCTTCTTTGCACCATATTCTTGTTGGCCTGTATTTGTAACACCATATAATCTTCCACCCGAGATGTGTATGACCAGTCCATATATATTTCTCAATTGTGTCATTCCCGGCCCTCTAATCCAAAAGTATTGATTGATGTATACTTGCAACCTTTGATTGATGAGTTGAAACAATTGTGGGTTCAAGGGGTTGAAACGTTTGATGTGTCTCTTAAGCGAAATTTTAATTTGCGGTCGCCTTAATGTGGACTATTAATGATTTTCCAAAGATATGGAATGTTGTCAGGGTGGATGACAGCGGGAAAGTTAGCTTGTCCTTATTGTATGGAAAATACTAAATCATTCACTTTGAAACATGGTCGTAAAAATTCTTGGTTTGACTGTCATCGACAGTTCTTGCCAATGGATCATGAGTTTAGGAGTATGAAAAATGCATTCAGAAAGAATTCTGTTGAACAAGGTTATCCTCCTCCAATCTTAACTGGAGAACAAGTTTGGGAGAGGGTTCAAAACTTTCCAAAGGTCGCAAAAGAACAACCCTACAAATTTGATGGATATGGTGTTGCACATAACTGGACAAAACAAAGCATATTCTGGGAGTTACCGTATTGGAAGGACAATCTTCTTCGACATAATCTTGATGTCATGCATATTGAAAAAAATTACTTTGATAATTTATTTAACACAAGAATGGATGTCACCGCAAGACAAAAGATAGTGTTAAAGCTAGAATGGACTTACTGAATATTGCAAAGTAAAAGAGTTATGGTTGCAAGAGAAACAGAACAACAAGTTCTTCAAGCCTAAGGCTAGTTATTCATTTACAAGGGATCAAAAGCGTAAAATTTGTGAATGGGTCGAGCAACTTAAGATGCCTGCTGGACATGCTTCAAATTTAGGAAAATGTGTTGATATGGAGCATGGAAAATTACATTGTATGAAAAGTCATGATTGTCATGTCTTCATGGAAACATTACTCCCCGTTGCATTTAGTGGCTTGCCTGATAGAATTTGGAAACCTATGACTGAAATCAGTTTGTTCTTCAAGGACTTGTGTTCTAATACGTTGAGGGAAGACAACCTAGTTCAGATGGATCAAAATATTCCTGTAATTACGAATAAATTGGAGAAGATTCTTCCACCTGGATTTTTCGATGTGATGGAGCATCTTCCTGTACATCTAGTGCATGAAGCACGCCTTGGAGGTCCGGTTCAATATAGATGGATGTATCCTTTTGAGAGGTAAATATTTAACTATTAATATTTTTATATTAATATGTTGTTTAAATCAATGATAACAATGTATAATGTAGGACTATTGGAAAGTCTAAACGTGGCATGAAACAATGAAAGAGTATTTGAGAATTTCTCAAAGTGGTTTCAAGATTACGTAAGCTTTATAATATTTTCATAATACTATTATTATTAAATAAATTTATATTTAATTGATGCTAATTTCTTACTTTTTAAATATTTATAGATTTATGACACAAAAAATGGTCAATTTGACCAATTTTTGAAGGACATTTCTTGGGGACCCATCAAGACTTATTCAATGAATAAGTATGTTGTTAATGGTTTTAAATTCACTACTGAAGAATACTCCAAATATAAAAAAACTAACAATAGTGGAGTTTGGGTAAAAGGTGGTGATGGAAATCTAGATGGAGTTGATTATTATGGGGTACTCAAGGAGGTTTTGGAAATGGAGTATTCCGGTTGGCCTACAAAAAAAATTATATTATTTAGATGCAAGTGGTTTGATCCAACCCCCAAAAGAGGTACGAGAGAAATCAAACAATATAATATCATTGAAGTAAAGCACACAAGGGAATATGAAGCTTATTATTTTATGTAGGAAAAGGAACTAGGAAGACCGATAACTCAAGCTGAGGCATTTAAGGCAACACACATTAGAAAGAAGAAAAATCCTGAAGATCCAGACGTGTGGGTTGAACCGCGAGCTGAAGTGACCTATGTAAGCCTCTAATTTTAAAAAATAATTACTTATTTTCTAAATTTATATTCTCATATGATAACATTCAATTTAGAATCGATATCTTCAAGCTTTGGAGGATTTACAACAAACTCGCACTCAAGAAAATCGAGGTATGCCACTTACTCAAGAACGAGGATGAGAGAGTTTGGTTAGACTTGACTTGTGGGCCGAGTAGATATGGGTATGCATATGGAATGCCGCACAAAACCTTTCGTGAATTTTCTTCTCGAGTTTGAAGGCCTAAATAGTTCAAATCATGATGAATCAATGAAGAAAAATTTGGCTATGGAGAAAAAGATTGTTGAGCTATCTAGCCAAGCCAAGAATCACGGGCTAGGGAAAGGCAGTTGGAATTACAATTTATGGTCTTAAGGCTCAATTCGATGCATTACTTGCCTCGGGAGGGATTCCCCTTGTTCGGTGATGTCACTTTCCTCCTCGACCTCCTCAATCTCAACCTACTCATTATCCAATGTATGGTCAACAAAGAAATATGACCCATGAGAGTAGTGATGAAGAAAGTGATGAAGAAAGTGATGATTATGTGGAAAACACACTACCACATTAGTGAAGTTTAGACTTGTGATAGCTAACTTATGGATCATTTTGTTAACTTTATAATTTTGTGATGGGAATTATTTGTTATGTGAATATATGATAACGTTGGAATGTATTATATAACTTATGGATATCATGGTTTTTGTTTAATATATAATTATGTTGAAGTGAGTTGCAATTGAGTTGATAAGAGAATATTTAGTAAATGTATTGCTTCAATTGAGTTTTTGAAGTTCTTTGAGTTTGATTTGGGTACTGAATTAAAATGACAGGTGATGAGAAGCCGCAGAAATAATGATTTTCTGCCAGTTTTTTTCTAGAAAAAGAGACCTCATGAGGTCTCTATTTTGCATTAATTTTCCAGATATTTCAATATAGCGACCTCATGAGGTCTCTTTTTTGCATTAATTTTTCCAGATATTTCACATTAGAGACCTCATGAGGTCTCCATTTACCATTTTCTATTTTATAAATGCAGAAGAGAGACCTCATGAGGTTTCCCTTTTGCATTAATTTTTTCAGCTATTTTAATATAGAGACCTCATGAGGTCTCTACTTAACATTTTATAAATGCAGAAAAGAGACCTCATGAGGTCTCTTTTCTGCATTATATTTTCCGTAAATATCATAATGGAGACCTCGTGAGGTCTCCAAATATAAATGCAGAAAAGAGACCTCATGAGGTCTCTACTTTAAAATAATATAAAATTAAATTAAATAATATCTTAGAGACCTAATGAGGTCTCTTAATTAAAATATAAAATTAAATAATATTATAAAATTGTGACCTCATGAGGTCTCTATGTAAAAAATATAAAATTAAATTAAATAATACAATAGTGACCTCGTGAGGTCTCCTTTTTGTAAAAAATCAGATTATTTGTTGGCGACCTCATGAGGTCTCTGTGAAAAAGTGACCTGCATTTTACTGACCTAGCGCTGAGGTCTCTTTTTTCCGAAAAGAGACCTCGTGAGGTCTCTTTTCTAGGTCTCTTTTTGGCCTTTTTTTAGTAGTGCAATATTAATGGTACTTAAGGATCAGGCTTAAAGTTTAACAGAATGAAGTCCACCGAAAAGATGAAGACCCCACTTGCACTAGAACATCCTCCACAACTCCCTCTAGTCTGGCAACATAGCGGTCAGCAAGTTGTAAATGATAGTGGTCGGCTTAGGATTCAAAAACCCAACTTTTTGTACAGGGATGAGGGCATATGGTTTATGTTATATCCAAGATTACATAGCTAGCCCCCAGGCATGAATCTTGTACCCTATGCATGGTAATGTGCACTTTAACGATACCTACATATTTCAGCTTGGTCTGTAATCTATTCTTAATTCCTTACTCATTTCACTCAGACAAACGGAGAACTTGTAGACCCTTAGATTCCATTTCTATAGGGTTTCACTCATTAAATATCAATTTGAGGTATGAGGTATTGCAAATCTGCTTGACTTCTCTAGTAGAGTAAGAATATTCCAGGCTCAATCAATGGCTCTACAACTTCTCCGTTTGTCTTTAGTATACTAATGTGAGTTACTTGTAAAAATTAACAGTAAAGATTAAGTTGTCAACACTTAAATAAGTAGTATATATTACCAAGAAAAAATTAAATATATAGTCATTATAAAGTCTCCGGCAACAACACAAAAACTTGTTGCGTCCAAATGTAGACACAAGTATATATGGTCAAATAAGTAGTATAGTGACTCTTAAGAGCGGGAAACTCTAAGAAGGCTCACACTTCAACTAAACTTTCTAAAGGCAGCGGATCCATTAGGGGGAGTGGTTTCTTTCAGCGTCAATGACGTGTTCAAGAAGCTATGCTGGTATCTAAGGTTGGTTAGACATCTTGTGGGTTCGGAAGGTCAGGCCATGGTTCTCATAGTTCTCATTAGTGGTTTGCAAGACGAGACACTTACAGTGGTTCTTGTGGATCGTCACAACAGTCCCAAGGTCAAAGATTTTTCCTCAGTTGAGGAGATATTGATCAAATGATATGATGTAATTCCCTTTACAAGACGGTCAAAGAGGACTCTATCCTAGAATATATATGCACAAACATTATTTATTTTTCATTTGTCTTTAAATTCAATTCATATTATTACCTTGCAACTTTATAATTTTTATTGAGTTACAAGGTATCACATAATATGAAAATATAGGCTCATAATATAAATGTGATAGTAGATCCATAATATGAATGCATTAAACAAATTTGAAAACAGACGTGAAAGCACACGCGATAGAAAGACCCATATAATATGAAAGCAATAAATAGATAGATATACTCGTAATATGCAAAATATTAAGTAAATATAACAATACACGTGATAGCTAGAATCCTAACAAGAAAGCATGACAATACTCGTGGGAAGTACACTCACACACCTATTATAAATTGTACAAGTGCTTTTCTTGAAATTGCTCAACCGTATTCAATAGAAACATATTACTGTCTTCTTCATATCATTTTCTTTTGCAATGGAAAATGAGATTAAAAAAGGCAATCAAAAAATTGAAATGAATCTCATCGAGTCTGAGAGAGAACGTGCTGTGAGTTTCTCAAAAAAAAAAAAAAACTTTGTTTGAGGATGCAAAGAAGTTTGCAACTAAGATTGGGGCAAATGTTGGTGTTATGCTCTTTTCACCAGGTGGAAAACCATATTCATGTGGTTCCACAAGCGTAGAAGATATAATTGAAAATTTTCTCAAAATGAAAGTAGAGGACCCCCGACGTTATTATGCTGTAGGTGAATTAAATGATTTTGAGGAATTAAAAGATCTCCATAAACAATTTCAAACATGTAACGAGAAAGAAAAAAACAAATACTAATGCATAAGATTCTGCTTCTTGGATCAGATATACCTCAAGATAAACATATGGAGGAGCAGAAGTTGGCATTGAAGTTGCGGGTGGAGAAGATGAAAAAAGAAACACAACATTCTATTTTGATGGAGCATCTAAAATTTGATTTAAATGTTGCCCCTGAGCCAAAAGATAAGGAGAAATATTGAAGTCAGGAGTATCACGGAGTTTACAATTGGAGTTATTGAAATTGAATATATGCTTAGAGAAGATTTAACAGAGATTGAGTCTTCTATCATGAACATTTTTTTTAATGAAGTCACTTGTTGTTAGTAATGAATTATCCATCTATGTGAGGCTTTAGATTAAAAAAATAAAAGGTCATGTATTTCTTATGTTATTAAGTTAGTTTTTTCATCTTCAGTCTTTGGTGAAGCTTTGTGTTGCCTAAATTGATAAATAAATTGAATTTTTTTAGTAACTTGTGAATATTGTGAAAGTGATAAATCAACGAAAACTCTCAGACACTCATTAATTTTCTATTATGTTTTCATCTTCAACAAAATTAGTGCATTTTTATTTTACATCTAGGCTAGCTCTATGTGAGAAGGTGGAATTTCTCTGTTATGGATGTATCTTCGTTTGGAAATCGAGAAGTTAGAAGGGATGTATTAGAAGGGACAATAAGAAAATATGATTTGAACAACGTGTACCCAGAAAAACATTTTTTTTAGGATCCGACAACTTATATAGGAACTTTTCAAATATCAATTGACTCTATTGGCATATTCAAGATTACAAAAGAAGTTGGTTCTTATTTTTAACATGATACACATATATATTGAAATAAAGCATCTAATTTTTTGTTATCACAAGCGCATATATAAACAAGATTCCTTTCGTGTATATTACAAAATAAATTTTACTCAAGTACATTAGCCTTAGAGAGTACTTTTCCAAATTCAACTTAATTCTTTTCTGGCTCCAATTTTGTGCAACCTCGATTACTAAACTAACAATTTAGGTATTAATTATTTGAAAGTAAAATTGCTCCTTCAACAAAAGTATTTCTTGCATAATAATTTTATAATTATTAATGACGATATAACAACCCACTCATAAAATTTTATGAGTTACAATCTCTACATAACTAATATCTCCATTTAAATGATAAAATGAGTAAATAAATTATCTCTAATCCACCCCGCTAATAGGTCCTATGTTAAATTTGAGATTTTTTTGAATAGAAGTTACTCACTTCTTTTGTCAGACAAATCCCAAATAGTTAGCTCTTTTTTATACAGTGTTGTTCCCCATCAACTACTATATATAACATCAACTCTATAATAATCTAACAAGACATATTTAGTCAAATGACTTCTATGGATTGTAATTGTGGTATTAGTTGATATTTTATGAAATAAAAAAATTCATTCCTAAAAGTTCACATGTTTCTATTCTACGAGATTTATGTCGTCCGTGTGAGCATAGGTCCAACATTATGTCTGTGTGGTTGAAATATTTTTGTTGGAATGTAAATTAGAATACATTTTTGATCTGTTTATGCATATATATTTACATAATTGCATCTAGTCATCTTGTTCTAGATATCTATTATGGTAGTTGAGTGGAGGGTAGACATTGTAGTAACACTAAAGTATGATAAATCAAGATGTGCGTACTATCATTTGTCTTAATATCTAGCCTTTCAAAAGACAGTGCAGGAACAAAAGAAATTAGTTTGAGATTTACTTTACTCTACAAACTTCCTCGAATAGATAAGCAAGTGGAAAGATAAGGGGCTTGCATGAAACTGGTAGTAACTTATCACGACTCAAAAATTAGACATGATGACACTTATCTATTTTCACCAAGACAAGTGAACCTTAATCCAAAAACATGAAAGAAAAGTGGAAAGTAAACAATAATAACATAAGAATCGAACACTTATTCATTCCAATGAAACCCCAAAATTCGACATGCATATAAACACTAATGTATAAAAAGCAGAATTAAAACATAATTGAAAGTCTCAATGTCTTTGTTTCTCAAATGTAACAAGACATAACATAAGGAACAATAGAGCCCGCTGGAATGACAAACATCTTGCTCTCAATGTATCCTTAAGAAGCCTCAAGTGTAACTATGAGAAAGGAAATCACACATATCTAGCCTCTAAACCTATACAAGTGTAGAAGCAAGGAGTAAGTAACAAACATTACGATGCTCAACAAGTAACCAAATAAGTAGGCAAAACTAGCTAGAATAGAAGTACTCATTTCATCCCAACCAAACCTCCTCAAACTACAAACTGCATAAAAATAACCATAACCTAATAGATTTACGATGCACAATTCACAAGACTTGAAAATAATTGTCCAGCAGTCACAAATTCGACAATCACAACTATCATGTATGCCAGTCACTAGTGTCAAATAGGCCAATCACAATTATCAACTAGACCATTTACACGTATCAAGTTCATCATCTCAAAATAGTTAAGTTTACCGAATATAAATATCAATACTATTATGCACAATTTCAATTGATACTTGTAACACCTTGTATACTAGAACAAACCAAAATGTAGATTTTAGAGTTTTAGGTGCAACTCTTGGTTGCCACTCACGAACCATAGGGTGACCCACAGCCAGACCCATAAACCGTAGGTTAGATTATGGACCGTGGTCCATAGATCAGACCCCAATTTTAACCTCCCAAGACCCCATAAACGGTTTACTAGCACGGACCGTTGGTCTAGCCACGTTCCGTCCCGGCATTAGTTAAGTCAGAGATCGTTTGGTCATTTTCTTATGCGTTGGACCCCTAAACTAAGTTGTTTAACCCCTAAACTACGTCTATTAACCCCTAAATGGTTAATTTTAGCCTAGTAACTTAACTAGAATCTATCTTAAGCAAATCATTCCCCAAAACGTCGAAAAAATAGAACTCAGAAGGTGAACAAGTCGACCAACCAAGCCCTAGAGAGTGTGTGTGTGTGTGTGTATATATATATATATATATATATATATATATATATATATATATATATATATATATATATATATATATTGCCAAGAGCTATAAGACCGAGAACGAGCAATAAGACAAGGTTAATTCGATATCTGGGTTGAGTAGTGAGCATGAAACGGTTTCACATAAAAGGGTAGTGATATTTGACTTAGGGATTATGCAAATTATTGAGAAAAATGTCATGTATATATATATATATATATATCATTTATTTGATATGTAAAACAAAATTTATATTGCCTCTATTCCTATGTATGTCGTCCTTACTAAAAATAAATGTTCATTAATACTTGTCATTAAAATCAACACACAAATAACATTATTATTCCTATTTTACCCTTGAAGTTACTAGTCATGAAAGTATTAATTTGACCAACGTAGAAAAACGAAATGATTAATTCATGTTCCTTGGTTTATTTAGCTAATCAAAATAAAATAATTTATATTTATTTATTGAAATTGGCTTCAGGAGCCCACTAAATAAGGGTACAACAATGCTTTTATCTAATTTCTTAAGGAATATGAAATCTGAAATGATGACATATAAATAGAAACGAAGTCAATAGTTTCTATGATAATTCTTACCAACCTTTAAATCATTTATATTAGGCATAAACATTCCTTTCCCCTAGGGATAAAAATGGGGTAGAGCTGATGCGGGACAGATGCAGGTGTAGCATATTTAACGCTATGCGACGCGGGTTTGTGCAGGAAGGGTTGAAGTGGTTTTTTAACAAAATAGTGCGGGTTAGGGCTGGTTGCAGGTCATTGTGATTTTATGCGGGTTCAAACTTAATTTTAACTTTTTTACTTGTTACAAGGATAATAGAGCATTATCTAAAATAGTTTCTTTAAAGTTACTAAAATTGTGTTTTTTTTTAAATTACTTTGTAATATTCTATTATACTTTTGTGAACTTTTACTTATTTTAGTAAGATTGTATTAAAGATTGGAGTAATTTTAATAATTTTCACAATGGCAAGATACATAACTGTGCCATTTAATTTGACCTCATATTTTATTCATGCCTTCTAACTTTGAGTGCACACATGTAGACATTTAAATTTGAATAAGATTGAACAAATATACGCACATTTTATGCGACATCCTACATGCCATTTATATCCTACGTGGTGTCCAAACTCTTATATGAAGCCAATGACTGTCTTATGATACTCTTTAAATCATACATGCTTATAGTGAGATTATCTTTTGTGGCTGTCAAATCCATACTCAATAATGTATCCTCTCAATCTACATGGTGATATTAATAATTCACCAACGTATGGAAAGATCCTCAATTTTTAAAGAGGGAGTGAAGATCGTGTCTGAAAAGGAAGAAGCAATGCTGAAGCAGAGAGAGTATGTGTAACTAATACATTGAAATTCATAATATTATTATTAATGCACAACGTTTTAACGCATGTATTTGTATGATTAAAGACACAACAATTCTCAAATCTTTTTCACATCCTTTTCACTATATTTGTGGAAGGTATTTTTATAAACAAATAATTTTTAATTTAAAATTATACAATATATGTTGTTTTTAATACACTCAACCAGACTACATAAGAAAATATCTCAACAGCAATTTTATCATATTATGCTGATTAAATGTTGAGTTTATGAAGGAGCATATAGGAAAGAGGGTTCACATTATATGCACAATAGACTATAGAGTAACCAGATAAGTAGGTAAATCAGAGACTTATCAAAACCCCCTAACTTAAACTATTGTTTGTTCTCAAACAATACTGTGAGAAATATATTATTGAATTGTGTATATTAATTGTTACATTGAGACCCTATTTATAGACACTACATTTGAACCCTTTTCCGACTAGGATTCCTATTCCTATTCATATTCTAAGTAGAAAATACTTATAAATACTAATTTCTATTCTAACACTCCCCCTCAAACTGGTGCATACAAATCATATGTACCTAGCTTGTAACAGATGTAATTAATACGAGGACATGTGAGAGACTTGGTGAACATATCTGCAAGTTGATCATTTGACTTCAAAATTTTTGTAACAATATCTCCTGAGTGTATATTTTCTCTGACAAAGTGACAGTCAATGTCATTGTGCTTAGTCCTTTCATGAAATACTGGATTTGATGTGATATGAAAAGCCTCTTGATCCATCTGATCAATTTTGCTAAATTTTAGTTCTCCCAGCAACTCTTTGAGCCAAACTACCTCACAAGTTGCTGTCGCCATTGCTCGATATTGTGATTTTGCATTAGATCCAGCAAACACATTCTGTTTCTTACTCTTCCACAACACCAAATTACCTCCAACTAAAACACAATATCCGGATGTCGAACGTCTGTCACAGGGTGATCCTTCCCAATCAGCGTAGTGTCTGTATATCCGATGATATGTTCATGGCCTTGATCCTCAAAGAGTAGTTCTTTACCGGAAGCTGACTTTATATATCGCAGAATATGAACAACTACTTCCCAATGACTATCACAAGGGGAAGTCATAAAATGACTTACAACACACGGGAAAAGAGATGCAGGTCTAGTCACTGTGAGATGATTCAACTTTCCAACAAGCCGTCTATACCTTTCAAAATTACTAAGTGGCTCCCTTGTCCCGGAAGAAGTTTAACATTTGGATCCATAGGAGTGTCAATAGGTCTACATCCCATCATTCGTGTCTCCTCAAGAATGTCTAAGGCATACTTGCATTGAGAAATAACAATACCTGATCTAGATCGAGCAAACTCAATACCTAGAAAATACTTCAATCTGCAAATGTCTTTAGTTTAAAAGTTCTTAAAAAGATGTTGCTTTAAATCGGTGATACCATCTTGATCATTACTAGTAATAACAATATCATCAACGTAAACAACCAAATAGATACATCGACTTGGTACAGAATGTCGATAAAACACAGAGTGATCAGCTCCACTACAAGTCATGCCAAACTCCTGAATTACTGTGTTGAACTTCCCAAACCAAGCTCGAGGAGACTGTTTCAAACCATAGAGTGACCTACTCAATCGACATACAAGACTACTAGACTCCCCCTGAGCAACGAAACCAGGTGGTTGCTCCATATAGACTTCTTCTTCAAGATCATTATGCAGAAAAGCATTCTTAATGTCCAACTGATAAACAAGCCAATAACGAACGACAACCATAGATAGAAAAAGACGAACAAATGCTATTTTAGCCACAGGAGCAAAAGTGTCACTATAATCAAGCCCAAATATCTGAGTATAACCTTTGGAAACAAGGCGAGCCTTAAGTCGATCAACCTGACTGTCAGGACCAATTTTGACTGCATAAATCCAACGACAACCAACAGTAGATTTACCTGCAGAAAGGGGGACAAGCTCTTAAGTACCACTCTTATGTAAAGAAGACATCTCATCAACCATAGCCTGCCTCCATCCAGAATGAGAAAGTATTTCATTTGTAGTCCTAGGAATGGAAATAGAGGACAAAGACGACACAAAGGCTTAAAGGGGTGATGATAGACGATGATAACTTAAAATTTATAATGTTGGTTAGTATATTTAGTGGATCGTATACCTTTTTGAAGTGCAAGCAGTGGGCTAAGTGCAGGCAAGTCCGCAGTAGGAGCAGGGTCTGGCGCATAACATGAATCATCTGGGACTAGGTTGGACGTGGACGGTGCAACAACTGAAGATGTAGAAGTAACTGTAGATTTCTCAATGGTTGGCATAGGTAAAACTTGAATTATGGGTAAGACCATAGATACAAACTCATAAAATGTAACATCAGCGGACATAAGGTATCGATGAAGATCATGTCAATAACATTGATACCCTTTTCGGACTAGAGAGTAACCAAGAACTACACATTTGAGGGAACGAGGAGCTAATTTATCTTTTCCTGGGGCAAAGTTATGAACAAAGCATGTGCTCCCAAAGACACGAGGGAGGATAGGATAGAGATGTGACTGAGGAAACAGTATGGAATGTGAAACCTGATTTGAATAAAAGAAGGAGGCATTCTATTTATAAATAACAAGACGTAAGAACTGCATCTCCCCAAAAATGCAGCGGAACATTAGATTCAAGGAGAAGAGTACGAGCGGTCTCAATAAGATGCCGATTTTTTCTTTCACCTACACCGTCTTGTTGAGGGGTGTATGGACAAGTAGTTTGGTGAATAAGACCTTGGTGAGTCATAAACTCCCGAAACTGAGAGGATAAGTATTCTAAGGCATTATCACTATGAAAAGTACAAATAGAAACCCCAAATTGATTTTGTATTTCATCAAAGAAACTTTTGAAAATAGAAAATAACTCAGAACGATCTTTCACTAAAAATACCCAAGTACATCTTGAATAATTATCAATGAAACTAATAAAATAACGAAATCCTAAGGTGGAACTAACTCTCCTAGGACACCAAATATTAGAATGAACTAATGAAAAAAAGACTCTGAACGACCCTCAATACTAAGAGAAAATGTAGCATCAGTGTGTTTCCCAAGTTGACACGACTCACAATCTAATGTAGATAAACTAGACAAACTAGGCACCATCTTTTGCAGCTTGGATAGACTCGGATGTCCCAAACATTTGTGAATTAGATCTGGGGGATCTGTAACGGAGCATGCTGTTAAGGAATTTAAAGAGGTAAGATAGTAAAGGCCTTGTGATTCATGTCTTGTTCCAATCATTTGTCCCGTACTGCGGTCCTGCATGAGAAAAGAATCATCGAAAAAGGTTATGCTACAATTTAGGGCTTTCGTCAAACGACTAACAGATGCTAGATTAAAAGGAGAACCAGGGACATAAAGAACAGAGTCTAGGGTGACAGAATATAGGGGTGTGGCTTTTCCAACTTTGTTTTGGTTTTGTCTGGATCCCATTGGCTAAAGTGATAGATGGAAGAGATTGTGAATAAACAATATTAGATAAAAGTGATTTATTACCAGAGATATGATTAGAAGCCCCAGAGTCCATGACCCATGTTCCAAGAGTACTAGATTGCGACACACAAGCAAAAGAATTACCCAAAACAGACACATCAGGTTAGGCTACTGGTAAAGATGTCTATTTACTTGCGGATTTCAAAGGAACTTATTATATTCCTTTAGAACAATAGGATCATAACTGGGTGGTGGACCATGCAAAATATAACATATGTCACGAGTGTGTCCAAGTTTATGACAATGACTACACTTGGATCAAGGTTTCCCAAAACTCCCTCCCCCTCGATGATTATCCATAGACTGGTATGTACCCTTTTCCGTGGTTTGAGATGCGAGAATAGAGGAATCAACAATGGGTGATGAAACTTCTTTGATACTGGGAGGTGCAGAAAAACGAAGCAGACTATAGAATATTTCATCAATTGAGGGAACAGTAGGACTGACTAGAATCTGGTCATGTACTTAGTTATGGTCAGTAGGAGGTCCATCATGTGTAGGAACTAGAAACAATGTCTACCTTTGCTTTTGTTGCTTTTACACCTTTGTAGTGATAGACATCAATGTTTCAAATTCCTCCATGACTGCCTGTACTTGTCCCAAGTTAGTGGACATATCAGATTCTTGTTTCTTTAAGTTGGTCTTTCGAGATATTACATCATAGAATCGAGATATGTCATTAGTGTATAAAGCACGTGTCTTTTACCAAACTAAATAACATGTCTGGAATGGGCGAAACATGGGCATCAACTTAGAATCACTAGAGCGCCAAAGGAGACCACATAATTGGGTATTCACTTTCTCCCATTGTGCTTTAGCTTTTGCACTATCGTCACTAGACTTTGTCATTTCATCTACAACACAAGCATTGTTTGTTAAGTGATCTTGAACACCTTGACCCTTGCACCACAACTCAATTGAAGAAGCCTAAACTAAATAGTTTGAACTTCATATTAATGGTTGTGAAGTGATAAAAAGGCTTGAACTTCCAATCCCTGTATTTTTGGAGCTAAAAGCATCACACCAGAAAGACATATTTTTTTTGCTTGAAAAGAGTAAGAAACTTGTTAAAAACTGGCGGAATCTACCTACAGTAGCCTAAAAGTTCTAATTTCATCGAAAACTGCCTGAAAATCATTGGAACCCTAACTCCGATGATTAGATATGGAGAAAACTGCCCAGGTTTTGGTTGGAAATACTCGGCGACCCAACGAAAGAAAATTGCTTGAAAAAAATGACCAGAGCAGCACTCACGCGACGGCCCGTTAGCAGATCTCACCGGAAAATTCCCATGATTGATCGGCGCGAGGGGGCGAGGGTATTTTCTGGTGGGTTTGGCTGGATTTGGTCGCCTAAGCTTCTCAAGCCTCGTGACGGTGTTGTCTTTTGCACAACACCTTCAGAATGAAAGATGACACAAGTCAGTCCCACTGTCTTCACCAAAATTTGACACCGGTGACTTGAAATTCTCATCAATGCTCTGATACCAAGTGAGAAATATATTGGAATAATATTATTGAATTGTGTATTTTAATTGTTACATTGAGACCCTATTTATAGACACTACATTGGAATCCTTTTCTAACTAGGATTCCTATTCCTATTCCTATTCTACGTAGGAAATACTTATAAATACATATTTCTATTATAACAAATACAAAATTTCAGCATCATAAAGACTCATCAGACTTGAATCTTCTACCTAGCAATGACTCGACTTGATGTAAACGCTGAATCATAGAAGCCATAGTTTATGACACGACAATCTTCAAGCTTACCCATATATAGTACAATCTATGCCTTGTTCAATGACAACTAATCGAGAATGACATTCACTTCTGATCATTTGGTGAAGTTTATTGAAGTTAAATGAAAAGGGAACAATACGAACAATTTAACTATTGAAGAAGCAAATGAGTGTTGAAGGTGATGCAGAAGCAACAGAAAAAGTCTTTCGACAGATCGAAATACATACAGCCTAAGAGCAAATGTCGTAACACTTTGTACAAAATTAGTTTGTCAAACTGAAGAGATAGTGTTATTCTTACAATAACTTGTATTTATGAAGTTAATGAACAGAAACAGAAACAAGATGAAGCAGAAAAAATTTAAAATAGAAGAATTAATCCGAGTCCATAGAAACTACTGTGTGTCCTTAAGAAATTTAATCCCCTCACTGTACCCAAGGTTATGGATTAATTTCTCCCAAGATAAAACGGATTAAACCTGTTAAAGAAATAGCGGTACCTCAAACTTCTTTAACTTCAACGAATCAAGAACAACAACAAGTCACACACTACGGATCGACACTTTGATTTTATTTGAGAGAAAAATAAATGCAGAGAAAGAAAAAAATTTCAGTGATTAAAAAATCAAAAATTGACTTCCTTTTATAGCCATTTTCAGCAAGGAACATGTCTGATCAATGAAATCTGCTCGCACTATTTTATCCGTAAAGTTGTGTCTTTTGGAAAAAATAACAACTTTTCGAAAAATTGTGTCTCATTAGGAAAATAACTACTTTTTGAAAGTAACGAATTTTCAAAAGTAACGACTTTTCAAAAGAGTAACAACTTTTCGGAATGTTACCGTTACCTGCAAATTTATAAGAAATGACTTTTCATTTGCACTTTGCAAATGACTTTTCATTTTCTCTCCAAAGTAGTTCCCTCACTTTTGATATTTTCTCTTTTCTTTTCCCATTCACACTTGCTAAAACCCAACAATCCCCCACATGAATGGGGAAGGCTATTGTTAAAACATATGCATGAAAAAACTTGTGTGTCTTGTAGGTAAAGGTTAATCGCATCTGGATAAGTAGGTTTCCCTTTAAACTTTCCGTAGTGAACATATATCGGATATACTCGGTCAATCGGTAGATTTGATATCTTTGAACCGTCGAGCTTTGGTGTATACCTAGACAACATATGTCACATAATCAACCCTTGAACTGTTCTTAGTTCTCATTGTTTTGTTCGTTTCAGCCATGAACACATCTTGGATAGTAAGTGCTTAAAGAACTGGCCTTACCGGATTCTCCTTGAAGCGGCTTACACTTCACACTTACATAGGTGATTTCTAAATGTGTTATCTCATAGATACACCATTTGATATTCCTTGTATCAAACTTAGAAACCATTAAAAAGTCCTTATGTCTTTATCCTAGTTACTAAACATTGTCTCATCATGAGAATGGACCATAAAATAATAATAATATTTTATTTTATTTTTCCTTTGACAATGTTGAACCGTCATCAATGACTTTGTTTTATCTCCTTGAACCTAGATCTTGGGATCTCCAGTCTTCTAGGTAGAGTTACCGCCACGATGACTTGTTCTCGGCCATAGTCCCATTCCCGTCGATGATTTCTCAACTCCCTCTCTATTTAGGCCTTTTGTAAGTGGATCCGACACATTATCTTTTGACTTCACATAGTCAATTGTGATAATTCCACTAGAGAGTAGTTGTCTCACAGAGTTATGTCTTCGTCTTATTTAACGAGACTTGCCGTTATACATAATGCTTCCAGCCCTTCCTATTGCAGCTTGACTATCACAATGTATGCATATAGGGGGCCATTCGTTTGGGCCAAAATGGAATATCTTCTAAGAAATTCCGAAGCCATTCAGCTTCTTCACCTGCCTTGTCTAAAGCAATGAATTCAGACTCCATTGTAGAGCGAGCTATACATGTTTGTTTGGATGATTTCCAAGATATTGCTCCTCCGCCAATAGTAAAAACGTATCCATTTGTGGATTTTGTTTCAGTTGACCTAGTAATCTAATTTGCATCACTGTATCCTTCAAGAATGGCTGGATATTTGTTGTAATGTAAAGCATAGTTTTGAGTGTCATCTAAGTATCCCAAAACTCTCTTCATTGCTAATCAATGATTATGATTAGGATTACTTGTGTATCGACTCAGTTTACTGATAGCGCAAGCTATGTCTGGTCGTGTACAATTCATGACATACATTAAGCTTTCCAATACGCTAGCATAGTCCAATTGAGACTGACTTTCGCCTTTATTCTTTGCAAGATGAAGATTTACATCAATTGGAGTCTTTGCCCTTTTAAAATTCAAAAATTTGAATTTTTCTAGTATCTTTTGAATATAATGAGTTTGAGACAATGCTAGACCGTTAGGAGTTTTAAGAATTTTAATTCCTAATATCACATCAGCAGCTCCTAAATCTTTCATATCAAACTTACTAGCAAGCATACGCTTTGTAGCTTTTATATTAGCAATGTCTTTGCTCATTATAAGCATATCATCTACATATAGGCATAAAATAACTTCCTGATTTGGAGTATCTTTAATGTAAACACATTTATCACATTCATTGATCGTAAATCCATTTGCCAATATGGTTTGATCAAACTTTGCATGCCATTGTTTTGGTGCTTGTTTTAGACCATAAAGTGACTTAATAAGTTTGCACACTTTCTTTTCTTTACCAGGAACTACAAAACCCTCAGGTTGTTCTATGTAAATTTCCTCTTCAAGCTCTCTATTTAAGAAGGCTGTTTTCACATCCATTTGATGAATTTCAAGACCGTATACTGCAGCTAGTGCAATTAACATTCGAATTGATGTAATCCTAGTCACTGGCGAATATGTGTCAAAATAATCAAGACCTTCTTTTTGTCTAAAACTTTTGACAACAAGTCTTGCTTTATATTTATCAATAGTTCCATCGTCTTTCATCTTCCTTTTAAAGATCCATTTTGAACCCAACGGTTTGTTCCCTGGAGGAAGATCAACCAACTCCCAAGTATGATTACTTAAGATTGATTCAATTTCACTATTAACAGCCTCCTTCCAAGAGGTTGAGTCGTTAGACAACATTGCTTCCTTGAATGTTTGAGGCTCACTTTCAAGAAGAAATGTTACAAAATCTGATCCAAATGAAGTAGATGTCTTTTGACGTTTACTGCGTCTTGGACTTTTTTCATTTTGTTCATTCTCTTTTGGTTCTTCTCTGGGTTGTTTAGATCCCCCACTAGATGACTCAAGTCTAGTTTTATACGGATAGATATTTTCAAAAAATTCAGCACTATCTGATTCCATTACCGTATTATCATGAATATCCAGATGTTCTAACTTATGAACCAAAAAACGACATGCCTTACTGTTTGTGGCATATCCAATGAATACACAATCCACAGTCTTAGGTCCTATTTTTACCCTCTTAGGTATAGGAACTTAGACTTTGGCTAGACACCCCCACACTTTGAAATATTTCAAATTGGGTTTTCTACCTTTCCATTTCTCATATGGAATTACATTTGTCTTTGAGTGAGGCACTCTATTAAGTATCTGATTTGCTGTAAGGATAGCTTCTCCCCACAAATTCCGTGGTAAACCTGAACTTATAAGTAATGCATTCATCATTTCTTTTAAAGTTCGATTTTTCTTTCTGCAATTCCATTAGACTGAGGAGTGTAGGGAGCAGTAGTTTGATGGATTATTTCATTTTCTAAACATATTTCTGCAAATGGAGATTCATATTCTCCACCTCTATCACTTCTGATCATTTTGATCTTTTTATCTAACTGATTTTCAACTTCAGTTTTATATTGCCTAAATGCATCTATTGCTTCATCCTTACTATTTAGCAAATAGACATAACAATATCTAGTGCAATCGTCAATAAAAGTTATGAAATACTTTTTCCCACCACGTGATGGTGTTGACTTCATGTCACAAATATCAGTGTGAATCAATTCTAAAGGATTTGAATTCCTTTCAACAGATTTATAAGAATGCTTAGCATACTTAGATTCAACACAAATTTGACATTTTGATTTATTGCACTCAAATTTTGGCAAAATATTTAAGTTAATCGATTTTAAGCAAGGTTTTGTTATTAACGTGTCCCAAACCTGCATGCCATAAACATTAAGACTCAAGCAAGTAAGAAGAAGCAAAATCTTTATTCATATCAACTGCAATTACATTGAGTTTGAAAAGGCCAGCACTAAGGTAGCCTTTTCCTACAAACATACCATTTCTGCTTACTACTACTTTATCGTAAACAAATACACATTTAAATCCATTCTTGGTCGAATCGAATTGAAACTAAATTCTTTCTCAATTACGGAACATATGAGACCTTATTCAAAGTCACCACCTTGCCTGATGTCATCTATAATAGGACTTTGCCAGTTCCTTCCACCTTTGCGACAGCAAGAGTTTGCCATAAACAATTTTTCATCTGTAAGTGCTGGAGTATATGATGAAAATAATTCTTTGTTGGCACAAACATGGCATGAGGCACCAGAATCTATCCACCATTCTCTTGGATTTCCAACCAAGTTACATTCAGAAAGCATTGCACAGAGATCGTCCATTTCTCCTTTGGATTCAGCCAAGTTTGCTTGATCCTTATTTTTCTTGTCCTTCTTAGGACCCCGACATTCATTAGCCCTATGACCATTTTACCACAATTAAAGCAGTTTCCATTGAATTCTTCTTAGGAGGATTGCTTTTTGGACCAGATGCTTTCTTTCTTTTCTTTAATTTTGTGGAATCTTCTTCAACAAAATTTACTCCAGATATTGCTGAATTACCACGTGACCTCTTTTCTGCAGCCTTATTATCCTCTTCGATTCTCAACCTTACTATGAGATCTTCACACCATCTCCTTTGCGTTTGTGTTTCAAGTAGTTTTTAAAGTCCTTCCACAATGGAGGTAACTTTTCAATAATTGCAGCCACTTGAAAAGCATCATTCACAATCAATCCTTCAGCAAGGAGATCATGGATTATGACCTGCAATTCTTGAACTTGGGTGACGACAGTCTTAGTGTCTATCATCTTAAAGTCCAGAAACTTTGCCACAATGAATTTCTTCATTCCGGCATCTTCTGTTTTGTACTTCTTTTCTAAAGCATCCCAGAGTTCTTTTGAGGTTTTTGCATTGCTGTACACATTGTACAGATCATCTTGCAGACCACTCAAAATATAATTTTTACACAAAAAATCTGAGTGTGTCCATGCTTCTGTTACCAAGAATCATTCATCAGCCGGAGTTTCATCTGACATAACAGGAACATTCTCATTGATGAACTTCTGCAGACTAGACGTCGTGAGATAGAAGAACATCTTTTGCTGCCATCTCTTAAAGTCGACTTCAGAAAACTTTGCAGGTTTCTCAGCCGGTGCTAAGGCAGCATTTGAACGATTATGTGCAACCGTTGTTGTTAAAAGACTTCACTGCTCCAAAGATTTGTTTGACTTGAATTAGTCATTTTTTTTCATACAAATGGCGGATAAATTAAGTATTTAAAATACTAACAAGAAAGAACAAATCTTTACACAAATCAAGCTTCGATTTAACGATAAAGTTTTTATGTTCTTTTAATCGTTAATCGAATGAATTTTAAAAATTCAAGCGAGTAGAAAACCATAAAGGTTTTAATCTCCGTAAACCTCAAATACGTAAACATTAAATTTCTTAAGATTGTTATTCTTACAATAACTTGTATTTATGAAGTTAATGAACAGAAACATAAACAAGATGAAGCAGAAAAAATTTAAAATAGAAGAATTAATCCGAGTCCACAGAAACTACTGTGTGTCCCTAAGAAATTTAATCCCTCACTGTACTCCAAGGTTATGGATTAATTTCTCCCAAGATAAAACGGATTAAACTTGTTAAAGAAATAGCGGTACCTCAAATTTCTTTAACTTCAACGAATCAAGAATGACAACAAGTCACAGACTCGGTCGATCGACACTTTGATTTTATTTGAGAGAAAAATAAATGCAGAGAAAGAA
Source organism: Solanum arcanum (assembly GCA_027789145.1). NCBI lineage: Eukaryota > Viridiplantae > Streptophyta > Magnoliopsida > Solanales > Solanaceae > Solanum > Solanum arcanum. The sequence continues at coordinate 61,089,621 of CM050939.1, read as the reverse complement.
AAAAATTTCTGATTAAAAAATCAAAAATTGACTTCCTTTTATAGCCATTTTCAAAGAAGGAACATGTCATTGGTGAAATCTGCTCGCACTCCATTTTATCCAGAAAGTTGTGTCTTTTGGAAAAAATAACAACTTTTCGAAAAATTGTGTCTGTTAGGAAAATAACTACTTTTTGGAAAGTAACGACTTTTCGAAAAGTAACGACTTTTCAGAAAGAGTAACAACTTTTCGAAATGTTACCGTTACCTGCAAATTTATAAGAAATGACTTTTCATTTGCACTTTGCAAATGACTTTTCATTTTCTCTCCAAAGTAGTTCCCTCACTTTTGATATTTTATCTTTTATTTTCCCATTCACACTTGCTAAAACCCAACAGATAGAACATATAAAAGTGATGATAAAGCAGGGCTTTCAAGTCCTTCCTTTTTAGCTTTACTAAGGCCTTTGAAGAACCACCAACTGTCCTGCAATCAGAAACTTTGAAGTTCAGTATGGTAACTATGTTTTTGTCCGAACACATATGTAACAATATATCTAGACAACTGTAAAAAAAAGACATTTGCCTTTCAAAACGTAATTTTTTCTCCTCTTGTAACTCTGAGATTTTCTCTTCAATTGTATTCTTAGTCACAAATCTCACAATGCTGCAAATTTGGGAACACCAATAAGCTCGCTCCATTCAACGACATCTAAATTGCATGAAATACGAAACATACTCCACTGGTTTATGTAGCCCTATTCGACGAATTCTATCTAGGGCTTGCTGCTCCACCACAGGATTCCACCAAGTATCCATTATGAAAATCTAGTAAAGATGAAAAGATGAGCCACCTAATATGACATGCATCATGTGCTTATTCAACAGATAAATACAAGTAAGAAAATGAATCCTTACATGTGATGCAACTTTAATATCGAGGGCAATGCCTCCATCTTTCAAGCTCATAAGCAGTATCCTGCAATCTGAATCCTTAGTGTATTTGTCAACTGCACCATCTCTTGCAGTAATAGACATGGATCCAACTAATCGAACACAATTGACGCCCAGCAGCTGAATACATACAATGCAAGTTCCCTTAATTGTTAGTCTGAAAGGGGAAGTAGGAAGGGAGAAAGTAACATTATGTCTTACATCAAGAGAACTTTGTATTAGATCCAAAAATGATGTGAACTAGCTAAAAACTACCCCTTTTGTAGAAACATTCCTTTCAACCATGATGCTAATTTATCTCTTCTACATTTAATAAAAGTAAAAAATGAGCATCAAACATGTACTTAGCAGACCCACTCACTTTGAAACTGAAGATGGAGTTTCATACTATAAAATAGAAATATATAGCAATAACAGATAAACAAAGTGAAGAGAATGCAATTGCATACCAAAGCGTCTAATTTAGTACTTATCTTGAATTCACTTAGCTGATTTTCTTCCCATATGCTTGAGGAGCTAAACCCTTTGCCAGTAGGTTCAGAATTAGAATCCCCCTTATCATTATTCACAGTGAACGCAAATGTAAGGGGTTTGGAACATAAAGGGCATGCCATCTTCTCCTTACTTTCAACAAAATCTATCAAACATGCCTTACAAAATACGTGTCTGCAAGATGTAACCTGAAACAATCAAAAGAGATTAACAGTTCAAAAAAGATAGTGACTTTGTACTAGAAGTATTTAAAACCATTTAACACAAGTAAATGGCATTTGAAAGTTCAACATACAATATATAGGCTGACAATGAGAAATTGAAAGGTACCTTGAATGTACAAAATAATTTAGTAATTGCCAAAAGAAGAGAGCTATCAAATTTAACTTCAGCTGAATGACTAATCGGCAGTGGGTAGAGGTGTACAAACTCACTACTGGATCTTCCACTGCATCGTGACATAAGTTGCATGCTTGTTCAACATCTCCAGCCTCTTTATTGCCACTGGCCAATTCTATTAATAACCCGTAGTAATGATGATCAACTAATTACCGATTAAACAAAGACATTGGTTAAATTTTGTTAATGACCTGTAGTAAGACAAATACATTTATGAGAGGCAAGTTCAGAAAAAAGCAAAGAAAAGTCAGTGTCTGTATTTGAGTTCATATATTAACTAAAAGCAGTTACTTAAAAATTAAATTCATGAAAAAAAGACTAGCACAAAATAGTAGCTTTGACATGAAAAAATAATTTTACAAGCATTTATGAAACATTGGCTTTAATAACAGATAGTATTAAATAAATAGTATTAAATAATATTAGTATTTACTGTGTACTAATCCTAGTCCTATTAGGATTAGTACTCCTTAATCCTAGTCCTATTAGGATTAGTACTCCTTCCTATATCTCCTATATATATCTCCCATGTATTCCCTTATTAGGTTAACACTTTAATACAATCAATATTCCTTCATGGTATCAAGAGCCAGAAAACCTGGATCTTCTTTTCTCTAGGTTTTTTTTCTCTCTTTAGGGCACCGATTGTTCCCTCTCTTCTCTTGGGCGGCGGCAGCCATGACAACCGAGGTGGATCCTCTCGATTCACTTCCTTCTGGCGTTAAAATCCTTCTCAGGCATCTTCATGCCCTGATTCCCGAAAAATTATCAGATATAAATTACCATACATGGAAAATCACCGTTCTTACAGCCCTTGAGGCCAATTACCTTCTCAAATACGTCAATGGAAGCACAGAACCGCCGCCAGCAGTCATCACCGCCACGGACAAATCAGAAAAAACCAATCCGGCCCATGCCGCCTGGAAAGCCGTGGATGGCCAGATCTGATCATGTTTGATTGCGGTCATCTCTCCCACGGTTCAGAAACACGTCCGATCTTACACAACTGCTTCAGCCCTGTGGACGGCCCTCGCAACACGCTATGCATCAATTTCCCACTCTCATATTTTTCAATTGTGTGATCGTCTCCACACAATTACCAAAGGCACGAAAATTATGACGGAGTATTTAGACTAGGTCTACACCATCATCACAGCCCTCAACACCGTGCACGAAATCATTCCCGAAAAAGATCTCATCATGTGCATCGTTCGGGGGCTCCCATCAGCTTACTCCTCCATTAAACAGGCGGTTCGCATCAGTCCAACGCCCGTTGACCTGGCTACTCTCTCCTCGTGGCTAAAAAGTGAAGAAATCAACGTGGATCTGGAGAGCAAACTTCTTCTCCGAGAAGCCACTGTTATGGAGCCGCCATCGCCTCACCGCAGCCAGAACTATTGCGGGGGGCGTGGTGGCGGCCGGTAGAAGTCGCGCGCGCTACGGCAGAACAAATGGCCGCGCGGCGCGCGCGGTCGGCAGGCGATCGTCCGCCGTCGACAATCGATAAGCACGACAAGAACAATGACCGCACTTTAGGCGCGGGCGATCATCTTCCAATGCGGGCGGTGGCACTTACGAGCGGGATTGTTCAACTTGTCAAATCTGTCAGAAACCAGGACACACCACTGTTCGTTGCTAGTTTCGGTATGAGGAGAGCCGAAATAGTGATAATCGTGCCAATTATGCATCTCAAGCCGGCCCCTTCTCTGAATGGCTGTTGGATACTGGGGCCAACATGCACGTTACTTCTGATCTATCCAAGCTTAACGCTCCAAATCCATATCATGGCTCCAATGGTATTGCTGTTGGCAACGGTGAGTCCCTTAATATTTCTCACACTGGCACGGGTACCATTAAAACCCGCACCGCTATCTTTTACCTAGGTAACCTTACCCACGTCCCTTCTATTAAAACCAATCTCCTTTCAGTTCACCAATTCACTAAAGACAATAATTGCTCACTCTTGTTCACCTCTAATGATTTTCAGATCCTAGACAATACTACCAAGAGGGTGATTTTTCAGGGCCCCTGTGAGCATGGTCTTTACGTTCTTCCTGGCACAAGTTCGTCTGCCCACCCAGTTTCAGAAAGCGTTCCTGTGGCTCTTTCGGCTGATGGCCACAGTCTGTTGTGAAACAGTCGTCTGGGTCACCCGTCTACTCAAATAATAAATTCTTTAATGTCTCAATTAGGTTTTTCTTCCATTCATGTAAACAATTGTGACTCCTGTTCAATTGCTAAATCTCATAAATTACCTTTTAGTTTATCTGAGAAGCGTACAACTGCACCTTTTCAACTTATTCATTCTGACTTATGGGGTCCTACTGTTGTTCCTTCATTTGCTGGTTTTCGCTATTATATTTGTTTTGTGGATGATTTTACAAAATACACTTGGTTGTACCCACTAAAACACAAATCACAGGCATACACCACCTTTGTCACTTTTGAAAAAATGGTCAAAACACAATTCAATTCTCATGTTAAACTTTTTCGAAGTGACAATGGAAAGGAATATGTAAATAACATCTTTGGCTAGTTTCTGCAATCCCTGGGAATTATACATCAAACCTCCTGTCGATACACTCCCGAATAGAATGGGGTGGCTGAGGGCAAGTATCGCCATCTCATTGAAACGGTGGTTACTCTTCTACATTAATCTCATCTCCCTGTCTCTTTTTGGGTAGAAACTCTAGCCACCGCAAACTACCTCATTAACAGAATGCCTAGTCACACCCTCTCCAACAAATCACCCTATCAACTCCTTTACCATGAACTTCCCAATTATACCAACCTCCGCATCTTTGGGTGTCTTGCCTACCCTTGGCTACGCCCTCATATTACTCACAAATTACAACCCCGATCCCGTCCTTGTATTTTTTTGGGCTATCATCCTACCTCCAAGGGTTATCGCTGTCTTGAACCACAAACTCATAAAGTCTACATATATGGTCATGTCAAATTTGTCGAAAATGAGTTTCCCTACAAGTCTATTTCCTCCTCCACAAATACGTCATTCATTGGCGTCCTTCCCCTTTTTTCAACATACTCACAGGGTCCCTCACCACCTTCCCCCACACCTCCACCCACTACCCAACCACCCCTCATCACTCCTTTGACCGTCACCCACAACACACCCACAACCACCACCCACACTTACAACCAACCCGAACCACCCCATACCCACAACATCTCCAGCTCGATTTGTTTTGGGTCCTTCCCGGCCACCCCCGAATCACCACCACCCGTGCCACCCCCCAATACTCATCCCATGTTTACCCGTGGCAAAGCCGGTATCTTTAAACCCAAAAACTTTCAGGCTACCATACTACCAATACACCCCTTCCCGATAGTGAACCAACAACCTACTCTGTTGCCTCAAAAAATGCTTATTGGCGTCATGCTATGGATGACGAGTTTAAGGCTTTGACTGATCAGAGAACTTGGGTTCTTGTACCTAAGCCCCATGGGCGGCACCCAGTGGGCTGTAAATGGGTGTACAAAATTAAACACAATGCAGATGGCAGTATTTCCAGGTACAAGGCTCGTTTGGTTGCTAAAGGCTACAATTAGGAGTATGAGCTTGATTTCTCTGAGACATTCAGTCCTGTTATTCGGCAGGAAACCATTCGCCTGGTACTGTCACTCGTCGTGCGCAACAATTGGCTCATCAATCAGTTGGATGTTTCCAATGCTTTTCTTCATGGCATGCTTGATGAAACTATCTACATGACGCAACCACCGGGCTATGTTGATCCCCGCTTCCCTCAACATGTTTGCAAACTACAGAAGTCTCTGTATGGGCTCAAGCAAGCCCCCATGCTTGGTACACACGCCCAAAAACGTTCCTCCAGGGACTCACTTCACGTGTTGCGTGCCGAGCATGAGTCTGTTTACTCGACATTCAAAGACACTGCAGTCATTCTTCTTGTCTATGTAGATGATATCATTATTACGAGCTCTACCGCAGCCTCTCATTCAGGATGTCACTCGAGCTATGCATACTACCTTCAAAATGAAGGACCTTGGCCCGTTACATTATTTTCTGGGAATGGAGGTTTCTCGGACAGGAAGCGGCTTGTTTCTTCATCAGTCAAAATATGCTCGAGATCCATTGCGCAGTCGGATCGAAAAATGCACTACCAACCAACACCGATGGCAGTCTCTTTGTCTACGAATGGAGCCGACACCCCCTTTGCCGATATCACCCACTTCCGCAGCCTCATTGGGGCTCTACAGTATCTGGCCATTACCCGTCCTGACATCCAGTTTGCTGTCAACAGAGTTGCTCAGCGCATGTATCAACCAAGTGAACATGATTACCATTGTCTAAAACGCATTCTCAGGTAAATTTTTGGTACTCTTGGTTGTGGTTTACTCATTCGACCTGGGGACTTAGAGCTTCGGGGGTTCTCAGATCCAGATTGGGCGAATGATTAAAATGACAGAAAATCTACATCGGGGTTTCTCATTTTTTTGGGGCCGAACCTGATCTCCTAGTGTACAAAAAAACAACCCAAGGTCTCTCGGTCTTCGACTGAAGCTGAATACCGCGCCTTTGCTCTTCTCGCTGCTGAGACCATGTGGGTCACATATATTCTTCGCGAACTTCGTGCCACTCACACTGTTCCTGCTCTCTATTGTGACAACAAATCAACCATCTGTGTGACCAAGAATTCCGTCCTACACACCAGAATGAAGCATGTTGATACCGATTGTCTCTTTGTTCGCGATGAATTTCAGGCAAGACGATGATCAGGCAATATGTACCCATCAAGAACAACCTACTGATATTCTCACCAAGCCTCTCCCGAGCCGACAAAGACGACGATTACCTGGGCCTAAGCCTGCTCGCTCCGCCAAATTTCGACTGAGGGGATAATAACAGATAGTATTAAATAAATAGTATTAAATAATATTAGTATTTAGTGTGTACTAATCCTAGTCCTATTAGGATTAGTACTCCTTAATCCTAGTCCTATTAGGATTAGTACTCCTTAATACTAGTCCTATTAGGATTAGTACTCCTTCCTATATCTCCTATATATATCTCCCATTTATTCCCTTATTAGGTTAACACTTCAATACAATCAATATTCCTTCAGGCTTGGTACTTGCCGCAGGCGTAGGATTGTAGCAAACATGTGAAAATAGTTTTTCATCAGAGTTCTAGTATAGACACTGCACCAAATATGAAAATAGATTTTTATCAGACAAGTAAAGTTGACTTGAAGGATGAAGCGGACGAATTTGAAAATGAAATGTATACTTATAGAATTGTTGTCGTCTTCTACGAAGCAATGACTTGTAGGTTTTGTATTCATCAGTATCCAAAGAAACTTTCATTGTCTTAACCTAAACCCCAAAAAGGTAACCAATAAGAAGATTCTTTTCAAATTTAAGCACACAACATTACTGCAATACAGAACTTACAGTCTTTGTTGGAAGTGCAAGATCAGCAACTTCTTCTTTGTTGGTACGTTCAAGCATTATATTTTTCAGAATTTTGTGATCAACAACACCATTGCATCTCTACGCTTCTCATCATATATCGGCTTTACAGATATTTCAATATACTAGAAAAAAAAGAAGAAGATGCTTCAATTTTACTATATCAACAATATGATGATGAAGCTCATGTATGTTAACTTACTTTTTTCTACCAGTGAAAGTATTTAGCACATCCGTAAGGGCAGTATTCAGTAGAGAAACTGTCAAATTTATAAAAGAACAGACAACACAAGATATTTCAGATGTAACATTGTTTGAGAAGCAAAAGGATAACAATATAAACTTTATGTCTACCTAAAATCAAGTCCTTTTCCATCACAATCTTCGCAAAATTAATAAGCATAAGCATCAACTCTTAAGAAACGGACCTGTATAGAAGTAAAAAATTTGATTAACCTCACAAATATAGGAAGTAAAGAAAATGTAATTAAACTTGCAGAAGTTAACTTACTAATGAGTACTATACTTCGATTTGAAGGTGTACACCAGTTAAGGCCCACGAATATGTTAGAATAAATTAACAAGAATGATAACATTACAAGGAATAAAAAATAAAACTTGCTTGGCTTAGAGGCACGTTAATACGTTTCTTGAAGATAGTTGGAGTCTCTCCCACGAGCAATCGGAAGAATAAATAACAAGTCTATCTTCGGGAGTAAACTAAGACACAAAACAAGTAGCATTCAAGAATGTTGCTCTTCTATTCTTGAATTGGTGATTTCACCTTTTGATTAATGTCTCACAAGTGTTTTTAAGGGAAAGTGATTTTGTTTGAATGCTTATCTTTTTCGACCAAAAGAAACTCAATTTATAGGATAAAAGTTTTGCAAGAAAAAGATTTTTAATTAATAGAATTTATTATAGGTTCATGAATTTAAAATAAAATTTATTTTTCAAAATTCATAACGTAGAGCGTCTTACAAAATCCTATAACGTAGAATTAAAACAAAGAAGAATGTTATAACCCACATTCATTATTTTGTTATTTGCAAAACTTTTAACGGATGAATTTTGTTTCAAAATTAATTGAAATACTAATTCTTACAATCCCCACTGGTTTCAAGAAATTTTGTCTTTGAAAAACCCATAACGTAGAATAAAAAAAAAACTTATTGCAAAAGTTTATAACAAAGAATTAAAATAAATGAATGTTACAACTCACATTCATGAATTTGTTATTTCAAAACGGATGAATTTTTTTCAAAATTAATTGAAACACTAACTCTTACAATCCCCCACTTTTCAAGAAATTTTATCTTTAAAAAATCCAAAAAATATTTTGAGACATTAATCTAGCAACATGCATCAATAATGGTGTCTTTTGGAGTTGAACCATTAGCTAGTGAAGGTTTTCTAAACCATTGACTACTTAGTGAACAAATCTTGAACTAAGTGGTTCACTTAATGAAGTTAGAAAAAAGAATCTCAATCATGCACATCTACTTATTTTATTTTATTTTGAAAATGGGAATTTTATTGATGTGCTTCACAATTGTAACTTTATTTGTTTTTCCCTTTGAACCCAAGATTACATCATTAGGTAGGGTTACCATAAAGTACAATTAATTTACAACAGGCTTTATTCCCATACCATTACAGGTTTCCACCACTAACTCTTTGCCTAACCCTTTAGACAAAGGATTCGCTAAATTAAATCTAGACTTCACATGTTGAAGGGATATCACGCCTTCCTCCAATAATCTCCTCACATGATTATGTTTGAGACGAACTTGTCTTGACTTGCCATTGTAGCAATCACTTGAAGCCTGGAATATAGTAGCTTGATTATCATAATAGATAGTTAAAGGAATATCTATCAACATAGATCGCAGCCGATCAATTTCCTCTCAGGCAGAAGACATAACTATAAATTCTGAATCCATGGTTGAATGAGTAATACGTGTCTGCATTTTTGATTTCCAAGAGATCACTCCTCCAACTAAAATGAAAATCCAAGCAGTAATAGATTTAGAGTCATGCAGATCAAAATTCCAAGTAGCATCATTATAGCCTTCAAGAATAGTTGGAAATGTAGAATAATGTAGGCCAACATTTATCGTACCCTTCAGCTATCTTAAAACACGAATTAAGGCACCAATATTCATCTCTGGGATTACGAGTAAACTTGCTCAAAGTTTCTACTGCTTAACCAATATTCGGCCTGGTACAATGCATGACATACATAAGACTCCCAACAATTTGAGAATATATCAGCTGATTGAGAACATCACTAGAGTTCCGCAATAGTTTAATGCTAGGATCAAATGGTGTACGAGCAGGTTTGTCGTCAAAGTGACCAAACCTCTTTAGAACTTTCTCAATATAACTTGATTGAGTAAGAGTCAAGCCATTCGTTGATCTTACAATTATAATACCCAAAATTACATCAGCTTCTCCAAGATCTTTCATTTCAAATTGAGAAGCTAGAATATATTTTGTTTCTTTGACTCTTTCAATATTAGTTCCAAAAGAACAACATATCATCTACATAAAGACATATTATAACAACATATTTTTTTTGAAATTTTCTAAATATACAAATATCACCACCATTGATTGAGTAGAAATTAGAAATCATTATTCTTCTAAATTTCTCATTCCATTGTTTTGGAGCTTGTTTTAATCCATAAAGAGATTTAAGAAGCTTACAAACTTTGTGTTCTTGACCAGGAACGACAAATTATTCTGGTTGTTTCATGTAAACCTCTTCATCTAGATATCCATTTATATGCACTCTTCACATCCATTTGATGTATTACCAGACTATTAATTGCGGCTAAAGCAATCAAGAGTCGAATAGAAGTCATTCGAGCTACAGGTGCAAAGGTATCAAAATAATCAATATCTTTCAATTGAGTAAAACCTTTTGCCACCAAGCGATCTTTGTACTTATCTAAGGTTTCATCAGATTTTAATTTCTTTCTAAAGATCATCTACAACCAATAGACTTACATCCAGGATGGAGGTCTGATAAAATCCATGTATTGTTTGACATAATAGAGTGCATTTCATCATCAATAGCTTCATGCATGAATGAAGCATCATGTGAAGTCATTGCATTAGCACAATTTTATAGATCCCTTTCAACTAAATAGACTTGAAAATTTAATCCAAAGTCTCTTGGTTTGGTTGATCTTGCACTACGTCTTGGTTGACTTTCTTCCAAAGGTTAAACTATTTTTCTTTTAAGAGTAGATATAGAAGAACTTGTATTTTGTTCCAAAGACTCTTTTATCTTTGGAAATATATGCTCAAAAAAGTTATCATGCAACGATTCAATAATCGTGTGAGGGCTTGGAGTCTCAAGATTCAAAAATCTATGAGCCTTACTGGTTTGTGAATAACCAATAAATACACAATCTACTCCTTTATATCCAATCTTAGTCAATTGTTGATCTAGTAATCTAATATGAGCCAAAAAACCCCATACTTTAACATAATTTATGAGCCAAAAAACCCCTAGTAATCTAATATGAGCCAAAAAACCCCATACTTTAACATAATTTATATTTGGATTTTGATTCTTCCAAAGTTCATACGGAGATGAATATTTTTTCTTGGAATGAATTCAATTCAAAATATGACATGCAGAAAATAAGGCTTCAGTCCTCAAATTTCCAGTGATACCAGATCCATAAAGCATAGAGTTAAGCATTTCAACAATAGTTCTATCTTTCCTTTCTGCTACATCGTTTTGTTGTGGTGTATAAGACATAGTCAATTGTTACTCAATGCCTTCTTTTTCACAAAAATCAATAAAATTTGATTTTAAATATTCTCCACCTCTATCAGATCTAATTGATTTAATCTTCAAACTCAATTTATTTTTAACTTTTGCTTTATATGTTTTAAAAGTCTCAAATGTCTTATATTTTGTTTTCAATGGAAAGACATACACCTTGAATAATCGTCAATGAAAATGATAAAATATCTCTTTTCATAACGTGATAAACAATCCATCTCACAAATATCTTTGTGGATTATTTCCAAAAGTGTGGATATCCTTTCAACATACTTAAAAGATTTCTTTGTTATTTTACATTTACTACAAGTAATACACTTAGCAACATGATCCTTTCCACAGTCTTTAATTAATCCACTTTTCATCACAAGTTGAATGGATCTAAAATTCACATGACCAAGACATTCATGCTATCAATCTAAAGACTCCACAACATAAGCAGAAATAATTTCATTTTCAATATTGAGTTTGAACATGTCATTTGTAGCATAATCTTTTCCAACAAACATGCCTTGTTTAGATAAAATAAATTTATCTGCCTCAAAATCATTTTAAAGCCATGCTTTGAAAGAAGCTTACCTTATACCAAGTTCTTTCGAATATCAGGAACATGCAATACGTCTATCAATGTGACCATATTTCCAGCAGCGAATTTTAGTTCAACAGTTCCTTTTCCCACAACCTTAGTAGAGGATGAATTTTCCATATGCAAAACTTTATTGCCCCCCACTAATTCATAGGTCGTGAAAGAATTTCGATTACTTGATATATGACGAGTTGCATTAGTGTCTATCCACCATTCTACTTGATCTCCCGCTACAAATGCTTTTGTAACCATTGCCACAATTAGTACGCTTGAAATTTTTACTCGTCTTTGCCTTCAAAAATTTATTATTGGCAAGTTCCTTCTTGATCTTTTCTTCAACAACATGAGCTTTCATGATGGGATCCTTCAAGAGGTTATTGTCACAGTATCGTCTCTTGTTCAATTTGCAAGTGCTGCAATAATTGTTCAAGAGTCAAATCTTCCTTCTTGTGTAAGAGTTTGCTTCTGTACTCTTTCCAAGATGGAAGAAGTTTTGAGACAATAGCACCAACATGAAAGTTTTCATCAAGAGAAATTCTAGATATAGCAATTTTATTAGATATAAGTTGAAATTCTTGCACATGTTCAATGATTGACTTGTCATCAACCATTTTGAACTCCATATAATTTGAAACAAGAAATTTCTTTGAACTCGCCTCTTTTGCTAAATGGATAGCTTTAAGAGTATACCAAATCTCCTTAGAAAATTTGCATTTAATATAATATCAATCATAATATTTGTTGGACATTCCTCAAAGAATGTAATTCTTACATAAGTAATTATCATCTTGCCATTTGGCAACTTGTTCTTTAATTAAAGTAGCCTCGTCCGTTACTACCTCAGAATTAGGAGCCTCAGGACAAGGTTTCTCAAGAACATATGCGAACTTTAATCGTTTTAAAAATAATTTCATCTTTCCACGTCATCTAGGAAAGTCTTTGCCATCAAATATTTAAAAATTAAGATTAGGCAAAGATGGAACACTTTTCGTTATTGATGTGGATGCCATAGAGACAACTATCTTAAAATTGTTAGAAGAAATGAACAAGAATGATAAAAATTACAAGGAATACAAAATAAACTTGCTTGGCTTGGATGCACGTTAATACGTTTCTTGAAGATAGTTGGAGTCTCTCCCAAGAGCAATCGGAAGAATAAATAACAACTCTATCTTCGGGATTCAACTAAGCCACAAAACAAGTAGCATTCAAGAATGTTGCTCTTCTATTCTTGAATTGGTGATTTCACCTTTTGATTAATGTCTCACAAGTGTTTTCAGGGGAAAGTACTTTTGTTTGAAGACTTATGTTTTTCAACCAAAAGAAACTCAATTTATAGGAGGAAGGTTTTACAAGAAAAAAACTTTTAATTAATAGAATTTATTATAGGTTCATGAATTCAAATAAAAGTTATCTTTCAAAATTCATAATGTAGAGCCTCTTACAAAACCCTTGTTATGTGGAATTCGAGATAATACGCGAAAAACAAGACAACAGATTTACGTGGTTCACCAATAAATTGGCTACGTCCATGGAGAAGAGGGGGAGTAGTTTTATTATGGAGAGACAAGAACAGAATTACAGAATAGGGTTTGCCATAGCGTCTATATATAGTGCTAAGCTATGCCCTAATAGGCTTGGGCCCAAAATACAGAATTGACAGATAATTAAGGGCCCAATAGAACAACATTGTATACAGTCGGGCCGGGGGCGACTCCGCCCCCCCGGACCCCCAGGCCAGGGGGAGCGTGCCCCCCTGGACCCCCCGACTCGCTGACCGGGCAGCGAGACCCTCGTTCTTTCTGTTGTAACGGGTCCGATTCAAGGCATTCAATAAATCTCCACCTTGACTTGAATTCTCCAAACAGATTCTTCAGACGCACTATGATAGTGCCAGGCCTCTCCCTCTTCCTCAGAATTTCCCCGCAGGGCAATTAACAACTTCTGATGTTGAGCAAGTCCAAACAGTGTTAAAACTTGCTCTGTGGAACCGGCTTTGTGAACATATCAACAGGATTAGCAGTTCCTACTTTCTTCACCTTGATTCTCTTCTCACTTCTCAGAAAATGATACCTCACGTCAATATGCTTGGTTCTCTCATGATGGACTTGATCCTTGGCTAGAAAAATTGCGCTCAAACTGTCACAATACACCGTAGCCTGATCATGGTGCAGACCAAGATCACTAACCAGCCCTTTCAGCCAAATCCATTCTTTTGCAGCCTCTGTCAAGGCCATGTACTCCGCTTCCGTAGTAGACAAAGTCACTGTAGGTTGCAAAGTTGCCTTCCAACTGACGACAGATCCTCCAAGGGTAAACACATAGCCAGTCATCGATCTTCTTGTGTCAACATCTCCAAAGATAGTCGAATCGAATAGCCAAGAACTGCTAATCGAGTATCACCTCCATAAATGAGACCAACGTCAGATGTACATCTAAGGTACCGGAAAATTCTCTTCACAGCCTGCCAATGTTCTCTCCCTGGTTTTCCCATGAATGTGCTCACTACACTAACTGCATGTGCTAAATCTGGTCTTGTACAGACATAGCGTACATCAAACTTCCTACGGCACTGGCATAAGGGACTCGTGACATATACTCCTTCTCTTCTTCTGACTGTGGAGCAAACATGGCAGTGAGATGGATATTGGCAGCACTGGGGGTATCAATAGGCTTAGATGAAGACATGCCAAACCTCGCCAAGACCTTTTGAGTGTAGCTTCTCTGTGACAAGAAAAGTTTCCTTCTCTCTCTGTCTCTAATGATCTCCATCCCTAGAATCTTCCGAGCGGCTCCCAGATCCTTCATCTCAAACTCAGCACTAATTAAACCCTTCAGCTTCTGAATGTCATACTTCTTCTTTGCGGTATCAAAGATATCATCTACATAAAGCACCGGATAGATGAATGAATCATCCTTGAGCCTATTGTAGTAGACACAACAATCATATGAGCTACGAGTATAGCCCAACTTCACCATATAGTCAAACCTTTTGTACCATCGCTGAGATCTGCTTAAGTCCATATAAGGACTTCTTCAACTTGCAGACGTGATTTTCCTTCCCTGGAACTTGGAAACCATCTGGATGAGTCATGTATATATCTTCCTCCAACTCTCCATGTAGAAACGCTGTCTTCACATCAAGTTGTTCAAGCTCCAGATTCTGATGTGTAACTATCGCTAGTAACTCTCGGATGGAAGTATGTCTGACCACTGGTGAGAAGATCTCATTGTAGTCCACTCCCTCTCTTTGGTTGAAACCTCTGGCAACAACCCTGGCTTTATACTTGACTCCTTCTGCTGGTGATATCCCTTTCTTCTTCTTGAAAACCCATTTGCAAGTAATAATCTTTCTCCCGAAAGGCTGTATGACCAGATCCCATGTCTGATTCTTGTGTAGGGACTCCATCTCATCTCCTATAGCAGCAAACCATTTTTCAGAATCAGGACTTAAAATGGCTTCTTTGTAAGTAGACGGCTCAGATGTATCTACCTCTTCAGCAACCTGCAGTCAAAACCATACCTCGTAGGTGGCCGAACTCCAACCCTCCTTGGCCGATCTTGAGCTATACTCTGATGGATATCTGATGGCATAGATTCTGGAATATCACTTTCTGTCTGTGGCTCTTGATCCTCCTCTTCAGGTTCTTTCAAATCGCTCTTGTTCTGAATGACTTGAAACTCCACCTGTTTATCAAGACTCCCAGTTTCTGACGTAGTTGTAGGCTTCACAATGTTTCTAAGCAGAGAACTTTTATCAAAGACAACGTTCCTGCTCATAATAACCCTCTTTTCTGCTGGAGACCAAATTCTGAAAACTTTCACTCCATCTCCGTAGCCCACAAATACTCCCTTTTTAGCTCTTGGTTCTAACTTACCTTCACTGACGTGATAGTAAGCCGTACAACCAAAAGCTTTCTGATTTGAATAATCAGCAGCTTTTCCTGACCACATCTCCATAGGTGTCTTGCACTGTATGCTTGTGTGTGGTCCGCGGTTAATCAAGTAGCAGGCTGTACTAACCGCTTCTGCCCAGAATCTTCTATCTAGCCCAGCGTTAGAGAGCATTCACCTTGCTCTCTCCAGAAGTGTTTGATTCATCCGCTCAGCTACACCGTTCTCATCATGGTGTATTTCGATCAGACGATGTCGAGCAATCCCTTCATCCTTAAATTGATCAAATTCGCACGAGCAGAACTCCAGTCCATTATCAGTTCGCAATCTCTTGATCTTCTTCCCTGTTTGATTTTCCATCAAAATTTTCCACTCCTTGAACTTCTGGAAAGCTTCACTTTTATGCTTCATCATGTACACCCAAGTCATCCTTGAGTAGTCATCAATAATGGACACAAAGAATCTGCAGCCTCCCAAAGACTCAACACGGCATGGACCCCAAAGAATCGTAATGGATATAATCAAGTGTGCCTTTTGTTCTGTGAATGGCCTTTGGAAACTTGTTGCGATGTAGTTTTCCAAAGACACAATGTTCACTAAACTCTAGGCTCTTAACCTTATGACCAGCAAGAAGATCCTCCTTTGACAGAATTTGCATCCCTCTTTCACCCATATGACCAAGTCTCATGTGCCATAACTTAGTCATATCCTTCTGGTGAACTTCTGACGATGCAACATGGGCTGAACCTGTAACCGTGGAAAATTGTAGAAAATACTAAGTACCACGCATGACACCTTTCAGAATCAGATTTGAACCCTTCCAAACCCGCAAGACTCCATCTTTTCCCGACCACCAATCCTTCATCGCCCAAAAGATCGAGAGATATCGATTTTTCGTCATCAATGGAACGTGCGACCTCGCTCAATGTGCAAAGCTACCGCCATGTGTCCTTATCTTGATCGAGCCTGTCCAAACCACCTTGCGCAGGTAATCGCTGCCATCGAGATCTTTGCCTCCGTCTACCTGCTCATAAGTCGTGAACCACTCTCTCCTAGGACAAATGTGATAGGATGCCCCAGAATCGAGAACCCACACATCTGAATGATGAGTGTGCTCATCCGCAACTAGGGCAATGTCTTCTTCAGAATTGGTGTATTCTTCAGCAACAGCAGCAGAAACTGATTGTTTTTCCGATTGCTTCTTCTTCTTCGGACAATCAAATTTCCAATGTCCCTTCTCCTTGCAGTAATTACAAACATCATCTGGCTTTGCACCCTTCAACATCGGCTTATTTTTCTTTCCGCCGTTTTTCCTTCCCTTTCCGCTACTGGTGAACAGACCGGAAGGCTATATGTCCGTATGCCGTTAGCCTTATGCCGTAATTCCCTACTATGAAGGGCCGATCTGACTTCTTCAAGCGACATAGTATCTTTCCCAACAATGAACAATTGAACAAAGTTCTCAAACGACATTGGGAGAGATACTAACAGAATCAGGGCAGCATTTTCATCCTCGATCTTCACATCGATATTACGCAATTCTAATAACAAAGTATTCAATTGCTCTAAATGTTCCCTGAGTTGTGTACTTTCAGCCATTCGTAAACCGAATAGACGTTGTTTTCGTAAGCGAACTTGTTGGTTAGAGATTTTTCATGTACAAACTCTCCAAATTTTCAACCACGCATCAAAGAGCAGTCTCTTCATCCGAGACCTCCGTGATGACGTCATCCACGAGGCACAGCATGATCGTCGAGTGCGCCTTTTCCTTCAGAATCGCCATCTCAGGAGTAACGACGGCGTTCTTGTCTTTCGACAACGGCGCCCAGAAGCCTTGCTGTTTCAACAAAGCCCGCATCTTGATCTGCCATAAACTGAAACTGTTATTCCCTGTGAATTTGTCGATTTTCACGTTCAAAGCAGACATCTCGAATTCTTCAAGAACACCGATTAACCGAGAGGCTCTGATACCAATTTGTTATGTGGAATTCGAGATAATATGCGAAAAACAAGACAACAGATTTACGTGGTTCACCAATAAATTGGCTACGTCCACGGGGAAGAGGGGGAGTAGTTTTATTATGGAGAGACAAGAACAGAATTACAGAATAGGGTTTGCCATTGCGACTATATATAGTGCTAAGCTATGCCCTAACAGGATTGGGCCCAAAATACAGAATTGACAGATAATTAAGGGCCCAATACAACAACATTGTATACCGTCGAGCCGAGGGCGACTCCGCCCCCCGGACCCCCAGGCCAAGGGGCGCGTGCCCCCCTGGACCCCCCGACTTGCTGACCGGGCAGCGAGACCCCCGTTCTTTCTGTTGTAACGGGTCCGACTCAAGGCATTCAACAACCCTATAACGTAGAATTAAAACAAAAAAGAATGTTATAACTCACATTCATTATTTTGTTATTTTCAAAACTTTTAACGGATGAATTTTGTTTCAAAATTAATTGAAACACTAATTCTTACATTATATGTAGATTCTAAAGCAAGAACCGCTTTTGTGGCATTGCTGTCTACAGATTGGATATAGTGCCTATGCCACAGAAGTTCAATCAGTTACGAAAATTGCAGATAACATATCTGGTGTCATATGAACTTTAGGAGTTCATGTGTTACCACTAAAGATTATTCAGCATTTAACAATACATTTTTATAATATTCTTCACAGACTAATAGCATATCATTGAGCAGTTAACGGTACAGGTTTCTTCATAATTACCATACTAATCTTCATATTTACGACTCCAATCACATGATCAATGTGAAGAATTAAAGAAAAAAATTGCATAAACAAGAAATTGAACACAAAGTACAGATAGAGAACGCCAATTGAAGAATACAACAACATAACATATGACTTGCCTCATCCAATATTATACGATTCCACTTCACCGAATGCAGAACTGACTTCAACGTGGACACATTATGAGCAGCAGGTTTTGAGTTCCTACTACGTTTTTTGAGTTCTTGCCGCCCTTTTTTGACTATTTGGGCATATAGTCTTCCTCTATAGTGGGGTACGTAGTAATGACAAAATCATATTCCTCCAGTTTCTACATACATTTCTCCATTCCGGCACCATGATAAACAAAATATTTATTGCTTCCTCTAGTGGTGCAGCGTTCAATCTCACGAAACCATTGCATTGTTGTAATTACAGGACATACAACAAGATTTCCTTTTACTGTTGGGAGTAGTTTCTCAGGTGAAGATGACAAGAAATTTTTTTGTAATTCGCGTTGAACAAGCACAAGAGCAATGCCTTGAATAGTCTTCCCCATCCCATTTCTATTAGAATATATGACGAATATATTCTGATTTATTACCTTTATTAAGTGTATATTTATTTCCTACTTGTAGCCACCTTGTTAAAAATTTGGTGTCAGTTAGAAAATTTACAATCGATAACTCTGTCTGTTAAATTTGATCCGTGTTGATTTACTGTAAAGGATTTTCAGACAGGGAGACCGGTAATGAGGTGTGAAAGTCGGGGAGAGCTTATCCCATCACTTCTTCAGTCACTTCTTCATCTGCTTTTGCCGCTTTGGCACCATCCCTCGGGCATGATCATTTGGGTCACCCAGGAGCATCTTGTCACGACCTAGATTCTGGAATCCGGATCGCAACCGTCGTTGACCTCTCAGAGGTCGCAAACAAGCCTCCTCTTGCATTCATCACATTCATATAGTTATTTTTAGCGGAAAATTTAAAACTTTTAAACGTTTGAAGTATACATAGACTTAATATAGTTATTTCATGAATTCATCATATACTAAGATCAACATAAATATAACAACCATCTATCATAAGATTCAATTTGAAATAGAATAAGAATATATCATAAATACGTTTGCAAAACACGACCTTATTACAAAAGCTTCGAAATGAAAGTACGAAAGAAACGCCAGGGACAACATCCACTAGCTTTTCCTAAAACTAAGGCTAGACTAAATCTGTAGCATCCTCAAAATCATGAGGACCTACCAAATGGTTTAGAGAAACGCTGAAGTCCAAACCGCTGCAAGTTTCGTCAACCCATCCTCTGCCCTGCACTTATAAAAATAGTAAATAGTAGGGGTTAGTACACCACTTGTACTAAGTATGGGTGTATGCACACATACACATAATGCTATGCATGATCAAAGAAAGCTCTTCCTAAACAACATGCTATTTCTGGAAAGCCTAGTCACCATACTTCCCAAAATGGTTAGTTGTGAATTGTGGTATGAATATGATGTATTTTAATTAATTCACAGCACACAACTCATTTTATATATGATTACAAGACATTAGTATCATCAACATAATTTTAGAACAACTCGGGCGAAGATTTGACATTTTTGATTCTCTTAGGCCGAGAGCTCCTCTTTGTACACTTAGATTATTTTTCAGTCTTTTTCTTCTTCTTATTGTGTAGTTCAATAATTCTTTTGGTCCTATGTTTTATTTACAAGTGCAATGATTCATTGTAGTCCAATACCCACAATGAATCGATGTAAGTAATACAAGGACTATGGAATGATTTCCCTACCTTATAGTAAGTCATTCTTTATACTATATATTCATTACCTTTCATAAGCAATTATCTATTGATCATGCCATTGATTTCATTACTTTCATGTTTTATATATTATACATTCATATACAGGAGACTTTGGAATCGTTGATGTAGCATAATACATCTCAAGTGAGGGCCCAACATATGGGACCTCAACTCGAGGGCCTTCTTTAGCAAACACAGAGTCTGCTTCATTCGTTCAATCGTACTTCACATTATTCATTTCATTCATTCGTAGGTTGATGTAAACAACAACTATAACTAGTATGAAGTTTAAGACTCTCATCGGGATCATGAAGTGCAATGACCAAGAATCACCTAATGTCATTACTTGAATTCGATTTCACCTCCTGATTGTCTTGCACAAACACCTTCCGTATCGTTCATTTCATTATCTTTCATACTTTGAGGCTGGACTCATTCTTTATTTGGTAACTTTAACCTTAAGTGACATAGATCATGTGAGCATCATATCCGGTGTCTTCCCCACACCGAAAAGAAGTGGAATCACCGGCCTAAGTGACCCGAACCTGCTAGTGTATATAGGGAGTCGAACCCTGCTAGATCCCTATATTAGCAGTATAGGTTCAAAGACTAGGAGAAATAAGGAGACCTATACCCGACTTGCCGAAAAGTCCCATCTCATGAGAGTTATGTGAACCTCGGCCCTTCCCGAAAGAAGGCATCACTGCTCGTAGCTAGCCTATCGGTGCTCAGTATAAAGTTCCATTACATTTAACTCATACATCATGAAAGCTAGCTTGTAGTATGAGGACATCATAGCTCATTAGATGATTTATCATCTCATCATTTGTATTTAGTGTGCATTAACTTCAATACTTTCATTAGAGTGTTCATAGATACTGGTCTCTTCATTAACTTTACACTATTATAGGTGAGTACGTTTTGATAACATTTACTTAGGCTCATTTGAGATTGCTCTCATCTTTCACATTAGCCTCTTATCATGTTGTCACCATTATCATTAGAATCATGGATTAACATAATTACTCACCACATTTCGTGAATGTTCATTTCTTCTTTATCTTCTAGTGTTGACTCAAGCATTATGGAGGCTTGCTTCTAGATTGAGGTTTACTTACTCTTTTGATGACTTGTCATCCTTACTCTACATTGACGAAATGTGAATTGTCCTTACATAACATCCTTACTTTACATTGATTAAATGTGAATTCTCCTTACATATCATCCTTATGTGTTAATGTGACTAGTCTCACACATTCTAACACCTTCATTCGTGAGTATTCTTTTTACATAATAGCTTAGGTGTAAGTAAGACTTGTTTCACTTCCTTTAACACCCCATTATGGTCACTTACTTAATTTAGACCCCTTTAATTATGTTATAACTCACGTTACTTCTTTACTTTAGTGTAGTAGCTTTATTTCATCGTTTATGGCCGATGAGCACTTTTTTCAATGAGTTACATATGTTCATAGTTCATTCTTTTAGAGCATGTTGGGAGTTGTCTCAATGGATGGCATGCCCTTGGTTATGGATTCATTAAATTACTTTAGAAGTGCTTATAATATATTTGATACTCTTACTATACAAGATGGGCATATGATTATATTGGCATAGACATTTGGGTATAGATTACATAACCAACTTTGCTGGCATAGGCCAATTTTACATTTTTTCATGCTTGGTTGGATATGTATATTGTTCATTAGCCAATCTTTTAATTATTTAACATAATATTATAGCCATTTGCATGCATCCCTTTTGAACAATGTATTGTTAGCCATTTTATTGGCATAAGCCAAACAATCACTCAAATTATGATTTCATTGGAGATCTTTTTAGCCAACCTTATAACATAACTTTAGGCAGAACATTTTTAAACATCTTAAACAGCATAATATGATCATTTAATGAACACAACATCATCAACAAGTCACATTTACAGTATGCACAACAAATTGTATCGTCTTCATACATAACAATTTCGGACACATCTTAACATAGTATCATTCTCTTAATCAATCTTGGTTCATGACTTTAGTGTAACGTTTTTAAGACATATTGGACAGCATAATATTAATATTTGATGAATTTAAGGCCTTCATAACGTCACAATAAAAGCAAAGCAAAATTCGTACAAACACATCAACACTTAAAACAGTTACGGGTGTAACTAACACGTCGTCGATTCATGATTCACGTTTTGAGCACTTAACTTTATATGATCATAACCTCATAGTTTAATCGACATTAATAATTCAAGAACATTACACATAAGATCAGCCAGCACCATATACCCACAACATGATCTCTAACCTATTAAACATGGAATCGAAAAGGATACTAGGGACAAAGGAGTTCGACGAGAACACGGGAACAACCCTAGTTTTTAAGATCTTTGAATCGTTGGAAAGAAAGTTCTCTTGGAGAAATAAGTCCAGGAGAGAAACTCATACCTTATGTAGAACTTAATTTATGAAGACCACCTTGAACGAAACCTTGAAGAAACCTTGAAATCGCCCTAGAGAAATCGGTAATTTTTTTGCCTTTTTCTTGCGTTCATTGCTTACTGTTTTTGCGTCCTTTTTGTCTATGAGTTTGAACGTGATTTTTAGGTTTAAGAACTGATATTGAATCATTCAACTTAGGGTTTAATAAGTTAATTAAATAAATTAATTACCTAATTACTAAAAAGCCCCTCATATATTGACTAGAACTAGAAAAACACAATACTTGGTCAAATCTGAAATTTTTCCTAAGAATTTTATTTTGTGCATTTAAATTAATTAATTAAATTTATAATTTAATTAATTAAGGTACCTAGGGTAACTATTAAAGTTACCCTAAATCATTGGAACAAAAATTAGCACTTTTGGATCATCCTAGGTTAAGTACTAGGATGTTTCTTAAGTTGTACTAGGTTAGTGTAAGAATATCGGTTTGAACCCTTTAATTTAATTAATTGAATGGCTAATTTAATTAATTAAGTGACCTAGGGTAATTAACAAATACCCTTAAGTCGTTATAACCATAACTAATCTTTTGAACCATCCTAGGTTAGGTACTGGGTTGTCTCTTTAACTAGTACTAGATTAGTGTCAACCCAATTTTGATCCTAGGTTTTCGGGTACACTAATGGGTCCAATTTGGTTAGTCCTAGTTTATTAGTTATTTAGGGAATTAGGTTAGAGTCTAGAATTGGTAGGGAGGTTAGGACCCACATAGAGTGGTTCGTTGTGCATGTTTTCCCCCCTAACTACCCTAACCGAATTCAGCTAGGGTGGTCCCCTCCTTTGGCAGCTTCTTCACATGTCTTGCACATGTGCTTGCACATGGTCTGGTTGAAATTTCCTAACTAACTATTGTTTATGGTTCATTTGGGAATGTTTACTTATTGTCCCAAGGATCCTTATTATGTCCTTGGGCACTGTTTAATCTACATAATCATTTTAAATGATCATGTGCTATGGTACTAGACTTGACACTTGGATGCCTAGTACTTTGTGTGAAAATACTAGAAAATTTATGTTTTTAGCTTAGGATCTTCATTGCAGGTACATTTCTTAAACAAGTTCATTAATGTTAGAAAATTAGTTAACACCCTTTAAGCCAATATTTTCTAATATGCTCAATATTTTGCTTATTTGGGTATTATATAGAAATTTGCTAATACCCCTTAGCCAATTTTATATACTATGCCCAATATTTCTCAATATTGGGCATTGGGATGCCTATGTACCTCCAATACGCATTTTTAAAGACCTATTGGACTTTTCACTAGGCATGTAATTTTCTGGAATGTTAAACATTTGTTTTGAACTCTCTTAGGAAAAATAAATTGATTAAATGTAATCAAGTTAAAAACTCTCGTATTTGTCATTCTTGTCCTCTGGGAAAACATGTTAAGTTGGGTTTTTATCAATCCAGTTCTCACACTTATATGCCATTTGATATTATTCATGGTGATCTTTGGACATCGCCTGTTTTGAGCTCATCGATATTATGCCTTGCTTTTGGATGATTATTCTAAATTTTTGTGGACATTTCCTTTATCACAAAATCACAAACATTTTCCATATTTTTGAGTTTCAAGACATTTATTCGAACTCAATTTGAGCGAGACATAAAAAATATACAATGCAATAATGGCAGGGAATTTGATAATGGCCCCTTTGGGGATTTTTTTAAAGCAAATGGTCTCTAGTTTCGTCTATCCTGTTCTCTACATCCCCTTAAAATGGGAAAACTGAAGACAAATTCGTATGATCAACAATATTATCGTACATAATTGGCCCATGCTTCCGTTCCTCCTTCCCTTTGGCATCATGTTTTGCAAATGGCGACTTTTCTTCTCAACATTGATTTTAAATTATCAATCTCCTCTTCGAGTTTTGTATCAAAAAGATCCATCTTATTCTCATCTTAGGGTGTTTTGGATGTTTATTTTATCCTCTTATTCCCTCTACAACCATAAACAAACTTCAACCTCGGTCGACTCCTTGTGTGTTTTTAGGGTATCCTTCAAATCAGCATGGGTATAAATGCTTTAAGTTGTCATCTAGACAAATCATCATTAGTCGTCCCGTAATATTTGATGAGACACACTTTCCCGTTGCAAAAACCAGTACTCCTCAAACTCAATCTTATGAGTTTCGAGACGGTGGACCATCTTCTTACCCGGTACATCATTTCACTACCTCTCATAACCCACAAGTTACACCTATTCCAGAAAGTGGTTCCGACGTGCCAAATGACCGGAAAAGCCATCCCCAGTCGACTCCTGGTCTTCCCCAGTCGATTGTACCCATTTCATCTACTCCTTCCACTCTCAGTACAACTCTCTTCCTAGCCCCATTCCGATCTCTCCCTTACGTCACCCCACGGGTCTTGTTACTCGGAGCCAACATGGGATTTCAAATCCTAAGAAATCCTTTAACCTTCTTACATCAACATTTAAATCCCCCCTACCTCGTACCCCTATATCTGCTCTTCATGAACTGAATTGAAAAATGGCTATGGATGAAAAATATAATGCTCTTATTGAAAATAAGACGTGGGAGTTAGTACCCCATCCTTCAAATGTTAATGTAATTTGGTCTATGTGGATTTTTGCCCATAAAGAAAGATCTGATGGTTCATTTGAGAGGCATAAAGCCTGTCTTGTAGGTGATGGTAAAACTCAACAGGTTGGTGTGGATTGTGGTGAGACATTTAGTGTGATCGTCAAACCAGCAAAAATTAACACGGTTCTCTGTTTGGCTCTCTCTAAGGCCTGGCATATCCATCAACTTGATGTCAAAAATGCCTTCCTACATGGGGAACTTAAGGAGACAATTTACATGTATCAACCTTTGGGGTATCAGGATCCGAATCATCCTAATGATATGTGTTTGCTGAAGAAATCTCTATATGGGCTCAAACAGGCTCCAAGGGCTTGGTATAAGAGGTTTGCTGACTTTGTCCGTACTCTTGATTTTTATCAAAGTACTTCGGATCATTCTTTGTTTATTAATCGTCGAGGTGATTTTATGGCTTACCTCTTATTGTATGTCGATGATATAATCTTGATTGTATCCTCGGATAAACTCTGTCAGTCGATCATCTCTCGTCTTAGCTCAGAATTTGCTATGAAAGACTTGGGCCATTTGAGCTATTTTCTTGGCATTGCAGTTACTCGTCATGCCGGTGGTTTATTTTTGTCACAAAAGAAATATGCTACATAGATCATTGAACGAGCAGGCATGTCATCGTGTAAGGCATCTTCTACTCCGGTTGATACAAATCTGAAGCTCGGTACTACTACGAGCAAATCATTTGAGAATCCCTCTCTTTATAGGAGTCTTGCCAGCGAACTTCAGTACCTTATGTTCACAAGACCCGATATTACTAATGCCGTACAATAGGTATGCTTATTCATGCATGACCCAAGGAATGAACACTTTGCGCTACATCCAAGGAGGTATGCTTATTTTAGTCTTCACATGTTTCCTTCCTCCAACTCAACCCTTATTTCGTATACTGATGCTGATTGGGGTGGATGCCCGGACACACGATGTACAACGTTGGGTTACTGTGTCTTTTTGGGTGATAACTTGATATTTTCGTCCTCTAAACATCAGGCTACCTTATCCCGTTTTAGTGTAGAGGCAGAATATTGAAGGGTAGCCAATGTGGTTTCAGAGTCATATTGGTTGTAAAATTTGTTGTTGGAACTTCATTGTCCTACACAACAGGATACATTGGTGTATGTGATAATGTGAGTGCCATATATCTTGCAGGTAATCCGGTTTAGCATCAATGTACTAAGCACATTAAATGGATATACATTTTGTCCAGGAAAAGGTGGCTCGCGGCCAAGTTCGCGTGTTACATTTCCCCTTGCGTTATCAGATTGCAGACATATTCACCAAGGGTCTTCCTTTGGTGTTATTTGAGAACTTTCGGGACAGTCTTAGCATTCGACGACCTCCTTCTTTGACTGAGGGGGTGTGTTAGAACATATGATGAATATATAAATAGATTTATTACCTTTGTTAAGTGTATATTTAGTTCCTACTTATAGCTCGGTGTATATTTAGTTTCCTTAATTATAGTCTTGTATTGACTGTTTATAAACCATTTGATATTAATGAAATAGGAAGGGGATTAAACTCTTTTAAAATCATCAGCAAGAATACCCGCTTTGATTCGAGACTTTTCTTTTTTTTAATGACCAAGCTAACCACTACTTTTGGTACCTCAATAATGGCAAGATGAAATTTGATGGTGGCTTAACAGTTTCAGAAGGTGATTCCGCGTTCTAATTATCCAAGTCTAGATCTTGTGAATATTTGTTAAGAAGGAATTCATCCATTGTTTGTTCCACTAACTCTCATATCAAAATATTTCTTCTTTCCTTTTGTTTCCTCTTTCGATAGAATTTCCTTCTATCCATCATTTTCTTCAATCGATGATAATTTCTTTCGTCTGAGTTGAATGCAACTTGAGATACATTAAAACAATTATCAAATTACAAACAAATTCGAAAATGTAAACTTTCAAAATGATTCAAAAAATTCAAGATTTAAAAAAAATTATAATACCTTTTTATAGTCGTTTTTTTAAAAATATTATTTTGAAATTTAGTTTATAAAAAAATCAGTTAGTGTTCATTTCCTCACAAAGAAAATCAGTTTATGTTATTTTCAACTAAACATTCACATGGAAAAGTTATTTGCCAACCTACAAATTACAGTTTACCGCCATAAAAATCTCAACTAACAAAACTATTTTGATGTTACGAAAAATGGTCAAAATTGTCTCTAAACTATGTAAAATAGACCACTTATATCCTTCGTTACATTTTGAGATCAAAAAATGTCCCTGTTGTTATCCTAACAGACCACAAATGCCCTCAAGAGTTAACGCCCCAAATTTTTATTGTCGTGACAAGCCATGTCGGACTAATCCTTCCACCAAAGTGTTGTCAACTAGGATTCACTACAAAAGAACTAGACCTTTAATGGCGATAATAGTCGCCACAAAAGCCCAAAAATTTGTCACTAAAATATTTTAACATTTAAATTCTAACTGTGTTTTTTTCTTCATTGTTTTTTAAAAAAATAAAAATTATATCGATTAAGTAGGGATTTGAAGACGTTGTATGCTTTATTTTTATGTCATATATAAATTATAAAATGTTCAATGATGCATTATATAATAGGATATTTGAATCGAAAAGTAATTTTGATGATTTTTCCTAATAATATTGGATACTTTTAATATTGATATTGCAAGTTATTTATTTCAGAAAATTAGGTTGCAATCGAAAATTAATTATCATATTTTTTTGTTGAAAAAATAGGTTTTGCTAGCGAATAGTTGTTGGAACTTTTAGTCGCCACTAAAAATCACTCATAACCTTTAGTGACAATATTTTATGATTTTGTGGCGACTTTGTTTCCACTTAAGGTCAAGTTCATTTGTAGTAAATCTTAGTTAGCAATGCTTAGGTGGAGGGATTAGTCCCATGTGACTTGCCACGTCACTAAAAATTTGGGATAACGGCGAAGATATTTTTTATCCCAAAATGCAATGAAGGGTATAAGTAGTTTATTTCGCATAATTCAGGGACAATTTTAACCCTTTTCCTTTGATATTATAATGGCATGTACTGATCTAACTTCACGTACTCACTGACATGACAAATGAGCTGAAAGCTCGATTAGTATTGTTTTGTTTGCAAGTCGTTTGGTACATAGCTGGTTATAGTTATGTGGGTGAATTTATGTATCATTAATGAAAAGATTCAGTACACACACTGACAGAGTTGTAGAATGCAATTGCATACTAAAGCTTCTAATTTAGTGCTTGACTCGAATTCATTTCGATGAATTTTGTTCAATATGCTGGAGGATACTTTTTTCGAATTGAAGTAACACAGAATTAGTGCAATACAGAACTTACATCTTTTTTTAGAGTACAAGATCAGCAATTCTTTCTTTTTTGTTACGTTTTAGCAATAATTTTTTGAAAATTATGTGCTTCAAAAACACCATCAACATCGAAATTACAAGTTCACAATTGAGATAAATCAAAATATCATAAAATATTTAATTATATATTATACAAGCATATTTTAATTAGTTGAAGGTTAAATGCAAGTTCGCAAAAATTGTGGCCCTTCATTGAATTAAAATCAAATTAAATAGTAATGTTTAAATAACATAAATAGTGAGTAAACAGAAAACTCAACAATCAAATTTAACCCTCCACATACAATTTTCCCTAAATGTGTGAAACTAATTTATTTAGCCATTACGTAATTTTGTAAGTAATTTCTTACACAAATGAGAAATTGCACATTTTCACCTATTATGAGCATATGTAATGTAACTTACACATATGTTTTGCCTCTAAAATAACGATATGAATTACCTCAATTATTACTACTAATTATTTTAAATTTTTCTTCTTCTCACCTATTAATTGTTTTCACAACCTTCCACATTCCTTGCTATTTTACAATATTTAATTTATCTTCATTAAATGATTTATCGTAAATACTTCTGCACATGAACATTTTTTTGGATGTGTAACAATTTTTTGAGAAACTGAAAAGCTAGTCCAATTAAACTGACTTGATATATTTATTGTATACTAATAACATAAACTCATGAAAAGAACTCATATATATATGGATTTGTGATGGGTTTCAATCCAAATTTCAACGTGTAGTAATTCATTTTTTAAGGTCGATATTTGGATACCAGAAGAAGAGATTGTTGTAGCACTAAGAATTTTGACTAACTCAATTATTTCTAATTTTTTATTTTATCTTCTTTTTTCTACAAAGAACATATGGATTGTTAGCAAGTATGAAGACACTTTTGTTATCTTTATATTTTGCTACTTTTGTTCCTTGTTACATGTATTTCGCTGGATCTTCACGTGATTTCTTAGCATATTTTATTTCTAATTTTTTTGTCACCTTTAGCCTTTAACCAATCAGGTCTCTAACTAAAACTTCAGGCTAGAAAAATGTTATCATTTCTATTAATTATTATAATAAAACTTTGTTCTATCAGAAAATACATTTATCATTAATTCTAATGATTTTATATAAATTATCATGGGATACACGTACAACATGCGTGTCCAACAATAGTACTAGAAAAGAAGAAGAAGATGTTTCAACTTTACTATATCAGCAATATGATCATGTATATTACTAACTATTAACTTACTTTGTTCCACCAGAGAAAGTATCTAGTACATCTCTCCCTCAAACTCTCGCTAGCCACTCTCTATCTCTCGCTCGCTTCCTCTCACTTTTATACAAAAGCAAGTGTATAAAATGTGTTTTTGTTTGTATAAAACGAGAAAAAATTGTATATATACATATATTTTCGTTCCCTTCTCTTCCCTCTCCCTCGTCACTCTTCCAGATCTCGCTCCCCACCTCGCTTCTATCGCTTATACAAACAGAAACGAAATGTATAAATTATTTTTTTGTGTTGTATAAAGTGAGAGAAAATTATATATACACTTGCAAATACATATATCTTCGTCCTATACACTTATAATTATATAATACAAATATTTCCCCTGCCCAATTTTTTTTGTCTTTCTCTCTTTCTCGTTTCATACATACACAAATTATACAATTGATGTATATACAACTGCTTTCTTTTATATATGTATAACGAATTATACAATTGTTTTTTTTTATATATGTATAGCGAATTATACATATTTATATTTGCTATTGAGCGCAATTATGCAAACTTTGCTATAGCATGCAAATATGAATTTTTTATTTGTTATATGTGAAAGTTGCTCATTTTAATAATTATACATTGTACCCCTACATAAGCAATGACTTTTTGACAACTTAAGATTGGAAAACAGACACCAGATATAAAATACGCATATTGACAATTTAAGAAGCATTTCAGTAATATATCTAATGCAAGCGCAATGTAAATAAAAAAAGGTGAAATGTTATAGGAGAATTCATAAAAAATACTAATGTACATACACAAAAAGAGTAGTTGTCGATGGTTTTCACTTCATCATGGGTGAAACTGTGATGCTAAACATGTATTTTTAGTGACAATTAGCACTTTTTGTATGTGTCACTAAAAGCTTTAGCGACATTGGATCTAATGACACTTAACTAATGTCGGTAAAGACTTTCAACACACAAAACAAATAAGGGGCTATCAGTATCACACAAAACTTAGGTTGCTATTGAAAAAATAATAATAATACAAAGGGGAAAATGACATTAAATTGAAGCAACATCCATATGTGTAACCATCAATAATATCACACAATGACTAAGTCATAATTATTAATGAAGTTGATAAGGGTAGAGTTTAATTGGAAGACCCTTGGCAGGAACAGGCATTGGATCAATAATAATATTCTCATCATGAATAAGTTTGTTCCACTTGAACCTTTTGACAAGATGGTGCATGAATACAAGTATTTCTAATCTTGCATACACTTTTCCAGGACACATCCTAGGACCTCCTCCAAATGGCACAAATGTGTATGGGGCTGGTCCTGATCCTTCAAATCTTGATGGATCAAAATTTAGAGGCTCTAGAAAATATTCTGGATTTCTGTAAGTTGTATTTGAGTTCCAATATAGCTGCAATATATTATTAATTCACACATTAAATAATTTACATAACATTATTCTAGCTAGTGTTTGAAGTTCAGTATCTTTAATTAAAAAAATTGACTACTCCCTCTATCCCATATTAGATGGCATTTTGCTAAACTTGTTTGTCCTGTATTACTACTGGGAAAAAAAAGTGTGAGTTATATGGGGATTCTTTTGGGGATTACTATGAAAATTTCTTATTTTCCTCCAAATTTTCATACTAATCCCAAGAGAATCCTTATGTAATTCACATTTTTCTTGTAGTGATTCCTATTTAGTTGTCACCATTTTAGATTTCACGTTTCTTAAAAAACTAAATAAGTTTATTATTGAATCCTTATTTAGTATTCTCGTGAAGTCAAGTTTTCAATAAATAAATATGAATTAATTTACTATATATACATACACACATAAAAAAGGATTACTTACTTAATTTTTCTATATTGATCAAAATGTATGTATACTACCAAGACTAATAATTTTCAACGAGTAAAATAAAAAAATTTATGTTATTCATGCATTGATTTTGTGAAATGACAAATATAAAGGAACATCTGACATGCAAATCAGAACGGAGGGAGTACTTGATCACTTATTAAATTAATCAAGAGAGAATTAATTATTTTTGCTTATTTTATCCCTACGATTAATATGATCTTCGAAAACTTAAACAAATTTTAAATAGCTATTTTTTAAAAATTAAATAAACCTACTGACCCGCCACCCTACCAAAGTGGAAAAACTAATGGATATTTTTTTTAAAAAAATGATGGAAATAAATATAAAGTAGTGAAACACAAATTATGTAACAACAATACCTCTTAAGTGGAAAAATTAAAGGGAACTTAGAGAATTAAGCAAAGGAAATTGGTCCCGGCGGGGCTCGAACCCGCGACCTTCGGCTCATAAGACCAACGCTCTAACCAACTGAGCTACGGGACCATCTTTTTATAACTTCATGTAATTATTGTAATATTTACAGTCTTCGTATACTCCTTCTGCGTTCCGTTTTCATTTTTTTTTTCTGTGATTTATATTTGTTTTTTCTTTGTTTTAAAATATTATTATATGATAGGGGATAAATGAGAAGGGAATTACAAAGTGGGAATTAAACCACGCCAATATGGTGAAAGTTCAAACAATAAATGAATTAAGCTATTAAAATTTCTAGAGTTATTGTTATATTACTTATAATTTGTATTTTGTTCGTCGATCTTGTTTTCATAAGAATAAAATTATTTAATCTCTACATAACTAATAACTTCATAAAATCATACATAGATTCACTCATAAGTAAACGTTGAATGCTACTAGTAGTTATATAACTCTAATCAGCTACCAAGCTATCCCATTATACACCTTTACTACAAAGATTGAAAAATTTACAATTTGGTTTCATCATCTTCTTTACGTCTCTCTATGAATTCTCTAGGGTTCTTACCTAGATAATCAACATAACATGCACAGCAAGTTCTAGTAGTCCATTCCAAAGAACAAATGAACAAGGATATACTGTAGATAATAGCACAGGAAACATACCACGTAGAAGAGTATATAGACAAGGAGATACTCCAATAACAGAAGTTAAACCTATGGGAAAAACCTATTACAAATAATTTACCAAACACACATAATTTACATATATGGAAGTTTACTAGAAACAAAAATATGAAAACTTACATTATTTAGAACAGAGTGAAGTTTCCCTTTCGGGAAACCCGAAAAGCTTCCAAAATAACTTTACACAAACTTTGAAATCAAGAACTGAAAACTTTTTTATATTCAAACTTTATAATTTTAAAGAGGAAAAGGATTTGGCTTTTTTGGGGATTTTAGAATGTTGATGGTTGTGGATTTCCTCGCCTTTTTTCGCCTTCTGCTTTTCCTCTTCTGATAATGTCTTCTTGTATACACACTTCTGGACTTCAAACTCCGGACTTCAAAATGAAAAAGAATCTTATCTTCTCCGTTGAGTACGCATTGGGCCCCATCGCACGTGAAATGATTCCTTCTTTCTGCATTATTATCAGTCCTTTGTCTGAAGTATTGTCTGTCAATACTTATCTCTTACCTATAAATTAATTTATTTTTTTTAAATAAAGACGTGTCCCAACAGTTTTTTCACATGTGTGGTAGTGAGTAAAGTGGGACTCACATTTTTTGTCCGTGCATCCATTGCGGCGAGCGATATGACCCTGGATAATAGTAACCATATGGCGCGTAAAACATCTCTCGAAATATAGTATCCATCGCAGCATGTGATACGTCCCTTGAAATAGTACATACTCATTAATTTCTTATTCTCTCTCAATAGATATAAGACTTGTCACAACCATGTCTGAGAACAATACAAAAGAAATGTTCACATAAATAGTGAGGAGATGACCATTTTCATAATAACGGGAATTCACAACAACACAAAAAATTCAACTAGCTTTTCAAACCATTCTCAACGCATCACACCCTAACAGTTAATCACATTGTCTTTTTACTACCCCTTTTCATCACTAGAATTAATCAACATGGAAAATTCAACCCATAACCAAGGCTCATAAATACACGAATTTCATACACTTACCAAGGATTTAGAAATTCAATTGCCTCAAATAGTCGAACAATTACTCTGGGACTTGATCCTTCCCTTTTTGTGGTACTTCAAACTCAAAGCAATCTATTCACATCAATAATCACAATAAGATTTTGAAATTAACAACACTCATATTACTATAGGTCTAGCCTATACCCAAAAGCTCACTTAGATTATGATTAAGTTTTTAAATCTTGATTAAAATCAATAGGTCAAATCTCATATTTCCTAAATTTCAAGTCTAGAGTTAAATCATAATTTATCCAAACACCACAATCTAATATTTAATTACTTATTTCAATATATAAACACTTAATTCAGAATATGATAAAAAAAAAATTTATAATATTCAAACTGAAAGTCATTGGTCTTCCACCAGAAATCATATCGCAAGAGGATAAGAAGAAAAAAACTTAAGACTACGTAGCACTAGACATTTATAATTCATAAAGCTTCATCATCTGATTTATCCAAAGTCTTGTCATTATTACATAATCATTAACTTTCAATTTCCTTGTCAATAATCATGTTAATATTACCCACTACTATTCTCTACCCTAGGTTTTTAGGGAACTACTTTTCATTGTTTCCTAACTTATTAATATAATCATGTGTATTGCACATCCTAATAACTACTATTATATATGCAGAATCAAAAGGTCTGTACCTGAAGTGTGAAGTTCTTTTCTTGTGGCGCCAAGTTGTGCTTCTCTATCAAATTGTGGACTAAAATATTAAGCCTAATTAACTTATCCTTACAAAAAAGTTAAACTTAGGGTATTAAATCAATTAGGACTTGAGACATTAAATATCTACTAAAAAACTTATTATTTAATAAATACACTAACAAAATATCTGAAGTTACCAAATAGTTTTAAAATTTTCAAACCAACTTCCTCCCCTAATTCGAAATAACTTGGGTAACTATCGAGATGGGTGAAACGATAATTTCATAGAAGTTTTCAAAAATAATTTTTTTTGGATCATTATATTATTCACCACTAAAAATCATGTTCATTCTAAAACATAAGGAAGAAAAAAAAAGAATAACCAACGTAGCCAAAAGTCTATGTTTGGCCTACCAGTCAATGTTCATCTTTGTAAGTGAGCTCCTTCTTAAGACCATTCCGTCAATATCAACTATTTAGAGCCAAAATTTTCCCCTAAATTAGGTGCTAAATATAACGATTTATTCCCCTAATTCATTTTTCGATCCGTAAAACTTAGATTCTTGGTTGAATATTGTTGGAGAAGGGTTTTGGACAGAATTGGATAGTAGGAAAAAGCCCTAACTGCATCTTAGGATCATAATTTGGGTCTTGGGTTATTGGATTTGTCATAATATGGGTAAATTAGATCTTAATTATTGATCCCCGTATTGAATTATTTGTTTATCGACCTATAACAAGCGGAAAGAATCTGTAAAGGGAAGAATTATGTTTCGTAGGAAGATTCAAGCTTTGTTTGAGGTAGGTGATGGTTGTGATTCTTGTTTTGTGTGATGTATGATAGAAATTGATTTATTGTAATGTATGTACGTATACGACTGTTTGTAACGACCTGTTTAGTCGTTTTGAGCAGCAGATTTTATTTCTGGAAAAAATAGGCTGAGGCGACGGACCCCACGACGGACCGTCATGGGCACGACGGACCGTCGCAGGGTCTCGTTTCAAAACACTTAGAAAATCTGAAATTGGGTACTGAAAATCGACTCTCTGAACTTCGTGACGGAGTGGCAGGACGGACCGTCGCAGGCTCGACGGCCGTCACGAGCCATCCACTTTAAAACGAGTCTCTCAGAGTACGTGACGGACCAGACGGACCGTCGCGAGCACGACGGCCACGTCGCCACGCAATCCCGATTCGGGTCGGATTTCTTTATACGCTTTAAGGGACGTTTGACTATTCCCGCTTTAATTATAAAGTTAGTGGGTTAATGTTAATAAGTCTAATTACTTGGGGGTTAAAAGAGGTAACCTTAAGTTAATTAGTGGGTTATTATTGCCATCTTTTATTCTTAATTATATACTAATTAGGGTAAAAGAAAGAGGGTTTGAATAAGAAAAATAAGAAAGAACAAAGAGAGACAGAAAAAGAAAGAGAACGAGTAGAGAGAGAGAGAAACGAAGAGGATAGCAAGGATTCTAAGAAGATAGCTTGTTGATCGCAATTCTTCGGTGGAGGTAGGTTATGGTTATTTTCATGCTATTCGTAGTAAACTTTTAATAGTGAATGATATGTGTTAGTAGTATTGTAAAACTTTCTATATGCTTAATTGTATGCTTGCATGAATGATGTGATTATGTAATTATGATATAATAAGCATGATGAAGCTATTGAATCCTGAATCTTGAAAAGAAACCCTAATCTACTTTGTTAATGATGATGCCTTGGTATAAAAGAAGGCTTGATGAACGAAAGTAGTGAGATTAGGGGATCGGGTGCCACGTTCCGGTACCAGGATAGATTATGAGGATCGGGTGCCACGTTTCGGTACCAGGATAGAATATGAGGATCGGGTGCCACGTTCCGGTACCAGGATAGAATATGAGGATTGGAGTGTCACGTTCCGACACCAGGATAGTATATGGATCGGGTGTCACGTTCCGACACCAGGATAGTATATGGATCGGGTGCCACGTTCCGGTACCAGGATAGAATATGGATCGGGTGTCACGTTCCGACACCAGGATAGAATGAGGATCGGAGTGTCACGTTCCGACACCAGGATAGTATATGAGGAGCAGAGTGTCACGTACCGACACGAGGGGAATAAAGATAATGAATCTTGAAAGATGATAATATATTCAAATCTAATGAACCTAATTCCCAAATGAGTATGATGAGGAGGCGTGAGTCCTCATTGATGTGCTTGGTGTTGTATCCAAGGGTTATGGTAATCAGTAAATGCCGCGTGCTAAGGATATTAGTTGATTTTATAATATTGCTTAATATATACTGCTTTCTATTTTGAGTTGGCCGATGATATCTACTCGCATGCGTGTTTTGTATCGACCCTACTTTTATGTTTTCTTCTTGTTTATTTGTGGAGTGCAAGAACGCGTCTGCCGTCTTCGACTCAACGAGAATTCAAGCCGCCTTACTACATCGGAAATTGGGGTGAGCTAATGCTTCTAGCTTGATCGATCTTCTTCTTCAAGTCTTGATGCCTTGAACTTCCGGCATGGACTAGCTTCTTATGTATTTTTAGCTTTTAGAATACTCTTAGTTTAGTCATTTGATCATAGATGTTCTTGTGGTGATGACTTCCAGATTTTGGGGGAATAATAGTTATTGATTTGGTTTTTATAAATGAGTTTAAATCTTCCGCATTATTTTCTGTTGATATTATATTGAAATATTAAGGTTTAGATTGGTTGGTTCGCTCACATAGGAGGGTAAATGTGGGTGCCAGTCGCGATCGGTTTTGGGTCGTGACAAACTTGGTATCAAAGCATTAGGTTCGTTGGTCTCATCACACAAGAACGAGTCTAGTAGAATCTTAAGGAACGGTAGGGGGACGCCTTTACTTTTCTTTGAGGGGCTATAAGACTTTAGGAAAATTCCATTCTTTCTTTGTTTCTTTCGTGCTACTACTTGAATCCAATTGGTATCTAGGTGATACAAATTGGTATCTGACCATCTTCACTCTATTTCGCAGATGGTTAGAACTAGAGCAACGACTGTGCCAACACCAACAACGGCAAGACAAGAAACGTCTGAGCCAGCCACTGGAGCTGTGGCTCGAGGAAGAGCAATGGCAAGAGGCCGTGGTAGAGGTCGTGGGAGGACGTCCTCTAGAGGGAGAGGACGAGTACCTAGACCATCTGATGCTAGGGCGGTGACTCCTCCACCGACTGAGGAAGTAGTAAGAGAGGGTGAGGAAGGGGAGAATGAACAAGTGCAAAATGATGAATTGCCACCCCAACCTACCCCAGAGATGATCAATCAGGTTCTCGCTTATCTTAGTGGGTTATCCGATCGTACGGACACCTCCGGTGTTTTTCGCACCAAAGACCTCAGGTTCCGGAGGTACAACACGCGGCTACTATGGTCGTCAGATGGATGCCTCATTGGACATAGGCACGGTTCCACGTCTGACATCGGGCCTATAATGACAAATGATCGCATGAACTTTTCAAGAAGTTCTTGAAATTGAAACCTCCAGCCTTCAAGGTCTTTGAACTGAGGATGCTTACGATTTTCCGGTTGGTATCATGAGCTACTACACAAGATGGGTATAGTAGAACGGTTTGGTGTTGAGTTCGTGAGTTATCGGTTTCAAGGGAACGCGAAATGTGGTGGCGGTCACATGTTGAGTGTCAACCAACAGAGGCACCACCTATGACTTGGGCATCATTCTCTAGTTTGTTTATGGAGAAGTATATCCCGCGGACTTTGAGGGATAGGAAAAGAGATGAATTCTTAAGTCTAGAGCAAGGTAGGATGTCGGTTACTGCATACGAGGCTAAGTTTCGTGCATTATCCCGGTATGCCACCCAACTATGTTTCAGTCCATAAGAACGAATTCGCCGTTTTGTGAAGGGGTTGAGATCAGAGTTGCGGATTTCAGCTTTACAGGTAGCGGCTACAGCGAAATCTTTTCAAGAAGTGGTAGACTTCGTAATAGAGGTAGAGGGAGTGAAGCCAGATGACTTCACCATGGCATCGACATCAAAGAGGTTTCGAAAGGGAGGTGAGTTTAATGGTTCTTACTCTAGAGGACAGGGTTCCGGAGGTTACTCAGTTCGACCCATTCAGTCTTCACTACAGACTGTAGTTGGGGGTCCACCTCCGACCGGTCAACACTTCTCTGAGAGACCTATGCATGAACCCAGAGAGTGCTATGGATGTGGGGAGATTGGACATATTAAGAGATATTGTCCAAAACAGAGTTACAGACCTCCAAATGTTAGAGGTAGAGGTGGTCATGGTAGAGGCCGTCATTCTGGAGGACGCGGTGGTCGAGGTATTGGTGGTCACCAAAACGGTAGAGGTGATGGGCAAACTGGATCCACTACACCACAACATGGTAGGGGCAACAGACAAACAAATGAAAGGGCCCATTGTTATGCTTTCCCTGGGAGATCGGAGGCGGAGACATCTGATGCTGTCATCACAGGTAATCTTCTGGTTTGTGATTGCATGGCTTCTGTATTGTTTGATCCTGAAACCACATTTTCTTATGTATCTTCCTCATTTGCTAATGGTCTAAATTTACATTGTGAATTACTTGATATGCCTATTCGTGTTTCTACTCCGGTGGGTGAGTCTGTGGTAGTTGAAAAGGTATATAGGTCTTGTTTGGTGAACTTTGTGGGGAGAAACACTTATGTAGATTTGGTTATCTTAGAAATGGTTGATTTTGATGTAATTCTGGGTATGACTTGGCTTTCTCTGCAATTTGCGATCTTGGATTGTAATGCTAAAACGGTGATGTTAGCCAAGCCTGGAACAGACCCGTTAGTGTGGGAGGGTGACTACACTTCCAATCCGGTGCGTATCATCTCCTTTCTCCGTGCTAAGAAAATGGTTAGTAAAGGGTGTTTAGCTTTCTTGGCCCATCTCAAGGATGACACTACCCAGGTACCTTCGATTGAGTCGGTTTGATTGGTCAGTGAGTTTACGGATGTGTTCCTGCAGATCTTCCCTGGTATGCCACCAGATAGGGACATTGACTTGTATTGATCTTGAACCGGTACTCGCCCCATTTCTATACCCCCTTATAGAATGGCTCCGCGAGTTAAGAGAGTTAAAAGCCCAACTTCAAGAGTTGTTGAGCAAAGGCTTCATTAGACCAAGTGCATCTCCTCGGGGTGCTCCGGTTTTGTTTGTAAAGAAGAAGGATGGGAGTTTTCGGATGTGCATAGACTACCGCGGTTGAACAAGGTAACTATTAAGAACAAGTATCCTCTTCCTCGCATTGATGACTTGTTCGATCGATTTACAAGGTGCTTGTGTCTTCTAAGATTGACTTGAGATCCGGTTATCATCAATTGAAAATACGGCAACGGATGTGCCAAAGACTGCCCGAGCGAGGTATGGGCATTACGAATTTGTAGTGATGTCTTTTGGTCCGACGAATGCCCTGCTGCGTTCATGAGCTTGATGAACGGGATTTTTAAGCCATATCCTGGATCTATTTGTGATCGTATTTATTGATGATATATTGGTATACTCAAAGAGCAAGAAGGAACATGAAGAGCATTTGAGAATGGTATTGGAAATGTTGAGGGAGAAAAAGCTTTTTGCCAAGTTCTCTAAGTGTGAGTTTTGGCTAGATGCAGTGTCCTTCTTGGGCCACGTGGTTTCTAAGGATGGAGTGATGGTGGATCCTTCTAAGATTGAGACAGTGAAGAATTGGGTAAGACCTACTAATGTGTCAGAAATAAGGAGCTTTGTTGGGTTAGCTAGCTACTACCGCCGATTTGTCAAGGGATTCTCTTCTATTGCTTCCCAATTGACGAGCTTGACTAAGCAGAATGTTCCATTTGTATGGTCAGATGAGTGTGTGGTAGGCTTTGGCTCAAGACTCGTTGACTCTTCGCACCAATTCTCACCTTGCCCGGTGGAAGGTAAGAATTTCATTGTCTATTGTGATGCATCCTATTCGGGTTTGGGTGCAGTGCTAATGCAAGAGAAGAATGTGATTGCTTATGCTTCGAGGCAATTAAAAGTGCATGAACGTAACTATCCAACTCATGATTTGGAATTGGCTGCGGTAGTGTTTGCATTAAAGCAATGGAGACACTATTTATATGGGGTTAAGTGTGAGGTCTATACGAATCATCGTAGCCTTCAGTATGTCTTTACTCAGAAAGATTTGAACTTAAGACAGAGGAGATGGATGGAGTTACTAAAGGACTACGATATCACTATCTTGTATCATCCCAGAAAAGCGAATGTTGTGGCGGATGCCTTAAGTAGAAAAGCGGGAAGCATG
The DNA here is from genome assembly GCA_027789145.1 of Solanum arcanum. Taxonomy (NCBI): domain Eukaryota; kingdom Viridiplantae; phylum Streptophyta; class Magnoliopsida; order Solanales; family Solanaceae; genus Solanum; species Solanum arcanum. The sequence goes on along the minus strand of CM050939.1, from coordinate 61,048,830 downwards.
GGAAGTCTAGCTCACTTGCAAGTTTCTAGACGACCATTGGCTAGAGGTTCGGACTTCTAACGACTTGATGAGGTTAGAAGTGAATGAGAAGGGAGGATTGTTGGCTAGTGTGGAGTCAAGATCTTCTTTTCTTGACAAGATTAAGGGAAAACAGTTTAATGATGAAAAATTGATCCGGATCCGAGATAAAGTGTTGAAAGGAGAGGCTAAGGAAGCGACAATCGATGAGGAAGGTGTTATGAGAATCAAGGGAAGGGTATGTGTACCCCGAGTTGATGATTTGATCAACACTATTTTGACAGAGGCTCATAGTTCAAGGTATTCTATACATCCGGGTGCAACCAAGATGTACCGCGACCTAAAGCAACACTTTTGGTGGAGTAGAATGAAGCGGGATATTGTGGATTTTATTGCCAAATGTCCAAACTGTCAACAAGTAAAATATGAACACCAAAGGCCAGGAGGAACACTTCAGAGAATGCCCATTCCGGAATGGAAGTGGGAAATGATTGCAATGGATTTCGTGGTTGGTCTTCCAAAGACATTGGGAAAGTTTGATTCTATTTGGGTAATTGTAGATAGGTTAACTAAGTCTGCTCACTTCATTCCGATCAAGGTGACTTACAATGCAGAGAAGTTAGCAAAACTTTACATCTCGGAAGTGGTGCGATTGCATGGGGTTCCACTCTCCATCATATCAGATAGAGGTACGCAGTTTACTTCTAAGTTTTGGAAAACATTGCATGCAGAATTGGGTACTAGGTTGGACCTTAGTACTGCATTCCATCCTCAGACCGATGGTCAGTCTGAGCGAACGATTCAAGTGTTGGAGGATATGCTTCGTGCATGTGTGATAGAGTTTGGTGGCCATTGGGATAACTTTTTACCCTTAGCGGAGTTTTCATACAATAATAGCTATCACTCAAGTATTGATATGGCCCCATTTGAAGCATTGTATGGGAGGAGATGTAGGTCTCCCATTGGTTGGTTTGATGCATTCGAGGTTAGACCTTGGGGTACTGACCTTTTGAGGGATTCGATAGAGAAAGTGAAGTCTATTCAAGAAAAGCTTCTAGCGGCTCAAAGTAGACAAAAAGAATATGCAGATCGAAAGGTTAGAGACTTAGAGTTCATGGAGGGTGAACAAGTCTTGTTGAAAGTTTCACCAATGAAAGGGGTGATGCGGTTTGGTAAAAGAGGTAAACTAAGCCCAAGGTATATTGGTCCCTTCGAAGTACTTAAACGAGTAGGGGAGGTGGCTTATGAGTTAGCCTTGCCTCCAGGGCTGTCCTGAGTACATCCCAGATTCCATGTGTCTATGTTGAAAAGATATCATGGGGATGGAAACTACATTATCCGTTGGGATTCGCTTTGCTTGACGAGAATTTGTCTTATGAGGAGGAACCTGTTGCCATTCTAGATAGGGAAATTCGCAAGTTGAGATCAAGGAGATTGCATCCATCAAGGTGCAATGGAAGAACCGCCGGTTGAAGAAGCAACTTGGGAAAAGGAGGTCGATATGCGAAAGATACCCACACCGCTTACGATTCAGGTACTCTTTTCGCCTCTTGTCTTCCTTCTTGTGATCTTCGGGACGACGAGCGATGGGTAAATTGGTATCTATTGTAACGACTGTTTAGTCGCTTTGAGCGGCAGATTTTATTTACGAAAATAAAGGTCGAGGCGGACCCATGACGGACCGTCATGGGCACGACGACGGACCGTCGCAGGTCTCGTTCAAAACACTTAGAAAATCTGAAATTGGGTAATCGAAAATCGACTCTCAACTTCGTGACGGAGTGGCGGAGACGGACCGTCGCAGCTCGACGCCCGTCACGAGCCATCCACTTTAAAACGAGTCTCGGTAGCATGTGACGGACAGCGGGACCGTCGCGAGCACGGCCGTCGCACTGCCACGCAATCCCAATTCGGGTCAGATTTCTTTATACGCTTTAAGGGACGTTTGACTATTCCTGCTTTAATTATAAAGTTAGTGGGTTAATGTTAATAAGTCTAATTACTTGGGGGTTAAAAGAGGTAACCTTAAGTTAATTAGTGGGTTATTATTGCCATCTTTTATTCTTAATTATATACTAATTAGGGTAAAAGAAAGAGGGTTTGAATAAGAAAAATAAGAAAGAACAAAGAGAGACAGAAAGAGAAAGAGAACGAGTAGAGAGAGAGAGAAACGAAGAGGATAGCAAGGATTCTGAGAAGATAGCTTGTTGATCGCAATTCTTCGGTGGAGGTAGGTTATGGTTATTTTCATGCTATTCGTAGTAAACTCTTAATAGTGAATGATATGTGTTAGTAGTATTGTAAACCCTTCTATATGCTTAATTGTATGCTTGCATGAATGATGTGATTATGTAATTATGATATAATAAGCATGATGAAGCTATTGAATCTGAATCTTGAAAAGAAACCCTAATCTACTTTGTTAATGATGATGCCTTGGTATAAAAGAAGGCTTGATGAGCGAAAGTAGTGAGATTAGGGATCGGGTGTCACGTTCGGCACCAGGATAGATTATGAGGATCGGGTGCCACGCGTTCGCACCAGGATAGAATATGAGGATTGGGTGCCACGTTAGGTACCAGGATAGAATATGAGGATCTGAGTGTCACGCGTTCCGACACCAGGATAGTATATGGATCGGGTGTCACGTCCCGACACCAGGATAGTATATGGATCGGGTGCCACGTTCCGGTACCAGGATAGAATATGGATCAGGTGTCACGTTCCGACACCAGGATAGAATGAGGATCGGAGTGTCACGTTCCGACACCAGGATAGTATATGAGGAGCGGAGTGTCATGTATCGACACAAGGGGAATAAAGATAATGAATCTTGAAAGATGATAATATATTCAAATCTAATGAACCTAATTCCCAAATGAGTATGATGAGGAGGCGTGAGTCCTCATTGATGTGCTTGGTGTTGTAACCAAGGGTTATGGTAATCGTAAATCTTTGCGTGCTAAGGATATTAGTTGATTTTATAATATTGCTTAATATATACTGCTTTCTATTTTGAGTTGGCCGATGATATCTACTCAAGACCGTGTTTTGTAATCGACCCTACTTTTATGTTTTCTTCTTATTTATTTGTGGAGTGCAAAGAACGTGTCGTCGTCTTCGACTCAACAAGCATTCAAGCCGCCTTACTACATCGGAAATTCAGGGTGAGCTAATGCTTCTAGCTTGGACTGGATCTTCTTCTTCAAGTCTTGATGCCTTGAACTTCCGGCATGGACTAGCTTCTTATGTATTTTTAGCTTTTAGAATACTCTTAGTTTAGTCATTTGATCATAGATGTTCCTGTGGTGATGACTTCCAGATTTTGGGGGAATAATAGTTATTGATTTGGTTTTTATAAATGAGTTTAAATCTTTCGCATTATTTTCTGTTGATATTATATTGAAATATTAAGGTTTAGATTGGTTGGTTCGCTCACATAGGAGGGTAAATGTGGGTGCCAGTCGCGATCGGTTTTGGGTCGTGACACTGTTGCACTACTAATAACACCTAAGGCAAATTAGTACGAATGAGTGATTGTATGTCAATCAATACATTATATGATTTTGAGAATGTACATTGTGAATGTGATTGTGACTTGTTGAAAGGATCAGGTATTACGTTCCAACCACACTAATTGGAATAGGAAGTCGCGTATCGACATACGTATTGAAATGGGTGTCATGATCCAACACAATAACTTGGAATAGGTGTCACGATATGGCACACTAACAGTTTGGGTAAGAGGTCCATGAGAGGACCATTGACTTGTCATATAGATTTATTATTGAGAATGTGAAATTGTACGTTGATCTTGAAATGATGATTGATACTGTATATGTTCGGTAAATGCCTGTTTTATTATGTTGTGATTACTTGTTTATGTTTCACTTACTAAAATAGACGTGTGATACTACCAGTACACTGCGGTTGTGTGCTCATATTGCTCTTGCTCTTTCATTGTTGAGTACAAGGCATCTTAAGACGGCTATTGACAAACCTCGTTCAGGAGACCAGCGATCGAGATCGAATTCAAATGTGAGGTAGGCTGTCATGAATTCTCACTATGTTTAGTCCATTTCTATTCGGGCTTAACTAGTGTTTAAATATTCTTATGTTTAGTTTGGGGTTGCACCCATTTTCTTAGAATTGTCATTAGTAGATGTTTTGGTACATTGAATTTCAAGTTCTAAGCATTATTTTCGCATTTGTTTGTTAGACTTTCAGAGTTTATAGGAACTCCTTATTTTTTTTCTTTTGGCATTTAAACCTGCTCCTATATCTTTAAATGCTTTATTTTTCATTAATTTGGTTAGTTGGTTTGTAATAATAGTTCTCCCATCGGAGGGTTAGTGTGGGTGCCAATCACGATGACAGCTAACAAAATCATATTTATAAAAAAGAGATTTAACTATCATTTTTATTTTTTCAAATTATTTCTTAGATGAGTGTCAATTGTCACATGTGACATGTATAATATTGATATTGATGACTTAGATTTAATTGATTGAGGACTATAACAATAATTAATGATGGCTATTCTCCAAAGAAATTGACTACATTTGCAATTCAAAAATTAGGAGGGCAAAAAAACAATTTAAGACTCCAAAAATTAGCTAATCCATGCGTGCTATAGAGACAATCACACCATGTTTATGTCAAGGACTAAATACAAGTGGAGAAAGCAATTTGAAATATAAGTGGAGAAAGAAAATTGAAAAAGCTAGAGTGGAATTTAATTAGGGAAAATTACTCGGCTAAGCAAACTTATACTATTTAATTACTTATCATAGATATAGTTTGCTATAATTACCACTCACGACTAACATTATATACTAATTACGTGGGCTGACTTCGAATTTGTATAATTAGTTATGTTTGTGTATGTATAATTCGCCAGGATATACAAATACATATGTATAATATACAATTTTTTAACCTATATACATATACAATTCACCTCTCTCTCACTCTTTGCCCTCTCTCGCTCGCCTCTCTCCTCCCTCTCTCAATCTCGCTCATCTCTCTCCTCCCTCTCATAATCTCGTTTGTCATTTATACAAATGTATTATATACGGTTATATACACCTATATACATATACAATTCACCTCTCTGCCCTCTCTTGCTCATCTCTCTCCTCCCTCTCCCAATCTCTCTTGCAATATATACAAATACATATGTATAATATACAATTATCTAACCAATATACACATTCAATTCACCTTTCTCCCACTCCTTTCCCCCTCTCTCTCGCCTCTCTCCTCTCTCTCCCAGTCTCGTTCGCATCTCTCCTCCATATAACATGAAACTACAAATTGTAATTATCAAACTATAGCTATGAAGAATAATTAATTATTTTTAAGTGGCTATATGTGAAAGTTTCCCATTTAATTATTACATCAGAGTCACTTTCTTTTTATGGGTTTAGACGAAAACTTTTCTCCTGAATCCTATTTTATTGTACTTTTTCTGAAAGGTAAAAATGTACCGCTGAAGAAGCATCAACATCTAATTGAGAAAAAATCTGCTTGAAAAAATGAAAGCTAGATTGTTGTCAACAGTTGCAGATCAAGATAAACTTTTTCTAATCTATCGTTAATATTCTTACCATTGTTAGTAATGTAATTCTCAACTAAAAATTGTGTGAAATTACAATCCTGATCTGATGGCAAAGATTTTTCTTTTGGTTGATTCTCAAAATTACAATTGTTGATGATTTCTTCCCATGTAGTAATTTTTTATTAAATTAATGTGTTATATCAATTGTTGAAACATTTTGATGTAGTTATTTTGGTTGACATATGAACGTAATTGTGCACCAACTATATCTTTTTATGGTAGTGATGCATTATTAATTTGATGCTAATATAATCTTTAATGACGGAAAATTTAAGGTAATATATATCTTTTGGTTTTTTTTTTTTTAATAATAAAGGTTGCATATTTGAATACTTTTTATATCCAATTGTTGTGCTTAGGGCTCTTGCATTGCATGAGCATCACTTTCTGATTTCTATATATATATATATATATATACATATATATATATATATATATATATATATATATATATATATATATATATATATATATATATATATATATATAATAACTTTCACATATAACAAACATAAAAATCATATATGTATGTTATAACTATAGTTTGTATAATTGTGTTCCATAGCAAACTTTATGCTTGCTATAGAGCATCAGATTGAATAACTCACTGGCAGGAGCTTAAGATTTGTATAATTTTGCTGACAGACCATTTATATAAATCGTTGGCAGCCTCTCGTTTGTATAAATCGTTGAAGACCTCTTAACACAATTTTATAAGTTTGTATATCTGAATAAAATTTAAATTTGTATACAATTGAATCGAAATAAGATATTTGTATATCAAATCTCTCTCTCGCTTTATAGAACACAAATTATACATTGCAATTTGCATAATTTGTGTTTGTATAAAGAGAGAAAGAGAGAAAAATAAAAGAAAATTGGACATGAAAATATTCTTATTTGTATAATTATAAGTGTATAAGATGAAAATATATGTATTCGTATTTGTATATATAAAATTTTCTCTCGCTTTATACAAACATAAACACATTTTATACATTTGTGTTTGTATAAAAGCGAGAGAGGTGATGGAGAGAGTGGCGAGTGAGAAACCAAGGGAGAGAGACAAATGACAACTGATTGCTACGGATTACAATTAAATCAAACGATGATTATAGTATTTAATTTGAATTAATAATTTGCTATTTTATAGAATTATATATATATATATATACACGACAACTAAACACATTCATTTTAGTAATAAGATTTGAATCCAATGTCAATACACATGCATGATGGAACTCTTGAAATGAAAATAACATACATAATTCATTTCTCAATCACAAATTCATGAAATTATTCAACCGAATTTTTGTTCGATCGTTATTTGGTATTTAAATCATAATCGATCAACGAGTATTTGTTCGTCCATTGGATGTTTTAGTAGTAGGAGAGAGTAGGTGCAAAGAGAAAGAGAGAAAGAGAGTTAGTAGAAGGAGAATAGACATAAACAAGAGCTCTATTTCACTTTCTTGCATTGTGGTCACTATCTTTAATTTGCTATATAGAAACATACTAAAGAGATAGAACATCATGGCATATGTATTGTGTTGAAGAGAGACATATATAGATATATATATATGAGAAAACCCTAATTGAATTATAAATTATTTATTATATTTAAAAAATTAATTGAAGATTTTGATAATATTTATAGGTCATTGATGATTGATGGCTCCTGTGAATATTGAGATGTGAAAACGAGAAAGGCAACAAACAATTACTAATTAAATTGTCAACCAACACCAATTAATCAGATAAATTTGTATAGCAACTTCTTTTTCTTTAATAAATAGAAAAGCAGTTCAATTCATTTATATATATATATATATATATATATATATATATATATATATATATATATATATATATATATATATATATATATATATATATATATTCTTAATTAACGATATTATTTCTAAACGTGAATTTGTTGCCCCGATATGTAACACAAAAGGGCTACCTTTTGGGTGTTTACTGTCGAAATTTATCTTGATGCAATAGGTTGAACATACACCATCAAAAAATAAAAATCGGACATTAAATGATGAAGACGGTTCATTCCTCTGCCATCACTTTGATGAGTGGCTCGAAATTGGAATATATCACGGTTAAAAGTTCTCTTATTCTATGATAAAATTTGAAAGATAGATTTGATCACAAGTAAATAATCTTTCTTTCACAATCACGTCTACAAAATTTAAAATTTATCTGTGAGTTATTCTTCTATGTTTAAAATTATTTCCCTATTGTTATTATGTTGTGCAAGTATTACTAATCATGATATGCTTTGACTACTATATATTCGTGCCTTAAATATGCTCTTGCAACAACAATATCGAGATACAGGGTTAAAAATAAATTCTAAACTAATTTTGCATTTTCTTGTAATTAAAAAATAATAGATTTTTAATGAAGAATGATGAATATCAACCTTAGTTCATTTACTAAAGTGAATGAGACGAACTTCCACCAAACTAAGCACGAAAAAATTATTTCTTTGTACATGGTCCACTAAACATTTTTATGACAATTCTATTTTTTAATTCAACTTTGTTTCTATGAAATTTTTATGACTAACAATTATAAATATTTTCGATCGAGCGATCGAATATGTAATTTTTCTTTCTTTCTTCCACAATTATGAATATTAAATTGGACTTGAAATAGAGAGTTGAAAACTTGAAATACATTTTCTTTTTGTAGAATTGAAATTTTGGCCACCATGGGGATCTTTTGTTATTTCCTCCACGTCTGAAACATTTAGCTGTAATATATAGTGTTCAAACTTTGTATGATTTATATCACTTGTGAGTTGCCTTGAAAAGGGGGAAATATTTGGTTCATTTTTAATTGTTTCGTATGAATTTTTTATACTTCTTAAAAAATTACAATGATAATTTTTATCTGAAATAGAATAAAGCAAATTAAGAAACTTGTTCACAATGAACAAATAGATCGGGTCACAAGACTTGATCCTAACACCAAATCGGACCCAATATTCAGGACTCAACATTGAGATCGATCCATTCTGTCTAGGAAATCCACATGTTCATAGTTCAATATATCTTTCATCTTTTCATTCATTTTGTACATGACATAGTATTTTTTTTAGATTCTTTTGGAAATCGTATAGGTGTACAAAGTTAGTTGCATGAGAGAGAACTTTGTTAGCATCACTGTTACATCAATGAAAAACACTCAGAAAATTTCAGGTAAAACTTATCCGCACCGGGTGTTTACGCTAATACAATACATGAATGTCATGTGTTTAAATTTATAGCTCATTTTACTTAACATTAATTTATTAACATGGGTTTTACTTCATTAAATCACATAATAATGAAAATTACATTAATTGGGTGTAAACACCTGATATAAGTAAGTTTTTTTCCGAAAATTTCCTATCTTCGTCTTCATTACTTTTTTGATTTTTTGAACTTATGATTAATATGATTATTTTACTATAGTGTCATAAAATTTTATGTATAGTTTTATGTCTTGAAAGATAAGTAACTAGTATTGAGGGTAAAACATGAATTTTTTTTTAAAAAAATCTTGATATATTAAATGTAAAAATCTATTTTTAAAATATTGAACGAGTAATCACTATGATCACATGATCATGCATTGAATTCTGGTTAGCTTGTTCACTAATTCACACAAATATTCATCACATATGAAGATTGACATTTTTACTCTCAAACCCACTGTTCTATCACAAGCTTTCAATCACAAGTTAAATAACTATAATGTAAACATCTTCCAATGGACTCCTGTTGTTGGGATGAGGCATAGGGGAAGTTTAAGGATAAATAAAGAAGGGTATTTTCGGTATGGAGGGGGAAAATATTTTATGTATAGTTTAATTTATTTTTTTTAAAAAAAGATAATTTCTACTTGACGAGTGATTCAAATTCATGGTGTATGTAATACTTAGCAAATACTGAGAAATTGATCTTATAATTTAGTTTAGGTGGTGGTTACCTCATTGACATTATTACTAGTTTTGTTACCAAAATTTAATAGAATAGATGCATGCATGAGCGCTTAATATGTTGAGAAAGGGTGTGATTTTCCTTGGAAGAAATAAAGAGCTAATAGAAATATGGCCTTGTCTAGTACGTATTAAAAGCAAGTTAGTTTAATATTGCCCCCTCCGTTTCTTGTTACTTGCTCAATATCGATTTTATGTACCATTTAAAGAGCAACAAATAAAATGACAACTTTCTTATATACGAGCAACTTTCACAAATAGTCACTATAATAAACTTAATTATGCTTCGTAGTTATAGTTTGCATATTTACGGGTTGTAGCTACAGTTTAAGTTGTCTCGATTGTATAATTTGCGAATTGTATACAATTACAAACATCAGAAGTGTAAACAATTATACAAATTCTGAATTATACAAAAGTTGTACAAATTATATTATACAAATTCTAAATTATAGGAACATGTGAATTGTACAAGCTAAGTCGCGTAATTATAGCTAAAAGTAGGTCGCAAATTGTAATTAAGACAAACTATAGCTATGTTAAGTAATTAACTAGTATATGTTTGCTTATACACGTAATTTTCCCTTATTTATCACCTTTTGAATATAATAAATTCAACATTTTGATAATGAGTATATAATAAGTGATAAATTATGATCTAATTAAGAGATAAATTATGGATTGATTTTTTAAATTTATAACGACGCGAACCATCGTTATTTAAGAAAAGCAAAAATTCAGAAAATTTCTGGGCACCGACATCTCTCTGGGGGGGGGGGGGGGGCACGACGGGGTTAGTTGACGCCAAAGCGGGATAAGAGAGTCAGAATGTAAATAACATGAATTTTTATTTTCTCCTTGTTCCTAAAATACCTATTATATATGTAAACCACCCTGGAAAACCTCAAAAGTTGCTCTAAGCTTGAGAAGGAAGAAGAAAAAGATTTCTAGCGTAAGAAGATCGATGGATTGTGGATTTTCGGTCAAGATCGCTGATACAATGTCCGGAAACAAGAATCAAGCCAAAACCCCGTGAAAATGCTTGGCGCCCAGGTAAGCTAGGTTTGATTAATTGTGTAGTTATAAATTTGTGCTCAATGTAAATCAATGGTAGGATTTATTTGTAGTCCTTCGTGCGCCGAATAAGAGATAATTAAATCCTAGGAAGAAGCCTTAGACGATGAACTAGGGCTAGATGATGATTGTGATTTCATGATTGTGTAATATATGATTGTTCTTGCTTCATTGTAATACGTGTATGTATGCAAATGTTGCATTAGTGATCACTCTAGTTGTGAAAGAGATAGATGAAGGATAAATGCCATGACTTGATTGTATGATTTGAACTTGTGAATGTGATTGTGGCTTGATGAATGGATTGGGTGTTGCGTTTGACACACTAACTTGAATTTGTTGCTACATTATGACATAAATGCGACATCGGTTGCCACGTTTCGACATAAATATTGGATCAGGTACCACGTTCCGATATGCTAGTATTTTAGGTTTGGATTCCATGAGAAAATCAATGACTTGTTATAATTACGTATTTGAGATTGTGAAGTTGTACGTTATTCGTAAGTGATATTTGATATTGTATCCCCCAAAATTGTTTAATGATTGTGATGACATATATCGGTATGTTCTTCTATGTTGAGTAAACATGTTACATATCTCGTTGTTTAACGAATCGGGAAGGCCAAGGGTTCAAAGGTCGTAGTAGTTGAGAGAAAAGATTGTACGTGTGTTGCAAGAGAGAGAAGTGGGGGTAGTGCACGTGATGTAAATACTTAGGTGGATTTCACCTTGGAAAAAGGAATTTGTGGATAGTAGTTAAAAAACTTGATGTAATGTAACATGTAGCAAAGGCTCGGTAAGGTGAAGAGAAAGTAAGGGTATGTTGTGGTGGTTAGTCGGAATGCTTGTACTTGTATTTGTGGAATCTTTTATGTGTTAGGATGGTTAGGCTAAGAGAAAGTAAGGGTATGTTGTGGTGGTTAGTCGGAATGCTTGTACTTGTATTTGTGGAATCTTTTATGTGTTAGGATGGTTAGGCTATGATCAAGAACCTAGTAACTAGGTTGAATGAGAAGGTGGTTAGTAATAAGGGTGCTAGTGTAATTCTGAAGTATTCCAGAGAGGTTAAAGATGGAAAAGCGAGTGGTTTATTGTATGTTCTTGATAGATGATTTCTTATGTTATGCGTTGGGTGTCAGGTCGACCGATGATTCCTACCAGTATGTGTGGTTTTGTAATGATATTACTCTTGCTATGCCTTTTTGTCATAGCTTGGATGCAGGTTAGTGATGTTTCATTTAACGAAGACGAAGAAATCTCCAACAACTTCTATTTTTCTATCCGCATGGTGGAAGATGTGTTTTTTTATTTGTTGTGTCATGTTTTAACTCTTAGTAGCTCTTATACCTGTTTAGATTAGATCCTTGGGGTGTTACTTACTTTACAAGTTTTAACCCGAAATTGTTGAAGAAGGTTTTCATGTATAAAAACACTACGATTTTATTCATCTCCACTTTTTGTTAATTTTCCTCATGTTTTAACTATTGGGATATGAGGATTCTCCTATTTAAACATTAGGGTAGATGTCCTTGCGCCCCGATGGGTTGAATCTTGATAAAATTGAACAAATAAAAGTGAATATTTATTTATGATATAGTGAACAAGTAAATGAAAGGAGGAGTAATTTGTATATCAATATTGAAAAGCTCTTTATCGTGTTTTAAACCTTGTTTACTCTCTCCTTGTTGTATATATGATCAAGGTGGTAATGTACATGCATTTCACCGTGACCTTAATTTCCTCATGAATTAAGGGGAGATTCGAGGGGTTGTGAGGACACTAGCTCCAACATATATAAATGATTTGATACACAAATTCGGTGGAGTCAAAATTTACATCGAGGGATATCAAAATACAAAATAGTAAATACACATAAAAACAACAAAATAAACTACATTTTTGTTCTTTTTAAAATAAAATATTAAGGTCAACTTTATTTAAGTTAATCACTTAAAAATTGGTGAAAAGAAAACGCTTTAGTTTTCTAAAATTTAAATGCAAAAGAGCTTCTTGAAGTCTTAGTTTTAATTAAAATCAAAATTTAACCTATCTATACAATGTAATTTTCCAAGAAAGGAATATCAAGGGTAGCTCCGCCCATGAATTGAATTACTGGTGTAATATATTTGGATTTATTTGAGGTGGATGAATTATATATTATTTTAATGTACGTTACTTGATGTGAGATTTTTTACTTTTTTTATTTGAAATAATATGTCTAGCTCTATGAGATACCGATTAGATTCGTATATAATCCACCGCTCTATCAAATTCTACTTGTGACATTACATTAGATATATTATATATTTGTTAGTATAATATGAAGTTTTACGTAGTCAATTGTTATATGAGAGAGAAAAATGAATTAACTAACTAATTAAATGACTCATTTTAGAGTATATTTGGCTGTTGTTACTAGCTAGTTCTGGCCAACAATCAATCGGCAGAAAAGGATAAACTCATAGTCAAAAGTGAAAAGAGAGAGACAAGGATTAAGGAATAAAGAATATTTCGGTTCTGGTTATATTAGCATTGCACGTTAATTAAAATTAAGATCAATCAATTACGATTGTCGTGAAGTGGTAAGTACTTTTTTTATTTTTAATCAGATATTTTAAGTTTGGGTTTCCTTGAGTGCAGAGTCGCCCCTTTAACTTAACTTCATTTTATATCTATGTCCTTCAACTTTGGCCGTGCACAAATAGACAGTTTAACTTATATAAATTTGAACAAGTAGACACATGAGTTATGCATGACATAATACACATAAGACACCACGTATAGGATGAAAATTCTTATCTAGGATGTCACGTAGGACGCATGTTTCTCTTGTTCAATTTTATATAAGTTTAAGTATCTACTTATACACACCCAGAATTAAAGAAAATAAATGTGAGTTTAGGCCAAATTAAAAGACATATTATGGATTATGCCAATTAACATTAGTTGGTAGGGGTGTACATGACCAGATTGGTTTGAGTTTTTTCAAATATCAAACCAAATCATTTGTGTCGTATTTTTGAATTTACAAACCAAACCAAACCAATAAAACTCAGGTTTTTCAACTTTGTTTTTTTTCAAATTTTTTGGGTTTTTTTGGGTAAGTATTCATACAAACATATAATTTACTTGTACTTCAATATTTCTTTACTCCTACCAAAATGCAACTAAGTTATTTCTCAAGAAAATAACAGAAAATATGATATTATTAGTGACACTAAAATATCCAACAAAAAAATAAATAATAAAATCGTATAAAATAAATATTGCAAATTAAAAAGTCATAATGAAATTGATCCTAAAATAAGTTTATTTAAGTATTAGTAACATGACTAAAAATTAAAAGAAGAGAAAAGACATACAGACACCATCAAAGTTGTTCCGTATTTGCATAAAGACACCTTAACTTTTAAAGTGTCCTATTACCCCACAGAACTAATTAATTTCTTTGTAAATGGGCCATTTTGACCCATTTTCTCGTCTATGTAGTGGCGCGTGTTGCTCAAATCCCTGTTCAACCTGACCCGACCCGACCCTATTCTTTAAAGAGAAGTCATCTTCTCCATTTCTTTTCTTCTCTATTTTGCTTGCACCTTCAAAAAAATTTCATTAGTTTTTCTTCATTCGGATTTTTTTTTTATTCAGCTATGGAGTTAGGTGACAACAAAATTTTGAATGTAGGATTGCTATTAGTTGCAACCCTTTTGGTAGCAAAACTCAGACCTAAATAACTCATATGCTAACTTAGAACAAAACCCATGGATAACACTTTCTTGCACATTGCAAGAAAAGTTAGATTCAATTGACAACAGTTCCTCCATTAACCATTTTCTTGTTCATCATGTTCCATTGACCAACTTGTGGCAGACAAGAGCTTCCATAGCTTGGAAGTGTTTACTTTGAATTTATTGAACAAGAAAATCACATTCTTCATTGATCCAGAAGTTTCTCGCCAATAGTGGTGTCTTATTTTCTTAGAGAAGATGATGAAGTGGTCAAACAAAGAGTATCAACATTGATTTTGCTATGGAAAAAACTATGAAATTGAAAAATTAGGGCTAACAATAATTATTTTGGGTTTAAATTTGGGGAAGATGACAAAAATTGATAAAATAATTAATAATAAAGAATAATAATGACACATGGCACCTTTAAACTGGTCCATGGCAGTAAAAATAATGGATGACGCGCCTCAAGTGCGTGGTAACAACTCACACTACGAAATGGGTCAAAATGGTCCATTTACAAAGAAATTAAATAGTTCTGTGGGGTAATAGGACACTTTAAATGTTAAGGTGTCTTTATGCAAATACGGAACAACTTTGATGGTGTCTGTATGTCTTTTCTCTTAAAAGAAAGTAAAATTAGATCATGTATTTTAATTATCTAAATTTATGTAAAACTAAAAAACAATATTCAATATTATTGTCATTCTTAGTGTTGAATTGATTTTCTTTTTGCATTTGTATTAATTTGATTTTTATTTAAACTTTATTATAATTACCAACATGTATGAACTATAATCTTTATTAGATAATTAAGAATTTTAACTTCCAAACATGAAATAAATATATTAAAAGACAAAAATTATGAAAAAGTATAAGATATATTTAAAAATTATATCAAAGTAAGCATTTTTCGTACAAAATAAAATTTAAAATTATATATATAATGTCGGGTTGATTTGGTCTCGAGATGATTTTTTTCAGTTGAAACCAAACCAATCAAAATATAGTCGAATTTTTTTTTCAACACCAAACCAAGTCAAACCAAATTACAAGTCGAATTTTTTTTCAGTTTGACTCAATTTATAATTTGATTCGATTTTCAATTTGATTTTATACACCTCTATTAGTTGGTACAAGACTTATTCTAGTCACTAGTGGTACCATTTGAGAGTTAGACACACACTAAGTCGTCTCTATTCAATTTTTACCGACACCTACCCCCCACCCCACCCCCACCTACACACCAAAAAAAAAAAAGGACCTCTAGTGGGGTAACACTATTTTGAGTGAAGTTCCAACTAGCTATGAGCCTAAGACCGTGAAGTTTATGCAAATCATTTTTTATAACGAAAAAAATTACATCGTACATATAAAAAATAACATATTTTCTATGTGTGTTTTTATTTTCTTTACTATTTCATTTATTTACTTCATGTTGTGAAGCTTTTTAGGGAAATTTTTTTACTTCATCATCTCTCTGGTTAGTGTTATTAATTGTTTTTTTTAACAATTTGTACAATTAAAAGGTTTTGAAGCAAATTATATTTTGACATTTTGTTGCAAATAATTCTGGAATTTAGACGGAAGTTGGGCAGAAAAAAAGGACTAGTCATGTCTAGGGTTTCATTGAAGTGAACATATATTTATGAAGGACTCGGCTCACCTCCAATGCACTACACACTCTCTCGATTTCATCAAGTGAATATTTAGATTAGTGACGCATCTTTTGCATTTAAAAATAGGGAAAAAGGTCAAATATGCCCCTAAACTATTCAAAAAGGTCTAGATATACCCTTTGTTTAAAGTTTGGTTCACTGATGTCCTCGCCATCCAACTTTTGGTCCAAATATGCCCTTATGGACGTTAGTTGTCATGTTGGACATATCCAACTCATTTTTCATTTCTTTAAATGCCACATAGAATTGTCATGTCATTTTAGTCTTACCACATAACATTTATATGAAAATGGAAAGATATTCGGACTCATAAACACCTAATTCGGCCCATAAATCAACCCCCTTTTAAATAAATTATCCAACAATTTTCAACAATTTTGTTTAATTTTTATTTTTTTCGATAAATTCCGAAAATGAGTAATTGATTAATTAAAAAAATAGAAAAACATGAAAAAAGTATAAAATTAACGCCAAAAATTCATAAATAATTATAGTAACCTTAAATCTAACATTTCAATTTTTTTAAAATTTTTTATTTTTCGATAATTTTTTTTAAAATTTATATGTGTATATATATATATATATATATATATATATATATATATATATATATATATATATATATATATATATATATATATATATAAAGGAAATCGTTGCATAGGTAGCGATTTCTTTTTCAAGAAAATCGTTTCCTAGGCATCCATTTTATTTTTTTTCAAAAAAAAATTAATTATTTGAATTAAGAATTCTATTTGAACGCAAACATCATTTAATTTTAATTCAATATCAAATCTTTTTTTTCAAAAGAAAATATTTTTGTAACCTTACTTATTCTTAATTTTTTAAAAATAATGCATATTTTCTTATAAGCTATATATTTGAATTTCAAAAACATATTTGAAAATCAATGAAATTTGTTTTTCCTACGATTTTCTATAAAAAAAAAAAAAGTTTTTTATAAAAAAAAGAAATCTTTTTTTAGAAAATCGGTGCCTAGGCAGCGATTTCCATTTTTTAAAAACAGCAAAATAAGTAAGAAAAAGAAGGAATAAACTTTATTTTGATAGAAAATTTTTTCTCTCCATTTGTTTTTCATTTCCGACATAAATTTATTCGTCAAGTACTTATCTTTTTAATCAACAAAAAAGTTTCCTGACAAATATAGTTTACAAAAAATAAATGAAAACATAACGAAATATGTTAAAGTAATTTAGAAAAGATTATGAAATTTGTCTTTTTAATACTAAATTTCTAGAGATCATCTCGGGTTATTAATGTTTATTTTGTTACTATCTTTTATGTTAAGGATATTCAATATTCATGATTTCATTTGATTAAAATTTTAAAAAGAATTAAATCTATATAAAATAAATCAAAAAGTGTGGTTAGTTCTCTCTCTCTTTCTCTCCCTCCCTCCCTCTCCCAGTAGCGTAGCCATAAATTTCATTAAGGGTGTCCAAACTTTTAGCAGTATTTTTTAAAATAAAATGATAATATAAGCTACCAAAACAAATAATCAAGTTAAGCAATATTTAATTAAATATAAGAATAATTGTAATAGAATTACAAGTGCACAATTCAAAACTAACATAAAGAAAATAAACTACTATTGAAAACATAATTCAAAAATAAGGTATGCCCTTCTTATTTCATCACGAAGATTTAGATTATGATTTAAAATTGAAGTTCTTTTGCTGGATCAATTTCTAGAATATTTAAATCAATGTTTTGTTTTTAGAAGAATGTGACAACATTTGTAGTTGATCTGTCGTTGTTTCTTTATTTGGTTGACTTAGAAAAGTCGAACTTTGTTTTTGGTACTCTATTATAATACTTCTTCATGTCCATTGAAACATGAAACTAAAATATTAAGTTGGTTATATTGTTATAAAATAAAAGAACGAGAAGAAAAAAAAAAAGAGAGAGAGAATTATTGAATTCTATTCTTAATACTATGGTGATATAATTTGGGTAATTGCAGCTCCTATTTATAAAGAAACAAAACCTTATTCCATAAAAAAAATATTAATTTTCTTTAAGGAAATCTTATTCTACAAGGAAAATGTATTAAAATTTAAGGAAATAATTCAATTTTAATTGAAAAAAATCTACAAGGAATAATTATTAAATTTTAGGAAATCTTATTCCATAGTGAAAAGATATTAAAATTTAAGGAAACTATTCAATTTTAACCCGAGCAAATTGTAGGGATGTGTCAGCTATTACCAACTCCACTATGTCTCACTTAGTTATTTTAGGGGGTCCATCTTTTATATATACCAAATTGAATTAAATTTTACGTGTATATATAGCATTTTTTCGATGATTGACACCTTGGAGCCTGTGTGGCTCTGCCCCTGCCTCTCCTTCTCTCTCTCTCCTCTCTCTCTCAATACTTCATTAAAGTCCCCACCGATGAGCCATTCGTACTTGTGGTTATCAGACAGACTGCATAAGTCATCCCAAAGTTTTATCTTAGTGCTAAAGTCAGGGCTCGCATAAAAAGCAGAATAAAAAACCGATGAGGGGGTGGGGGAGTTAGGGGGTACCTTGACTAAGACATGGATACCCTATGGAGTGATGGATATATTACTCAGCTTAAGAGAATTGTCCTTCCATATGATGATTATTCCTCCAAATATGTCATCCGCAGTGGTTGAATTAGAGCATCAAACCTTAACTCATCAGCAAGGTGCTTATGTTCCTTCATCTTGGTATCAAGTAGGACTAGCATGGAGGGTTTGTGAGTTTTCACGTGCATATCACACAACCTATTATAGCTCGAGCTATTGGCTTATCTAGTGTTCCAGATGATGAAATTCATTAGTGTCTTTGGCATGGGTGATTGATTTTGAAGGACTTTTAATTTCCTTTCTCCACGGGGCCTTGGCATTCTTGCTCCTTCACTAGTTTTTGGGCTACCATTATGTAACACCATTTTCTTATTTCTGAGATTTAGTAAACACATTCTGAGGTGTTTATGGAAGTAGATATGTCTACTACCGCTGCACTAGTGAGGTTGGTAAATTCTTTGAGCCATAATTTTTCCAAGACCATCGCTTTTTTGTCTTCCTACCCAAGCATCACTAAGAGTTCCTCTAGTTGTTGGGTGTTTTTCGTAATACTTCCGTTGATGAGGGTTCATCTCCTTCTTTGCTTTGATTTTGCATTCCTATTCTTTTTTTGTAACTCATATTCTGGGATATAATATTGGGTGCTCCAATGGCATCCAAGGGATGAATATTGGGCCTTAGGAGTAGGGGAAATATATGAAGGAGGGGAAGAAGGGTAGACTCTAGAAATTATATCCCATAATATTGTTAAGGTGGGGTATTGGCAACATATTGGTACTTTCATTAGTTGGGTTGGATGTCTCAGCGTTTGTATCCAGATTTTTAACCCCAACCCCTCTATCACATGACCCATACCCTCTTTGATTATTTGGACAAGAAAGGGAGGGTCTTGGAGGAGGAGGATTATAGAGGTACCCATTTATGTTTACCTTCAACAATACACACTGATCCTGAAGTGATAGCTCCAGCCACGAAGTTAAGGAGTGGCTTGGTGGTAGTGTTGTTGTTGTGAAAACTAGTGGTTCGCTCATGGGGGTTTGGGGTTTGTTTGAGAGGATAGTTGGTTTGATTCCAGTGTTGAAATTAGGGCCAGAAAGATGATTGTTTTTCTAAGAATAGTAGCTACTCTGGTGGGGAAGACCCACGAAATTCTCTCTTCAGTAAGGGTGGATTGAGTTTTGGGTTAAGTGCCCATAATCTCATTATTGTTAATGGAATTTGGGAGGTTTGGAGAATCTATGTGCTTTAATTGAGTCGAAAAGGTAGAATCATGGTGGGTTGGTGTATTAGCCTTAACAGATGAATTAGTTGGGCAATGGGATTCTAAAAAGTGCTTTCCTAACTCACTTTTGTAAAAAAATTTCATGTTTTTATTTGTAACGATTAACCGGTGGTAGTTTCCCGGCCATTGTTGTGCCATAATTATTGTAGGGTTGTGTTAAGGAACTAATCACCTAATTCTGGTAATATGATTGTAAATGTTGTAATGATTTGTCTTTAACTGGTATGTTGGTTGCTTACAACTTGTATGTTATGTTGGAGTCTTTCTTTCTATCTGGGAAGGAAGCCACTTTTCGTTCATATTTGGGCTCATTTGTGGTTTGAGTTTCTTCCTGGGTGTTAATGGGTAGATTTAGTGGACAATAATTACAACTCTTTCGAGTATGGCCAAGTTTTTCACAACTAGTGCACTGAATATCAACCCCTTCGTAGAGGATGTTTTATTTGTGGCATCCAATTATGACTTCGGTCTTTAAAGGGACTTCCATATGGAATCGAATGCAAATGTGTGTATCAATTCCTCAACGTTGCAGAGGTGCATATTCCAATTCTCAGCAGAGCTCCCAATCTTTATCTCGCCTTCTCTAGTACTTTTTTATGTAAAACTTTGTGGGGAATTAAGGCAGTCTAGACCAGATTGCATTGTGGATTAGTGGTGATGCTTCCTAGATAAATCTTGGTTCCAATTGCTTAACAAAAAGGAAGTGTTATGTTATAAACAAAGGGCCTTCGTTCAGGGTTGTCTGTAGTTTTTCACTTTGTGGAATTTTGCTACAAAATAACTTGAACCGGGTCGATCAAAGTAAGTGGTTTCAATATTTGATCGACTTTGGTTCAGATAAATTCCATGTATATGTTTAGTTTTATTTTTAGATAGGCCTAAGACAACCTATTCTCGAATATTTCGTGTCACGTCAAGAGCCTACACCCTGGAAGGAACTGGCACTCGAGAACTATTATTTTCCCAAACAATCTTTTGGCCTAGATCACTTATTCAGAGAAAGACTTTAAGCATTAAAAAAATGATTCAAATACTAAATAACTTAACTGTGTGGCAACCCAAATCTGAACATAAGTCAATAACAAAATAATGACAAATGAAATAATAATAGTCTACCTATGAAGCCTCTAAACGATTGATATGGATGTTAGAACAAAACCGCGACATCCTAATGAACTAACTAATATTGAAAAGATAAAAAGGGATCCTCCTAAAGTGAGGAGGCTCATCAATAACTCTAGAGCTCAACTAGAATAGACGATGCACTGGATGATGATCATATTTACATATGTATGCATCATAATAAGATGCAGGCATAATGGAATCAATACATTGAATGAACGAGTATGCGAAGGGAATTCTAGAACACTACATAAGCTTGAAAGGAACTGAAGAACTTACCTGGTTTAACTCAATTCAACATAACTAAACTCATTTCAATATAAAGCAGTTTAAAACGAGGGCAATATAAAGAAAAATTATTTGAAATATGATGTCAACTCTGCGTGTATGAAAAGATACATATAACTCTGAAATGTATGTAAAAATAAAAATAAACTGTGTATATAAGAATATAATTACTTATGTGAGAGTTTCTTAAACCGACAACCATCATGAAAGAGCTATTATGATGATATATCGTTTTGCCTCATGTTGCCGGAGTCGTCTGAACTATTAAGTAGATCCATCGGTCTATGCTAAAAAACACTAAAGGAATCATCTAAAAGGTATGAACCTTGTCTACCCATGATAACTATGAGACTCTGAATTATCTGAACTCTTCTACATATCGGTGCTCAATACTACAAAAAATATGATACTAGCTCTTATGTTTAAAAACATACTTCTTTCAGTGATTTGAGATAATTTCTCAAAAATTTATCCCAAAGGTTATCTTGGAGATCAAATTTTCCCCTCTTGCTTAATTGTGAAAGTATTTACTCTTTACTGAAAATTAGCTCAAAGGCTCTTTGGAAATCAAAGTTTCCTTACTTGATTAAATGTGAAAATACTTTTGAATCGTTGGGAATACATAGTCCCCATATACTTTTAAAGAAATGAGCTTCAACTTTACTCTTTACTCAACTACAAACTCAAGTCTTAAAACAAAGTTAAATCATTTTCAAAAGACTTTTGGAAGAATCTATAAACTTAATTTGACTAGGCTCTTAACTTATCTTGACTTGACTCTTAACCGATCCTTGAATTGAATTATGGATTCAAAAATTTTTATTTATGTTATGAAAGATCACATGATGTTTAGGAGTGTTTTTAGATAGTTAAACCTGACAAAAGATCAAGAAATCATTGCCTAGAAGCATGTCTGCAACGCCGAGATACATTTAAATAATTTGATCGCAAAATAAATTTTGAGGCGGAACATTCCGTGAACATACGGAGAACATTTTTGTACCCATTTGTTCCTTCTTGTTTTCTAACCCCAATTCACCTAAATATGATTTTTTTTCCTTCAATTATCTTTAGATTTAAATATGCAGCATACATGAACAAGAATCTAATCAAACACAACTCTAAAATCGACCTTAAACTCTCAAGAACTCATCAATTTCATCCCAAATTCAAGAACAAAAGTAAATTCAAGAAGACACATCAAAAACATTCAAACTTTAAACTTTTAGGACGAATTCACATTGAGTTAAACATGTTTAGCGTGTGGGTGAACGAACCCAACGTTGTGTGAACTCACATACCTAGTGGAGATCACCCTTTGACGAAATCCACAAGTGATTCGTGAAGAACTTGACGATTCTTGCTCCTTCTCCTCCTTTTTTTTTTCTCTTCTCTAAAATCCTCGCTCAATATTGTAAGAGCTTAAATTGAATCCTATCAATTTAGATCCCAATTAATTATCGAAAAATGAAATTTAAGTCATTGGAGTATGGAAAACACCAAAATGCCCTTCTAAAATCTGGATTAGACTTTTCTTATTTGAACAATTCAACTTCAAAGGACATATCTTACACAAACTCGGCGGCGTTGGAAAGATTATTCCAAGATATTTTCTACAATATATGTAAACACGCCTAACTCATCCATAGCGAGGAGTTATGATCGTTTGAAGTTAACCAAAAACCCAACTTAACATACTTAATATACAATATATTAATTCAAAAATATTCGGCCCATTAGTGTTGTGGCCCAAATATACAGTATATTAATTCAAGATATTCGGTCCATTAGTGGGGTGGCCCAAATATACAGTATATTAATTCAAAAATATTCGGCTCATTAGTGTTGTGGCCCAAATATATAGAATATTAATTCAAAAATATTCGGTTCATTAGTGTTGTGGCCCAAATATACAGTATATTAATTCAAAAATATTCGGCCCATTAGTGTTGTGGCCCAAATATACAGCATATAATTCAAGATATTCGGCCCATTAGTGGGGTGGCCCAAATATACAGTATATTAATTCAAAAATATTCGGCCCATTAGTGTTGTGGCCCAAATATATAGTATTAATTCAAAAATATTCGGCCCATTAGTGTTGTGGCCCAAATATACAGTATATTAATTCAGAAATATTCGGACCATTAGTGTTGTGGCCCAAATATACAGTATATGAATTCAAAAATATTCGGCCCATTAGTGTTGTCGCCCAAATATACAGTATGTGAATTCAAATATACAGTATGTGAATTCAAAAATATCCGTACAGAAGGGTAATTCTGAAAAAATTAAAAGAAGGACACGAAATTAAGCCCTAAACTAGTGAGATTGTGTTATTTCCTCATTTTTAACGCATGCTATTAAATATTAGAATTAATATACTGTATATTTTTCAATTGATGTTGCTTTTGCCAATTTTTCGTTATCATAATAGAGGATTCGTCTAGTAATTCTGGTGGATCAGGTGAGATCGAAGATGTTTGATTTGTGATTTAGTGTGTGAATAGATCCATAATATAGGAGAGAGTCGTTCATCTGGAGAGAATTAATATTTTTATGCATGTATGCTGATTACTGTGAAACCTCACTAAATTAATACTTGGTAAATTAATAATCTCTTTAAGATAAAAAAATTTCAATCCTGACTTGGGTCAATGAAGAAAATCACTCATCTTAATAAGATTGTACGATAATATATTTTCAGAAGGCTCTTATATAAATATATGATCCCATTAATATTATAAATCACTACACCATTTTACGTCTACGGCAACACTAAATCTTGACAACGCTTATAAAGTATTGCCTAAAATACTTTTGGGAACACTTTTAAAGTGTAGCCAATGATTTTGACTTTTAGCTACATTAATTTTAGCAACACTTCTAAAGTGTACTCTTTAATGGGATAAACTACACTTTATAAGTGTTGTTATAGTTGGCAACAACTATTTACATGAATGACCACACTTTTAAAGTGTGTTATTTTTATAATTGAAAATACAACATATTAAAAATGTGGCCTTAGTGTTTTCACCAAAATTTTATATTCCCTCCAACATTTTAACATTAAAATTTCATCTCCCTCCCATTTTTATTTGGCCAAAAAAATAAGACATTAAAGAAAAATTAAAAAGAACAAAACATTAAAGAAATAAAAAAAAGGCCACATTTCCTAAAACTTCAGCTGAAGCTTCCATTTTCAGCTGAAGAACACCATTCGCGGTAGCTGAAGAAGGATCGAAGAACGGAAGAAATCAGCTGTTGTTCAAGATTGGAGAACACCATTCGTCACATTTATGTTAAACTTCAACTGAAGAACACCATTTTCAGCTGAAAAATCAAAGAGCACTGCGATTTCTCTGAACATGAACTGAAGAAGACGATTTTCCTCTCAGCTTCGTTGTTTAAGATTGGAGAGCTGAAGAAGACGATTTTATTCAAAGGTTTCTGGGTAAACTGTTGTTCCATCAGATTTCATTTTGAAAATTGAAAGAAATATGCTTCACAAATCAACATGTCTCATGTCTTAAAGCTTTAGGTTGTTGGAATAGAGTTTATCAGGTAAGAGATTTTACCTTCAAAAGTCTAAATTATAGCTTTAAGATTTTTATATGCTTGTATGTCAGTCAAAAATTGATGTTAGGGTTTTTATGTTCTTGTGTTGTTGAGACGAATTTTGTTGATTTTAGGAGTTTAGTTTATAGTTGTATTACGTATAAATGGGCATACGTAAGCTTGGTTTTTATGGGAACCAAAGATCTTATTAATTTACTGGAATTTGCAGAGTTTTGTTTTAAAAACACTTTTTAACTTTTTTTTAGTTTGCTATGATTTTTGTTTTGAGATTTGATTCTAAAACATAGTTCTCTTCTTTTCTGAACTGTGATTTGCTCAGGATGCACAAAACAGAGTTGCAGCGTATGCTCTCCATTGTTTACATCCCTAATCTGTTGAAATAGGGCGAAACGTTACGGCAACTCAGAAAATGAATTAATTGATTCAATTTTAACAAAGTTTAAAAATAAACGAGTAAAAAAGAGTCGCCACCTAATTTTAGGAAAAACTAGGAAACCATTAAATGATTTACAAAACCAAATTGATTCTAGGTAAGGGGTTCAAGTTATTCCGAAGGGAAGGGGTTAGGCACCCTTCGGAATCCACAAATGTGGTTCCCGACTGAATTCATTTTTTTTCAAATTGAGGAAGAATATAAAATAATGTACAAGTATAATAAACATTTAATATGCACAATAAAATAAAATAAAATAATAATTATCGGCCTAAGGTTTGCCTAACGTCAATATTTACAATAATGAAATAAAAGTAAAAGCACATCCGGGTACCTGTAAACACACTTAGTAAAAGTGTTAGTGAAGAATAAATATGATTAAAATTGAATAAACCAAATAATAACTAAAAATAAAAATCCGTCTTATTGACATGGGAGGCCTTGTAAATCGATGGTAATTTCTTCATCGGCCATTTTCAACATATAAAATATATAAACTTGAATTGAAATTCTGTCTTTTTAAAATGGGAAGGCCTCTAAACCCGACGGATAGATTTTTCATCGGCCCTTTTCAACATATAAAATATATAAACTGAACATCAACAAAACATAACAAACTTATCCCAAGAGAATATGGAAAAAACAACAACCAAACTAAAATAACATAATTAGAAATGGAAACAACAATAACATAATATATATAAAAATAAAAAATAACATTAAAGTAGAATAATAACAAAACCCTGAAAAGTTAAGATAGCAAATAGTTGACTAACAATTTTAAAATAATAGTAATAATAAATAAACATCGAATCGTAAAATAATGCTAATATTAAAACTACAATAAACACAAATATTAATTGACTTTTAGAACTACATTAAACTAAAAAAATAAAACAAGCTACATATAATAAACAGAAAACATAAAAGAGCTAGGAATTAAATAAAACAAGGCTAAGAAAAATTTTTGTCTTTCTTTATTTCTTCCACTTTTTTTTTCTTTAGAGTCTTTGCTTTCTTGATTTTGAGAGACTCAATATCTTTGCTTTTTGAAATTTCAAACATGGATCTCCTGTTATAATTTGCACATTCTTTGTGCACTCAAGAAGGTTGGGCCAAGAGATGATAGTGCTTGTAAGCACTCAAAAGGGTAATGATTAGGATTTGGTTGTCCAAATGAAGGTTTCAGGCTCAAAATGGGCAAAGTAGGGATTAATGTAATTTGGTAGGCTTTGAAAGGCACAATCGAGTCAAAAAGGCCTACAATCCTTTCTCAAACCAAACATTACTCATGATTTCGCCTCGAAAAACATTCAGGTCAAGTTCTAGATCAACAGTGTAACACAATTGAACTTTGGTCGAAATCTCACCACACAATGCACATGAAACATAAAGTTAATTTTATTTCTTATCTTGATTGAATGCAAGATAATTTTCAAGCATCACAAAAGTACAGATAAGAGGTACCGCGAGAATCTATGGTTTACCGCAAAGTCAGTCTTTTCAATCATATCGAATATATTTACATGCTCTTAACCATATAGGTCCCGACCGAGTTGAAGGCATAACTCTAACAGTATGCACAAACAATTTAATTTATTTATTTTTTTATTTTTATTTTTTTGAAAAATGATTATACCGAACCCAAGAAGGGTTGCCTACGTATCTCAATAAACTGAGAATCAGGTACGCGTAGTTCGTGCAGATATGACTTGGAAAATATGCACAAACTATCTTCTTTTTTTTTCTTTTTGAAAAAGATAATACCGAACCCAAGAAGGGTTGCCTACGTATCTCATTAACATGAGAATCAGGTACGCGTAGTTCGGCCAGATATAACTTTGAAAATATGCACAAACTTTTTACTTTTACTTTTTTTTTTCTTTTTTTTTCTTTTTTGAAAAAAGATAATACCGAACCCAAAAAGGGTTGCCTGCGTATCTCATTAACATGAGAATCAGGTACGCGTAGTTCGTCCAGATATGACTTGGAAAATATGCACAAACTATTTTATAATTTTTTTTTCTTGAGAAGATTATACCGAACCCAAGAAGGGTTGCCTACGTATCTCACTGAAATGAGAGTCAGGTACGCGTAGTTCGGCCACATATGGCTTGAAAAAAAATGCACAAACTATTTTATAATTTTTTTTTTTAAAAAAAAAGATAATACCGAACCAAGAAGGATTGCCTACGTATCTCACCGAAATGAGAATCAGGTACGCTTAGTTCGTGCAGATATGACTGGAAAAATATGCACAAACAATTTTTATAAAATCTTCTTTCTTCTTTTTTTTTGAGAAGATAATACCGAACCCAAGAAGGGTTGCCTACGTATCTCATTAAAATGAGAATCAGGTACGCGTAGTTCGATCATATAAGACATATAACAATTTAAAGATTTAGACAACTCAAAGAAATTCCTAGGTCTAACGCCACTGAAATTCGTAATCACGAAGTGTTTTTTTTTCCTTTTTTTCTTTTTTCCGTACCAATATGTTTTATAGCCTCTTAATCGTCAATATTTATACTGTCTGTTGAATGTACCCTACGAATTTCTACAGTAATGATTTGTTGTACTCTTTTTGGATGTTTTCTTGGACCTTTGTCTCTTTCCAATTTTCACGAGATCCATACATTTTATGAAGTCGGGGACGGTATCCCTATAAAAATATGAGAAATATGTGAGAGCAAGACCATCATGCAAAATAATAATAAAATAAGTGGGTGTCACCTCATAGTCAAATACTCCCCTGATTTATCGTTTTGACTTGATATATTTGAGAAATGCAAGGACTCTAATTTCGCTAATCCTCTTGTCTCTTGCAACTCTGGACAAATAATGATTTCTGAATTCGAACATAAATTATTGTTTTTTTTGAAAGAAGAACAACTCAAAATGTTAGAGTGTCAGTTCCTGTACATAATGGATAATATAAAATATCACACGAATAATGAATAAAACACATAAACACTGTTTTAATTAAAGACAAATTAAAATATATCACATAGCATACAAATAATTATTGCGCGTCCTATACAAATACGTGACCCTTTTATGCCTAGGGTAGGCCTATCGCTTCGAAGGATGTATTACGCCTTTTGACAACTTTCCATTGTCCCCCAAAACACTTAGTACAATTTATGAACAAATGAAATAGAATTATGAAGTAAAAGGAAAAAGAAAGAAGAAATTTTTTATTTTTTTTTTATAAATATTCAATCCCACGTAGGGGTACCATCCTATTCTAAGCCTTTGTCGAAGGGTCTTCCTCTTGAAATTCTTGTCATCTCCGATCGTCAACACCTTTAGATGGAATGATAGCTTCTGAAAACTTGAGCTTGACAAAAGTAAACTATTAAAATAACCTTCTAATTCAGATGGATTGTGGTTTGTCAAACGACGTATACATCCTTCAAATTACACACAATTATGGTCGTCCTTTTAGGCCAGAAGCCATTATGGACTCAAGGTGGTCTTTTTAATGGACTCAACACGCCTTGGGTATTGAGTCATCTTAGGCTGATGCTTAAATTCGGATTTGGTTTTGCTCTATCCTAGGGTGACTAGAATTGGTATAGAAGTGATGGTTACCCGAGTCGGACAGACAACGGGGTGAAGCTAATAAACGACGTTGGATGACCGCAAGCCAACTATTCGTTTATTACTTCCAAAGATTAGACTTGTGTGTTTTTCTGAAGGAAGCCGTGGTAAGCCACGTAACTTCTTTTGTCCTAATGCAAACTATTTGTCAATTGACGAAAATTATGCCATGAAATGCAATAAAATAAATAATAAATAAATACAATATACAAATAATCAACGAAATATAAAAATACAAGTTATAACAAAAATTTCCTCAATTTGAAAAAAAAAATTAAATTCATATTGGTTAAAACCTCTAAACTCCCCAGCAGAGTCTCCATTCTGTTTACATCCCTACTCTGTCGAAATAGGGCGAAACGTTACGGCAACTCAGAAAATGAATTAATTGATTCAATTTTAACAAAGTTTAAAAATAAACGAGTAAAAAAGAGTCGCCACCTAATTTTAGGAAAAACTAGGAAACCATTAAATGATTTACGAAACCAAATTGATTCTAGGTAAGGGGTTCAAGTTATTCCGAAGGGAAGGGGTTAGGCACCCTTCGGAATCCACAAATGTGGTTCCCGACTGAATTCATTTTTTTTCAAATTGAGGAAGAATATAAAATAATGTACAAGTATAATAAACATTTAATATGCACAATAAAATAAAAATAAAATAATAATTATCGGCCTAAGGTTTGCCTAACGTCAATATTTACAATAATGAAATAAAAGTAAAAGCACATCCGGATACCTGTAAACACACTTAGTAAAAGTGTTAGTGAAGAATAAATATGATTAAAATTGAATAAACCAAATAATAACTAAAAATAAAAATCCGTCTTATTGACATGGGAGGCCTTGTAAATCGATGGTAATTTCTTCATCGGCCCTTTTCAATATATAAAATATATAAATTTGAATTAAAATTCCGTCTTTTTAAAATGGGAAGGCCTCTAAACCCGATGGATAGATTTTTCATCGGCCCTTTTCAACATATAAAATATATAAACTGAACATCAACAAAACATAACAAACTTATCCCAAGATAATATGGAAAACAACAACCAAACTAAAATAACATAATTAGAAATGGAAACAACAATAACATAATATATATAAAAATTAAAAATAACATTAAAGTAGAATAATAACAAAACCCTGAAAAGTTAAGATAGCAAATAGTTGACTAACAATTTTAAAATAATAGTAATAATAAATAAACATCGAATCGTAAAATAATGCTAATATTAAAACTACAATAAACACAAATATTAATTGACTTTTAGAACTACATTAAACTAAAAAAACAAAACAAGCTACATATAATAAACAGAAAACATAAAAGAGCTAGGAATTAAATAAAACAAGGCTAAGAAAAAAATTTTACCTGGTTCTGGACAGCGAACCGGAACTCCGAGTTTGAAAGAGACGACTCCACCTCCTCAACTCGAAAAATCACAAAAACACTTTAAAATTTTTGAACTATGGGAACCAAGAATTCTCAAAATTTTATGAGTATTCTTTTGTTTTTTCCCTCCAAATCCTCTCCTAAAAATAGTGAATGAAATGGGCTTATATAGAAACCCAAAAATCCTCAAAAAGGATGAAATACCGATGTGGGACTATTGCAAAATTGAAAATTGTTTGAGAGACAATGTGGGAAAGGCATTTTTTTTTTGTATTTGACTCAAAATGTATGAATTTTAAAATCATCGGACAAAGCTTCAAAATCACAAATTTTTAAAATGTTAGGCCAAAATTGGGTGTCAACATCCATCGCTTGTTTCCAGACCTCCCAGTTCACATGCCAATTACTGAACCATATGCATCACTTATTTTGCAGTGGGAGGAATGTCATTTTTCTAACTTCACGTGAAGTCAAATGTTTGATATTGGTATTACATTAAGCATTTTGGTAACTCAATTTTATACTTCACCCTGATCAAATTGGTTTCTTGTAGCCATAGAGCCCATAATTGTTTATCTAATCTTTTACTGCAAACTTTACATTGATAAACAATTTTTTTGTCTTCCTGAGTTCATAGTTTGATCACCTTAAGCTTGGTTTGTCTAGTGCATTTTCAAGTATAGACAGTAACTTTAGCTAATTCAGTCGTCTTGGCCATAAGTATAGATAGTAACTATTTGCTGGAAATCTGTCGAAACGCGGCTGGGTCGACGGACCTTGCTACGGGACATCGTGGTCACGACGAGCCATCGTGGACCTTGCGACGGGCCGCCGTGGACCTCGCGACGGGCCGTCGTAGTCATGAGAGGCCGTCGTGTTCATGACGGGCCGTGGTCATGACGGGCCGTCGTGGTCATGACTGGCCGTCGTGGTCATGACGGGCCGTCGTGGTCATGACGGGCCGTCGTGGACTCCGTCGTCCCATACTTGCAAGTTTCTTCTGTTACTTCTCTGATCTTCATGACGAACATGCATGATGGACCGTCATGCTACGACGGCCCGTCACGCTTTCCTTTACAGCTGAAATTTCAAATTGATTAATTGTTAAATTTCTTAAATTTGTGTTCTGATTAATTGTTAAATTTCTTAAATTTGTGTTCTGATTAATTGTTAAATTTCTTAAATTTGTGTTCTGATTAATTGTTAAATTTCTTAAATTTGTGTTCTTTCTTGATGGAACAGATTTGTTTACTAGAGGAATTGATATTCAAGCAGTTAATGTCGTTATCAATTCTGATTTTCCTAAGAACTCAGAAACTTATTTGCACAGGATGTGTATAACAGATCTTTGATCTTGCTTATTGACTTATATATTGTTTTTGCTATTTCATCATTGATAATTTATTGTTAGTGGCTTTGGTTTGAATTGACCTAAGATTTTGTTTCTCTTGACCACTACTCATCTTGCTTGTTTGGTATGGTTGAAGTGTAGTTTTGCTACGTCAGATTTAGTTTCCTTGTTTGATCGTGTGGAACATATTAACTACACAAGGAAACTAATCTAATTTTCTTTTATTTTTGCTGCTACTGTAATCTACAATCTGGACTTGCCTCTCTTTAGTTGCTGTTAATGTATTTGGTTTACATTGAGCTAAGATCTTACTTCTTTTGTTTCACTGTTTTTTTGGCATTTGTATAGAACATTGGCATGGTATGGAATCTGTAATCTGCAGGTTTGTTGTTAATGTTTTCTGTAACTGCTGTTTCTATATATAAATATTTCTGTCAGTAAAGTCTATTTTCTTTCTTATTATATAGAATATCCATGTTATAACCATAACTTTTGACATCCTAGTAGAAGACATGCTTCCATAACTACAAACAAATAAACAAATAATTATTAGGAGAATCTAATTGTTTGTGTCTCCTCATTAATTCCTTTTTTCTTTAGTGTTCGTGTTAGTTTGCGTGCATCATGGTTATTGTATAACACCAAATATTTTATATTGTTTCTTATGAAGTTTGAACCCTAATGCAATTATTCATTGTTGTTGAACTCATTTGGAATTCTAGACACCTAAGGGAAGATCATCTACTTTGAACATCAAAAGATAAGTAAGCATCTACTTTGAACATCAAAAGATGCAATCTAATTTTTAGTAACTGCTGGATTTCTTGCCTTTCTATATTGTTGCAATCTGAACTTCTTACCTCTTCTATATAACTGCCAATATCTTATTTGTGTAGGGAAATAGAGGTGATCAAATTTGAAGTGGATGATGAAGAGTTTTTGAACTATTGTAAAAGTTTAAATACATATTTGATTTATTGTGTACACATTTAGAATATTGATGTATAAGTATGGGTATGTACACAACACATACTATCTTTTGGTTGTACATGAAATATTTCTCGAAGTTTATTTGAAATATATAGCTTCAATTTAATGATTAATTAGTTCATTTTGTGTTTTAGGTCACTTGTATATATGTAAATATATTATATATATTTGTGCTACATGTAGGCTTATAAATGTTGAAGTTACACTTCGTAAGTGTTGCTCTAGGTAGATAAAAAGTTACACTTTGAAAGTGTTGCAATAGATGACCAATAAAAGGCAACACTTTTTAAGTGTGACCAATAAATCTGAAAAGGCAACGTTTTTAAGTGTAGTCTAACAAAAAAATAGGTGTTGCTAATGCACGTCTTCAAAGCGTGCCCTTATACCTATTTGGCTACGCTTTATAAGCGTAGCCAAAGGTGACAACATTTAAAAAGTGTTGCCTAATGTCAAAGGTTACACTTCTTTTGGGCAGCCCCTAAAAAGTGTTGATGAATGTCCAAAAGTGTAGCCTTTTATCAAAGGCCACACTTTTTGCTAGTTTAGGCTACACTTACGTGGTGTTGCTGTAGGCCAAAAATGGTGTAGTGAATTAATAATTCTTTACAAGTATAAATAAATCTTATATAATTTAGTGAAATATGATTCCATTGTGTTTTAGTTTTTGCTAAAATATAAATGTAGTTGAATCTCATCTCTAATTTTTTTTATTGCATCCAAAATCTCAGGTGTTGTCTTTTCGAACTACACCGTAAAATTATGAAGAGTTCTAGATGCGATAAGTGTTTCATTACACATAACTACTTCAAAATGTATTGTATCATTTTCAACTGCATTACCAACATTGATGTATTCATTATACTTTATGTATGATAAATTTATTTTTGACGTGAATTCAATAAATATGATACATAAATTAGTAAGATATAATAATTTTGTTGTAATCAAAATTGACCTTCATTAAATCTCATAACACACTTTAAATTAATAAATATTAATTTATCAATTAAATAATATATCTATAGAATAATAATATTTTATAGTCTCACCTACATTAATTTAGTTAGGTTTCGGGCATCTCCAACCAAATCCTCTATTATACTCTCCAAATATGTAGTTCTCTATTTTTTCAGACAACCAACTCCAACTCAATTCTCTATTTTACTCTCTAAAAAAGGAATCTTTTTTTATCTCCTCAATACTATATTATTAATTCTATTCCATTCTTAGTTTCTTATTTCATAATATAAATTCTTTATTTCTTTTTTCCCAAATAATTACTTTATATAATTTTTAATGTGATATCAAGTTACATTTTATTCTAAATTTTAAATAACCTAAATTTCAAGAAATATAATATAATATATAAATTAGGGACAAATTCAAATAAAAGTGACATACAATTATATAAACACTCAATTTTCAAAATCATTATGTTGCTCCCATAAATGCTCTAGTAATGCATTACGGAGTTCAAAATGAGCACTTTTATCCTTAATTTTTTGTGTCTAGCTAAAAATTGTTTAAATCGGAGATTTTCATCTACCATCATCCCTATGGTTGGAGTTGGAGTCTCTATGACGTCTTGAATTGGTGCGTTGAGATCAAGTTCATCTTCAATTATCATGTTGTGCAGTATATAATAAATGTAGTCATTGTATCACTTCTATTCTCCAAAAATGTAACGGTCCTACAATAACTGCTAAACTCCCAATGCACGTTCAACATCTTTTCAATACGATTCTTGTTTCATCGTGAAATATTTCTTCTTTTGAAAATGAGGATCACGAATAGTTTGAACAATTGTAGACCATTTAGGATCTATACTAGCAGCTAAGTAATAACCAATATTGTATTCTTTTCTTTGAATAACATAATGGGCGGGAGGCGCAATACCGCTAGACAGATTGGAAAATAAATGTGATGACTCTAAAACATTAATATCGTTATTGGTGTCAGGCAAATCAAAATAAGCATGTCATATGTCATGTATTATATTGTATTGTTATTTTATATTTAAATTATTATGTTATGTATTGTATTGTTATTTTATGTTTAAATAATCATATCATGTATGTATTTTTAAATTAAAATTTTCATCTTTCCATTTTAATTTTATGTATTCGTTATAATGAAACTTAAAAATAAAATAAAATTTTATTATTGATGAAAATTAGAAAAAAAAATCCTATTAAATTTGAAATTAGAGTAGTATATATTAAAAAAAAAAATTTAAAATATTATATTACATTTAAAAAAAAAATTATGAATATTAGATATTCAATTGATGGAATTATATATAAAATAATATGTTAATTAAATAATAATAATAATAATAAAATAAAAAAAAATAGAAAGTGTGAATAGAAATTCTCCAAATTTGAAAAATTAATATTCACCTTTCTATAAATGAAGAATACAGAGCGCGATGTGATTTGAAAGTGACTTTGGAGTGTCCTTTCTCTATCGTTCTTTAGAAGACCGTGGGGGGTCTTTTGTTGTTTACAAGTCAAATGTCGTATAATTATTATTAAGAAGATGGACCAATACAATGTGTACAACCACTTTCTCAAAAATTTATTTTCCTTGCTTTTGTTTTGTCTACTTCTGTATAATTACTCTTTGCTTAATAGGATGGTTCTAAGATCAGGCCACCATGTTGCATTATGTTTTCTTCTTTAATTTTGTATGTTTTATTATTTGATCTTAAAATATTTAAAAAGTTTTTGTTAACTCTCGAAAATTTCATGTATATCACATGAATTGAAATAAAGAAAACATATACTATATAAAATATTAAAAATATACTATGAATCACAATAATTAAATATATTATGAATGATAATAATAAAAAACTTGAAATATTTAAAAACACACGAAAATTTATTAACCTCAAATTTCACATGCATCATATAAAGAAATTGAAAGCGTAACAAATATTGAGCATCGTGATGACACAAGTTCCGGTCTCTAGTTAAACCAATAAATGCAATATGACTAGTGAATTCCCTTGAGAAAAAGGGAAGTGTAAGAAACATATATATACATCTTATCCCAACTATTTTCCAATGTATCGAAATTCTCTAACACTATTATTATTCAGAAACTACACATTCTTTTGAATACATCACATTTGTTACATTATACAACTAGTTTGTTGAGATTAAAAAGAAAAATCACAGTTAATTTCGCAAATCATGCAAATCAAATCGATGTCAATCTCTCTCAACAGTTTCAAACAATTAAAATTTCAAATTTTCTTCTCTCAAGTCTCTCCCATAAAGTAACAAGATTAAAAAAATCAACAATTTATATGGTTACATATCATATAAAAAAAAATTATGAATATGATATATACTGATTTTTTTTATAAAATAGTATTGCATATACTTAACAACATGTTATATATATAACGATAATATATTTTATAATTTGGTTGACTCTCAGATTCATTTGTCTCACTTAAATTGGATAAAAGGAGTAACATATATCATTACAAAATTGCACAAAATATATCATGAATGATAGTAATGAACAATTTAAAATATTTAAAAACATACTAAATTGGTTGACTTCAAATTTCATATGCATCACATAAATTGAAATAGAAAAAGTAATGAGAAAAGACATAAAGAGACCATCGAAGTTGTTCCATATTTGCATAAAGACACCTAAACTTTTGAAGTGTCCCATCACCCCACTAAACAACTATATATCGTTGTAAATTGGCCATTTTTACCCATTAACTCATCTGGGTTGTTTACACGCGTGTTAGGCGTGTCATGGGCCATTTTCCCTTTTTATTTACCAGTTTAAAACAGCCACATGTCATTTTCTTTCTTTAATATTAATTGTTTAATCAATTTTTGTATCTTCCCCAATTTAAACTCAAAAATAGCCTTTGGTAGCCCTAAAATTTTGATTTCCATGGCAAGAACAATATTGGTTCTCTCTTTTTGACGACTTCATCATCTTCCTCAAGAAAATAAGGTAGGAATTCGTCTTTTCTCTTTTAATTTCCAGTATAAACGTTAATTTGAAGTTTTTTAATGGTTGAATTTCTTCTCAATTTTGTGGTTAGTTTTTGATTGAAAATGTCAAATGCAATGTTGAATCGTATTTGTAACAATGGCAACTGTAGGAGGTCGATTCTAACACTTCTACACTATAATAATCCATAAAATCAGAATAATCGAAAATAGTGAAGATTTTAGAACCCTAACATGTTAGACCTTCAATCTCCAAGAATCTTCACAAATACACACCAACAACGATCAACAATGATCAACAACGAGATTGTCAACAACAACACTATCGTCAACAACAACACTGTGTATTTGGTTTGATTTTTTAGGGAAAAGTTGAGAAATGAAATGAAAAGGAGTTCACGAATTTTCTTTTAAAAAAAAGGTCGGGTCGGGTTACCTAGAGAGTGAGCAACACGCGCATTACATAGACGACGGAATAAGTAAAAATGGTCAATTTACAACGATATATAGTTGTTTAGTGGTGTGATAGGACACTTTAAAAGTTTAGGTGTCTTTATGCAAATATGGGACAACTTCGATGGTGTTTTTATGTCTTTTCTCAAAAGTAATAAATATTGGGCCTCGTGATGACACATGTCCCGTGTCTAGTTAAACCAATAAATGCTATATGACTTGTGAATTGCCTTGAAAAAGGGGAAGTGTAAGGAACATATACATCTTATCCCTACTATTTTCCAATTTATCGAAACTCCCTAAAATTATTGTCATTCAGATACATCACATTCTTTCGAATACATCACATTTATTACATTATAAAACTATTTTGTTGAGATTAAAAAGAAAATTAAATGTCGGTTCTCCAAATCATGCAAATCAAATCGATGTTAATCTCTCCAAATAACAACATCAAACAATTCAAATTTCAAAATTTCTTCTCTCAAATCTTTCTCAAATAGTAACAAATTTAAAAAATCAACAATTTTATGTAGTTATGTATCATATACAAAAAAAGAAAAATTATGAATATGATATACGCTGATTTTTTTTTTATAAATTAGTGTTGCGGATACTTAACAACATGTAATACATCACTAACATCTGATACATTACTATGTTATACACATAACAAAGTTATGTGTTATATAAATAAATATGGATATGATACAAATTGATTTTGTTATAAAACATTTGTGTTTATGTATCAACAATAATATATGATAGTGTCTACAAATACATTATTAGTTGAACAAGACTGGTGTATGTATCGATAGTAAAAGATAAGAAAACTATAATAGTTGTGTATTCAATACATAACTATGTACGTGATACAGAGTAAGTTGTGTTTCAATAAATTAGGTTTATGTATGAAAACTAATAATTGAAAATGGCATATTGTATATGATAAAATTGTAATGTATCATAAAGGTAAAACAAACGAATTATACATTAATTTAAGAATCAAAATTCACTTAATACATAAAAAGAATCTATTGGAATCAACTAAAAATCTGCTTTATATCAACTCTTGTAGTTTTTTCCACTTTCAGCAATGACATCATCCATAGATCTCGACTCAAAGTCCTTACCTGAGCCACCAACAACTCTTTATAAAATTATAATGTACCATAATGTTGAAATGAATGTATTATACATTAATTTAACACACAAAAACAACTAGATACATTTAAAAATTGAACCCATATATATTAAAAAAAGAGGAACAACCAAAAAAAAAAAAGTCAACAATTTGATCTGCCGAAAGCCAAAAAAAAAAAGATAAATAAATTTTTCTATACTTTTTCTTTTTTTCTATATTAGTATTTAGTGTTAATAATAAAACATAATTTTTTCATTTTTTTCTTAATATATTAAAAGGGAAAATCCCTTTTTTTTAAGATATGAGACACAAAGTTAAGTGAATGGAGGGAATATTAAATAATTAATAACTATGATCACATGATCATACATTGAATTCTGCTTTAGCTTGTTCACTAATTCACACAAATATTCATCACATATGAAGATTGACATTTTACTCTCAAACCCACTGTTCGATCACAAGTTTATAATTAAGTAGTTTAATCACAAGTTAAATAACTATAATATTTAAAAAAATTCTAAAACGTCTCCCAATAGGAATTAACAAATTAGTGGTATAATTATTAAGTAGTTATTATCAAGGTATGTTGAGAAAGATTATTGGAGAGAAAGGGTGTGATTTTCCTTGGAAGAAATAAAGAGCTAATAGAAATATGTCATGCATTTGATGTGACTATTTTTTTCGTCCATTTCTATTTATTTAGTATCGTGATATATTCTTTAAAAATAAATGATTATACAATTAAAATAACAGTAAATTAAGATTTTTTAATAAAAAAATATATTTTTTTATTTTTTAACTGAACAAGTAAAAATGAATATTTATATTTAATACAGTGAACAAGTAAATAAACGGAAGGAGTAATATAGATCAATATTAAAAAGCTTTTTATTGTGCTTTAAATTTTGTTTTCTATCTCCAAATATATATTATCAAGGAGGTAATAAATGCATTTCAGCATGACCTTAATTTCCTCATGAATTAAGGACACTAGTTAGCTCCAACACAAATGATTTGATACACAAATTCATGAAGCACTAGCGTATGATTGGGATATATATTAGGTAGACAAATTATATCTTATTCTACTATTTAACGTAATTGTTTAATATACTTTACTTGAGTTGAGATATTTTGCTTTTTTTTAAAAACAATATATATATATATATATATATATATATATATATATATATATATCTATTTTCATAAGATAACATTAAAATTTACATACACTTCATCAAATTTTACTCGTGAAATTACATTAAGTATATTATAATAATGGCTGGTATACATGAAGTTTTACATAGTCAATTGTTATATGTGAATGAGAATGAATTAACTAATTAATTAATTGTCTCATTTTTGTGTATATTTGGCTGTTGTACTAGCTAGTTCTGGCCAGCAGTTGATCAGCATAGTCAAAAGTGAACAGAGAAAGAGAAGGTATAAAGAATGCAGCTCTGGTTATGTTAGCCTGCACGTTAATTAAAATTAAGATGAAGTAATGAAGGTCGTGTTGAAGTGGTAAGCAGGGGTGAAGTCAGACTTAGGGATTTATTTAAGAAAAAAATTCGGTTCAAAATATTATTATTTATATATGGTTAATATTATCTATTAGTTATATATGGTAAATGTCGAACCTCCATTAGTAAGTTCCAAGGGCGGCTCAACGTGATCGGGAGCCTAAAGCGAATTTTCAATTTAAGGCTTAAAATATAAAAGAATTTTATATACGTATCTATTCAAAATTTATTTTTCTTACACTAATTAGATAAAAATTATTAGTATTTTAATATTGTTTTTTCAATTATTAGTTTTAGGTAAATTTTATCAACTCAACATTGAAAAACTTCATTTTAGTGAGGCAATTATTAAATTAATTGTTAACATAATTCTATAAGTAATAAGTTGACAAATTAAATAAAGATAAGAGTTAGAACCATTTGACACAAGAAGTTGATGACTTGATATATCCCATTTTAATATGCTTGTAGTAATTCTTGAAACCAAAATTTAAAAAGAAATTAAAAAAAAAAATTGTAACTCACCTTGTACAACACTTTTCACTATTAATTCTTATTTTTAACAAAGTACAAAAGACGTTAAAATGTGTAAAATAATACATATTTTAAAAATTATACCGTGTATCATAAATAATTATTTTTTATATAAATTTTTTGACACATAATTTATTTTTGATAAGAATTCAGGACCAGAAATTTGAGGGCCTGCAAAAGCCTTATTTTACCAAACATATAGCCGACACTTGTTAGTTCATGTATTTAATTCTTTAGATTTTAAGTTTCTTATTAAAATTTCTGACTCCAATACGAATTATCTCTTACTTATCTCTGATCTCAAATTCGAATTCCACTAAATGTCGGAGTGTTTTCCCTGCACTAGATTTTTCGGCGAATAGACTCCCATGTGAATACACACAAATGTAGGAAACAAAAAAATAAAATAAGATGAAACCAAAAAGAGCCCATTTTTAATTTTAGTTTGAAAATAAAATGATATGCATTCGAGTATCTTTTTAAAAAGTTAGAAATAATTAAATTTTAAATTTCTCATTTTATACTTAATTAATTAAATATAATTTATAACCACACTAATATTTCAATAGTGTTTCCTTTTCATTTAAAAACTAGGTATGCAGAAGGAATCCTATAAAATCAGCATCCACCACTTCGTTTCATTTATTTGTCTCATATTTACTTCAACTATATACAACCGTATATAGTTATTTAATAAGAAAAGGGTCTGAAATATATTTGAACTTTAATCCAAATTATTGTTATAATATCAAACTTTATGAAGAATCATTTATTCCTGAACTATTTTTAATAGTGTATTTTTTTACCCTTTGAACTATTTAATAACGTATTTTAAAGGTATATATATGCCTACATAGAAACATTACTATTTATAATAATGCAATATTTTTTATGTCCACGTGATCACATATATACCTTTAAAATACATTATTAAATAGTCTAGGGGTAAAAAGTCATTTCCAAAGTTTGATATCGTAACAACAATTTCGATTAAAATTCGAATCCTTTTTTTCTTATTTAATTATAAGATTAATTTGCTAAATTGAAATAGTAAAGATAAATTTTAATTATTAGTATAGGATCAAATAAAATATTTTAATTAGTTGTAAAAATTTGATTTCCCAGCCCGTACGTCTCTAGTCTATATAAAAGGTGTGGGATTAAGTAATATTGAAACTCACTTATTCAAGTCAAATTAACTCATTGATTAAGTTAAAAAAATGTGGAAGCTAAAAACAGCACAAGG
The DNA here is from genome assembly GCA_027789145.1 of Solanum arcanum. NCBI lineage: Eukaryota > Viridiplantae > Streptophyta > Magnoliopsida > Solanales > Solanaceae > Solanum > Solanum arcanum. The sequence continues at coordinate 61,007,197 of CM050939.1, read as the reverse complement.
GGAAGGATTGTGGCTAACAAGTAGCAATAATTATATTGGAAGACAACATTGGGAATATGATGAGGAAGGTGGAACTCTTCAAGAAAGAGCTATTGTTGATGAAATGCGCCAAAATTTCACAAAAAATAGATTCCTTCATAAACAAAGTTCCGATTTACTCATGCGTATGCAGGTCTGTTTACTTTTACGTGTTCACTATGTTGAAAATATATGTTTATTTGTCACTTTTAACACGTCATCAAGACATACAAGAAACGTTATTATTATTATTATTATTTTCATGTAGGTAAGGAAAGAAAATGGATGTGTTGAAATTGGAGGAGAAGTGAAGTTAGAAGAATCAGAAGATGTAAGAGAAGAGGCTGTGAAAATTAGATTGAGAAAAAGTATAAGTTATTACTCAACAATTCAAGCACATGATGGTCATTGGCCGGCTGAATCTGCCGGCCCTTTATTCTTCCTACCCCCTTTGGTAATAATTAATTACTATATATACTTACTACTCAGAACCTATCAAAAGTGACAAAAATATTTTACTAGTTTTCATTTGTTTATCTCTTTTTTTTATTTTAAAATTATTTTTCTTGAATATATACGACTCATTCACCTAGCTAGTGATATTGTTTGTCTTGAGTCTAAGCTCATACAGGTTTAAAACAAAGTTATTAGGACTTAGGATGTAAGATATGTTTACTTATATACACAACATTTTTCATATGTTTTATCGTAAGTTGAGTGTTGAGGTTTACCCCCACCGCATGAGATTTGTTAGAAATTTGCCCCCTCTTTCTTGGGATTTGTCTATTCAGTTGAATTACAACACATACTGACAAGGCTGATACAACTTTAAAAACACGTGTTCAGTGGGTAAGACTTGCTTACTTAATACTTATATACCCATATGCCATGTATTTTGGGTGTCACATATTGAAAAGAAGGATAAATATGAAAAAAGGTCCGAACAACATAATTCTCTTAAACATTAAAAAAAAAATTCACGAAAGAAATTTCAACAATTCACTTAATATAGACGTGAGGAATATTAGTCGGAGCTACTTACAAATTTTCACTAGTAGTAACACGTACTTAATCGTGAAGGTGATGGCATTGTATGTGACTGGAGATATGAATGTTGTTTTATCACCAGCTCATCAAATGGAGATTAAACGCTACACTTACAATCATCAGGTCTTATTCTACATATAATAATATTTTTGAAATTTTTATAGTATAAGATTTTTTGGAAATAATTTTTATGTGGACAGAATGAAGATGGAGGTTGGGGATTTCATATAGAAGGACATAGCACAATGTTTGGTACAGTATTTAATTATGTAGCACTAAGGTTACTAGGAGATTATTGTGAAAATAATAATGCATTGGATAAAGGACGTAAATGGATCCTTGATCACACTGGTGCTATTTCTACACCTTCTTGGGGAAAGTTTTGGCTCGCGGTATGTTATTTTATTTGATACTTGTGTTGATCGAAGATATATTGAAAAACTTTATTTTATATTAACTCATTAACTAATATTAGGTGCTTGGAGTATATGAGTGGGATGGGTGCAACCCAATGCCACCAGAATTTTGGATTATGCCTACATTATTTCCTATTCATCCAGGTTAATTTTTTTTATATTATATTTTATTTATAAATTTTAAAAATAAGAAGGGGATTATAAATAATTAAATTGATTTTGTAATGTACGTAGGAAAAATGTTGTGCTATGCTCGTTTGGTGTACATGCCTATGTCCTACTTATATGGAAAAAGATTTGTTGGAAGGATAACTAGTTTGGTACAGACTATAAGAGATGAAATTTACATCCAACCTTACCATCAAATTGATTGGAATAAAGCAAGGAATACATGTGCTAAGGTTTGTGGAAAATTATTATATATTTTTCTTTTGTTTTTTTTGGAGTTACGTTATTTGGTCAAGGTTAATTAATAATAATTTCTTCGAGTTAATAGTGGATAACTAGACAAATGAAGTATAATTTCATCATTTTGCAATTATTTTGTTTTGTATGAGAGAGAAGTGAATCAATATAGGAAGTACTTCTTTCCTCCGTTCACTTTTACTTGTCACGATTTGACTTGGCACACTTACTTAGAAAATAATTAATGATATATGATTTTACCAAACTATTCCCTATTAAAGATGTCTTGAAAAATAATTTGAAAATGAATATTTAATGTTGAGGGTAAAACATGAAAAAAAATTATCTATTTTTTTATATATCAAAAGTGATAAGTATTTAGAAAAAAATGACAAACAAAAGTGAACGAAGCGACATAAAATAACCATAGTTGTGCTAATTGACCTACACATTATTGTTATAAAAGTGAACATAATTAATTGTAAAAGCATGAAATAATATATGTTTTTTTTTTCTTATTTATGATGATGATAGGAGGATCTTTACTATCCACATCCATTTATACAAGATACACTTTGGGGGTTCCTTCATCACTTTGCTGAGCCAATGTTAAAAAGATGGCCATTTAACAAGTTGAGAGAAAAGGCTTTGAAAGTTGCCATGGAACATATTCACTACGAGGACCAAACTAGTAGATACATTTGCATTGGATGTGTTGAAAAGGTATGCATCTAACTTACTAAATTCATACCCCCTCCCTTCAATTTGTGGCGATAATTCACTTAGTACCGAGTTTAAGAAAAAAATAAGTAAGAAATTAAAATTTTGTAATATAAAATAAATTTTAGATATATAAAACTTGTTTCGATTCAATGATTTGGAATTTTCTGCAAGAAGTTTAATTTTGTTCAAAAGGAAGCACTGGCTCTTCTTGAAATTTATCTTTCGGCCATTACAACATTACAACCAGCTTCTTATTGACTTATTTAAGTGATTAAAGGCAAAATAAATTTTAAACATATTTGTAATATTTGGATTAAATAAAAAGTATTTTTAAGTTAAAAAGATAAAATTAAGCCTAAAGTCATAAGCTCATCCAAATAGGATCATATTTCCTCGGTCTCATTATAAGTGTCATTTAGGCAAAATTATACTTATTAAGAAATCAATAAATATATGTTTTTTAATAAATATCTCTCGAAAATTGAATACTATTAAAAAGGAGTATAAGGCTATAATTGAAAGGAAAAAAAACTTACTCTCTATGTCCAACATTACTTATTCACTATTGATTTTGCACATTTTGTACGAAATTATAAATAGAAGGGTAATTTTAATATATCACTCTTTGAATGTGATAAATACGATAAATATAATAAAGAAATGACTATAACTGATAAGAGTAGATTAGGAACTAAGTACGTATAAAACTATTCATTAGTTTCATAAAGTGGACAAGTATTGTTGGACTTCCCAAAATATATGGTATAGTAGACAACTATTATTGAACGAAGGGAGTATTCATTTTAAATTTCTTAAATGATAGGAGTACTAAAGTGGGAATCGGAGGAAACGATTATGTGGCTATAAATTATCTCATTAAAATTAAATTACTTTTAAATATAAAAACATAATATTCTTTTCGATCCGACTAATTAAAAAAATAACGCCCACATATATTAGAAAACATCGAGATTTAATTATAGTTAGCTTCGAAACATAATTAACATAATAAAATTTATATTACAACCGTGTTAAATTAACATAATAAAAATATAATAATTGTTTTGTTAGGTTTTATGTCTTATGGCTTGTTGGGTGGAAGATCCAAATTCAGAAGCATATAAACGCCACCTTGCTCGATTACCAGATTATTATTGGATATCTGAAGATGGTTTAAAATTTCAGGTTAGCTTTTCATATATACCTTTCGATTTTTTTCATAAATCTAATATAGATATCGAACTCTAAACGACAAAATTAAATAATTAGCTAATTAAAATTGTTACAATATGGTTTGCATGCAGTCCTTTGGTTGTCAAACTTGGGATGCAGTATTTTCGATCCAAGCAATATTATCAAGTGATGTGGCTGAAGAATTTGGGCCAACACTCAAAAAAGCAAATAATTTTCTAAAAGCATCACAGGTTATATAATTAATTATTCCTTATTCATAGAAATAAATTAGGATAAAATGTTACATCTGAAAAAATAATAATTTATTTTGAATTATTATTATTATTATTATTAGGTGAGGGAGAATCCTAGTGGGGACTTTAAAAAAATGTATAGGCACATATCTAAAGGTGGTTGGCCATTTTCCATGCAAGATCATGGTTGGCAAGTCTCAGATTGCACTTCTGAAGGATTAAAGGTAATTCTTAATTTTCAGCTATTTAAAGTATAATTCATTTCGTATTACGATAAAAAAGATATTTAGTGATAATAATTTTTTATTATTGTAATAGTTAAGTTAATGTTATTGTATTCAAAATCGCTAAATTATTTAGCAATATTCATATAAAATGTTAATTATAAATACCTGACAATAATATTATTGCAATTAGTTATTATATAAATGTTATTGTATTCAGAATCACTAAATTATTTAGCAATATTCATATAAAATGTTAATTATAAATACCTGACAATAATATTATTGCAATTAGTTATTATATAGCGACGACGATTATATTATTATGGATACATTCTTTTATTTGTTATAATATATGATGTGGCCTAAGTGTCAATAAAGTGAAACAAAAATCAAGGGATATTAGGGTTCAAATTCTTAGCAAATGGCAAAATTTAGTATTCCTTCCATTTCAATTCATGTATATTCCTTCCATTTCAATTCATGTATTGTAATTTTTCTTTCAATTGGTAACTAAAAAGAATGATATATTTAAATTGTTAAAATAATTTATTAACTTTCTACTTTTTTATTTTATTTTTCGTTTGTTTTATAGCTACATAAATATTATAAGACGTTGTGTGCAATTATTTTTTCAGTGTGCACTCTTATTTTCACAAATGCCTACACAACTTGGTGGGGAAAAATTCGATGCTGAGCGCTTATATGATGCAGTAAATGTTATTTTATCTCTCCAGGTAAAAATAAATCTTGGTTTAGTGATATATTATGATCGATGATTAAATTGTTTTGAACATATTTAGTTTAATTTGTAAGCAAGAAACTATAATTTATATGTTTTCTTGGTAATATATTTAGTCCATGATCAAATAATTTAATGTGCGACGTACTTTAATTAAAATCATTATTGTAAATTTTAATAATGTAGAGCGAAAATGGGGGTTTTCCAGCTTGGGAGCCTCAACGTGCCTATCGTTGGTTGGAGGTAACATACTCAAAATCCTTTCTTAATTACTATCGCGTGTTAAATTATACAAATATCTTTGTATATAATTTAAATTCTGTTTGAATTCCCAAACTCATATATATTTTTCTTATAGGTGTTAATTTTGTATGTTAAATATTTATTTGATTAACTATTTAACTTTTTTTTTCCTTGTCAGAAATTTAATCCAACTGAATTTTTTGAGGATACCATAATTGAACGAGAGTAAGTACTCTATCCTACTCTGTTTTCTTTTAAAATTCTACATTTATTAGAAAATATTAAATATACATTCAACAATATTTTAATTATAAGATTAATATATGTTAATTAATGAATATATGAAGGTATGTGGAATGCACTTCATCATCAATCCAAGCTTTATCATTATTTAAAAAGTTGCACCCTGGACATAGAAGGAAGGAAATTGATGTTGCAATTACAAAAGGTTTGCAATACATTGAAAATACACAAAATCCTGATGGCTCTTGGTAAATATATATCCTTCGTCAAAAAAAAATCATATCACTGGTGAATTTTTAGATATATTTAATGAAATTTCTGATTTCGCTGCTGCTTATATAGGACGGGTTGTTGGGGAATTTGTTATACGTATGGAACATGGTTTGCTGTGGATGGATTAATAGCTTGTGGAAAAACATATTCTACTAGTCATGCCCTTCAAAAAGCTTGTCAATTTTTGTTGTCAAAACAATTGTTAGATGGTGGATGGGGTGAGAGTTACCTTTCAAATTCAAACAAGGTAACAAATATAATTTATTATGTTTTTACTTCTATTTTTTAAAGTATAAGGTACAAACACTAGGGGAAAAAATTGTATTGATCATTTGTTTCTTTGAATTAAGAGTTGTTGATTAATTTGTTTGATTAAAAGGTTTATACAAACATTGAAGGGGATAAGTCAAATTTGGTGCAAACTTCATGGGCATTGTTAGCTCTCATTAACGCTGGACAGGTTTGTTGTTAAAAAATTATTATATCTTTATTTTCACTCACAATTTAACAAAATCATAATGGGATAATTATATATTTCAACCATTCAACATATAATATATAAATGATTAATTACGTGAATAGATTTCTTTTTAAAAATAATTATTTATTTTAAATATACTCTTTAATTATCATCATTTATAGCAACTTCTTTAATTTTTCCCTTTTCTCTATCTCGTTCTTTCTTTCTTTCTCCGTCTCGCTTTTACTTTCTTTCTCCTTACTGTGTCTCGCTTTCTTTTTTTTTTCTTTCTCCTTTTTTTTTTTTTTTTTGCTTTTTCTCCCTCTCCTACTATTGCTTTTTTTTCCTTTTTTTTTTTTATAGAATAGTCAATGATTCTAGATTGAATAAAACTTGTATCAATAGTTAATTAGACAAGTAATATAATCGTAACAAATGAAGAGACATAAAAGCTGCAACATGAATTAAACTTTAATTAAAATGTATTACAAACATATTAAAGTTGAATTATTAGAAGAGAAGTAATATAATCGTAACAAATGAAGAGGAATAAGAAACTGCAAAATGAATTAAACTTGAATTAAAAATGTATTACAAAAATATTAAAGTTGAATTATTAGAAGAGAATTAAATATGAATGCAGAATATAGAAAACAAAAGAGCATTCTTTGATCTGCATGTAAACTGAATAAAACTTGTATCAATAATAAATTAAACAAGTAAACGATCGTAACAAATCAATTGATTAATCGCAAAGTGAATTAAAAATACAAAAGTGTATTACACAATTATTAAAGTTGAGGTAGAAGAGAGAATTAAACATGAATAAAAAAATGTAATGAATAAAATATTAGACAGTGATTTATAGAGTGAATTAAACTTATATTTATAATGAATCAAACAAGTATCCAAAAGGAACAAATAAATGGAAAAAAAACTGCAAAATGAATTAAATTTGTATTAAAATGGTATTAAATTTGAATAAGAATTGAATTAAGAATGAATGGAAAACGTAACTATGACTGACTAGACAATGATTTGTAGAGTGAATTAAACTTGTATCAATAATGAATTAAACAAGAATCCAATAGTAACAAATAAATCAAAAGGCTGTAAAATGAATTAATTGCATTAAAATTGTATTACGCAATATTTAAAGTTGAATTAGAAAAGAGAATTAAGAATGAGTGGAAAACGTAACTAACGAAAGATATGACAATGATCAATAAATTGATAAGTTATATCAATAATGGATTAAACAAGTATCCAATAGTAACAAATCACCAAAAAACTTCAAAATGAATTAAATTTGCATTAAAATTGTATTATCTAATTCAACTTTAATACAGTTGCAAGACCATTTTAATGTTATATTTAATTCATTTTAATCTTATATTTCTCCTAAAATCAATTTTAAACTTAACCAAACCCTCTTTAAATTGAGATATAAACTCCAAACGACATTTTCAATCATTTGTAGGAACTACCTATTCAAACTTATCACAAAGCTTAATAATGACCATCAATGGTGAACTCTTACTTCTGTAATTTTAAAGATTTGAAATTTCTGCTTAAAAACGTAATTTTATACAAATTTGCAGTATTTTTGTTCCTCGATTCTTTTTTTCTTTTTTAATAAAAATAGTGACATAGAAAAACTGATTTGAGGAATATAATTATATGGATAAAAAGTTAAAAAAAGAAGAAGAATAAAAAAAAGAAGAGGAGAAAGATAAATAACACCACTGAAAGAAACAAAAAATTAAAAGAGTAAAAAAAGAAGAAGAAAGGGCGAAGAAGCAACAGAGTAAAAAGAAAGAAAAAAAGAGTCAAAGAAGCAGAAGAATAGGAAAAAGGCTTGAGAAAGAGGCGAAAACCGTACAATTTTCTTAATTTCAAAAAAATATTATATTTAGTTAGAAAAATCATGTTGAAATAAATGGTAAATATTTTTATAATACAGCATATTTATGTGACAAACACATTGATAGTGTATATATGTTGTATATAATAAGGCCTTATTGATAAACTAGTTGACCAAAAGATCAACAAGAATTGTGGTAGAGTGATAAAGTACTTATTTATCCTTAACTAGAGGTCTCGAATTCAAGTTCCCCTTGGGTATATTCCTTTATTATGGAGCGTTTTACCCCCTCAATGTGGGACTTTCCGGCGTGAATCCAGATTTAGTTGACCAATGATCGACAAGAATTGTGGTGGAGTGAATGAGTACTCATTCATCCTCAACTAGAGGTCTCGGGTCCAAGTCCTCCTGGGTACTGAGTCACCTTTACTAAGGAGCATTTTACCCTCTCAATGTGGGACTTTCCAACGTAAATCCAAATTTAGTGAGGCTCTAACGTGAACACCGGACACTAAATGAAAAAAAATTAGTTAACTAAAGAATATAATATATCGTTTCAACGATCCTAACTCTCTCTTTGTTTTTTGTTTTTTTTCTGTTGTTGTTCGTTAGGGAGAAATTGATCCATCACCAATACATTGTGGAATAAGATTGTTGATAAATTCACAAATGGAAGATGGTGACTATCCACAACAGGTAACAATTAGTTGCCTTAAAAATGATAATTTTAACATTTATAATATTTATTTTGTTATAATTGTTGTGCAGGGAGTGACAGGGGCATTCATGAAGAATTGCACCTTAAACTATGCATCATACAGAAATATATTCCCAATATGGGCTCTTGCACAATATCACAAACGTCTTCTCAACAAACTCAACTAGAAAATTTGTATTTTACTAATTCAACATGTATACTAAATAAATGTACTTCTATATTTTCTTTTCTGTATTTTCATCTTTGCTAAAAAGAGGTGGATCACAAAATATATTTCGTCTTTTTTTTTTTAATTGCCTCCTTTTGGCAATTGGTTTTAGCTTTGACCTCGTGGAAGCTATATGAAGTATTACATTTTTTATGCTTTAAAGTTAAAATATCAACTTTATGTTGATAAATTAGTAACATTGTATGTATCAATGAACTAAGTACACATTTAAATAATCATAGAGTTGAATAATACCAACATTATTTGGCCATGAAGAAATTTCACTTTTTTCCACTGAAAAGAAAAAGCACGAGTAATTCCCCAATTTTGAAGACAATATATCTCAATCAGAATCAAAAACCTTATTTGGGGAACCATTTGCAGAAAGATACATCCAAGCATTAACTATTTGGAAACTCAAGCCGCAAAATTGTTAAGGTAGCTAATACACAACATTTCTAATGAATTTTACGACTTGACTCGCAGTAGTCTCTAGACCAATTCCAGGTCCAATAGAAGCAAGCATTACGATTTTACGACCAACACAACAGCGTGCCAGAAATCAGGTGGATAAGTTCCTCATACAGCCAGTACAGAGTGTATTCTTTACCTAGAATTTGAAGTTCCAGAAAATCTTTGAGAAGCTATCGTTTTTTTTTTTCTTCCAAGGAAAGAGTTGACAAAAGGAACTTCAGAAGCAGAAGATATCTACGCTACAGACATGGTCATTATCTGACGAGCAAGACCAGGATCTTGTTGCAAGAGCTCCCTAAGGTTATTCTCCACCTCCGCCATGTGCTTTTCCAAATACTCTTTAGAAGTCTGTTCAACAAGCAATTTCTATTAACATCCCTTGACTGGTGTATCCGGTTAATGTTCCCACACAATCAGCAAATGGAAAACTATAATAAATAGCAGTATTTACTAGAAACAAAAATGGATATATGTCAGAAAATAAAGAGCTATTTAACCTATAAGTTAAAAGAACAGAAATATGGAGACCAACATTTAGTACGAAGGAAATTGTTCTCCATGAAAAAACCCTTAATGTGAGAAATATTCCGAACCACTGATAGATATTATAGGTTCCTTATAAGACTAACATGGACTTTTGTTGTTTTTGAATTGTAAATTATGGCTATCAGCACAGCCTCTGTGCTGCGGATCTACTAACATGGACTTACTTTTGTTGTTTTTGAATTGTAAATTATGGCTATCAGCACAGCCTCTGTGCTGCGGATCTATGATACTATTACTGGTTTCAATAAAAGATGCAAGAATATTATTTTAATGTTTTTCAGTAGTTAGGGTTGATGACAGTCTAATGTTGATTGAGGTAAATGACAAAATGAAGATTAAGATACTTGTAAAGAAAAATTACTATGGTCCATGAGTGATGATTGTCATTTTATCCATTTTGGTAGCAAACATTTTCTTTGAAGAAAATATTGTTCATAATTCAAAGTAATCGAACACTTTAAAATGTTCACTAGTTATTTTAAGATATTTCCTACCAAAATGTCTAAAGTTGCACATGAGTTTACTTGCAGCACACCTCAGATCTGAATTCAGCCCCCTCCTAAACACCAATGTTTCCAAAATGCCTAATTAGTTCTTTCAACATAATTACTATCCTTAAGACTGAGCAGCTTCCACAGTTGCACCTTGTTGCTCAATCAGCTAACAAAAAGCTCACGGTAGACCCAATATTGGCTACACATATGAGCAAAAGGTCCATGGTGAGCTCCACCAGTGTTTTGGGAAGCGAGAAGCGGAAAAAAGCGACGAGGGCTTGCTTCACAGAAGCGAGAAGCGTGAAGCGAAGCGCGCGCTTTTTTTAAAAAAAGCGACATTTAGTATAAAAATAAAAAAATATTAAATAACTAAAAAGAGGTAATATAGTCTTAGATTGAAAGAAATTACTGATACTCACAAGTCATAACATATAAAGCAAAAAATCAAAAACATAATTAAATCACAAAATACTACAAACAAAAGGAAGTTTCAGAAAATAATAAAAAAAAGGCTGCTAGCATACACTGATCACCAAAAAAAAAAAAAAAAAAGAATTGAAAAAAAAAAACAGAGGCAGCAGTCAGTAAGAACTAAGAAGAAAAGAGCAGGCAGCAGAGAATAGAGATGAAGAAAAGAAGAGAAGAAGAAGAAAAAAGAGATGAACAAATTACCTGCAGGCCTCAGTCGAGATCTTGAGGAGAGAAAGAAGGGAGGCAGCCAGCAGCCTCAGTCGAGAGCTTCAGGAGAAAAAGAAGGGCGGCAGCCAGCAGCCTCAGTCGAGAGCTTCAGGAGAGAGAAGGGAAAGAAAGTCGCGAGGAGAGAAGGGAAAAAGAGTCGCGAGGAGAGAAGGGAAAGAAGAGTTGTGAGGAGAGAGAAGTTATATTTCAGATTTTTTTAAAAAAAACCTATTTTTTTTAAAAAAACTCTAATTGTCGCTTTTTTTATAAAAAGCGCGCTTTTTTGCGCTTTTTCCTCAGCGTCGCTTCTCGCTTCTTCCTCTGAAGCAAGTGCTTTTTTCAAATCGCCTCGCTTCAAGTTAAAAAAGCGCACAAGGGTCGCCTCGCTTTGAAGCGCGCTTTAAGCGCGCTTTTCTGCGCTTTTAACAACACTGAGCTCCACAAAGCATAGTTGGTTTCCTGGTAGTTGGTACAAATAGATGACAGTTCAGTGGGTTGACTGCTAGAATAGAATAAGGTAGCCATAATCATTCCTCTAAATACACTGGACTGACTACGGGGCATTCATATAGCTAAACGCCTAAACCCAACTGACTTAGATTTGAGGCATAATTATCGATAGGTAGAGATCCCTAACTTCTCTTCAAAAAGAACTACAGAGATTCATAGAAGACTAGAAATGGGATGACTTTCTTGTATTTAATATTTAGGATTATGCACTCTTAGTAACACAAACTATTGAAAGTCGTATAGGCCCTAAAGCTTTGGTTCAAAGAGAAAAGTAGTGTAGCAAGGAATGTGTTAAGACTTGTAGGTGCAGCTCACAAATTCGAAACCTAGTTGCTGAATCAAGTCTGGTATATAGGTGGATAAAAGCATACGGTGAGCTCATCATTCTTCAGTTTAAAGCTGAAAAAACAAATTCCCCAGTCATAAAAGAGCTATTGAAAGTGGTACAGGAAATCCTGAAAACTGCAACCTTCCAGATTTCAAGTATTAACAGTATTTCATATAATTCCAGTCAAACAAATGAAAGATTAAATTTAATGTGATTTACCTGTTAGAATGCAATAGAGCCTCAGACAGTGGTCAGGTATATTGCTAGAATCTCTTCTTTTTGTTTTTTGTTTGGATAAGTAAAGTTAGATATCCTACAAGAATCTAAGCATACTACCAACAAATACATGGTCTACCAAAGAGGCAGATCTAGATTTGAAGTTTATGGGTTCTCAAAAATAAGGGAACTTCTTTTTATGTGCCAAAGGGGGATCACACCCAATACAAAAGGCCAACTAAGCCTTCTCAAAAAAAAAAAAAGGGCCAACTAAGCTTAAGGGGGTTCCTTCACTACAGCTCAACCAAGTGACTACTTTATATATTTAATAGATTTCTCTATATAAATACAGATCTGCATAAAAGTTGTGGGTTACCAGGAACCTGCACCCAGTACATCTGCCCCTGGTTTACAAGTCAAAACATACTCCCTAGGTCTATTTGATTCTCAGTAAGTTATTAGATCTCCAAGTCGGATGATGCAATATAAATTCATGAGTTGAACTGATCCATGTAATGAGTTTCTAACCCTTTCAAATCTAGTGCACAATCCCTTCTCCCCTTTTCTCTCCTTTGATATCATATTGTCTACTGCAATGTATATGATTCACTTTTTCATTGAATCATCCCAAAAGCCCCTCAAATAACCTACCCAATAGCATAGAGTTGTTTAATCACATCATAAGGAAGGCAATTACTCCTAATCTTCTTTATAACAGCTTTTTTTTGGTAAGGTAAAACCAAGTATCAAGAAGGTACCAAAACCAAAAGTTACAAAAGACTGCAGGGAATATCCATACAGAGTCAGTTACAACATGTCCCTAGCAACTCCCAAAACTCCATATATTGATCTATATTATCAATGGAACTACTTTTACACCAACAAAAAAATTATGTAAACACTAGTTTTAAACTCTGGAAATATGGTCTTTTTGCCCATCAAAACAAGTGTTATTTCTTTCTAGCCAAATAGTCCACAATATGCACAAAGGTATAGTTCTCCATAATTGCTTCAAAGCTTTATGCATTCCTGGGTGCTGCCAACTCTCCAATAATTCCTTCACAATCTGAGGCATGATCCAAGAGATCCTGCAAATACTGAAGAAAAATTCCCAACATTGTCTAGCTATTCTGCAATGCATAAGGTGTTCACAGTCTCCAACTCTTATTCACATAAGTAACATCTATTACTTAGTGCAAACCCCTTTTTTGAAGATTATCCTGAGTAAGGCAAGCTCCTCATGCTGCAATCCAACCAAAGCAAGCTACCTTTATAGGAGCTTTAGTTCTCCAAATCCCTTTCCATGGCCAACTAGTATCCCAGTATCCTGCTTCATTAGAAGACCTAACACTTTTTACTGAAAAGATCTTTACTAGCTATCCATACTAGTGAATCTCCCTTACTTTGATCAATGTAGGTATAATCCAGTTGGAGGAGTAATTGACAAAAAGTCCCCAATTTCACTATCATTCAGATTCCTTCTAAAGTTGCCATCTAGTGTTTGAATAAAAATCAGCCATAACTCCATCTTTCTTATTGCAACAACTGAAAAGAGAGGAAACATGTGTTTCAAGCACTCATCACCAGTCCATAAGTCAGTCCAAACTCCAAAATCTATTTTTTGCTCCATTTCCCACCTCCAATATGGTCAATTGTTTAAACTCGGCCCATAATATACAAATCCCTTTCCATACTCCCCATCTAGTGTATAAAATATTTGAAGGGGGATTCCAGCCTTGTCTGCTACCATAGATTGCTTCAACTATTTTAATCCAAACTACTACTTCATTCCTGCTAAATCTTCAACGCCACTCAACAGTTGTTAGGAAATAAGGGTCACAAAAAATTTAATTTTTTTTTTTTTTTGGAGGGGGGGCTTTTTCCAACGGATAATGAAATTATGTGGGAAAATTTTTACTGAGAGCAGTGTGACCTGCACATATTTTTGTGTAAAATCCATTAATTATTTTAGCAAAAGGATGAATCATGAAAGTGGTTGTGTTTTAAATACTTGGGAATGTTTTCTGTTAAGAAGGATAATTTAAGGATGTACTTTAAGTTGAGGGTATAGTTTAGGGATGCTTTTGGCCAAAAACTATATGGCGTTCCAACAAATACCCAAGAAAATGCTGTTGGAACTAAGTTTCAGCAACCAGGGTTGGGGTTTAAGATCCTTTAATTTCTTCGTCTTTTTCTTCTATACATTAAATAGAGTAGAATGAATGTTGAGGTTCATATAGCAAAGTCAAACCTTTAGAATTTGCGTGTTTGTTGTTGTGGTGTTGATGTACCACGTTACCAATAGTTGTTAGGTAAAAGTGGCAACTACAGTTTGTTCAACAGCATAAAGCATTTAGTTTCTCCCAAGGGACCATATGCTAAACATGGAGAGTAGAAATGTGTGAAAAGTAGGTAAATGAAAAGTGAGGAAGAGGCAAGCTACAGATGAAGCAGGAAGTTCCTATCTGCAGAACTAAAGGAAGGAAGTTGATGTCCAGTAATGAGGTTTAAGATATACATAAAATAGAGTAGAATGAATGTACCACGTTACCAATTGTAGTTAGGTAAAGGTGGCAAATACAGTTCGTTTAACAGCATAAAGCATTTAGTTTCTCCCAAGGGACCATATGCTAAACATGGAGACTAGAAATGTGTGAAAAGTAGGTAAATGAAAAGTGAGGAAGAAGCAAGCTACAGAAGAAGCAGGAAGTTCCTATCTGCAGAACTGAAGGAAGGAAGTTAATATCTAGTAATGAGGTTTGAGATATAGAATGGACCTTTTTGTTCCAATAATGTTCTTTGACCATAGGAACACTTTTTTATGATCATGGTGTCTGGGCAAGTTTTCACGCACCTTGACTTATTCCATGGAATACCTATCACCTCCTACTAGCAATAGGTACTAGGTAACTCTGTCCACCAAGGCTAAGGCAAATGGAAAGAATCTGTTTTTGTATCCGCTTGGATTTGAACCTGAAACTTCATGGGTCTCAAACACTTCCTTGACAACTAAGCAACACCCTTGGGTGCACCATAGGAACACTTTTTGATATGACGTGTTAACAGCAAAACGTCAAGATACGTTTGTAAGAAGAAAACATTAATCTAAGCCTAAGACCAAAAATTGAGACTTGAAAACTTTATAAACTTGAGACATCTCTATTTAATTACTATATTGCTTTTGTCATTCAGAAGTAACTTTTATAACTGTGAAGAAGAAGAAGAAAGGATTGGTATGAAAGTGAGTAGCAAAATGCTGAATGAAAAAAGAAATTTGAGAACACCTGCAAAGAGGCAATTGCAGTTTCACCATCCTTGAGTTTTTGCTCTTGCTCGTTCATTAACACAGCCTTTGGCTCTAAGACAAATCTGAACATAAAAGATTGTTCTGAGTGAGATAAGTACAAAAGTAGAAAAAATTGAAAATTCCAGGTCAATAATGTATATGATCCACATATCCTTTTCCTTTTTTCAGATAACAGCAACACGATAGACTTCAGTTCAAAACTTACGTTCTTCCTGCAACAAAAGATAGAAAACAATGGAACACAACATTATTAGAACTCTGTTCAAATTTAATTTAAGAAGTGATATTTCAAGATTAACAAATCACACAATTAAATAACTCTCACTCCCAAACTGGTTGGATTGACTATAAGAGATCTTCTATAATTACGCCACTGTCTTCGAGGCTAAATGAGTTCAACATCAAATAATATTCTTTTCGAGGTATTCATTTAAAAAAATTCTTCAGGCAAATATGAATTCTTTAAAATTAGAGGTTTTATTCTTTATCCTTTTAACCACAGAGGTTTTCTGAATGTCACACTTTTCCTTTACTGATAGAAGATATCTAACCCGACCAAAAAGTCTCATGCCAAATACTGAACCTAACATAATTTAACAAAATTAAAACAATAAAATTGTAATCCCTGCTTATTGGTAGCATATTTATGGATCTTTTAATTCCATTGTGGTTAGTTCATAACTAAATCCTCATTGATTTCAAGAAATTGTAGGTATTTTGGAATAACTTCCCTCCATTTGATTTGTATGTCACGTCCCTTTTAAGAACCTTCGATCATCATAGTTTCACATCTATGGACCAATGCATTTAAAGTTTAATATAGGACATTGGCCAAACCAACCTCTAATCATAACTACGCTCGTGCTTGGATGTGATAATTTTCTAAGCCTGTTCAATATTATATGACAATGGATGCATCTTCATAGAAGAATCTCGACCACACTCAAGCAGATATATTGGTTTTTGGAGGACCTATATCCACTTTAATGTAACATTGTTGGTTTCACAATTGTTCATTAGAACTACCTTTCCAATTTGTTAGGTATTCATCATATCGCCATTTACGACATTTGGGTTCTTTCATAGCATTTGAGTATGACTTTCCAATATATCTACACCACACTCATTGTGCATATTTATTGAGTTTTTGAGGACCCATATCCACTTTAATGTGAAGTTGTTGACAGTGTTGTTAAAAGCGCAGAAAAGCGCGCTTAAAGCGCGCTTCAAAGCGAGGCGACCCTTGTGCGCTTTTTTAACTTGAAGCGAGGCGATTTGAAAAAAGCACTTGCTTCAGAGGAAGAAGCGAGAAGCGACGCTGAGGAAAAAGCGCAAAAAAGCGCGCTTTTTATAAAAAAAAGCGACAATTAGAGTTTTTTTTAAAAAAAATAGGTTTTTTAAAAAAAAATCTGAAATATAACTTCTCTCTCCTCACAACTCTTCTTTCCCTTCTCTCCTCGCGACTCTTTTTCCCTTCTCTCCTCGCGACTTTCTTTCCCTTCTCTCTCCTGAAGCTCTCGATCGAGGTCATTGGGTCACGCTCTTCTTTTTCTCTCCCGGCTCGACCGAGGTCAGCTGGGTCGCCTCCTTCTTTCTCTCCTCAAGATCTCGACCGAGGCCTGCAGTAATTTGTTCATCTCTTTTTCTTCTTCTTCTTCTTTTCTTCATCTCTATTCTCTGCTCGCTTCTTTTCTTCTTAGTTCTTGACTCTGCCTCTGTTTTTTCAATTCTTTTTTTTTTTTTTGGTGATCAGTGTGTATGCTAGCAGCCTTTATTTTATTATTTTCTGAAACTTCCTTTTGTTTGTAGTATTTTGTGATTTAATTATGTTTTTGATTTTTTGCTTTATATGTTATGACTTGTGAGTATTTTTGCCTAAGTAATTTCTTTCAATCTAAGACTATATTACCTCTTTTTAGTTATTTAATATTTTTTTATTTTTATACTAAATGTCGCTTTTTTTAAAAAAAAGCGCGCGCTTCGCTTCACGCTTCTCGCTTCTGTGAAGCAAGCCCTCGTCGCTTTTTTCCGCTTCTCGCTTCTGTGAAGCAAGCCCTCGTCGCTTTTTTCCGCTTCTCGCTTCCCAAAACACTGGTTGTTGATCTCACAATTGTTCTTTAGAACTTCCCTTGCAGTTTGTAGGTATTTTATCAAATCTCCATAAACCAAATTTGGGCTCTTTTGTAGTCATTTGAGTATAACTTTGATCACTTTGTGCTTATTATTG
The DNA here is from genome assembly GCA_027789145.1 of Solanum arcanum. Lineage (NCBI taxonomy): Eukaryota > Viridiplantae > Streptophyta > Magnoliopsida > Solanales > Solanaceae > Solanum > Solanum arcanum. The sequence goes on along the minus strand of CM050939.1, from coordinate 60,989,406 downwards.
TGTTTTTGGTGTAGGATGAAAATGAAGAATGTTGGAGCTAAAAGAAGTGATTTGGAGCTTTGAAGTCCGAGGATGGAATGCACGCGGAAAACAGAAGAAAAATGACATCGGCACATTTTGTCCATGTGCAGTCAAGTTCCTGGAACAAAGGAACTGCAAAATGCACCAAGGCGGTGCTGAGTTCTATAATTCATTCATCTAAGGGTATTTTCTCTCAGGCTATAGATACTCTATATATGCTTCTTAAACATGATTTTAAGGGGAATCAACATTGTTTAGAAGCAGAGCAAGGGCTAAGAGTATTATTTGTAGGGCGCTTATCTTTCTTCGTCTTATTTTTTCATCATGGCCACATGCTATTCATCAATTCTTGTCATTGTATTGGAATCATGAGTAGCTAAACTCCATAGTCCTAGCTCCTAGGGTTTTGGCACTGATATGAAAGCTGACGTTTGAAGATCATTCATAATTATTGGTTTTTTTGTTATTGAATTATTTATTCAGTCTTGGACTTAATTATTTGATTGTCTGGCCATTATCGAATACTATTTGTTGTGGCTCACTAATTGAACACGAGAGAGGGGATGGCAAAGCGTAATAAGAATAAATAGAGCATGTTCATGAACCTATAGACAGGGGATTGTTTCACTAGAGTGGATAGAGATACACCCTTTGGCCTTAAGCCTCACTTAGTTGATACAAAGATTTAAATACATTCGGCTACTGTCTGACGACCATAGTGATGTAGGCGTTGGAGTAGCTTGAATAGGAATGTGAGCAATTCGAGACTCATAAGATAATATTAACCTGCAACTAGTAACTCAGGAAAATCAATAGGTATGACGATCAAAAGACTCGACTGGACTGTTAGATGTCATAGCCCTAGATTTCTCTCTAATCTGATAAAACAAAATTGTCTTAGCATTGCATCATTTTTACTGTTTTCTCTTAGTAGCATGATAAACTCCAAAAATTGTTGATTTCTCGGATAGTTGTTGATGGAATTCAAATTAGACAGTCAATTCTAAGTATTTGTGGGAACGAATGATATCTGGACTGAAATTCTATATTACTTGTACGAACAGCTATACTTGCGTGTGTGTCAGACAAAAAAATATACAATGTGATACATAAGAGAACTAGTTCTCCTAAGAACTAGTGTACCTTTGATTCTTCTGTTAAAATAGAAACTAATAGTTTGCTACTGAATCAATTAATGTACTTGACCTGCCACACAGCGAGAAGCTATAAAATGAAAAAAAAAAAATACACCAACCACTATGACCAACCACTATGACCTCTTCATATATTTGCTTGACGCACGAAGTGAGAGTAGAAAAGAAAGAACAAATTTTTCAGACTATCAGATCAAAAGTAGTTTATGACTAGAGCACAAATTTAAACTAACTTATATTTTCTTTTGGCAGAAGCTAACCTATGGCTTTGTATGTATTAGTGTCATCAGACAGCTGTTTCAGTTCCTCCAATGTCAAATAAGCACGCTTCTTCTCGGTTTCTTTGTTTCGAATCTGGGTTTGAACCTACAAACCAAAATAACTCTTCACCTTAAGTCAACAACATATTAATATCTCAATCAATCAATTCAATGATGCCCAAATTCAGTTCCTTTCAGATTTCATTCAACTCTTAAGCATATCTTTTCCCATTTCATTTTCTTCAGGATGCGAATCCGAAGAAGCAAATAATCAGTAAATTAATCCATAACGTTTTTTTAGAAAAATTTCAAATCGATCTCACAGACAAAAGTTGATATTTTTCACAGTTCTACGAACATGAAACTGAGTAAAAGACACATGTAAATGAAAATAAGAACTAACCTGCTTCAATTTACCGGTAGTCTCTATCATTCGACCCTGAATTTCAATAAAAGCCTGTTGAAGGAAATAAAAAACAAATAATCAGGAGTGAAAATTCGAGGGGAAAAAAACAGAAATTGTGAAATGAAAAACGAAATTTACAGTTCTATTTGCTTCGTCCGCCATTTTTCAACTGCAATTCCAAGTGCAGATACAAAAACTGAAGCCCTAGAATATAATTCTACTTTCTGAAAACAGGCGAGTGAGAATGATAGAGCAAGAGACGAACAGTAAAAGGTATGTCTCTGCCTATAATTTGGGTTGATAACTTCCGGCCCAATGCTTATTCTGGCCCATAATTTGTAGAAACTAAGCATACGGCCATATAAATAAAAGGAAAAAATTACGTAGCTAAGCAAACTTATACTATAAATACAGCGGAACAATGCACAATATATTCAAAAATAAGAAACACTTCTTTTACTTGCTTAGAAGAAAAGGAAATGTTACTATAATTTCTGGTATTTTGAACTTAACAGAAAGCTTCGAAAAAGTTACTATATTCCTGCCTAAGAGGAAAAAACATGTTATAGTAGATGCATTGTTCTCTTCTAAATCCCCAAGAAAATGGTTAAGTTTTAAAGATATTCGCCGAAATGCATATCATATTGAGACAATAAATTAAATAAATATTGAATTTCTTGGCATTATTAATATTGTCTCAAATCAGAAATATATGTTGAAGAAATTATCAACTTTATCTTCTGACTTATATTATGCAAAAATAAGTACAGTTGAAGCACATTCTATAGTAAACCAGAGTTTACTGACTTAAATTTTTTTGTGCTTTGGCATGACCTAATAGGTCATCTTGGATCAATAATGATGAGACGAATCATTGAAAACTTAAATGGACATTCATTAAAGAACCTGAAGATTCTTACATATGATGAATTTTCATGTGCTGCTTGTCATCAAGGCAAATTGATTACTAGATCATCACCAATGAAGGTTAACATTAAATCCCCTTAATTTTTAGAATGTATACATGGAAATATATGTGGACTTATTCACCCATCTAGTAGGTTGTTTACATATTTTATGGTCCTAATAGATGTATCTTCAAGATGGTCTCATGTGTGCCTCTTATCATCTCACAACCTGGCGTTTGCAAAAATTTTGGCACAACTAATACGATTAGGAGCGCAATTTCCAGATTATCCCGTTAAGGCAATTCGCCTAGATAATGCTGGAGAATTCATATCTCATATTTTAATGATTATTGCTTATCAATATGGATAAAAGTTGAACATCCTGACACTCATATTCATACTCCAAATGGCCTTGCTGAGTCATTTATTAAGCGCTTACAGTTGATAGCAAGACCCGTATTTAAAAAAAGTAAGTTACCCACTAATGTTTGGAGTCATGCTATGTTACATGCAACATTACTTGTTTGATCCATACCAACTCATTATAATAATTACTCTCCGCCATAATTAGTATTGTCATGAATCAAATATTTCTCTTTTACAAATTTTTGAATGTCTTGTATATGTGCCAGTAGCACCACCGCAGCGCACTAAGATGGGCCACCAAAGAAGGTTAGACATATATGTTGGGTTTGATTCACCCTCCATAATTCTCTACCTTGAGTTGTTGATGAAAGATTTATTTATTGCAAGATTTGCAGATTATCGATTTTGATGAAACTAATTTTCCGCAATTAGGGAGAGAGAAAAAGGAACTTAAAAGTGAAATTGCATGGAAAGTTTCATCGTTATCTTATTTTGATCCACGTTCCCCCATATGTGAACATGAGGTCCAGAAGATCATCCATTTGCAAAACATAGCAAATTAAATGCAGACGCATTTACTGATTTGAAAAGGATAATAAAGTCACATACTCCTGCGGTAAGTAAGTTCATTCGGATTGACGTTCCAAAAGGACCATTTACAAGTGTCGTGGTTTCTGAATCACAAACACGGTTGAAGCATGGAAGACCATTGGATTCAAAGGATAGAAAAAAGTATGAAAAATGACACTACGAAACAATTTCACAAAGAGATTCAAGATCTAATTAACCCTGATATTTCTGAAGAGATCAGTGAACCCGAGACTCAAGTGAATGAAGAACTTTCACTAAGTTCTATGGGTGATGGGATAAGTTTAGATCGATCGAAAATTATAGTTCATAATATTTTCGCATATAATGTTGCACATAATATAACGCAAGACAATGATGATATTGAACCCTTATCTGTCGAAGAATGTCGACGAATATGTGATTGACAAAAATGGCAAGATACAATTCAATCAGAACCAGACTCACTTGCTAAATGTGATAATTTCGAACCTGTAGTCCAAAATCCAAATGTTGTAAAATCGGTTGACTATAAATGGATTTTGTGCGAAAGAGAAATGAAATGGTAAGATACAAGGCACGCCTTGTTGCGCAAGGATTCTCTCAATGACCTGGTGTCGACTATGAAGAAACATATTCACATGTAAAAAATGCAATAACCTTTTGATATTTCATCAGTCTAGGTGTTCATGAAAACCTTGAAATACATCTGATGGATGTAGTTACAACTTATCTTTACGGTTCACTTGATAATGAAATTTATATGAAGAATCCAAAAGGACTTAAAATGTATGAAGCATATAGTTCAAAACCGTGGAAAATCTATTCAATCGGATTACAAAAGTCATTATACGACTTAAAACAATCTGGACGTATGTAGTATAATCGCCTCAGTGAGTACTTGATGATTATATAAATAGTGTTATTTGTCCTTGTATTTTTATTAAGAAAACAACATTAGGATTTGTTATTCTTGTTGTTTATGTTGATAACATTAATCTCATTGGAACTCCAGAAGAGGTCCAAAAGGCAATTGAATATCTAAAGAAAGAACTTGAGAAGAAAGACCTTGGAAAAACAAAACTTTGTCTTGATCTACAACTTGAACATTTAACAGACGGGATCTTCATCCATCAATCTGTCTATACTGAGAAAATCTTGAACGATTTTACATGGACAAAGCATATTCATTAAGTACTTCAATGATTGTACGATCACTTAAAGTGAGTAAAGATCCATTCCGACCTCAAGAAGAGAATGAGGAACCTCTTGGTCCCTAAAGTACCTTATCTTAGTGCAATTGGTACTCTTATGTATCTTGATAATGCTACGAGACCTCACACAACATTTTCTGTTAATTTATTAGCAATATATAGTTCTTCCCCTACACGAAGACATTGGAATGAAGTTAAACATATATTGCGATATCTAAAGCGGATTAGTAATATGGGTCTGTTTTATGCTAACAAAGGTAGTGCAGATCTTATTGGTCATGCAAATGCAGATTATTTATCTGACCTACATAAAGTTCGATCTCAGACAGGTTCTCTGTTCACATACAGAGGTACTGCTATATCATGACAATCTACAAAGCAGTCCATTGTCGCTATTTCTTCAAATCACGTTGAGATAATAATCATTCATGAAGCAAGTAGAGAATGTGTATGGTTGAGATCAGTGATACATTTCATCAAAGAAATATGTGATTTAAAGTGTGTTGTCAAGGTACCGATAATTCTCTTTGAAGAGAATGTTGCATGCATATCTTAATTAAGAGGAGACTTCATTAAAGGAGATAGAACGAAGCATATTTCACCGAAATTATTCTTTACATATGATCTCCAGAAAAATAGTGATATTTATATACAACAAATTCATTCAAGTGATAATCCAGTAGATTTATTCATCAAATCTTTACCATCCTTAACTCTTGAGAATATGATGCAAAAGATTGGAATGCAAAGACTTAAGCATCTGAATTGTGGTCTTTATTTGGGGGGAGGGGAGTAAAATACGCGTTACACTCTTTTTTCTTTAGTCTAGATTTTCCTAGAAATATTTTTAATAAGGCAGCAAGTAAAGTGTATTGTGAATGTCTATGTATATTTGTTTTCAACTTTTCATTTACATTGACATCCAAGAGGGAATGTTGTAAAACAATGACCTTACCACGTAGAGTCCACCAAATAGTGACTTACATACTGAAAGAGGGTCGATTTATTTTTACCGAACACCACCCTAGGCAGTCTTGCAAATGCCTGCAACACTCAGCCTATCTTACACCCCCAAAATTTGAGTAAGTATAGAAGTACTTTAATCAGCAAAGTTAAACAACAAACAACATTTACAGGAACTCGTCCCAACCTTTATTAATATAATAATTAATACAAAGGAAGGCTTCACGAATTTGTCTATGGCCAGAAAACACTCTCCCTAAGCCTTCGATGAATTTCCACCCTTAATAAAATTTATGCACATGGCAGTTACAAATGACACCTGTCTGACACTTGTCATCACAGGATTCAAACTAAGTTTCCAACAACTATATTTCTAACAAATAGAATCTTATTCAAATTACATCTTTATCCATACGAAATACTAATATTCTAACACTTAGAATATTTCAGGCTACATTCCAACATTTAGAATATTTCAGCCAGCTTTCAACACTTAAAATATTTTAGCTGTCTTCCAACACTTAGTTTTATTTTAGCACTTCACGTGAAATACCTTTGTTCTTGCCATCGTCAAGTCTTCACAGCTTTGCCTTGTCAAGCCAACACGCTGCCTTGCCGATGACTCTAGCCCGTACATAAGCCTTGCATGTTCAAGCTGCCTTGCCAACACCCAAGCACCTTGAACCTGTGTTGCACTGTTTTGCCCTCATCCATGTCAAGACCAATGCCCAAGTCCTTGACATGTCTGCACGTAGTTAGATCAAGTAGTTTACGGGTCTAACAGACCACCCGCACGACTTGAACTCGATGTCCTCATCGAGAGTGTTTTAAGATAGTCCTCGATTTGAGCATCAAACTGCCATAAGTCTTTCGCCTTCTCCCAAACTGCATCAGCTGCACTCTTGCCTTTCCAGTGAACCAAGAATTCTGTCTTAGTATTCTTCTTACTTGTGCCCAAAACTCGGTGATCAAGGATTTTCTCAATTTCAGCATCATACTGTGTATGTACTGATGGATGAGCCCTCTTTGACCTGTTTCTGTCCGGATCATCTGCATCTGCAAAGTAAGGTTTCAAGAAACTCACATGGAAAATGGGATGAATTTTCAACCTTTCTGCAACTTTAATCTATAAGCAACTTCGCCCACTCGTTTCACCACTTCGAATGGACCATCATACTGAGGAATCAAACCCCGATGTCTATTCTTACTTACAATCTATTTCCAGATTTGTGGAGTAAGTTTCAGTAACACTTTGTCACCCACATTGAACTCAGCTGAGCGACGATGTTGATCAACATACTTCTTTATGCGCCGCTGAGCCTTGCGCAAGCTATCATGTGCCTCATATAACATTTCAAGTTTGTCCCTTGAAAACCCTGTATGCTGCTGGACACTTTTCCTGGTTTTTAGATTTGGCAACATCTAGTGGCGTCATAGGCTGCTTGCCTAAAATGATTTCAAAAGGGCTCATTTCTGTTGCAGACGACTTGTGCATATTATAGCACAACTGTGCAATGTCTAACAATTTCACCCAATTCCGTTGACTTGCTGTCACATAATGCCTCAAGTATTCTTCTAACAAGTGATTAATTCTTTCCGTCTATCATCTGTTTTGTGGATGATTTGCAGTAGAAAATTTTAACTCAGTTCCCATCATATTGAACAAAGTTGTCCAAAACCTACCAGTGAACCTTGTATCTGTATCACTCACAATGTCAGGCGAAACACCAAAGTACTTAACCACATATTTGTAGAACAAATCAGCAGCAACTTCAGATGAACATAGTTCAGGTATAGCAACAAAAGCAGAATATTTTGAAAACCTGTCAACCACCACCATGATAGATACTTTACTGTCAACCATAGGGAATCCAGAAATGAAATCCATCTGATAGCCACGACTTTCATGAACAGGAAAAGGTTGCAACAAACCAGCTTTCTTTTTACGTTCAGTCTTGTCAACTTGACAAACATGACAAGTCTTGACGTATGCCTCTATATTGTCTTTCATCTTTGGCCAAAAATAAACACGAGACAGTAAGACTAACATCCTTTCAACACCTGGATGTCCAGCCCAAGAAGAATGATGTGCCTCTTTTATTAAGTCTTTGCGTAGTCCACCCTGATTTGGCACAACGATTCTCCCCTTTTAAAATAGAGCAGATCGTCCTCGATCCAATACCGTCTCATTGTGCCATCTTGCACTTGACTCATCCATTTAACATACAATGAATCATTTGCAGCACACAACCTGATTCTATCATAGAAATCAGTTTCAAATTTTGAAATTGATTATACTACAACAAACACTTTTTTTCTACTCAGGGCATCAGCAACCTGGTTGCATTTTCCTGGTTTATGTTCCCACACGAAATCATATTCTGCCAAGAATTCTTGCCACCGTGCTTGTTTAGGACTCAACTTTTTTTGTGTCTTGAAAAATGTATTTGCTACATTATTAGTTCTTACTACAAATCGAGTACCCATGAGATAAACTCTCCAAACCTGCAAACAGTATACCACCGCAACCATCTCTTTTTCATGTGTTGAGTATCGCTGGACAGCATCATTCAATTTTCTACTTTCAAAGGCCACTGGATGAACTTCCTGCACTAATACGCCACCAATTGCTTTGTCTGACACATCAGTGTGCACTTCGAATGGTAACTCAAAATCAGGTAATTTGAGTATAGGTTCAGATGCAATAGCATTCTTCAAATTCTGAAATGCTTCATCACATCGTTCAGACAAAACCCATTTTGTATCCTTCTTCAACAAGTCTGTCAAAGTCGCTGCCCTTTTTGAGTAACCAACAATGAATTTTCTGTAATAGTTAGCCAAGCCAAAGAAACGACCTCAAATCCTTCACATGACGAGGTGCCTGTCAATCAACAATGGCTTGCACTTTCTTAGGATCCATTCGAACTTGGTTTTTACTAACAAGATGCCCCAAAAATTTTATCTCCTGTTGAGCAAACTCATACTTTTCCATCTTAACATAAAGTGTGTATTTTTTCAATTGAGACAGAACCAAACTTAAGTGATTAACATGTTTTCCCAATGTTCGACTATAAATGACAATATCACCTAGATAGACAATAACAAAGTCATCAAGATAGTCAAACAGTACATTATTCATTAAGTTGAAAAATGTTGCCGGAGCATTAGTCAGCCCAAATGGCATTACAAGGAATTCATATGAATATCTAGTTACACATGTTGTTTTTGGTTCGTCACCTTCTGCTATCCTAACCTGCCAAAAACCTGCCTTGAAATCAAGTTTTGTGAACCAGCATGCCTTACTCAACCTGTCCATCAAATCCTGCACCAATGAAATCGGATACTTGTTCTTTACAGTTGCCTTGTTCAGCGCCCTGTAGTCTACACACATTCGCATTGTCCCATCCTTTTTCTTTTGAAATAAAACAGGAGCACCATATGGATCCTTAGATGGCTGAATCAATCCAGCATCCAACAACACATTCAATTGTTTGCGCAATCCATCCAATTCTTTAAGAGTCATACGATAAGGAGCTTGTGCAGGATCAAACGTACCAGGCAGCAACTCAATTTTACGATCGATATCCCTCCTTGGTGGTAATTTCTTTGTTAATTCAAGTGGCATAACATCAGCATATTGTTTAAGCAATTCAGCAACACAATCAGTCACTTCCATCTTAACATCAGGTTTCACTTCAATCAAGGCAGCAAGTATAGTGTCATCACCTTTCTTCAGCCCTTTGTCGATTGACATAGCAGACAAGAACATTTCCTTGTCTTTCTTCTTTGCAACTTTATTAATGTTCCCAAATGGATGAACTTTTTAAAGAAATCCAGCATTGCTTCCATTCATGACCATCACTCCATCTAAGTGAGGAAACGGAACAAACTGGAATTTTCTTTAGAAAATCAATCCCAAGTATGATCTCAAATTCACCAAGCGGCATCACCATAAAATTATGTTTTCCCACCCAATTTCCAGTCGACATAGACACACCATAAGCCATACCCACAATGGCATGTGCCTTAGAATTGACTGTTTTGACATAGGAAGGGCTTTTAGACAACTTCAGCCCCAATTTTGTAGCAATTCTTACATCTACAAACATATGAGTAGCTCATGTATCAACCATTGCCATCACACGTTGTTCTTTCACTGTCATTTCTATATGAATTAGGGAAGCATGATGATTCGAGGTAATAGACGTTTCTCCAACATTATTAATCCCCGCAATATGGTTGAAGGATAATCCCAATGGGTTTGCCATTGCAGCCACGATTTCCTCATCCTCCTCACTTTGATTCATATTTCTAACAAGCAAAGCATTTACCTTTTTCCGGTTCGGACAAGACTTGGCCAAATGAGGACCGCCACAAGTCCAACAGCCCTTAAAATTACCATCTTTGTTCTTTGGTTTGTCTTTTCCATCCTTCATTTGTGCCTTTCCTTTGTCATTTGTACAGTCCTTACGACTATCCTGTTTCCATTCCCCTTTCTTATAGTTCTTTTTCTTAGTTTTTGAAGTAGAGGGGGAACATCCGTCAAAGGACGAGTTGTCTGGAAATCAACCAACGAATCTGCAGCGACAATTGCGCCAGGCAGATTTTTAACATTCTGCCTTCGGAGTTCGTTTTGAGCCCAGCCTTGCATACCCAAAATGAAGTTGTGTAATTTATCCTCATCAGACATATTTTGAATGTCAACATCACAGAGGTGAATTCTTTAATGTATTCCCTCACCGAACCCGTCTGCCTTAGCCTTTTCAACTTATCCCTTGCAAGCCAAGATGCGTTGCTAGGAAGAAATTGATCACACATTTCTTTTATTAACTTATCCCATGTATCAATTCTAGGACGACCAACACTTACATCATCTGCATTTTGAGTTCTCCACCAAAGTTTAGCATCACCTGTCAAGTACATTGTGGTAATGTTTAACTTGTCAGCGTCAGACACCCTTGCAGCAGTAAAATACTGTCATGTCCCAAATGAAATTTTCCAGTTCTTTAGCACTTCTTGCGCCACTAAAGGCTTTAGGTTCTGGAATTTTAATCTTAGATGATTCAACACGATTTGAACTCAACGTAGCCACAGCCTGACACAATACAACAATCTCTGCACGAAGATTCTCATTTTCCTTCTGCAGTCCCTCAAGTTGTTGTGTAGTTGTGATATGAAAATTCAAGATTTTAGTGATGTGTTTGTCAACATTCTGTCGATATACACCAATCTGAACTTTCTCAGCATTAAGTCTCAAATCAATGACTTGTGTAAACAAATCCACAAACGTAGGGTCTTCCAAAATATCATCTGTAAACTCAACGAATGCTTCAATTTTTCGTGCCAGTTTCCATAGTTCTGCGTTTTTCACCATCGTTCAACCGTGCTCTGCCAATTGAAAGAGGGTCGATTTATTTTTACCACACACCTCCCTAAGCAGTCTTGCAAACGCCTGCAACACTCAGCCTATCTTACACCCACAAATTTGACTAAGTATAGAAATACTTTAATCAACAAAGTTAAACAACAAACAACATTTACAGGAACTCGTTCCAATCTTTATTAATTTAATAATTAATACAAAGGAAGGCTTCACAAATTTGTCTATGGCCAGAAAACACTCTCCCTAAGCCTTAGACGAATTTCCACCCTTAATAACATTTCTGCACATGGCAGTCACATGCGGCAGTTACAAATGACACATGTCCGACACTTGTCATCACATGATTCAAACTAAGTTTCCAACAACTATATTTCTAACAAATAGAATCTAATTCAAATTACATCCTTATCCATACGAAATGCTAATATTCTAACACTTAAAATATTTCAGGCTACATTCCACACTTGGAATATTTCAGCCAGCTTCCAACACTTAGAATATTTTAGCTGCCTTCCAACACTTAGAATATTTTAGCTGCCTTCCAACACTTAGTTTTATTTCAGCACTTCACGTGAAATACCTTTGTTCTTGCCATCATCAAGTCTTCACAGCTTTGCCTTGTCAAGCCAACACGCTGCCTTGCCGATGACTCTAGCCCTTACGTAAGCCTTGCATGTTCAAGCTTCATTGCCAACACCCAAGCACCTTGAACCTGTGTTGCACTGTTTTGCCCTCATCCATGTCAAGACTAATGCTCAAGTCCTTGACATGTCTACACGTAGTTAGATCAAGTTCTTGACATGTCTACATTAGTTTATTAGCCGGTTATTTTATAACATTCTCTGGTCTTTTTTTTCTCCTTTTTTTTATGCATTTTGTTCTTTTATTTTTTAATTTAATTTTATTATTTTATTTTCTTTCTACATAATTTAATTCACACTCATTTTTTATTCTATATTCTCCTCTTTTTTTTTTCATTTTTTCTCGCATATTTCTTTATTCATTTATTTTCTCAAAAGAATTCTGATTTTATCCCCCCCTTTTTTTGGTTCCTTTTATTTTTTCATTTTTTCATTTCTTTATTTTATGTTTCTTTTCTATTCTCCTTTTTTATTTCTAATTATTTCTTTTTTAATCCATTTTCTTGCTTTTTCATTATTTTTTCTCAAATCATAATATTCTTTATTTTTTCACTACAATTTAATTTCATATTTTTTGTCATTTTATTTTTTATTTTTTTCATTCATTTAAGTTTCTTTTCATTTTTATTTTTGATATTTTTTCACTTACTTCAGTACAATCATAGTATATCTATACACTTTCATGATATCATAGATGTATATTACGATATTTTTGTGAGACCTCCATGATACCATCACAATATATCTATATACAAATATAATATCATTGAGATTTGCTTCAGCCCGTAATGATATCACCATATATTATATCTATATATCTTTCGATCATCATTAGGAGGTGCAAGATATGAGTGAAATTAAAAGAAAAATGAAAAAGCAGCACAAAAATACACAGAGTTAATATCACGGAAGCTTGTCTGATGCAATTACAACAGAACTATAAAGCATTTATAGACATATGAACATAAAAGTATGTCAACTAAGTACATAAAAATTTAGCCTTAAAGATACCTTAATTGGAACAAAATTAACCTAAACAATGACTAATAAACGGTCCACCCGATAGCAAAGAGTCTTAGATACAACTGGTAAAGTTATCATCCCTTACAATTTATAGGCCAACAAAATCAAACATTGTAGATCAAATTTTTAGGAGTTTTAGAGATCAATATCTCAACATATTGAAGCATATCTCTTTACCTTCATGAGTTAATACAAATATTTACGTAAATTTTATCCTCCCAAAATCTCATTTATAAAATTGCACTTAGGCATATTGATTGATGAGTCATATGAAATGAACGATTAATTACTTGTAAAAGGTATTGAGTTACAAATTTACTATATATTCATAGATGAAAAAATAATTTTTTTGGACCATGATTAAGCTTTTTTGTTACATCTTATATGTAATGTAAGACAACATAATACGCAAGAGAATGAAAAATAAAGATTAGTTGAATTGATATGGTCGCATGTAAACAACAATTGTTATACAATATTAGAGAAAAGACATAAAGTTATCACTTAAATTGTCTCGAATTTTTAAAAAGATACCTTAACTTTGTGGGTTTCTTATTTTCCACTGTACAATTTAAGAGTGTTATAAATATCACATTTTTTACCCAACCTCAATCGCAAGAAAAGAGGTACAATCACGCACCAATAGTTGTTTGACACGTATTAAGTTTTTTAAATTTTTAATTTTTAATTTTTAGTTTAATTTTCATTTTATTATTTTTTATTTTTATTAACTTTATTTTCATTTTTTATCTCTTTCTTCTTAATTTCTTCATTTCTCAAATCTTTGTTCTTTGTCGTAAATCCTGCAAAAGTAGCAGCCATAGTCACCTTCAATGTAGCCTCCATGATGCTTCCATGTTATAACACTATTTTCGCTATCAAAACATCACTAAATAAAATCAATTCAACTCTCAAGTTACTAAAACAAGGTAATGACATAAAAAAAAGGATGGAGTTTCATAGTATTCTCTAATCAATGGATTTTTTTTTTTTTAAAAAAAAAACGATAAAAGAAGAAAAAGAAACAAAGAAAAGCAAGAGACAAGAAAAAAAAGTGATAAAAATGGATGAAGCAAATGGATCTTCTATGTTGAAGAAGATGAAGAAAAGGTAATTGAATTTTTGAATTTGGATGAAGAAGATAATGGCGAAGATGATGTAATTAATTAAATAATTAATATTAAAGAAATATAATGACAGTTGACACTATATAACTGATTATGACAGTGAAAAGATTGGATCACACGCCCCATTTGCGTGATAATAACCCAAACGAGAAAATGGGTCAAAATGATTCATTTACAAAAATATAAAATGGTTCCATGGTGTGATAGGACACTTTCAAAGTTAAGATGTCTTTATACAAATATGAGACAACTTTAGGAATGACTTTATATTTTTTCTCATTAGAAATATAATACTATCTCTTATGTAGCATATGTGCAATATTACAATCATAAATTACTTGCTTGCTAGCTATTATGAAATTCTCATAAGAAGGTCAAACTTCCTATCTTTAAAAGTTGTGCATTAATTAGGTTTGAACATTCTTCTTTTTTTTATTTCTAAAATTCATTGTTCACTCATGAAATAAGTCAAACTGAATTTTTGTTTAAGATTTAGAACTTGTGTTAGCAGAATGAATTTCAAATAATGCATTTGAAGTACATTTGGTTTAGACATTACAAGTCACCTCTCTCATTAGTCATGTATATTTTGTAAATTGCATCCAAGAAATGATTGAACATTTGAAATACATATGAAACATAGGCATATATAAGATTGACACTAACAAATCTAATACATACTCCATAAGCAATACATAAATATAATGATACTACAAGAAATAGATGTTATAATGATATAGAAATACTATTTTTTTTACCTTTTAAGACTCTTGACCTCTTATAATCATGAGTATGTGTAAATACTTGAGAGTTGTGGTAATGCTAGTCTTCTTTAGATGTCTAGTACTTCAACAACATACCTAGAAATTGTGGATACCATTTGAAAAATATAAAGTTGAAGATGGAACAATATCCTTGTAACATTTATGCGTAAGGAAACACTTGTCACATTTAGAAATCTTCACAATTTTATGGTATAATTTGAAAAGACTTCACCGAAATTTTTGAATGCAATAAGAAAAATTGGAGATCAGTTTTAAGTAGATTTAAATTTTAATAAAAAACACATTGTAATCATATTTTACTAAATTATCTAAGATATATTTGTGCTTTTAAAGATTATAACTAGGCACTATACACTCCCACGGGAATAAAAGAATTTACTATGAAAATTATTGTAAACTAAACACGTCTAGTATTACCTATTATAATTCATCAAGCTAATAACGTTCAACTCAAGTTTTCATCACCTCTTCAGTTATTGGAGAACTCCAAATCCATAAAAAAGATAAACACTCTACATTTTAAATTAATTCTAAGAAGTAAAGCACATCTAATTAACCACAAAAAGATAAAAGTCACATAAGATAATAACGTAAAATTACTACTTATGAATAGAAAAAAGTGGCACACTTGAAAATTATTTCTTGTTCTGTCACGGTAATACAATATTCTTAAATTCTTTGATCAATATGGGATTTAAATGAAAGTATATTATTTGATACATATGTTGGGTTTTAAAAATTTTAATATTTTTTTTCTTTGGGTGAAAATAAGCATTACCTCCTAAGATGTTCAAAAATGTCCTATTCACAATTTCTTTAAAACATATATGAATCCCTTGAATATTAGAAATTAATATTAAATTCAAATTTGAGATCCCAAAAATTTCATAGTAGTTCAAAAGTTATCACACTGTTACAGAGGAGTACCTCTTCAAACTAATAATAAAGAAAATTTGGTTCTTTATTTTTTTTTCTTTTAACTTCCTCTTGTCAATTTTTTTTAACAAAATCACCCGACACTTTGTCATTCAAATTTGACATAAAAATAAGGGAGGGAGATCTAAAGTTATGGAGAGGTTAGTGGAAAACTCTAGAATTTTCTATATCTTTTCTTAGATACTCTAGAATGTCTTAGAAAATATCTTAGAATGCTTTAAAATTCTCTAGACTAGTAGATAATTTTAGAAGAAAGACTAAATTATAATTAAATAGGGACTTGTGTAGTAATTTTTATTTACACTTTAGCCTTCCTAGAAAGTAGTATAAATAGATAAACACAAAATAAGTCATAAATCTAGGTATCTTTTCATTTTTACCCATTTCAATGCTTTTAAAATGAGTCAAATATATAAGTCCAACTGACATTTACCCCATTTAAAATATAAATACTTAAATGGAAGAAATGTATAAATTCTAAAGAGAAGTCACTATAAGAGAAAAAATAAGGCAGAAATTTGAAATCCATGCGAACCAAAATTGCCTCAGCTTCCGGTGAAACTCTCTCCTTTATACCTCTCTATTTTCTCCTTTTTAATTTTTGTTGTTGATCATGATGTGGTACTTTGTCCTTCTATTTTGATTGCTTAAATGGTAGACATTTTATCTGTTTCTTTTAGTTTTGACCTTTTAGACCTTGTTAGTGAATTGGGGTATGTTTGATTGAGTTAGGTTGAAGGTCAAAGAAATAGTTCCCTCAATAGTGTGGAATATATATGAATGAGCCACAGAGACAGAGAGAGGGCGGGACCAAGAGGGTCAAGTGGATTCAAATGAACCCACTTCGTTGAAAGTATTTAATTATTTTAATTAATATATTCAAATATTATTAATATTAAAATAAAATTAATAACAGAGTGTTATATGGTAACTTGGATTCTAAATTAATTGTATAAATTTGATTAGGATTCTTATTTATCTTATCAAAAATAAAAAATAAAAAATTCTTTTAGTTTTCTTAGTTGTATTGACGTTCCTTCTTCTTCTACATACACCATTGAAGCAACCGACTATCCACCATTGAAGCAATTTGAAACAATTATCATGGTAACGTTTTTCTCGTATATCTTTTTTTACATAACTTATTAAGTCTTTTTCGCAACATGAATAAATGTTTAGAGAGTATTTTCATTGCTTCAAAATTAGTTTTTTTTTTCTCATTCGATCAACAGCACAACAAATCGACTGAAATAAACTTGTATTTATATATAGTCATTGATTTGTGGGTATAGTCAATGTAATAGATATCATGAAGTATTGGGTCTTTTCGCTTTTATGCAGGCAAAATATGTGAAGTGAGATGCAGTGACATTGATGAAAGTAGTGCTAGCTTGTAGCTATTTAGGGGAACATTGATACTGCGGATTTTTTTGGCAAAGTATATAGGGAATAGTTGTGTGAAAATTGATGTTTATTTGGGGAGTACATTGATTGATATGTATGGTATGTGTGGATTATAATTATCTTGGTTGAAGAAGCTTTTACTAAGATGGAGGAGAAAAATGTGATTTCATGGAACCCCACGGGGTATGCTAAAGCACAGGATTTAACGGATGCAAGGGCACATGATTATGTTCGTCAGCATGACATTAAAATGGATAATTAAGTGCGGATATTTACTGCATATGTGGATCTGTTAATACTGCCTTGAAAGTTCTTTAAGCATGAACAAAAAGGATATTGTTTCTTCGACTTCAATAGTATCTCTCCTTCCTGTGATTTGCTTTCATGATAATGTTTTTCAGTTCTTCTTGCAGATGTTAGGAAAAGGTTGTAAGCTAACTCATGGTACTTTTATTAGTGTATTACTTGTTTGTGCTCATGCAGGTTCAGTGGACAAAGGTTTATAATACTTCGAGAGTATGGGAAAACGTCATGGATTGGTTCCAGAAATGAAGCATTATGGATGTCTTGTTGATTTGTTGTGCTAATCTAGTAATTTTAATAGAGCATTTGAGTTTATAAATCTTAGCCTATGGAGGCAGATGTGGTTTTGAGGAGAATGTTGTGTAGGTGCTAGTAAACTTCACGTTAATGTGAATCTTGCTGAAATTTCTGCAAATAAACTTCTTCAATCAGATCCTGATAATTATTTTCTATCATCAGGTACTTAAGCCACTGCAGAGAGGTCGGAGGATGCTACGAAATAAGGCAATTGATTGATGAGGGAGCCACTAGGCTGGAGTTCAATTGAAGTAGATGCGATTCTCTAGCATTCTTGAACCACGTCTTGAAAATGTAAAATACCTTAAACAAAGGTTTCTTTCACATGATATTATTTGCATAGATTATTGCGAGATCCAGCATATCGGTTACGTGAAACTTTTCAAAGTGTCTGTAACTAACTTAAAACAGATTCAAAGTATATGCCTGATGCACAATTGAACTTCATCATGGCAGGCAAAGATATACATCAATTATTTAATTGGAAAACTAAGATGATTTGCATTTTCTCATAGTAAAAAAAAATTAAGATACTATAATTTCTTGTGTTTTCTTATTGTAAAGCACTTCAATCCTTTTAAGAAAATCATTGCCAACATATTTTTTTTATTTTTTTTAATAAGAACCATTACTTGTTGCCATTGAAGCAATGCTAGCAAAATTTTAACATGAAACTATTCCAGAAACATAAAGTGCAACAAAATCAACATATTCAAACTTATAAGAATCTAAGCAAATAAAATCAAACACTATTTATATAGGAAATAAATCCCAACCAATAATCAAGTACTCGATATGGCAATCATAATTATGGCCTCAGCGCAATCTCCTAGCCTTCCTCTCAGATTCCAACAATGTGATAATATCACCCTCTCTGACTGGTCCCTTGAAATTTCTCATGATAAACATGTTCTGGTCGTCAAGAAACTTGACTCTCACTTGAGTCACCGCCCCCTGGATCCAATACGGCCCATGATTTTAATCACAATTGCATGCTTGGTTACATATTTTATTCTTCCAGTGAAAAAAATTTGTAGCTATAAGTTGTTATTGCTGCTGCTATGTATCAGAGAGTGGAGTATCCTTGCTAACATATGTGAAGGCATAAAAGAGTAACTAATTCACTATGAATAAAAACACAATCAATAAAAAAAATTAAAGATAAAACTCTGAGTTATTGTATGTAAACTTAAAAGAAAAAAAAAGTCTTGAACAAAAAATATCCCTGGATTTATATTCTGCCAAAAAAAGAAAACAGAACAAAATGAATTTTGAATAATCTCTCCAGACATCCTTTATAGTTTTAAACTCCACAAACTCCAAGTCACCTTGTAGATTAGAAACTTCTTTGATATGGATACGAAGTTGCTCTCATCAAATCCTGAAACAGTAATTGTGTACAAATGCATATATGCTATAAATAAAATACATACAAATGCAGTAAAACAAACCCACCATAAATGAGGTCGGATATGAATCAGCACGACCACTTTGCCCTTCAAAGGGTTCTGAATATGTTGGGAATTCCTTTAAAAATGATTAAATAAAAGAAAAATTTGTAAGCTAAAAAGAGAATGATACATAAATAATAAGTCTTAGTCTAAATTCACATAATTTATCAAAATAAAACCTTACCATTGTAGGATCTGCATTAAGGAATGTTTCCCTGCTATTGAATTCCTCTTCAACATTAATGTGTGAATTGCAAATTAAGCAAATAATTGAAATATGTGATTTAGTCAATGAATACACATCAAATTTTAAATTTATTGAAGTAAATAGAAAATTAAATATTAAACTATAAAATTACCTTATTCCTTTGCCTTTTTTTCTGATTTTGGTTTCTCTTTTTGATTTCAGCGAAGAGCTTTATTTTACCTTCTGAGAACTTTCTAAACCACTTTTCATTCTCAAAGAACGAGGACGTCCTTTAGTAGTCACGCATGGAGAGTCAAGCAAACTAAAATGTTCTCTTTGTTCACTTGAGTTCAAATCATTATTTGACTCGTTAACTTGACCATTACATATATTATCATTAACATCCTCATATGGAAGTTCATCAAGTTCTTTACTTAGTTGCAACAATTTCTGATATGTAAATTTATAATGCTTTTCTGAACGACTAGCTCGTTCAGAGAGCCCAAGAGAAAGAGTGATAATGTTATTAAACCATATAGTAGAAGACTTCAAATTATCCGCAAGCAATCCTGCACTTGAAATGTCATTAGTTTTTTCTGTAATTACATACCTTGTCCATTGATCCAATAAATAACATGGTGAAAGCGAGTGAATCTGTTTCTTTATAAATATCATAAGCACATGTCTACACAAAATTCTCATGAACTCAAATTTATGACAAGAACAAGTAGCATTTTTTAATTCAAGATTCAACCTAACAATATATGCCGGTGTTTGTCTCTGAAACAAATGCACTTTATAAATATGTATCCCATCCTGAACCTCAATTTTTTCTGAAATAAATTATTGATATTGAATCAACTCTTCTTGAAATTTTTGAAATATTTTTCTGGTATATATTTTGGCTGATTCATCCTCCACTGGATATAATGTTTTCAAGATAGCTTTTGAATGCTTTGTCTTATAATTTTTCTCCCTTACTTTGTCATACCTAGCGTCAACAACTTTATCATATTGCGTCACAAATACACTCATTGGTGTACTAAAGTTAAGATAATCTTTAAAGTATTTATTCATACTTTCACTTCTTTGAGTTGTTGACATTCCAACACAAAAATTAGTTCGCACATATGCTGGAATCCATTTATCGCGAATGGTGTATATCCTACGCAACCAATTATGCTCTTCTAAATTGTACATTTTCATTATATCAATCTAAGCAGTTTCAAATTCCTCAGGAATTGTTGTACAATGTAAACACTTACTAAACTCATTTTTAAAACCATCAAATTCATGAAAAACATGACTTAGATATTCAGGAATCTTCTTCTTAATGTGCCACATACAAAAATGGTGTGCACTATTCGGGAAGACCTTTGCAACTGCATTTGTTATTGCAACATCTTGATCTGTGATTATTGTACGAGGGGAAATACCAAACATTGCCTCTTTCCAAGTATGAAGTAACCACTGAAAAGTTTCTTCCATTTCATCGCAAAGAAGAGAACATCCAAATAAAATAGATTGGTGATGGTTATTAACTCCGGTAAATGAAACAAAAGGCATATTATATTTATTTGTCAAGTATGTAGTATCAAATAGGACAACATCTCCAAAATTCTTGTAAGCTATCCTAGACCTAGCATCCACCCAAAAACAATTAGCTAAATGACCCTCCACATCCATTTGTATTGCATAAAAGAATCCTGGGCTATCAGATTGTCGCTTTTGAAAGTATTTCAACATCAATTGTGCATCTCCTTTCTCAAGACAATTTTGCCTTTTAGTGCTCAAATAATTCTGAATATCTCGTCCAGTTATATTGAGATTCTCTATGCCCCCCGCCTGAGTAGTTAACACTGATGCAATTTTACTTGGACGACTACCAGAATTATTTAAGAGATCATTAAGATTTTTCTGAGCCTCTGATTTTTTTCTTTTTGATCGCAAGAATTTCTGACTATTAGGAGAAGCAAGTTCATGATTATGATTCAAGACAAGCCTAGCTGTAACCCACTTTTCTTCTTCTTTCTTTGACATTTATAGCATCACTTTGCACCCCTCTCTAGTCTCATCTCGTTGCTTATTACTCTCAAGGCATTTTTTGAACGAAATTCTTCTTTTGAACAAACAAACTCTTGACCAATAATGGATTTATCTTTTCTTGATCTACTAATTCAATTTTTGCGCACCCTAAAATCATTACGATGAGCATAATCAAGATAAAATTTAAATTCAGTATCAAGTGATTGAAATTCCATACCGATGTAAGACTCTCTTAATTCTTGCTCACCTAGTTGCGGAATAAAAGGTACAACTACATTCATGTTGCTTTCTATATCCTCCAAGGAATCTTTAATTTCTTCTGCATTTTGCTCTTCTAAATTAGAGATTTCAAAAGTTTCCTGCAATACACAATTATTAGATATTAGACTGATAGGGTAAGTTAGCTTTAAAATTTTAAATATTTTTCATGGCTGATGTATTGAACTTTTTCAATTTGCTGAAAAGTTCTAAAAAGTATTCTTTAAAAATCTTCGTCACGACAAAACATAAAGTTCTTCATACATCAAAACAAGAAAATTTCTTTGAAACGTTTAATTTGTTTTGATATATTAACTTTGAGTACTAATTAAACTGGACTACATATAGTGGTACATAAATACAAGTTTATTTCAGTTGATTTGTTGTGCTGTTGATTGAATGAGAAAAAAAAACTAATTTTGAAGCAATGAAAATACTCTCTAAACATTTAATAATTGTGAGCTGATTCTCTCTAATTCCTGCCAGAGTGCCCTTATTAATCCTTGATCATTATACTCATACACCATTGTTATTCAAAACTTCTTCCCTGTACCCCTATGCATTATCTCAGTGTGAATCATTTGAGCATCACTATGTACTATATTAACTTCATATATATCCGATTTCCATACCATCCGTATTCTCCCTCCCGGATGATGTGAGAGATTTGTTGTGAATGACCACCATTGACAAAGATTTAGAGCAGCTTGTGAAGTTTTACCTCTCATAATCTTTGTCTCTAGGATATAAAACAGGCAAACATTAGAATTGTGCATAAACATATGCATTTCCTTCTGTTTGTCAATCCTATTTAGCCCCTTTACATTTCAGAACCCTACTTTATCCATTAGTGGTGGGCATTCCCCCCTCCCCTTTTTGCCTATCCTTGGCCGACCTCATTATGTTCTCCTCTATCCTCAATTCTTGCTGATTATGTTCTCCCTGCTGCTTGTTGAGCACCTCATAATTATTTGTTGTTAATATTGTTGTCCCTGGTGAATGTAGGATCCTTCTTCCTGGTGATGTTACTTTCTGAAATGTTTCAACTCTATCCTCCTTTCCATTTTTTGTTTTTTCTACCACTGGATCTTCTTGGATTTGCTTACCATCATCTACATTGCCCTTATTATGATTTGTACCTACCTCTTTTTGTTGTCTTCTACACTCCTTTAACTCATGCCCATAGTTCTTACATTTAGTGCACCAAACTGGTTTCCATTCATATTCTACCATGTTCTACAATTTTCCCAATCTCATTCTCAAACACTATTGGCTTCCTATCAAACATTTGTACTCCACTTTCCACAGCCTTGCTTCTACTCTCAGGACAGTGAAATCTAACCAGAAACACCCCTTTATTGACCTGCTCAATTCTATCTATATCCCCATTCCCTTCCATATTCTGTTAAAATACCCCTCCATGACTGATTGTGGAGGAATAGATCCTAATACAGAGCATATCACTGCCGTATTTCAGTAATCCACCTCATCCCTAATGTCATCCATTGTGATTTTTACCTTCAACCCATCTTTACCTCCCAACAGGTCAAATCCTTCTGTTGCTTTCCCTAAATATTGTATCATAGCAATGTCTCTACGTGGGTACATATATATATTTTTAAAATATAATTTTAAAAAGTATAAGAGGTAAAAAGTCTTCTTAAAGTTTGATAACGTAACAATAATTCGGATCAAAATTAAGATATTTTTCATATTCTTTTTTCTTTTATTTTAAAACAAATAAGCTGTAGAAAGAGAGAGTTTGTCTTTTAATATTGTAATTCAAAATTGAGACTTTATTTTTTAATTAAAATAAAGGAATTAACCGTGTGCTGCTGACTCGAAACGTGTGGACTATTTAAGATCACATGCATGACATAATAATAATTATAAGAAAAATATTACACGTTTCATGCCTCTGAAAAGGTCAAATTTGCTTTTATATGGATTTTAGTTAGTGTTTTAGACGTCAGAATTGTGATTATTTTTCTTAAAAAATAATATTTTTTAGAATTGTGCCAAGACATAATATATTTTTAAAAAACCTATATTTATTTTTAAGTTAAAAATAATATTTGAAAAATTAAAATTATATTTGTTTATTATAAATTAATAGTAACAGATTCAGTGAAATAGTACAATTTGAGGCTAATTTGCTCTAGAGAGGTAGAGGTGGGAAGTCAGAAGCTTCTAAAATGGAAGCATCTTTTTTTTTTGGGAAAAGGGTCTGATATACCCCTCAACTTTGTCATTTAGAGTTGATATACCCCTCGTTATAAAAGTGGCTCATATATGCCCTTACCGTTATACAAACGGCTCACATATACCACTACCGTTACAAAATGGCTCACATATACCCTTTATTTAACGGAAATTAAAAAATTAGTTTTAAATTTATATTTGTTACTTCTAATTTTTTTTAAAAAACTATTTAGGGGTATATATGATTCTTTTATCAAAGTTCAAGGTATATTTTAATTTTTTCCATACATAAATTATTTTTTGACTTCTTTTATTATAATTATTTGAGTTTCTTATTCTTATTTTGTTTTTTCCTTCATTCCTTAGTTTAAAGAAAAAATTTAAACTATTTTTGTGTGTATTGTAATTTAATTTCAGATTCAAGAAAAATTTGGTCATCTATAATAAGTTTTACAAGAATATTAGTGAAACATAAATAAATTTGATTATCAAAATAATAATTATAAATTAGTCATTAAAATAAAAAAAAGTCAAAAAAAATATGTTTGACAAGGATTAAATTTACTCATATGAATTATATTTTTTAGAAAAAAATAATAAAAATTTAGATTAAAATTATTATTTTTTTCATTTCCGTTAGAGGAAAAGGGTATATGTGGGCCATTTGTTTACAAGTAGGGGTATATATGAGCTACTTTTATAACGAGGGGTATATCAGCTCTAAATGACAAAGTTGAGGGGTATATCAGACCCTTTTCCCTTTTTTTTTTAGTGTATCATTATTTTGAAATAAAAATAAGATTTATAAACCACTTTATTGTCTCTTTAGACCTATATTTTGATCAATAAGACAGATGATTGAGTTAGTTTTTAGAAAAACAATTTAATGTTTACGCATATTTTTTCATTATCTTGTAAAGGTAGAACAATTATTATTGAAATATGCTTAATAGGAATACTAATTGGAATTATTTTAAATTTTTGTGAGTGATTCGAAATGCAAATTATGATAACCATTCAGCCAAAAAAATTAAATTGCCAAAAATTGTAACAATTTCCAAAAAATTACTAATCATTCATGGATAGACAGACCTTAGTATAACCGTTTGTTCATGAGTTCAATTAGCGTTCCGAGTTTAGACATAACTTCAATCAAAATACTTCTTGAATATCAATATTTATTTCTATGTTGGTTCATTATTTCAATTTCAAAGTTAAAATTTTGATTTGAATAAAATTTGAAGTATTATTATATTCGCGGGAAAATACCCAAGTACTCATAAACATGTTGAAATTAGGAAACACATCTTATCTTAAGGTCCTATTACCCCCTGAACTTATTTTATATGTAATTTTCTACCCCTTTTTAGCTTACGTGGCACTAGTTCGAAAAAAAAGTCAACCATCGTTGGGCCCACAAGATAGTGCCACGTAAGCTAAAAAGGGGTAAAAATTATTAATAAAATAAGTTAAGGGGGTAATAGGACCTTAGTATAGTATAAGTGTGTCTCTGAGATTTCGGGCATAGGTTGAGGGGGTACTTGGGCATTATCCCTTATATTCGCAGATCGTTCTTTTAACTTTTTTAAAAATAAATTCATGTATATATATATATATATATATATTAAAGCACGAGATACTCAGAGACGGATCTAGGATTTAGAGACACTGGGTGCCAAGCAGAGGCGGACCTACATAGTGCTAAGCAGAGGCGGACCCATATGATTTGATAGGGGTGCACGTGCATCCGTTAACCTAAAAAAAGAATCACGTGTATATATGTATATCTATCGTGAAAAACTCACATAAAGTAGGATATAATCAACAGTGCACCCAGAAGGTGTCCTTGTTTAGTTGGTATAAGCTAGAGGAACCACTCGTGGAAATACGATTTAGTCTTATTTCATTATTTTCATTTTGAGTTTAGCTTATAAATAATATTTTAGCCATTAGTTACTAATCAAATACTACATTATTCGTTAATTATAGTAAAAGTTTCATTAATTACCTAAATTAAGATAGTATTGGTGCATCAAATTCTTTAAATTTTGGATTCATCTCTAATGCTCAGTAGACTCACTGATCAAATTAATTTTAGATTCAAATAGAATTATTCATCTTGTGGCTGTATGAGAGAGTATGATTGGGCGATGAACGGAAGGCTGAAGCTTTAATTAATGACAATTTTTTGTTGTTCAAAAGTTTAAAGGAAGAGTCAGAATTTCAACGCTGAAGAGATTCTTTTTTATCATATATTTAATCTTATAAAAAAAAAGTCTAAAAATTAAATTAAATTAGTTAAAAGATAATTATTGATTAGTACTTAATCATAAGTAAAAAAAATCAAAAAAACAAAAAAAGGGCCTTATGGTTTTAAAAAAATGCTTGCTGCAGTTGAAAAAAAAACAAAGCTGCCTAGCTGGAATCGATCCCGCGGTCTACCAGTGTACTAAAGATTATTTTTGTTTTGTGGGTGACACGTTTATTATTTATATATATTATATAAATACTTATATATAAACAGAGTTTCCATCGAAGTTCGTGGATGTCGTGACACCCCACTGGCCTTAATAGGTCCGCCCATGGAGATACTCTTTTTAAAACTTTAAATTCAAATATTATCTGCGACACAATTTTATTTTTCTTCATTTGGTCAATTGTTTCTACTTCAATTTACAATAAAGAATTTGAAGTTTGAAAATTTAGTTTTAAAGAGTATAAAACTAATGATTTTCCCCTATTAAAATTTGAAACTTCTAAGTTTTTCCTTCTCCGAGTATGCGTCATGTCTTGACACAACTATTTCCAAATATATTAAGACTATTTTGCAGCTTTACTTTAAAATACTCTTTTTTTCGACTTTCAACTAATATTATTCACATAATATTAATTATTTGTAAGGTTATATTTCTATAATTAATATTTGAGAAGCTAAGGGTAATCGTATAATAATTTTCTTTATGATCTTTTAGTTCTAATTTCTAAATTCAAGTGGTCTTCACGTAAAATGTATTTTGTCGAAGGAAATCTTCATGTGGTTGTAGTGCAAGGAAGAAAATAATTCCTAATTAGATTTAAGTCTTTGAGACATTAGACCTTATATTATATGAGGTCAAACCATGCATCTTAATTTAATTCTGTATTTTTAATCTGTTTATCATGAGATGCTACGATGAGTAAATGAGATAAATAAAAAGCAAGAGTATGAATTGATCAGAATGTTTTGGGGCCTATAGATATGTCATTGAGAGATAGATCCTTCATGCATTTTGTTTCGTTATTCACGTGGTGAGCGTTTGAACTTACTTAGCCATTAGTTTTTTTTCTTTTCCTTTATGAAGAGTGTCTTTTTGAAGAATTGACTTTTTAAGGCTGTCATGTGATTTCCGTCAAATATCAATCGTATGCAATTAATTTTTAAGCTATTATGAACTTAAAATTTTTAGTAGTAGTCCCAAATAAATGTAAAATATAAAATATTATGTTAAAGAATGACAAAAGTCCCACATCGGTGATTAATGAGATGGGTGGACTCTTTATAAGACTTGGGCAATCCTCCATCCTTTGAGTTAGCTTTTGGGGTGTGAGTTAGGCAGCAAGACATTCACAGTATCGAGCGACTGTCTCACTCGATGTTGGTGTCCCCAAAATTAAAATTGCGCACTGCATTCAAGACGCGTGAGGTGGGGTGTTAAAGAATGACAAAAGTCCCACATCGGTGATTAATGAGATGGGTGGACTCTTTATAAGGCTTGGGCAATCCTCCATCCTTTGAGCTAGCTTTTGGGGTGTGAGTTAGGCTTAAGACCTAATTTCACATATTAACGTTAATCAAAATTACATAGTGATTCTAATAGGTCATTATTTTGTTGTGGTCATATTTCTTCTTTTTTCTTCGATAATGAATGATGGTTATGGTGATTTTTAATGGCGGGTATATCAATTTTTCAAGTTGCATAGTTATATAGTGGGTGTATATTATTTGTATGTTCATTCTATTATTAGACATACAATGATACATAAAATATATACCATTTCACGTACAAAAGACATAAAACAACGTAATTGTATATTTTGTGTATGCCATTTGTATGTTTTCATGTGATATTAATTGGGGTGTTTGAATTAGTTTTCGCACACATCATCTAATTCTACAAGATATTTGTCACCTCCTATCAACAATAGGTATCAATCAAGTCACTCTGCTTATCAAAATTAATACAAATAAAAAGAAATTACCTAGTACGGTTTTTATCTCTTTTGAAAATTAAATGTGAGATCTCATGATTCTCAACACAATTTATTGACCATTAAAACATACTCTTGGATGCTATACAATAATATAAAAATATATTTTCTGTGTATCAATGATATATTTTTACCGTATTTATACATATATATATATTTTTTAAAACTATTGCTCTCTTTCACTAAGACGGATAACTAGGGCCTAATTTTGTATATCTCTCCATAAAAATTTCCATATAAAACAAATAGAATTAACTAGTGCTTGATCATGGATAGTGAATCTGATTTTGAAAATTGATTTTAATTAAATAGCCGTTTAATAACCAATCTTCATAAATTTTCAAGTTTCAAAAACTAATTTACTCACACTCTTACAGAACTTTAATTTTTTTCAAGTAAAATACACGTAGACATAATTTTAAATATAAAAGTCACAACTCGAAAAACTCAAATTTTCAAATTTCTAACTTCGGACGAGCAAATGAAAAGGGCAATTTGGGAAAACATTATGAAAAAGGTAGGAGGACCCTCAAGGATTGAAAGTCCAACCAAAGTAAAGTGACTCCAGCTGTTACCTTTGGAATTATCTTCCTACCAAAACACTTGACTGAATGAATAATCAGATCAAACACTCTCTTAAAAAACCCAAAAAAATTAAAATGAATTTAGTGGTTCCACTTGTTTAGACCCTTCCTTCTTCTTCTTCTTCTCTGCATTTTACATACAAGATTTTTCTCTGTTCCCTTCACATATCTTGGAATATCCCCACCGACCCAGATCGGATTCTTGCTATATTTATCAAGTTTCCTGTTACCCATTTCAGATTCTGTTGGCAATTGAGAGTGACAACTTAGTAAACTGTTTTAAGGAAAAAGAAAGGATTTTTAGTGCATAAAGATCTTATCTTTAAGTTTCTTTTGGGTAAATGAAATGCAAATCTGTTGTTAAGGACATATTTCATGGGTTCTTGTTTTAGTATTGAAGAAGATGAATCAGAACCGCGACCACATAACAAGCCAGGTTCTTTTTTTTGTCTCTTTCTCTTTTTTTTTAATTGGTGGTTTTGATAGTTTTGTTATAGAATGCAAGTTTAAATTGTTCAGTGACTATAAAGCATATATGTGTGATGGATCCATTGATTAAGATCAATTGTTGTGTAAATGGAAAATTGTGCATTGATCTGTTTTTGTTGCGAATTGTGATGCTGCTTATGGAACTTCAAAAGTATAGTGAAGTTACTCCCTCCCTTCGTTTTTACTTGTCTAGTATTGACTTGGCATACCAATGGCAATTTTACTATATCGCTCCAAGTGATAAATTATCTTGATTTTTGAAACTGGACAAGTAGAAGTGGACGAGGGAGTACTATTATTGGTATTACCGTTGTTGCTAATCTCGAAATGGTTAAGGCCCTCTGATTGCCAAATATGGAAGGTGCCAGTCTGATTGGAATTTGGATGTCAGTAACCATTTGAGAATTATCAATTAAGTAGAGCCTATGGCTCTAAGTTTCGATGGCATTGCCTCTGAACTTGAATCACAATTGCCCTAATTCTTTTGATCAGGGAAATTACTTTGACCTTTTACTTACCCGAAGACCTTGAGATGTGAAACTTCGTGGTGATTTAAAGGGTAAAACTGACAGTTTACTAAAGCTGTCATTCCATCTTAGACTATAATAGCTGTTGGCTAAATGAGAATCTCTGCAAATGTCATGAATGATACTATCTGATGTAAAAAAAGAAAAGGCTTTTACAGCATGGGATCTCCTAACTGCAAAGTAATTGAGTAAAAATTGTATCTTATCTTGAAGAGAATCTAATGTGAATATGATAATTGACGGCTTCTGTTTATTCTTTTACTTCCAGTTGGCCATGGAGTTGGTGCATATCCCAGGTCAAATCCTGTAATTCCCCAGAATGCAAATCTTAATGCTCATGACCCCGAAAAGGCAAACAACATTGTGGTGATTCCAAAAAATGTCAAGGACCTGCGGCAGAATCCTGGGAGTAGCGACCTTGATATCTTCACATATGAAGAGATGAAGTTGTCTACAAAGCACTTTCGACCAGATAAGGTACTCGGAGAGGGTGGGTTTGGCATTGTCTACAAAGGAGTTATTGATGAAAATGTCAGACCAGGATACAAGACCACATATGTTGCCATTAAGGAGCTTGATCCAGAAAGTCTTCAGGGCGACAGAGAGTGGCTGGTAGGATTTCAGATTATTGACTATTAAACACCATTATACTAATTTGCAGTCTCTGTAGAATTGAACTTTGGAATTCTGAGTGTCATTAGATTAGTAAAAGGATACTCTTAATATCTTTGAACCAATAAAATCAGCATATCCGTTTCTTGCATCAACTTTACAGAATTTTTGAACACCGACACTACCAAAATGGGGGGTTGACATGAAAATTGTAATTAACTGCTGCTGTTTTCCATTATTTACGTTCTGATGATATCCCAGCATAAAAAGCTAATATGGGAACATGGCATAAAGTGAAAAGAGAAGTATATAGATAGTTCTATAAAACATATACTGCCTGATATGTCTCCAGAAACTAGATGAAATCACCAAGTTTAGGATAGATTCCTCAGATTATTATTTTGAAGCATAACAGTGACTTGATTGTGGGCATGTGGCTTTGTATTGTGCTGTGAGTTGTAATATCATGCTGCTGTTCAGCTATTGAGGTACAATTGTGTTGTCTAATCCAAAACATTCATGTTAACAAATCTCCTGAACGACATGATCTTTCCGTGTTATTTTACTAAGACGGAATGTTTATAACTTATATGAAACTGTGTAAACTGAGGGTGTGTTCAGTATGATGGAAATATTTTTCTTACAAAATGCTTTCTAGGAAACTAAATGGGTTTCTTATTTATTTTCTTTGTGTTCGGTATGCAAGCAAAAAAATATTATCCTAAAAGCATTTGTATATAATCTAGACATATACTAAGAGGTGGAGGTGGAGGGTAGGGGGGTTGAAGATGAGGTGTGTTGGAAGGGAAGGGTGGGTATTTTTATGGGTGTTGGGGGGGCAATATCAATGTGGAATGCCACTAGTAACTTGTGTTCAATACTTCCTTTAGGGAAGTAATTTTTTCTCAAAATGTTTTCCTCCGTACCTAACATACCCTGTATGTTGGCTTCATGGACAATCGTGTAAACCATTGAACAATAAAAGAAACTTACATATTTTTGTATGATGCAACTTAACTGTGTTCAGAAGTGCCCTTGTGTCTTTCTCTTTTTCCAATATTCGATATAAAGAGGTCAGTTCTCCAGTTTTCTGATTGTAAATTATTAGCAGTTGTATCATTCTGGTTCATTTGTTGTGTTTTTTCTCATGTTTTTTGGTTGCTTCTTGTCTTTTAATAAATTCTTTTCACAAAATTTCTTTCTTTGTTTCCACTTGTCACTTATCTCTGTGCCAATCGCCTTTGTCTATTTCTCTAGCTACTCAAACAAGTAGTGTTTTTCAAGATGCTTCAGTGGATTTGACTTGTGGTCCAACTTTTTCTTTTTTTCCTTTGTGATATAAAGACCAAATATTTTGTTGTCAATCAATTCTTTGATGTCAATTAATATATCGTACATCTCAACCGCATACAAATTAATAGTGATGCATTTGGGAGTGTGGAAAGACATGTAAAGGTCGTGTACTTTTTAGTCTGCTGTTTGACGAAAAAAATTGTCTTATGAACCAGACTTGCCACAATCACTCAGGTGCAAGTTCTACTACGATAATTTTCTTGAATGTGCAGCCAATTCAGCGACTCTGTTCAATGGCATATCAATCTTTTATTTAACTCATTTACATGCAGGCAGAGGTGAATTACTTGGGGCATATTCGACATCCGAATCTGGTGAAGCTGATAGGGTATTGCTGTGAGGATTACCATAGACTGTTGGTTTATGAATATATGGCATCTGGCAGCCTGGAAAAGCACCTTTTCCCAAGTGAGTACTCAGTGTCCATGTCAGTCCATGTTGATAAAGGGTAATAAGACTAATGTCCATTCTAGAACACAGAAACAACAGGCACTCATGAATTTTGGATTTACTTCCTAAACTCTCAGAGAGACTTTAAAATTTTGAATTAGTTCTATATAATCATGATGAAGACAACGCACCTATCTGTGCAGTGTCACTGAACTTATAGAAATTAAGATATATTTCGTGAAAAATGTTCTTTGTTTCCAAATCCTTATTTAACTGGTCTGTATTTTCAGTAGTTTGTTCTCTATGAAAATTTTCTCTTCCTCTCTTCAACTATGGCTTGTGCTGTAGAAGTGTGTGCTACTCTATCTTGGTCAAGAAGAATGAGAATTGCTTTGGATGCTGCTAAAGGGCTTGCTTTTCTTCATGGGGCTGAAAGGCCTATAATATATAGGGACTTCAAGACGTCAAACATTTTGTTGGATGCGGTGAGTTGTCTTTTTCATGATGTATTTTTTTCTTTCAAAGCGTCTTTCTGTGTTTATGTTCTTCAGGTTCATTTGTTAAAAGAGACGTAGAAAACTGGTATTTACAACTTTCTAAGAAGAGATTATAAGTTCTATACCATCTTTGCCTTTGTTTAAATTTTGATGCAGGAATTTAACGCAAAGCTTTCTGACTTTGGACTTGCAAAAGATGGGCCCATGGGAGATCAAACACATGTATCAACTCGTGTGATGGGCACTTATGGCTATGCTGCTCCAGAGTATGTCATGACCGGTAAGTCCTGTGGTTGCTTGTTGCACAAATCAGGCAAGCACAGAATAAATGCTTATGAGATACAGTAGTAAAGTAACTTCTGAGCCTAGCAAAGAACGATGGTTAGACCCATTTATGCCCAATTTCTCCTCAACCTTTAAAAAATTGGTGATTTGATGTTTTGGCTATCTTCTTAAACACTTATAGCACATCCATTTGCCTTCTGTAGCTGTTCAAAGGAACAGATTTGAAGACTCAAGTATTAAAATTCTTCTACATAAACCAGAGCATCTTGTTTATGCAGCCAAAGACCAAAATGTTATACACACCTTACTGGTTATCGTTTACTTTGAATAGGTATCTTTACCACCTGATGCTGTGAACTAAGATGTTTAATTGCATTATTCAGGACATTTAACAGCCAGAAGTGATGTTTATGGTTTTGGCGTTGTTTTGCTTGAAATGCTCATTGGAAGGAGAGCAATGGACAAAAGTAAACCTAGCCGGGAGCATAACCTTGTAGAGTTTGCTCGGCCTCTCTTGAATCATGGCAAGAAGCTTTTCAGGATAATTGACCCCAGACTGGACGGTCAATACTCCTCTAAAACTGCTTTGAAAGTTGCTAATCTAACCTATCAATGCCTAAGTCAAAACCCAAAGGGAAGGCCTGTCATGAGTCAAGTTGTTGAAATACTTGAAGGCCTTCAACCACAAGATAAAGGTGAAGATGCAATTCTTATGACTGGAGGTGGCAGTGTCACATTGTATGAAGCTAAACCAAACCCACTCAAATGTGAAAGTGGAAGGGAAGCTGATGCATCAAAGAGTAATCAAACAAATGGAAGAAGCAAGAGTGAGCTACCAAAGGAGTGTGACCTTTATAGCCCTTCACCTGATCTTGTACTCGACGTGGGATCAGTTTCTTCAAGAAGTTGAAAATCTACCAAGCAAAATCTAAGATGAAGCTAATGTTGTACCAAATGTATCTTTGTTAATCCGCGTTACATATCCTTTCTCTAAGCATTCCTTCATTGGAGGAACTATCAATATTTGTAGGACATCACGTGTCACTCGCGTCTATTTTGTGTTGTTGTATTCAGTAACTGCTTTAGCAATGAGACATTTGGTCATATTAGGGAGACAATAAGGTCTTTCCGAAGGAGAGGCAGGCGTCTAGCATCATTTTGACCAAATATATTGGTATATGACCCTAATTTTTATGGAGTCTCAAAAGGGAAACCAACAAAGAGCTGTTTAATGGATTTTTTTTTTTGGTTTATATTTGGAGCTCGATTAAATTTGAATTGCCGCAACCCATTGGTGTAAGGATTTGTTGTTAGATGATATTGATCTGTATGAGTAAAGCTTGACATGTCATGGTTGTAAAGTTGTAATGATGCAAAAGGCTACCTATCATACTAAAATAAGATCACCAATCTGTTTAGTTTTCATGATTTTCCTGCCTGTAAAGTGGTTGATTTTTGTCTCCATAAAAATAGAAAAGAATTAAGTCTCAAGTATAAATAGTTTAATGCCAGATCTTTAGCCTAAAATTGAACGTGTTCAAAATAAGAAAAAGGTTAAAAGTAGGTGAAATTCACCGTATTTCCCTATGTTGATAATTTGTCTTATTTATGCTCCTAAAGTTACTTTATTGAGCCGTAAAGGTCCTACTATCATATGAATCTAATCGAGAACACATTTAGATCAAAAGCACACGAGTATAAGAGCATATTCAAGTATTTATTGTAATTATATAAAATTTATGAAATTGTATTTAAAAAAGCACTTGATTAAGTTGTAATGAATTTTCTCGAGTCCGGAGCTTAAAGGGTGAAAAAAATTAATAAAAATTTCAAAACGATATATAATTTTTTTAAAACCAAAACGGTAAGGAAAATCGCTGCTATAGTAGCGATTTGTACAATTTGCTTTTTAAATTTTTTTTTTTAACTTGGCAGTGATTTGCCTTATCAATTATTTTTTTTTTAATAAATCGCTTAAATCGCTGCAAAAACAGCAATTTTACGTTAATTTTTTTTAGCGATTTACCGATTTATAATTTTTAAGGAATTTTTTTAAAAATAAGTCGCTGCACTGGCAGCGACTTATTAAATTTTTCTTTATTTTTTTTTAATTTTTAAAAGGAGGGGCTGAAAAAGAATCTGTTTTTGGCTGCTTCTTAGAGTCTTCATTCAAAAAAAAGAATTTTATTTTATTTTATTTTAGAGGAGAAAAAATAACTTGTTCCGTTCGTTATATAATGTATCATATTATATTATATTTATTATTATTATTATTATTATTATTATTAATAATAATAATAATGATAATAATAATAAATATTGTGGTCACATTATTTAGATTGAGTTTTTTCTTATTAAATAAAAAATACTGAAAATTAAAATCAATATTAGAATAGGGGTAGGGATATTTGAAAGAAAGAATGACAATTTAATAATCACTTATTTAAAAATAAAAAAAAAATAAAGAAAACTTTCATAAATCGTTTCAGTGTAGCGACTTATTCATAAATTAAAAAAATATCGGTAAATCGCCTAGCAGCAATTTACTTTTAAAAAAAATTAAATTGGTAAATCGCTAAAAATTAAAAAAAAATTAACGTGAAGTTGCTGCTATTAAAAAAATAAAAATAAAAAATTGATAAGGAAAATCGCTGCCTTGACAGCAATTTGGTTTAATTTTTTTTTTTTAAAAAAAATTAAATTGAACAAATCGCTGCTATAGCAGCGATTTTCCTTAACTCAGGCAGACAAAATCGCTTCTTCCATAGCGATTTTACCGTTTTGTTAAAAAAAATCACATATATCATCATTTTAAAATTTTTGTTAATATCTTTCACCATCTAAACTCGGAACTCGAATTTTCCCACCAACTTAAGGGTGTTGCGTAGATACATTCTGAGCCATTTTTAAGCAACTAAAGAATGATATTTTGTACAATTTAAGTTAGGAAGTTTTTAGGTAAAGATAACAAGAACTTACCACATTATTTCAACTACAAAATATCTTTACATTCCATCAAATCACCAAATGTCATAATATTCCATGCAAAAATCACATGATTGAACATGCTTCGAACTAGAATTGTCTTTATTTCCTATCATACCACCTAAGCTCATTAGATTCAATTAATGCTGAGAACAGGTAATTTTTCCATTTCATTAAGGATGATTACAGACTGAAAAAATTAATAATTCAATATTTGGTTTTGGCGCAATTTTTTGTTTGAAGAAGCTCAGGTCCTCGATGCTGCAATTGTTCATTTCACTAAACTAAAGGCAGTTCTCTTATAAACATTGCTAAAATGAGACTGGAAAAGTAAAAGCATGAAATTACTGTTTAATTTCAACTGTACAATGTCACGTAATGAATCGTTGACATGATGGCTGATAAGTCAGAATTGTCAAGGAAACCGAGAAATGAACAAAAACAGATCACAGATTCATGAAAACAGAAGCTGTCTTGACACTCTAGAAGTGGAAAAGAGAAAAGAGTAGCTCTTTCTAAACATCAAGATTCATTTCCCCGCAAATTCATCCACTTCAACTTTCTTTGGCATATGCTATGGTGCATTTTTTCCTGCGACGAGAAACAAGTGATGTCAAGACTGAAGATACTTTTATGAAAGAGGAAAAGAAGCAGAAGCAACAAAAGATCTTTCTCAGGTCAACTTTACAATTGCTAACACACACATTCAAGTACACGAATAAACACAAGCTTTTGTGTTTCTTCTTGTGATATCACTTTGTTGGTATTGCAGAGTCGTAATCGTGTTGTCCTTCCATTCTCTAGAAAACTCTAAACACCCTCTCTAGGAGTTCCATATAGGGGCCCCGTCACAGAAAGTACTTGCTCCATTGTATTTTATAAACCTTGTTTTTGAGAAACAAAAATCAGAAAACTGAAACTTCCTTCTCCACATGGCCACTCTTTCCTATCCTAAAAATCGCAGATTCTGAGATCAACTCTCAAATTCTACTTTTCACCATGCATCACATGATAGATAATGCACATTGAATCGTTGACTATCACGCAAGGATCTATAAAAGTAAAGGAGCTTTTTGACCTACGAAATTCATAAGAGGGCCCCTCATAGAGAATTAGAAAGTGTCAGTTATCATAGTGAAGCTTAGACCGACGCGGTAGGGCATAGCCCCTCCAACTCTCAACCCAGACTTAAATGAGTGGCTTTTAACCCACATTTTTGGAAAGTTATGTTAGGTTCTTAGTAGCAATCAACAACCTTATACCTATCTATCTTGCCCATGTTCAACAAGAGTTGCAGCAGGTAAATATAATTGTATCATTCAAGAAGGTGAGCTTCTGACTGGAGAAAAATTGAATAAGAAGAGACTTTTCTTACCCCAAATCTGGTTTAAGGTCATTGCCAACTGCATCAAAGTTTTTTTCTCTGCCAGGGTAGAATATCCACCCTTTATCATTTCCTGAAATGCAGAAAGAAACTCCCGCTTTGCATTTGTAGGGAGGACAATATAATCTGGTCCATGGGCAGAACACAATTCCACCACCTAAGTTTCAGAAAAAAAATACATACCATGAGGCTTGAAGTTCACAATTTTTCAAAAATGAATTATTAATGATCCAAATACATCATTATGCCTGAAGTAATCAGACTAACATAACATGCTTTACCATATGGCACAATTCAAAACTGTTGCAAGTAGAAGAAACAAAAAGGCAGTGGACGTGGCACCCAAGGTTTTGGCCTAGTGTTAAGTGTGGAGGCAAATCTTGGATATCATTTTATCAGGATTCAAATCGCAGTTAAGACAAAAAAAGACAAGGTGATTTCTTCTCATCTGCTCAAGTCTTGGAAACAAAGTAGTCTGGTACTTGTGTGGTCGGAGGCAGTGGGAGTCCGGTGTAAAAGTCGAGGTGAGCACAAGTTGGTCCGGACAGCACCGATATGTGTTATTTACAACAAAAAAAAACATGGGACAAAGTAGTCTGGTACTTGTGATGGTGGGAGGCAGCAGGAATCCGGTGTGAAGGTCGAGGTTTGGCCTGGATACAAAAACAGGCAATGGACATGGCATCTAAGTCGTGAAAGATTGTAAACCAAGATAAGAAGAAACCTATGGAATAAAACACAACAAAGCTATCACATATTGGCAGAAAACTTAACCAAAGGATTTACTAAAGTAGAAAAAAAGCACAGTAATTTGATAAAACATTCAAACCCCTACTAATATACTCTTAGTGCTACCAGCTACACACTCCTAGTTGAACCTTTTTCCTAATAAAGCATACTTTGTGCATGTATATTTTCAAGAAATGTAAAGAACTTTTAAGATTTTGATAACCACAAGATGCACTTGCCTGTTGCAGCCAGGGAATTATGCTATTCACATATGTTTGCTCGAAGACATATGATGCCAAAGTGGCCAAAAGATCATTTGTGGTCTTTTGGGATAAATTCTCCAGAACCGGCCCTGTTGTATCAATAAGTTTGAACAAAACAAGTTCATCACCAGAATAAAGGGCTTCCATATAAGCAGAGTCTACATCCCCACCCAACAGATGTCCTTTGACAACTCTCCAGAGGTTATTCTTGACATCTAACTGATTTTGTTTGTCATTAGTAGTAGAATTTCTGCCAAAAGCATCTTTATTTCTCCTCAATTGTCCTCCATGTGTTACTTGTCCACTATTTTGGTGCATGCCCTTTCCAACAGGATATCCACCTTGTTTTGCTGCAGGATCGATCCACTTGTCTAGATTTTGATTTCTAAAACTGCTCGATCTGCTCTTCACAAGTGTCCTATCCCCCCGAACCTCCACATCTTTGGTGGGTACTAATGGAGACGTCCTATGAGGTATATCAACAGATGGCCTTGGGGTGTATGTGGAGAGTCTTGGGGAAGCAACAGCAGGACTTCTTTTCATAAATTTTGTTGTCGCTGGATCAGGAAATTTCCCTCCATGAGAAAGTTCCTTGGCCATTCTATCAACCATGCCTTCAAGACTGGATACCTTCATTTGCATCATTGATAGGTTATCCACAATGTTGGATGTGAACTCCTGAAAGTATAGTTACAACAGGGGTGGTCAAATAATCAACTGAACATGTTTTTTTTTAATCAAGGCACCAACTAAATGTTATACATCATATATAGAAAGTAAGAAACTTAATCAGATACAAGTATAATGCATATACTGAAGCTTCCTCTTCACTGTTATATAGTAATATTTGAAGGACAGTTTCCAGGAAGTTAAGTTCTTGGCTTAATTTACATTACAGATTAATACTGCAAGATCATGTGATGTGCCTTCCACAAATTGGCATGACACACAATGGTTAGTGGCCATAATATGCATTGGCTGATCCAGACTAACACAAAAGAAATGTTAATTTGATTACCTTTAATAAGTCCAGTAAATTGGATTGCTTATTTTCAATGTCTAACAGTTGCATTCTGACAGATAACATTTCCTTGGTTACTTGAGAACAACAGCCATGTAATTTTTGAGAACTCAAATCAGTAACTGTTGAATCTAAGCTTCTTCGGTCCTGCATTCCAGAAAGATACCGTTGTTCCTCAATACTGATTTCTTCAACTGCAGAACGCCGACTTGTTCCCAATGGTGTACTTAAACTGGCCTCATCAATTACGTCATGAGAACCCACAACTTCTTTGCATTGAAAGTTATCAGGAAACAGATTTGACCCAGAAGAGCATTCCTGTTTGTCATCTATGTGCACATATTCATATTCAACATCATGAGAACTTCTAGTGCCAGAACCTTTTTCAAATGCCTTCGTTACAGAACTACTCTCTGATTCTTCATCCCTAACTTCTGGCATAAAGATCTTACGGGTTTTTGGAACTGCTATTTCTACATGCCACTCATCAGCTCCAGAATGCTGCGGCTTTTCAATATGGTTTTGGCCTGCTTTTCTCAAAGAAAGGGGAAGCTTATTTTTAACCGAGTCACAACCAAATTTCTTAGGTGTGACATCCTTCAGTGTTGACTCACTGGCACTTGTTATATCACCATAGTCATCTTTATACAGATTTTCTGCATGATACAAAGTATTGTTATGCAAGTCACAGAATTAAAATAACAGAAGTTCATCCTCAAAATTCAGTTGGAAATAACATGTAATTGGGAAACATGCCAGTCATATGGCCAGCCTAACAAGGACGAAGAAAGACTGACCTGAAACTAGATCAACACTTGAGTATAAAAAGTCATGAGCCCAAAGAACCAACTCAATTTAACAAATAATCATAGCTCAAGAACTAGAGAACTCAAAATGCAAACTTTAATTACTTAGATGTGGGACGAATCAAAGCATTACATAAATGTTAAGAGTAAGATGAGACATGAGAGATATCTGCAACAATTGAAAAGGATACCACATCAGAGAGCACTGACCAGCATACCTTTTATGGAAGAGCCTGCTTCAGAAGGTTCAGATGTACCATGGCCAGGAAGCCTTTTCCACATGTGTAAAGCTTGCAATGCCGAGTCCCTGACTGGTTTCACCTGAACAAAGCATATAAGGTTTGACATTTTCAACTTCCATATCAGGCAACCACCACAAGGAAGCTTACCACATTGCTCAATATTTATTCTGACTGCAACTCTTACCTTATCAAAACGACAGGATTCAAGGGTCCGGATGCTGGAGGATTTGAATGCACTAAAGAATGCTCCACCAACTGAAGCAATATCCCCTAATGCTGCACATGCAGCTTTTCTTGTTGCCCAATCACTGTTCTTGAGTCCTTCTTGAATGCTAGTCATTGCAGTTGATAAAGCACTATGTGTACTGGCACCACCAGCCTGATTATTATTAGAAAAAAATGTGAAAAGTTGTCATCTTTATCTGATGTATGAATCAGCATTAGCTTGCAAACATAATTTGAAAATTTTACTTAGGTGAAATTAGTGACCAAAAGGACATTTTCCTTGTTCTTTTAAGATGCCAACCACATGTAGACATATGCTACACAACTACAGAACTCAATAGGATCTAACAGTAAGTATAAACTGGAATGTTTTTATCCTTCAAGTCACACAAATATTACCAGTATATGTGTGTCACAGAAAAATTCAAAGATCAAAAAAAAATTACACAAGATAGACTAACCTGAATTATGCTTCTATTCAATTCAATAACAGCTGGCTTTGCCATGAAGTGTGGATTCTTAAGCAACTTCACAGTTTTACCTAGCATCTTCTGCAAAATAACAGCTGGAGGGTTCTGAATACTGTCTATGACCCGAGCCAAGCACAGCGCTGAACCAGTTTGCACATGCTTATTCTGCTCTCCCAATGCTTCAAAAATAGGCCTCACTAGCACTACAAAAACTCCATCATTTTCATTGTCACATGCAACACTGCTCATTTTAGAAGCCAAAATGCCAACAGTATCCACACACGCATCTCTTACAACAGTATCAGAGTCCTTGAGACGCTTAACAATGCTGGCTACCATCTTCCCAAGATGTGGAACAACAATACTATCATGGAAATTGGCCAGCGTGCCCATAAGCCGGATAGATTCCTTACGAACAGAACTTTTCTGCTCAGAGTCAGTATCTAATATACAAGATAAAAATGGAGGGACTCCATATGGGGTTAAGCGTTCAATTATTTTCTCTAGCTCTTCAACTCCAATTTGGTAAGTATCCCTATCTGCAAGCTTGTTCAGTGCAAGAACCACACGTTGTTTAAGTTCAAAAACCACACCTCTTCCTTTCATCGTATTCACATGTGTCTTCATCTCTTTTGCCTGCTTATTCACCTCTCCGACAACATAATTCCAGCAACTCACAGTTGTAACCCATGATTATTCCCTTCAATATTCAAATAAATAGTTTGTTAAGAAGATATCAAGCTTTCCGCTTTTTCTATCCAGTAAACAGCTGTTTTATTTATATAAAAAAAATACTACTAACTATTTAGTTTAAAATTGGGAGAAATTGACTAGGTTTCGAAAAATCAATTAATCTTATTATTTAAGAAAAATTGACTTTTCGAATTACGGAGTCGCCACTTGATTTTTGATAAAATCAAAAAAAATTTCAAAAGATTTAAAAACAGATTAAAAATCAATTGAAAAGGGTTCGAAGTTCAATGTACATCCCGAGAAGGTATTAGGCCCTCGGGATGCCCGCTAACTTGCGGTTGACCGGCGATTTGACTAAATGACTTTTAAAATAAAATTTTTAACTAAGTAAAGAGAAATTCATTTTGATATTTTTTATTTCATTCATGTTACTCTTTTTTTTTTTCTAAAGGGAAATGTTTAGAGGGAATTAATTTAAGGAAAACTAAATAGTGATAAAAGTGAATAAAATAGTAAAATTTAAAATAATGAAAAATGGCTACTCTTTAGGAGATTATTAAAATTCTACCAAAACACTAATTAATTCAAACAAATAATAAATAAAGAGAGAAAAATATTTGAACTTGGGCTTGATTGCCCAAATCCATCCAATTGGGCTTTGGCCCACCTGTCCTAATCTATTTACTTAGATTTGGGCCCTTTTTTAAAAAAAACCTGCAAAAACAAATGGTCATTGGGCCTGTTAATAAAAGGGGAGCTGAAGGGCCCTGGCCCAATTCCCTGAAAAGAGACATAAAATATACAAACGATGTATACTGCTGTATACGATGTATATTCAAACCATTTTTATGGAATTTTGAGCCCTGCATTTTTTGAATACACATTTTCGCCATTTCCCTTGTATTTCCATGCGTACTTGTACCTGTATCATTTTTTTAAACCTGTTTAACAATTGTATATCGTCGCCCGATAATGTATACTAATGTATACGGGCTGCACCCTACGTACGTATTCATTGCCTAGTCCTGCATTTTATTTAAAATCGGCGTCCCCGTACGTTAACCTGCAATTCACATTTTTTACACATATTTATATTATATCGTGTCTGTATATCAGTGTATACAGACTGTATATCTGCCTGTTTTTCAACTTTCTGAAGTTGAAAACTCCTTCCCAGGAGCGTATTTTCCCTGCTATCAAACCAGATTTTGAGTTCGGATTTCCTGTGCATTTTCGACATGTATACCAGTGTATACACAGTGTATATATCTGGTATACAGCTTACTGCAACACCTGCAAATTTGATTTTCCAGCAACTTTACAGGTTCGGCTGAACCTGTAATCAATTTCCAGTGGTACATTTCAACCTGCTCTTCGACTCGTACATCAATTTACCGATTTCGGAGAGGTTGGACGAATCAAAAGTAGAGGTTTGAGCCTTGACGGCTCCACAAGAGGA
Source organism: Solanum arcanum (assembly GCA_027789145.1). Lineage (NCBI taxonomy): Eukaryota > Viridiplantae > Streptophyta > Magnoliopsida > Solanales > Solanaceae > Solanum > Solanum arcanum. The sequence goes on along the minus strand of CM050939.1, from coordinate 60,946,242 downwards.
TGCAACACAAATCCGTCATGGATTCGGAGGGGTTCATACAACAAAGCAACAAAAGGAGAAAATTAGAAGTTACTTCAACCATGGATGAAAGTAAAGCAAGATAACGATTAGTATAAGTCTATGTAGGGCAGCCAAAACAAATAGAAATAAATAAAGCCAACAATACATGGGTTTAATTAGTGATTATAAACAACTATTAGAAACCATATTCAATCATTTTTTGTAGAAAATTATACACAGTGTCAGATAGAAAATAAACGATATCCAAAGGACCATAACTATGAATAACTCGTTGAAGCAAAACAAGAAGTGGGAAATGTCACCTTTTTTGGGGCAGCGGCTGGGACGAGCGAGCCGGCTACGAGGACGATTCCACCAAAATAAGGCTATAAAATAAAGAAAAGAGCACTTCCCGAAAAAAATAATCAAAACTTAAATATATCCTATATCATTTTGTATGCTTCAATTCCATTTTCTACCTCAAAACCTTTTTATCTTTTAAGTGGTGTTGTAACTAATTTCTCAATATCAACTCAAGTTTCTAGCTTCTCTCCCTCCTCTCTCCCTCTTTTCTTCTTTCTCTCTCTTTTCTTCTTTCTCTCCACCAACCCCCTAACAATAAAGAAGATGGGGATTATTTATAAGCCAAATTATGGCAAAAGAGGGGGAAATTTGTTTAAAATTTGAATTTTGAATTTTTGAATTTTGAATTTCAAAAAGGGTAAGGTTGGAGGGAAAGGGAAAAAGGAAATTGGGTTGGGAACTAATTAAAACGGAATGGGCTATGTAATTGGGCCTGGGTGTCTGAAAATAAAGTGGGCCTGGAAGGGAATGAGGTGGGCTGGAAATTTATTAGGCTTGGGGTTTGGGAGAAGTGTTGGGTTGCTGAAGTGGGCTGGGAGAAGAAGAAATACAAATGGGCCTGGAAATTAAAGGGAGTGTGTAAGTGGCCCAAAACTAAGATCTTTTGGTGGATTTAAAGAATGGGTTAAATTTGATAAATAGCCAAATTGAGTTAAGATAATAAATTGCTAAACCTTAAATAAAACGAATTTGTATTAATTAATCAACGAGCTTCTTTAATTTAGTAATATAATTATTTAAATTATAAAATAGTGGTTCAAAATATAACCATAATTTAAACTATATTAGCTAAATAGAATACTTACTAAAATTAAAATATTTTTGAGATGGTTTTTTTTGAATAATCATAAAATATACTAATTATATACATAATTATGTAAAATATATATATTATTCAAAAGTTATAAGAAATGACAAAACTATTCAAAATAACACAAACTTTATTTTTTTTTTCTTAAAAATTTATAAAACTAATTATTTTAAATTGCTTGGAAAATTTAAGAAGCTCATGAATTAATTTCTATCGGAGATGGTCAAAATTGGGTGTCAACAACAGCAACACCTATTTTCATGTGCCAAAGTCATTTTCATTTACAAAAAAATTTATTGGGTCAAAGTTAGTAACTACGATTAATAATGTTGCAAGGCAGCCCCCAATGTTTCTCTCTCTCAGCCCCACAACAAACCTCCAACCAGTAAACCACAAAAGGGGAAAATGAATAACTCTATCTAATATTATTTGTAACTGTATAGCTTCCAACTTTCCTTTAAGCCAAAAAGAAAGTACAAAGAAACGGTTAAGATAACACAAATGACTGAACCTGAGCACATTTGCAGAACACAAATTCAAAACTCTAGGAATATCCAAGAGCCTGCACTAGTGGTCCATGAAGTAAGGATGAAAACCATGAGAGACCAAGTTTAAATCTCAACATATGCAAAAATGGTAGGTGATTTTTTTTTCCATCTAAGCAAGCTTTGGTGGTCAGAGTTACACCAATTTGAACCAGTCGAACACCCACATTATTTTAAAAAGAAAAATCAAAAGAATCACATTTTCACTGCAACCAAGCAAAAAACATGAAAGTACAGAAAAATGTTCATAGATTGAGAAGCTTACAAAAGAAGTCGAGCATCTTTTAGTCCTCACCAGATGTACAAAAATCTAAACTCATAAAGCTAGGGTCCCTGGAAAATAGAGTAACATTTTGAAGTTCAAAATTTGAATATTAATTTAATAATACTACTGAAATATCAAACTTTACTCTATACGACGAACAACTTGGCCATAAATTTTTATCACTTTTTTCGGTAATAATCATCGCAGATTAGGAAACTGCGAATTAAAGCTGTAAATAATGTTCCCTGCATGTGCATATTTGAAACATTAAAGAATAAAACTTACGCCATTCGGTACTTGTACTATATACTATAGTACTTTAATATTTGAAAATTTACGAATCTCGGTGATGGAGAAACAGTGAAGAACGAGCTCACTGCGAGAAACGTTGAAAATAAAATCCCGTACAATAACAGAGTGCGAATAAGGAGAAAAACTCTGAAAAGTTAATGTCAGTGAAAGAGAGAGAGAGAGAAAGATACCGGAAGGTGGAGAACACGCGCCGGCAAAGAGCGACGGTGTAGGGTTTTTCCCGAGTGGCTGTTTTAAGTTTTCGCGCTCTGATTGGATTTTCGAATTAAGAGGGGAGCGTTTCGGTAATGGGACCCACTTGAAGCTGCTGGTCCCGAGGATTTTATTTTCTTTTTCTTTTTTGTCTGTTTACACTTTTTTAAGTTTTAAATTTTTGAATATATGGTGTTTTAATTATTAATAACACAATATGAATAGTATTGCTTATTATGAGAGTGATGAAGACTTTTTAACATTATAATTGCCTCGTAATTTGAAAAATATTAAGAGTACTGTATTGCTCATCTTATTTTTACTTTTTTTTAATGGTAATTAAAGATTGTTTGTAATAGTCTTTCAATTTTTGTAAAAAATGAAAAAAGTTGTAATGGCACGTAACAAAATCGTCAAACAAAAGAAGCAGAAAAAAAGTCAGATAGTACTATACATCTAAGAACAAACAGTTCAAAAATAAAATTAAGCTAGGGTTTGACCTAAATTCTCAAATATTCTTCGAAAATTATATTTGAATCAAGTTTTTGGTGAATTTCATCAAGTGTTTTGTCCCTTAATTTTTTTAAAAAAATATTTGACTATTTGAGAAAATATGATTTAAACAAATAATGTTTTAAAATTATATAAAATACACATACATTTTATATTATCATTTTATAATGAATATGTTCTGTTTAAAAATAATCTTATAACATAATTGATAATAATCAACAACAAAATACTAATATAGTATACATTAATAGCATATTCAAATTTGTCGTTATGTAACACATTAAACACAAAGTGTTCTTTTCTCTCAACTTTATCAATCAAATTAGAACTTGAACTTTTTGAAGAATGTAGTAATAAATATTAGTTGGAATTAATAAATGATAGGTACTTTTTATACCATATAAAAGTTTGGGTAATTTTTGAATTTTTTGAAATTTTCAAATATTAGAACTTGGCCAAATACTAGTTATTTCTAGTATTTGGGAACTTGGATACTTGTAAATATGACCAAAGTTTTTCTCAAGTTTTCTCCAAATTTTGTTGGGGGCAAACGGGTCCTTATACTCAAGTAAAGGAATACGCTCAATAACCTACTAATCCTCTACATCTGATGCTTGACCCCTCCAAAACTCTCTTATCAAGAGTAAGCTAAAGTTGTGACTTGTTCTGCCTAATCACTTCCTTGGCCTATTTTTGCATATCCTCAAACACAATATGACAAACCTCTCACGCTTTCTCATTGGGACATCCATGCACCTCATGCGCACATATTCGAAATATTTTAGTCTTCCTTTTCATATTTTATCCACCATAGAGAACACACAGACCTTATCCCCATATATATATTTTTTTAAATCTTATCTCTCCTAGTATGTCGACATATCGATTTCATCATCCTCATTTATACTACTTTCATCTTCCGAACGTAGGTGTTCATACAACAAAGTTGATCTAACAACCACTCTATAAAACTTACCTTTTAACCTCAATATCACTTTCTTACCACAGAAAACATTAGAAACAAGCCTCATTTCATTCATCCGCTCTAATACAAATACTAGACATCATCATCATCATTCTCCCCATTATCTTGAATAATTGACCCTAAATACTTTGAAACTTTCCATGCTGGCTTCATGAATATCACCTGATTAAATTGAATTGTATTTGATACTTTTATCATGTGAATTTTGTGAAACTATTATTTTCGTCCTATTGCATAGGACATATGCTTTTCAGGTGCACTTCCTCAAAAATCTTGTGGGAACAGTGACATAAATTTCTCCATTATTTACAAGAATAACCACGACACCATGATTTGGTGGTTGAGAGAACAATCTAATTTGAATAAAGAAGGCTGAATAGCACTCTCAACATGGTAATATATTATGCCACTAACATCTTAAAGGAAGCACTAACAGTACTCCACAATTTAGAATTGACTTTACAAAATAACTTAACACACTTAATAATTGAGACAGATTGCTATGGAATTATTGGTATGATATCTAACAAAGGGCTATTTCTATCAAAATTTAATTGACGATTGAAGGTATCTATTGCGTGAAGCAGGAAGGGCGCCAATCAAGCATATATATATATATATATATATTGAGAGAGAAAGGGGCTAATGGAGTAGCAGACCAATTAGCAAAATCAACTACATTATAGATTTTCCGAGCAAAGAGTATATTTTAACATCCTCCAAAAGTGAATTGACTCGCAGTAATTTTTTTTAAAAAAAGAACACCTCTGCTAAGTCTGTTAAAGAGGTCACAAAATGCAAGGACCTACAATTCCATGTGTTTCATGATGAAAAATGACTCTCAAACTCCAGATTCTATACTGATGCAACAATTACAGGCTTCAGCCAAGAATGGGGAAGATACGCGTGATGTGCTCCAGTGGAACACTATCAGCAGTATTTTTCTTAAGCTCTGGATGGTTGAATTCAGTGGGAGGAAGGGTGATGACTTGGCCCTTACCCTGACCTTTCTCAACAACCCAACCGTTGTTCGATACCTGGTGCTCAAGGAACTTATCCAATGAAACACCCTCAATGTTGATAGCCTGCGCCAATATCAATTACACAGTGAGCTCAACACATGTCATAATGATAAAAGAGACTTGGGAACTAACTATAGGGTAAATTCAATATAATATGTGCATGTTGGCATTCCAACCTCCTTCCTTCTCTCTGAATAAATTAAAAATATCCATTAAGAAAGAAAAGTTTCTTATTCAACCACACTGAGATACAGATTTCAAGTAAAAAGAGACCTACAAGAAATGTCAAAATACAGTTAACACAGAGTATACTACACCTTCTGCAACTTACCATTAGTTTCAGGTAACACAATATATGAATTTAGAATTATATGTTTGCTATGCTTTAGTGAAAATGCAAGTTGGAAGTCATTTTCTTTCTAGAAAGGGAATTCTTTACCACATAGTTAAACAAATACTTCTCTTCAAAACATTCTATCACTCACAGCAGATAAATACAAGTAGGATATGTGTGCCTAGACCACATCTCGATGAATAAAACGAGTTCTTTATGCATAGAACCAGTAAAAAACCTGAGTTGCAAATGCAATAGAGCATGTACATTTTACAAGTCTTTGTATAATCTTTCAAAAGTATAAAATGATCAAAAAGTTATAAACCATATTTAACTATGGTATGTCACACAATTATGAAATTTCAACCATCCACAATCCTCTGGTTTCTCCAGAAGTCTGACCAGCCAAACTCATATTAACACACTTCATCTTCTTTTTACGGAACATATATTCATCCAATGATTAGGATTTGTGAACCTTTCAAATTCTTTCAAGTAGTTGCACAAGTAAAGATCAAAATAGATAATACACCAGCAATCATGGAGAAAAACATACCTCCGCAAGAATGGTCCTTGGAACCTTCTGGTAGGTTATTGAAAGGACATGAACAGCATATGCTCGAATTGCTTGTTCAAAACCTACAGTCAACATTTTCTTAATATAAATAGCATTCATTTTTCTATAAAAACAAGAAATTCTAGGATAGAGGCAACTGTATGGCACAAATATCAATTAGCCAACATGTGGATAATACAAGAGGGATCAAGTATATAAAGAAGACCCTCTGACATTTTTCCCCAAGTTTCTATTCAAGATTGTCTCACGAAGTATCCACTTACATCAAATAAGTAACAAAATTTGAATTTGTAACATTCTAAATTTGCCTATAAAAGAGGCAAACACTAAATGGTTGGCTGCTGAAAAATCTCAGGAAAAAATTGAAGTTTGAATGCAAAAAGCCGCATTTAAAGCAGTTTGTCTACAGAGTTTGGAAGTTAATAATAATTTTATATCAAAATTTGGAATTTATTAACTAATAACAAATACAGAATACAATTAGGGGATTAAAGAATTTTCAAATAAAGTTGCCATGATCATGTGATTAATAGAGAAGCCTGAGAATACTAAACACCATTATCACTTAAACTGCTGTTATAACAGTATCAAGATTTAAGTGACGCCAAATATATATTGTCACGACCAAAAAGTCAGGTGCATAATGGCTTAAATGTCCTACTTATATTATTAAAAATTACTCTCCGTTTCATTTTACTTGATCCATGTTGACTTGACACTTCCTCAAGAAAGTATTTATTATGGATTCATTTTGCTAAACTAACCTTATTAACTACGCTTTGGAAATCTAAATTTGACGACTATTACTTTATTCAATTATTTAATGATAAGGGTAGTATTGAAAGAAAACAAGAAATTTCTCTTGATTTATTAAAATGGACAAGCAAAAAAATCTAGTTTTAGTACAAGGCCCAGTAAAATGAAACGAAGTTGGTAGTAGAATAAAAACTGTCAACGAAGTAAAGGACTCGGTTCGAAACTTAAAATCCCTACATGAAACTCCCCTTGTTGCACAAAGCCAAGCAAGTCCAGAAAAATGTAATTCTTTTTAAGAGAAATAGGTTCTCACATTGTATCAAAACTGCTATTGCACATTGTGGGGCGGGCAAGGGGAGGATTAACTATATGGAGATAATATCCAGATCATGTGGTTAATATGAGGGGTTATAATTATTATATGCTGTACTTCATTAATTTTGGGCAAGGAGAGGATCAAGTATATGGAGACAATACCCAGATTATGTGGTTAATATGAGGGGTTTAGAATGTTATATTCTGTGCTTCATTCATTTTGTTGTAAATAGGTCGGGCCAAGTGTAATTGTCAACAAGAAACACTCGGGAATTTTTTTTGGGTAGTCAAAAACTCAAGAATATTAATGGGTCATATCTGAAAAATAAATTATTACTACTAATAGTTGGAATAAATAGGGTCAAGGAAATGCTTTGAAACTCAATCACTTCATAAAATGTCTCTCTCTCCACAGTTTTAAGCATGTTGCCGCAAAATCTGATACTTATTACGTATAACAAATAGGTTTCTTATTGCATCCGTATTGCTACTATTGAACACTGTGGGTGAGGGGTGGATTAAAGCATTCAGTAATACCAGAAACAGCTTCCACAATGTGGCGGCTCTTTGCAGCTTCATCCCAAAATTGGCGGAACCTTGCAGTCTGCAAAAAGATGTGTGTACTTGTTGGGTTAACTACAGAGTTGGAAGAAACTTACAGCAAACACAACATGGCATACCTCTAAGAAGTGTGAGAGAACATTTAGTGTCTTGAATTGCTCTTCAATTTGCTGAGGAATGAAATGAGAAAATCATTAGGAAGAAAAAAGGATAGGGCAATGCATCTAACACAGTTGAAGATTCATATGTAGATGTCAAAGCATGTGTTCTGCCTTGCTCCCAAAAATAACACCACAATGACCACAACCCCAGTGAAACAGTAAAGAAAATTAAGGCAAAAAGTGTTTGCAAACTTGAGCAACAATAAATAGATGTCAATGGGGGTTGCAGCAAAAAGAGTGTACATGAAAGTGCCCCTCAGAAGGAAATGAAGAACTTCTAGGAAACAAACATAACTGTTCCTCAATCCCAAATCTTGTCTGGGCCAGCTATATAAATCCTCACCGTCCTCAATATCCCTTTGGATGCATTTAATTATCAAATAGGAAACTATACTAGCTAAGAGATTTAAGAACAATACAAGAAAATGGAGAACTTATGGGGAAACAACCTCTCTACCCCACAAAAGTGGGGGGTAAGGTTGTGTAGGATGCATTTCATTAACAAATATGAAACTATACTAGCTAAGAAATTAAAGAATACCAACACAAGGAAATGAAGAACTTCTGGGAAACAACCTCTCTACCCCACAAAGGTAAGGGTAAGGGTTTGTGTACATCCTACCCTCCCCAGACCCCACTTGTGGAACTACACTGGGGTATGTTGTTGCTGATAACTCTGGGGAAGAGATTATGGTAGTCATTTTACAACCTTTATGTTGCAGATATCGGTTTATACATAGAGCAACACCAAATATCATACATCACTATGCATCTTTTATTTGTTTCAGACTTTCCTGTTAATTTCCTCAGAACTTAGCACGAGGGCATTTCTGAACCAACAAAGCAACAATCCTTCCCAAACTGCCAGCTATAAAATAAAATGATGTAGTATACCTCCAATCTAGTTGGATACACAGCAGGAGATGACAAATGAGTATTCAAAAATTTAGAAATATAGGAAGATCTTTTGGGGTATTTTTATAGTAGAATTATGTCATCTGATCACCTGCCTTCCTTTTTTATTTTACACAAGCAATGAAACAACTGTCAAGCTGTGTTAGGCATGACTGAGAATAGCTAATATTCCTGGTCACAAATAGGGGTAGTAACAAATCTACCTACATCTTTGGCTGTGACAGTTTTTATGTTTTCCAGCAGAGTACACAAGACAAGCAAAATTTACAATTCAAATTCATATTCATCAAAGGTAAAGTCATAATCAAGGCAGTTTCAGAGATACATACCACTCGTTCGGGGATTAGGAAGAGACACAGGCTGTAATCTGGAGCTGGCATTGCCATTAAGGCCTATCAATACAACCAAGCAAATAATAAGTTAGATAATAACAGAGGCAACAAGTAATATCACAGTATGCAAAACAAGAACTTGATTGCACCTTAACCAAAATACGAGCAACAATTGGTGTACTCATTCTGTCCGGCTCAAACTGCACACATCCAAACAAATAAAAAAAAACAAAATCAAACAACAAACAAACCTCCATGATTGATTCTCAAAATAACGATATAAACCTGATAAAGACGGAGCAGGCAAAGGTTTGCATCCAGATTGTATGTTTGAGACAAAACCTAAATTAACATTGGGATTACTCAATCAAAAACAACGGAAAATTCAGCAGAAACAAAAATCTGAAAAGGGGTTGGCAACCCATTACAAAAAGATCAAATTTTGGAGTGACAAACGATGGTGAATTGGTGTACCTGTTCGTTAACATAGTTTTCAAGATCAGGGAGGATATCTGGATTGTAAGGGTTAACGGCAATGAGCTGTTCTACAGTGATAGCCAACTGTGACTTCTCGGAACCACCATTAGTCGCCTCTTGAACCATTTTGTAAACTGTATCTGACTGCTTTCGAAGAAATTGGAAGGTGAAGAGAGGAGCCAAAAGGGGTTGCACTTGCAGTACAGCTGAACGGAGGTTTTAGGGTTGAGAGGGCGAGAGTAAGAGATACGGGAGGGATTATTTGTTTGTGACGGATATACCCTTCAAATTTCTCTCGATCATTTTGAATATGATTTGAAATTAGATTGATTTAAATTGAAATTTTTTTCTGACATTATTATATCTTGATAAGTGAAATTGTTCGCTCTTCGCATAATCATATATTCATATAATAATTTAATGAACAATCTTTTGTTTTAATTGAGTAATATAAAATATTTATATTTTATGTTAGTGCGGGATATATAAAAGAAAAAATAAATTATATAAATTTTATAGTTTTACTATGAAATTAAAATTTATTCTTAATAAGTTTTAAATTGCATTAATTTCTTAAGAATTAAAAAGTACGATAATTAAAGATCTGATACATTAAATATTGTCTCGAATACATTAATATGATGTTGGGATAATTAAAAATTAGCTTGAATATATGATATGTAGCTCATATATATTAAATATTGACTCGAATACATTAATATATAGTTTGGATACATTAAAAACTAGCTCAAATATATTAAATACTGACTCGGATACAATAAAGAAATAAGAGATTATGAATATTTTTAAAAATAATAGGAAATAATGAAAATAAGTTAAATAAAATATGTGTATTTCTGTGATTAATTCTAAAAATAATATTGATATATCTTTTCTTTTGTGACATGATAAGTGTTTTCATTTTTTTTCAATATACAAAATTTATTATTATTATTACTATTTTCATCTTTTTAAGTACAAATATTCATACTTATATAGTAAGATAAAATGTTTATTGTGATAAAGCAAATGAATAAGAGGTCATATCTTAAAATAATAATATTTTATGCTACGTCAAATTATTTTTTACATTTGAATATTATTTATATTTTTTATAGGATCACTTGATTTTTTTTTATCGGATGTCCTCGTAGGGACGAGATTACCTGATTCTATATACAAATTCTAACTTCGTAAAAAAATAAATGAATTTCTTCATTGTATCTTTATTAATAAAATTATTTATAATAATTTTTAAAACATTAATTAAATATTGTGAAATAAAACATAAGAAGTTATGAAAAATATTGAAGAGTGGAAATTAGAAGCAAGATGAAAAAATATGAGTTATAAATAATATAAATAAGTAATATATTATTAATTGTGCATTGATTTTATTTGTAAAAGTAAATTAATAAATATGAAAAATAGGGGAGGCGGGAAGATAAAAACGAACAAAAAAAATGATTGGTGCCTATAAGAGATAAATATAATAAATATCTAGTATTGTACCACGTTAACATTGCTTGGTGACAAACAATATAACTTAAGGTAATTGATAATCTAATTCCTTTAGAAAAAGGCCAGAGGAAAGAAATGACGAAAGCCACTGAAATTGGAGTTTACCAAGAATCTTGAACAAATTATTGAGCACAAGACTACTTGAATACAAGCTTGATGTCACACTACTATATACAAGGTTCACAATATTTACAATAGACAAAAACATGTCGTGCAGATGCACTGAATCAAAAGTTGTTGCAGTAGTAGTGATAATAAAACACAAAAAGTTAAAGAGTATTGGGAGTTTTTAGTTACAAGATGATGGTATCTTAGTCTAGAACAACACGGTACAACCACGCAAGCTTATCCAGTCACAACATTTATGAAATCGCAAGATGTCAAAGTACCTAAAAATAAATGATAGAGATATTGGCAAGAAAGTAAGAGAGATACTACAACAAACAACTGAGACATAATATACTACATTAATTTCACAAATTTACAGCCAAAGGCGATAGTTTTATGGTGAAGTTATGTTAATAATAAATATTTACTTAGACAAAGTGTAACACAACATATCTAATTAAATGTGGCAAATCAACTTAACGTAAAATCTAAATCCCTGAGGCATCCCAAAAAGTTAAAAAGATTGAGTACCATCTTCGTTACTTTTGTATCCCAACTTCTTATAACAAGATCTTCATACCAACTGAGTTTGTGCAGATTGAGAATCCCAAAAGTTATGATTTTATTAGTAACCAAATATACCAAAATGAGGAACATACTTTCTATAATTAAATGTGACTATATCAAATTCAATCATCAAAGTAATCATAGTTGCAAACATACGATCGAATTGAGTTAAAGCTATGTACTCTAGAAAAGAAATGAAAAATAGACAATCAGAGCAGGACATGCACAATTTCTTATTACAAAGAGTACACAAGTGAATGCAGTTGATATTTCGATCCGACAAAGTGACCATCAAATGAAACATACTAACTGATTTGTACACTTTCCCATAAGAACTCAAATATAGACAGCACGAAGTATACTTTGATGTAGAAGCCAAAAACTTAAAAATACTATTTGGCGGTTGAGATATTCTGAGCATAACCCAATTTCTTCACTATTCAATGTACCAGTAAAGACATTATTTTTTCCTATTGTTGTCAATTATTAAAAACGTACATGCTACAAATAGTTAGCGTAAGATCCTCATATAAATGTATGAACTTTATTATTTTTCTGACTGCATATTTATCTGAAGAAGGTAAATGAGGGGTTCATATAGAAGAAAAAATATAGTTGAAGCTATAAAACATCCATTACACTTAACATTATGTAGCCTGGTTAATTTTAAAAAGCACAATAATGAACTAATAAGCCTTCGAAATAGAGGCCAGAAGACTAATATAAATCCTATTAATGTAAGGTCAATATAAAATAATGACTGGACTAGCTTAGGATGACCTGTTGAGACAAACTCAATTTCAGTTACAGTTCTAGAAGTTGTCCTTTGTTCTGTCAGGTATGAATCCTTCCGCTGATTCTTTTGATTTCACTTAACTATTCATTACTGATCGTTAGGAAAAATTCCATGTGATGTAATAAATTTGTAGGTCTCAGAAGACAACATATTCTTAAAATTTACTTATGTAAGCAAGCCTTTTAAGTTATATTGTTTGTCGGTTTCAGATTCAACAAATATTGGTTTTATCTCTACCTCGCTAGTATCAAATGATTTGGCCCTTTTAATGTTTCTTTTGATAGTGTTAGGTAGAGATACATGTTCTTTTTTTTGTGTAGGACAAAATTGTTAGATTTGACTGCATAATATTAAAGTTTGTCCAGAATGACTTTCTAAGTTGAATGTGAAATAGTCTTTTCGACAATATTTGTTGGTCTGATCAAAATGGAGAAATGGATTCTGAAAACAAAAGAAATCGTTTGCAAAAGTATATTAAGTATATATAAACACATACACTAAGAAATATAAGTAAGAGGTAACCTTGATGCAGGTTGTGTCAAATATGTCTTTTGCCTTCATGGAGATAAGTTTTTCAGATAAATCACTAGAAATGAAGGCACTTGTTGTACCAATGTCATTAATCAGATTAATTTGAAAGGTACACATACAAACATAATGAGTCAATACTTGAAAATTTATTTGTATATATGTGATATATTACCACAATAAATTTATGTAAAACGTAATACCGAGGCACCAATGTTATCTGCCTTTGACATTTTGTGCAATCAAACTATTTCTTATCTTTTGTGCATTTTTTTCTCTTTGCAGCCTGTATATTCTAGGGCGCAATTTTTTTTGAAAATCATCTGATGTTGACACATCGACCTCAATGTGGAAAACTCCAACCTATAATGGCTAATAAAAATTGTATATCCAATCCAATTCCATCAATAATTTGAGCTAGTCTAGATACTTCTAAAACCTACTGAAACTGTTCTTTCAATTCCTACAATAGAAATGACTCGTTGATGAACAAAATTCACAGTAAGTGTAACACCCGTATCCAAAACAAACCAAAAATTAACTTTTTAGAAATTGCAGGTGCAATCTACGGTCAGCATCTACAGACTGTAGTCTGATATATGGCCTGTACTATGGGTCCGTGGTTCACCACTATAGACCCCCCTCCCCCCAAAAAAAACTCAACTTAGGAAATCGACTAAGTCTCGCGACCTACGGTCGGTAAGTTAGACCACGGTCCGTGGTCTGTGTCCATATGAATTGAGACTCCTATTAACCAGCCTCTGACATGAACTACCAACGATCAACATGGACCATCATTCGATCTACGGTTCGTAGGTCTGATCGTAAGTGAAGGTTAGCAGTTAGTTAGGGGTAAATTGCTGATTTGATCAACTTCATATGGTCATAACTCTTAGCATAAAAGTAATTAGGTGTCCTATGACCTATGATATGATAGATAAATGAATCCACTTTTCAACAACCTAGTTTGCTAAAATACAACCTCTGAGTAAAAAGTTATGCCCATATAGTGAAGGCGTGTCGAACAGACTCAAATGACGAATCATTGATTGAATGACGGCCCGTCAATCCAATCCATCGATTGCTCCGACAAAAATTAATTCAAGGGTCTTTTGGTTTTTTCCTACTTCATTGGACCCCTAAGATACGTCGTTTAAACCATAAATCATGAGATTTTAGTCAGTTTAAAACCTAAAAACATAACTAAAACCTACCCTAAGTCAAATCATTAATCAAAAACTTAGAAAATTAGAAGCAAGAGAGGATAAAAAGGTCAAGGACCCTGGTTCAAGAGCGCAACAAGGTTCCATCAGCTCCAACCCCGAAACCTAAAGATTTCTCCATGGAAATCTCACTAGTGGGTTTCTTTCACCCATTAGATCCCCAGATATTAGTCAAATTCTTGATTCCCTTATCGTGATTAGACCTACGGTTTCTAGAACTTCATTAGATTATCATGAATTATTTAGTTATATGTTCCAAATTAGATTACCATGTTATTACTTAGTTATTGCATGAATTTCAGAACCCTAGCTATGTATTTCTTTAGTTCTTAAATTACACATGCTAGGTCAGATATTTTAGTTACTTCAAAAATATATCAGCCTCAGTTATTAATGCATCATTATCAGATTAATTGTTGCATTCTCAGTCTGCATGTTCAGTTTGAGCCATCTAGTATTTACAAAAACTTAGTCATAATTAGTTAACCACTAAATTCATTGGTAGTAACATAATACCAATTTGGACTAGGGTTTATCATGCCCAAATAATCCCAGAACTACTAGCCAAGTAGGTTGTAAGTCCCCTCTGTGGGTATCAGTTTGGTGATCATGCCAGCATGCCTTTATACTTCTTACAGGATATATTGGGTCCTCTCGATGGGGCGTATACATCGGATTCCACATTTAGCTCATGTAGTTTTATTATCGGTTATTAGTAGCTCCCACGGTTTAGACAAATTCCATTGCATTGACCATTTATCAGTATATCTAGTATTCAGTTCCAACATGCTACAAATTGGTCACTATATTCAATTATCTCAGCATTTAGTATATCACGTTCAGATTATATCATTGCTTTATTCCTTGTTCAGTTATGTGTTATTTCAACTTTACTCTATCCTGCATGCTCAGTACCTTTCAAGTACTGACGCATACATGTGTTATATCTTCTCGTGATGTATGTTCAGCTTCTCAGCATCCAAATCACGCTTAGATCGGTTCCCAATCTCTAATTCAGTTGAATCAGTAATGATTCCTCATTCTCCGAGGACAACAATCATGAGTTTCTTTTCAGTATTTTTAGTCCTTTAATTTCAGTTTTGCTAGACTTAGTTGGGGTTTGTCTAAGCATTTCTAGTTAGTTAGAGGCTATTTTCAGACATCGTTAGATTCATCTTACTATTGAGTTAATCACTTCTTTGTATTTAACTCATCAGTATTTCATTTATCTCAATTATAGTATATGGGTATTCCCTATCTTTTCATTGATTTAGTATTCAGGTTCTGCACTAGTTTATTATCTTTAGTATGCTCATGATCATGCTAGCAGGGTTATCTTGGGATCACTTGTGGTCCTAAGTCCTTTGTCCACGTCTGCGTCTCGAGGGTAGCTTGGGGCGTGACAAACTTGATATCAGAGCACTAGGTTTAAGTTTCCTAGGATGTCTGAGAAGTCACAAGAAGAGTCCTTTTCATTAGTGTGAAGTGCACCACATCTAATAAAGGGGAGGCTATGAAGTGTTTTAGGAAAAAATTTACTTTCTTATTACTCTTATCGTGCTTAAGGTATGATCTAATTCCATTCTAACTCGACGTTCTACGTTTTAGATCATGCCTCATCGTAGAGTTAATGCTAGGATTGCCAACGCAGCTCCTCCAGTCCTAGATCAGGAAGTCTCTTATGTTGAGTTCAATAACGGCATTCAAATGTTGGCTCATAGTGTGGCCAACTAGATCAATCGGGTTCAAGCTTCTGTGAATGCTAATGGTGGATCCAGCAAGGGTCCGTGTCTTTATTAAGATGAATCCGCCCGAGTTCTTAGGATCGTAAACTAATGAGGATCCCCAGAATTTCTTGGATGAGATCAAGAAGATCTTTGAAGTGATGCAGGTCACTGGGAATGATTGAGTTGAGTTGGCATCATACCAGCTGAAAGATGTTGCTCGTATCTAGTACACTCAGTGGAAGGAAAATAGGGGTACAGATGCAACTTCTATTACTTGAGATTGCTTTAGTGAGACCTTTTTTGATAGGTTTTTCCCAATACAGTTGAGAGAAGCAAAGACCCAGGAATTCATGAGCTTAAGGAAGGGTAACATGATAGTCCAATAGTATGGGCTCAAGTTTAAACAACTCTCCAGGTATGCTCCTCACATGGTTGCTGACTCTAGGGCTCATATGAATAAGTTCTTGTATGGAATATCATATTTGGTGAAAACAGAGTGCAGAAATGCTATGTTACTAGGAGACATGAACATCTCTAGGCTTATGACTCATGCTCAACAGGTTGAGGGTGATAAGCTTAGGGAACAGTCCAAGGAGAATAAGAAGGCTAGGACTAGGAACTATGACTACTCTCAGCAGAAGTCGAGTGGTAGAAATCGCTCGCAATTTCAGCAGAAGTCTTTGACCCTATTCCCTTCGTCAGCTAGTGTTCCATTTTCCAAAAACAAGTATGATCAAAAGGTTAAGGCAACATGCTCCAAGTCTCAGGGAATTGTTTTAGGCACCAAGACTTATCCCACTTGCCTTAAGTATGGTAAGAAGCATCCGGACGAGTGTCTCGCAGGAAAAGAAAGATGCTTTGGATGCGGTCAGTCTGGTCACAGGTTGAGGGATTGTCCTTCTAGACAGGGTAAAAGAGGTAGTATTGATAGAGCTCAGTCTACAACTTCAGCACCACCAACAAGTTTCCTGATTCAGCAGGGTAACTCATCTGGTACAGGTGGCGGTCAGCCCCAAAATAGGTTGTATGCTCTTCAGGCTCGCCAGGATCAGAAAGGTTTTCCTGATGTAGTCACTTGTATGTTACAAGTCTTTGACCTTGATGTTTATGCATTATTAGATCCAGAGGCTACTCTCTCAATTGTAACTCCTTACATAGCAATCCAATTCAGTGTTAATCTAGAAACTCTTTCAGAACCTTTCTCAGTCTCTACTCCAGTTGGTGACCCAATTATAGTTAGACGGTTATACATAAATTGCCCTGTCACAGTCTCTCAGAAAGTTTTTCAGCAGATCTTGTAGAGTTAGAAATGGTAGACTTCAATGTCATTTTAGGCATGAATTGATTACATTTCTATTATGCCTTAGTCGATTGTAGAACTAGGATTGTTCGTTTTCAGTTTCTAAATGAACCATTCTTAGAGTTAAAGGTAGTAGCTTAGTGCCTATGGGTCGATTCATTTCTTAACTTAAGGCTTGAAAAATGATCTCTAAGGGTTATCTCTATCATCTAGTTCGGGTCAAGGATTCTAACTCTGAAACCTCAACGTTGAGTCAGTTCCAGTAGTATGTAAGTTTTCAAAAGTGTTACCCAGAGTCCCTTCCAAAAGGGAAATCGACTTTGAAATTGATCTCATTCCTGATACCCAACCTAATTCTATTCCTCCTTATAGAATGGATCCAGTTGAGCTTAAGGAATTGAAAAAGCAGTTAAAAGACCTTCTAGATTAGATCTTCATCAGAACTAGTATTTTGCCAGAGGGTGCACCAGTGTTGTTCGTAAAGAAGAAAGATTGTTCTCTCGGAATAAACATTGACTATATACAGTTGAACAAGGTCACAATCAAGAATAATTATCCCATCCCCAAGATTGATGACTTGTTTGACCAACTTCAGGGTGCTAGTCATTTCTCAAAGATAGACCTCGGATCGGGTTATCATCAACTTAGAGTCTGAGATAGTGAGATTCCAAAAATAGACTTCAGAGCTCTATATGATCATTATGAATTTGTAGTTATGTCGTTTGGACTAACTAATGCTCCTGCAACTTTCATGGATTTGATGCACAGAGTGTTCAAATAGTACTTGGACTTGTTCGTTATCATTTTTATTGATGATATCCTCATTTACTCTAGGAATGAGGAAGAACATGAGAGTCATTTGAGAGTTGCTCTGCACTCTTAAAGATCGCCAGTTATTTGCTAAGTTTAGCAAATATGAGTTCAGGTTGCAATCCGTTACTTTCCTTGTCACATTGTATCTAGCGAGGGTATCCGAGTGAATTCGCAGAAGATAGAAGCAATGAAACAATGTCCCAGACCTACCTCTGTTACAGATATCAAAATCTTCTTAGGTCTAGCAGGTTATTACAGAAGGTTTGTGGAAGGATTTTCATCTGTAGCCTCACCATTGACTAGGTTGACTCAAAAGATGATCAAGTTTCAATGGTCAAATGATTGTGAGAAAAACTTTGTAGAATTGAAACTAGATTGACTACAACTCTTGTGTTGAATCTACCAGAGGGTTCAGATGGTTATGTGATATATTGCGATGCATCTAAAGTTGGCCTAGGTTATGTGTTGATGCAACAAGATAAGGTTATAACTTATGCTTCTAGGCAGCTTAAGGTGCATGAGAAGAACTATCCAACTCATGACCTTGAGCTTGCAGAAATGGTGTTTGTACTCAAGATATGGAGACACTACTTGTATGATGTTCATGTAGATGTGTTCAATGACTATAAGAGCCTTCAATATGTGTTCACCTAGAAAGAGTTGAATCTTCGCCAGAGGAGATAACTTGAGTTCCTTAAGGATTATGATATGAGTGTGCATTACCATCATGGTAAGTCAAATGTAGTGGCAGATGCTCTTAGCAGATTATATATGGTAGTGTAGCCCATGTTGAGGAAGTAAGCAAGGAACTAGTGAAGGATGTTCACAGGCAATGGTTTAACACTTTAGAATAGGCAGAATCTTCTTTAGAGTGGAGGTTAAGAAAAAGCAAGACAGTGATTCAATCTTGTTTGAACTTAAGGGTGCAGTCCACAATCAGAGAGTAAAGTAGTTCTCTCAAAAGAGAGATAGTGTACTTCGCTACCAATGTAATTGTTTGTTTATGATGTGGATGAGTTGAGACAACATATTCCTGCAGAAGCCCATAATTCAAGATATTCTATACATCCAGGTGTCACTAAGATGTATCGCATCTGCGGGTAGTCTATTGGTGGAATGACATAAAGAGGGATATATCATATTTTTTGAGTAAGTGCCCCAACTACCATCAAGTCAAGGTAGAACTCAGAAAACAGGGAGTATGACCCAAGAGATCGACAATCCTACTTGAAAGTAGGAAGTGATCAATATGGATTTCATCACAGGGTTACCTTATACTCGCAGACATCATAACTCCATTTGGGTGATAGTTGACATGATGACTAAGTCTTCTCGCTTTTTGGCGGTTAAGACTACAAATTCGGTGGAGGACTATGCCAAGCTTTACATTAATGAAATTGTGAGGTTGCATGTGGTTCCTTTGTCAATCATCTCAGATAGAGGTCCTCAGTTTACCTCTCAATTCTGGAATTCATTTCAAAAGGGTCTTGGTATTCAGGTTAACATTAGCACAACATTTCATCCACATACGTATAGACATGCCGAGCGTACCATTCAGACCCTAGAGGATATTCTGAGAGCTTGTGTGATCGATAGTTAAGATGATTACCTTCCTCTTATTGAGTTTTTTTACAACAATAGCTACCATTCCAGCATTCAGATGACCCCTTTATAGATCTCATGTTGGTTGGTTTGAAGTAGGTGAAACAACTTTGATATGACCAGATTCAGTCCTTTATGCTATAGAGAAAGTGCAACTCATTAGATATAGAGTTAAGAAAGTCCAAAGTCGTCAGAAATCTTATGCAGATGTAAGGAGAATGGAACTAGAGTTCCAAGTTGATGATTGGATTTTCCTGAAAGTGTCACCTATGAAGGGGTGATGAGATTTGGCAAGAAAGGGAAGCTCAGTCCTAGATGTGTAGGCCCTTACAAGATCTTGAAAAGGGTTGTCAAAGTGGCATATGAGTTAGAGTTGCTAACAAAATTAGCAGTATGCATCCAATTTTCCATATCTCACTTTTGAAGAAGTGTGTGGGTGATCCAGCTTCTGTGGTGCCATTAGATAGTGTGGCTGTGAAAGATAGTCTTTCTTATGAGGATGTACCTGTTGAGATTTTTGATCATCAGGTTAGATGGTTGAGGAACAAAGAAGTCGCTTTAGTCAAGGTTTGGTGGAGGAGTCTGTCCGTAGAGGGAGCTACTTGAGAAGCAAAAGCAGCCATGAAAGTCGAGTATCCTTACCTCTTTCATTCTGATTCCGCTTCAGCTTGAGGTAATAATTTCTCTTCAGTTTTCAGTCATTCATGCGTGAATTCAACCTTAGAATCATGTTCCCTTAGTTTGTACTTGCATTTTCAGTATAGTTGCATGTTCTTGGAACTCAATTCAGTCAGAAACTCAGTTCTCAGTGTTTAGTGGTAGGGATTGCAACTCTTTCCCTCTATTTCAGCTAGTTTACCCATCATTCGAGGACGAATGTTCCCAAGGGTGAGATAATGTAACATCCCATATCCAAAACAGATAGAAAATTAGATTTTCAAAAATTGTAGGTGCAATCTACAGTCACCATCTACGGACCGTAGTCTCCTCTTTCCAACGCTACCGATTTTGCTAAAATTCAACATCCGAGTAAAAATTTATGGCCCGTCAGTCCAATCCATCGATTGCTCCGACAACAATTAATTCAGGGGTCTTTTGATCTTGTCCTACTTCTTTGAACCCCTAAGATACGTTTAAACCCTAAATCGTGAGATTTTAGTCAATTTAAGCCTAGAAACATAACTAAAACTTACCTAAGTCAAATAAATTAATCAAAGCTTTGAAAATTAGAAGCAAGAGAAGAGAAAAAGGTCAAGAACCTGGTTCAAGAACGCAGCAAAGTCATCAGTTCCAGCCTCAAAATCTAAAGATTTTTCTGTGGAATTCATCACCAGGTATGTGAAATTTCACTAGTGGGTTCCTTTTATCAATTAGATCCCTAGATATCAGTCATATTCTTGATTCCCTCATTGTGATTTGACCTACAGTTTCTAGAACTTCATTCGATTATCATGAGTTAGTTATATGTTCCAAATCAGATTACCATGTTATTACTCAGTGTATTGCATGAATTTCAGAACCCTAGCTATGTATTTCTTTAGTTCTTGAATTACACAAGCTAGATCAGATATTTTAGTTACTTCAGATATACATGTCTCAGTTATTAATGCATCATTATCAGATTAATTGTTGCATTCTCAGTTTGCATGTTCAGTTTGAGCTATCCAGTATTTACAGAAACTTAGTCATAATTAGTTAACCACTAAATTCATCGGGAGTAGCACTTTATACCTCTGGAAGGGTATATTGGGTCCTCTCGATGGGGTGTATACATCAGACTCTACATTTAGCTCATGTGATTTTTTTATCGGTTATTACTAGCTCCCACAGTTCAGACATATTCCATTGCATTGACTATTTATCAATATATCTAGTATTCAGTTCCAGCATGTTATAAATTGGTCACTGCATTCAGTTATTTGAACATTCAGTATATCACGTTCAGATTATATCATTGTTTTATTCCTTGTTCAGTTTTGTATTATTTCAACTTTACTCTATCTTGCATGCTCAATACCTTACAAACACATACGTGTGCTACATCTTTGATGTAGGTTCAGGTTCTCAGCATTCATATCACGCTTAGATCGGTTCCCAATCTCTAATTTAGCAGAATTAGTGGTGATTCCTCATTCTCCGAGGACAACATTCATGAGTTTCTTTCCAGTATTTTTAGTCCTTTAGTTTCAGTTTTTGCTAGACTTTGCTGGGGTTTGTCCCAATATTTCTAGTCACTTAGAGGCTATTTTCAGACATAGTTAGATTCAGCTTAGTGTTGAGTTAATAACTTTTTTGTATTGAACTCATCAGTATTTCATTTATCTCAGTTATAGTATATGGGTATTCCCCATCTTTTCATTTATTTATCATTTGGCTTCCGCACCAGTTTATTATCTTTAGTATGCTCATGATCATGCCAACAAGGTAGCTTGGGATCACTTGAGGTCCTAGGTGTCATGTCTGTGTCTCGGGGATAGCTCGGGGCATGAGCAGTGGATGATCCTGCTATGTTACCAGGCACATTGTCCAAAAGCATATTTTTTTAATCTTTGCCCTATTATGACAAAAAAAAATTGCGAAATATGCTTTTATGGCACGCTAAAGCTAGAAATGTATAGTAAAAAATCAATACCAATTGATCAACTGTAATGCTTGCAGATAAGTAGACTTTATGCGTATCGTGGAGTTGAATCTGATTTGCAAGGATAAATTGGTACAAATGAAATGATTGTGTAATAGTGTATGGTACAAAAAATGAGATTTCGATATAACAATATAAGTCACGCATACCTTGATAACCAGAGCAAGGATTGTCGAAAACTCCTTACCTTTTTCCTATTTGAGCTTCCAATTCAGCTTCTTCAATTTCTCCAAAGTCGTCCCATAACGTAAGCAATAATTGATTTCGTGTGAAAGCATGAAGAATACATGAATATATTTTTTTTCTCGAATCTATAATAACATTGTTTCAAAATCTAAAAACCTAAATAGAAATGTATAAAATATAAGTTTGTACTTCTTGATAATCAGAAATAATAACATCGTGACTGTAATGACCCGGAAGGTCGTTTTTTGGAAATTTTAAATATTTGCTTAACTTGAGTTAATTAATCGATAGTTTATGGGCTAAAGTGATAATTTATTTAAGACCCTATACTCTTTAGTCTATATTTAATTAAATATGTGGGTAAAACCTATCACTTTTAGTACCTAAATAATTCGAAAAAAAATAAGGAAAAGAAAAAAAAAAGGGGCGAAGGGTTCTCTGCGGCTTACGACTGCTAGGTAAGTTTTCTTCTCCTTTAATTTTCTTGATTTCTGCACATAGATGTGTGCATATAACAATAGTATATAATAAATTATATATATGTGTGTGTATAACAATGAAAGCATATTGAATGTAAATAAAAAATGAACAGAAAAATCACGTGAACAGTAAAGAAAAAAAACCCATTTGAATCATGGATCAATGATAGGTTCATGATGAGCCAATCATTAGTGGGTCAATGATTGGTTCATAATGAGCCAATCATTAGTGGGATGAAAAGGAAAAAAAATATATATATAGTGCAACATACGTTAATGGCATCAATAGGCGTAAATTTCAGAATATTAGTTATTGTATTATGGATCACGTTTTGATATATTGGTATGTAATTTAAATACAAGATGAATAAAATTTTGTGAGTACCATTTAAATTATGACGTTGGAAAAAATTTGGGATGCAATTCTAAACTTGAAACTTGAAAACTATGATAGTGTAAATTTTAATTGACATCAAGAATTACAAACTTGATTATAAATTTGGAGTGTATTTTTAGGTCAAGGTTAAACACACAAAAGTGTGAGTGTTGTTAATTTTGAAACCTTGTTGTGAATATGTAATTGAATAGATTCCATTGGTTCAGAAGCTCAACGGAAAGGGAAGGCTCAAGTCCAAGAGTAATTATTCGATTGGCTAAGGCAAGTGGATTTCTAAACTCTTGTTAAGCGTATGAAATTCATGTATTTCCTTGTGTGGTGTTGAGAAAGATTTGGAGACTTGTTGCTTATTTGTTAGTGTTGTATTCCTTGCTGTAAATTGTGTTTTGTTATCAAAATGGTTATCTCCTCATTTTCATTTGAGCATGTCAATTGCATTGTATCTGAGACATGATTGTGGTATAAGGATGTATCATTTCGAGGATCGTATCGCGCGCCGCGATGGATATTATATTTCGAGGGCGTGTCGCGCGCCGAAGGTTTATTATCGAGGGTCGTGGTCGTGCGCGCGACAGATGCACGGACAGGTATGTCCCCCATGGGTCCTGGACTGAGAGACAGCGGGTGTGTATCGTTAAGAAAGACATGCATCACGATATTTGACATTGCATCTCATGGCATTGCACATTTTATTATTGATGAACTTGAACATGTGTTTTGCTGATCTTGTGATTATTTCTCTGTGAAGTTTGTGATTGTTGAATATTGAGTTGTTATTGAGAATGTGTAAACTGATAGAGTGTGGTTATTGAGTGGTGTGCTTGGTAAACTGTTAGGCTGTAGCATGGAGGTTTAGATAGGGTGTAAGGAGTACCCGTATTTTGTTCACTTAACTTGTGTTTAGAGGTTTTCTTGTTGGGTACCGCGTGGTTTGGTACTCATCCCTTGCTTCTACAAATTTTTGTAGGTTACGAGCCGGAACTTTTGTGATACCTTCCATTCTCTTCGTTTCCGAGGCATCTTGTGGAGGATTGTGAGGTAGCTGCTTGTCATCTCAGCGAACTTTCCTACTCCAGTTTATGACTTTGTTTTTACTTGAAAGACAACTTCATTTAGACTTCTATTTTGTTCCAATTCTAATTTTTACATTAGAGGCTTGTGCATGTGACAACCTGGTTTTGGGGATTGAATTAATATGACTTGGTTTTCTTTTATAGAAATTATTGTTGGATTGTCATTTACTTCCTCACTTTGTTAGATATTGGGTTTTAGGCTGACTTGTCTTGGTGGGATAAGACGAGTGTCATCACGTTCATTTTTGGGTCGTGACAAAATGGTATCAGAGCCCCAGGTTCATAGGTCTCACGTGTGTACAAGCCGAGTCTACGTAGAGTCTCAAGGATCAGTACGGAGACGTCTGTACTCATCTCTGAGAGGCTGTAAAGATTACTAGGAAACTTCCTTTTGTTAATTCTTTCTCATCGTGCGTAGTTACCTTCGTTAGTACTGAGTTGTTGTATACTCTTTTGACAGATGACGAGGACTAGAACTAATGTTACTGGTGCTAGAGGGGAGGCACTTCCCGAGGCAGTTGTTGAGGCCCCAGCTAGGGGTAGGGGTAGATCTTGAGCTAGAGGTCATGCTAGTAGTACGACAGTAGCTAGAGGTCGTGGAAGTGGAGCAGCACCAGTGAGAGGTCGTGCTAGAGAGGTCTCTACAGAACCTCAGATTGATGGCAGGGAGGACCAGGTTCCTCCAGATCCTGTAGTCACACCTTTGCTTCAGGATACACTATTGAGGGTGTTAAGTGTGATTGAGGGCTTTTCTCAGGGTGGTGGTGCGACTACCACACCACATGACTCCCTTACTAGAGAAAGGGCTCAGACCCAAGAGCAGCAACAAGCTCCAGATGTTCAAGATGCGGTGGGGAAACTACCAGTAGATCCCGCGGTTCAGAATGATGTTGCACCACCAGTTGGGGGTCAAGTTGCATCGATGGTTGTTCTGACAGAGGATGAGCAGCGCAGGTATGAGAGATTTCGAAACCCACCTCAGTTTCAGGGTGGGAAGAGTGAGGACGCTCATGAGTTTCTAACTACCTGCCGAGAGTTACTAGAGGTGGTTGGATTAGCTGAGTCACATGGGGTTCGATATGCTACACTCCGACCGTGGACGGCGAGAGGCGGTGGAGTACTTATTCGGGATGTTTGCGGTTGGATCTCCTCCGGTGACTTGAGAAGCGGTTGCTAGCGCATTCCAAGATCGTTTATCCCATGGAGCGTGAGAGAGAGAGTCGCTGAGGTTTGAGAGTCCGAGACAGGATGGTTTATCGGTTATAGAGTATGGCGCGTTTTGCGGTTGTCTAGGCATGCGTCCAAATGAGACGAAGAGGATCCGCAGATTTGTGAGGATTGACTTTCTCGTGTCAGTCGGTGTGTTTGGACATCTAGGAGGGACTTCTTTCCGATCTATTGTGAGCGCCGCCAAAGAGGCGAAATTGATGGAGAGAGGAGTTTGGGGACCCTAAAAGAGCTCGTATATCGTGTCGATTTGGTGCCTCATCCGAGGTAGAGGATCACAGAGTGAGTGGTTCTTTTCGAATGAGGACCTATTCATGCATCTATGCCGACATTTGAGGTGGCGGACATCTAGGGGTTCTTATGGCGGGTCGTGGCTCAGACGGTTCACAAAGCAGACTCCACCTGTGCATGCAGGCAATTATAGTGGGTTTTCGTGGTCCACACAAAGCAGCTCCCAGTGTCGTAAATTTTGTTTTACTTATGGAGATCCCGATCATCTAATGCGGCGATGTACTTCTCAAAGGGGTCGTGGTGGGCCTCGACCTAATTCTTCATTCCGCACTAGACCACCAAAGACCACAGTAGAGGTCGTGGCGAGTTCACCAGGTAGAGGTGATAGAGTTTCTAGTAGTGGTGTTGCGGCTCGGCCAGTGGGGTAGAGGTACCACCAGGATGGAGGTGGGCGAGGAGGCCATCGCTATGCTTTCCCAGGAGACCTGGCGAAGACCTCCGATCTTTGTTATTACAATCATCCCCAAGATGCCATCGACCTGCGTGTGTGTTGTTTGATCCAGGTTCTACATTCTCTTATGTGTACGTATTTTCTTTGCTAAATTTGATATGATATGTGATAGCATGGTGTACCTATTCGTGTTTCTACACCCGTGGGTAAGCCCTTAGTGGTGGATCGACTGTATCGATCCTGTCTTGTTTCTTTGGCTGGGTATGACACTTGGGTAGACTTAATCATTCTGGGGATGGTGGACTTTGATGTTATCTTGGGTATGGATTGGCTTTCTCCTTATCATGCTGTCCTTGATTGTAATGCTAAGGCGTGACTTTAGCAATGCCTGGTGTTCCGGGTTGAGTGGAAGAGTGTTAGTGGTTCTTATCCTAGCAAGGTCATCTCTTTTATCCGTGCTAAGAGATTGGTGGAGAGGGGGTGTTTGTCTTACTTAGCTTTTATTCGGGATACTAGTGTTGAACCACCTCCCATGGACTCTGTTCCCGTGGTTCAGGAGTTTCCCGATGTATTTCCTTCTGATCTTCCAGGCGTTCCTCCCGATAGGGATATCAATTTTGCTATTGATTTGGAGCCGGGCACCAAGCCTATTTCTATACCTCCATATCGTATGGCCCCAGCAGAGTTGATAGAATTGAAGGATCAGTTGCAGGATTTATTGAGTAAGGGTTTTATTCGCCCTAGTGTATCACCTTGGGGTGCCCCTGTATTGTTTGTAAAGAAGAAGGATGGGACTATGAGAATGTGTATTGATTACAGACAGTTGAACAAGGTAACAGTGAATAATAAGTATCCTCTTCCGCGTATTGATGACTTATTTGATCAGTTACAGGGAGCATCATTGTTCTCTAAAATTGATTTGAGGTCTGGGTATCATCAGTTGAAGATTAGGGCATCAGATATCCCTAAGACAACTTTTCGAACCCTCTATGGGCATTATGAGTTTCTAGTGATGTCTTTCGGATTGACTAATGCTCCTGCAGTATTCATGGAGTTGATGAATGGGGTGTTTCGACCATACCTTGATTCTTTTGTGATTGTTTTCATCGATGACATCTTGGTTTACTCTAAGACTGAGGAGGACCATGTCCGACACCTGAGGATTGTACTTCAGAGGTTGAGAGAACAGAAATTGCATGCCAAGTTCTCAAAGTGTGAGTTCTGGCTTACTTCTGTGACATTCTTGGGTCACGTGGTTTCCAAGGAGGGTATTAGAGTAGATCCGGCCAAGATTGAGGCAGTTAAAGGCTGGACGTGACCTACTTCACCTACTGAGATTAGGAGTTTTGTGGGATTGGCAGGCTATTATCGACGATTTGTTCAGAGTTTCTCTACTATTGCAGCTCCATTGACTAGATTGACTCGACATGATGTGAGTTTTCGGTGGTCTGATGAGTGTGAGGAGAGCTTTCAAAAGCTCAAGACTTTGTTGACTTACGCTCTGTGTTGACTCTACCCGAGGAGGGTGTAGACTTTCTTGTGTATTGTGATGCTTCGTGAGTTGGTTTGGGTGGTGTCTTGATGCGAGAAGGGAAAGTGATTGCTTATGCTTCTAGGCAGTTGAAATCCCATGAGAAGAACTACCCTACTCATGATTTGGAGTTGGCGGCTGTGGTATTTGTACTTAAGTTATGGCGTCATTATTTGTATGGGGTGCATTGTGAGATCTTCACTGATCATCGGAGTCTTCAGTATATCTTTAGCCAGAGGGATTTGAACTTGAGGCAACGGAGATGGCTTGAGTTGCTGAAGGACTATGATGTGACCATTTTGTATCATCCAGGAAAGGCCAATGTTGTGGCCGATGCTCTGAGTAGGAAGACTCATAGCATGGGGAGTCTTGCAGCGCTTAGTATTATGGAGAGACCATTGGCTAGAGATGTGCAGATATTAGCTAACAGTCTTGTCCGCTTGCAGATTTCAGAAGAGAGTGATGGGATGATTGCTTTTATTGAGGCTCGATCTTCTTTAGTCGAGCAAATCCGTGCACACCAGTTTGATGATAAAAAATTATGTCTTATTCGAGACAAAGTATTGAGAGGGGAAGCTAAGGAGGCTGTCCTTGATTCTGATGGTGTATTGCGGATCGGAGGCAGAATTTGTGTGCCCAAGACACGTGATTTGATTAGATTGATTCTTGAGGAGGCCCATTGTTCTCGGTATTCCATCCATCCGGGAGCGGCGAAGATGTATCATGATCTGAGTCAGCATTATTGGTGGTGTGGGATGAAGAGAGATATTTCAGACTTTGTTTCGAGGTGTTTGACTTGCCATCAGGTCAAGTGTGAGCACCAGCGGCCCGGGGGTGTATCTCAGAGGATACCTATTCCTACTTGGAAGTGGGAGCGGATTACTATGGACTTTGTTGTGGATTTGCCTACCACAGTGGGTGGTTATGACTCTATATGGGTTGTTGTTGATAGGCTGACCAAGTCTGCCCACTTCATTCCGGTTCGGTGAAATATACGGCAGAAAAGTTAGCCAAGCTATATATTAGTCAGATTGTTCGACTACATGGAGTTCCTATTTCTATCATATCAGATCGAGGATCACTATTTACTTCTCATTTCTGGAAGGCATTACAACATGGTCTGGGTACCCAGTTAGATATGAGTACGGCATTTCACCCTCAGACAGATGGTCAATCTGAGCGGACCATTCAGGTATTAAAAGATATGCTTCGAGCGTGTGTGATCGATTTTGGTGCTAGATGGGATCAACATTTAGCATTAGCGGAGTTTGCCTATAATAAAAGTTATCACTCTAGTATCCAGATGGCCCCATTTGAGGCATTGTATGGAAGACGGTGTAGGTCTCCGATTGGTTGGTTTGATTCGGCGGAGATGGACTCTTTGGATACAGAATTGCTTAGAGATGCTATGGAGAAAGTCCGTATGATTCAGTATAGATTATTGACAGCTCAGAGTCGACAGAAGATTTATGCAGACCGGAGAGTTAGAGCCTTGGTGTTTATGGAAGGTGATCATGTTTGGCTCCGAGTATCACCCATGAAGGGTGTGATGAGGTTTGGAAAGAAGGGCAAGCTTAGCCCTAGGTTCATTGGACCTTTTGAGATTTTGAGCCGAGTGGGAGAGGTGGCCTATAAGTTGGCCTTGCCACCTAGTTTGTCGGCAGTTCATCCTTTTTTCCATGTCTCTATGCTTCGGAAGTATATTCCAGATGAATCTCATGTGCTTTCACTTGACTCCGTGGAGTTGGGTCCAGACTTGACATTTGAGGAGGAGCCTATAGCTATTTTGGATAGGCAAATTCGAAAGCTTAGGACCAAAAAGATTGCTTCAGTGAAGGTGCAATGGAAGCACCGATCAGTGGGAGAGGCAACTTGGGAGACTGAGTCTGACATGCGTGCCAGATATCCTCAACTTTTTGAAGATTCAGGTAATTACTTTTACCCTATGTTCGAGGACGAACATGATTTTTAGTGGTGGATAATGTAATGACCCGGAAGGTCATTTTTGGAAATTTTGAATATTTGCTTAACTTGAGTTAATTAATCGATAGTTTATGGGCTAAAGTGATAATTTATTTAAGACCCTATACTCTTTAGTCTATATTTAATTAAATATGTGGGTAAAACCTATCACTTTTAGTACTTAAATAATTCAAAAAAAAAATAAGGAAAAGAAAAAAAAAAGGGGCGAAGGGTTCTCTCTCATGACTACTTAACTGCTAGGTAAGTTTTCTTCTCCTTTAATTTTCTTGATTTCTGCACAATAGATGTGTGCATATAACAATAGTATATAATAAATTTTATATATATATATATATATATATATATATATATATATATATATATATATATATATATATATATATATATATATATATATATGTGTGTGTGTGTGTGTGTGTATAACAATGAAAGCATATTGAATGTAAAAAAAAATGAACAGAAAAATCACGTGAACAGTAAAGAAAAAAAAACCATTTGAATCATGGATCAATGATTGGTTCATGATGAGCCAATCATTAGTGGGTCAATGATTGGTTCATAATGAGTTTAGTGGGATGAAAAGGGAAAAATATATATATATATATATATATATATATATATATATATAGTGCAGCATACGTTAATGGCATCAATAGGCGTAAATTTCAGAATATTAGTTATTATATTATGGTTCAAGTTTTGATATATTGGTATGTAATTTAAATACTAGATGAATAAAATTTTGTGAGTACCATTTAAATTATGACGTTGGAAAAAATTTGGGATGCAATTCTAAACTTGAAACTTGAAAACTATGATAGTGTAAATTTTAATTGACATCAAGAATTACAAACTTGATTATAAATTTGGAGTGTATTTTTAGGTCAAGGTTAAACACACAAAAGTGTGAGTGTTGTTAATTCTGAAACCTTGTTGTGAATATGTACTTGAATAGATTCCATTGGTTCAGAAGCTCAACGGAAAGGGAAGGCTCAAGTCCAAGAGTAATTATTCGATTGGCTAAGGCAAGTGGATTTCTAAACTCTTGTTAAGCGTATGAAATTCGTGTATTTCCTTGCGTGGTGTTGAGAACGATTTGGAGACTTGTTGCTTATTTGTTAGTGTTGTATTCCTTGCTGTAAATTGTGTTTTGTTATCAAAATGGTTATCTCCTCATTTTCATTTGAGCATGTCAATTGCATTGTATCTGAGACATGATTGTGGTATAAGGATGTATCATTTCGAGGGTCGTATCGCGCGCCGCGATGGATATTATATTTCGAGGGACGTATCGCGCACTGCGAAGGTTTCTATTATCGAGGGTCGTGGTCGCGCGCGAAAGATGCATGGATGATATGTCCCCATGGGTCCCGAACTGAGAGACAGTGGGTGTGTATCGTTAAGAAAGACATGCATCACGATATTTGACATTGCATCCCATGGCATTGCACATTTTATTATTGATGAACTTGAACATGTGTTTTGGTTGATCTTGTGATTGTTTCTGTGAAGCTTGTGACTGTTGAATATTGAGTTGTTATTGAGAATGTGTAAACTGATAGAGTGTGGTTATTGAGTGGTGTGTTTGGTAAACCGTTAGGCTGTAGCGTGGAGGTTTAGATAGGGCGTATGGAGTACCCGTATTTTGTTCACTTAACTTGTGTTTAGAGGTTTGCTTGTTGGGTACCGCGTGGTTTGGTACTCACCCCTTGCTTCTACAAATTTTTGTAGGTTACGAGCCGAAACTTTTGTGATACCTTCCATTCTCTTCGTTTCCGAGGCATCTTGTGGAGGATTGTGAGGTAGCTGCTTGTCATCTCAGCGAACTTTCCTACTCCAGTTTATGACTTTGTTTTTACTTGAAAGACAACTTCATTTAGACTTCTATTTTGTTCCAATTCTAATTTTTACATTAGAGGCTTGTGCACGTGACAACCTGGTTTTGGGGATTGAATTAATATGACTTGGTTTTCTTTTATAGAAATTGTTGTTGGATTGTCATTTACTTCCGCACTTTGTTAGATATTGGGTTTTAGGCTGACTTGTCTTGGTGGGATAAGACGAGTGTCATCACGTTCATTTTTGGGTCGTGACAGTGACACCTATTTTTAGTGAGATCTGAATATTTTGAAGGGCCATAACGGTGAACAACTCCTACAATATCTGGTAGAAATAAAGAAATATGAGGTCATTACATGTGGGGGCATAAATTTTTGTACCTAATGGTTAGTAAGAGAAATATATCAATTTCTGCATTAGGAACAGGAGTTAGTTGAGCAATATTGACAATTGTGATAACTTGGTCGATGCATTTTCTCAAGCTGGTTATTTGGTTTGATATGATCGATCAGAGTTTCTTTATCAAGCACCCAATAATATTTATGTATTATTCTTCTTTACGAAGATAGTGAAACTTTCACTCTGACAGTAGAGATTACATATGTATTCAACAATGTAAGATTTTCTACATAATAGTCAATATCATCACCATATACAATTGTCCTGATTTTTATTGTTCCTGTAAAGTCGGTGAACCTTGTGAGATAGTTATTATATAAGTATGCCTAGAGAATGAGCGATGGCAATAATGAGCGAGAGGACCTGCTCATCTTTCAAAATCAGACTTTGGAATCAGAATTTCTTGTCCAAACTTAATCTACCACGACTCATGTCAACAATTTGGAATTTGAATCGGGAGTGTCAATGGCTATTCTTTCAATATTCATTCTTGGCGCCATATGTCTTTATCTTCACAATGAGAGCCACAACAATTAGAGTTTGACATATAAACAAGGTTAAATACTGATATTTTTGAATTCTAGAATCTCTTTGAGTCTACTATTAAAGAAGCGAACAAAGTTTATTACAACACATCATCAAGCACCTATTGTACAATATAGAGACAATAATGCTAACATGCAATACAAATTAACAAATCAAAAAATGAAAGAAAGAGACCAACAAATATATTTAGCACTCTAATGCTTCAAAGAGACTGAAACACCTCAAATAAAAAACATAAAGTTAAAACATTAAAGACTAAACAATAAAAAAGTGTGCTTGAGCAGAACCAAGA
The DNA here is from genome assembly GCA_027789145.1 of Solanum arcanum. Taxonomy (NCBI): domain Eukaryota; kingdom Viridiplantae; phylum Streptophyta; class Magnoliopsida; order Solanales; family Solanaceae; genus Solanum; species Solanum arcanum. The sequence goes on along the minus strand of CM050939.1, from coordinate 60,913,346 downwards.
AAGAGGAAATTCAGAGAAGCACAATCTAGAATTGCACAAAAAGAAAACAAAAGGACATAACTGGACAACAAAGATGATTCATAAAAGTATAATGAACAAACAATTGCACACACACAAAAACAAATCAATGATAACAACAAAGAAAAAACAAAAAAACCTACCAATTTGAAGCTTGAACAATCTGAGATATGGATGTTAGTGAGAGAAGTTGATGGTTCACTTTTGATTAAGAAAACAATCTACTTAGGTCAACTTCAAACAATCGTATCTCTCATCCTACCTATGAATCACTTCTATGAGTCATAGAAGGAGCTACAACTCGCATTCTTGACTCGTAAAGTACTGAAAGTCAAGTTTTTGGATCAAGTTTCTACAAGAAACTTCTACAAATCGTAATTTGGGTCGTAGAGTGAACTTTTTAGCCTTAAAACTTCAATATGAATTTCAAGGACGAAAAATACGGTTCGTAGATCAAACCATGAACCACATATGGCTCGTGAAAATTTTTCGATATCTATTTAAGTGTTTTTTTTTTGTCTTTTCCCATTTTTTCCAAACCTAAATCATGACATTGTAACTACAATTAGGAGTAGGGGTGTCAATGTTATGGTTCAATCGGTTATTTTTCAAATTATACCATCCTAAATTTTGAGTATTTTATAATATATAACTGAAATTAGACTTTTTAAAATTATTCCAATCATACTAGTTTCACTTAGGCATCAATACGTTTTGGTTAATTTTCGATCTTTTTACTTTTAAAATATCACTTCAAAATATACTACCATTAATATATTTCTTTCACAAATATGTTTTTGAAAAAACACTTTATTTTTTCACCAAAAGGACAAGAATGTAATATCTTGTTGTGTATTACATTATGTTTTAATTTTAAATCTAATTAAGTAAAAGCTAATTAAAAAATAAAGACTCAAAGTCGTCTAGTCACCAGAGGCCTAGGACCTAAGTTATATTTATATTTGAAAATTATCATAAAATAAATTTATATATTAAATTTAACATATTATTGATATATAAAATATATTTATATACATGTAAGGTTATTCGGTTCAGGATTTTTTCTATAAATTCAAAAAAATCATCCCAATTATTCGGGATGGTTATACACATAAATAAAAGTCCACGATTTTCTTGAAAAATTGTAATTTTTCATATTCTTTTGACACCCCTAATTAGGAGAATATATTCCACCAAGTACTCAATTTTCTTTTAATTTTACGCTCTCAACTCCCCAACTCCAAAAAAAAAAAAAATCGCATGAAAGACAAAAATTAGGGTTTCAAGGCTTCTAATCAAGTTATTCATTAAACTTCTTCAAGAAATTTATTCTTCCATGTATGTTAGGCTAATCATAGTATTGAACTAAATTCGTCTTCACGCCCTGTATCTCAATTCAGTCAGTAGAAAGTTCAATCTAGGATTCTGCTCTTAGTTTTATGAAACTCTTGATACAAGTAATGTTCTTATTCCTAATTCTAAATTTTTATATTAAGAGATTGCAATATTATATACGTTGACATATTTGAGTTGTTGCTCATACTTATATTTCGGATGAATCCTAGTTGATCAGATTTCTATTGAAAGTCTTTGTGCATTGATTTTGGAATTTTAAACTTGAGTTAAAGAGTATTTTAAAGTATCTTTCGAGAAAAGTTTAAGAAAATACAAATGGTTCTAGAAGCACTATTTACACTGACAAAAGAATTATTACTATTTTTAAGAAGATCATAAATAATTTTCAAACGCATTTCAGCCAGATAAAGAGAAGTTCTGTTACCCTTGAAAAAGTCTTAATTTTCACATGGGACCGAAAAGTTTCAAGAGTTTTTAGAGTATTTCAAAAAAATTGAGTACAGTTCAATTACCTCTTAAAGATATCATTTTGAGTAATTATCTCAACTCCGTGAGAATTTTACAGGAGCATACAATTATATATTTGAGTAGTATTAAGCACCAATTTTGAAGAGACTTCATATATTTAAGTGTAGATAGGATCGTACCACAAGACGGACAACTCCTCACCTGCCTTAAGAAGGTGTAACCATTTAAATGGATATCTCAATTTTACCCATTCAAAATATGAATCGAATTGACTATTTTACCCATTTTAGTTTAACTCATTTTGGATTCTCATATTCGACTCGACCCACAAAGCATTTGCCACTCGTAGCCAAAACAATATATGTCAAAAGCAATTGAATATTACCTAGACTTAGATTTTTATTTTTTGCATCAGGTTTTATGTCTTTCATGAATGTTATTTTTTAGTTTTTCTTGAAAAAATTCAGTAAACCCTCTCTGCTAAAATTCTAGTAAGATGTGTGTTTGCTAGAAGCAAAAATGCTGGACGCATTAGCAAGAAACTGTACAGGATGCCAAAATCTACATTGACTTGATATTTGAAACTACAAGTGTAATAAGTTTGATATCAGATTCCAACCTAGCCATGTTTTTTTGTCAGACGGGGAAACAAAATTGAGCTGAAACATCTCCTTTGAAACATGTTCTCCTGTTTCGCAGAATCCAACAAGCTTCGCGACTACTTCAGCACTTTCGCGTACATTTTGCATGTTAAGAGGATCTGACCAGAGTTTATTCACAAGCTGTAGCCGTCTCTTCTGTTTTCCTTCTGGTGGAATGTCCCATTTCATGTACAGCATTTCCCTTTCTTCTGCATTTAGCTTCGAACTCACCCTTTTCGCTAGATATTCCCTTTCCTGCTTCAGTGCCTTAATACTGTATATTCAAAAGCCAAGAGTTGGTAAAAATTACTAAAGGCCTTGGAAAAAGTTCAAATAAACCTTGAAAGAATAAATTATACCTTGATGAGACATAGCCAGCAGGGTCATCACCCAAAAGAGCAGGACTAGCATTACCAAGCCCTGCTAAGTGTTGGTCTAACCATGTCAACCTCCTAAGCTCAACTTCCATGTATATCTGATCTGATGGATCCCCTTTAAATAACATGTAAAATTGAGTACGGTGCACTAAAGACACATGACACAAATGCCACAACATTATAATTTGCTGTCTTTGGTCCTCAAACACCAAGTGCCATGACAATGGAGATTGTTCGGTTATATCAGCTTCATCAGTTGCAGCTTCATTTGCTTCCAACTCCAGCACCTGGTTTTACCCGTCGCGCAACAATTAGTCCAAATGATATTCTTGATTTATCGAAACAAAAGGAAATTGCAATGAACCGGAGGTAGCATATCTTGTAAAAAAAAGGCCACAAGGAGAGTGAAGATAAATCTTACCTGGCAAACAAGCAGCTGCTTTTGGTACTGTAACTTAGCCACCCTTTCTTTCAGCTCAGTAACATAAGCTTTAATACTCCTGATGTTTTCTTCAGCTGCTTTTTTAAACATCTTTTGCATCTTCTTCATGTTAACAGAGTTTGACTGCCTTGATCCAGGAGTACCCTCCCTCGATGAGATACAGTTACTGTCCGTTCTTCTAATTGGAGTGCTTTTTTGGCTACAAAATGAATCACCAGCAGATCCAACATTGGTGAATTCTGGTGCTCTGTTCTCAATCTCACCCTCCACGATGTTGCAGGACGAAGGAGACATAGGAGAACATGGTGATCGAATTATATTTGGAATGTTGCTGGTGTTACTCAAGTTAAAAGGAAGCACCTTTTTCTTTTTTGGAGTCCTCAAATCAACAGATTCCTGACAACTTGGAAGATGCATGACTAATTCGTCTATAGATCTCTGAACATTTTCAAGTTTCTGTTCTAAAGATGCAATGTTGTTTTCCTGCGATCTCAGCCGTGCAATCTCTTCTTTCAAGCTGGCTTTATCTTTTATCTCAATTTGTTCAGGAACAGAACTTATTTTGTGCAGTTCTTTAATTTCTGCAAACAACTTTGCAATGGTATCTGTGGCCCCTTGGCTGCCAATTCTGTGAGATGCAAACTCTTTGTGAAGCAACTGAAGAGCATGGTTTGCTTCATCACCAAGTTGCCTCTGTCTCATCTCAAGCTTTCGGATCTCGTGCACCAGCATAGATGGATTGGTTGAATTGGTAGACCTCCTAATTGCAGCCTGCCTGTCAAGTAACTTTTTTCTTCCCAGGGGTGTAGAAAGAGATCCGGAAACTACTTCATTTTCAGTTGTAAATGAAAGACATTTGACTACTTGACGAGAAGGTCCATGGTGATCTGAAGCCTGAAAAATGAGCATATGCCAACAAGTTTTACTTATCAAGACTCAAATCCACAAACAAAGATGGGAAGTTAGGTGTTCTGTCTAAATTCAACATTTTTTTGTACCTTGAGCTCTTTCTTTGATCTTCTTTCTAGTTCGAGCTGGGTTTGTGCTAGGTCACGCTGACGTTTCAGCTCATTCATCTCCTCCTCCATCTGCAAAAGATTCACAAGTAAAGATATTAGATTAAGTAAAAATATTAGTTTAACAGTGAACATAATGACAATTCCACCTTAATAAGCTATTGCTTTCTGTTTCTTAAACATACAAATATCTCTGAACTAAAATACAACTGACACTTTACACTTAGAGAACATGTATTACATTGTTGGGAAGAGGTCTATCTGCATGTTTTAAATGCAAATTTATCAGTTTTTTTCCGTGCGTAGAAGGATCTGCAATAAGCATCCTATGTTTTCATATCTCGACATCTGGTCAGGTGAATCTAGGAAAATGAAGTACTTGGGTAACATGGCTAGTATTTGTAAGTCGAGATGGTAAGCTGTAATGAGATAGGAAGCTTCTGTCAATCTAGAGTTTTCAACTGGATTGTGCAATGAAACGAGGAACTCTTCACATGTGAAAATGAGAAGCAGTACACTACCAATAGGCTGCTGCCAGAGATAATGACTTCAGAAAATGAGAAAAAAGTTCATTTATTATGACAAAATTATGATACTAGAAGGGCCAGGCATAACCTACTACCCCCCCCCCCCCTACTTTCTAAAAGCTGGAAGTATAATACTACTGAAAAACATTAGTGGTACCTGTTGGATTTTCTGCTCTTTCTCCATTAGTAGAGATCTGAAACATGGGGAGGCAGAAAGGTCAGGACTTCGGAGCTCTGCTTCAAGTCTGGAAACTTCCTTTTGTAAATGCTTCAGCAATTGCTTCTCAGCAAAAACCTGGAAAATTATTGGAAAACAAGAAAGAAGAAGTCAAACATGACTGTGATTGTAGAATACCAAGTAGACTAAGGGCCCTGATTTTTTTTTGAAAATGCAGGCTTTAACTTGCATAAAAAATGGAATCTGCACGATTTAATACAACATTTGGTTGGCCTTATTAAAGTTGCATTTGTTCATATCCACATCAAGTAATACAAAGAATTTGAGTATGTGAATTTATTTTATGCCAAATAGAATATGGAATAAGAGTACATGTAATTAGCAATAAAGGGACTAAACAAAACAATGAATGGTATCTACACTACAGAAGTTGTATAGATTTTACGGATTTAATTCACATTATGAGATAACTTGTAGGCGTAAACAATAACTCAGGGATCTTATGGTTTAAGTTGTAGAGGAAAAAGAAAGCTATCTGAGAGGCAGAGAGGTTGACTACAAATTTCATCTCTCTCTGGCTCTACGGGGAATTTTTTTCAGAGCTGAATTACCACTAATCACCCTAAAGCACAACCGGTCCAAGCTTGCAGGAAGAAAAAAAAAAGTATCTTGTTCAAGGGGATTGGCAGGACTGAAAATCCTCGTGCAACCAATTCCAATCTGGATTGGGAATTAATAGCCAGGATAGCTCACTTCATAGGGCAAAGGACTGAAACTTCTCGTGTCACCACCAGTTGGCAGTTACCGGTTCCAGAGGGTTGGGATTGTAGCAGAGAACTGAAAATACTCGCTTCCACCAGTTCCAATCTATGGATTAATAGAGGACTGGAAATCGTCGCTCTACCGGTTCCAAATATTTCCAATCATTGTGGGATTGAATATCTGAATCCATGGACGGTAAGTTAAATCCCACAAGTGAGGTCTAGGGAGGTTAGAGTGTACGCAGACCTTACCGCTACCTTATAGAGGTACAGAGGTTGTTTTCGAAGGACCCTTGGCTCAAGTGTAACAAATACCGGTATAAAGAAGAAGCAGACAATGTAGAGAATACAGCAATAACAAGGAACAGTGCAAAAGTAGCGAAAACAACAATAAAATCATGTGATAATTTAAACACCGTAAACAACATGATACTGGTAAAAAAACAAGAATTACAATAATACAACTAGTACCATCGCAAACACCAGCCACCCTAAGCAAGACAACACTTACACTACCTACTACTACCCTTCTACCCTAATGCGAGTCCTCCACATCCTAATCCGTGGACAGACAGTCAGTGAGTGTTAAATCTGACAAAATTAATAATAATTGGAAAAAAAACATAGTTAAACCAATAGAGCGAATCCGTGAGAGAGTACTCCACCACGAGTGCCACATAATTTATAATAAACATTTGGTTGGCAGCATTAAAATGCGCATTTGCTCATACCACATAAGTGTGCGCCAATCTGCATATTAATCTATGCTTGATAGTATATGTGATAAGAAAACATATAATAGCACTACATGGATAAGACTAACTAAACAACAAAGTTCTGCATTACAAGATTATTCGGTATTAACAGTTTAACAATCTCCACATTATTATTCACCGCATAAATAATCACTGCATAACTAGTACATGGCCAAACAACCCCTTAACTTATATATTGTTATCAATTGGTATATTTAATTTTAAAGGGAAGAAAACTGAGAGAAATAGAAAAATGATACAGTTCCTTTAGAAGTCACTTGGAGCTTTCAAATTAACCACTAATTGCATACCATGTTTACTTGCGCAGTGGTAATGACTTCTTTGGCACTTGTTGCAAAGCACAGAGTGTTGCGTGATTGTTCCACATGACTTAAAGCAGGACTCATAGTGCAAACAATTGCTGTTCTTGAGTTTCCGCCAAGTGAAGGCTGTAATATCCTCGTCAATTTTGAATCTCGGTAGGGAATATGACCACCCCTCTTTCCACCACTGCAAATGAAATTCAACAAGTAGTGTCTCAAGGCTATTATTAACTGAGATTTATCATCAACTGGATTGTTCTTACAAGTAACAAGAATTCTAGGCCATTAATGCATATGAGAATTGTGCAGAATAACAAGAACAACAGTTGTGGTTATATAAATAGTGTCAATGGAAAGCAATGTGCTCACCCATTCTTCCAAGTTGCAAATTTTTTATGTAACTGAATATCATGGTGTTCTCAAATACCTTAGTTTTCTGATCACTGTGGTCAGTGTCAGCAAGCTCCGGTTAATATGGCTTCCTTCCTTTAACCTTGTACCGTCTGCACTTGTTTGCAAGGCACGCTCACTTCCAGCAAGATCCACAAGGTTCTGCAGTATTAGGAGTATCATATATTGGCCTTCATGCACGAGCACGACATCAGAAATATTATCGTATCAGTAATGAGAGGTCCTTACCAGAGTTGCCAAGAAGGATTTCACACGCCCTGAGTTTTCCCGGATGCTGCTCTCAATGGTCTGAACAAAAAGCAAATATGTCAGCTGTATGGACAGGGTTCTAAGAACTCATGTAGAAACAACATAGATGAAAGGAGGTAACATACATATTACATCATACCAGTACAAACACAACATTGTTTATTAGTACATGAAGAATACCATATAAATCACCAAATTAAGAACGGTTCTGATACAACCTTAAAATGTCAGCTGAATGGATACGTCATAACATTACCAACATGACATTTAGTATTACTATAAAGATATATTCCATATATATCACGAAAATAAGAACTGATGGGATACCACCTTAGAAGTAGGTCCCAGCATAGAAAGAGGCAGCAACTACATCTAGCATTACTATAAAGATATTCCATATAAATCAAGAAAATAAGAACTGCTGGGATGCCACCTTAGAAGTAGGTCCCAGTATAGAATGAGGCAGCAATCACATCTACTTCACTACTTGGCATCCGGATTAAGAGTTAAGGATTTAGTCTACATAGTTATTGGATAGATAAGATTTGCTCCCTCCGACTAACATATATTACATAGTCCAAGTGGTCCAACTTTAATTTTCTGGCCTACAAATCCTTGAATCCCCATCTATTCCATATACGATATCTCATGTCAAATGTGCAGAAGAAACTTAACAATGCCAAATACTTTTAAACTTTAGTAGAAAAGGGGTCAGCATCTTTTACCAGCTTAATTATCTGATGAGACCTTGAGCTTTTATCATTTAGAGCAGTTTCACCCACTTGTCTCTGGGCTGCAGCAAGTAACAAGTATTTAACCACAAGGTCAGAGGAAAATCCTGAACTTCAAAAATATATATACTGAGGTTTCTAAGGCGGCATTCTTCTATGATATTATAAGATGAATGCAATAATGTATCATTAAAGAAATATGCAACTTACCTTCACAGGCACCAATTAAGGTTCTCAGATGTTGGCCATCCTTTACAATCTCTTCCACTAGTTTCTCTACAATAATACCTTTCTGCATTCAGAAACAAAAAATTCAGGAAAATTTATTTATAAGGAAATTCTAGTTAAGAAACTTGAACTCCTAAACTAAGACACTTGTGTACCTCTGGATCATCCAATAGGCGAAGTGAGCCAGACTCGCGATTCAAGAGGTCTACTACTGTCTCATTATATATTTCTAAAGCAGAAAATTTCAGCACAAAGTCCCTCTCAGTAGTCTGAAATGCAGAAAAAAAAAGCATCCGGATATCAACATCTCAATTTCTCAATCATAGAACAACAAAAGATTCTGGAGAAAGTATGATTTACAAATTTGATGTGCTCATAAATGTCATTAACAGCACTCTCGGTTATTCCCCTCATTGTGAATGTCTTCCCACTACTTGTCTGTCCATATGCAAATATGGTTGCTGCAAAAGAAGTACGAGATTAACTGAATGAATCTTTCAAACAATAAACCAAATGATGTATACAAGAGCTAAAACAAATGTACTCTAGTTCTACCATTTATCCCATTTAGAGCAGAGAGAGCAACATCTCTAGCCCCTTGTTCATAAACCTTGCTAGTCGAACACGTTGGGTCAAAGACATTATCTGGCACAGAAAAAAATCATGTAAGCAGATTTTTCAAAAATCAGAACTTACAACAACCAGTAATTCACATTTAATCAACCTACCAAATGAATAAGGACCAGTGTGTCTTTCATGAATTAAGTTCTTCGAAACAATAGTTTGTTGATCAGGGAAATCCCAGGCAATGAGATCATAGGCTGCTTGTTCTTTTGGGCTAAGAGGCCTCACACGTATCGTCACAAGAATTTTCTCTTCGCGAAGCTTTGGACCTCCTGGAGTAGACGATGGAATCGTCCTTCTACTACCTGGAAAACGAGAAGGTGTCCTTCCAGTCTTCGACAATGGTGTTCCTGGTACGCCTATCACCATCTTTGTGAACTATTTTTATACCATCCTATTCAAAAACCATCAACTTAATAACCCATTCTTAACATGAAATTATCAAACCATACACCAAAATCCCCAACTAAAATTCAAGAAAGTCACTAAAACCATCAACTTAAGTTCCTTGAACCACCAAAACAACGCATTCAAGAAAACCCACAATTTTAAACAAGAAAAAAAAGCTAATCTTTTTTATTAAAACAACCAATTTTGTTATTATCATCTAATTTCAAGTAAAAATCAAACGAAACCCAGATGAAGTTATGCGTTTGTTTTAAGATAATAAACAAGAAATGGCAAGTAAAGTGAAATCAAATATGGAAAGATTACTTAAACCAGTAAAGCTCAAACCCAAAAAATTAGATTTTCAAACGATAATTTTGCGATTTCAACGAAATGTAAATGACTTACTCAGAGAAGATGCAAGTAAACTGAGATCAAATATGGAAAAGATGATTTTTCAGGGTTCGTATTTTTGAGATTCTGAGAGAGAGTAACGGCTACTTAACAAAATTATATTCTTTTTCTTTTTCCGTTTCCGTACACTTAGCGCACCTGAAGGCCGTTGGTTTATTTGTTTATATTTAAGTTGGAGCCTCTTCGCTCATCCCTGCAAAATGTTTTTGAAATTACTACACTTCAGTACCTAAAGTTTCTGTTTTTATTAATATAGAACCTAAATACTTTCTCCTAAATGCTGTCCAAGCTTGATGAGATGTGCAATTGGGCCCAACCCAACCCAGAGAATTTACTCTTTATTCTTTGTGTCTTTCCCTTTTCTTTTCAGGTATGTGGTACATGAACCCACTCTTTGTTAGGATATACTATTAACCATGCGTTTTGATATAGTATTAATATTGAACAATCGTTTATTCATTTATTCAATTCAATAAAGTGTTACATTAAATAGATCAATTATCATATATGTGTCCTTAACTTATATAGTAGATGATTTGGTGTATACAGTTTAAGCTTATACACAGAAGATTAAATCATCAGTTCTTATAAGTTAAATTTATAGTTCACAATCATAGATGGAAATTTGAACAAAATCATCAGAAAGATTGTAGCACGAGATTAAATGTAATTATTTTGATTATGAGAATGACATAGTTCTAACTTCTCGTGCTAGTGCATTTGGTATGTATTGAACGGGACCAAGCAGAGATAGTTGTTTTAGACTGACTGATAAAAACATATTCTCTAAACTATTAAATGTACTTATATTCTTAATCTTGATATAACGATTATGATCTGTATATATTAATTATCATTTTGGTTTATTAAAAGGTAAGATTCTGAGATGGGTCAATATGCCTGGTAGATTGGATGATAATAATATATATTGGTGAAATAATTAGTTAGTTGATGGAATCCATGTCTCAGTATAGAGATTGATGATACACCTTTTATGAGAAGCTTGTAAGTTTTCATGTGTAAACCCTACTGTAGATTTATGAATCAGCACATGAAATAAGTTAAGTATTGCTCTAAAGAAGTTAATCAATGAATTAAATTAAATCGATAATTTAATTTATTGATTAGTATCGGTAATCTTAACATGGGGAATCAAATAAGTGTTTAGTGGTGAATTTCGAAATAAATAGAGGAGTTCAATTACGAATTTTTAGTGGAATGATTTGTAATTTATTATGGTAAGAATAATTCAAATTAATTATTTAGAATTATTTCCATAATAGGAAGTCTCAGTAATAAATTCTGTGGTCCCTCCAGTGCCCAATTTAACTAGAACTCAGAATCCTATTTTCTAGTAGAAGATGGAAAAGTAGCGTGGTTTTTTTTTAAGGGAAGAAACGTGTGTTTCAATTTTTCTTGAATTTTTTTTTTTTTTGCTTTCTTCTCCTCTTTGGACTAGGAAGACATCTCTATAAATAGGGATTCTTCTAACCTAGATTTGACAGAGTATTCTATACAATACTTGCCCACCCAAGTATTGAGAGAGTTCAATTGTTGATTGGGATCACTGTAGAAGACTATAGAACTGGAGTTGGATTTACTTCAAGATATCTGCACATGCTTCAAGAGGTAATCCTAAGTTAATTTTCAGCATACTTTGTATGTGATAACTATTTGTGATTGTTATTTATATTCATGCAAGATGTATGATTCTGGAATGCTTCCGTTGTGTATGTTATTTTCCTACAATTGGCATCAAGAGCCATACTTGCATCTTTATACATAACCTAAAATATGCATATGTGAAATTATATGTATGATTCGTGATTGTGAATTTTATTTTATCACGAAAAGGACAGAACGGATAAAAAACTTGATTTGATTTGTTTTTTGTTAAATGCATATGGTAATAGTCCTTATATTTTTTATTGTGGCGGCACTTCTGTGCAATTTTATTCTTGTATTATGGCGGCTGGTATAAAAAAAATTTCAACCCATGTCTTGTATAAAAAATAAGAAGTGTTGGGTGTAATTTTTTTTTAATTGTGGTAGCTGCTGGTTGTTTGTAATCACATGTTTTGGTGTAATTTTTTTTTCTTTGTAAAAAGAATGACCACTTGTGAATTTATAAAAAAAAAAATATATATTTTGACTCATTAATATGTAATTAATGATCCATGTTTCTTGGAAGAGTTTGAACCATTTTTTTAAGAAATTTGCAACAGTAATGTGTAAAGAAAAAAAAAAAGAAAAGCATTTACCGTAACAGTACAGAAAATTTGATAAGCTGAAATTTTTGTTGTTGCATAGTTTCTTTCTAGAAATTTGTTAGTATAAAATTTACCAAGAAAATAAAATGGTGAGGAGTAATTTTTTTAAAATTACCAAGATTAAATAGTAATAAAGTATTAAGTTTATGTGTTGGCTTAGACCTTCCTCCCCATCGGATGAATTTAATACAAGTCATTACGTATCTAATCGTTAGTTTGATAGTTTGTATTAACTCTCCTAAACTGAGTAATATATGATTGGATCAATGCAACTAGAGGATTTTCACTTGACTTAAAGTAACAGTAGACTCTCCAACTGAGTTAGGTCTGTATAAGTTTATGGAGTGAATAATCGGTCATTATATATGTATATTGTATGAATAGTTCTCCAATCCCAACGATTGGCTATTTAAGATGCATGAATGTATATGTATATCATGAGTTTGAATGTAAATATTCAATGTTATATGACTATGTTATTGATCTATTGTAACTATTTCTTCAATCTCAGATTCAACATGTCTCCTTTTAATCCCATTAGTACTATTTTGGGTCAAAACAAACTAGAGGGTTCTAACTATGTTGACTGGAGGAGAAATCTTGACATTGTGTTAACTGCTGAAGAATATAAGTTTGTGCTTCATGAGGAATGTCCATTGAAACCAAATGATCAGTCGAGTGATGAGGATAAGTTAGCTTATCAGAAATGGCGCAAAGCTGATGAGATGGCGCGATGTTACATTATGGCTTCAATGTCAAATGTTTTGCAACATCAACATCAAGCTATGTTGTCTGCTTTTGAAATTCTGGAGAATCTCAAACAAATGTTTGGAGACCAGGGTCGATCAGCTAAGCAGACTGCCATGAGAACTCTCATGAACACTAAGATGGTTGAAGGCACTCCTGTAAGAGATCATGTTCTGAAGATGATAGGTCTTCTGAATGAACTAGAGGTTTTGAGGGACGAAATTGACAATGACTCCCAAGTTGAGATGATATTGCAGCCTCTGCCTGACAGTTTTCAACAATTTTGCCTAAATTATAATATGAATAAGATGAGTCTATCTTTGGCACAATTGTTGAATGAGCTACAGGCGGCAGAGACCCTTGTCAAAAAACATGCACCATCAATGTCACTTAATGTTGAGAAAGGTTCTACTTCTAAACCGCAAGGTGGACAGAAGAAGAAAAAGTCTCACAAAGCTAAGGCAACTGCACCTCCAACTGGGGGAGTGAAAAAGTCTAAGGGTAAGTGTTTTCATTGCAAGATGTCAGGTCATTGAAAGGCACATTGTCCAGTTTTCTTAGCCAAGAAGAAAAACAAACCAGGTAACTTACTTTCACTTGTCGTTGAAACATTTTTAGCGGCTATTTCTACCACTTCATGGTGTGTAGATTCAGGAGCCACTGATCATATCTGCACTACTATGCAGGGGTTTCAAGAAACGCGCAAGCTGACTAGAGGTGAAGTTAGCATTTTTCAAGCAGATGGCTCTGCAGCTCCAGTTTTAGCATTAGGAAATATTATTTTTTCGTTTGATAGTGGTAGAGTTTTAATTTTAAAAGACGTTCTATATGCACCTGCTGTTAGAAGAAATTTGATTTCAGTTTCTAAAGTTTTGAGAGGTGGTTATGATGTTAGTTTTTCTGATAACGGTTGTGTTATTAGTTATAATAAACATCTTGTCTCTGCTGGTACATTGATTGATGGTCTTTTTATTATTAATGTCTCTCCAGAACTGCAACAAATCGTAGAATTGAATAATGTTAACCTTTCAAGTAGAAGAAAACGTTCTTCTGATTATAATGAGACTTATCTATGGCACTTGCGTCTATGTCATATAAATCTAGATAGGATTTCAAGGTTGGTTCGAGATGGACCTTTAGGTTCATTAAAAGTGGAGGCACTACCAACATGTGAATCTTGTTTAGAAGGAAAAATGACTAAGAGACCTTTTCCCTCAAAAGGAAATAGAGTCAATGATAAACTAGAGTTAATTCATTCTGATTTGTGTGGCCCAATGAACATTCAAGCAAAAGGTGGGTATGAGTACTTTGTGACCTTCATTGATGACTACTCAAAATATGGATATATATATTTGTTACGCCGTAAGTCTGAATGCTTTGAGAAATTCAAAGAGTTTAAGGTCAAAGCAGAAACGACATGGAATATATATCAAGTCATTGCGATCTGATCGTGGTGGCGAATACCTCTCTAATGATTTTATTAGTTACTTATCAGAACAAGGAATTACATCTCAAATGTCTGCACCTAGAACGCCACAACAAAATGGTGTAGCAGAAAGAAGAAATAGAACTCTTTTAGAAATGGTTAGATCAATGATGAGTTACTCTGATTTACCGCATTCGTTTTGGGGATATGCCATAGAAACTGCAAATTACATTCTGAACTTAGTTCCTTCTAAATCTATTCCTTTGACACCCATTGAACTGTGGACTGGACACAAACCTAGTTTGAGACATATTCGGGTTTGGGGATGTCCAGCACATGTATTAAAAGGGAAGGCAGAAAAATTGGGACCTAAAATAGAAGTATGTGTTTTTATTGGATACCCTAAAGGAACGAAAGGTGGTATGTTTTATAATCCTAAAGAAAAGAAGGTCATTGTGTCTACCAATGCCAAGTTTCTGGAAACAGATTTTTTAACAAACCATATTCCTAGAAGTAAACTAGTTTTACAGGAATTGAGCAAAGAGAAAACAAATCAATCTACTGAAAATAATGAAAACAAAATTCAAACCCCAAATGTTAGAGTTAACATACCATTACATTATAATAGTGGGAGAGATGTTAACAAACATAAAATTCTGCAAGTACAAGATCTTGAAAATTCATTGCATCAAGGTAGTGGGAGTAATAATGAGCAGATTGCATTAGAGGAAGAAGTTGTTGATATCTCTGCACCGCAAGATACTGAAGATAACATGGAAACTCAAGATCCTAAAAATGATGTGGTTCCACCACAAGATCATAATAATGCAAATCTCTGCGAACTCGCCCCTGTAGTGTCTCGTCGTAGTGGGAGAGTAATAAGAAAACCACTTCGGTATGCACTCTTGGGAGAGTCTTTTGTGAGAATCCTCAAGAGTCGAATACCGAACTCTGGAATTACTTACGAAGCACTACAAGATAAAGATGCAGAAAAATAGATTGTTTCTATGAAATCAGAAATGGAGTCTATGTACTCTAACAAAGTCTGGGATCTTGTAGAACCACCTGTAGATGGAGTCAAACCCATTGGATGCAAGTGGATATATAAGAAAAAGAGAGGAGTAGATGGACAAGTGCAAACTTACAAAGCTAGACTTGTTGCAAAAGGGTTTACTCAGAAAGAAGGGATCGACTATGAGGAAACTTTTTCGCCAGTAGTCATGCTTAAGTCTATTAGAATTCTCTTATCCATTGCTGCTCATTATGATTATGAGATTTGGCAAATAGATGTCAAGACAACTTTCCTTAATGGAAGTCTTGATGAAAGCATATTTATGTGACAACCAGATGGTTTCATAGAAAAAGGAAAAGAACACATGTTGTGCAAGCTTAAAAGATCTATTTATGGATTAAAGCAAGCTTCTAGGGCATGGAACACTTGCTTCGACAATGCAGTCAAGTCTTTTGGTTTTGAGCAATGTCTTGATGAGTCTTGTGTGTACAAAATGTGGAATGGGGATAAAGTGGTGTTTTTGGTATTATATGTAGATGATATCTTGCTCATAGGAAATAATGTGGGCTTGATGAATTCAGTTAAGAAATGGATGTCCATAAACTTTGATATGAAGGATTTGGGAGAAGCTGTTCACATCCTTGGGATCAAGGTTCTACGTGATCGCAACAAAAGGATGTTAGGTTTATCTCAAGCTCTTTATATTGATACAATTCTTACCAGGTTTAGAATGCACGATTCCAAGAAAGGTTTTCTTCCTTTTAGACATGGAATTTCTTTATCTAAGGATCAATGTCCTAAGACAGATGAGGAAACAGAAAGCATGAAGACAGTTCCTTATGTATCAGCGGTAGGAAGTCTCATATATGCCATGTTATGCACTAGACCTGACATTTGTTTTGCCGTAGGCATGGTTAGCAGATATCAGTCTAATCCTGGACGAGAACATTGGACAGCAGTTAAGAATATAATCAAGTACCTGAAAAGGACTAGGGATTACATGTTAGTCTATCATTCGGATGAGTTGGTGCCCATAGGGTACACGCATTTCAATTTCGATCGATATGGACTCTAGAAAGTCGACCTCAGGAAATGTGTTTACTTTAGGAGGTGGAGCCATTGTTTGGAGAAGCATCAAGCAAACCTGTGTTGCTGATTCTACCATGGAAGCCGAATATGTAGCAGCTTCTGAAGCAGCTAAGGAGGCAGTGTGGCTCAGAAACTTTCTGAAAGACTTGGCGGTCGTTCCTGCAATAGAAATGCCACTTACAATGTTTTGTGATAATAGTGGAGCGGTTGAAAATTCAAAGGAACCACGAAGTCATAAGAAGGCAAAACACATTGAGCGAAAATACCATTTGATTCGAGACATAGTACAGAGAGGGGATGTGATGGTGGCGAAGATTGCATCAGAGAACAACCTTGCAGACCCTTTCACAAAAGCTTTACCGCAAAAGTCTTTTGATAGACATGTTGAAGGAATGAGTGTTAGAGTTGTAGGTTCATGGTTATGAGTCTAAGTGGGAGATTGTTAGGATATACTATTAACCATGCGTTTTGATATAGTATTAATATTGAACAATTATTTATTCATTTATTCAATTCAATAAAGTGTTACATTAAATAGATCAATTGCCATATATGTGTCCTTAACTTATATAGTAGATGATTTGGTGTATAGAGTTTAAGCTTATACACAGAAGATTAAATCATCAGTTCTTATAAGTTAAAATTTATAGTTCACAATCATAGATGGAAATTTGAACAAAATCATCAGAAAGATTGTCGCACGAGATTAAATATAATTTATCTTGATTATGAGAATGGCATAGTTCTAACTTCACGTGCTAGTGCATTTGGTATGTATTGAACGAGACCAAGCAGAGATAGTTGTTTTAGACTGACTGATAAAAACATATTCTCTAAACTATTAAATGTACTTATATTCTTAATCTTGATATAACGATTATGATCTGTATATATTAATTATCATTTTGGTTTATTAAAAGGTAAGATTCTGAGATGGGTCAATATGCCTGGTAGATTGGATGATAATAATATATATTGATGAAATAATTAGTTAGTTGATGGAATCCATGTCTCAGTATAGAGATTGATGATACACCTTTTATGAGAAGCTTGTAAGTTTTCATGTGTAAACCCGGCCGGTAGATTTATGAATCTGGCACATGAAATAAGTTAAGTATTGCTCTAAAAGAAGTTAATCAATGAATTAAATTCATCAGTAATTTAATTTATTGATTAGTATCGGTAATCTTAACATGGGGAATCAAATAAGTGTTTAGTGGTGAATTTCGAAATAAATAGAGGAGTTCAATTACGAATTTTTAGTGGAATGATTTGTAATTTATTATGGTAAGAATAATTTAAATTAATTATTTAGAATTATATCCATAATAGGAAGCCTCAGTAATAAATTTTGTGGTCCCTCCAGTGCCCAATTTAACTAGAACTCAGAATCTTATTTTCAAGTAGAAGATGGAAAAGTAGCGTGGATTTTTTTTAAGGGAAGAAACGTGTGTTTCAATTTTTCTTGAATTTTTTTTTTTTGCTTTCTTCTCCTCTTTGGACTAGGAAGACATCTCTATAAATAGGGATTCTTCTAACCTAGATTTGACAGAGTATTCTATACAATACTTGCCCACCCAAGTATTGAGAGAGTTCAATTGTTGATTGGGATCACTGTAGAAGACTATAGAACTGGAGTTGGATTTACTTCAAGATATCTGCACACGCTTCAAGAGGTAATCCTGAGTTAATTTTCAGCATACTTTGTATGTGATAACTATGTGTGATTGTTATTTATATTCATGCAAGATGTATGATTCTGGAATGCTTCCGCTGTGTATGCTATTTTCCTACACTCTTCACTAAGGATAGGGAAAAAGTCCTCATATACCTTTGAATTTTATGATTTGAAGGTGATATATCTTTTGTTTTGAAACGTGGCTCATATATATCTCTGTCTTTGTAGAAATGACTCATATATGCCCTTTTACTTAACAGATTAATTTTTAATAATTAAATAATCATTTTCTTACCTTAATTTAAGAAAATGTCATATCGCTTTTAAAATGTCCCACATTCCACCAGATCCACTCGACCCAATTGAAAATAATAAAAACCCACCCACTCAAATTAAATTCACCCATTCTATTTCATTGTTACCACCTCAACAGAAACAAAAATAAAAAATTTTGTGATGAGCCTGAGATCGAATGATATTCGAGAAACAAAGACTCTGAACTTCTATTCATTGGTGAAATGGAGGGGAAAATCGAGATAGAACGTCAAACTGCCTCTTTAGAAGCTTAAGCGGCCGCAACAGTGCCCTTCTTCGTTGGAGCTGCCTCAGTTATTGAAGTGCCTACAAAACAATAACCCAACTATTTATCAAGCATTTAACAAACAAAAGTTTGCAAAGATCAAATGTTGTTATAAGAGATGCAGTTATGCATCCTATATATTGCACATTTAACATTTACTTTGTTAGGGTCTATAAATTGATCCATCTTAAAAGAAAACTACATAAGCTTGTATATCGTAAATCTACAACTTAAGCATACAGTGAGTGATAATCTATCTTTAAGCATACATGTTTATTTAGTGTGAAAAAGAATGGATAAGAAAAAACAGATTGCTTGAGAAATGTACCAAGTAGAGGGATTCGGATAAAAATAGAAAACACAATTTGGTAAAATTTATTTTTGTTTCTGTTGAGGTGGTAACAATGAAATAGAATGGGTGAAGTTAATTTGAGCGGATGGGTTTTTATTATTTTCAATTGGGTCGGGTGAGTTTGGTGGAAGGTGGGACATTTTCTTAAATTAAAGTAAGAAAGTGATTATTTAATTATTAAAACTTAATCTGTTAAGTAATAAGGCATATATGAGTCATTTCTATGATGATAGGGGTATATACATGAGTTTTTTTTTAAACAGAGGGTATATCATAAAGTTTTGGGGTAATTAAGATTTTTTTCCTATTATATAGGGAAAATGGTCTAAACCCCCTCCCCCAACATATACCCGAAATTTGAACTACACACTTGAACTTTACGGGTGTCATATTATCCACCTGAATTTTATATTTTTCTATTTTCTATACACCTAAGTGCTGAACCTCAACACATAAACCAAATAATTAGCCCAACATTATTGGGTCCCCCACCTTTTCAACTCCCAATTCTTGTTTTCCCCCATTTTCTTGACGTAAAAGACCAAAAAAAATTATTTTTCTCCTTTTCATCCTCTTCTCCATTTGCAATGCATTTCTAGTGATCATGGAATAATTTTGTTGTGTATTTTCAACTTCATTTCGTAGTTTATCAACTGATTTAATAAAATATTAATTCTTTGTCCCTTATTTCGTGTTTGTGCTTTATCTCCTAGGGTTTCTGTTGATTCGTGAAATAAAGAGTAACATTGTGTGAAATCTTATGTGTGGCTTACGATTATAGTGTTAGGTGTTCATTTACAGCATATTATACCACACTTTTATGAAATTAGATTTTTTCCTTTCTCGTTTATGTCGCGTAATTTTGTATTTATGTTCGTCATTGTATTATGTTCATGAAGTGTTGTATTTATGTTCTTCTTAGTATTATGCTCATAGAGAAGTTGCTACTATGTTGTATTTATGTTCGTCTTAGTATTATGTTCATAGAGAAACTAATGCTAGTATATTGTACTTACGTTCGTCTTAATATTATGTTCATATTTCTATAGTGATACTATGTTTTAAATACTATTCTATTTATTGCCCTTTTGCTAGAGTTGGTCTATAGTTACTATTCTATTTTTTTGATTGCCTTCAGGTAAGAGATGTATGGGTTTACTTAGATTACTCTAAAGTGGTACTATGATGGGGTGTTTAGATTTAAGTAGTGGGGAATCAATATATAATGGTGGAAATGTTACAGAATTTTCGAGTGTTGATGTAGATAAAATATCATATTTTAAGATGAAAGACTATACTAGAAAATTGACATATAATAGAACTTGCACCTTTAGTATTAAAACACCTAATAGTGAAATTTTGATAGATGATGATAAGGATAAGGATATTTTAGGCATGATGTGTTACTTGAAAGAGGGGGATGTAGTGGAGGTATTTGTCAGACATTTGGTTGATGAGGCAACTATAGGGCTCATGTTAATAAAAAATGGTAGTCATGTGAAAATAGGAGAATCTGGTTCAGTTTTTAATACAAGGTCTAGTGAGAGTGAAATATTTAACTCTGGGATAGGTGAAGACCATTTAAACAGTGAAGACCCTGTTTCTACCTTTTCAACCTCACCTCCTTTCACTTACAATAGATTTTGTAGAAGATGATGATATAGATGTTTGTCCAGTTGGGCCTGATTTCTCAGAAGAAGAAGTAGAGAGTTTTGATTATTCAACTGAGGATAGTGTTGAGTCTGAAGCTGAATTAGTTGGAGATGATGATGAGGAAAAGTATGATAGTGATATTCATGTGGAGGTCAGGGTGTTAAGAGCTGAAAACAAAAGTTTTCAAAGGATTAAAAGCAGGGAAAGAGTATCTGGTGACAATGAAGAGGTACCAGTAGGTAATTAAAGATGTATTATCTAAGTGTGAACATGAAACACGTGTTAGACGCATATTAGCTAATTGGGCTAAGGATTGTATGAGTCTTAGAAAAAGACAATAACTTTAGAAAATAGCTAAGAGTACATTTAAGTCTCAATTAAGGAAAAATATAGAAAGCTGAAGTTGTTAGGTTTAGAGAAAATGATGGATAGCTTAATGTACTACAACTTTAATTATTTGTGCAATGTTTACTTCAATACTGAAGTAAAGTGTGACTATATAGAAAACAACATGACTGAGTGTTTTAATGCATGGATCTTGGCTGCTAGACACAAGACCATCGTTACTATGCTTGAAGAAATAAGAGTGAAGATGATGACACAAATAGTCAATTTAAAGGAGTTCCCAAGTACTTGGAAGTGTAATTTCTCTCCACTAGCTCTGAAGATTTTAGAGGAGAACACTAGTAGGTCTACGGAATGTGTCATTGAGTTTAAGGGAGTAGTTAGATTTGAAATGAAATAAGGGCTTTGTTAACACAAAGTGGATATTAGTAGGATAACTTGTAATTGTAGGGTGTGGCAATTAAAGGGCATATCCTGTGCACATGTTATGGTTGCTTTGTACTTTAAAAAGTTTACTTTTTATGACTATATAGACAGCTGCTACAGTAAGGAAACTTACTTGAGGACTTATGTCAATGTTATTGAATTACTCACAAACATAAATATGTGGCTAGTTTCTACAAACGACATTATATATTGAGTCATAGCAATCACAAACATGTTTGGTAGGCCACCTAAGACTAGAGAAAAGAAGATGGAGAAACTAAGAAATTTGGAGAGTTTCCTAGGAATGAACTTGCAATGACATGTAGTATATGCAATGTCATAGGCCATAACAAAAGAGGGTATTCTCAAAGAGAAGGTGTCGAGTCATCAACAAGACAAAGTGCACCAATCACCTATTGCAATAGTAAGGGCAGAACCAACAGGCAGGGGAAGAGGCAAATCAAAGGTAATATTTGAATTTGTTTTACTTTTTCTTAATTTATGACTTACTATTTCTCTTATATGTATAGAAAACTCCATCAACACCATCAGAAAGTGAGTCTCCAGAAAAAGAGGAAGAGGAAGACAAAATAAAACATCACCAGTAACACTTAGTGCACCCCCTACCTATTGCAGTTGACTGACCTATCTGCAGCAAGTGTTGATGAGGAAAGAAACTGACGATTGGAACATGCCAAAGGAACAGGTGCAACGAAGCTGACCAACGTGTTTACATCACTGTTGTAGAATTAGAGTTGCATTAGGATTAGACTATCTATGTTAATTAGGATTATATTTCGACTAGAATTATATTATGATTAGAATTATATTACGACTAGGATTAGATTACTATTAGAATTATACTACAATTAGGATTTACATTATTTATAATTGCATTATTACAATTAGTAGTAATAGGTATTGTCATAGGACTCTAAGTATAGTTTTAGATTACTATTAGAATTATACTACAATTAGGATTTACATTACTTATAATTGCATTATTATAATTAGTAGTAATAGGTATTGTCATAGGACTCTAAGTATAGTTAACTTAGGACTCTACAATTCTCTCCTATATAAGGAGCTTGTTACTCAACATTATAATCATCAATCACACAAATATTGATTAGCATATCAATACTACTAATATTGATCAACATATTAATAATTTTAATACATCAATATTAATCAATATATCAATACATCAATACTATCAATATAATCCTTGATTTCTTTAGTACTAGGTGTGAGATTTCTACATGGTATCAGAGCTTAAATATCTTCCGCTCTCTGAGTATTGATAAAAAAAATAGAAAAAATTACACGTTGCAATATCTCCTTCTACCAAAATCATGTCAACCTCCTTACTTCACCAAACAATTATCGCTTGCTCTACTAAACTTAAGCCAGCAAACTACCTCATAAAGAGGACACACATATCTTAATTGATTCATATCACAAAGAATGAACCAAATAAAAGTAGTTGTTCCACTGGACAGACTACTGGGAAAGTTGTAGCGGCTAAGAAGGATGCAAAATACAGTGGCACCATTGATGATTGGAAGGAGAAAGATGTGCTACTAAAGAGTTGGATCTCAAGCACCTTGACCGAAGAAAGCACACTAATTGTGGGCTGCTCAACTGCCAAGGAGATGCGAGAATACTATCAAAAAAAATTATATTAAAAAAATAATTAATTTTGCTAGAAACTTAGGTAAGGAATCATATCCCACCCTTAATCAATTTGTTAATGCTCTCACAGGCTTTGATATAAGGAAAAAGAAAAAAGAGGTAAAAAAACATAACATGATATTATCTGCTAAAAAACGGCAGGTGAAGAGGAAACAACAATATCAACATACCGAAGATTGACAAAATAAGTTTTTGCTAGGTATTCAAAGTTCTTTTTTGCTAGATATTCGACAACAACTACATCAATATACCGAAGCATTGACAAAATAAATTTTTGTTGGGTATTCAAAGTTTTTTTGCTGGATATTCAAAGCAAGCTAGGAGTAACGGTTCCTCTACTCACTAGCTTGAGGAGAAGTGTTGAAGAAGAAGGAAACTAACAATTGGAACATGTCAAAGGAATAGGTCAACGAAGTTGACTGACCTGTCTGCAACAATTGTTGATGAGTAAGGAAACAGACGATTGGAACATGTCAAAGGAACATGTCCAACGAAGTTGACCAGCGAATTTACATCACTACTGTAGAATTAGAGTCGCATTAGAATTAGACTACCTATGTTAATTACGATTATGTTTCGACTAGAATTATATTATGATTAGAATTATATTACGACTAGAATTATATTACTATTAGAAATATAGTACAATTAGGATTTACATTACTTATAATTGCATTATTATAATTATAGTAGTATTAGGTATTGTAGTAGGACTGTAAGTATAGATAACTTAGGACTCTACAATTCTCTCCTATATAAGGAGCTTGTTACTCAACATTATAATCATCAATACTACAAATATTGATTAGCATATCAATACTAGCAATATTAATCAACATATCAATAATATCAATATATTAATCTTGATCAATATATCAATACTATCAATACAATCCTTGATTTCTTTAATCCTAGGTGTGAGAGTTCTACATTTCTTGCTGCAAATGGCTTTAAAGTCATGAATGTGAGTCTTTGATATATCTTAACAACTTAAATAATCCTAATTTTATTTATTTAACCAGCCTAAACATAGACATAATCCTATTTTTACTACTTTTGTAGACAAGCAAAAGTGACAAGATGATCTGATGTAGCTGGTGACATTTTTTATACACCAAGTAATAAAGCTAAGCTGAAATGAAATGAAATGGTAAAGCAACAATCTCAAAAAGCAAACTTCATGAGCTCAAAGAGAAGTAAAGAAAGAAGCACTGGGAAGTAGTTCAAATAATCCAAGCTAAATTACAATTTTTCACAGTCAAAGATGTCATGATAATTGTAGTGATGTTGATGTATTTAAGCACTTTTAAGTTAGTCGAGATATGCTGCATCAAGGGCCTACTATTTGAATTTTGTTTGTTGATAAAATTTGCCTTACGTGAGAGCTTTTGAATATGATATTACTTAGGTAAATTTTGTCTTATGTGAGGCGTTATTAATATGACTTTATTTTGGTAAATTTTATCTTATGTGAGGCCTTATAAATAAATGGTGGTGTTGTGTTATGAAATGTTATTGTGTTGTCTATCGAATTATGTTGTCTATTCAGGTGTGTTTACATATGATGATGTATTGATTCAGTTGAGTTGTCTATCGAATTGTATTGGCTATTCAAGTATGTTTATATATGGTTATAGAAATAATGTTGTGTTGGTTATGTGTTTTATAAATGGTGTTGTGTTGTTTATGTTGAAGCATGAATGGATGACTAGGTTGTTGGTTGTTGATGAAGTGCTGATATTAATACGCTTTAATTGACATCATAGACACAAAATGTGTCACATACGAACAATTCCAATTAATCATAACAACAATACAAAGCAAAGATAAATCCAAATCAAATACTACCCTTGAATATATTGGTTGCTGATGAGCATAAAGACAAAACAAATTAAAATACACAAAAGTAGCTGTCAATATGAACCTGTCTTATACATAATTTTTGTTCCAACTCATTAATTTTGTTCACCAATTTTGGAAGGATAAAACTTGATTCTGGATCCACTTTTTCTTTGTCCCTCCATCAAAAAAATTTACGATTTTTAGACTGAAAATGATTCAAAACAGTACATTAGCATCGTGCAATATAATGTGTAGCAAAAATACAAGAAAAAACACATGCACCATAGCATGGGAAAGACCAAAATCTTCTTCCCGAATTTAATTTCGATCAAGAAGTTTGCAAATTCAGTAAAAGTCCATGTTTGCATCTCACTACCGCGTTGAACATTACGTTTGATTCATCCATACAAAACTTATTCAAGTTTTCATTTGTCATTTTTGATGAATTTCGAGAAAATTCAAATTAGAGACCTAAATAATAAATTAGAGAAGATCACAAACCCTAAATTCAAATTTTGAAATGAAAATGAACATAAACAACTAAGCCCTTATTTTTTAGAGAAAATCGTGAATATTTTATAAAAGGAATAAGGTTTAATGATCTGAAAGAAGAAACAATGGTTTATTTTAAGGATGAGGAAGATAACCGTTGGAGAAAGCGGAAATTTTCATCAAAATTCACCTTCTAACGCGCTAAGAGGTGAGAACATCTCCTACGACTTCAGCACTTAGGCGTGCAGAAAATAGAGAAATATAAAATTCAAGTGGGTAATATGATCCTTTATTTTTAATTAAGAAAATTACGAATTAGCAAACTTTGTTCTTTGATAAATTTTATATGAAATTAATTAATTTAAATTATTCGAACAACGAGTTTTAAGTTTGAAGTTATGCTCTATCAAAACAAGTTTCAAAACGAGTTTAAAGTTCATTACTAAAACAAAGAGATTATATTGAAGCCTATATTTCAAGCTTAAAAATGTCCAATAATGGCAATAGAAAATAGAGGTAAATTTATGATAATTTGCACATATAACATATGAAAAATGTCCGATAATGGCAATAGAATACATGTTGATGACTAGCCATTTGAACCATGATCAAAGTAACATCGTTTAAATTAATTCAATCTAAAAGCTAACTTAATGAAGAATAAATATCATCGTACCATAAAAACTATCAAAGAAGGTAGTGCAATGAATGAAACTACTCCTTTGTATTGTTTTTGAGTTTTGGATATGGACAAATTCTTGATAGGAAGCATTTTTTTCTGAATGGATCCTACACAGTGCAAATTAAAATTAATAAATTATATTTCAATGTGAATGTCTAACACCGGATTAAAAACAAAAGTAACACCAATATATTAACATTTCCATTAGGAATACATTCAGTGGAACCAAACACACTCTGAAATTCACTTCTACCAGAAAAAAAAATATGCAAGACGTTAGAGTAATGATATACACACAAATGTAGAATATTTGATGTTGTATATGACCATTTCTAATGGCATTTGGATAAAAGGTAGAGACAAGTAAAGGGAATTTTCTGATAGCAAACATAAATCAATGGTTATTTTCCTCTTTAGAAGTACTTTGATTCTTTTAATAAATAGTACTATTTTATTTTTTAGTAGCTTAATTGTTATGTATAAGTAATTAATATATGTATTGTTGGGTTTATCAAGTGTGAATGGAAAAAGAAAAGAGGGAATATGAAAAGTGAGGGAACTATTTTGGAAGGAAAATGAAAAGTCATTTGCAAAGTGCAAATGAAAAGTCATTTCTCCCATATCAGCAAAAGAAAGGGAAATTGTTGTCCTTATATAAGGAAACACTTCCATTACTTCTTAAAGAGCTAAGAAGAAGATGCCCCCTCGCGCCGTCGTCGCTTCGGCTTCGACTTCTAGATTTTGAATTTTGGATTTTTTATTTTGGATTTGGATTTGGATTTGGCAAATGATATGATTGATTGATAAATTTTTTGGACAAAATTTATTTAATCAGTTTTTGTTAAATCAAATCCTGTTAATATTATCTCTTATAAATTTGCGGGTAATGGTAACATTTCAAAAAGTTGTTACTCTTTTCGAAAAGTCGTTACTTTCTGAAAAGCCGTTATTTTCCTAACAGACACATTTTTCCAAAAAAGTTGTTATTTTTTACAAAATACACAACTTTCGGGATAAAACAGGTCTGAAGAGATTTCTCTGAACAGACACATTTCTTGCTGAAAATGGCTATAAAAGGAAGTCAATTTTTGTTTTTTCAAACACCGAAATTTTCTTGCTCCGCATAAATTTTTTCTCTCAAATAAATCGAAGTATCGATCGACTGAGTCTGTGTGACTTGTTCCTGTTTTGAAGTTCGCTGAAGTTAAAGAAATTTGAGGTACCGCTATTTCTTTAACAGGATTAATCCATTTTATCTTGGGAGAAATTAATCCATAACCTCGGATACAGTGAGGGGATTAAATTTCTTAAGGACACATAGTAATTTCTATGAACTCGAATTACTTCTTATATTTTATTTACTTTCTGTTTCATCTTATTCTGTTTCTGTCGTTTTAGGCTAACCTTATAATACAGGTTGAATAACATGTATAAATTATAAGAGAAATTGTTTAATATTGATATACAGAATATTAAAGATGAAATAACTAATTTTTATATTATTAACATCGACATAACTTAACGAATGAGGGAATTAAAATATTGTCAATTTTTTAAGATTTAAAACTAAGGAGGTTAACAAAATATGTCAACTTGTTTATGGCAACTTGATTCAATTCTTTTTTAATTTTTCATATTATCATTACTTGATATTACCACATGTCCGATGACTCCGCGCGAGTATTTTTTGGTCACTATTGTGTCATGAGTAGTGAATCACAATTAATAAATTTTACGTTAATTATTATTCTCTTAAATTTTTTTGTTTGTATATTTAAAAGTTACTTATTACAAATTATTTGTCAGTTTAAAAATTTAAGATAATTTATTTATTTTTATGTTGCTCTTAATAGAACTTTTATTTGAAAACTTACAAATACTTCAATTATGAGATGATGATTTATATATGAAGGTAGGATAATCAAAACGCTTCCTAAATGATAGTATTTAATAAGAGGAATATAAAATAAAATACGATAAATAATTTGAAACGGAAGATGATATATTAATTTTATGTAAAATGAATACATATAGCAAGTGACACATACAATGAAATGAGATACAGGGGGCAGGCCAGCCAATAGATTTGTTTGTTGCAAAACGAAGCCACATTGTTCAACGCACAAAATATTGATATTGCTCATCGTACGCATGTTGAAATTTTCAAAGCGTGTATTATTTTTCGTCATCGCGAGTTTGTTTGAATTGATTTAAAAGTCATCAAATTTAGTTTTTAAAAGTATTTGATAAAATTTAAATCAGTTTAAAATTATTTAGAAAATTAAAAGTTAAAAATAAGTAGTTTCTGACTTCCTTTTTTTAACTTACAAGTTACTTAAATTTGACTTTTTTTAAAAAACTTTATTTAAAAAGTTATTTATAAGATTAATAGTAACAAGAACAATGACGGTGTACCTGTTAACAATAGCAAAAGATTTATCAACAGTATTTTTGTTGAAATTCTTCCTACCAGGGAATTCTATGCATCTCCAAATTGAACTTAAAAATCTCAAGGAAACAAAATACAATGCCACAAATTGTTTGATATCAATGTTAAAATATAAATGGTTTTCTTACTACTTTTGTTTTTTATTTCTTTTTTCATTCTCAAAGATGAAAGAACCATTTTAAAGAGTGAATGTTACAATTGAATAGTTACCCAATAATTTTTTCCATTCATTTCAAAATGGTGTTTATCTTTTTTTAAAAAAATAATATTGAATCGGATCAAATTCACACGAATGACCACGACTCATAATTCATAACTTTTTAAATTATTTTTTAAAATTAAACCAAACAGGCTCTAAATTATGTAACATTTGTCTATAGGCTAAGAGCTATAGCATATTCTTATATTATGTGAAATGAAATAATTTTTACGCTTAAAAAGAGAGTACATTTTTAGTACTGTAGTTATCAAAATAGCTCAAATTTTGTCCCAAAAATTTCAATCCTTTGCCAAGTTGAAAAGTAAATTGTTTTTTCTTTAGTAAATTGTTTTTTTTTAGAATTTATTTCACAAAAAAAACATTTAAATCTAATCCAATTAGATTTTATTTTACAAAAAAACATTTAAATCTAATCGAATATAACCAAGTGTCACCAAATAAATAGCCTATAATAGATGATGAATGTGTGTGTCAAGTACACATGTTTAAATTGAACTTAAATTTTTTTCTTTTTGATGTCATAAAATTCAACCCCAACTTATGTATAGTTTTTTGTACTGTTATGCATTATTTACTTGACTTATCTAATTTAACATGTTGATAAATAAAACCCAATCATATTATTAGTCTATAAAATTTAATTTAATATTTAAAATTTTACTATTCAGATTGAGATATGAGACTTTCATGAAACTAATCTAATTAAAAGATTCTTTACAAATATTGAGATTTTGCTTGTAACTATTCTAATTTGGGGTGTAAATCAAGTAATGAATGTTATAAGTAAATAAAAATTATAGCAATATGAAAGTTTTATATACCGGGTATAAATAAAAAAAGAGTTTTACACATTTAATTTAAATTGATGTACTTTAACCATATTTATTCTGTTTTGTAAGTTATTTATATTTAGTGAAAGTTAATTGTCTAATTAGATTTAAATGACCTTCTTAAAAAAGATTTTGAGAAATGAAGTAAAAGGAAATGATCTTTTTTTAAAGATTTTTGAGAAATGAAGTAAAAGGATCAAATTTGTCTTTAAATCAGATGATTTATCTGAATTTGCCCTTAATTTGAATTCCACAACATAATTTAATAATGTTATTTTGATAAAATACACTGCTAATAAATATCTTTTTTTAGGCAAGTGTGTGTTCAACATGATCAAATAAAATGAAATGGACGTTACTTGTTAGTAGTATTTTTCATCAAGACATTTCTAAAGGATATTCAATTTAAATATAAATAAATCTTATTTTTTTAAATAGTGCGTAATTTTTTAAAGAAGTATGTTCAAACTAAAAGTATTACTCATAGAGTCTTTTTTCTATAAAAAGGAGAGGATGTAATAGTAATGGAGATTTTTAAAAAATTTAACTCTCTATTTAATGTATTTAAGACTATAATTATTTTTAAAATTTTGTATCAAACTAAAATCAACCCAACAAATTAAAATAGAGAAAGTAATCAAAATTGTGGACAAAGCTAAAATAAAAGGGCCTTATATTATATAAGGTTGATTGACTTATAGGTTATCGGTTAGTAGACATGCTATATAGAATCGTCAAGACTTAAGATATGGACTTATTGATTATTGGTCAATTGGTCATTATCAATTCGTTATCGATTTTCCCGTTAAAATATTAACAAAAAAATTATCATAAAAAATCACTTAGAAAATAAGCTGACTACTAAATGAACTATGCACATGAGTTGTCAGAATGCACCTTGCTCAAAAGCAAACATTGTCACATTGTACAATAATCGAAAGTTTGAAACAACCTGAAAAAAGAAAAGAAAATTAAACTAAACAGTAAGTCAAGGACTTTATTTATTAAATACATAAATATAATTATTTAATTTACTGTCAAATTATCGATTACAAAAAAATTTCAAACCCTTGAAAACGACAATCCAATAACAAAAAGAACTAACATCATTAATATAATGACTAAATTAATAATTTATTACCAATAAATCAATATATATTTTTTCAATTCAAATTATCAATTATGATCTGATTTTAAATCGATATTTAACCCTCTATCTAGAAGTGTTTTGCTTTGACTTTCATACGACAAAAATTTCACTTTCCTATCTATTTGTCATGCCTTAATTTGAGTCTAAAAGAATTATGTGGAAAAAGAAAAACGGTGGAATTCATTGGCTGACATTCATTACGATTTTGGTTTCCACGAAACTTCTTCCAACTTCCACACCCAAAATGAAATCTCTCAACATTAGCATTTAGCCTACTCAACAATTTCCATTTATTAATTACTCCCTCCGGCTCAAAATACTCGTAATATTTTTTAGAATCGAATTATATAAATTTTATTTATAGTTATATTTTGAGTTTGTTTTTTATAAATTACGTAAATTGATTTATAAAAATATATTTTTTAACAGATTAAACTTTTAAATTGGATAAAATAATTATACAATTCAATTATATATATCACAACAGATAATGTCTTAAGATCGAGTCTCATTGTCATGCTTAATCCTGATTAGACCCTGAGATTTTACTCAGCGCCAACATATTTGATCGTAAAAAAAAATCAGATCCGCACTCTCTATTTCTAATTATGGAGAAGAATCATGTTTGACAAATATTAAAAGAAAAAAAGTGATTTAATTCCTCTCGTCTCGTCTTATGTAGTTGGTGGATTGGATATGGTTTGTAGCTAATATTATGGAGGAGAGAAACAAAGTCATAATTCTATACCCTATTTCTAGAACCCACCAACAAAAATGACATGGTATATGACAATTAAAGTGGACCACTTTACCCATAAGCAATTTTTTTTTTGTTTGTTGAAATTTATTTTATTTGAAAATTTGATAGGAAAACTTTATTTTTATTTGAAAATAACTTAAAATTTGTTTTTCAACTCACTTCTTATTTTTTGAAATTGTATTTGAGTATATGAGCACATTTCAAATATAATTAGCAAAAATATAACTAAACATAACTTTGGTATGGAGGAAAATGTTTTCCATGGAAAATGTTTTCCCGGAAAACAAGTAGATTTTGGACTTATTTTCTCATGTTTGGTTGGTGAGTAGAAAATATTTTCTGGAAATGATTTTTAGTGTTTGATTTATGAATGAAAAATGTTTTTGAGAGACATCTTTTATTTTTACTAGAGTAAAAAATAATTTATGACATTGAAAATATTTTTCAAAATAAAATTATTATTTTTTTGAGTGGTGGTGGGGGTGGGGTGGGGGCGGGGGAGGGGAGGGGCAAGAGTGAAAAAATAAAAATTTGAAGTTGATAGTATTTTTAAAAAACAGAATTAATTTTTTTGGGGATTGAGGTGGGTAGGGGCTGGTAGGGGGGCTGGCCGGGAGGGGGTGAGGGGTAGGAGTTTAAAAATAAAAATTTAAAGTTGAAAATATTTTTAAAAACCAAAATTAATTTTTTGGGGAGGGGTTGGGGGGGGGGGGGGCTGGCCGGTGGGGGGAGGGTCAAGGATCAGGTGAAAAAATAAAATTTTGAAATTGAAAATATTTATTTAAATTGATGTTTTTCCCAAAAAAAAGTAATTTGAAATTGGAGGAGAGTTATGAAAAATGTTTTCGTTAATTTTTGAAGGGAAGTCATTTTTCTTAATTTTGAGGAAAATAAATTGATTTGGAAAATATTTTCCGAAACTTTTGTCCCAACCAAACATGAAAAAATTGAAAAATATTTTCCAGAAAATGTTTTCCTTCGTAGCAAACACACTCTTTTATCTCTAATAAATTCAAAGTAAAGTAAAAAGTATTATGCCTACAAATTCTCTACATTGGAAATGAAGAAAAGCGTACAATATATAAGCGGCATATTCAAAAATTTTCACTACTTCAAAATCTTTATTAGGAATCGTTTAATTAGAAATACATTATTTTAAAATTAATTATTCTAGAATAACTTATCTCACTATTCTATAAATAGTAAGATGACAATCAAATAAAACAATAAAATATTATTCTAAAATTATTTTTTATTTTAAAACTATTTATTTTTATTCTTCGCGCTGAATGACCACTATTAATTAATTGATTTAAGGATGATAGAGTCAAAAGAGAAAAAGGGACCTTTGAAAATTCATAGAAATCCAGTAAAATGAAAAACATTAACATAGACCATAGTATTATCCTCAATTAACTTTTATATTCCCTATGCAAGTATTAAAAAAATGTCATTATTGTAACAAATAAAATAGTTTAAAGGTCAAATATCCCGAGTACAAATCAGATATAGTAGCCCAAACAAATTGACATAAAAAAAAGGGTTTTAAAGTCATCATTAAGGGAACGGGTCGGGTCCACCAATATTAAATAAAGAATGAGTCCATTGGATTAGTGTTAAATACAGAAGCACCAAAAGTGGTTTTGGTTAAAACAACTCTGAAACTTGAAGCCTAACTGACAAAGTAAGGTACATGCATGTTATAACATTTTTCGTTGGATAAAATTATTAGATTTGCGATGAGATAAATAAAATTACAAATTTAATCGTCAAAAGAAAATAATCAACAAGAAATTGCTTTTTTTTTTTTTGATAAATAAGTCTTATGTTGTGCAATTTAAATTTATTAGAGATTTATATACAAGGGTGGGTAAAAACTAAATCATCGATAGATTGAATTGGAATAATTGTTATTAGTTTATTTGGTTAACGGGGTTTTAATGATTGTGTAAAGAAAAATTATTCAATTATTGGTTCGATTTTAATTTTTTAAGTATTTATTCAGTAATCTATTAAGACGATATTGATTTACTACTTTACCCTTATATAAAATATTAAATATTAATTTCTATATTTTATTTACTAGTGTTGTATCATTTAGCCTTTAATTCACTTCACAGTGACTTTGAGTTTTGCAATTTCACATTATACAAAACTTCAAAACCTAAAGTAAGAAAAATATTTCTCTTAATTTTTTCGTTGTGTTGCACTTTATTGTTTCATATTAGTTACAATTGTTTAAATTAAATTAATTACGTTATTATCTTATCACATCAAATTATTGAAGATGTCATATATTTGTTCCATAAACATCTTCTTACTCATTAAATTTAAAAACGAGCATTTAAATATCAAATATGATAAATTGATAAAATTATCTTATTGATTTATTGTATTTAAAAATTAAAAATCATAGCGATTGATTTATAAAACAAAACAACCTATATATATATCCCTATTTATCCAATATAAATCCTAATTAAACGAGCTTACAATATATATATCAAAAGCTAGATAAATAAATAAAGTGATCAAGCACTATAGATATTATTTTCATGGTATTATTTTTCTGTCATGTCAAACCCAAGGTCTTTGAAAATGTGAACTTAGTTTTCGTTCTTTTCAAAAAAAGAAAATTGGACAAGAGGTAATTGGTTATTCAATGAACTCAAAGGTCAACAACTACCACAATTACTGTGAGATGAGATTTGTACCAAAAAAGCTATATGGATAAATAATTTAAGGTTTAAATAGTAATTAATAATTCTATATCATAAAGTTGAAGTGAATCTTAAAGTAAAAATAATTTTATCTTTACATAATTTATTAGTTATGTGTTGGAACTTAGAATAATAAGATAATATTTATCTAATAAGTGCAATCATTTCCTAAATTTTGCGAGAATAACATAAAGTACATCAAATTATCCTGTTCTCTAGGGTGTGTTTGGTAGTATGGAGGAAAGTTAACATTTTCTTATTTTCTTTTCCATGTTCAATTGATGAATCTTTTTGAAAAAAAATAAATTTCCTTAAAATGGAGATATATATCTTTTTCTTCCTGAATATAGAAAAAATAAATTTTATCAGTGACATTTTACACCGATCGTAATATTCTATCTTTTTTTATATCTCAACACACTTCATTTTTTATCCACATGCCTCAACTCTCATATTATTTATTTAAATACATAAAATATTTTAATATTATATTTTTTTCTTAGATATATCTCTTATTTACCATTAAACACGATAAAATAAGAAATTTACTATTTTTGCATAAAAAAGTAATAAACATTTTTCTTGGATGGATACACCCATAATTATTAAATTATGTTTCTAAGAGAATTTTATTTTTTTTATTTTTATCTTTTATCATTATATTATAATTTAATTAATTTAAATTCGCGTTATACATATTAAGAATATTTTCATGTTTAATTTTAGAATCTAAAATCTTTAATTAAGAGATGAATAACTTTATTTATCACGTGAATCAGTGATTGTGATGGTGTTGCTTAAAAGAGCTTAGCAGGCAAACAAGAATTAATTAATATTCATAGCATTTTGTTTGTATAATTAAAATGTGATTCACTTTAGAAGACACGTACACATTTTGTATTTCTATAAAAAGGACCTCTATCATTCCATTTTTTCTCATCACCATTCATAAGCAACACTCTTTCATTTCCATCTGTGTGTTAATTTCCTCCATCCATTACTTCCCTCTATTTATTATTATTATTATTATTCCTTTCAATATTCCTCTCTTCCCATTATATTCATAAAAAAATAAAAAAAAATAATAAAAAAAGGTAAAACCTGCGATTCTAATTTCTTTATGTTATGTCGGTGCGTAAGAATTTTGTTGTTTCATCTCTTATCTCATTCGTACATATAAAAAAAAAGGAATAATTTTCAGTAGCATTTGCTTGCACTACTACTCTTGTTCATGTACCTTTCATTTTCAGAGTAGTTCTTTTTTTTTTTTTAACAAAAAAAAAAATTTTAATATTCATTTTTGTTGACTGATAAAAAGATGAGATTGTGAGATTTTTTTTTGTTATACTCTGCAAATTCTAACTTTACTTTTTTTTTTTTTCAATTTTTTGACAATATTGACAGAAAAATCTATTTATAACCGTCACGGATAGAAAAAATTGTATTATCCATTTGACGAGAAGAAACAAAAATCCTCACATCTCTTTTCATCTTTTTCTCCTGTTAGTATTGCTCTGTTTTTCTTCCCTCTGTTTTTTTTTATTTTTTTCAATTCTAGCTATTTAGTTTGTTGCTTTGTGTGGGGTTGAATGGTTAAAATCATTTTATTTTTAGTTGATTTAGTTTGACGTGAGCTTCAGTTATCGAATGATTAAAAAAAAAATAGTTTTCAATCAAGACATATTTTATCTTCATGATAATGTTTTAGTATTTGATTTTGTCACAATTTCTTTAATTTCTTCCTAGTTTTTTGTTTTCGAGTGAAACGTTGAGGAAAACGGGGAAATTTTGTTGATATTTACTAAATTCTAGATGGCATATTCTTTCACTTTATTTCTTTTGAAATATAATATTTGAAGGGTACCTATTGATCATATAGTATATAGGGAGTATGTCATATGTGTTTTTTATTTATTTATTGGTTTAATTATTTTGTGGTTCAACTAAAACAGTGAAATACGACTACTAACACCTATTTTTAAATAAATATATAATAGGAAGATTAGTGCAAGTTCTCTCTGTTGTGTTTTTATTGGGCCACATTTCTCTTGGTCGTCACGTATTCTATTCTGCATTTATTTGATAACTCTCATGTCATTATAATATTGGTAGGTGTTCGTGTTAGTTTGATTGGATACGAATTTAATGAATTAAAATGATAAATTTAAAATTTTTATAATTTTAAATTTATGAGTAGGTTATATGAATTGAAAAAACTTACTAAATATATATATATTTTTTTTTTGAAAATATAGTAGAGCTAGGTGGGGTTGAAAATTTGTGCTAGTATATTCTAGATAATTGGAAAATTAGGTGATTAATTAGGTGACATAATCTCATCTCTTTGAATAGCAGTAATATGCTTAAATATTTTTATGATTTTTGAGTTAACAGTATTTTGTTTGTTTATTTTTACAGTTGAAAGTCATCTGAGGATTTGCAGGTGCAATGGCTCAACGTGTTCTAACTCGTGTTCACAGCCTTCGTGAACGTCTTGATGCTACTTTGGATGCTCATCGCAATGAAATTTTGCTCTTTCTTTCAAGGTATGGTCTTACAGCCTTGTTTTCGCTTTTTGATTATTTGTTCAGTTTCGTTTGGTATGTTTGGCAAGCCTAAATAGTTTTGGGATACAAACTTAGTACTGCCTTATTCCTTTGTTTGGTTATTGATCTCGGAATCAGAATTAGTAATTAGTACCTCGATAAGTTATCTCTGTCATATGATGGAATAATAGTGCTGTTAACTAGCAATCATGGAATAATACAATGAAAATGACAAAAATCCCCCCAAAGGTCCCTTAGATCCGTTTTCTACTGAATAAGGTGGAGGGTATTCTCGTAAACAAATAACTTTCGTTCTTAAAAATTATGCAATGAATGTTAGTCCTAGTAAAACTTGTCTTCAAACCAAAAGACCCCTAATTGACGGACAAATATATAGTTTCATCAAGTACATCATGAGTTATTCTTGCTGTTTTTGGCTGTATCAGGATCGAAAGCCACGGGAAAGGGATCTTGAAACCTCACCAGCTACTGGCTGAGTTTGAAGCAATTCAGAAAGAAGACAAAGACAAACTGAATGATCATGCCTTTGAAGAAGTCCTGAAATCCACTCAGGTAACTTGGTTTTATTGTTAGGTTGATTATATTTAATTTTCTTACTAAGCTAACATGTGTATCTGTTTGTGCTTGCATTTGAAATTTTCTTTTGCGTTGTTGGTCATACTAGGAAGCAATTGTTTTGCCCCCATGGGTTGCACTTGCTATTCGTTTGAGGCCCGGTGTGTGGGAATATGTCCGTGTGAATGTTAATGCTCTTATTGTTGAGGAGCTGACTGTGCCTGAGTTTTTGCAATTCAAGGAAGAACTTGTTAACGGAACGTAAGTTTTACGTTTGAATTTGATGATGAGTTATCTAATTAACATGTTCTTAGAATCTTTTTGATTAATGTTGTGATTTTCCCTGATGCAGTTCCAGTGATAACTTTGTTCTTGAATTGGATTTTGAGCCCTTCACTGCATCATTTCCCAAACCAACCCTCACGAAATCAATTGGAAATGGAGTTGAATTCCTCAACAGGCACCTCTCTGCTAAAATGTTCCATGACAAGGAAAGCATGACCCCTCTTCTCGAGTTTCTTCGAGTTCACCACTACAATGGAAAGGTAAATTTAGTGTTTCTGATGGTGGTTTTTCTCCGATAAATTTCGAGTATGGAGTTACTGATTTTTGCATCCAATAAATGATTTACATGTTCTAACAATCACTTTCTGTGCAGTCAATGATGCTGAATGATAGAATTCAGAATTTGTATACTCTCCAAAAAGTCCTGAGGAAGGCCGAGGAATACCTCACCACCCTTTCGCCAGAAACTTCATACTCCTCATTTGAGCACAAGTTCCAAGAAATTGGCTTGGAGAGAGGTTGGGGTGACACCGCAGAGCGTGTTCTAGAGATGATCTGCATGCTCCTGGATCTCCTCGAGGCTCCTGACTCATGTACTCTTGAGAAGTTCCTTAGTAGAATTCCTATGGTTTTCAATGTGGTTATACTTTCACCTCATGGATATTTCGCCCAGGAAAATGTCTTGGGTTACCCCGACACTGGTGGCCAGGTGCATTGCTTATTTGTGATCACTTTGTCTTACTACTTAGAAACTTATTGGGGCAAGTGCTGAGTTCCCATTCCTTTAATTTGCAGGTTGTCTATATTTTGGATCAAGTTCCTGCCTTGGAGCGTGAGATGCTCAAGCGCATAAAGGAGCAAGGACTTGATATCAAGCCGCGTATTCTTATTGTTAGTATTCTCAGAGATTGTGCTTATAGATTATGATTATGCAGGATTTTGATTTGTTCTAATGCAACATCTGATCTTTGTTTAAATTCTCAGGTTACTCGGCTGCTCCCTGATGCAGTTGGTACCACTTGTGGTCAGCGACTCGAGAAGGTATTTGGAACTGAGCATTCACATATTCTTAGGGTACCCTTTAGGACTGAAAAGGGCATTGTTCGCAAATGGATCTCTCGTTTTGAAGTCTGGCCATACATGGAGACTTTCATTGAGGTGAAGCAACTTTTCTGTATTCATTTTTCAGTCTTCTAGTTGATTTTTGCAGCAATTTTCTACTTACACTAAAACTGTGACTTTAATACATTAGGATGTGGGGAAAGAAATAACCGCAGAACTGCAAGCTAAGCCAGATCTTATTATTGGAAACTATAGTGAGGGAAACCTTGCAGCCTCCTTGTTGGCTCACAAGTTAGGTGTAACACAGGTCTGTAACATTGGTCACATGTATAAGATTAACTTTGCATTTCCTTTCATTTGGAACTCGGAGTTATTAAGAATTCTCTTTTGCGTTGATCTGCAGTGCACCATTGCTCATGCATTGGAGAAAACCAAATATCCTGATTCTGACATTTACTTGAACAAATTTGACGAGAAATACCACTTCTCAGCTCAGTTCACAGCTGATCTTATAGCAATGAATCACACTGATTTCATTATCACCAGCACCTTCCAGGAGATAGCAGGAAGGTATGACATCACTTCGCGCTATGATTAAATTGTTCTTCTTCCTGTTTCATTGTGTTTGATCCTAATACATTTTTCAATTTTCTTTAGCAAGGACACCGTTGGACAGTATGAGAGCCACATGGCCTTCACAATGCCTGGATTGTATAGAGTTGTTCATGGCATTGATGTGTTCGACCCCAAATTCAACATTGTGTCACCAGGAGCTGATGTGAATCTCTATTTCCCATACTCCGAAAAGGAAAAGAGATTGACAACTTTTCACCCTGAAATTGAAGACTTGCTGTTTAGCGATGTCGAGAACGACGAACACCTGTATGTTTCTATAATAGTGCAACATTGTGTTTACTGATATAAACAAGCTTGTACTGAAATAGATTTGTGTTCCTATATCAGGTGTGTGTTGAAGGACAGGAATAAGCCCATCATATTCACTATGGCAAGATTGGACCGAGTGAAGAACTTAACTGGACTTGTCGAGTGGTATGCTAAGAATCCACGACTAAGGGAGTTGGTTAACCTTGTAGTGGTTGGTGGAGACCGAAGAAAGGAATCCAAAGACTTGGAAGAGCAGGCAGAGATGAAGAAGATGTATGAACTTATAAAGACTCACAATTTGAATGGCCAGTTCCGATGGATTTCTTCCCAGATGAACCGCGTGAGGAATGGGGAACTCTACAGGTACATTGCTGACACAAGGGGAGCTTTCGTGCAGCCTGCATTCTACGAGGCTTTCGGTCTGACTGTTGTTGAGGCCATGAGCTGCGGTTTGCCTACATTTGCAACTAATCAAGGTGGTCCAGCTGAGATCATCGTTCATGGAAAGTCTGGTTTCCAAATTGATCCATACCATGGCGAGCAGGCTGCTGATCTCCTCGCTGAGTTCTTCGATAAATGTAAGGTAGACCCTTCACATTGGGAAGCCATTTCCGAGGGTGGCCTTAAGCGTATACAGGAGAAGTAAGCTGCTCATCTTTTCGTCCTATCACGT
This sequence comes from Solanum arcanum, assembly GCA_027789145.1. Taxonomy (NCBI): domain Eukaryota; kingdom Viridiplantae; phylum Streptophyta; class Magnoliopsida; order Solanales; family Solanaceae; genus Solanum; species Solanum arcanum. Next base: position 60,872,995 of record CM050939.1, on the reverse strand, counting down.
GATCACTATTGAGTGCATTAATTCAAAGTGATTCTAATCTCCTGTTGCTGTAGGTACACATGGCAAATCTACTCCGACCGGCTGTTGACACTAGCTGCTGTTTACGGGTTCTGGAAGCACGTTTCCAAGCTCGATCGTCTTGAAATTCGTCGCTATCTTGAGATGTTTTACGCTCTCAAATTCCGCAAGCTGGTAAGTCTCTCTGCTTTCTGCACTTGTCCAATAGTCTAAAGCAACTGCTAATGGAGCTTCTGTATTTTGTTTTGATTCAGGCTGAACTTGTCCCATTGGCTGTTGAGTAAATTGACAAAGAAGAGAAGGTTTCTGTCTGATTGTTATCCACATTGTCCTTTAGAAATTGTTTGCCCCACATTTGTATCTGTTTGAGAACTTCTTTGTCTTTTTCATTTGCCATTTTTCCCTTCTGTAGTCATGAAGAGGATTGCAAATTTGACATTATGTAGTGTTAGTGTGAATAAAATATCAAATTTCAATCTACTCCATCCATCCTCATATTAGAATTGAATACCGTCTCTACCTTCACAAGTTAATGACAGAAATCTATGTACGTATCAACTTCTCTCGATTTTATTTGTGAGATAATACTGAGTTTGTAACATACTAGAGAATTTTTTTTTTTTTTTTTGTTATCCAAAATTATTTTCAAGGTCAATTTTGCCAACCACCTTGGAGACAACTATATTGGATAGAGATGAAATTCTTATCCTATATTTGACAAAAGGTCAAAAGAAGAAAAAAAGCTAAACTTTTTACATTGAAAAAAAGCTAAACTTTTTAAGAGATCCTATTCATTTGGGATATTCTCTAGAATAGAAATAAATTTGTCCTTGAAATTGAAAAGAGACAATTATGAAATATGGATGTGGCTAAAAGAAGTTTATATCATTAAACTTCTAGGAATCATTCTCGGGTCTATTTCTTGTGTTCCATTTAACATGAATTATGAGCATAAAGAAATGGTAATTATGCACCAATTATGGGATGGATGTTTTTTTTTTTTAAACAGTTGGGGCTAGGAAATGGAGAAATAGGTAAAGAATTATGAGAATTCGAATCTTTCTTAATAAGATAAAATTCACTTAGTCAACCAATTGAGCTACTTACATTCTCCAAATGGAAAAAGGGATTATTGAAATTTTCTACGGTTAATTAGACGTTTTGATCCCTATGAACGAAACAAAGTAAAACTTAGTTTCTTACATTACAACACGTGTAGTACCTCCTAATAACAACATATTTGGTACTCGTACTAATTATTTGCTTTTCTTTGGCTTCTAAATCCATAAATGAGACATACATAAGGCTGGACAGACTAATAATAAAATTTGATTTCCTACTTTACTACACGGGTATTACTCATGACAATAATGTATCCAATACTCGGATGGAGTAGTGATCTCAACAATTGAGGTAATCTTTATCTTGTTCCAAAAAGTCTATAAAATTTGGATAGTTTACGCAAATTCTGTTTTTTATAAGTTAATTACTTAGATTCGCTAGTTTGTAAATTCCAAAATTACATTCATTACCACCTTTTAGATCTCAAATACATATATTTATTTCTTCTAGATACATGTATCTAGTCCGAGATACATGTAAGACAAATACAATCAATTAGTGTGTCTAATTAGGAAATATATTTGAAAATTATTTATGATAGAGTAAGTCTAATTAAGTGATATAACTGAAAGTCAATGGAGAAAATTACGCTGTTAACAACTTTAGAGGGTATGATAGATCACAACTCCTTAAAAAATTAAAACAATTAAATCCTATTTTTTGGTGATTCAGTAAATTTTAGACTTCTTGATAAGATGTATGCGTCCACTAACAATTAATGGATCAGGTCCCTTGACACAACAAGAACAGTAAAACAAGCACAAGTAGTAAAGTAAACTGATAGAATATGATAGAATTGATAATTCATTTTGATGATAGACAAAAAGCGCAAAGAACAGTAGCAAACGTACGCAACAAAAGAAGTCAAGCTAGAGTCCAAGATCAAGTAAAATAGAGTTATTTGTCAAAGCCAAAAATAATATATTAAAGGTACAAGTTAATACAAATAAGGAAAACCTTAAATATATTATTAAGGAAGGAAGTTGTGTATAATAAGGATTGTAATTTAAAAAAGAATCCTTGTTTAAACATAACTTCCTTACCTTATCAGTAAGGATTGTACAAGGCAAAAACTCTATAAGAAGAGAACGAGGCAGAGGAAGAAAGACACGACTTCACGCAGAGAACAAGGGAGAATTATTCATCAAATTGAAGTCTTCAAGGTTGATAGGATTGCTACGTCTAAAACATTCTTGAGTGAGAAGGTTTTATCGTGTAGAACTATTTGTCTTGTTTTTGTTTTGATTGTAATTTACAGTTTATTGTACAAAGGGTGGGTTTGGCTCTTTGTAGGGTTGAGTGTTAGTAAGAGGTGTAACAAAAGGTGGGTTTGGCCTTTTGGAGAGATCGATTGGAGTAAATCGAGGAGGTAGTAGAGATAAGACTTTTGATTATTGAGTTGTAATCACAAAATCTTATAATTGAATTAATAAAATGAGGTTTTTCCTTCCTTGAGTGAGGAAGGTTTTTAATTCAATAAGTGTTTGTGTCTTTACTTAAAAGCAACTTACAAGAACCTGGTTCTTGTTCTGGGGTAAGGTTTCTTCAATTGGTATCAGAGCAGGTCTTTTCGTTAAAAGATTCACACCTTGAAAAGACTCAATGGCAGCACCACCTACCCCACAAGAGGGAGCTTCACAAACACGACCACCACTGTTCAATGACAAATACTATGGATGGTGGAAAAATTGTATGATGGACCATCTTATTGGCGAAAACCCTGATCTATGGGGAGTAATTCTAGATGGCCCAACCATACCTATGAAAACCGCAACTGATGGAATCACCAAAATCCCAAAGGAAAGAAAAGAATGGAATGCTGAAGACAAACTTGCAATTCAAAACAATGCCAAAGCCAAGAAAATTCTGATATGTGGCATAGGACCAGACGAATACAATCGAATCTCGTCATGTCAAGATGACAAAGCCATATGGGAAACACTGCAAACAGCTCATGAGGGAACAACGCAAGTCAAGAAGTCTAAAATTGATAACTTGAACAGGCAATATGAGCTGTTCAGGATGGCAGAAGGGGAGACTATTCAAGACATGAACACCAGGTTCACCTCTATCATTAATGAGATGTACTCTTTAGGAGATATAGTGCCTAACGAAAAGGCAGTAAGGAAACTCTTGAGTGCCCTTCCTGAAACTTGGGAAAGCAAAGTTGAGGCTATCACTGAAGCCCGCGACCTAGACTCACTGGCAATGGATGAGTAAATTGGTAATCTCATCACATACGAACTCAAGAAAAACCAAGAAAAGGAAATTGGAGGAAAAAGAAAGGAAAGGAACCTGGTTCTAAAGGCTACTGCATCAGATGATTTTGAAGATGAAAATATTGCCCTCATAACCAAAAGGTTCACCAGAATGCTAAAGAGAGGGCATACCTTTCAAAATAAAGCTTTTCAAAAACCATCTGAAAATACTAAAGACCAGGTTTGTCATAAGTGTGGGAGCCAAGATCACTTTATCAAATTCTGTCCACTTTGGGCCTTAGAGCAGAAAAAGGTAAACTTTGAGAAGGGGAAAGACATCAAAAAGGATAAGTTTGTCCCCTCAAACAGAAGAATGACAACTCAAGAGGAAGACATGTCAATGAAGAGGGCTTTTGCAGCAATGGAAAATTCATTTGATGAAGAGTCTGAGGGTGATGAGACAGAAAACCAGTCTCTTCTTGCACTAGAACAAGAAGATGATTATGACTTTCTTGCCCTTGTAGCAGTGGAAACCAAGGAAGAAAAGGAAACTTGCAGATCACAAGAAACCATACTAGCACTCATGGCTGGATCAGATTCTGAAGAGGATAAAGAAGAAGACGATATGAATGAAAAAATTAGTCTTCATCACATACAAGACAATCTAAGCTCATACTCAAAAAGGGAGCTAGAATCCCTACTCTTTACTCTCATTGATGCATATAAAACCGTAGACTCAAAAAGGAAATTGATAATGGAAGACTATGCATCACTAAGAGAAGAAAACAAGATTCTTGAAAAACAGAATCTTCATCTTTTATCCAAGAATGCTAAACTAAGTAAAAACCTAGACTTGGTAACTAAAAGGAATGAAGCACTCTCCAAAGAGCTTCTGGTGACTAAAACTGAAGCAGAAAATGGAATGAGATGGACCATGTCTTCCATACTGCTTGACAACATGCACAAGAATCGCACATCTGAGAAACATGGGATAGGTTTTGATAGAACTAGCTCTCAAGTAAAAAATCCCAACATATATTGTCTATGCACGCACTGTGGGCTGGTAGGACATAAAAGCCATTATTGTCAAAGAAAACAAACTGCTCATAACAAAAACTTGAAGTCCTTGAGAAAACCTCATCATGAGAAACCCAATGAGCAAAAACAAATTCCTAAAGTCAAATCTCTTCCTAGATGGGCCAGAAGAAATCATATCCACCTATTCCCTAAGCATAAATCAAAGTGGATTTGGGTACCAAAATCTAATTCCCAAAATTAAATTATAGGGATCAGTGAAGAGGAAGCAACAACAATGGTACCTGGATAGTGCATGTTCTAGACACATGACTGGAGATAAAAGAAGCTTCCTCTCACTCAAAAACATCAAAGGAGGAAACGTTGCCTTTGGTAATGGAAAAAGTGGTGAAATTCAGGGAATTGGAAAGGTTGGATCAATGGATACTCATGCAATTGAGAATGTATATTATGTCAATGGCCTACAACATAATCTATTGAGCGTATCTCAAATATGTGATAAAGGAAACAACGTTCTTTTTACAGAAAAGGAATGCAGAGTAACAAACTCAGTGACTGGGAACCTGGTTCTACTAGGAAAGAGACACAAGAATGTGTACAAAGCCAAGATTGTTGACTCCAAGGAAGGTACTCTTAAATGTCTAAGTGCAGTTTCTGATTGCTCTATGCTATGTCACAAAAGAATGGGACACATTAGCATGACAACTATAAACAAGCTCATATCTAAAGACCTGGTTAGGGGACTGCCAACCAAAAGTTTCAAGGACAACCAATTATGTGGAACCTGCATTCAAGGAAAACAGGTTAGGTCATCCTTCAAACCAAAGTTGACAGTAAGTACTACCAAGCCACTAGAGCTGCTTCACATGGATCTGTGTGGACCAATGCGTGTACTAAGCAGGGGTGGAAAAAGATATGTGTTTGTAATAGTTGATAACTACTCAAGATTCACTTGTACATTGTTTCTTGCAACAAAGGATGAGACATTCACTATGTTTGAAATCTTTGCAAAGCTGGTTCAGAAGAAATTCAACAAAGAAATAATCAGCATCAGATCTGATCATGGGCTGGAGTTTGAGAACTCACAATTCCTACAATTTTGTACTACAAATGGGATTGAGCATAACTTTTCAGCACCTAGAACACCACAACAAAATGGTGTTGTTGAGAGAAAAAATAGAACACTGGAAGATATTGCAAGAACAATGCTAATCTCAAGCAAACTTCCAAAATTCTATTGGGCTGAAGCAGTGAACACAAGATGCTATCTAATAAACAGATGTATGATCAGATCAGTGTTAAACAAAACACCATATGAGCTGCTAAAAGGAAGAAAACCAAATCTAGCACATCTTAGGGCCTTTGGGTGTGTATGCTTTATACACAACAATGACAAAGACAATTTGGGAAAATTTGATGCCAAGAGTGATGAAGGAATTTTTCTGGGCTACTCATCACAAAGCAAGGCCTACAAGGTACTGAACAAAAGAACAAATCCTGTAGAAGAAAGTGTCCATGTTGTCTTTAATGAACATACTAGTGAAGAAGGAAATTCAGAGGATGAACAAAATGAGGGAACCTGCTCCAAGCCATCAGAACAAAAAATATGTGAAAAAGAACCCATACCCTCTGATAAAACATCTGAAATAGGAGGTAAGTCTACCAATGAAACTGGTTCATCTGCACTTCAAGAACCAGGAAGTATTCCAACTCACAGTTGGAAACATCAAAGTTCTCACCCTTTGCAAAACATTCTTACTCCTCTTAACTCAGGCATATCTACAAGATCCAAATTACGTAGTATGTGTGCATTCTCTGCCTATGTGTCCCTGATTGAGCCTAAAAATATAAAGGAAGCACTACTAGACTCTGATTGGATTGGTGCTATGCAAGAAGAACTCAACCAGTTTGAAAGAAGTAGAGTGTGGAACCTGGTTCCAAAACCCCAAAACAGGACAGTGATAGGAACTAGGTGGGTGTTTAGAAACAAGCTCGATGAGCAAGGTCAAATAGTGCGCAACAAAGCTAGGCTAGTTGTACAGGGATACAACCAAGAAGAAGGTATAGACTATGATGAAACCTTTGCACCAGTAGCAAGAATTGAGGCCATTAGAATATTGGTCGCATATGCTGCTCACATGGAGTTCAAACTCTACCAAATGGATGTCAAAAGCGCCTTCTTAAATGGTTATCTACAAGAAGAGGTGTATGTAAAACAACCCCAAGGTTTTGAGAATACCATGTATCCTGATCATGTATATAAACTGGACAAAGCACTCTATGGGTTAAAACAAGCACCTAGAGCATGGTATGATCGATTGTCTACTTTCCTTCTCACACATGGATATACAAGAGGAAAAATTGATAATACACTGTTTCTTCGAAAACAAGGTAAAGATCTGTTCATAGTCCAAGTATATGTAGATGACATCATATTAGGAGGAACCAATGACTCACTGGGAGTAGAATTTGCTCAACTAATGAATAGTGAGTTTGAGATGAGTATGATGGGAGAGTTGAACTTCTTTTTGGGACTCCAAATTAAGCAAACTTCAGTTGGAACATCAATTCATCAACAAAAATACATCAAGGAATTACTGAAGAAGTATGACATGAATGAAGCCAAGTCAAATGACACCCCCATTGGGACAACAACAAAGCTTGATAAAGATGAACCAGGTTCACCAGTCAACGACACCAGATATAGAGATATGATTGGATCACTCCTATATCTCACTGCCAGCAGACCTGATATAGTGTTCAGTGTTGGTCTATGTGCAATGTTTCAGTCTTGTCCAAAGGAATCACATCTGAAAGCTGTCAAGAGAATCTTGAGATATTTGAAAGGCATAATGAACCTGGTTCTCTGGTATCCAACTAATGACTCTTTTGATCTAAAGGGATTTGCTGACGCAGATTATGCAGGACATATGGTTGATAGAAAAAGTACCTCTGGGATGACACACTTTTTAGGACCATGTTTAATATCTTGGGCAACTAGAAAACAAAATTCAGTGGCTATATCTACTGCAGAGGCTGAGTATGTTGCAGCTGCTTCATGTTGTGCCCAACTCCTTTGGATAAAACAACAGCTTAAAGACTTTGGTATGAAACAGGTTGTATTCATATTCTATGTGATAACACAAGTGCTATGAACATGGCCAAAAACCCAGTTCAACACAAACGCACCAAACACATAGATGTTAGACATCACTTTCTTCGTGATAATGTTGAAAAAGGAAACATAGTAATGGAGTTCTGCAAAACTTAGAATCAAGTTGCTGACATTTTCACCAAGGCACTAGGAAGAGAGTCATTTCAGAAAAATAGACTTGAGTTAGGGCTCATCTTTTTGGATTGAACTCTGTCCAACCAAGTTCTAAGGAGATATAAACCAGGTTCAGTTAAGTTGGTTCTACATTTTTTTACATTTAACTGCTTTTTTTTTAAAAAAAGGATTTTTTTTAAAAATAAAATAAAATTGGGGGAAATCAATTTCATCTTCTCTCTCCCATGTCACTCCTCTGAAAAGCAGGTGCAACCGTCACAGCACCCGTCTCCTCGATGTCAATCCCCCATAATTACTCACACCCCTCGAATACAACATTAAAACCGTTCCCAATAAAGCACTCTCTCTAAACAAGCAACCAACCTTCTCTCATTTTCATTCTTCAGAAAAACAAGAAAACAAAATCCCGTCCATCACCATGGTTAATCCACTTGTTTCTTACTCTGATGACAAAAGCTCGTCCGATAGTGCATTTTCTCAGGGGGAAGAGAACCCAGTTGTTGATGTTGTACCAAATCTTGAGGAAGAAAGCCAACTTCCACCCAAACCACCTACATCCTCATCCAAATCAGATCTGCCTCCATCTCCACCACCAAAAACTCCATCTCCACCACCAAAAGATACATCTCCGCCACCACAAGTAACCTCTTTACCATCTCAAGCTACAGAAGCATCTTCACCTGTGTTGCAGACTCCCCACCACCACCCATCATCGAATCTCCACCATCACCCGTCCAAGAAACCCCATCATCACCAGTCCAAGAAACCCCATTATCACCAGTCCAAGAAACCCCACTATCACCAAACCCAGAATCTACCACAACCACTGTCCCAAATAATTCCCCCCTCTCCCATCTCACCACACCACTCCTCAAAATCCACCACCATCCCCAATCCATGATGATATTCTTTTGAGCTCCCTTCACCCTAAAAAATCAAGGCGGCCAAGAAAGCACATTGTAGTTAAACAGGTTCGTCCACACCGGCCAGTGACAAGAAGTGCGCATGTGGTCAAGCCAACTGATAATGCAACATCTGGGGTGAAGCGTCGACGATTGGGTAAGTCTCCTGTTCATTTATCAGTCTCTCCAATGGATCTTGATTCTGAAACTGATGCTGTGTCTGAGGGTAAACATTCTGCTACTCCCTAATCAAAATCAAAATCTGCGAAAAGAAATGCAGATAAATTTCTAAAAGTGGGAAGGAAAAAGTACTTCCATACCAAATCAGTGCTTAGGGGTAGAACCTTTCACCCTGATATACTTTCAATGGATATAGTGAAGCAGGTTCGTGAACTACTAAGGTTTCAGGGGTGAGAGGAGTTATTCCTTGAACCTAGTTTGATTTATGAAAAGGAAGTGGTAGATTTCTATACGAACTTGGTAATCTTAGAAGGAGATGTGGTGTCGTCCAGTGTAAAGGGGGTTGACATTGTGTTTGATGCAACCAAACTTGGGGAAATCCTGCATATACCATCTGTGGGGATAAATGAGTACAATTGGGGTTTTGATGAATATTCTAGCCTGCCAGCCAAATTCTCTCAAGGTAGAGTCAATTCTAGGGCTCAAACTGTTTTAAAGGGAATAATGAGATCTTTGCGTAAGCTTCTTTTCGAGATAGTTCATTAGGTGATACTGCCTAGAGGTCACCAACGTCACATTGTATCCATAAGAGACATGGGACTTATGAATGCACTTGAGTGCAAAGAGCGCATTGATTGGCCCACACTGATTATCAAACATCTTGCTAGAATTGTGGATCCTAAGCTAGGTTCTCATCAGTTAGCTTTTGAAAACTTGTTGACTAGAGTGTTTGATGCATTTGAAGTACCATTAGGAGAAGGCAGGATTTTAACTCGTGCAGATATGTTCACTCAAACTATCCTTGCTGATTGTGGCATTCCCATGGAGTCGGAGCAGGTTGCAACTGCGTCTCCACGTACATCTAGTCCTGTTGCTCAATTACTCAGGGAACTTAAAGTAGCTGAAGAAAAGAATGCCTCTCTTGAATCAGAAAATCAGAAGTTACGTGTTGAACTTGATTCCTCAAATGCTGAAATACACAGGTTGAAGGATCAGTTGGTGCAACAGCAACTTGCTAACAATGCAAGAGTTGACAGAGTTTTGGATATGCTGGCTTCTGCTTCAACTAAGCCTGGTCAACCTCCATAGTGACAAAGCATGTTGTTTGAACCTGGTTCTCTTAGTTGGTTTCACTCTGTATTGTTTCTCTTTGTTTTGTTGCCAGAACAGTTTATATTGCTCAACTGGCTGGGTGGATTTTGTTGCTATGGATATTGATTAGTGTTGTTTAGCCGCTGTTGGATTCTTTTTGGTTCGTCAAAAGGGGGAAGAGTATTTGCGCATGCATCACACGTTACACGTTTGTCTTCATCAAAAAGGGGGAATATGATAGAATATGATAGAATCGATAATTCATTTTGATGATAGACAAAAAGCGCAAAGAACAGTAGCAAATGTACGCAACAAAAGAAGTCAAGCTAGAGTCCAAGATCAAGTAAAATAGAGTTACTTGTCAAAGCCAAAAATAATATATTAAAGGTACAAGTTAATACAAATAAGGAAAACCTTAAATATATTATTAAGGAAGGAAGTTGTGTATAATAAGGATTGTAATTTAAAAAAGAATCCTTGTTTAAACATAACTTCCTTACCTTATCAGTAAGGATTGTACAAGGCAAAAACTCTATAAGAAGAGCACGAGGCAGAGGAAGAAAGACACGACTTCACACAGAGAACAAGGGAGAATTACTCATCAAATTGAAGTCTTCAAGGTTGATAGGATTGCTACGTTTAAAACATTCTTGAGTGAAAAGGTTTTATCGTGTAGAACTATTTGTCTTGTTTTTGTTTTGATTGTAATTTACAGTTTATTGTACAAAGGGTGAGTTTGGCTCTTTATAGGGTTGAGTGTTAGTAAGAGGTGTAACAAAAGGTGGGTTTGGCCTTTTGGAGAGATCGATTGGAGTAAATCGAGGAGGTAGTAGAGATAAGACTTTTAATTATTGAGTTGTAATCACAAAATCTTATAATTGAATTAATAAAATGAGGTTTTTCCTTCCTTGAGTGAGGAAGGTTTTTAATTCAATAAGTGTTTGTGTCTTTACTTAAAAGCAACTTACAAGAACCTGGTTCTTGTTCTGGGGTAAGGTTTCTTCATAAACAACACAAGCTGTTTACGTGAAACCCCCTTGCTCAAGGACGGTGAAAACCACGACCATTCCTCACAAGATTTCAACCCAACTCCATTTCACTCAAACAGAGCAACAATTCAGATTAGAACTGCTTGCAACCTTGAAATTTACCTCTAAATTCCTTCCCCGTTAATGTACGAACTCTACTACAAAGAAAGAAACTAAGCAATAACTTAATTGTCTACTAAGCCACCTAATTCTAGATGAATTAGACTTCAACTAAGCAACAACGATGTTTCCCACTAAACCACCTAACTTTATATGATTTAGACTTTAACTGAGCAATACCAATGCTGCCCACTAAACCAGTTCCCCCTAACTGACTTAGACTTTTGTATGAATCAAACAAAGATCTACTTTCTTTATAACACAAGAATAGATTACAATATAAGCATCGAAGTATAAACCCTGAGACAACTACGACACATGTAGCTTTATTAGGTCCATGTTGTTCTTGAGGAAGATACTTCTCCGAGGAGTGATTTTTCTTGAGTTTTTGAGTATTTCAGAATGTAAAAATTAAGGTTGTGTCTATTAATGATAACCTTATGAAGGATAGACACAACCTTCGAGGTCATGCTATTGGCCGAGGATTCTGTCACGCTTGGAGACTGTGCACCAACCTCACCAAACTTTTTTACCTTTTCCAACCTGTCATTTGTATACATATTTTCACGAAGTATTAGGTCTCCTTACAAGGTCCTTTGGTTTGTCAAATCATCAAAATTGTAAATAACACTTTTAACGCAAATTCTTGAACTCCTATTTAGATACATGTGTATTTTATTAGATACATTTACACTTATTAATACAAAGATAAAAATTAGGTATATATAATCTTTATTCAATAATATGTCAAATACATCAATAATGTGCGAGATACGTTAATATATATTGTGTCATATATATGATTTTATCTCCAATACATGTGTATATTTCATCAAATACATGTATACTTAATCAGATACACTGCTAAAAACTAGAAATATATAATCTTAATTCAATAACGAGTTAGATACTTTAATAATGTGCTAGATATATGCGTAAATCTCTGCTTATTGAGACCTTCTAATTACGTTTCTGGCTGATTTGACATCTAACCGCGATAGTGTTTGCTTCATCTTTTGATTTGTTTTTGTGAGAAACAGTGCTCTGTGGCTATGACTTACCATCAACACCCGGAGTCGGAGAAAAGGATGAGGCGCGCGCTGACAATTTTTCATTGGAGAAAAGTAAATTAACAAAACTTTAAATCAATAGAGTTTTACCTTAACTTTTGCAAATTAGAAGATATAACAAATATAAATTTGTCACATATTCATGACTTTGAATAATGGTTAGATACATACAAACCTCAAATTAGTGTGCTCTTGCTCCAAATTTCAATTTTAAGGTTTTGATGGTGAAAATCGTGGTAGAGAGAAGGAAGGAAGAGAGAAGAGTGCTAGAGGATGTGGAGTGGAAGCTGATGAGACACAAAGAGTTGATTGATATTAAAGGATGAATTGGGGATGGAGACATTAAAGCACGTAAAATCTTAACTAGTGATAATATATGTAATCATTTTAAAATATAGTTAGGATTAGTATATATTATAGCGATGTATAGTTAACAGGACAAATTGCTTAACTACACAATTTTTTTTTCATATTTTCTAAATTTTTCACATTTTACTCGGTCTCTCTTCCATTCTCAGATACATCACTATTCTTCTTCCAATTTACGCTTAACTCTCCCAATCACTCTTAAATTTTTGTCGCGCTTAACTTCATCAATTTCAAATTTCAATACAATTTCATGTGCTGCAAGAACACTATATATAGGAATTCCCTCCTTCATTGAGCAAACAAAGTAAAAGGCTTTATCTAAATATAAATCTAACAATTTCTTTCACGCCTCACATGAAAATCATTCTCTTCGGCAAGGATTGAAACTTATTCTTACTTGCAAGTTTTACGAGCTTCATCATCTTAACTCTCCTTTTTTACAATGAAATCTCATCGGACTAGGGCCACATAACTAGAGCAAGATACGTGTTCTTGATTTATAATTAAGTGCCTTAGGGGTCGTTTGATAGAGTGTGTAAGAATAATGCAATCTATAGTGTATTAGTAATGCTTGCATTAGTTATGATGAGATTTTTTTATGCAACTAGGTGATTCACCCACGCTTCGCCTGGTCATAAGAAATCTCTCTAACGTTTTGAACAACATTACCAATAAATGACTCTTGTATGAGGTTTTTTTTAGGTTTTTAGAACATTTCTAGATTACCAATAAATGACTCTTGTATGAGGTTTTTTTTAGGTTTTTAGAACATTTCTAGAGAAATTAAATGATTTCACATTATCATAAATCTCAAAAATCGTAAATATATAACTAATGATTTAAAATAACTTGATATCTAATTATTTTTATCTTTTACATAATTTATCATATTATATGTTTGATGATATAAGTCTGTTTGATGATATAATTGTCTTGTTAAAATTGAGTCATGTTTTTATGTAACAATTAAACATCACTTTTTCATTTTTTTATACATGAAAAATATAGAATCGAATAATTTTATAGTTATCATAACTCATTGTCTAAAAAAATTTATGTAAATGTTTTTGATAATCAATATTAGTTATAAATAAGGTAAGACCGTTAAAAATCTACACCACAACAACATAAATAATATTTTTTAGAGACAATCTACTTATCTGAGGTCAAATGTTTACCACTTTATGCTATTATTACTTTGTTATTCTAACAAAAATTTATAGAAGGAGAAAATTTATTTGAAACAACAGAGAAATAATATTCTTGACCCTTATAAAAATTCATTCTTAAGTAAACTGCGGAAGACCCTTCCGGATGCTTTACCAATGCAACTTTATGACTTTTTCAGGAATATTTATATATGATTGTGGCATTATGAAAGTACACATAGTTTAAAATGTTGAATGCTAGACTCATGTTAAAGAAACATTCTCGAACATTAAAAAAAATTAAAAATGAGTCTAACCTAGATAATTCAAATGCTCAGCAATGACTTGGGACATGAAGGACAACAAATCTATGTTAATAGACATATCTTTTGTAGCTTAAGATATTACTTTTATTTAGAGTAGGTTTTATTCATATTCTTCACAGCCTGCGGCAAAAATATTTAGAAGGGCCAGACGAGAAAGGAAAAATACATTAAAAGGAGAAGATCTTTATTATAGTAAGATCATATACATGCCAAACAAAAAATTAGCAATACAACTGTAAGGAGACAAAAAAAGAGCGAGAAAAAACATACATTAAAGGGAGTAAACTATGAGATATCTAATATGATAATAAATTATTCTAACCAGAAAAATTCCTATGTTTTGAAATAAGACACCTCAAAAAATTGACTGACAATTCCATCAACTTTTGAATTCTTAAAGTACTCATAATAGATAAAATTGAGTAAAACTAGACAATAACATAAAAACAAAAAAGTATAGGCATGCAAATATTAACTCATAGAGGATTTCCTGAAGAATATAAAATCAACTCCTTATTTGTGAAGAAATAACGCTGTTGATGAAGAAATTTGAGATATGCAAGAGCTTTTTTAATGTAACTTCAACAATTTCAGTAACATAAACAACAATGTTTAAAGCATATATTCAAAAACAACAAAGTTTAAAGTATATATTTTAAAACAACAATTACTAATATAAGTATAAACTAATGATTGTAAAAAATATACCAGATATGCAACAATATAATGAAACAAAATGAAAAAAATTGAGTCCACTGAATGCACAATGTAGTCCTCTATTTGTTGGGTAATGTAAAAATATGATTATTGTGTCTTATTGAAAATGTCACAACTCTTTGGAAAAGTTACAATCCTTCAGAAAGGTCACAACATTACATAAAAGTCGAAACTCTTCATAAAGTCACAACTTTTCATGGAAAAAGTTATAAATTTTCATAAAAGTCACAAGCTTATTCTTAGATGTTTCAAGTTACGAGATTATACAATTGGGTTTTTAATGGGTTTATAAATAAAGTTGTTGGGTTATGTATTCGGTATCAATTTTTACTATTGGGTTATTGGGTAAACCGAGAACCCAATAAGACGATTATAATTTACTATTTTATACTTCCTGATGATTGTATATTATTAATTTAATATATAACTAGACATTATAATTAAATTAATATTAGTACTCTACCCACTTCACACTAGGTTGTTTTACTAGTCTTTACGATTTACTCAAAACCTAAAGACTAAATTAGTTAGGGGTGGACATTCGGTATTTCAGTTCGATTTCAGGTTTTTTTTGGTTTTTGTAAATTGTGTACCAATACCGAACTGAAATATTTTGATTTGGTTCGGTTTTTGTTAATTTGGTTCAGTTTTTTATTTCGGTTTTTTGATGGGCCTGAGACGGCGCGACTCATGGCCGCTTGATGGTGGACGGCGCGGCTGCTGGCTGCTTGATGGCGGACGGCGTGGCTGCTGCCTTGATGGCGAGGCGCCTGGTCGCTTGACGGCGCTGCTTATTCGCTTCGCGGACAACGCGACCGCCGGGTCGCTTGATAGCGCGGCTGCTGCTGCTGCTTCTTTTGGCGGACAGCACGGCTGCTGCTGCTGCTTCTGGCAGACGGCGTGGCTGCGACTGCTGCTTCTGGCTGGCGAAAGAGGAGAAGAGGAAGAGGAAGAGGAAGAGGAAGAAGAGGAAGATGAAAGAGCCAAGAGAAAGATGAAAGACCAAGAGAAAGTCAGGAGAAAGATGAAAAAGAGAGGAATAGGGCAATAGGCCATAGATTTCTTTTTTTTTAAAAAATTATTTAATATTAATAATTATTAATTGATATAATATAAATTATAGTATAATATTTTTGTTTAAACCGAAATACCGAAAACCAAAATAATACGTACTTTAAACCGAACCAAAATCCTGAAAAATATAAAAAAGTAAACCGAACACCGAACCGAAAACCAAAATATCGAAACCGAAATTCTAAAAATTTTCGGTTTGGATTCGATTTTTTGATTTTTCGGTGTTTATGCCCACCCCTAAAATTAGTAACGGTTCACAATTGTAACTTTTTGATTTTAGTTTTAGTTTTAGTATTGTTGGACAACTTAATTTGATTTTGGTTTTAGTTTGTAATTGTAGGTTGTAACATTTGCAAGTTTGTAAAGGTTCGTAATTTGATCAACATAAATAATATTCATACCATGTTTTTGCATTGACATGTAATTATCGCCTTTGTACTATATTTTCTCTTATTGATGCAATTTTTAATTATTTTTCTTGTTTCACTATATCAATGAATATAGAGAAGTGAAAAGTCATATAATATTTTAGGGACATTTTGTTATTGGGTAAATCGAAACTGAACCAATAACGACCAAAAAATCGATAAACCGAAAATCGATAAAGAGTATCTTATTGGTTTGTTACCAGAATACCATATTTAAAAAACAAAATTGATAACTAAAATAAAAAAATACATAAAATCGAACTGAACCGACCAATGCAGACACCTAGTTATAAATCAGAGTTCATGTATCAACTTTGTAGTAGGTGTGTTTAGTTATATATTAAAATTACTTCTATGATGTATCTGATACGCTACATTTTTGTGTGCTTACTTATGTATCATGTCTATGTTTCAACTGTAAGATACATTATAATTTTGTTTGTGTATAATGTATCTTGTACAAATATTATTATTGATACATGACCCAATTATTTCAAGCCTAAATCAATAAGAATCATGTTTATATTATGTTTGTGAAACATAACTATGCCATCTTTCATTATATTTTAGTATCCGATGTATACAATGCCTGTTGTTACATATGAGATACATAACTAAATACACTTAATACAAAGCTGACCCAATACATATGGTTATGTATCAGAATTCATGATTAAACTTTGTTTTAGATGTGTTTAGGTGTGTTTAGTCATGTATTATAGTTACTTCTATGATATCTGATGTCTATCTTTTTCTCAATTATTCAATCTCTAATTCAACTGCAATTACCGATTTCACATTCACAAACAAAATATTGTCTTCAACAATGACTCTATCACTTTTGTATCGTTTATACTTTACTTCAGATTTCTAGATTGTTGAATATCTCAAAAAAATAAATATTATTGAAATTTTTGAATCAAAATTGAAAAGTTATTGAGGATTTGCTTGAACAATTTTGGAATTTCAATTTTTGTAAAGTGTTAAGCGTTGTGAGAGATTGATTAGCAGTGATAAAAACTTGATTACATGTTTTATGGAATTTTAATTTGATTTTCAGTTATTTTCCCCTTTTTATCGCAAGATTCAGTAAGAGAATGTATCAGAGAGTGATGCATAAGGACAACAAGTAAGGTATCCAAAATTCTTAAATTTTAAGAAATTTTTTGTAACGACCTGTTTAGTCGTTTTAGAGCAGCAGAACAAATTCTGGAAAAACTGGCCAAAACCACGGACACTGCGACGGACCGTCACAGGCACGACGGCCCGTCGAGGAGGTTCCGTTCCACGACACTTAGAATTCTGAAATTGGGTACTGAAAATCGACTCTCTGAACTTCGTAACGAAATGGCAGAACGGACCGTCACATCCACGACGAACCGTCGTGAGTACCCGTTGCAAAACACTTCAACTTTTGAGAATTTGGTACGAGAAACGAGTCTCTGACCGTCATGACGGAGGGGCCAGGACGGACCGTCACAGGGGTGACGGGCCGTCGCAGACCACCTGGAGTCTGGGGAGACACGACGGCCTGTGTGACGGACCGTCGCAGGCGTGACGGCCCGTCACACAGCCGCACAATCCCAGCGCTTTAGGATTTCTTTCCTCGTTTTAAGGGACGTTTTGGGCTATTCTTTCCTTAATTATAAAGTTTGAGGGTTATTATTAATAAATCTAATTACTTGGGGGTTAAATTAGGTAACCTTAAGTTAATTAGTGGGTCATTATTACCATCTTTTATTCTTAATTATATATGAATTAGGGTAAAAGAAAGAGGGTTTGAATAAAGAAAATAAGAAAGAACAAAGAGAGACAGAAAGAGAAAGAGAACGAGAAAGAGAGAAAACAAAGAGGATAGCAAAGCTTGGGAGAATTCTTGTTGATTCCAATTCTTCGGTGGAGGTAGGTTATGGTTTATGTTACGATATTCGTAGTGAACTCTTAATAGTGAATGTTATGTGTTGATATTATTGTAAACCCTACTATGTGCTTAAGTTGTACGCTTGCATGAATATGAATGTGAAATTGTGATGAATTAACAAAGCATGATGAAGCTATTGAATCCCAAATCTTGAAAGAACCCTAATTCGCTTGATATATTATATAATGAGAATGATGATGCCTTAGTATGAAAGAAGGCTTGATATATTATATAATGAGAATGATGACGCCTTAGTGTAAAAGAAGGCTTGATGAATTAGGGGATCGGGTGCCACGTTCCGGTACCAAGATAGAATGAATATGAGGATCGGGTGCCACGTTCCGGTACCAGGATAGAATGAATATGAGGATCGGGTGCCACGTTCCGGTACCAGGATAGAATGAATATGAGGATCGGGTGCCACGTTCCGGTACCAGGATAGAATGAATATGAGGATCGGGTGCCACGTTCGGTACCAGGATAGAATGAATATGAGGATCGGAGTGTCACGTTCGACACCAGGATAGAATATGGATCGGGTGCCACGTTCGGTACCAGGATAGAATGAATATGAGGATCGGGTGCCACGTTCGGTACCAGGATAGAATGAATATGAGGATCGGAGTGTCACGTTCGACACCAGGATAGAATATGGATCGGGTGCCACGCGTTAGGTACCAGGATAGTATATGAGGATCGGAGTGCCACGTTAGGCACCAGGATAGAAATAGAGGAGCGGAGTGTCACGTACCGACACAAGAGGAAGAAAGATAATGAATCTTGAAAGATAATGAATATACTCAATCTAATGAACTTAATTCCCAAATGAGTATGGTATTGAGGCTTGAGTCCTCATGTGTGAACTCGGTTGTAATCATTGATGAACTCATGTTGTTATTGCTACATGTTGAGTATTGTAGTTGATTTGCATTATTATTGATATATACTGTTCCCTATTTTGAGTTAGCCGATGATATCTACTCAGTACGTGTGGTACTGTCTCCCTACTTTATGTTTTCCTTCTTTGTTATTTGTGTAATGCAAAGAAACGTTCCGTCAACTTCAACTCAACAAGAGATCTAGCCAGTCTTCACTTCATCGAAATTCAAAGTGAGCTAATGCGTCTAGCTTGGGTGGTCTTCTTCTTCAAGTCTTGATGCCTTGAACTTCCGGCATGGACTAGCTAGTATTTGTTTTAGCTTCTTAGACATTCCTAGTTTAGTAATTTGAGATAGATGTTCT
The DNA here is from genome assembly GCA_027789145.1 of Solanum arcanum. Classification (NCBI taxonomy): domain Eukaryota; kingdom Viridiplantae; phylum Streptophyta; class Magnoliopsida; order Solanales; family Solanaceae; genus Solanum; species Solanum arcanum. The sequence goes on along the minus strand of CM050939.1, from coordinate 60,853,716 downwards.
TGTGATGATGACTTCCAGATTTTGGGGATATTAATAATAGTTTTGAATTGTTTTATTAATGAGTTAAGTCTTCCGCATTACTTATGATGATATTACATTGAAATGTTAAGGTTTAGATTGGTTGGTTCGCTCACATAGGAGGGTAAATGTGGGTGCCGGTCGCGATCGGTTTTGGGTCGTGACAAACTTGGTCTCATAGCATTAGGTTCGTTGGTCTCATCACACAAGAACAGGTGTAGTAGAGTCTTAAGGAGCGGTAGGGGGCGCCTTTACTTTTCCTTGAGAGGCTATAAGACTTTAGGAAAATTCCACTCTTTCATTCTTTCTTTCGTGCTACTACTTGAGTCCAATTGGTATCTAGGCGATACGGTGGTATCGACCATCTTCACTCTCTTTCGCAGATGGTTAGAACTAGAGCAACGACTACGCCAACACCAACACCAGACCTCAGACAGTGCGGCGTCTGAGCCAGCCACCGGCCGTGGCTCGAGGAGAACAACGGCAAGAGGCCGTGGTAGAGGTCGTGGGAGGGCGTCCTCTAGAGGAAGAGGACGAGCACCTAGCCCATCTGATACTAGGCGGTGACTCCTCCACCGACTGAAGAGGTGATAAGAGAAGGGGAGGATGGGGTGAATGAGCAAGTACAGAATGAGGAAATGCCACCTCAACCTACCCCGCAGATGATCAATCGTGTTCTCGCTTATCTTAGCGGGTTATCCGATCACGGTCGAGCACCTCCAGGGTTTCTGCACCAACACCTCCGGTTTGAGAGGTACGACATGCGGCTACTATGGCTCTCGCATGGATGCACCATTGGGAATGGGCACATTTCACGCCTCGACTCGGGCCTATTATGACAAACGATCAACATGAACTTTTGAGAAGTTCTTGAAATTGAAACCTCCAGTCTTTAAAGTGCGTAATCGAGAGGATGCTTACGATTTTCCGGTTGATTGTCATGAGCTACTACACAAGATGGGTATAGTAGAGAGGTTTGGTGTCGAGTTCGTGAGCTATCGGTTTCAAGGAACGCCAAAATGTGGTGGCGTTCACATGTTGAGTGTCAACCAACGGAGGCACCACCTATGACTTGGGAATCATTCTCGAGTTTGTTCATGGAAAAGTATATCCCCGGACCTTGAGGGATAGGAAGAGGGATGAGTTCTTGAGTCCGAGCAAGGTAGAATGACGGTTAATGCATACGAGGCTAAATTTCGCGCACTATCCGTGATCGCCACTCAACTCTGTTTGATCCACAAGAACGGATCCGCCGTTTTGTGAAGGGATTGAGGGCGAGTGCGGATTTCAGCCTTGCGGATAGCGGCAACAAAGAACATCCTTCCAAGAGGTGGTAGACTTTGTGATAGAGGTGGAAGGAGTGAAACCGGATGACTTCACCACCACGTCTACATCGAAGAGGTTTCGAAGGGGAGGTGAGTTTAATGGTTCTTATTCTAGAGGACAGAACTCCGGAGGTCACTCCAATCGACCAATACAGTCTTCACTACAGACTGTAGTTGGGGGTCCACCTCAGAACGGTCAACACTTCTCCGAGAGACCTACGCATGAACCCCGAGAGTGTTACGGATGTGGGGAGGTTGGACACATTAAGAGGTATTGTCCAAACCAGAGTTACAGAACCCCAATAGCTAGAGGTAGAGGTGGTCATGGTAGAGGTCGTTATTCTGGAGGGCGTGGTGGCCGAGGTAATGGTGGTCACCAAAACGGCAGAGGTGAAGGGCAAAACGGAGCCACTACTACGCAACATGGTAGGGGCAATGGACAGACAAACGATAGGGCCCATTGTTACGCTTTCCCTGGGAGATCTGAGCGGAGGCGTCGATCTTTGTTATCACGGGTAATCTTTTGGTTTGTGATTGCATGGCATCTATATTATTTGACCCTGGCTCCACGTTTTCATATGTATCTTCATCATTTGCTAATGGTCTAAATCTACATTGTGAATTACTTGATATGCCTATTCGTGTTTCTACTCGGTGGGTGAGTGCTGTGGTAGTTGAAAAAGTGTATAGGTCTTGTTTGGTGAATTTTGTGGGGAGCAACACTTACGTAGATTTGGTTATATTAGAAATGGGTGATTTTGATGTAATTACGGTATGACTTGGCTCTCTCCGAATTTTGCAATTTTGGATTGTAATGCTAAAGCGGTGGCGTTAGCCAAGCCTGGCGAATCCGTTAGTGTGGGAGGGCGACTACACTTCTAATCCGGTGCGTATCATATCCTTTCTTCGTGCTAAGAAAATGGTTGGTAAAGGGTGTTTAGCTTTCTTGGCACATCTTAGGGATGACACCATCCAAGTACCCTCAATCGAATCAGTTTCGGTAGTTCGAGAATTTTTGGATGTGTTCCCTGCAGATCTTCCTGGTATGCCACCAGATAGGGATATTGACTTCTGCATCGATCTTGAACCGGGCACACGCCCCATTTCTATACCCAGTATAGAATGGCTCCACTGAATTAAGAGAGTTAAAGGCTCAACTTCAAGAGTTGTTGAGCAAGGGCTTCATTAGACCAAGTGCATCTCCTCGGTGCTCCGGTTTTGTTTGTGAAGAAGAAGGATGGGAGTTTTCGGATGTGCATAGACTACGCATAACCGAATAAGGTAACTATCAAGAACAAGTATCCTCTTCCTCGCATTGATGACTTGTTCGATCAACTACAAGGTGCTTGTGTCTTCTCTAAGATTGACTTGAGATCCGGTTATCATCAATTGAAAATACGGGCGACGGACGTGCCAAAGACTGCTTTTCGAACTAGATATGGGCATTATGAATTCGTAGTGATGTCTTTTGGTCTTACGAATGCCCCCATTGCGTTCATGAGCTTGATGACCAGGATCTTTAAGCCATATTTGGACCTTTTCGTGATCGTATTTATTGATGATATATTGGTATACTCGAAGAGCAAGAAGGAACATGAAGAGCATTTGAGAATGGTATTGGAAATGTTGAGGGAGAAAAAGCTTTACGCCAAATTCTCTAAGTGTGAGTTTTGGCTAGATGCGGTGTCCTTCTTGGGGCACGTAGTTTCTAAGGATGGAGTGATGGTAGATCCATCTAAGATTGAGACAGTGAAGAATTGGGTAAGACCCACTAATGTATCAGAAATAAGGAGCTTTGTTGGGTTAGCTAGCTACTACCGCAGATTTTTCAAGGGATTCTCTTCTATTGCTTCCCAATTGTGAACTTGACTAAGCGAGAATGTTCCATTTGTATGGTCGGATGAATGTGAGGAAAGCTTTGAAGCTTAAGACTTTGTTGACTACCGCACCAATTCTTACCTTGCCAATAGAGGGTAAAGACTTCATTGTTTCTTGTGATGCATCCTATTCTGGTTGGAGTGCGGTGTTAATGCAAGAGAAAAATGTGATTGCTTATGCTTCGAGGCAATTAAAGGTGCATGAACGTAACTATCCGACCCATGATTTGGAGTTGGCCGCGGTAGTGTTTGCACTAAAGCAATGGAGACACTATTTGTATGGGGTTAAGTGTGAAGTCTACACGGATCATCGTAGCCTTCAAAGACGCCTTTACTCGTAAAGATTTGACCTTGAGACAAAGGAGATGGATGGACCTACTAAAGGACTACGATATCACTATCTTGTATCATCCGGGGAAGGCGAATGTTGTAGCGGATGCTTTGAGTAGAAAGGCGGGAAGCATGGGAAGTCTAGCTCATTTGCAAGCTTCTAGGCGCCCATTGGCTAGAGAAGTGCAGATTTTGGCTAACGATTTGATGAGGTTAGAAGTAAATGAGAAGGGAGGATTGTTAGCTAGTGTGGAGTCGAGATCTTCTTTTCTTGACAAGATTAAGGGAAAACAGTTTGATGATGAGAAACTAAGGCGAATCCGAGACAAAGTGTTGCAAGGAGAGGCTAAGGAAGCACAAATTGATGAGGAAGGTGTTTTGAGGATTAAGGGAAGGGTATGTGTACCCCGAGTTGATGATTTGATCAACACTATTCTGGCGTGCTTCATAGCTCAAGGTATTCTATACATCCGGTGCAACCAAGATGTATCGTGACCTAAAGCAACACTTTTGGTGGAGTAGAATGAAGCGTGATATTGTTGACTTTATTGCCAAGTGTCCAAGCTGTCAACAAGTAAAGTATGAACACCAAAGGCGGGAGGAACACTTCAGAGAATGCCCATTCCTGAATGGAAGTGGGAGAGAATCGCAATGGACTTCGTGGTTGGTCTTCCAAAGACATTGGGTAAGTATGACTCCATTTGGGTAGTTGTCGATAGGTTAACTAAGTCTGCTCATTTTATTCCGGTCAAGGTAACTTACAACGCAGAAGTTAGCCAAGATCTATATCTCGTAGATTGTTCGATTGCATGGAGTTCCACTCTCCATCATATCGGATAGAGGTACACGATTTACTTCTAAGTTTTGGAAAACATTACATGCGGAATTGGGTACTAGGTTGGACCTTAGTATCTGCGTTCCATCCTCAGGCCAGATGGTCGATCTGAGCGAAACGATTCAAGTCTTGGAGGATATGCTTCGTGCATGTGTGATAGAGTTTGGTGGCCATTGGGATAGCTTCTTACCCTTAGCGGAGTTTTCATACAATAATAGCTATCACTCAAGCATTGACATGGCTCCATTTGAAGCATTGTATGGTAGGAGATGTAGGTCTCCCATTGGTTGGTTTGATGCATTCGAGGTTAGACCTTGGGGTACCGATCTTTTGAGGGATTCTATGGAGAAGGTGAAAGCTATTCAAGAAAAGCTTCTAGCGGCGCAAAGTAGACAAAAGGAGTATGCAGACCGAAAGGTTAGAGACTTGGAGTTCATGGAGGGTGAACAAGTCTTGTTGAAGGTTTCACCTATGAAAGGGGTGATGCGGTTTGGCAAAAGAGGTAAGTTAAGTCCAAGGTATATTGGACCATTTGAAGTGCTTAGGCGAATAGGGGAGGTGGCTTATGGGTTAGCCTTGCCCCCGGGGCTGTCCGGAGTACATCCAGATTCCATGTGTCCATGTTGAAGAGATACCATGGAGATGGAAACTACATCATCCGTTGGGATTGATTTGGTTGGATGAGAACTTGACTTATGAAGAGGAACCGGTTGCTATATTAGATAGAGAGGTTCGCAAGTTGAGGTCAAGAGAGATTGCATCCATCAAGGTGCAATGGAAGAATCGACCGGTTGAAGAGGCTACCTGGGAGAAGGAGGCGGATATGCAAGAGAAATACCCACATCTGTTTACAGATTCAGGTACTCCTCTTCGCCATCGTTTTCTTCTTTTGATCGTTCGGGACGAACGATGGGTAAATGGTATCTATTGTAACGACCTGTTTAGTCGTTTTAGAAGCGTGAGAACAAATTCGGAAAAAGCGGCCAAAACCACGGACAACTGCGACGGACCGTCACGAGCACGACGGCCGTCGAGGAGGTTCCGTTCCACGACACTTAGAATTCTGAAATTGGGTACTGAAAATCGACTCTCCGAACTTCGTGAACGAAATGGCGAACGGACCGTCACATCCACGACGAACCGTCGTGAGTACCGTTACAAAACACTTCAACTTTTGAGAATTTGGTACAAGAAACGAGTCTCGACCGTCATGGCGGAGGGGCAGGGCCGGACCGTCCACAGGGTGACGGGCCGTCGCACCACCGAGTCCTGGGAGACACGACGGCCTGTGTGACGGACCGTCGCAGGCGTGACGGCCCGTCACAGGCTGCACAATCCCAGGCAGTTTAGGATTTCTTTCCTCGTTTTAAGGGACGTTTTGGGCTATTCTTTCCTTAATTATAAAGTTTGAGGGTTATTATTAATAAATCTAATTACTTGGGGGTTAAATTAGGTAACCTTAAGTTAATTAGTGGGTCATTATTACCATCTTTTATTCTTAATTATATATGAATTAGGGTAAAAGAAAGAGGGTTTGAATAAAGAAAATAAGAAAGAACAAAGAGAGACAGAAAGAGAAAGAGAACGAAAGAGAGAAAACAAAGAGGATAGCAAAGCTTGGGAGAATTCTTGTTGATTCCAATTCTTCGGTGGAGGTAGGTTATGGTTTATGTTACGATATTCGTAGTGAACTCTTAATAGTGAATGTTATGTGTTGATATTATTGTAAACCCTACTATGTGCTTAAGTTATGCGCTTGCATGAATATGAATGTGAAATTGTGATGAATTAACAAAGCATGATGAAGCTATTGAATCCCAAATCTTGAAAGAACCCTAATTAAGCTTGATATATTATATAATGAGAATGATGATGCCTTAGTATGAAAGAAGGCTTGATATATTATATAATGAGAATGATGACGCATTAGTGTAAAAGAAGGCTTGATGAATTAGGGAATCGGGTGCCACGTTCCGGTACCAAGATAGAATGAATATGAGGATCGGGTGCCACGTTCCGGTACCAGGATAGAATGAATATGAGGATCGGGTGCCACGTTTCGGTACCAGGATAGAATGAATATGAGGATCGGGTGGCACGTTCCGGTACCAGGATAGAATGAATATGAGGATCGGGTGCCACGTTCTGGTACCAGGATAGAATGAATATGAGGATCGGAGTGTCACGTTCCGACACCAGGATAGAATATGGATCGGGTGCCACATTCGGTACCAGGATAGAATGAATATGAGGATCGGGTGCCACGTTCGGTACCAGGATAGAATGAATATGAGGATCGGAGTGTCACGTTCCGACACCAGGATAGAATATGGATCGGGTGCCACGTTCCTACCAGGATAGTATATGAGGATCGGAGTGCCACGTTAGGCACCAGGATAGAAATAGAGGCGGAGTGTCACGTCTCGACACAAGAGGAAGAAAGATAATGAATCTTGAAAGATAATGAATATACTCAATCTAATGAACTTAATTCCCAAATGAGTATGGTATTGAGGCTTGAGTCCTCATGTGTGAACTCGGTTGTAATCATTGATGAACTCATGTTGTTATTGCTACATGTTGAGTATTGTAGTTGATTTGCATTATTATTGATATATACTGTTCCCTATTTTGAGTTAGCCGATGATATCTACTCAGTACGTGTGGTTGTATCGACCCTACTTTTATGTTTTTCTTCTTTGTTATTTGTGTAATGCAAGAAACGTTCCGTCAACTTCAACTCAACAAGAGATCTAGCCGCCTTCACTTCATCGAAATTCGGGGTGAGCTAATGCGTCTAGCTTGGTACTGGTCTTCTTCTTCAAGTCTTGATGCCTTGAACTTCCGGCATGGACTAGCTAGTATTTGTTTTAGCTTCTTAGACATTCCTAGTTTAGTAATTTGAGATAGATGTTCTTGTGATGATGACTTCCAGATTTTGGGGATATTAATAATAGTTTTGAATTGTTTTATTAATGAGTTAAGTCTTCCGCATTACTTATGATGATATTACATTGAAATGTTAAGGTTTAGATTGGTTGGTTCGCTCACATAGGAGGGTAAATGTGGGTGCCAGTCGCGATCGGTTTTGGGTCGTGACATTTTTGTAATTTAAAAAAGAATAAAATTATGATATAATTATCTCTTAACACTATGAAATTTGTGTAAAATATACTATCAAATAAGGTAGATTTTCCTAAAATATTTTATCACTGTGAGGTTAATTTTTTGGAAAATTACATTAATGGGTCATAAAATACAATATAATTACAAGGATAAACTAACTTATCAGACATACATCATTACTATATATACGAATATTATCTTCACTTTCAAACAATTATATCTCTTACCACTTTTAGTATTTTATACCATATATTAATATATTATTTGAAGATAAAATTAGATATTCACATCCTTTAAAACGAGGATTGATTAATTATTTGCTTAATTAACTCTTTCACTCCAAATCAACCACTATCTCTTAATTCTTCCCTCCCATATTTATCACTCAATTACGTATCCTCCGTTCTGATTCAAGAATTTCAATGTAAAATTCCATTCCAACAATATCTATTCTACTTTCTTCTTCTCAAGATATCATCACCATTGCCGATAAATTCTCATGAACCCAAATATTATTCTGTATTGTTCATATATAACGAGATCAAATCAAAGTAACTGTTACTAATATTTTTTTTAATTCAGAGTGAATCTTGATTGTTGTCTTCGGAAAAAATGAATCTTAGATTTGATTATGTTATGCTTCACCGTAAAGGAATCAAAGCGAGTTAGAGAGTTTTTGTTTGCTGGTGTTCTTATAAGGCTTTCTGTGGTTACTATCTCATGGATGTGGTAATACCAATATTGCTTTTATATATCCCATGAAATATGTGTATCCAATAAGTAGTAATCTTAATTAAGATTCGAGTAGTATTTTTAGTAATGTGGTATATAAACATGTATTTTAAAAATTCTTAGTTACTCCTCTAATTAAAGAAATAAGTTACAATCAATTAATTTAAATAAATAAATTTTTTATCTCAATTTTAAAATTCGACAGATACATGTATCTCATGAATTCTGAGTCATGTATCTTAAGCATGAAATATGGTAGAGGAAGTAATATGTGAAACTAGTGGGAATCTAAGTAATTAAGACTTAAACTAGTGTGATTTATGTGGTTTTCCCTTATTACAAGTTTATATCTAGATCCAAAGTAAATCCTGAAATGTCGATTTTATCACAAATAATTACCGTTCACACCCCTATTCATTAAGGGTGATAATTTTCGCTTAGTTAATACTAATTCGATATCAATATTATATTGGTATTATTAAGGTTGATAATTTCTCTAACTAATACAATCAGTATATATATAATACATTTGTATCATTACGGTTTCTTGGTAAAAAGTTATTTATTAATCAATGATAATATAAGAGTATATATGTATATTTTTTTGATTACTAAAGTGGCAATTGCTACAAAGAAAAATGGCGTTTTGTTAGAAAATGCTTCTCCCTTTTTTGTTTTCTCATTTCTTGGTATCCCTTGTTGTTAAAGCAACTTACAAAAAATGACTATATTTATAGGGTTATTAAAGTTCAATAGCTATAAATATGATATTTAAAAAAAAATGACTACAATTTAACTCTTTTTTAGCTATATTATTGTATGTGCTATTTATTTTTCTATTTATACATTGATACACTTTTAATTATAATGAACTAAATAAGAGAAGTGTATTAATTGTACGAATTAAAATTAGTATATTTATTTATAAATTTAAAGTATTAATATTTCAAGGATACAAGTAGTTGTAAAAACTTAATGTATTAATATATTAAAGAAGATAAAGTATAACAATTTAGCATATGAACACGATGATTTGAAAAACGAATACATTATTACTAAACAAAAATGAGTACACCAATATAGTATACATATGAATTCATTGTTGTTAAACAGAAGATGAATATATTTGATAATATAGAAACAAAGAAAAGGAAAATAATAGAATATGTAGGTAACAAAAGTGTGCAAGTATTCGACTGTATAAATTTTTTTTTTAAAAAAAGACAAACGTCACTCTTTTTGATCAAGTTATTGTTATAATACTTGAGCTTCATGTTGATTCATGTATTTGTTTATATGAAAAATAGTATTAATATATCCAATAAGACTTGTATTTTATCCAAATATACTTGTATTCAGAAATCAACATTTCAACTTGTGTTAACATTAAAATACAAGTATCTATGTACATAACTGTTCTACTATATACAAATTGGAAACCTCAATCTCTTTTTGATCGTGTTCTTCTTGAACTACTTTTTTTATACCTATAGTTATTGTAATGTAGAAACAAATTAATCAAAATCCTACAAAAATAGATGCAATATATATGTATACAAATATTATCTTCATAAAAAATGAGGAGAAAATCAATTAAGCTATATTTGATGAATTCAAATTATAAAAATTTCTCCTAAAATCATCAAAATGATCTTAAATTGAAAGAAATGTTTGTCCATACAATTTGCCATTATTTGATAAATATATTTGGCAAATATCCCAAATTTCCAAATACTAGTTTTTTCTAGTATTTGGACCAAATCTCATTATTTGAGATATTTTAAAAATTAAAGTTTTACCCCAATCTTTTATCTTTTATAAAAACACCCTCTCTAGTAGTTGTTTGCGTTGTATTACATAATTTTTTGCGTTAACACCAAAATAGTGATGAAATATTTAGTGAATATTAAATAATGATATGATTATTGATGAAAATTATTAAAAATTGGATCTAGGTAATAAATTCATGTGGTTTGTCTACTTCACGATGTATGGAATAATTCTTGTTGCACTCACTCAAAATTATCACATTGCTTTAGTGTCATTGACACTATTTGTTATTGTTGTAACGAACATTCAATTGACTTGTAATACAAACTTTTAGTTAGTTTTGATAGTTTTTAAAACTTGTGTGTATAAATCATATTTTTTTAAAAAGGTAAAATATATTTTCCAAATTTTATGGCAAAACACATGGTGAAATTTCACCCAAATTTTCACTCAAATAATATTTATCAAGAATATTTGGAAATCTATGGCCAAACGCTAGCTTAATCAATTAAGTGTGTGACAATAACTTTCATTTTATGTCGCGATCTAGAAATGAAGGTGACGACACTCGTCTTATCCCACCAAGACAAGTCATTCTAAAACTTAACTATTACAATAAAATGCGAAAAATTTACTATCAACTTACATTATACCCCAAAACCTGGTTGTCACATGTACGCTTCTAAAGTATTATAATTGAATCAAAAGAAAAAATAAGTCTCATATGATATTGTTTCTAGAGTAGAACAAAATCATAAACAGGAGTAAGAAGGTCTGGTGAGATGACAAACAACTACCTCACAAATCTTTAAGAAGCCTCAGAAAAGAAGACAATATATCACAAAGGTCCGGGCTAGTAACCTACAAAAAAAATTGTAGAAGCAAGGGTTGAGTACCAAACCACACGGTACTCAGCAAGTAAACCTCTAAAAATAAGCTAAGGGAATGAAATACGGGTACTCCTACCACCCCCAACCGAACCTCCACAACTACAACCTGCATTAAAATCAAGCACACCTAACAGCTCACAGTTTACACAGCACGTAGCTCAATAACAACACTTAGGTACATATCCTCAACAATAACACTTCAACAAATTACAAATCCTCAACAACAATACTCCAATAAATTACATATCCGCAATAACAAGATCCATATTGATCAATCACAAGTTCCGCAGAAAGGCAATCAGAAAATCAGTAAAACACGATATCAAGTTCACTAATGATAAGTATGTGCAATGCAATGGAATACAATGTCAAGTATAATGATGCATGTCTGACCTAGTGATACACACCCGCTGTCTCTTAGTCCGGGACCCACGGGGGACATATCTGTCCATGCATCTATCGCGGCGCACGACACGACCCTCAATAATAGTAACCATCTAGCACACAATACGTCCCTCGAAATATAGTATCCATCGAGTCGCGTGATACGTCCCTCAAAATATAGTATCCATCGCGGTGAGCGATACGTCCCTCGAAATGGTACATCCTCTTAAGTACTCATTCATTCTCAATGCACATAACACTTGTCACAACCAATGCCTCATAATAATGCAGATGACAAGTTCACACAAATAATGAGGAGATGACCATTTTCATAACATTGCACAGTTCACAACCACACAAACATGAAATAACATCAACAATGATTCAACAAGCCTTCAACCCTTTCTCAACACATCACACATAAACAATTAATCACATTACCTTTTGTTATCCCTTTTTTCATCATTTGAATTAATCAATGTGGACAAGTCAACCCATCACCAATCCCGTTAATCCCAAACATATACTACAAGGAAATACATGCATTTCATACACTTAGCAAGAGTTTTGAAATTCACTTGTCTAATCCAATCAAGAATTCACTCGGGACTTGAGCCTTCCCCTTTTGTTGAACGTCCAACTCATAGCAATCTATTCACATAAGTAATTACAATAAGACTTTCAAACTAACAACACTCACATTATCATGTCTATCTTAGACTCAAAACTCACCCGAATTTATAATAGTGTTTCTAAATCTTTATTCCAACTAATAGGTTAAATCTCATATTTTTCTTAATTTCAAGTTTAGGGTTAAGTCATAGTTCCTCCAAATAACATAATCCCAACTAATCTTCATATAATATCCTATACCTAATATTCAATTACCTATATTAATATGTGAAAACTTGATTTATAATGTAATAACAAAAAAATAATCTCAAAGTTGAAGTCGATTACTTACGGACTAATATAATATAGATTCTGAAACCAAATTTATAGATTCACTGTGCAAAACCAAAAATTTTCACTATTAAACGTTAATTTTTAATAATTGGCTAACCTAATTATTGGGTTATCATTACTTCATCATGTTTTATCCATTAATTCAAAGCAACATAATGACACCTAAATCTAAAACATTAATTGGTCCATGTAGATTAATAAAATCTCATTCTCCCAATTTTACTAATATAATAATTAATACTAGGAATACAACAACTAAAAGAAATCAAACCTGGACTTATGAAAGATTTCTTTTGAAGCTGTTGTTAGGATCGAATTCACGCACACACACTAGATGAGTGAAGAACACAATAACTTTCAAGAGAAAGAGATGAGAGATCTAGAGAGAGAAAGAGAAAATCCAATATTTCGTGGTAACACCCCGTGAGTAAACTTCCACGGCAGTGAGGTATATTTGTATTAATAAATCAGAGTATTTTTGGTTACAGAGAATAAATAGGAAAACCTAAAATAGAGAATAAATAGGAAAGCCTAAAATAGAGAATAAATAGGAAAACCTAAAATTAATCAGGCTCGACTACCTAACAATTCTCCCACTTGGAGACTGACTCAGTCATCCAAAAAATACATTCTCAAAAAAAATCTTGTCATCATCAACATCTTTACCACACCGCAACATCTGTAGCAACAACTACAGAAGACCAACCGAGGTTTTACATAATCTTAGTTTCCCAACATCAACACATTTCGTCAACATGTCTACCGGGTTCTTTGCACCATCTATCTTCTCCAAGAACATATCACCGTCCTCCACTGCACTGCGAGTGAAATGATATCGCCTTCTGATGTGCTTTGTCTTCGAATTATAGACTGGATTTTTCACCAACTGTATGGCACTCTGGCTATCTGAGTAAAGAATCTTCTCGCTCTGCTTCTTGCCCAATTCCTCAAGATAATCTGCCAGCCATATCATCTCTTTCCCAGCTTCAACTATTGCCACATACTCAGCTTCAGTAGATGAAAGAGAAACACACTTTTGAAGCCTGGACATCCAACTCACTGCTGTTCCACCTATGGTGTAAATGTACCCGGATGTACTCTTGCTCGAGTCAACATCCCCACCAAGATCAGCATCCACAAAACCTTGTAGAGTCACCTTGCCTTTGCCAAAACAAAGTGAAGTACTGGATGTACTTCTCAGATATCTCAGAAGCCACTTCACAGCTTCCCAATGCTCTTTCCCAGGGTTCGCCATGTACCTGCTAACTACTCCCATGCATGTGCTATATCAGGTCTAGTGCATACCATAGCATACATCAAACTACCAACTGCTGAAGCATATGGAACAAGTGCCATGTGATCACGCTCCTCAGCAGTCTTGGGTGACTGCTCCTTTGGTAATTTAAAGTGATTTTCCAATGGAGTAGTCCCGGGTTTAGCATCATTAACCCTGAATCTGCTCAGCAGCTTCTCAATGTACAACTCCTGAGATAGATTTAAAGTGCCAGCAAATCTATCCCAAGAAATCTTCATCCCCAAAATCTGCTTTGCTGGACCCAAATCTTTCATCTCAAACGCTGCAGACAACCTTGTCTTCAGATTGTTAATCTCTCTCATACTAGATCCTGCAATCAACATATCATCCACATACAAGAGTAAAAAGACATATGAATCACTGTATTTCTTGAAGTAACAACAAGGATCCTTTTCAGCTTTGCAGAATCCACTCTTGGTCATGAAGGAGTCAAACTTCTTGTACCACTGCCTTGGTGCTTGCTTTAGTCCATACAAGCTCCTGGTGAGCTTGCACACCATGTCTTCCTTGCCTGGAACCACAAATCCTTCCGGTTGCTGCATATAGATCTCTTTGTCCAGATCTCCTTGTAAAAACGCTGTTTTTACATCCATTTGCTCTAGATGCAAATATTCCGATGCAACAATACTCAACAGAATTCGAATAGAGGTTAAATTCACAACAGGAGAGAATATTTCAGCATAATCAATACCTTTCCTTTGTGAATATCCTTTAACCACTAAACGAGCCTTGAACCTTCTTTTGCCATTTGGTTCAGTGTTGATTCTCAACACCCACTTGTTCAACAAAGCTCTCTTCCCTGCAGGTAACTCAGTCAACACCCATGTGTCATTCTTCTCAAGTGACCTCATCTAATCATCCATGGCTTGCTCCCACTTGATCGAATCCTCCACCTGTAGGGCCTCATCAAAAGACTCTGGTTCCCCCTCATCAGTCAGCAATAGATAGTGTAATGAAGGTGAATACCTATCTGGTGCCCTGATGGATCTGGATGATATCCTTAACACCTGCTCAGGTGTAACTTGCTCCACTTCAGATTCTTCAGTACGAGTTGGTTGAGTATCTGCTTCGACATCTCTGGGGTTACTCTTTTCCAACTCAACCTCAACTGCCACTTGCTTTGTAATCTCTAGGACCTTCTGCTCTCTGTCCTTATACAGGACAGACTCATCAAATATCACATCACAATGTCTCAAAATCTTTCTGTTCTTGTCATCCCAAAACCTGTAACCAAACAAATCAGAACCATATCCTATGAAGTAACACTTCACAGCCTTGGCATCAAGATTGTCTTTCTTTTCTGGATCAACATGAACATAAGCAGTGCAACCAAAAGTCCTCAAGTGTGAGTACTTGAGTTCTTTTCCTGTCCACACCTCCTCTAGAATCTTGAAGCCTATTGGAACTGATGGTCCCCTGTTGATCAAGTATGCAGCTGTGCTCACAGCATCTGCCCAAAGTGTTTTAGGCAGCCCACAGTGTAACCTCATACTCCTTACACGCTCATTCAATGTTCTGTTCATCCTCTCAGCAATTCCATTTTGCCTTGCCTTACCAGGAACTGTTCTCATCAATCTGATTCCCTCAGCTGCACAGAATGCCTTGAACTCTGATTTGTCATACACTCCTCCATTGTTAGACCTTAGGCATTTCATTTTCAAACCGGTCTGATTCTCAACTTCATCTCTCTACTTCTTGAAAGTTGCAAACACATCTGACTTATGCTTCAAGAAGTAAACCCATACCTTCCTGCTGAAATCATCAATGAAGGTAACATAGAATCTGGATCCTCCAAGTGATGATACTGGAGATGGTCCCCAAACATCTGTATGGACCATTTCCAACCGCACTTTCTTTGGCTCTCTAGGAGTCTTTGTGAAGCTTACTCTTTTCTGTTGGCCCATAACACAGCTCTTGCAAAGACCCATATCAACAGACTTCAGACCCTTTAATGCTCATTTTGCAACCAGCATCTTCATTCCTTTAGTACTCATGTGTCCAAGTCTGTTGTGCCACAGACATAAATCGGAAGCACCTTCAGCAACAGCGGCCATGTTTATACACCCTGCAGTGGTGTACAAGGTTCCAGATTTGGTGCCACGAGCTACTACCATAGCACCTTTCACGATCTTCCACGAACCTTTCCCAAACTCTGCTGCATATCCCGTGCTATCCAACTGACCAACAGAGATCAGATTTTTCTTGATCCCAGGAATATATCTGACATCCTCCAATGTCCACTGGTTTCCCGAAGTGGTCTTTATGCAAACATCCCCTTTTTTTCAATCTCTAAGGCTTTATTGTCAGCAAGATATACTTTTCCAAAATTTCCAGATTTGAAATTTTGAAACAACTCCTTGCTTGGAGACGAATGGAAAGATGCTCCAGAATCCAAAATTCATGATTCAACCGGGCTGTTCACACTAAGGATTAGAGCATCCCCAATGTCCTCTGCTGAATTTACAGAATCATTGTCATCTCCAAATTTCTGATTCTGTTTCTTCTTTGGCTTTGAAAAGTTCGTCCGAAAGTGCCCTTTTTTCTCCACAGTTCCAATAAGTCACGTTTGATCTGTTCAGTGATTTTCCTCGATTCTTTGATTTTGATCGACCATGTTGATTTTGGCCTTTCGTCTTACTTCTTCCCCTTCGATCAACGCTGAGAGCACTGCCCGATTAATCTCCCACTTCTCGTTTGCGAATACTTTCGCTAAAAACAACATCACGGATTTCATCAAACTTCGCTCGGATCTACTGAACCGCTAATGGCGAACAGTATCCCAAGACTCGGGCAGAGATGACATCAAAATCAATGCCTTAATTTCATCTTCAAAATTAATATCCACAGAATTGAGTTGACTCACAATCATATTGAACTCGTTTATATGATCAGAAACGGATCCAGTTTCAGACATCTGTAAATTGAACAATCTACGCATCAAATATACCTTGTTCGTAGCCGATGGTTTTTCATACATGTTTGACAGTGCCTTCAACAGACCAGACGTAATCTTCTCCTTCACGATGTTGAACGTCACGTTTCTTGACAAAGTCAACCGAATCAACCCTAGAGCCTGGCAATCCTTGAGTTTCCACATCTTTACCGTCATGGATTCCGGCTTCACCCCGGTCAACGGTTCGTGAAGATCTTTCTTGTACAGATAATCTTCGATCTGTATCTTCCAGAAATTGAAATCGGATCCATCAAACTTCTCGATTCCAAGCTTTGAACTATCCATCTTCTGTGATCGTGTTGAATCTTGCTCTGATACCAGTTGTTAGGATCTAATTCACGCACACATACTAGATGAATGAAGAACACAAGAACTTTCAAGAGAAAGATATGGGAGATCTAGAGAGAGAAAGAGAAAACCCAATATTTCGTGGTAACACCCCGTGAGTAAACTTCCACGGCGGTGAGGTATATTTGTATTAATAAATCACAGTATTTTTAAATACAGAGAATAAATAGGAAAACCTAAAATAGAGAATAAATAGGAAAGCCTAAAATAGAGAATAAATAGGAAAACCTAAAATTAATCAGGCTCCACTACCTAACAGCTTTTTATCTGAAACTGCTTCATAAAATTATGTGTCTTTTTTTTTTTTCTGGCCGAAACTTTTGATGCTATTGTTTATTAGGTTTAATCCTTCCCACTTAATTTAATTCTTATACACGGGTCACATAATGTAGGACATTACAAGATTTATTAACTTGGGTCATTAACTATCAATTAATTTTATTATCTAATTTTTTAATTATTAATTGAATAATAATAATTTAGCAAATAATTCAAAATTGTGATATAAATTTTTCGGAAAGGGTCTTTTAAGAAAGAGAGGGGACTAGTATTCAAAATGACCTAATGAGTCTTTACATTATCCACCAGTAAAATATCATGTTCGTCCTCGAACATAAATAAGAAGAAGAAGAAGAAGAAGAAGAAGAAGAAGAAGAAGAGTGAAGTGAATATCATTAAGCCACAAGCTAACTCATGAGTCTAAACTGAAAACAATTGAACCATAACAAAACCATCAATATGCTTCTCTCACATAACCACTATAAAATTCTGAATCAATAGTGGCTACAATGCAAAGTGAATCTTAACCAACTACCACACACTTATAATGCACAAATCATCGCATCAAATTCAACATACTTCTCACAATACTCCTTTAAAGTCAACACTCTTTATACTAACAAACATCATAACCACATTGACCCTTTACCTTACTCTCAAACTGTCCCTATTATCAAAACTTTCTTAGCAAACACATTGTAGCCTTTAAAAAATTCAACTATGGTTCTCTTTCTTTCCATTTAATTATTTAATGACAAATACGGGTCACACCCAAAACTGATAATACTAATTTCAATTCTGTCACGACCCAAAACGAGCCGCAAGTGGCACCCACCACTTACTCTCCTAGGTGAGTGAACCAACAAATCTAAACCCCAACATTTACTAGTAAAACATTTATAAGTAGTAAAAATAATGCGGAAGATCCAAAACTCATTAAGATAACCAATAAATAAGTTTCTAAAGTCTAATACTTATTGTTCCCAAAATCTGGAAGTCATCACACCAAGAACATCTATCCTCAAATTTCTAAATCTAAAAGTATTTAAGAAGCTAAAAATGGTAAAAAGATGGTCCATGTCCGAACTACAAGACATCAAGACGTGAAGGAGAGAATCCAGCACGAGCTAGGAATAATAGCTCACCCTGAAATCTGACGTGCTGAAGACTGGCTAGAGTTGAGGGCGAGTGGAAGTCGATGGCATGTTTGCTGCACTCCACAAATAACAAAGAAGAAAAAATACAAGTAGGGGTCAGTACAAGGAACACGTACTGAGTAGGTATTATCGGCCAACTCAAAATAGAAAACAATATATACTGAATAATAATATAAAATCAACCATAATGCATAACAGGTGACAATCAACAAGTATAAAAACCATTGACAACAACACCAAGCACACCTATGAGGGCTCAAGCCTCCACACCATACTCATTTGGGAAAAAGGTTCTTTGAATTTGAGTACATTAACATAATTCAATATTCATTCTCTTTATCATTATCGTGTCAGAATGTGACACTCTGATCCATTATCACCGTGTCGGAATGTGACACTCCGATCCCCTAATACTATCGTGTCGGAATGTGACACCCGATCCCCTAATACTACCGTGTCGGAACGTGACACCCGATCCCCAAATACTACCGTGTCGGAACGTGACACCCGATCCCCTAATACTCCCGTGTCGGAACGTGACACCCGATCCATTTATCTCATTATTTTAGTTTATCAAGCCTTCTTTATGCCAAGGCGTTATCTTAATAGAGGGGATTTAAGATTGAAGATTCAACAGTCTCATCATTCTGACCACCACAATTACACAATCACAACATACAACACACAATCAAGCATATAGAAGACTTTACAATACCACCCAATACATATCGATCGCTATTAAGAGTTTATCTATCACATAGAATTAAACCATAACCTACCTCCACCGAAGAATCGTGATCAAACAAGCTATCTTCCCAATGCCTTTGCTTTCCTCTTCATTCTCTCTCTCTCGCTCGTCCTCCCCTCTTCCTGTTCTTTTTATTTTTCTTCTCCAGATTCTTTTTCTTTTACCCTAATTATCATATAATCAATTATAAAAGATGGTAAAAGTAACCCACTATTTATTCCCTTATTATCT
This sequence comes from Solanum arcanum, assembly GCA_027789145.1. Taxonomy (NCBI): domain Eukaryota; kingdom Viridiplantae; phylum Streptophyta; class Magnoliopsida; order Solanales; family Solanaceae; genus Solanum; species Solanum arcanum. The sequence continues at coordinate 60,834,432 of CM050939.1, read as the reverse complement.
TCTTTAACCCCCAAGTAAATAAATTATTAAACTTACCCCACTAATTCCATAACTAAAATCATGAATAGTCCGAAACACCCCTTTAAAACTTTTAGCAGAAATCCGACCCAGTCGGGGTTACGCCGCTTGTGACGGTCCGTCGTACTTGCGACGGTCCGTCATGCAGGTCCGTCACAGAGTTCAGAGAGTTAAAATTTAGTAGCGGGGTTACGCAACTTGTGACGGTCCGTCGTACCTGCGACGGTCCGTCCTGCAGGTCCGTCACAAAGTTCAGAGAGTCGATCCCAGTACCCAGATTTCAGAGTTGAAGTATTTTGGAACGAAGGACATTGACGGCTCGTCCTACCTGTCGTCGAGGGTAATAAGGAGAGCAGCAGAAGAATTTACACAAGTATGAGACGACGGAGTCCATCACGATCCGTCGTGACCATGACGGTCCGTCGCGTGATCCGTCGACCCAGTCAATTTTATCAAAAATAGTTCTACTGCTCGAACCGACTAAACAGGTCGTTACAAATTCAAAAAGTACTTTCCACTGCGGCACGATAAACGAATCACACCCATGGTCAACAACACAGTATCACTGACATACCAAGTCTCAACTATCCTTCAAACCATCATATTCCTCATGCCAACACTTAAGAAATTCTTGGTCACTTCAGTAATTTGGTATACTTAAGCTCATAACGTTTACTCATTATAAAATACCTATGTAATGCATCATAACTGCTTATATCGTCCTATCAAGTGTTTAAATCTCTTAAAATACTCATTTACCATGTTGAACTGTAGGTCCACTCTGCCGAATATCCATAAGTTACCTATCCTAATTTGAACAATCTAGCTAGACATAAAAACCTACCACACCTGATTACTTGTCACCCAATTAAAACTCAATCTTTATACAACTTCGATGATAAACCCCTAGCAAGTCAATACCGAACTAGTTCACATCTCACATTTATATATTAATTCTCACATACATATCTATATCCATAGCCAAAAACTAATAAAATATTCAACGACAAATCAATGGCTTATACAAGAGGTCATTTTCCTTCACTTTTCTCAAATTCTTCCCATGACATAAAATTCCTAATATATTGAACCTTTTAATACGCCAGACTCTTGTTCCTTTTGTTGACTTACTTACCAATCTTATCTTTGATCAACAATGCAATATATTTTTACATTCTCCTCCAAACCAACACAATACATGAAACGCCCCTTAGATATAACAATCAAAAGTAACCAAATTTACTGCTTAAATTATTTTTAAATTATTTTTTAAGTAATTACAAATACTTCATACTCAATGTTATCGATAATTCCTTACCTTACCATTCATACCTTGACAAAACATCTACTATGAACATAAACTCACCATGAAAAACTTATTTGTTTTTAATCCCAATCATGTAACACAATCCCATTATTTACCAACATTAGTTCATATATTGAACATCTTTATGAATTCACGTATCTTAGCTTATCATTGATCACCTCTCCATTGACCTTATCATATCTTTCGCTAAAAATTCTACCATATTCATTATCAAACTCAAAACCACAAAAGAACTAATTATCATACTCGAGATGAACGATCGTTCACTCCTCTCAAGATTTATCCAATAGTTTTTAACCAATCTGATGATCTTGTGACACTATATGTTACCATAATCAAAGAAAATATGGATGAAATCATGTATATTTAAATTTAATTTTCAACCCATTTGAATATACCTCTTTATCCCTTGCAATCAAAGAAAATATTCTTACTCTCACCTCTTTCCGAAGGCTACACTATATCAACTAATTTATTTATTATTTATTTTTTCATTATGACTCTAGCTCCTTTAAATCCTATTCGAGCAGTGTTTCAACACCTCATATAACTTTCCTTGCAATCAAGCTACTCATCAAATAGTATCAAACCTCTGCCTTAAATACTCACAAGTCGTCATTACAATACAAAATTTATTTAACCAACAATGTTTATCATATAATTGCATCCTAATCACTATCCATCACGATCCCTTGTTATCGTCATGCTTAGTTAGTTTCTTCATCATCACGAAGTCAATCTTGTCATCCTCATGACACCCCAAACCCAACTATACCAATTCAAAATCCAAAGGGCTAACCCAATGTATACGTTTTTCCTTACTAAAATTCTCAGTTACCTTCACACAAATATACTCATTCAGGCTTCCTTTACCTTTAAGCTTCTCATCCGAATATCGATCCACTTTCATGGAGCTTACGATGGAATACCACTCATTTAAAATCTTTGAGATACACTTCATGACCTAAACACATCAATACCGTACCAAAGATCCACCACTAAAAGCTTCCTTATAAATAATTCTTAACTCATTCTTCCGTAGTAAAAAAAAAACTAGTTAGATTCTCAAATATGAATACAACACCAAGTCTTATTATATGAGCATGCGATACAATTGATAAATCCTTAAGTAGAATTCACACTTGACAATTTGACGTATCTGTTTTCATATACCACTAGTACTACATCGTTAAAGTTTGTTAAATCCACCACTAGAACACATCATATCTTTCGAGAAGATCGTACCCAATTAGCTCGCACATTCCTACCTATCGAATAATTCTAAAATATCATCAAATTTGTTCTATATCTAGCCCAAGCTTTATGTATTCTTTCATAGGTAAAGTCAATATCACAAGTAACACGTTCTATAACTCTAACGAAAACCAAGTAAGCATCGATATTATTGTAATAGTCGTATCATAGCCTTCTTTAATATACAGACAATCTGTAAGATCGTAGCAGAAATTCTAAACTAAATTGGTACATCCTTATTCTCATCATTTTCTAAGCAACAAATTCATGTACTTTAATAATTGTAGTTTCCAATGGTAAATGTCCTTTATCTAGCCATCATTTTAATCATTTCACTTCCAATTGTCGAATCACTCCAGATATTGTTTATACCACATAAGACTATTTTATTTTTATTTTTTTTGTTACTATGGTAACTAACCTTACTCAAACCCTTCAAATATGATCACACATTACTTCTATAAATATCTCATTTCCACCTTAATACCATAACTAATTAATATCCAACCAATACACGACACACCAACTATTCACATGAGGAACTACGCACGAGTCATCACCTAAACGAGAGTGAACGGAGTGAAGCGATAAGAACCAAAACGGGACCTAGTACGCACGATAGAGATCCAAGAAGTGAAAATTCTTCTTAAAAGTCATTATAGCCTCTCGAAGATAAGTACAGACGTCTCCGTACTAATCTTCAAAACTCAACTTAGACATGACTTGTACACACTTGAGACCTATGAACCTGGAGCTCTGATACCATGTTGTCACGACCCAAAAATGAACGTGATGACACTTGTCTTATCCCACCAAGACAAGTCAGCCTAAAACTCAACTATTACAATAAAATGTGGAAAATTTACTATCAACTTACATTATACCCCAAAACTTGGTTGTCACGTGTACAAGCCTCTAATGTATTATAATTGAATAAAAAAAAAATATAAGTCTCATATGATATTGTTTCTAGAGTAGAACAAAATCATAAACAGGAGTAAGGAGGTCTGCTGAGATGACAAACAACTACCTCACAAATCTCCAAGAAGCCTCGCAAAAGAAGACAATATATCACAAAGGTCCGGGCTAGTAACCTACAAAAGTTTGTAGAAGCAAGGGTTGAGTACCAAACGACACGGTAATCAATAAGTAAACCTCTAAACAAAAGCTAAGGGGATTAAATACGGGTACTCCTACCACCCCTAACCAAACCTCCACGACTACAACCTGCATTAAAATCAAGCCAACCTAACAACTCACAGTTTACATAGCACGTAGCTCAATAACAACACTTAGACAAATTACATATCCTCAACAACAACACTTCAACAAATTACATATCCTCAACAACAATACTTCAACAAATTACATATCCGCAATAACAAGATCAATATTAATCAAACACAAGTTCCGTAGAAAGGCAATCAGAAGATCAACAAAACACGATATCAAGTTCACTAATGATAAGTAAGTGCAATGCAATGGAATACAATGTAAAGTATAATGATGCATGTCTGACCTAGTGATACACACCCGGTGTCTCTCAGTCCGGGACCCATGGGGGTTATATCTGTCCATATATCTGTCGCGGCGCATGACACGACCCTCGATGATAGTAATCGTGGCGCGCAATACGTCCCTCAAAATATAGTATCCATCGCGTCGCACGATACGTCCCTCCGAATATAGTATCCATTGCGGCGCGCGATACATCCCTCGAAATGGTACATCCTCTTAAGTACTCATTCTTTCTCAATGCACATAACACTTGTCACAACCAATGCCTCATAATGATGCAAATGACAAGTTCACACAAATAATTAGGAGATGACCATTTTCATAATATTGCACAGTTCACAACCACACAAACATGAAATCACATCAACAATGATCAACAAGCCTTCAACCCTTTCTCAACACAGCACACATATACAATTAATCACATTGCCTTTTGTTATCCTTTTTTTTTCATCATTAGAATTAATCAGTATGGACAAGTCAACCCATCACCAATCCCGTTTCTCCCAAACATATACTACAAGGAACACACATTTCATACACTTAATTTGTCCAAAAAATAAACATTTTAAATACAAAAAATATTACTTCTTTCGCTTCTATTTATAGTTTTTTCCTATTTATAATTACAAAAACTAATTTGTCCAAAATCAATTACTTCTTTCGCTTCTATTTATATACATCACTTTTACAAAAAATAAACATTTTAAATACATCTTATCAACAAAATCAATACATATATATCATTATTTTTCTTATTTTACCCTAACAAATTAAATTTTTTTATGATGGATAAGAGATAAATATGTTGGAAACAAAATTTGTAATTGATTTTCCTTAGAATTATTCAAGTGAATTATTTGGTCCCATTTCAAGAAAATATAAAAAATAAAAATGGGTCAAAGACATGGAAAGCTACAAAATATACTTTATCTATTAAAAAAATTTCTCATATAATTATGACATGATATACCTTATCCATTGTAAAAAAAAATCTTTGAAAGATATTAATCTTGAAAATGAAACTAAATATTCAATTTATTTTCATTAGTCAATTTAAGCAATCAAATTAAATTAATTTATGTTTATCTATTAGAAGTTTGACTCGAAGATAACACTAAATAAGTGTACAAAAGGGAGTAATATTTGGCCAAATTTATGAGGCCAACCAACTGTGCCGTAATTAATATATCAATGGAGCTTGCTTAAAAAAATATTGAAGATAATACACTTTATTATTTATTATTTATGTAAGAAAATTAAAATGTCTATATCTAATTATATTGTAGACATTGAAATTTTCTGAAACTGTACAAGATGCGTTTAATTCGAGTTGACTTTACATGTGCTTAATTTCAATTGTAATTTTTGGAGTTTACTCAACTCTAAACCTAGTTTATGCCTATATAAATGATACTAAATTTTCTTAAGATCAAAATCAAATATTATGTAAATTCATGAAATGTCCTTAGATCAATTCCAAATAAAATCATCTTAATTTGAGAGATACACCACTAACGCCTCTCAAATTATAAAGATCAAGTTCAAATTATCTTAGTTCGAGAAATACGCCACTAACGGCCCTCAAATCATAGAAATCAAGTCCAAATCATCCAAGTTTGAGAAATACGCCACTAATGGACCTTGAATCATAAATAAATGGGCTAACCCATCGTAATCCCTTAATGTTAGCACGAAGTTTCACTTAAACAACTTAATTGGACGATGTTCATTTTAGATACTTAATGTAGGAACACGTTGTCCCATTTTGACGCTTTTTTTTCTAATCAATGAAATTACGCGAGGTATGTATGTTACACTCGTTAATGACGTGTAAAGTTACAAATTAAACGATGATATTTGTCATTTCTGTCAAAAACAGTGCTTAAATAATGATTTTTTGAGTAAAAATAAAAAGTAATCAATGAATCAATTGCAATGAATTTTTTCCCAAATTGTTAAAAATAAAGATGATTTAGAGCAAGTTTGCATTGACCAAAAAAATTGCGTTTAAGTCAAAAATTAAAAGTCAAACTGAAATGACTTTTATGTAAAAAAATATAAAGTAGTGAGAGGAGTGATCAGAAGGTTTGTTGAGGGATTTTCATCTATTTTGTCTCCTTTGACCAAGTTGACTCAAAAAACAATTTAGTTTCAAAAGTCTGAAGCTTGTGAGAAAAACTTTCAGGAGTTGAAAAATAGGTTGACTACTCTTTCGGTTTTGACTTTACCAGAGGATACTCATGGTTTTATGGTGTATTGTGATGCATCAAGAGTTGGGTTGGGATGTGTGTTAATGCAGAATGACAAGGTTATAGCTGATGCTTTTAGACAATTGAAGGTCCATGAGAAGAATTATCCAACCCATGACTTAGAGTTGGTTGCTATAGTATTTGTTTTGAAAATTATGGCATCATTACTTGTATGGTGTTCATGTTGACATATTCACTGACCATAAGATCTTACAATATGTGTTCACCCAAAAAGTGCTCAATCTTGGATAAAGGAGGTGGTCAAAATTACTCAAGGATTATAACATGAGTATTCTTTACTACTAAGGTAAGGCTAATGTGGTTGTTGATGCTTTAAGCATGTTATCCATGGGGAGTACTGCCCATGTTGAGGAAGAAAAGAGGGTGTTAGACAAAGATGTGCACAGACTTACACGTCTGGGAGTCAAACTTATGGATTCCACAGAAGGAGGAATAGTGGTGACTAATGGGGCTGAATCATCACTAGTACCGGAGGTGAAAGAAAAACAAGATCAAGACCCCATTTTACTTGATTTGAAGGTGAATGTTCATAAGAAAAGAGTATTGACTTTTGATCAAGGGGGTGTGTGCTGGAGTATCAAGGTAGATTCCGTGTACCTAGGGTTGATGGACTTCAAGAGAGGAACATGGAGGAGACTCATAACTCCAGATATTCCATTGTTGAGTTTGTTGCCAAATGCCCAAATTGCCAACAAGTGAAATTATAACACCAAAAGCCTGAAGGTTTGCTCAGAATATAGAACTTCTATAATGGAAGTGGGAGATGATTAATATGGACTTCGTTACCGGCTTGCCAAAGTCTCGCAGATAGCATGATTCAATTTGTGTGATTGTCGATATAATGACGAAATCAACCCACTTTTTGCTAGTATATACCACTCATTCGGTGGAGGATTATGATAAGTTGTACCTTCAAGAAGTGGTAAAACTCATGGAGTTCCGGTCTCCATTATTTCAAATAGAGTTGCAGAATTTACTGCTCAATTATGGAAGTCTTTCCAAAAAAGTTTAGGTTCAAAAGTGAACTTAAGCACTACTTTTCGTCCTCAGACGGATGGACAAATAGAGCGTACCATCCAGACTTTACAAGACATGTTGAGAGCTTGTGTGATTGATTTCAAAGGAAATTGGGATGATCACCAACTCCTCATTGAGTTCGCTTACAACAACAGTTACCATTCGAGCATTTAAATGACTTAATATGAAGCTCATTATAGGAGAAGATGTGGATCTCCTATTGCGTGGTTCGAAGTTGGTGAAGCAGGGTTCATAGGACCAGATCTAGTTCACCAAGCTATGGAGAAGGTGAATATGATTAAAGATAGATTGAAAATGGCACAGAGTCGTCTAAAGTCCTACATAGATGTGAGGAGAAGGCAATTGGAGTTTGAAGTGGATGACAGGGTGTATCTAAGAGTTTCACCCATGAAGAGTGTTATGAGGTTTGGTAATAAGGGAAGCTTTTCCCCGGTTTATTTGACCTTATAGAATATCTAAGAAAATTGGTAATGTAGCATATGAGTTGGACCTACCACAAGAATTAGCATGGTTCATCTGGTATTTCATATCTCCATGTTGAAGAAGTGCATGGGTGATCCTTCATTGATTGTATCAACTGAGAATGTTGGGATTAAGAATAACTTGTCCTATGAAGAGATTCCGGTTCAGATTTTGGATTGCCAAGTTCTCAAGTTGTAGACAAAGGAAGTTGCATCAATTAAGGTCCTTTAGAGGAACCAATTCGTTGATGAAGCGACTTGGGAAGTTGAAGAGGATTTGAAGAAGATATATCAACATCTCTTTGAATCCGAAAAGAATGTAGATCAAAGTAATAATTCTCTTCTTAGTACTTTATGCACTATGAGTAAGCATGATGGTTATTTTCTTTTGGATAGTTAAGTGTTAAACTTGATGTTACTATCCTTAGCGTAGTGAAAGAACTATCATTCAAGGACTAATGTTCCCAAGGGGAGATATTGTAAAATCTCATAACTCGTAATATACAATAATTTTCTAAGAAACTAAAATTTACCATTTTTGGAAAGAACACAAAAAATATGAAAAGTTTCCTAAGTTAAGAAAGGGAGTTTTTTGTCATTTTCAAATGGTCATAACTTCTAACTCAGGATGATTTAGATGCACTTATTTATATGGTTGGAAAGACCTTGGAGAGATATTTCCAACACCATTGAGTTTGTGCATTTTCAATATTGTATGAGGGAGATATACCTATCGAAAGTTGGATTGAGGATGGCCCAATCTGGATTTTTGTAAGGGTAAAACTTGTCATTTCACCCAACTATTTCCTAATTCATTTTAAAGGTTTATTAGGGGTAAACTAAGCTGGGGAGAAAAAGAGAAGAGAAGAGAAGAGAAGAAGGAGAAGGATAAAGAATTCATTAAGAACGCCAAGATCTTCGAGTGGAATTCATCGGGGGTGATCCCTATTAAGGTATGTGATCTCTTTCTGTGTTGGGTTAGTTCATCCACACACCAATATTTTTATATGTCTAATTCAGTGAATGTTGAGTATATATAATGATGAACATTGAAGTTCTTGAAGAACAATGATTGAATTCTTGTTGGCTGAAGTTGTGGTATGCTTTTAGTTGATTGAATTCATGTTTCTCGGTTGTTTTTAGAGTATAATATATTGGGCATTGAGGTTATTAATTATCCTAAGTGATATGGTGTAGATCCATGAAAGTTTAGAGGGTTTAGAGATTAAAAATGGAGAAGAAAAGTCGAAACATCTTTTTGACAAGCCCTGGGGCGCTGCGCCAACCAGAGCTTCTCAATACAGTTTCTGTCCGTCAGGATTTGGAGCACCGCGTTATCCAAAACTCGTAAGGACAAACTCTGTCCGTCAGGCTTTGGCGCTCCACGCCTCTGAGAGCACCAAGGACGTGTGAAGACTCCATTTTTTCTCGATCTTTTTTCATACTAGTTCCCAAGTGATGTACCAAATTTCCTAATTGATTCTCACACTTTAAGGTACATCTAAACATCATGAAATCATCTATAAACATTAAATCATGAATCTTGAATCCATAATTCAATTCAAGGAAGTTTATAAAACTTGGTGCTTAACTTCTTTGTCTTTGATCTTAACTCTCCTTGAATTGGATTTTTGATTCAAGATTATGATTCGTGTTCTTTGGTGATTTCTAGGTGTTTAGAAATCATTTGAAGTAATTAGAATCACTTGAAGGTTTTAATTTACCTTAAAAGGACTTAAAAAGGCTAACGTACAAAAATTTGGAGAAAAATTCTGATTTGGGCACGCCGCGCCAAACTAGTTTGTTTGAGACACTTTTCTGGTGCACTACAGGCGGAGCGTCGAAGACCTTATGGGGGAGATGGGGCTCGCCTCACCTGGTGCTACCCAGATGTTCCTGTTTGTCTTTCTTCTCTTGTTTTCTGATCCTAAGTTTCATTAACCTCCATAGTTCTATTCACAAACCCTTAGGATTATCAATAACTTCATTACCTAGTAGATCTAACTCAAAATGCATCTTGGAAATTAAGAATCAACATCAATGGACATTCAAACAACTCAACCAATAGGGATTCAACAAGATTCATCAAGAATTCACTTCTAATAATGTAAACAATTCCAAAATCACTGAATTTAAACAAGTTTGGTGTGTGGATAAATTAAGCCAACATGAAAGATCTCCAATACCTTGATAGGGATCACCACGACGAATTCCACTCGCTATTCCTTGGTGTTCTTGGTGAATTTTTAATTTTTCTCTCCTCCTTTTCTCTCTTCTCCAAGCCCTATATATAAAGTTAACTTTTCTAATCCCACTAAAACTGGTTTTACCCAAATAAATTTCTAAATCAAAATACAAAATTAATTGGTGAAGAGACTAGTTTTCCCTTCCTTAAATCCAGATTATGATATTTTTCAATCGAACAACCCAACTTACGATAGGCATATCTTCCTCATACGATATCGAAAAAGGTGTAAACTCGACAGAGTTGAAAAGATATCTCCAAGAAATTTTCAACGATATCAAGAATTATCTCTAAACGTGATTATTTTCAATTTCTTAGCTTATTCTTAGCCATTTTGAGTTACGAGTTGTTACCTTGCAAAAATAAAAAAGTAAAGGTGTTTTAATGACCTTTGATATCTTTTATTTGCACTTACAAAGAGCTTCAAAAATAAAATAAACAAATTTTTGTGAAGGAGGTTGGGGGAGTGAGTAATGGAAAAACACATTGTTCAAAGTACCTACACATGGACACATAAATACATATGTAAAGTACAATTATTTAAGTTATTTGTACATGCAAACCTACAACTACGCTTAAATAAATAGTACAATTTACATAACATGATGCACAATTATGAACTGCAGTGTTATTCTTTTTCTTGTTGATGTACAATTATGAACAACAATGTTAGATTTTTTCTCATATATATATATATATATATATATATATATATATATATATATATATATAACCCAACTCAAGTCTAATTCGATGTTGTCACCTTATTGCTTCACATTTACATCACCTACTACTTTTAATCATATAAGCACATCATATATGTTTATGCACTTTCTGATTTATATTCCTTTCCTATTTTTCGTTCTTTTTCTTTAACATCATACCAAAATTGGTAAAGTTATAATGTTGGCATCTAGTGTGTGTGTATATATATATATATGTGTGTGTGTGTGTGTGTTTGTGTGTGTGTGTGTGTGTGTGTGTGTGTTTCTAGTGCATGTACAAATAATTATAAGGTTTTGTTAGCGTTTATAATAGTACAAAAATTATAATTATTTATTTAGAATTATACAAATATCAAATAATAAAATATATATTATAATAATATTAATAAAATATAATTAAGCAACCACACTCTTATTTAATGCATATGTCTATGACTTTATTACATCTTATGAAAATTTCTTTCAAAAGCTAACACTTTGTTGCATTGGGTTTGCGTGTAGCAAATGTATTTGGGGTATTATGAGAATCTGGAGGGCTACCAGGATTTGGCCCTGTAGGAACTGTGCACATGGATTAAAAAGTTTTAACTTTATGAACGATCAAAAAATCTTTTTGACTTTTAAGGATTTGGTTGAAATGTTTTAAATTCTTAAAGCTACAACTTCTACTTATGTATTTAAAAGGAGAAGAACAACAATAGATACAAAAAGACTGAAGTTACTCATGATGTAGTAGAAAATAATGTGTTTTTTGCTTTTTATGTATTAATTGCTTTTGTACTTCATTCTTTATATAGTGTTACAAACTTTTCTTATGGTCTCAATAGAATAAATTGACATAGATTTTCTAACCAAAAATTAGTTAATATGGTTAGTAACCTTAGTAAAGAGATTTATGTTACCTTCAATAAAAGAAATTGACATAGATTTTTTTCCACAAAGGTATCAAATATGGTTAGTTTATTTAGTTAAAAGATTTATGTTATCTCAAATCAAAATTGTCACGACCAAAGTCTAGATCCAAGACGACACCGGCGTCGTTGACCTCTCAAAGGTCGCAAACAAGCCTACATACGTCGTTCTTACTTCATCTATGTTAATTTTAGCGGAAAATTTGAAACTTTTTGTTTCCTAACATGCTGACTAAACATTTTGTTACTTGTATAATTGTTCACCATCAACCATCTAACATTAAGATCATCAAATGAAAGAAATTGTTCATAGCTGCATTAAATGTGTACTTGCCAAAATTGCACCAATACAAAGACTGAATAGAAATGGGAAATGAAACACTAGTGTAACATACTTCACTAGCTAAAGCCTATATCTAAGCTAGGTAATAATAGTAGACAACCTCGAAAGCATGAGGGCCTACCAAGTCCGGAGAATCTCCACGTTCGTATAGCTGCAACGTCGTATTGTAAGATCTAACGTCCACCTGTTCCTGCACCTAAAAGTAGATATTTGTATGGAATTAGTACACACTTGTACTAAGTATGGGTATATGCAAGCACACACCAAGGACATGCATGAGAAAAAAATAGTTATTTCTTAACAACATGAATTATGGAAAGTCAAGTCAGTGGACTTGCCATATTTGGATAAGGAAAGTCAATGGACCTGTCAAATTTGGATTTGGAAAGTCATGCCATGAGTGTAACATGCATCATCAAACTTATCATTTTGCAAACAACACATAACATAGTTCACATATCATATCACGTAGTTCATATCATTCTTTCATATGCCATGAGACCTTGGGATCATGGACTTGACGCTAGGACTTCCCAAAATTAGGGCTCAACATATGGGACCTCAACTAGGGATCCTTCTTTAGCAAATATAGAGTTTGCTTCATTCATTAATACGTACTTCATTTTTCATTCTTTCATATACTAGTGCAATCACTAGTCATACTGGGATATAGTTTAAGACTCTCATCGGGTTTATGGTGCAATGACCAAGAATAACCTAGCGTCATTACTTTAAGTCTATATCACCTCTTGATTATCCTATCCTTACACGTTTGGTATCGTTCATTTCATTATGTGCATCATTTGAGGCTGGCCTCATTCATTCTTTGGGAAGTTTAACTTTAACCGACATAGATCATCTGAGCATCATAAAATCCAGTTTCTCACAACAGCGAAAAGAGGTGGAATCACCAGCCAAAGTGACCCAAAACATGCTGGCGTACATGGGAATTTAAGCTCCCCAGATCCCTATATTGGCAGTATAGGTTCGAAGACTAGGCGATATAAGGAGACCCATACCCGGCATGCCGAACTGTCTCATCTCATGAGGGTTGCGTAAACCTCCGCCCTTCCCGAAAGAAGGCATCACCACTCATATCTAGTCTAACGGTGCTCCATATAAAGTTCCATTACATTCAACTCATACGTCATGGAAGCTGGCTTCTAGTATGAGGACATTATAGCTCAATAGATGATTTCTAATCTCATCATTAGTATTAAGTGTGTTAATCTCAATACTTTTATTAGAGTATTCATAGAGACTGGTCTCTTCATTAACTTTACACTCTCCTAGATGAGTACGTTTTGCAAATATTTACTTAGGCTCATTTGAAATTGCTCTCATCTTTTACATTAGCCTCATATCATGTTGTCACCACATTCATTAACATTATCATATTTGCTCTTCATAATTACTCACCCATTTTTATGTAATAGTTCATTTCATCATATGCCAACGCAGTTGGCCATTTATTGTATTTCACACTCTTACTTAACCCTTCTAGCGTTTCATCAGTTCATTGTTCATTTCATCATTTCATCATTTCATTGTTCATTTCGTCATATGCCAATGCACTTGGCCATTTAGCGTATCTTACACTCGAACTTAACCCTTCGAGGGTTTCATCAGTTCATCACATACATCTTAGGTTCACTTATTTTTAATCGTATGCCATACTTATGGGTCTATACACATAATCCATGAGGCTTCATTCATATTTTGTTAAGTAATTCATAACTTCCTAAGATTATGTAGTACAAGACTTATGTATCATGTATGTATGCCAAGATCTCGATTTCAATCTAAGTAAGTGGCATTATTCTTGAACATTTAATTCACGTATGATTTATGTATCAATACGGTAATTTGGGTAAGGGAACCTAAGTTCGAACCCCTTGGGCAATACTTACATTTTTCCTTGACTTTATTTTTAGTTTTCATGACATTTGGACCCTAGATAGATCCCTAACATCAACATTCTATCTTTCTTTTTCTCCTTGGATTCTCCTCTTATTTGACCGAAGGGTTGTGGGATCAAGACCCACAACCCCTTTTATTTTTCATTTAAAATTGTGTTGTCCAAATCGCCTAGACGAAGAGGTTGTGGGATCAAACCTCCACAACCTCTTTTTATTTTACCCTTTATTTCGCTGGGAATTGGGAGGTTGTGGGTTCGAACCCCATTTTATTTAAAATTTGCATTAGCTATGCGTAGGTAGTGAGGTTTTGGGATCGATCCCCCACAACCTCACTTTATTTTCCTATTTAATTCGCCCATTCTCCCTTCCAGCCTTGAGGTCGTGGGTTCCATTCCCACGCCTCACATTTCTTTTTTTTTTAATTTTATTTCCCTTCATTTTCTTCCTGGAGGTCGTGGGTTCGATTCCCATGCCTCCCATTTTATTTATTTAAGTTGTTGCTCTCTCCTTTCTCAACCAGTAGACACCTTTAGGAATCCCACAACCCATTTCCTTTTATTGCGAATTTAAGTTGTCACACAGGTGAGGTCACAGGTTCGAATCGTGGTGGACTCACCCCTTTAAAATTAATTAAATTTTCCAAATTTTTTCACTAAACTTTAGCCTAAACTGAACTTATAATTTTTTACTGGAAATTTAATCATTTTCTTACGTATTTTCATCAATATTTTCCACTTGAAAACTTAGGAAGATTCATGGATCGTTTAACACTTTTTAGGGTGTATTTCATATATTCGTTTAACCAACGTATTGACACTCAAATCAGCCCCACTCCATTTTAATGAAAATAACGATTTGAATAGGTTTATACACGATCATTGACAATCAAAACAATATCAAACTTGAAGCCTTAACTTGATACCTCATTCACAGTACATTCACTATAACCTTTTTGCACATACACACACATGCTCAAACTTTCGAACACATGGTTGTCTTTCCTAAGATTTCAAGTATACAAACAAAATCACGTTCATCACGAAATCATAACACACACTTAAATCTACCATAAATCATACCCAATCTACGATTCATTGAGAGCTAGTGACAGGGGCGTGCAAAAAGGGAAACAATCCTAGTTTTCGAATGAATAACTTGAACCTTAAGGGGTCTCTTTGGAAAGGGACCAAGAGAAACCATACCTTTTTGAAGTTAAAATCTTGAATTGCTGCCCACAAACTTCACCCAAGAACACGTCTAAACCTCCTCAATATCAACTACACTCGAATGACAACCTCCCTTAGCCTAGTGTGCGATTAATGTTTATTTCCTTGTGATTTCGTGTGAGTCTTCAAGTGTGAAGAACTTGGTTTATTTTTATGCTTTTGTATCTTATTTTGGCAGAGAAATTTTGTGTGAAATAACAAGGGAGATTGAGCGTGAGAGTTGAGAGATAGACGTGAGAGAGCAGGAGTTATATTAGGCTTAGGAGTCTAGTTTAGGACTTAGTCAAATAAGGTTTACTTAATCATTAAAAATCTGATTTTATTTTATTTTATATCATCTAATGAATAATAATTATTAGTTAATTATATTAATTCAATAGCTTAAGTAAAAATCACATTAATTCATTGCTTCCACCAAGGTTCGAACCTGGGTGTAGCAAGACTTCACTTCAAGAGCTCAATTTTGGCTCCCCCCCCCCCCAAAAAAAAATTTCCCCTCCACCTTATTAATGAAATAATTAATTATATATTTAGGGTAATTACGATATCACCCTTAGCCTGGAAAAAGACCATTTTACCCTCTAGACCCTCCAAACCTAAGATTTCCTCTTTTTAAGACCGGTAAAGACTCCTTTCGAGTAAATCTTCATATTCGAGAGCCCTACATGGTTGTAACCAACCTTTCCTAGATCAAATAAATTTCCAAGTTAGTTGGCTTGGATGTAGCAAGGGTTCCGAAGTCTGGTTCTACACGCATAAATCCGTGTGAACCCTGGTCTTATCATAGGCATTCATGACACATTAAGTATGACTTAGTATATCCATTTCTAGGGTTCTTACAAAAATTATCATGTAAATGTATACATTTGATAAATAATTGATGAATATGGTGTTTGGATTGACAAATATGAAAAATAACTTAAACTATGTCAAAAATGACTTAAAATAAGTTAGAAATCTTTTGAAAAAGTATAAAATGAAGTAAAATAAATTTAAAATGTCTTAAAATAAGTAAAAAACTAAAAGTAGGTCTCCAACTAGTTTTTATTTTTTGACTTAAAAGTTATTTCAATTTGACTTTTAGTTTTTGACTTAAAAGCTATTATTAGGTCTATCCAAACATGCTCTAAATCGGCTTCTTTTTAACAATTTGGGAAACTCATTTGTAATTGATTAGTTCATTACATTTTATTTTTACTTAAAAAATTATTATTTAAGCATTGTTTTTGACACAATTGAAAAATGTCATCGTTTATTTTGTGACTTTACACGTCATTCACAAGTATAACATACACACCTCACGTAATTTTGTTGATTACAAAAAAAGTGTCAAAATGGCACAACGTGTTCCTACATGAGGCGTCTAAAATGAACATCGTCTAATTAAGTTGTCTAAGATAAACTTCGTGCCAACTTTAAGATATTACCGATGAGTTAGCCCATTTATATATGATTCTAGGTCTGTTAGTGGCATATTTCTCAAACTTGGTTATTTAAACTTGATTTCTACAACTTAAGGGCCGTAAGTGATGTATTTCTCAAACTAAGATAATTTGAACTTGATCTTTATAATTTGAGAGGTGTTAGTCGTGTATTTCTCAAATTAAGATGATTTGATTTGGACCTAATATACGGACATTTCATAAATTTGCAAAATATTTGAAATTTTGATCTTAAGAGAATTTAGTATCATTTATATAGGCATGAACTAGGTTTAGAGTTGAGTAAACTCCAAAAATTCTAACTGAAATTGAGCACATGTGAAGTCTCAACTCGAATTAAACGCATCTTGTATAGTTTCAGAAAATTTCAATGTCTACAACATAATTATAGATAGAAATTTTAATTTTCTTACATAAATAATAATAATAAATTGTATTATCTTCAACTTTTTTTTTTGAAGAAAGTGCCATTGATATTTGAATTACGTCACAACTAGTTAGCCCCGTAAATTTGACCAAATATTACGTCCCTTTTGTAAACTTAATTAGTGTTATCTTGAAGTCAAACTTCTAATAAATAAGCATAAATTAATTTAGTACGATTAATTAAATTGAACAATGATAATAAATTGAATATTTAGTTTCCATATGCTAGTCAAATTTATATTTTCAGGATAATAACTTCCATAGAATTTTTTTAACCATGGATAAGGTATAACATGTCATAATTGTATGAGGAATTTTTTTAGTAGATAAAGTATAGTTTGTATCTTTCCATGTCTTTGACCCATTATTTTTAGAAAATGAGACCCAATAATTCACTTGAAAAATTCTAAGGAAAACCTTATACATGTTTTGTCTCCCACATCATATCTATCTCTTATCCATCATAGAAATTTTCAATTTGTTAGAGTAAAGTAAGAAAAATAACAATATTTATATATTTATTTTGTTAATAAGATGTATTAAAAATGTTTATTTTTAGTTAAAGTGATATATATAAATAGAAATGAAAAGTAATTGATTTTGGACATATTTATTTTTATAATTATAAACAATAAAAAACTATAAAATATGGAAAATGTTAATATACATTTGAAACAAATAGCTATAACTTTTTTCTGTTATATGGATATAACTACGCAATAAATAGCAAAGTTAATTATATATAAATAATCAAAAAAGTTATTAACATTAAATATGAAAGTTAATATCACACAATTAATTGATTATGTCTAGACATGTTTTATGTGATTGGTTCCCCATGTTTTACCTCATTAATACTTTCTCTTTCATTAATCTTCCCATATCACAAAATTTATAGATTTTTCTCCCAAATATCTTTCAATTTAAGATATTTTTGATGATTTTAGGAGCAATTTTTTGTAATTTGAATTCATTAGATATCACTTAATTTATTTTCTTCTTGTTTATTTTATGAAGATCATATTTGTATACATATATATTGCATCTATTTTTATAGGCTTTTGATTGAGTTGTTTCTACATTACAATTAGTATAGTTATAAAAAAAGTAGTACAGGAAGAACACAAGCAAAAAGAGATTGAGGTTTCAAATTTGTATATAGTAGAACAGTTATATACATAGATACTTGTATTCTAATATTAACACAATTTGAAATGGTGATTTCTGAATAAAAGTATATTTGGATACAATACAAGTATTATTAGATACATTAATACTATTTTTTTATAAACAAATACATGAATAAACATGAAGCCTCAAGCATTATAAGAAAAACTTGACTAAAAAGAGATTGACGTTTGTTTTTTTTTTCCATTTTTTATACAGTCAAATACTTTCACACTTCTGCTACCTACATATTCTATTATTTTTCATTTTTTAGTTTCTGTATTGTCAAATATATTCATCTTATGTTTAACAACATTGTATTCATATGTATACTGTATTGGTGTATTCATTTTTATTTAGTAACAATGTATTTAGTCGAAACTATTTGTACTTTTCGTAGTAATTATGCCTTAGAATACTTATTCTCCAAATTTCAAGAGTTTATAACTCACTAAGGCATTATTCACCAGACTACTAGTCCATACACCCCTCAACAGAACAGTGTAGCAGAAAGGAAACTGAGGCATTTATTGAGACTGCTCATACTCTTCTCTTTGAATCTCATCTTCTGCAGCGATTTTGGGGAGATGTAGTTCTTACGTCTTGTTAATTAACAAATAAAATTTCCTCATCTTCTATTCAGAATCAGGCTTCACATTCACTAGTGTTTCCTGATTCACATCTTTATTCTATTTCCCCTCGTGTATTTGTGAGCACGTGCTTTGTTCATAACTTAGACCCAGGGAAAGATAATTTAACCTCTCATGCCCTCAAATGTTTCTTTATTGGTTAGTCTCGAGTTTAAAAAGGGTATATTTTTATTTTCATGATCTTCATATTTACATTATGTCCACGGATATTACATTCTTTGAGTCTCAGCCTTACTATATGTCTTATGATCATCCTGATGTATCTATGGTCTAATCCATACCTCAGGTTTTACTTGTACAAACTTTTGAGGAATCTACGGTTACTTCTATATCTCCAGTTGTAGTGGCACCACTCCTAACTTATTATCGCCGTGCGTGTCCAGTGCTAGTCCCATATGATTCATGTCATGCACCTACGCCTGCTCATACTGCGGAATTGACTCTTCGTAGACAAGCGCTTTCACTTCAAAAAAGTATAAGATCCACTAGAAATACTAACCCAAATTATACTTTCTTGAGTCATCATCATCTATCATTACCCCATTATGCCTTTGTATAGTCTTTTTCCTCTATTTCAATTCCTAAGGCTATAGGTGAAACACTTTCTCATTCTGGATGGAGGCAGACTATGGTTGATTAGATGTCTGCTTTGAATAAGAGTGGTATTTGGGATCTTATGTCTCTTCTTGCAGGTAAATCTATTGTTGGTATTTATTGGGTTTATGCAGTAAAAATTGCCAAAAAGTATACTTAGATGTTTTTGTCTATATTATAGTAACACTTTCGCCCCTATGGCTAAAATATCATTTGTCCATCTTTTTCTATCTATGACTGTCATTCGTAATTGGCCTCGTCATCAATTAGACATTTAGAATGCTTTTTTGGATGGTGATCTTGATGAGGAAGTCTATATGGAGCAACCACCTGTTTTATTGCTTAGGGGGAGTCTAGTAGCCTTGTATGTCGATTGCATATGACACTAATGGTTTGATGCAGTCTCTTAGAGCTTGGTTTGGAATGTTTAGAACATTTATTCAACAGTTTGGCATGACTCGTAGTGAAGCTAATCACTCCGTGTTTTATCGATATTTTGTACCCAAAATCGGTGTATCGATTTTGTTGTGTATGTTGATGATATTGTTATCACTAGTAATGATCAAGATGGTATCACTAAACTAAAGAAACATATTTTTAAGCATTTCTAGACTAGAGACCTTGGCAGATTGAGGTTTTTTTTTTATAGGTATTGAGATTGCTCAGTCTAGATCAGGTATTGTTATTTCTCAACATAAGCATGCCTTGGACATTGTTGAGGATACAGGAATGAATGGATGTAGACCTATTGACACTCCTATGGATCCAAATGTTAAACTTCTTCTAGGACAAGGGGAGCCACTTAGTATTCCTGAAATATATAGACGGATCATTAGAAAATTGAATTTTGTCACATAAATAGACCTGACATCTCTTTTCTCATGAGTGTGGTAAGTCAGTTTATGAATTCTCCTTGTAATAGTCATTGGGAAGAATTTCTTCATATCCTATGATATATAAATTCAGATCCTGGTAAAGGACTACTCTATGACGATCAAGGCCATGAGCATATCACTGGATATACAGACATTGATTGGGCAGGATCACCCTTTGATAGAGGTTAGACATCCGAATATTGTGATTTAGTAGGAGGTAATTTGGTCGTGGAAGAGTAAGAAACAAAGTGTGGTTGCTCGATTTAGTGCAAAATAGAATATCGAGCAATGGCTGCAACAACTTGTGAACAAGTTTGGATCAAAAAGTTGTTGGGAGAAATAAATTTTGGCAAAAAAATTGATCAGATGGAACTTGTGTTTGACTGTTATGCCCAGATCCTACACCCTACACGTGGCAGGCACTCAATGATCATTACTGGTCTTGAGAGAACCCTTGGCCTGAATAACTTAATGCAGTGGAAGACTTAACTTAACTCAAATAAGAAATAATAATATTCTTAAAATAAATACTTAAAATATAATAGTCAGTCCAAAATGGAACTCAAATTCTCATAGCAAAACGTCTGCAATTCAAGGAGGAGACTCAAACTGATTACCTGATTGTCTATGAAGGCTCTATAGTACTAGGATGTTGGAACAGACCTTACACCATCTTATAAATTAAATGCTATAAAGCAAATAAAAGTGTCCTCCAAAATGCAAGGAGGCTCATCACTGACTCCGAATGCTCAATGGGTCAACGAGGCATTGGGTGTTGATCTTGGTTATATGCGTCTACATCATAAGGCGATGCAAGCCAACTAGCATAAGTAAATTGAATGTACGAGTATGCGAGTAAAAATGCTAAATAACAACTTAAATCTTGGAAGGATTAAGAAGAACGTACCTTGACTCTTCTCAACTCATGAAATACAAACTCAATATAAAGTAGAATGGACACATGAAATATATATAATAAAACTTGTATAATAGTGTTAACAACGTAGTTTGTTAAAGACAATGCAATAGCAAACTCAAATTTTATTATAATAAAAGTAATATAATTTCTGTGGGAGATTCTCTAACCGACAACAATCGCCATGAGCCTAAGAGATGGTACAACGTCTTACCTCACGTTGCAAGATGATAGATCTATACTTTGCCATCGCTATAGAACCTGAACTGATAAGTGGATCAACTAGTCTATGCTAAAAAACACTAAGGAATCATCTAAAAATTATGATCCTTTCTCTGTCAATGTTGGCTATATGTTTCATGGAGACTTGAGTTTTTATGAACTCGCGTCCCTTTTTCGGTTCTTAATGTTAATACCAAAATAATTATCTCATGTATGTGTTTTTCAAAAACAAATTCTTCTCTGGTTTGAGGTAATAACTCAAACTTAATTTAAAAAGCTCTCCTGGAAATCATAGTTTCCCTTTTCTAAAACTACCCAAAGGCTATGTGGAAGTCTAGAATCCTTTATTTTCTCAAAATGTGAAAACTTTTGTAACTCTTAGGGACTACTTAGTTAGCTTATAACTTTTTGAGAATTTCAATAGCTCTTTAATCTTTGTTTTACTTGAATATTATCTCTTTGGAATACTTACCTCGCTTATAACTCTTGAGATTTAACTTAACTCATTACTCTTTGCTCAACTTGTAGCTTGAGTATTAAAACAAAGTCAAAGTGTTTATTTAAGACTCTTAAAAAATTTAAGAACTTCTTTTTGACTTGCTTCTTAACTTTTAGAGTTGACTATTAACTTCTTTGACTTGGATCTTAACTTTCTTTTAATTGGCTTATGGATTCAAGGATCATGATCTTATGTTTATGGATGATTTAATAATGTTTTGATGTACCTTAGAGTGTTGAAATAAACTAAGAAATGTAGGTACATCACTTAGGAACTAGTACGAAAAGATGGGGGAAAATGTGACCTTGGTGCTCTAAGAAGAGTGGGGCACCAGAGCCTGACAGACAAACACTATCGTCAGGCACTCTGGTTTGCTCGGCGTGCCAAAGACTGACAGACAGAGGCTTTCCAGTGGGGCTCTGGTTGGCGCGGCACCCCAGGGCCTATCAGACGAGATTTTTTATTTTTCTTCTCCAATTTTCATCTCTAAACCTTCTAAACACGTATGGATATTTTCCCAAACAATTAAGATTACAAATATTATCAATACCCAATCGATAAGACTCATAAAATAGCTCGGAAACACGAATCAAAACAACTAAAGGTTTACTCCAACTTAAACAACAAGAATTCAATAATTTTTCATCATGTACTTCGATATTCATCATTCAATCTACTCTAAATGCACTAAATTAAAAACATTGGTGTGTTGGTGAAAGAACCCAACACAGTAAGATCTCACATACCTTACAGAAATCACCCCTGATGAATTCCACTAAAAGATCTTGGCGTTCTTGATGAGTTCTTAGCCTTTTCTCCTCTTCTCTTTTCTCCTAAGCCCAAAAGCGTATTTCAATTTTGTAAAACTTATCTAAGGCGTAGTTTACCTTTACCTTTACTAAAATTTAGAATGGACTTTTCTTAATCTAACAACCCAACTTCTGATAGGCATATCTCGCTTATACGATGTCGAAAATGCTCAAACATGATGGCATTGGAAAGAACTTTGCAAGGCATTTCCAATCGTATAAAGAACTATCCCTAACTTGTTCTGAACTAGAATTTATGGCCATTTGGAAATAACCAAAAACTTACTTTTACACTTATGAAATTTTCCAGATATTTTCCTTTTATTTCCAAAAGTGAGTATTTATGGTTTCTTATCTTATTCTTAGCTATTTAGAGTTTATGAGATGTTACAATATCTCCCCATTAGGAAAATTCACACTCGAATAGGAACTCTTTCACTAAGCTAAGGGTAGTAACATCATTTCAGCACTCAATAAACAAATGCAAGTAATAACATGCTCACACGTAATCTTATAAAGTGCTAAGAAAAGAACTTAGTTCCTTGATCTGCATTCTCTCTGAAGATGTGGATATTCTTTTTTACATCCTCCTCAGATTCCCAAGTCGCTTCTTCAACGAATTGGTTCCTCCAAAGGACCTTGACTGATGCAACTTTCTTATTTCTCATCTTGCGAACTTGACGATCTAAAATCTTGACCGGAATCTCTTCATAGGATAAACTATCCTTAATCCCAACGTTCTCAGTTGGTAGAATAAATGAAAGATCACCCAAGCACTTCTTCTTCATAGAAATATGGAATACCGGATAAACCACTGCTAATTCTTGGGGTAGCTCCAACTCATAAGCTACACTCAAATTTTCAAAAATAAAGGTGAAACAGTCCCCCGACATGCAGCCACTTCCCATATTTGTCCGCGTCGTTTTTAAGTCAATTTAACTTCACAAAAAGATCCAATTAAGTGAGGGGTCTTTTGGGTATTTTAGGGGACGTGTTCATAATGGTCTTAGGCCAGTTTTAAATAACTTTTACGCACTCTAAATCAGAATTTACAAATCCTTCTCATCTCTCTCAAAAACTTTCTCAATTGTAACTCCATTGAAAAACAAGAAAAGCTTGAGGAAGAAGGCGAAGACTCCAAGGTTTTTATTCAAAATTCGTGGAATAATCGTCAATAAGGTATGGGTTCTTCACTCTTGAGATTCCTTTCCCCAAGAGGTCCTTTCAAAGATGACTTTCAACAATTCAATTCCTAGGTTTTTTACTACAAAAGGGTTTTCTTCCGAACTTGAGATTTATGACTAATGATGAAAAACTATGATATCTATGGTTAATTAATTATGTATTTGTTGGGTTATTGACTTGTAATGTTGAGTTTTCGTGTGAAGAATGCTCCTTCTCTAAATAATGGATGCATTATGTTAAATTTATCACTAAATGTCATGTAAATTGTTAAGATTGGAATAATAACTTGAATGAACTCTTAAATGAGGCATTTCCTTTAACCCTAACTATGAATTTGCCTTGCGTATGACTAGAGTGGTTGGGATTGGTTATGTTGTTGAGTATTTCATTATATTATTGGATGATTGTTATGAATTGCGTGTAAGTTCTTAATGAAGATTCTTGAAAACAATTAGGAAAGTCATCTAAAGTCATGACTACTCCATTATATTTATATTGGCCTATAATTGGTGTTATTATGCAATTGAAGTATGTACGTTTTTTCCATGAATCTATGATGGACTATGAATATGTTAAATATGAGATCATGGTAAGGGTATGATAATGCAAGTTGATGATGTTTATCTTGTATGCCTTACACACTATGATTATGATATGTTAATCTCACAAATGAAGGTTGTGATGAAAGGAAATTCTCATCTAAACCTAAAGATATTATGATAATGTATATATGGGGATTTAATCTCCTATGGCCTATGATAAGTTTTATGATAAATGATGTGTTAAAGGTCATTCAAAAAGGGACTTCAGCTTAACACCGATGAACTTGATATGAGAGGTGTCCCTTCCCTAGTTTGAAGGTAAGTTCGCAATTCACTCATGAGATAGAGGCTTCCATGTAATGTTTAACTATAGGTCTCTAATATATATCCTAGTTCTTGAACTGTGTTGCATCCAAAAGAATACTAGCTTGTGGATCCACATAGAATGCTATGTTCATGTTTTGGTTCTACCTTGGCAAGTAGACCACCCTCTTTCAGTGTGGAGTTTCATGACATCGGATTCCATGTTTAGCACACATGGTCTAATGTCGGTTAAGATAATTTTTTCCTCAAGTAAAATGATATATAAGTAAATGGACATTGAATAGGGTGACTTGAGGAGTCTACTTCATATAGGTAGGGGTATGAGATTCTAACTAGACAATGCACAATTTGACTCTAAGGGAAGTCCTAGGAGATTGTTCTCATGTAATATGAATATGAAATGTATAATGCTTATGATATATGATGTTGCTCTAATATGATGTTGTTTATGTTAATGAACATGAAATGGTCTATGTTGCTATATGTGATGATGACTACTTATGATGTAAGTTGTATGAAGCAAAACATTGCTTATGGTCTCCTATCTTGTTTACTTGATTATGTGGGGTTATAGGGATTCACATTATCATTGCACTTGTAGTCTTGGGATGGGATTATTGTTAAGTGTTTTGTATGTTATGTTGATATGATCTATTGAACATGAAAATGTTAATATAATTTTATGATGATATGTTTTTAGTTATGATCACACTTTATGTTGTTGTTTGTTATCGTGTATATGCTTTCTTGTATGTGCATTAAAGGCTTTCAAATGACTTAACATGCTTTCAATAGAAATGATCCTTTTTCATGCATGTCCTTAAATGTGTATGTGCATATGCCCATACTTAGTACATGTGGCGTACTAACCCCTTACTTTATATAACAACAAATGTAGGGTCCGATCATTGAAGATTAAGAAGGTCGATTGTAGAAGCTTGGAAATATTTCTCCAAGTGTTAGTAGGTCATCATTTTTGGGATTCTATAGTTTCGTATTAATAGCTTATGAAGATTTTAGTATTTTTAAGGGATATTCATTATTTCCTTTTATAATTTGTATTCTATTGTAGTAAGGCCTATATGACGTATTGACTTTGTATTGGCTAAATCCAAAACTCCTATTCTCTAGATGGTTTTTATGCGTGATAGATTTAATACTTTCGTATGTATGTTTATCATGTTGCTATAATAAGAACCTAAGTAAGCTTCTATGGTCTAAGTATACCTCACTTAATATATGCAAATGTTTTTAATTTTTTGCAATTTTTTACCGATGATATGTTATGACAAATGCTAAAGGCTTGTCTGAGTCCTCTGACAGTATGCCATTGTCGGTCACATCTGGGGGGTGTTCTCCGGATGTGACAAACTTGGTATCAGAGCATGAGGTTATATAACCTAGGTTTGATGTCTCACTAAACCACATTTATATAGTGTCTTGTTCATGGTTGTGAAGCGCGCCCCAATTATGAATAAGATGCTATGATGATTTGGAAATTCTCTTTTCGTAGTAATCCTATATCGTGCCTCTAGAGTTTGGACACTATGTTTATTTTAGCATCTAATCCTTTTTTTGTGGTTATAGACGATGAACACAAGAAGGACAACCGCGAGAAAAGTGGGGGAAGAGATTGCCAATGCGGGAGCTACTCCCCAAGGCAATCAAGTTCCTCCTCAAGAGCAAGTTGCGAATGATCAAGTTTCGGTCAATCCTCCGGCCATGAATGATAGTGAGGTAAAGGAAGCCCTTCTTTAAATGGACCAATCCATCACCACTTAAGCTCAAGCCATTACAGCTCAAGCTAACTAAGAAGTTGTACCTCGAGAGAATTAAAATGCTAATACTATGGCTACCCGTTTGAGAGATTTTATGAGGATGAATCCTCCCATGTACTTTGGATCCAAGGTTGATGAAGACCCCCAAGACTTCCTTGATGAGGTCTATAAGATTTTGTTCGCTATGGAGGTGAGTACTACTGAAAAGGCTGAGCTTGCTGCCTATCAACTCAAAGACGTGGCTCAGACATGGTACAATCAATGGAAAAATAGTCGGACTTCAGGATGTGGTCTCTTGACTTAGGATATTTTTAAAAAGTACTTTATTTACAGATTCTTCCCAAGGGATCAAAGGGAAGCAAAGGTATAGGAGTTCATCAACCTTCTTCAAGGAGGTATGAGTGTTAAGGAATACTCCTTAAAGTTCATTAAGTTTTCCATCATGCTTCCTCTTTGGTTTTGAATGATAAGGATGAAATGAGATGTTAAGTGATGGGCGTGTTCGAAGAGCTTGAAGAAGAATGCCTTACTACTATACTTCATGACAACATGGATCTTTATAGGTTGATGTTTCATTCACAACAAATAAAGGAGAGTCATCTAAGGAAGAGAAACAGAGAATCTAAGAAGGCAAGGTCTTTTGAAGGTGGTTCTTCTAAGAATAGGCTTGACATGCTAGACAAGACTAAGTTCAAGAAGAGGTTTTCAAACAAAGTTCCTTAAAATTTTTCCAAGACTCGCAAATATAGGGTGTCTAATCCTAAAACTTAAAAGGGGAGAACTATTGATCGACCAAAGGAAAGGCTAACTTATGGAAAGTGTGGTAAGAAACATGTGTGACTTGATAGTTGCAAAAAGAGTCTATAGGAAATGCCTTGTAATGCTACCCAATAGAGTAACTCTTGTTGATTTGGTAGAACTTGACATGTTTGATTTGATATCATTTTGGGTATGTATTGATTTCATTCTTGTTTTGCTTCCATAGACTGTAGAACGAGGGTAGTGAAGTTTCAATTTCTAAATAAACCGATTAGAGAGTGAAAGGGAGGGAAATTCTATTCTAAAGAGTCAAATCATTTCTTGCTTCAAGGATTGTAAGATAATAGCCAGAGGTTGTCTATACTGTGTGGTTAGGGTTAAAGATCTAGAATGTGAAACTTCTTCTATTGAGTCGAGTCCCCGTAGAGAGGGATTTTTGGAGGTTTTTCCTAATGACCTTCTTGAGTGCCTCCCGAATGGAAAATTGACTTTGACATTGACTTATTATCGAACACAAATCCCATTTCAATTCCTCCACATCAAATGGCTCCGGTCGATTAAAAAGTTGAAGATCCAACTCGCATTTACTAGACAAGGGTTTCATTCAACCTAGTATTTCTCCATGGGGTGCTCCGTTCTTGTTTGTGAAGAAGAAGGATGGTTCCCTTAGGATCTGCATTGATTATCGTAAACTCAATAAAGTCACCATAAAGAACAAGTATCCTCTTCCTCAGATTAATGATCTATTCGATAAGCTCCAAGGTTCTAGCTACTTTTCTAAGATTGACTTAAAGTTATGATATCACCAACTAAGGGTGAGAGGTGAAGATGTTCCCACACAACTTTCCGAACTAGATATGGTTATTATGAATTCCTAGTGATGTCTTTTTGGTTAACAAATGCCCTGGCGACGTTTATGGACCTAATGAATAGAGTTTTTCAAGATTTTCTCGACTCATTTGTAATTGTGTTCATTGATGATATTTTGATATACTCGAAGAATGAAAATGTGCATGAGAGTCATTTGAGGTTGGCAATGCAAGTCCTCAAAGAACACCAACTTTATGCAAAATTTAGAAAGTGTTAATTTTGGTTGAGGTCAGTTACTTTTCTTGCCCATGTTATCTCTGGTGAGGGTGTAGATGTTGATTCAAAGAAGACGAATGCGGTCAGAAATTGGCCTAGACCTTTGACTCCTACCAACATAAAAAGCTTCTTGGGTCTAGCCGGGTACTATAGAAGGTTTGTTGATGGATTTCGTCATTGCTTTTCCTTTGAAATCTTTGACCCCAAAAAAGGTAAAGTTTGAGTGGTCGGAAACAAAAAGGTTTTCAAGAGTTAAAAGATAAGCTTACCTCTGCTCCGGTGTTGACTTTACCAAAGGGTAATGAAGGCTTTGTTGTGTATTATGATGCTTCCCAAGTGGGCTTAGGATGTGTCCTCATACAACATGGCAAGGTGATAGCTTATGCCTCTAGGCAATTCAAATTTTATGAGAAGAATTATCTGACTCATTACCTTGTGTTAGCAGCTATAGTTTTTGCCTTGAAAATATGGAGACACTACTTGTATGGTGTGCATATTGATGTGTTTACTGACCTAAATGTATTCAATATGTGTTTAATCAAAAGGAATTCAATCTCCGACAAATAATATGGTTAAAACTTTTGAAGGATTACGACATGAGTATCCTTTACCACCCCGGCAAGGACAACATGGTTGAGGATGCTTTAAGTCTTATGACTATGGGTAGTGTGTCTCATGTGGAAGAAGGGAAGAAAAAATGTGTTGTAAGATGTTCATAGGTTGGATCATTTAGTTGTGCGATTAGAATATTCTCCCATTGGTGGTCTTGTGGTCCATCATAACTCCGACTCATCATTAGTGGTTGAGGGGAAATCTAAGCAACACCTTGATGCTCTATTAATGGAGTTGAAGAATCATTACTTGGTAAGCTCAATGAATCATTCTCCCAGGGGGGGACGGTGTACTTAGGTACCAAGGGAGATTATGTGCAACAAATGTTAAGGATTTGAAAAATCAAATTCTAGAAGAAGCCCATGGTTCCCGTTATCTATACATCTGGGTGCCACAAAATGTATCATGACCTTAGAAAGGTGTAGTAGTGGGATGGTCTAAAAAGAGACATAGCGGAGCTTGTTTCTAAGTGTAGGAATTAACAATAAGTTAAAGTTGAGCATCTAAAACCGGGTGGTTTAACCCAAATCATGGATGTACCCACTTGGAAGTGGGAAGCCATCAATATGGACTTTGTTGTTGGGTTGCCTCGAACCCGGATGCAAAAAAATTCATATGAGTTATTGTGGATAGGTTGACCAAATCCGCCCATTTTATCCCCATTAAGTCTATATATCACTTCTCATTTTTGAAAATCTTTTCAAAAGGGTTTAGATGTTTAAGCGAAACTTAGCACCGATTTTTATCCTTAGACAGATAGTCAAGCGGAATAGACTATTCAGACCCTTAAAGATATGTTAAGAGCCTTTGTTATTAACTTCAAAGGAAGTTAGGATGATCACCTACTATTGATTGAGTTCGCCTAGTGTTGGTAAGGGCTCATCTTCGGGGATGCTATCTTTTTGTTATAATAGCTTATGAAGATTTTAGTATTTTTAAGGGATACTCTTTATTTCCTTTTTTCATTTGGATTCTATTGTAGTAAGGCCTATATGACGTATTGACTTTCTATTGGCTAAATCCAAGACTCGTATTCTGTAGATGGTTTTTATGGGAGACAACTTATACACTTTTGTATGTATGTTTATCATGTTGCTATAAGAAGAACATAAGTATGCTTCTATCTGAGAGGTCTAAGTATACCTCACTTAGTATATGTAAAAGTTTTAAATTTTCCGCAATTTTTAACCTATGATATGGTATGACGAATGCTAAGGTCTTGTCTGAGTTCTCTAAGGGGATGTCGCCGCCGGTCTCATCTAGGGGGTGTTCTTCCGATGAGACAAACTTGGTATCAGGTCATGAGTTTAAATAACCTAGGTTCTACGTCTCATTAAACTACATTTATATAGTGCCTTGTTCATGGTTGTCAAGCGCGCCACAATTATGAATAAGATGTTATGTGATGATTAGGAAAATTCTCTTTTCTTGGTAATCCTATATCGTGCCTGTAGAGTTTTGACACTATGTTCCTTTTAGCATATAATCATTTATTTGTGGTTATAGTCTACGAATACAAGAAGGACAGCCATAAGAAGAGTAGGAGAAGAGATTGCCAATGCGGGAGCTACTCCCTAAGGAAATCGAGTTTCTCCTCAAGGGCAAGTTGCTGTGAATTATCAAGTGTTGGGCAATCCTCTGGCCATGACTGATAGTGAGGTAAGGGCATCCCCTCTCCAAATGTCCCAGGCCATCATAACTCAAGCTCAAGCCATTACGGCTCAAGCTAACCAGAAAAATGTAACTCGAGAGAACCAAAATGCTAATCCGATGGCTACCCATATGAGAGATTTTACGAGGATGAATCCTCCCAGGTTATTTGGATCCAAGGTTGATGACGACCCCAAAGACTTCCTTGATGAGGTTTATAAGATTTTTTTTGCTATAGGGGTGAGTACAACTGAAAAGGCTGAGCTTGCTGCCTATCAACTCAAAGATGTGGCTCAGACATGGTACAATCAATGGAAAAATAGTCGGAGTTTAGGAGGTAGTCCCATGACTTGGGAGATCTTTAAAAAGGACTTTCTTGATAGATTCTTCCCAAGGGTGCAAAGGGAAGCTAAGGTAGAGGAGTTCATCAACCTTCTTCAAGGAGGTATGTGTGTTAAGGAATACTCCTTAAAGTTCATTAAGTTATCCAAATATGCATCCTCTTTGGTTTCAAATGATAGGGATTAAATGAGACGTTATGTAACGGGCGTGTCAGAAGAGCTTGAAGAACAATATCGTACAACTATGCTTCATGACAACATGGATCTTTCTAGGTTGATGATTCATGCACAACATGTAGAGAAGAGTCGTCCAAGGAAGACAAATAGAGAAGCTAAGAAGGCAAGGTTTTTTTTATGGTGGTTCTTCTAAGAGTAGGCTTGATATGAAAGACAAGACTAAGTTCAAGAAGAGGTTTTCAAACCAAGTTCCTTCAAATTTCTCCATGAGTCACAAATATAGGGTGTATAATCCTAAATCTTAAAAGAGGAGAACTGTTCATCCACCAAGAGAAAGACTAACTTGTGGAAAGTGTGGTAAGAAACATGTGGGTGAATGCCTTGTTGGAACGAATAATTACTATGGTTGTGGCAAGAGTGTCTTTATGGTGAAATATTGTCCTAATGTGAAAATTCAAAAAAAGGGGGAATAGCCAAGCTTAATCAAGCGGTCCTAGCCCGAAGCTCCAAAAAGGAATCGTTTTTATGCACTCAAGGTTAGGGGTGAACAAGAGAGCTATCCCGATGTTGTGACATGTATGTTACAAGTCTTCTCTATTAATTTTATGCTTTTCTTGATGAAGGTGCTACCCTTACTTTTGTTACACCTTTGTTAGCTAGGAAGTTTGATATACGTCTTGATGTTTTGATTGAACCCTTTTCAGTTTATACCCCAATGGGCGACTCAGTAGTTGCAAGAGAGTCTATAAGAAATGTCCTGTAATGCTACCCAATTGAGTAACTCTTGTTGATTTGCTAGAACTTTACATGTTTGATTTTGATATTATTTTGGGTATGGATTGACTTCATGTTTGTTTTCCTTACATAGACTGTAGAACGAGGGTAGTAAAGTTTCAATTCCAAATGAACGCATTAGAGAGTGGAAGGGAGGGAAATTCTATGCCAAAGGGTCAAATCATTTCTTACTTGAAGGATTATAAGATGATAGCCAGGGGTTATTTATATTGTGTGGTGAGGGTTAAAGATCTAGAATATGAATTTCCTTCTATTGAGTTGGTCCCCGTAGTGAGGGAATTTCCAGAGGTTTTTCCTGATGACCTTCCTAGAGTTCCTCCGAACGGAAAATAGACTTTGGCATTGACTTATTATTGGACAAAATACCATTTAAATTCCTCCATATTGAATGTCTCCGATCGATTGAAAGAGTTGAAGATCCAACTCAGATTTACTAGACAAGGGTTTCATTCAACCTAGTAATTCTCCATGGGGTGCTCCGGTCTTGTTTGTGAAGAGGAAGGGTGGATCCCTTCGGATATGCATTGACTATTGTCAACTCGATAAAGTCACCATAAAGAACAAGTATCCTCTCCCTTGAATTGATGATCTATTCGATCAACTCCAAGGTACTAGCTACTTTTCCAAGATTAAATCAAGGTCAAGATATCACCAACTAAGGGTGAGAGGTGAAGATGTTTCCAAACAACTTTCCGAATTATATATGGTCATTATGAATTCCAAGTGATGTCTATTTGGTTAAAAAATGCCCTGGCGACGTTTATCGACCTAGTGAATAGATTTTTTTGAGATTCCTCGAATCATTTGTGATTATGTTCATTGATGATATTTCTTTATACTCCAAGAATGAAAATGAGCATGAGAGTCATTTGAGGTTGGCCTTGCAAGTCCTCAAATAACACTAACTTTATGCAAAATTTAGTAAGTGTGAATTTTTGTTGAGGTCCATTAATTTTCTTGCCCATGCTATCTCTGGTGAGGGTGTAGAGGTTGACTCGAAGAAGACGAATGTATTCAGAAATTGGCCTAGACCTTTGACTCCCACCAACATAAGAAGCTTCTTGGGTCTAGCCAGGTACTATTGAAGTTTTGTTGATGAATTTTCGTCCATTGCTTCTCCTTTGACATCTTTGACCCAAAAAAAGGTAAAGTTTGAGTGGTCAGAAGCTTGTGAAAAAAGGTTTTGAAGAGTTTAAAGAGAAGCTTACCTCTGCTCCGGTGTTGACTTAATCGGAGGGTAATGAAGGCTTTGTTGTGTATTATGATGCTTCCCAAGTGGGCTTGGGATGTGTTCTCATGCAACATGGCAAGGTGATAGCTTATGCCTCTAGGCAACTCAAAGTTCATGAGAAGAATTATTCGACACATGACCTTGAGTTAGCAGCTATAGTTTTTGCCTTGAAAATATGGAGACAGTAATTGTATTGATGTTTTTACTGAACATAAATGTCTTCAATATGTGCTTACATAAAAGGAGTTAAATCTCCGACAGAGAAGATGTTTAGAACTTATTAAAGATTATGACATGAGTGTCCTTTACCACCCCGACAAGGTGTACATGGTTGTGGATGTTTTGAGTCTTTTGACTATGGTAGTGTGTCTCATATGGAAGAAAGGAAGAAAGAACTTGCGGAAGATGTTCATAGGTTGGCTCATTTAGGTGGGCGATTCGAATATTCTCCCATTGATGGTTTAATGGTCCATCATAACTCCGACTCATCATTAGTGGTTGAGGTGAAATCTAAGCAACATCTTGATCCTCTATTTATAGAGTTGAAGTAATCAGTACTTGGTAAGCAGCTCAATGAATCATTCTCCTAAGGGTGGGGATGGTGTACTTAGGTACCAAGGGAGATTTTGTGTGACACATGTTGAGGATTTCAAAAATTGAATTCTTGAAGAAGCCTATGGTTCCCGTTATTCTATACATCCGGGTGCCACAAAAATGTATCATGACCTTAGAAATGTCTATTAGTGGGATGGTCTAAAAAGGGACATAGCGGAGCTTGTTGCTAAGTGTCAAAATTGCCAATAATTTAAAGTCGAGTATCTAAAACCGGGTCGTTTAACCCAAATCATGGATGTACCTACTTGGAAGTGGGAAGCCATCAATATGGACTTTGCTGTTGGGTTGCCTCTCTAACCCGAAGGCAAAATAATTCATATGAGTTATTGTGGATAGGTTGACCAAATCTGCACACTTTATCCCCGTTAAGTCTACATATATGGACAAATAGTATGCAAGAACCTATATTAATGAGATCATGATTCTTTATGGGATTCCTTTGTCCATCATTTTGAATAGGGGTGCCCAATTCACTTCTGTTTTTGGATAGCTTTTTAAAAGGGTTTAGCTACTCAAGTGAAAATTAGCACAACTTTTGATCCTTAGATAGATAGTCAAGAGGAATGTACCATTTAGACCCTTGAAGATATGTTAAGAGACTGTGTTGTTGACTTCAAAAGAAGTTGGGATGATTACCTACTATTAATTAAGTTCTCCTCTACAATAGTTACCATTCGAGAATCTTCATGGCACCTTTTGAAGCTCTTTATAGTAAAAGATATAGGTATATGGTTGGATTGTTTAAGGTTGGTGATTCCTCACTCCTTGGTCTTGAGATTATATATGAGACTATAAGAAAGTTTTGAGTCATAAGAGATATATTGAAGACAACCGATAGTCGGCAAGTGTCTTATGCCGACAATAGAACAAGAGATCTTGAGTTTGAAATAAGTGATGATGTCTATTTATAGATTTTTCCCATGAAGAGGGTGATTATATTTGGTAAAAGGGGAAGTTAAGTCCCTGGTATGTTGGTCCTTATGAGGTTGTACAACGGGTCGTAAAAGTTGCCTATGAACTAAAACTGCCAAGTGAACTAGCTTCGGTTCTTTCACTGTTCCATGTTTCCATGCTCAAGAAATGCATAGGCGACCCTATGATTATTCTACCTATTAAAGGCTTAGGGGTGGATGATAACCTCTCTTATGAAGAGGTTCCGGCTGAGATCCTAGATCGCCAAGTTAAGAAGTTGAGAAACAAAGAGGTTGCCTCCGTAAAAGTCCTATGGAGGAACCATCTTGTTGTGGGTGCAACATGGGAGAAAGAAGCCGACAAGAAGTCCCTCTATCCTCATTTTTTTATCCTTGAGGTTAGACATTCCTCTTAATAAAGAATATAATGAATAATATGAAATTGGTTTGTTTCTCTAAATAGGTGCATGTTTTGGTAAAAGTTGTACCAACTTGTCTCTTAAGAGAATACGTTCATACTCTATTCTTGCATTTATGTGAAATTTGTAGGCATGTTGCCTTCTTGAGATTTTTATGTGTTGTTGTTGTCTTGGGAAGCATGATAGCATGGTAACTCTTTGATGTATTTTGATATCATGTTGATTTTGAGAAGGTAGTTCCTCATTATGTGTTATGAAATGTTAAGCTCTTATATGTTGTGAATCATGAATTGAGTTGCTATGTGTAATGTTGTGGTCTATGTTGAAAAGAGTTGTGAAAAACCCCTATGATCTATGACTTATTTATGATTATATGTTTTTTATTGTTTGAGCTGCTAGTATTGAGTCTATCCTTACCCTCCAAAAGATTTTAGTATCATTCGGGGATGAATGTTCCTAAGGGTGGATAATGTAACACTCCGGAATTCCATGACGTAGACTAGAGCATCACCTGTTAAATAATGATTTAAATGGTGTTACCAGACTTATACTAAAGTATTAAACTCACTTAGAAAAGATTAGAGCCAAAATAACAAATCAAGACCTTGACATTCGGAAAACTAGCGAATTTGAACTGGTAGACGTCCCTATGTTTGGTGAAGGTTTGGGAGTGTCAAATGAAGTCCAAAACTTGTAAAAAGACTTTGAATAGGTAAAATATAGTAAAAAGGGTCCAAATATCCAGTAACGACTCCTCAAGGACCGCCTGAAGGGTCCTTGAGGAGGACCCAAACCTTGGTGAGCAAGCTTCCAAAGCAGCTTGCGACATCCAAGATGTGGAGCCAGCCACGCATCGCACAGCCAACACGAGGTAGGGAAAAATTTGCCTCGCAGTGCGGGGCCTCCACGAGGTCCAGTGCCTCAACTCGAATTTTCAAAAATAAATGTGATTATGCATGTACGACGCGGAGCCACTTTCCAGATTTATCCGCGTTGTTTTAAGTCAATTTAACTTCATTACAAAAACCCATTTAAGTGACGGTTCTTTTGGGTATTTTAGGGGAAGAGTTAATAATGTTTTTAGGTAAGTCTTAAACACGCACTCTAAATCAGAATTTAGAAATCACTCTCACTCTCTCAAAAAAACTCTCTATTAAAATTCCATTGAAGTACAAGGAAACCTTGAGGAAGAGGACGAAGAATCCAAGGTTTTTATTCAAAATTCATGGAATAATTGTCAATAAGGTATGGGTTCTTCACTCTTGAGATTTCTTTCCCCAAGAGGTCCTTTAAAAGATGATTTCCAATAATTCAATTCCTAGGGTTTTTACTCTACAAAAGGGTTTTCTTCCAAACATGAGATTTATGACTAATGACGAGAAACTATGATTTTCTATTGTTAATTAAGTATGTATTTGTTGGGTAATTGATATGTTATGTTGGTTTTTGGTGTGAATCATGTTCCTTATTTAAATAATGAATTCATTATCTTATATCTATCTCTAAATGTCATGTAAATTATTGGAATTCGAACTATAACTTGAATAAACTCTTAATTAAGCTGTTTCCCGTAACCGTAAATATGAATTGGTCTTGCGTATGACTAGAGTGGCTTGGATTGGTTATGTTGTTGAGTATTTCATTATATTATTGGATGATTGTTATGAATTGAGTGTAAGTTCTTGATCAGGTTTCTTGGAAGCAATTAGGTAAGTCTTCTAAAGTCATGACTACTCTATTCTGTTGATGTTGGCCTATAATTAATGTTGTTATGCAATTGAAGTAATGTATGATGTTTGCATGGATCTATAATCTCCTATGAATATGTTAAATGTGAGGTCATGGTAAGGGTATGATAATGCAAGTTGATGATGTTTATCTTGTATGTCTTACAAACTATGATTACGATATGTTAATCTCACAAATAAAGGTTGTGATGAAAGGGAATTATCATCTAAACCTAAATAGCTTATGATCATGTTTACATGAGGAGTTAATCTCCGATGGCCTATGATAATTTTATGATAAATGATGACTTAAAGGTTATTCATAAAGGGACTGTAGCTTAGTACCAATGAAGTATATATAAGAGGTATCCATTCCCTAGTTGAAAGGTAGGTTTACAATGAATCTCATGAGATAGAGGCTGCCATGTATTGTGGAACTATGGGTCTCTAATATATCTCATAGTTCTTGAACTACGTTGCCTCCATAAGACTACTAGCTAGTGGATCCACGTAGAATGCTATGTTCTTGTTTTGGTCCTACCTTGGAAAGTAGACCACCTTTTTCCGATGTGGGGTTTCATGACACCGGATTTCATGTTTTGATCATATGGTCGAATGTTGGTTAAGGAGATTTTTCCTCAAGTAAAATGAAAGAAAAGTAAATGGACCTTGATTCACCCACTTTAAACCAGCCAATTGGAGATCTTTATCTTCTCCCATAAAGAGCTTCATATAGAGCCATTTCGATGCTCGAATAGTAACTGTTATTGTAAAAGAACTCAATGAGAGGTAGGTGATCATCCCAGTTCCCTTTAAAGTCAATCACAAAATCTCTCAACATGTCTTCTAAAGTTTGGATAGTACCCTCTGTTGTCCATCTGTTTGAGGATGAAAATTTGTGCTTGAATTCACCTTTGAACCTTAACTTTTGTGGAAAGATTTCCAGAACTTTGCAGTGAAATGTGCACATCTCACTGAATTAATGGAAATTGGAACTTCAACGAGTCTTTCCACTTATTGAAGGTACAATTTAGTATAATCCTCGGCCGAATAAGTAGTCTTTACCAACAAAAAGTGGGCTGATTTTGTCATTCTATCGACAATTACCCAAATGGAATCATGCTGCCTACCAGATTTTGGCAAGCCTGTCCATATTAATCATCTCCCGCTTCCATTTTGGAAGTTCTATGATCTTATCCAAACCTCCCGTCCTTTGGTATTCTACTTTCATTTGCTGGTAATTTGGGCACTTAGTAACAAACTCAACAATATCCTTCTTCATGCCTTCCTACCAATATACCTCTCTCAAATCGCGGTACATCTTGGTGAAACCCGGATGAATGGAATATCTAGAGCTATGAGCTCAATCCATGCTCCGCTCTTGGAGTCCATCCACCCTAGGTACACTCAACCTACATTGATGCTTTAGCACACCATCTATCCCTTGTTCAAAAGCTAATACTCTTTGGTTATGAACATTTGTCTTCAAGTCAAGCAAAATGGGATCTTGGTCTTGTTTCTCTTTGACCTTTGACACTACTGATAACTCAGCCTCATTGGTCACCATTATTCCTCCTTCTAAGGAATCCATAAGTCTAACTCCCAGGCATGCAAATATGTTCACCTCTTTAGCTAACTCTCTCTTTTATTTTTCAACATGGGTGGTACTTCCATGGATAACATGCTTAGAGCATCAACAACCGCATTATCCTTAC
This sequence comes from Solanum arcanum, assembly GCA_027789145.1. Lineage (NCBI taxonomy): Eukaryota > Viridiplantae > Streptophyta > Magnoliopsida > Solanales > Solanaceae > Solanum > Solanum arcanum. The sequence continues at coordinate 60,795,707 of CM050939.1, read as the reverse complement.
CTGGGTGGTAAATAATATTCATGTCAAAATCCTTGAGTATTTTAGCTCCTTATGAGTGAACATATATTGGAGGTTCTTTTGATTAGTGAATATATCAACATGAACACCATACAAGTAGTGAAATCATATCTTTTAAGCAAAAACTATTGCAAACAAGTTAAGTCGTGAGTCGGATAATTCTTCTCATGAACCTTCAACTGTCTGGTTGCATAAACTATAACCTTGCCATTATGCATTAATACACAGCCCAAACAAACACTTGATGTATCACAATGCACCACAAAAACTTGAGTACCCTCTAGTAAGGTAAAAACCGCGGCAGTAGTCAATCTTTTTTTAGCTCGTGAAAGCTTTTCTAAGATGCTTCAGACCATTGAAACTTGACTTTTTTCTGAGTCAGCTTTGTCAAAGGAGATGAGATAGATGAAAACCCTTCAACAAAACTCCTATAATAGCCATCCAAATCCAAGAAACTTCTTATATCAGTTGGAGACGTAGGTCTAGGCAAACTCTAAACTGCTTCTATCTTTTGGATATCAACTCTAATCTCATCATCAGAAACAATGTGTCCAAAGAATGCCAGAGACTTAAGCAAAAAATCACACTTGGAAAACTGGGCATATAGCTTCTTATGTTTCAAAGTCTGCAGAACAATCCTAAGGTGACTAGCATGATCTTCTTCTTCTTTCCTCGAATATATAAGTATGTTATAAATAAAGACGATAAAAACAGATCTAGATAAGGTTTGAAAACTCTTTTCATAAGATCCATGAATATACAAGCGCATTTAACAAACCAAAGGACATAACCGAAAACTCATAATGTCCATAAGTTGTTCTAAAAGCTATCCTTGGGATGTCACATTCCCTAAATTTCAATTGATGGTGTCCTAATCTGAGATCGATTTTTGAGAAGCAGGAATTACCCTAATGTTGGTCAAAAATATCATCTATCCTTGGAAGAGGATACTTATTCTTGATAGTAAACTTATTCAATTGGCGGTAGTCTATACACATCCTAAGGGAACCATCCTTCTTCCTCACAAATAAGACTGGAGCGCCCAAGGTGAGACATTAGGTCAAATAAAATCTTTATCTAACAAGTCTTTCAGCTGCTCTTACAACTCTTTTAACTCTACTGGTGCTATTCTACGTGGAAGAATAAAGATAGGACGAGTGTCTGGAATGATATCTATGTCGAATTCTATCTCTCTCTAAGGAGGGACTCTGGGTAGATCATTGAGAAAAAACTCAAGGAACTCTTTTACTATAGGAACTGATTGAAGGAAGGTACCTGAGCACTTGAGTCATTAACTCAGACTAAGTGATAGAGACACCCCTTTGAAACTAACTTTCTTGCCTTAAGATATGAAATGAAATGACCCTTAGGCACTGTTGAAATACTACTCCACTCTGTGACTGGCTCACTAAAAATTTGAAACTTGACAACTCGAATTCTATAATCTATTGATGCATAACAGGCATGAAGCCAGCCATACCTAGAATGACATCAAAATCCACCATGTCTAATTCTACTATACCAGCTATGTTGCTCTTGTGATTGATAGAAATAGTAAAATCACGATAGACTCTTTCCGCTAGAATATACTCTCCAACAGGAGTAGATACACCAAAAGGTTCACAAAGTTTCTCACGAAGAATTTCAAACTGTTTTGCAACATAAAGAGTTACAAAAGATAGACTTTCTTCTGGGTCTAACAAAACATAAAAATCTAAAGTAAAGACTTTGATCATACCTGTGACACCATCTAAAGAGTTTTGTTTCTCTTGGAGGCTAGTGATTGCATAAATGCGGTTTGCCCCTCTGCCAGTACCAGAAGTGACTCTTCTAGGTGTAGCCTTTTCTGGTGAAGAAACTGATGAAGAATGGACTATGTTGCCCATCTTTCCACCTCTATGCTTAGTCTTAATACACTCTTTTATGTATTTACCCTCTTGACCACACTTAAAACAACCCGATTGTCCATCACGACACTTACGGGCATAGTTAATACCACACCTACCACATGTAGAATCCCAAATACCTCCTTGTGCCGCACTATATTGGGACTTGGCTGGTCTAGCCTTACATTCTAGACATTATACTCACCTATGTTTCGGGGCACAGGTGCACTAGTAGGTGATGGTGCATGCCCCTTTTGTTTCTTAAATTGTTGTCGACTTGGACCACCCTTATCTTGACCAGATTCATTCCCGGTCTTAGCTTTCCTGTCGTTTACTCCTCTCTGTCCCTCAAATTTTCTTCTTCAACTTGTTTTATATAGACCATTAACTTTAAAATGTTAATGTCCCCAATCACCATTGCAGACCTACCTTCTTTTCTTGAAGCACAACCCAAGCCATCAACAAACAAGCTCATTCTTCTCCTCATATCCTTAATCATCTTTGAAGGATAGTGAGACTGTTGGGTGAACTTTACCCCATACTCATGAACGCTCAAGGAGTCTTGTTTCAAGGTAAGAAACTCCCGTACCTTTGTTTCCTTCAGCTCTCTGGGAAAGAAACGCCCCAAGACGGCTTTTTCAAAGCAAGCCCAACTTGGATGTGGTGTATCCTCATCTCTGTTCTCCTTCCACTTATCAAACCAAGTTCTAGCCACATTCTTTAGTTGATATGCGACTATTTCAACTCTCTCATCATCTACCACATGCATCACATAAAAGGCCTTCTTCAATTCTTCCACAAAATTTTCCACATCCTCAGTAGTGCTCGTACCGATAAACTTGGAAGGATTCATTCTAAGGAACTCATGAATCCTTGAGGTGTCAACGTCTTCTTGTCGATCTGTTTTCTGTTTCCCTACTTGGTTGGTCACCGCTTTGCTTAACATCCGAGTAGCCTCGCGAAATTCACTGTTGGTGACTTCTCCTTAAGGTTACATATTAGGTGCATTAGGTACCTCTAGCTCTTCGACATTCCTTCTAAATGGAAGACCTCTTGCTTCTCTTTGTGGAGGCATGTTTATCTGAAACACGCGTAAGCACGAATTAGAGGGAAATATTTTATATATATACTCTAATGCACGATAAAAGGAATATGAAAGAAGTGAGGGATTCCAAAATATTGTAGCCTTCTAATTATAGATGTGACGCATTTCACACCGATGACTAAGACTCTAAAGACACGGCTTCATAGACTCCCTAGGACTCTTAAAACCTAGATCAGATAACAAGTTTATTATGCCCCGAGCCTACACCCTTGACGTGGCGGGCACCCAATGACCATTTTTTATCTTGAGTGAACTCTTGCCCTGACTAACTTAACTCAGTGAAAGACTTGACTTATCTCAAATATGAAATAAGAACATTCTTAAAAGAAATACTTAAAACATAATAGTCTGGCAAAAATGACACTCAAATTCTCATAGCAAAACGTTTGCAATTCAAGGAACAAACTCATACTGATTACCTGATTTTCCATGAAGCCTCTACAGTACTAAGATGGATGTTGGGACAGACCCCACAACATCCTATAAATTAAATGCTAGAAAGTGAACAAAAGTGTCCTCCAGAATGCTAGAAGGCTCATCAGTGGCTCCGAATGCTCAAATGGATCAACGAGGCATTGGGTGTTGATCCTGGTTGCCTCTGTATGCATCATAAAGCAATGCAAACCAACTATAATAAGTACATTAAATGTATGAGTATGCGAGTAAAAATGCTAAATAACAACTTAAAGCTTGGAAGGATTAAGAAGAACATACATTGGATCTTTTTAACTCATGAAATACTAACTCAATGTAAAGCACTATGGACACATGTAATATATAGAATAAAACTTGTAAAACAGTGTTAACAACTTAGTTCGTTAAAGATAATGCAATAACAAACTCAAATTTTCTTATAATGAGAGTAATATAATTTCTATGGGAAATTCTCTAACCGACAACAATCACCATGAGCCTAAGAGATGGTAAAACGTCTTACCTCATGTTGCAAGAGGACCTCACTATACCTTGTCGTTGGTATAAAACCTGAACTGATAAGTGAATCCACTAGTCTATTCTAAAAAACACAAAGGAGTCATTTTAAAAGTAAAATTTTTTCTGTCCATGTTGGATACATGGTTTATGGACACTTGAGTTGTTATGAACTCGTGTCCCCATAGCGGTGCTCAATACTACTCCCAAAATACTTAGCTCATTTTTTTAAAAAAAATTACTTATTTTCTTGTTTGAGGTAGTTGCTCAAAATTATCTTTAAAATTTCTCTTGGAAATCATACTTCCGTTCTTCTAAAACAAACCAAAGGCTCTGTGGAAGTCTAGCTTCCTATATTTTCTCAAAATGTAAAAACATTTGTAATTCTTAAAGACTTCTTAGTTACCTTATAGATTTTTGAGAATTTCAATAACTCTTTACTCTTTGCTTTACTTAAAACTTAACTCTTAAGAAATACTTAGTTCCCCTATAACTCCTAAGATTTAACTCAATTAATTAATCTTTTCTCAACTTATAGCATGAGCCTTAAAAAAAAGTTAAAATATTTTTTCAAGACTCTTTAAAACTTTAAGAACTTACTTTGACTTTCTCCTTAACTTTTAAACTTCAGTCTTAACTTCTTTGACTTGGATCTTAACTTCCCTTGAATTGGATTATGGATTCAAGGATCAAGATCTCATGTTTATAGATGATTTCATAATATATAGATGTACCTTAGAGTGTTGGAATCAACTAAGAAGCATAGGTACATCACTTAGAAACTAGTATGAAAATATGGGGGAAATGGGGTCTCCAGGTGACCTTAGCTCTCTGTTTGGCGTGGGGCCCCAGGGCCTATCAGACAGGATTTCAATTCTTCTTCTCCGATTTACATCTCTAAACCTTATAAACTCCTATGGATCTTTCCCCAAACACTTAGGATCACAAATATTCTCAATACGCAATCGATTAGACACGTAAAACATTCCAGAAACACAAATAAAAATAACTAAAGGTATACACCAACTCAAACAACAAGATTCAACAATTGTTCATCAAGAACTTCAATGTTCATCATTAAATCTACTACAAATGTGTTGCATTAAACATGTTGGTGCATGGGTGAAAGAAGCCAACACAGTAATATCTCACATACCTTATAGTGATCACCCCAACGAATTCCACTCGAAAATCTTAGCGTTCTTGATGAGTTCTTAGCCTTTTTCCTTTCTCTTCCCTAAGCGTATATCAATTTTCTAAAACTGATCGAAGGCATAGTTTTACCCCTAAAACCCCTTATTATAAATTAGTAAATAGTATGGTGAAAATACTAATTTACCCTTATAAAATTCGGATTGGACTTTCCTCAATCCAACAACCCAACTTCCGATAGGCATATCTCCCTCATACGATGTTAAACATGCACAAACTTGGTGGCGATGGAATGATATATTCAAGGGCTTTCCATCCAGATCAATAAATTTCCCTAACTTATCCGGAGTTAGAAGTTATTACCATTTGAAAAAGACCAAAAATTTACTTTAACAGTAAGGAAATTATCCAGATTTGTTTTCCTTTATATCTAAAAATAACTATTTTCGGTTTCTTGTCTAATTCCTAACTATTTTGAGTTTATGAGATGTTACAGTGACAATCAAGCAGCTCTTCATATCACATTAAATCTAGTGTTTCATGAAAGGACTAAGCACATTGAGATTGACTGTCACTTTTGTTAGAGGAAAGATGCTCTCTGGAGATATTTTTACGAAATTTGTGAAGTCAAATGATCAACTTGCAGATATCTTCCCAAGTCCCTCACAAGTCCTCGTATAAATTACATTTGCAACAAGCTAGGTACATATAATTTGTATACACCAGCTTGAGGGGGAGTGTTAGAATAGAAATATGTGCATATATTTCTACTTAGAATAGGAAGAAGAATAGGACTAAGAATCCAAGTTAGAAAAGGATTTCAATGTATTCTCTATAAATAGGGTCCCAATGTAACGATTTAGATACAAAATTCAATAATATTTTTTCATATATTTCACATATCTTTTATGTGTTAGTGTTTTCGTATAACTCATCTCGTTTATTCAGTTTTCACCTATGTCGTTCATACTCTTTTAAAAATGTCAATGAACGCATGTAAAATTCACCAAAAATAGTGTATATTTGGAGAATCCGACTAAGATGCAACATTGAAAGCAAAAAGTCTGTGCAAGTTGAATTTCACAGAAGCGTCGTTCTCTTTGAAAAGAACTTATGTAGATCTCCGCTGAAAGTTTGATTAGTCATTTACGAGGGTATTTTCTATGTATTTTAATAATATTTTTAAGAAATTATATCTAGTGGGTATATGTGATCAAGAAAGTATGTAGTACTATAACAATGATCACAGTTTTATATGGAAGAAAATGACCTTGAGTTTAATTAGGATTTTATAAATAGTAAACATGGTTGTCGTATGAGTCAAGATTTTTTGAAAGCAATACGAGAATTACCCTCTTTACCTTAGAAATACTTTGTTGAATATGCAAAGATAAATTTTGATTTATTAACTCACGGGCTTCAAAGATGGTAAATTATCATTAAGTCGTTTGACAACTTCAGGCAGTCAAGAGTATTCGTTGCTCCCTTGATTCTTTAATTTGGTATTGAAGTGGAACTAATTGATCTATAAATAATCATTTCATGTAATAAAGATAGTAAATAATACATCTTTAATGGATTGTCATTGTATTACTTCACAGTTGCAGATACAATTTGACTATACTTGTCTATGCAATGTCAGAATTTTAAAATATCTATCTTTGTCATTCTAGCCATTATTTCATATTGACCTTACAAAGTCTTTTGAGATCTATTTGAAAGGCTCATTTGTTCATCATTATGTTTCTTTGAATTGAATTAAAATCAACAATGTGTAATTATTCGTAGACTGGTGACCATAAAAAGATCGGAGCAAGATCTTCCCATTGAATTTTTTAATATGTTATGTTAATATTTTAAGAGTTTAGTCGATCTTGTAAGTCACTGTTTAATTTAAAATTTGAATTTTTTTGTTTATTTTAATAATTTTGCATGATGTTGATAAATTTGATAGAAAGATTAGATGAATCTGAAGAAATCATGGTATTCGAGACTAATACGAGATGTCTTTTCAAACAACACATGGTGATGAAGTTGGTCAGCGAATGAAACTTTGTATCTTGTTTTTCCCATTGACAAAAATCTATGTTGTGAACAATTTTATTACAAGTAAACATAATAGTTGTATGTCATCAATTTTTCACGGTGTTATCATGTAATTCTGTAATCTAAGAAGAAAATTGAACTACTTTAATTTCATTGTATTTTCTATTTAAAACATGTGAAAAGTGAGATGATTTGCACCGATATCTCAAGACAGACCAATTCTTAAATTACTCATGTCTTCAAGGATTAGCTAAGCAATTCTTTTAGTCCTTTTTGACATTTTATATTTGATATGTGGAATGCCTATATTACTTGAGAAGGCATTTTTCAATATAATAACACTAAACTATACTTATTAGACATATGAGTACATGTTATATGTTAAGTAAATGTGTCTATTTGTATTGCTTAGCTTCATGTAAATATGCATTTTTGAAATTTTTCTACCCTATAATTCTCTTAATAGACAACTCAAGTTTAATTTGATGTTGTTACCTTGTTGCTTCACATATACATCAACTATCACTTGGTGGAAAAAATATATCACACCTACTACTTTCAATAATATAAGAACATAATATATGTTTATGAAGTTTCTGACTTATATTCCTTTTCTATTTTTCGTTCTTTTTCTTTATCATCATTTTCATCACCAAAATATGTAAACGTAAAATGTTGAGCTCGTGCTTAGCACGGGCAATACCCATATATATATATATATATATATATATATATATATATATATATATATATATATATATATATATATATATATATATATATATATATATATATATATATATATATATATATATATATATATATATATATATACACACACACACACACACATACATTTACTTTTTCCTAATTCTACAATTCTTGATTTATTTTTGTTTTATATTCAATACATGTTTCTAGTGTATGTGCTAATAATCATAAAGGTTTTTTAGCATCCTTAATAGTACAAAACTATAATTTTTTATTTCGAATTATACAAATATTAAATAACGAAATAGATATTCTAATAATATTAATAAAATGTAATAAAGCAGCCACAATTTTATTGAATGCATATGTCTATGACTTTATTACATCTTATGAAAATTTCTTTCAAAAGCTAACCCTTTGTTGCATTGGGTTTGCGTGTAGCGAATGTATTTGGGGTATTATGAGATATGGAGGGTTACCAGGATTTGGCCCTATAGGAATTGTGCTCATGGATTAACCATGACCTTTGATGTTTTTATTTGAACTTACAGAGAGCTTTCTAAAGAAAATAAACAAATTTTGGTGAAGGTGGTAGGAGGAGTGAATAATGGCAGAACACATGTTTCAAAGTACCTACATGTGGAGTGGTTAATACCTATGTAAAGTACAATTATTAAAGTTACTTGTGCATGCAAACCTACAACTATGCTTGAATAAATTGTACAATTTTTACATAACATGATGTACAATTATGAATTGCAGTGTTAGTCTTTTTCTTGTTGATTTACAATTATAAACTACAATGCTAGTCTTTTTCTTGTTGGCTTATATATAAGGGTATATACAAGTCAAGTTTAATTTGATGTTGCTACCTTGTTTCTTCACATATACATCACCTACTACTTGGTGAAAAAAATGAATCACCTGCTACTTTCAATCATATAAGAGCATAATATATGTTTATGCAGTTTCTGATTTATATTCCTTTCATATTTTTCGTTCTTTTTCTTTATCACACACACACACACACACGTTTACGCTTGCCTAATTTTACAATTCTTGGTTTATTTTTATCTTATATTCAACATATGTTTCTAGCATATGTACTAATAATCATAAGGTTTTGTTGGCATTCATAATAGTACAAAAATTATAATTATTTATTTAGAATCATTCAAATATCAAAATACAAAATTTATAATATAATAATATTAATAAAATATAATAAAGCAACCATAATTTTATTGAATTCATATGTCTATGACTTTATTACATCTTATGAAAAAAAATCAAAAGCTAACTCTTTGTTGCCTTGATTTTTCGTGTAGCGAATATATTTGGGGTATTTTGAGAATCTGGAGGGGTACCAGGATTTGGCCCTGTAGGAACTTTGCGCATGGATTTAAAAGTTCCAGGATTTGGCCCTGTAGGAACTTTGCGCATGGATTGAAAAGTTTTTAACTTCATGAAAGATCGAAAAATCTCTTTGACTTTTAAGGATTTGGTTGAAATATTTTCAATTTTGATAGCTACAACTTCTACTGATGTATTTAGAAGGAGAAGAACAACAATAGATACAAAAAGATTGAAGTTATTCATGATGTAACTCAAAATAATATGTTTTTACTTTTTATGTGTTAATTGATTTTATGCTTCATCCTTTATATAGTGTTACAAACTTTTTTTATGGTCTCAATAGAATAAATTGACAGAGATTTTCTAACCAAAAAGTATTGAATATGGTTAGTAACCTTAGTAGAGAGATTTATGTTACATTCAATAAAATAAATTGACATAGATTTCTTACCACCAAGGTATCAAATATGGTTAGTTTCTTTAGTTAAAATATTTATGTTATCTCAAATAATCTTTATCATGTAAATGCATGCACTTGATAAATAATTGATTAAGATGGTGTTTGGATTGACTTAAAAGTTGGTTAAACCTACTCTTAAAGTCTATTTTTGACTTTTGAAAGAGTTTTACAGATATAAAAAAACAACTTAATCTAAGTAAAAAACTGACTTAAAATAAGTAATGAATTGTTTGACAAAGTCAAAAAATTACTTAAAAAATAAATTTAAAATGATTTAAAATAAGTCAAAATCTAAAAGTAGGTCTCCCTCTACGTTTTATTTTTTAACTTAAAAGTCACTAAGTTTGACTTATAATTTTTGACTTAAAAGCTATTTTTTAAGTCAATCCAAATATGCTCTAAATATTTTATTTTTAAAACAATTTTGGCAAAACTTCATTTGAATTGATTCTTTGATTACATATATTATGGTATCATTAAGGTTTCTTGTTCAAAAATTACTCATTTGTATTAGTGATCCTAAGGGTTTGGGAAAAGAATTATGGAGGTTTAGGCAATTTAGGATTAAAAACAAGAGAAGAAAATCGTTCATACACAACTGGATAAAACAAAGCGCGGTGCACCCCATCTATGCCAGAGGGCCTGGGGCAGCGCGCCTGCAGTGCTCCAGTAAGGTGCCTCAAACCAACTGGTTTGATGCAGCGCACCCCGAACATGCCTCAATCGGTGTTGTTCACCCGCTTTTCGTAGTTCAGTCTGATTAAGACCTTCTAAGGCGTTTTAACATTTTCTGATGATTCTAGCTACTCTAACTGACTTCTAATCATATAGATATCATCCAAAAACACAAATTTACAACCTTGAATCCATGACTTCCGACTCAAGGAAAGTTAGAGCCAAGTCTAGAGAGTTCTTTCAAGAAGTCTTTTACAAATACTTTAAACTTGTCTAAAGATTTGAAGGTCAGGTTGAGTAAGGAGTAAAGATAAGAATAAGAAGAAGTACATTTTAGATTTTCATAAGTCTCTCACAAACGCTTTAACTTCGTTTAAGACTTAAGTTGTATTCAGTTCTAAGTTAAGTGAAGCCTTTTCTAAAAAACAGTATATGACGACTAAGTATTCCCAAAGTAGTATTAATATGTTTTCACATTTAATGGAACGAAAACTGATATTTCCAAGAATCCTTAGGGCTAATTTTAATAAATGAACTATAGCTTTCTAAATAAAACAAGCAGGGAAATTAAGATTTCCAACATAGCCTTTGAGCTGAGTATATTTTAAGAACTAATCTCAAACCACAGAATCAGTATATTTTAATAACATAAGAGCAGTATATCTTGGGAATAGTATTGAGCACCGATATGAGGGAGAGTTCAGACAATTCACAGCCCTCATAAACCATGTAACCATCATGGTTAGTAACGAGTAATACTTTTTTGATGAACCCTTTTCACAGTAGACTAGTGGATCTATTAGGCAGTTCAAGTCTTATACCTTTGGTCAGGTTTAGGGTGTGCTGGCAGCGTGAGGTAGATCGTTGTATCATCAATGTGGCTCTTATGTGATGGTTGTTAGTTAGAGAAACTCCCACATAAATATTGTATTTTATATACATCAGTTTACTTCTAATTTTTAAATACATGTTAGAATTGTTGTATCCGTGTATACATTCAAAATTCACTGCATGTTTCCAAACAGTTTTCTATATATTGCATATGCTTTCAAATTGCTTTATATTAAAATAAGTTAGTTATAATTGAGCTATGTTATTCACGAGTCGTGCAGAGTCAAAATAAGTATTTCTTCAGACTCTTGTTCTAGCCTATGTTGTTTAGCTTTTCAATTCAAATACTCATACATTCAATTTACTGATTGTAGTTGGCCTAAATCATATCATATTGCAGATACGGGTAACCAGGATCAACATCATCCAGCGCCTCACTGATCGAGCTGAGCACTCAAAGTCAGTGGTGAGCATCCTTGCATTCTAGCAGACACATTTATTTCTGTTCAGTACTTTCTTTATTAGGATGTTTTAGGGTATGTCCCAACATCCATCTCAAATTTAGAGGCTTCATAGATAGACAGTCTAATGTTAGTTTGAGTCTTTTCAGTATTATTTCTTTTGTTAAGACTTGGGTTGTCAACTTTTGGCTAAGTTTGAATGTTTCAACTTTACAAAAACTCACAATTATGATATTCTTTTAAGTTATATTATGATTATTGTTTTCCGCTGAGTTAAGTAAGACAGGCAAAGGGTTCGCTCGAGGTCAAATATGGTCATCGAGTGCCGGCCACATCAAGGCTGAGGCTTGGGGAGTGATAGTTATTATGAACTCTCACCCCCATATCGATGCTAAATACTAATCTAAAAAATATATTTAGCATATGTTTTTTTAAAACAACTTCTTTATTTAGGTTGATATAATTGCTCAACACTTAGCTTTAAAAGCTCTCTTGAAATTATGTTCCCTTTTCTTAGTCAAAACTCTTTTGAAAATCTTAGCTTCCTCTTATCTTAAATGTGAAAACATGTATAAATTCCTTGGAAATACTTAGTTCCCTATAGCTTTTTAAGAAATGAACTCAACTCTTAGGGAATACTTAGTTCCCTTACGTTTCTTTGAAGGAAGAAATTCAACTCTTTACTTAACTTGAAAGTTCAGCCTTAAAATGAAGCTAAAAGGTTTAATAAAGACTCTTGAAAACCTTTAAGAACTTTACTTTGTATTAGCTTCTTAACTTTTGACTTGACATTTAACTTCTTTGTCTTTGATTTTAACTGTCCTTAAATTGGATTATTGATTTAAGGTTATGATTCGTGTTCTTTGGTAATTTGTTTAGAAATCATTTAAAGTAATTGGAATCACTGGAAGGTGTTAATATACATTAGAAAGACTTAAAAAGTCTAAACTATGAAACAAGACAAAAAACACCGATTTGGGCGCGTTCCGGACGTGCTGCGCCAAACCAGTTAGTTTGAGGTACCTTTCTGGCGCACTGCAAGTGCGGCGCCCCATAATTTCTTACGCAGATGGGGCGCACCACGCTTGGTGCAACCCAGATGCGCCTGAATGTATTTCTTCTCTCGTTTTCTAATCCTAAATTTCCTAAACCTCCATAGTTCTATTTCCAAACCTTTAGGATCATCAATACCTTCAATAACCAGTAGATCCATCTCAAAATAAAACTTGGAGATTAAGAACCAACGTCAATGGGCATTCAAACAACTCAACCAATAGGGATTCGACAGGATTTATCAAGAATTCACTTCTAATCATGTTAACAATTCCAAAACTTCTTGTTGAAAACTGTTTTGTGTGTGGATAAATTAACCCAACACGAAAAATCTCATATACCTTGATAGGGATCACCCCGTGCGAATTCCACTCGCTATTCTTTGGTGTTCTTGGTAAATCCTTGATTTTTTTCCCCTTTCTTTTTTCTCTTCTCTCTTCTCCATGCCCTAAGAATGAAGTTAGACTTTCTAATACCACTAAAACTTGTCATTACCCCAAATAAATCCCTAAAACAAAATAGGAAATTAATTGGTGAAAATACTAGTTTTCCCTTCCTTAAATCCGGATGGGGACCCAACTTCCGATAGGCATATCTCCTTATACAATATCGAAAATGCGCAAACTCGGTAGCATTGAAAAGATCTGTCCAATGGTTTTTTAACCATATTAGGAACTATCTCTAACTCATCTTGAGTTAGGAGGTATGGCTGTTTGAAAATGACCAAAACTCACTTCTAAAACATAGAAAATTTTCCATATTTTTTTTTCTTTCCAAAAGTGATTATTTTTAGTTTCTTAGCTTATTCTTTGCCATTTTAAGATACGAGATGTTATTTTAAAAAAATAAAAAAGTAAAGGGATTAACCATGACCTTTAATGTTTTTATTTGAACTTACAGAGAGCTTTCTAATGAAATAAACAAATATTGGAGAAGGTGGTAGGAGGAGTGAATAATGGAAGAACACATGTTTCAAAGTACCTACATGTGGAGTGGTTAATTCCTATGTAAAGTACAATTATTAAAGTTACTTGTACATGCAAACGTACAACTATTCTTAAATAAATAGTACAATTATGAACTGCAGTGTTAGTCTTTTTCTTGTTGATGTACAATTATAAACTACAATGCTAGTCTTTTTCTTGTTGGCTTATATATAAGGGTATATACAACTCAAGTTTAATTTGATGTTGTTACCTTGTTTCTTCACATATACAACACCTACTACTTCGTGAAAAGAATGTATCACCTGCTACTTTCAATCATATAAGAACATAATATATGTTTATGCAGTTTCTGATTTATATTCCTTTCATATTTTACATTCATTTTCTTTATCATAATTTTTATCACCAAAATTTGTAAACATAAAATGTTGGGCCCGTGCTTATACTGACAATACCTATCTGTATATATATATATATATATATATATATATATATATATATATATATATATATATATATATATATATATATATTTAAATATAAATATATATATATGTAAATATATATATAAATATAAATATATATATATATATATATATATATATATATATATATATATATATATATATATATATATATATATATATATATATATATACACACACACACGTTTACGCTTGCCTAATTTTACAATTCTTGGTTAATTTTTAATTTATATTCAACATATGTTTCTAGCATATGTACTAATAAGCATAAGGTTTTGTTAGCATTCATAATAGTACAAAAATTATAATTATTTATTTAGAATCATACAAATATAAAAATACATAATATATATTATAATAATATTAATAAAATATAATAATGCAACCACAATTTTATTGAATGCATATGTCTATGACTTTATTACATCTTATGAAAAAAAATCATAAGCTAACTCTTTGTTGCCTTGATTTTTCGTGTAGCAAATATATTTGGGGTATTTTGAGAATCTGGAGGGGTACCAGGATTTGGCCCTGTAGGAACTTTGCGCATGGATTTAAAAGTTCCAGGATTTGGCCCTGTAGGAACTTTGCGCACGGATTGAAAAGTTTTTAACTTCATGAAAGATCGAAAAATCTCTTTGACTTTTAAGGATTTGGTTGAAACATTTTCAATTTTGATAGCTACAACTTCTACTGATGTATTTATAAGGAGAAGAACAACAATAGATACAAAAAGATTGAAGTTATTCATGATGTAACTCAAAATAATATGTTTTTACTTTTTATGTGTTAATTGATTTTATGCTTCATCCTTTATATAGTGTTACAAACTATTTTTATGGTCTCAATAGAATAAATTGACAGAGATTTTCTAACCAAAAAGTATTGAATATGGTTAGTAACCTTAGTAGAGAGATTTATGTTACATTCAATAAAATAAATTGACATATACTTCTTACCACCAAGGTATCAAATATGGTTAGTTTCTTTAGTTAAAAGATTTATGTTATCTCAAATAATCTTTATCATGTAAATGCATGCATTTGATAAATAATTGATTAAGATGGTGTTTGGATTGTCTTAAAACTTGTTTAAACCTACTTTTAAAGTCTATTTTTGACTTTTGAAAGAGTTTTACAAATATAAAAAAAATAACTTAATCTAAGTAAAAAACTGACTTAAAATAAGTTATGAATTGTTTGACAAAGTCAAAAAATTACTTAAAAAATAAATTTAAAATGAGATAAAATAAGTCAAAATCTAAAAGTAGGTCTCCCTCTACGTTTTATTTTTTAACTTAAAAGTCATTTAAGTTTGACTTATAATTTTTTACTTAAAAGCTATTTTTTAAGTCAATCCAAATATGCTCTAAATGTTTTATTTTTAAAACAATTTTGGCAAAAATTCATTTGAATTGATTCATTGATTACATATATTATGGTATCATTAAGGTTTCTTGTTCAAAAATTACTCATTTGTACTAGTGATCCTAAGGGTTTGGGAAAAGAATTATGGAGGTTTAGGCAATTTAGGATTAAAAACGAGAGAAGAAAATCGTTCATACACATCTGGGTAAAACCAAGCGCGGTGCACCCCATCTATGCCAGAGGTCCTGGGACAGCGCGCCTGCAGTGCTCCAGTAAGGTGCCTCAAACCAACTGGTTTGATGCAGCGCACCCCGAACGTGCCTCAATCGGTGTTTTTCACCCGCTTTTCGTAGTTCAGTCTGATTAAGCCCTTCTTAGTAGTTTTAACATTTTCTGATGATTCTAGCTACTCTAAATGACTTCTAATCATATAGATATCATCCAAAAACACAAATTTACAACCTTGAATCCATGACTTCCGACTCAAGGAAAGTTAGTGCCAAGTCTAGAGAGTTCTTTCAAGAAGTCTTTTACAAATACTTTGAACTTGTCTAAAGATTTGAGGATCGGGTTTAGTAAGGAGTAAAGATAAGAATAAGAAGAAGTACATTTTAGATTTTCATAAGTCTCTCACAAACGCTTTAACTTCGTTTAAGACTTAAGTTGTATTCAGTTCTAAGTTAAGTGAAGCCTTTTCTAAAAAATAGTATATGACGACTAAGTATTCCCAAAGTAGTATTAAAATGTTTTCACATTTAATGGAACGAAAACTGATATTTCCAAGGAGCCTTAGGGCTAATTTTCATAAATGAACTATGGCTTTCTAAATAAAACAAGCAGGGAAATTAAGATTTCCAAGATAGCCTTTGAGCTGAGTATATTTTAAGAACTAATCTCAAACCACATAATCAGTATATTTTAATAACATAAGAGAAGTATATCTTGGGAATAGTATTGAGCACCGATATGGGGGAGAGTTCAGACAATTCACAGCCCCCATAAACCATGTAACCATCATGGGTAGAAACGAGTCATACTTTTTTGATGAACCCTTTTCACAGTAGACTAGTGGATCTATTAGGCAGTTCAAGTCTTATTCCTTTGGTCGGGTATAGGATGTGCTGGCAGCGTGAGGTAGATCGTTGTATCATCAATGTGGCTCTTATGTGATGGTTGTCAGTTAGAGAAACTCCCACATAAATATTGTATTTTATATACATCAGTTTACTTGTAATTTTTAAATACATGTCAGAATTATTGTATCCTTGTATACATTCAAAATTCACTGCATGTTTCCAAACAGTTTTCTATATATTGCATATGCTTTTAAATTGCTATATATTAAAATAAGTTGGTTATAATTGAGCTATGTTATTCACGAGTCGTGCAGAGTCAAGGTAAGTATTTCTTCAGACTCTTCTTATAGCCTATGTTGTTTAGCTTTTCAATTCAAATACTCATACATTCAATTTACTGATTGTAGTTGGCCTACATCATATCATATTGCAGACACGGGTAACCAGGATCAATATCATCCAGCGCCTCATTGATCGAGCTGAGCACTAAGAGTCAGTGGTGAGCCTCCTTGCATTATAGCGGACACATTTATTTCTGTTCAATACTTTCTTTATTCGGATGTTGTAGGGTATGCTCCAACATCCATCTAAAATTTAGAGGCTTCATAGATAGACAGTCTAATGTTAGTCTGAGTCTTTTCAGTATTATTTCTTTTGTTAAGACTTGGGTTGTCAACTTTTGGCTAAGTTTGAATGTTTCAGCTTTACAAACACTAACAATTATGATATTCTTTTAAGTTATGTTATGATTATTATTTTCCGTTGAGTTAAGTAAGTCAGGCAAAGGGTTCGCTCGAGGTCAAATATGGTCATCGAGTGCCGGCCACATCCAGGCTGAGGCTTGGGGAGTGACAGTTATTATGAACTCTCACCCCCATATCGGTGCTAAATACTAATCTAAAAAAATATATTTAGCATATGTTTTTTTTAAAACAACTTCTTTATTTAGGTTGAGATAATTGCTCAACACTTAGCATTAAAAGCTCTCTTGGAATTATGTTCCCTTTTCTTAGTCAAGACTCTTTTGAAAATCTTAGCTTCCTCCTATCTTAAATGTGAAAACCTGTATAAATTCCTTGGAAATACTTAGTTCCCTATAGCTTTTTAAGAAATGAACTCAACTTTTAGGGAATACTTAGGTCCCTTACATTTCTTTGAAGGAAGAAATTCAACTCTTTACTTAACTTGAAAGTTGAGCCTTAAAATGAATTTAAAAGGTTTAATAAAGACTCTTGAAAACCTTTAAGAACTTTACTTTGGATTTGCTTCTTAATTTGACTTGACATAACTTCTTTGTCTTTGATTTTAACTCTCCTTGAATTGGATTATTGATTTAAGGTTATGATTCGTGTTCTTTTGTGATTTCTAGGTGTTTTGAAATCATTTAAAGTAATTAGAATCACTGGAAGGTGGTAATATACATTAGAAAGACTTAAAAAGTCTAAACTATGAAACCAGACAAAAAACACCGATTTGGGCGCTGTTCGGACGTCTTTGCGCCAAACCGATTAGTTTGAGGCACCTTTTACGGCGCCTTTGTAAATGCAGCGCCCAGAATTTCTTACGCAGATGGGGCGCGCCACGCTTGGTGCAACCCAGATGCGCATGAATGTCTGTCTTCTCTCGTTTTCTAATCCTAAATTGTCTGAACCTCCATAGTTCTATTTCCAAACCTTTAGGATCATCAATACCTTCAATAACCAGTAGATCTAACTCAAAATAAAACTTGGAGATTAAGAACCAACGTCAATGGGCATTCAAACAACTCAACCAATAGGGATTCAACAAGATTCATCAAGAATTCACTTCTAATCATGTTAACAATTCCAAAACTTCTTGTTGAAAACTGTTTTGTGTGTGGATAAATTGACCCAACCCGAAAAATCTCATATACCTTAATAGGGATCACCCCGTACGATTTCCACTCGCTATTCTTCGGGGTTCTTGGTAAATCCTTGATTTTTCTCGCCTTTATTTTTTCTCTTCTCTCTTCTCCATGCCCTAAGAATGAAGTTAGACTTTCTAATACCACTAAAACTGGTTATTGCCCCAAATAAATCCCTAAAACAAAATAGGAAATTAATTGGTGAAAATACTAGTTTTCCCTTCCTTAAATTCAGATTGGGACCCAACTTCCGATAGTCATATCTCCTTATACGATATCGAAAATGCGCAAGCTCGGTAGCGTTGAAAAGACCTGTCGAATGGTTTTTTTAACCATATTAGGAACTATCTCTAACTCATCTTAAGTTAGGAGGTATGGCCATTTGAAAATGACCAAAACTCACTCCTAAAACATAGAAAAATTTTCATATTTTTTTCCTTTTTTTCCAAAAGTGATTATGTTTAGTTTCTTAGCTTATTCTTAGCCATCTTAAGATACGAGATGTTATTTTAAAAAAAAAAGTAAAGGGATTAACCATGACATTAGATGTTTTTATTTGAACTTACAGAGAGCTTTCTAATGAAATAAACAAATATTGGTGAAGGTGGTAGGAGGAGTGAATAATGGCAGAACACATGTTTCAAAATACCTACATGTGGAGTGGTTAATTCCTATGTAAAGTACAATTATTAAAGTTACTTGTTCATGCAAACCTACAACTATTCTTAAATAAATAGTACAATTTTACATAACATGATGTACAATTATGAACTGCAGTGTTAGTGTTTTTCTTGTTGATTTACAATTATAAACTACAATGCTAGTCTTTTTCTTGTTGGCTTATATATAAGGGTATCTACAAGTCAAGTTTAATTTGATGTTGTTACCTTGTTTCTTCACATATACATCACCTACTACTTGGTGAAAAAAATGAATCACCTGTTACTTTCAATCATATAAGAACATAATATGTGTTTATGCAGTTTCTGATTTATATTTCTTTCATATTTTTCGTTCTTTTTCTTTATCATAATTTTTATCACCAAATTTGTAAACATAAAATGTTGGGCCCGTGCTTAGCACGGGCAATACCCATTTAGTATATATATACATATAAATATAAATAAATATATATACATATATACACACACACACGTTTACGCTTGCCTAATTTTACAATTCTTGGTTTATTTTTATTTTATATTCAACATATGTTTCTAGCATATGTACTAATAATCATAAGGTTTTGTTAGCATTCATAATAGTACAAAAATTATAATTATTTATTTAGAATCATACAAATATAAAAATACATAATATATATTATAATTATATTAATAAAATATAATAAAGCAACCACAATTTTATTGAATGCATATGTCTATGACTTTATTACAACTTATGAAAAAAAATCAAAATCTAACTCTTTGATGCGTTGATTTTTCGTGTAGCAAATATATTTGGGGTATTTTGAGAATCTGGAGGGGTACCAGGATTTGGCCCTGTAGGAACTTTGCGCATGGATTTAAAAGTTCCAGGATTTGGCCCTGTAGGAACTTTGCGCATGGATTGAAAAGTTTTTAACTTCATGAAAGATCGAAAAATCTCTTTGACTTTTAAGGATTTGGTTGAAACATTTTCGACTTTGATAGCTACAACTTCTACTGATGTATTTATAAGGAGAAGAACAACAAAAGATACAAAAAGATTGAAGTTATTCATGATGTAACTCAAAATAATATGTTTTTACTTTTTATGTGTTAATTGATTTTATGCTTCATCCTTTATATAGTGTTACAAACTATTTTTATGGTCTCAATAGAATAAATTGACAGAGATTTTCTAACCAAAAAGTATTGAATATGGTTAGTAACCTTAGTACAGAGATTTATGTTACATTCAATAAAATAAATTGACATAGACTTCTTACCACCAAGGTATCAAATATGGTTAGTTTCTTTAGTTAAAAGATTTATGTTATCTCAAATAATCTTTATCATGTAAATGCATGCATTTGATAAATAATTGATTAAGATGGTGTTTGGATTGACTTAAAAGTTGGTTATACCTACTTTTAAAGTCTATTTTTGACTTTTTTAAAGAGTTTTACAAATATAAAAAAAACAACTTAATCTAAGTAAAAAACTGACTTAAAATAAGTTATGAATTGTTTGACAAAGTCAAAAAAATACTTAAAAAATAAATTTTAAATGAGTTAAAATAAGTCAAAATCTAAAAGTAGGTCTCCCTCTACGTTTTATTTTTTAACTTAAAAGTCATTTAAGTTTGACTTATAATTTTTGACTTAAAAGCTATTTTTTAAGTCAATCCAAATATGCTCTAAATATTTTATTTTTAAAACAATTTTGGCAAAAATTCATTTGAATTGATTCATTGATTACATATATTATGGTATCATTAAGGTTTCTTGTTCCAAAATTACTCATTTGTACTAAGAATTATGGAGGTTTAGGCAATTTAGGATTAAAAACGAGAGAAGAAAATCGTTCATACACATCTGGGTAAAACCAAGCGCGGTGTACCCCATCTATGCCAGACGTCCTGGGACAGCGCGCCTGCAGTGCTCCATTAAGGAACCTCAAACCAACTGGTTTGATGCAGCGCACCCCGAACGTGCCTCAATCGGTGTTTTTCACCCGCTTTTCGTAGTTCAGTCTGATTAAGCCCTTCTGAGGCGTTTTAACATTTTCTGATGATTCTAGCTACTCTAAATGACTTCTAATCATATAGATATCATCCAAAAACACAAATTTACAACCTTGAATCAATGACTTCTGACTCAAGGAAAATTAGTGCCAAGTCTAGAGAGTTCTTTCAAGAAGTCTTTTACAAATACTTTAAACTTGTCTAAAGATTTGAAGATCAGGTTTAGTAAGGAGTAAAGATAAGAATAAGAAGAAGTTCATTTAAGATTTTCATAAGTCTCTCACAAACGCTTTAACTTTGTTTAAGACTTAAGTTGTATTCAGTTCTAAGCTAAGTGAAGCCTTTTCTAAAAAACAGTATATGACGACTAAGTATTCCCAAAGTAGTATTAAAATGTTTTCACATTTAATGAAACGAAAACTGATATTTCCAAGGAGCCTTAGGGCTAATTTTCATAAATGAACTATAGCTTTCTAAATAAAACAAGCAGGGAAATTAAGATTTCCAAGATAGCCTTTGAGCTGAGTATATTTTATGAACTAATCTCAAACCACAGAATCAGTATATTTTAATAACATAAGAGCAGTATATCTTGGGAATAGTATTGAGCATCGATATGGGGGAGAGTTCAGACAATTCACAGCCCCCATAAACCATGTAACCATCATGGGTAGGAACGAGTCATACTTTTTTGATGAACCCTTTTCACAGTAGACAAGTGTATCTATTAGGCAGTTCAAGTCTTATTCCTTTGGTCGGGTATAGGATGTGCTGGCAGCGTGAGGTAGATCGTTGTATCATCAATGTGGCTCTTATGTGATGGTTGTCAGTTAGAGAAACTCCCACATAAATATTGTATTTTATATACATCAGTTTACTTGTAATTTTTAAATACATGTCAGAATTATTGTATCCTTGTATACATTCAAAATTCATTGCATGTTTCCAAACAGTTTTCTATATATTGCATATGCTTTTAAATTGCTTTATATTAAAATAAGTTGGTTATAATTGAGCTATGTTATTCACGAGTCGTGCAGAGTCAAGGTAAGTATTTCTTCAGACTCTTCTTATAGCCTATGTTGTTTAGCTTTTCAATTCAAATACTCATACATTCAATTTACTGATTGTAGTTGGCCTACATCATATCATATTGCAGACACGGGTAACCAGGATCAATATCATCCAGCGCCTCATTGATCGAGCTGAGCACTAAGAGTCAGTGGTGAGCCTCCTTGCATTCTAGCGGACACATTTATTTCTGTTCAGTACTTTTTTTATTAGGATGTTGTAGGGTATGTCCCAACATCCATCTAACATTTAGAGGCTTCCTACATAGACAGTCTAATGTTAGTCCTTTGAGTCTTTTCAGTATTATTCCTTTTGTTAAGACTTGGGTTGTCAACTTTTGGCTAAGTTTGAATGTTTCAGCTTTACAAACACTCACAGTTATGATATTCTTTTAACTTATGTTATGATTAATGTTTTCCGCTGAGTTTAGTAAGCCAGGCAAAGGGTTCGCTCGAGTTCCAAAATTGTCATCGAGTGTCGGCCACATCCAAGTTGAAGGCTTGGGGCGTGACAGTAAATATGAACTCGCTACCCCATATCGGTGCTAAATACTAATCTAAAAAATATATTTAGCATAAGTTTTTTTGAAACAATTTCTTTATTTAGGTTTAGATAATTGCTCAACACTTAGCTTTAAAAGCTCTCTTGGAATTATATTCCCTTTTCTTAGTCAAAACTCTTTTGAAAATCTTAGTTTCCTCTTATCTTAAATGTGAAAACATGTATAAATTCCTTGGAAATACTTACTTCCCTATAGCTTTTTAAGAAATGAACTCAACTCTTAGAGAATACTTAGTTCCCTTACGTTTCTTTGAAGGAATAACTTCAACTCTTTACTTAACTTGAATGTTGAGCCTTAAAATGAAGTTAAACGGTTTAATAAAGACATTTGAAAACCTTTAAGAACTTTACTTTGGATTAGCTTCTTAACTTTTTTCTTGACATTTAACTTCTTTGTCTTTGATTTTAACTTTCCTTGAATTGGATTATTGATTTAAGGTTATGATTCGTGTTCTTTGGTTATTTCTAGGTGTTTAGAAATCATTTAAAGTAATTAGAATCACTGGAAAGTGTTACTATACATTAGAAAGAATTAAAAAGTCTAAACTATGAAACCAGACAAAAAACACCGATTTGGGCGCGTTCTGGACGTGCTGCGCCAAACCAGTTAGTTTGAGGCACCTTTCTAGCGCACTGCAAGCGCGGCGCCCCAGAATTTCTTACGCATATGGGGCACGCCACGCTTGGTGCAACCCAGATGCGCCTGAATGTCTTTCTTCTCTCATTTTCTAATCCTAAATTGCCTGAACCACCATAGTTCTATTTCCAAACCTTTATGATCATCAATACCTTCAATAACCAGTAGATCTAACTCAAAATAAAACTTGGAAATTAAGAATCAACGTCAATGGGCATTCAAACAACTCAACCAATAGGGATTCGACAAGATTCATCAAGAATTCACTTCTAATCATGTAAACAATTCATAAACTTCTTATTGAAAATTGTTTTGTGTGTAGATAGATTAACCCAACACGAAAAATCTCATATACCTTGATAGGGATCACCCCGTGCGAATTCCACTCGCTATTCTTTGGTGTTCTTGGTAAATCCTTGATTTTTCTCCCCTTTCTTTTTTCTCTTCTCTCTTCTCCATGCCCTAAGAATTAAGTTAGACTTTCTAATACCACTAAAACTTGTTTTTACCCCAAATAAATCCCTAAAACAAAATAGGAAATTAATTGGTGAAAATACTAGTTTTCCCTTCCTTAAATCCGGATTGGGACCTTTCTCAATCCAACAACCCAACATCTGATAGGCATATCTCCTTATACGATATCGAAAATGCGCAAACTCGGTAGCGTTTAAAACATCTGTCCAATGGTTTTTTAACCATATTAAGAACTATCTCTAACTCATCCTGAGTTATGAGTTATGGCCATTTTAAAATGACAAAAACTCACTTCTTAAACATAGAAAATTTTCAAGATTTTTTTTCTTTCTTTCCTTAAGTGATTATTTTCAGTTTCTTAGCTTATTCTTATCCATTTAAAGTTACGACATGTTACCTAAAAAAATAAAAAAGTAATGGGATTAACCATTACCTTTGATGTTTTTATTAGAACTTACAGAGAGCTTTCTAAAGACAATGAACAAATTTTTGTGAAGGTGGTAGGAGGAGTGAGTAATGGCAGAACACATGTTTCAAAGTACCTACATATAAGGGTATATACAACTCAATTTTAATTTGAAGTTGTTACCTTGTTGCTTCACATATACATCACCTACTACTTGGTGAAAAAAAATGCATCACCTGCTACTTTCAATCATATAACAACATAGTATATGTTTATGCAATTTCTGATTTATATTTCTTTCCTATTTTTCGTTCTTTTTCTTTATCATAATTATTATCACCAAAATTTGTAAACGTAAAATGTTGGGCCAATGCTTAGCACGGGCAATACCCATCTAGTATATATATATATATATATATATATATATATATATATATATATATATATATATATATATATATATATATATATATATATATATATATATATATATACACACACACACACACACACACACATTTACGTTTTCCTAATTTTACAATTCTTGGTTTATTTTTTATTTTATATTCAACATATGTTTCTAGCATATGTACTAATAATCATAAGGTTTTGTTAGCATTCATAGTACAAAAATTATAATTATTTATTTAGAATCATACAAATATCAAATTCCAAAATATATATTATTATAATATTTATAAAATATAATGAAGCAACCACAATTTTATTGAATTCATATGTCTATGACTTTATTACATCTTATGAAAAAAAATGAAAAGCTAACTCTTTGTTGCCTTGAGTTTTCGTGTAGCGAATATATTTGGGGTATTTTGAGAATCTGGAGGGGTACCAGGATTTGGCCCTGTAGGAACTTTACGCATGGATTTAAAAGTTCCAGGATTTGGCCCTGTAGGAACTTTGCGCATGGATTGAAAAGTTTTTAACTTCATGAAAGATCGAAAAATCTCTTTGAATTTTAAGGATTTGGTTGAAATATTTTCAATTTTGATAGCTACAACTTCTAATAATGTATTTAGAAGGAGAAGAACAACAATAGATACAAAAAGATTGAAGTTATTCATGATGTAACTCAAAATAATATGTTTTTACTTTTTATGTGTTAATTGATTTTATGCTTCATCCTTTATATAGTGTTACAATCTTTTTTTGTGGTCTCAATAGAATAAATTGATAGTGATTTTGCTAACCAAAAAGTATTGAATATGGTTAGTAACCTTAGTAGAGAGATTTATGTTACCTTCAATAAAATAAATTGACATAGATTTCTTACCACCAAGGTATCAAATATGGTTAGTTTCTTTAGTTAAAAGATTTATGTTATCTCAAATAATCATTATCATGTAAATGTATACATTTGATAAATAATTGATTAAGATGGTGTTTGGATTGACTTAAAAGTTGGTTAAACCTACTCTTAAAGACTATTTTTGACTGTTGAAAGAGTTTTATAAATATAAAAAAAATAACTTAATCTAAATAAAAAAAAATAACTTAAAATAAGTTAGGAATTGTTTGACAAAGTGACAAAATTACTTTAAAAATAAAAATAAAATGAGTTAAAATAAGTCAAAATCTAAAAGTAGGTCTCCCTCTACGTTTGATTTTTTAACTTAAAAGTAATTTCAGTTGGACTTATAATTTTTGACTTAAAAGCTATTTTTAAAGTCAATCCAAATATGCTCTAAATATTTTATTTTTAAAAAAAATGGCAAAAATTCATTTGAATTGATTCATTGATTACTTTTTATTTTTACTCAAAATCATTATTTAAGAATTGTGTTTGACACAAATGAAAAATGTCGCCGTTTAATTCGTCACTTTACACGTCATTCATGAGAATAACATACATAGCTCACATATGATGAGAAATAAAGTTTCAAAATGGCACAACGTGTTCCTACATGAGGTGTCTAAAATGAACATCGCTCAATTAAGGTGTCCAAGTGAGACTTCGTGCCAACTTTAAGGATTTTCCGATGGGTTAGCTCATTTATCCATGTTTCAAGTTCCGTTAGTGATATTTTTACGAAACCATGATGATTTGGACTTGATTTCTATAATATGAGAGTCGTTAGTGGCGTATTTCTCGAACTAAGATAATTTGAACTTGATTTTTAATAATTTGAGAGGTGTTAGTGGAGTATCTCTCAAATTAAGATGATTTAATTTGGAATTGATCTAAGAACATTTCATGAATTCGCAAAATATCTGAAATTTTAATCTTAAGAGAAATTAGTATCATTTATATAGGCATGAACTAGGTTTAGAGTTGAGTAGATTCCAAAAATACTAGTTGAAATTGAGCACATGTAAAGTCTCAACTCAAATTAAACGCATCTTGTAGAGTTTCAGAAAAATTCAGTGTCTACAACATTATTAGATATACACATTTTAATTTTCTTACATAATTAATAATAATAAATTGTTTTATCTTCAACATTTTAATTTCCCCATGTTTACCCTCATTAATACTTTCACTTTCATTAATCTTCCTATATCACAAAATTTATGAATTTTCTCCCAAATTTCTTTGATATAAGATATTTTTTATGATTTTAGGTGCAATTTTTGTAATTTAAATTCATCAGATATCGCTTAATTGATTCTCTCCTCTTTCTTTATAAAGATCATATTTGTATACATGTATATTGCATCTATTTGTATAGGCTTTCGATTGATTTGTTTCTACATAACAATAACTATAGTTATAAAAAAATAAAGTGGTACAAGAAAAACATGAGCAAAAAGAGAATGAGGTTTCAAATTTGTATATAGTAGAACAGTTATATACATAGATACTTGTATTCTAATATTAACACAACTTGAAATGATGATTTCTTAATACAAGTATATTTGAATACAATACAAGTATTATTGCATACATTAATACAATTTTTTTTAATACATGAAGCCACAAGTATTATATGAAAAACTTGACCAAAAAGAGATTGACGTTTGTTTTTTTTTCATTTTTTATACAGTCGATTACTTGCACACTTTTTCTACCTACATATATATTCTATTATTGTAACGACCTGTTTAGTCGTTTTGAGCAGCAGATTTTATTTCTGGAAAAACTGGCCAAGACTACGGACACCCCGACGGACCGTCACAGGCACGACGGTCCGTCACAGATGTTTCGTTCCATGACACTTAGAATTCAAATTTGCATGCGAAAATCGACTCTCTCAACTCCGTAATCGAATCGGCAGGACGGACCGTCACGCAGGGGTGACGGACCGTCACACACCGAGAATTAAGGGCTGCGGCGACCTGAGTGACCGTCGCGAGCACGACGCCCGTCACGGTCGCGTAGTCCCGATCGAGTGGATTTCTCTTCACGTTTAAAGGGTCGTTTTGGACTATTGTTTCCTTAATTATAAAGTTTGAGGGTTAATATTAATAAATCTAATTACTTGGGGGTTAAAATAGGTAACCTTAAGTAATTAGTGGGTCATTATTACCATCTTTCATTCTTAATTATATATCAATTACGGTAAAAGAAAGCGCGTTTCAATAAAGAAACTAGAAAGAACAAAGGGAGAGAGAGATTGATCGATCAAGAGGGGGATCGAACGAGAAGGGAGAAACAAAGCTTGGGAAAATTCTTGCTTGATTCAATTCTTCGGTGGAGGTAGGTTATGGTTTCTCTTACGATATTCGTAGTAAACTCTTAATAGTGAATGATATGTATTGATAGTGTTGTGAACCCTTCTATATGCTTAAACTGTATGCTTGCATGAATATGATTATGAAATTGTGAATAAATAAGCATGATGAAGCTATTGAATCCCAAATCTTGATAAAAACCCTAATTCACTTGTTAATGATGATGCCTTAGTATGAAAGAAGGCTTGATGAATTAGGGGATCGGGTGCCACGTTCGGTACCAGGATAGAATGAATATGAGGATCGGGTGCCACGTTCGGTACCAGGATAGAATGAATATGAGGATCGGGTGCCACGTTCGGTACCAGGATAGAATGAATATGAGGATCGGGTGCCACGTTAGGTACCAGGATAGAATGAATAAGAGGATCGGGTGCCACGTTCGGTACCAGGATAGAATGAATTAGGGATCGGAGTGTCACGTTCGACACCAGGATAGAATATGGATCGGGTGCCACGTTAGGTACCAGGATAGTATATGAGGATCGGAGTGCCACATTCCGGCACCAGGATAGAAATAGAGGAGCGGAGTGTCACGTACCGACACAAGAGGAAGAAAGATAATGAATCTTGAAAGATAATGAATATACTCAATCTAATGAACTTAATTCTCAAATGAGTGTGGTATTGAGGCTTGAGTCCTCATGTGTGAACTCGGTTGTAGTTGTTGATGAATTTATGTTGTTATTGCTACATGTTGAGTATTGTAGTTGATTTACATTATTATTGATATATACTGTTCCCTATTTTGAGTTGGCCGATGATATTTACTCAGTACTTGTGGTTGTACTGACCCCCTACTTTTATGTTTTCTTCTTTGTTATTTGTGCACGCAAAGAAGCGTTCCGCCAACTTCATTTCAACAGAGATCTAGCCGCCTTCACTACCTTCGGAAATTCAGGGTGAGCTAATGCGTCTAGCTTGGACTGGGTCTTCTTCTTCAAGTCTTGATGCCTTGAACTTCCGGCATGGACTAGCTAGTATTAGTTTTAGCTTCTTAGACGGTTTTAGTTTAGCAATTTGAGATAGATGTTCTTGTGATGATGACTTCCAGATTTTGGGGATATTAATAATAGTTTTGAATTGTTTTATTAATGAGTTAAGTCTTCCGCATTATTTTCTGTTGTTATATATTGAAATGTTAAGGGTTAAATTGGTTGGTTCGCTCACATAGGAGGGTAGATGTGGGTGCCAGTCGCGGCCCCGATTTGGGTCGTGACAAACTTGGTATCAAAGCATTAGGTTCGTTGGTCTCATCACACAAGAACAGGTCTAGTAGAGTCTTAAGGAACGGTAGGGGGCCGCCTTTACTTTTCCTTGAGAGGCTATAAGACTTTAGGAAAATTCCACTCTTTCATTCTTTCTTTCGTGCTACTACTTGAGTCCAATTGGTATCTAGGCGATCTGGTGGTATCGACCATCTTCACTCTATTTCGCGGATGGTTAGAACTAGAGCAACGATCGCACCGGCAAAGAACAACGGCACAACAAGAACGATCGAGCCAGCCACCGGGCCGTGGCTCGAGGAAGAGTAGCGGCAAGAGGCCGTGGAAGAGGTCGTGGGAGGGCGTCCTCTAGAGGAAGAGGCGAGCACCTAGCCCATCCGATGCTAGGGCGGTGACTCCTCCACCGATCAAGAGGTGATAAGAGAGGGTGAGGAAGGGGAGAATGAACAAGCGCAACATGAGGAATTGCCACCCCAACCTACCCCGCAGATGATCAATCGAGGTTCTCGCTTATCTTAGCGGGTTATCGATCCGCGGTCGAGCACCTCCAATGGTTTCGCACCAACACCTCCGGTTTGAGAGATACGACATGCGGCTACTATGGCTCGCATGGATGCCTCGTGAGGATAGGCACATTTCCACGTCGACTCGGACCCATAATGACAAATGATCGATGAACTTTTCAAGAAGTTCTTGAAATTGAAACCTCCAGTCTTGAGGTCTTTGAATCTGAGGATGCTTACGATTTTTACGGTTGATTGTCATGAGCTACTACACAAGATGGGTATAGTAGAACGGTTTGGTGTTGAGTTCGTGAGTTATCGCTTTCAAAGGAACGCCAAAATGTGGTGGCGATCACATGTTGAGTGTCAACCGACAGAGGCAACACCTATGACTTGGGCCTCATTCTCTAGCTTGTTTATGGAGAAGTATATCCCGGACTTTGAGGGATAGAAAAAGACGAGTTCTTGAGCCTAGAGCAAGGTAGGATGTCGGTCAATGCATATGAGGCTAAGTTTCGTGCACTATCCAGATATGCCACTAAACTTTGTTTGATCCACAAGAGCGGATTCGCCCGGTTTGTGAAGGGTTGAGATCAGAGTTGCGGATTTCGGCCTTACAGGTAGCGGCTACGGCAAAATCCTTCCAAGAAGTGGTAGACTTCGTGATAGAGGTGGAAGGAGTGAAGCCCGATGACTTCGCCTCGACATCGACATCAAAGAGGTTTCGAAAGGGAGGTGAGTTTAATGGTTCTTACTCTAGAGAACAGGGTTCCGGAGGTTACTCGATTCGACCCATTCGATCTTCACTACAGGTGTAGTTGGGGTCCACCTCAGACCGGTCAACACTTCTCCGAGAGACCTATGCTTGACTCTAGAGAGTGTTATGGATGTGGGGAGGCTGGACATATTAGGAGGAATTGTCCCAAACAAAGTTATAGACCCCCAATAGCTAGAGGTAGAGGTGGTTATGGTAGAGGCCGTTATTCGGAGGGCGTGGTGGTCGAGGTAATGGTGGTCACCAAAACAAAGCAGAGGTGATGGGCAAACCGGAGCCACTACATCACAACATGGTAGGGCAACGGACGCATTTAACGATAGGGCCCATTGTTACGCTTTCCTGGGCGGTCTGCGAAGCGGAGGCATCGATCTTTGTCATAACAGGTAATCTTGTGGTTTGTGAGTGCATGTCTTCTGTATTGTTCCATCCTGGATCCACATTTTCTTATGTATCTTCCTCATTTGCTAATGGTCTAAATTTACATTGTGAATTACTTGATATGCCTATTCGTGTTTCTACTCCGGTGGGTGAGTCTGTGATAGTTGAAAAAGTGTATAGATCTTGTTTGGTGACTTTTGTGGGGAGCAACACTTATGTAGATTTAGTTATTCTAGAAATGGTTGACTTTGATGTAATTCTAGGTATGACTTGGCTTTCTTCGAATTTTGTGATCTTGGATTGTAATGCTAAAACTGTGACGTTAGTCAAGCCTGGGACAGATCTGTTAGTGTGGGAGGGTGACTACACTTCTAATCCAGTGCGTATCATCTCCTTTCTTCGTGCTAAGAAAATGGTTAGTAAAGGGTGTTTAGCTTTCTTGGCACATCTCAAGGATGACACTACCCAAGTACCTTCGATTGAGTCGGTTTCGGTAGTCCGTGAGTTTTTGGATGTGTTTCCCGCAGATCTTCCTGGTATGCCACCGGAGAGGGACATTGACTTCTGCATTGATCTTGAACCGGGCACTCGCCCCATTTCTATACCCCCTTATAGAATGGCTCCCGCAGAGTTAAGAGAGTTAAAGGCACAACTTCAAGAGTTGTTGAGCAAAGGCTTCATCAGACCGAGTGCATCTCCTTGGGGTGCTCCGGTTTTGTTTGTGAAGAAGAAGGATGGGAGTTTTCGGATGTGCATAGACTACAGACAACTGAATAAGGTAACTATTAAGAACAAGTATCATCTTCCTCGCATTGATGACTTGTTCGATCAACTACAAGGTGCTTGTGTCTTCTCTAAGATTGACTTGAGATCTGGTTATCATCAACTGAAAATACGGGCAACGGATGTGCCAAAGACTGCTTTTCGAACAAGGTATGGGCATTACGAATTTGTGGTGATGTCTTTTGGTCTTACAAATGCCCCTGCTGCGTTCATGAGCTTGATGAATGGGATTTTTAAGCCATATTTGGACCTCTTCGTAATTGTATTTATTGATGATATATTGGTATACTCGAAGAGCAAGAAGGAACATGCAGAGCATTTGAGAATGGTATTGGAAATGTTGAGGAAGAAAAAGCTTTATGCAAAATTCTCCAAGTGTGAGTTTTGGCTAGATGCAGTGTCCTTCTTGGGGCACGTAGTTTCTAAGAATGGAGTGATGGTAGATCCATCTAAGATTGAGACAGTGAAGAATTGGGTGAGACCCACTAATGTGTCAGAAATAAGAAGTTTCGTGGGGTTAGCTAGTTACTACCGCCGATTCGTCAAGGGATTCTCTTCTATTGCTTCTCAATTGTGACCTTGACTAAGCAGAATGTTCCCTTTGTATGGTCAGATGAATGTGAGGAAAGCTTTCAGAAGCTTAAGACTTTGTTGACTACCGCACCAATTCTTACTTTGCCAGTAGAGGGTAAAAACTTCATTGTTTATTGTGATGCATCATATTCTGGGTTGGGTGCAGTACTAATGCAAAGAGAAGAATGTGATTGCGTATGCTTCGAGGCAATTAAAAGTGCATGAACGTAATTATCCAACTCATGATTTGGAATTGGCTGCGGTAGTGTTTGCATTAAAGCAATGGAGACACTATTTATATGGGGTTAAGTGTGAGGTTTACACGGATCATCGTAGCCTTCAAAGATGTCTTTACTCAGAAAGATTTGAACTTAAGACAGAGGAGATGGATGGAGTTGCTAAAGGACTACGATATCACTATCTTGTATCATCCGGGAAAAGCGAATGTTGTAGCGGACGCTTTAAGTAGAAAGGCGGGAAGCATGGGAAGTCTAGCTCACTTGCAGAAGCTTCTAGGCGCCGTTGGCTAGAGAGGTTCAGACTCTGGCTAACGATTTGATGAGGTTAGAAATAAATGAGAAGGGAGGATTGTTGGCTAGTATGGAGTCAAGATCTTCTTTTCTTGACAAGATTAAGGGAAGGCAGTTTGATGATGAGAAACTGCGCAGAATCCAAGATAAGGTATTACGAGGAGAGGCTAAGGAAGCACAAATCGATGAGGAAGGCGTTTTGAGAATCAAGGGAAGGGTATGTGTACCCCGAGTAGATGATTTGATCAACACTATTCTGACAGAGGCTCATAGTTCAAAGTATTCGATACATCCGGGTGCAACCAAGATGTACCGTGACCTAAAGCAACACTTCTGGTGGAGTAGAATGAAGTGTGATATTGTTGACTTTATTGCCAAGTGTCCAAACTGTCAACAAGTAAAGTATGAACACCAAAGGCCCGAAGGAACACTTCAGAGAATGCCCATTCCGGAATGGAAGTGGGAAAGAATTGCTATGGACTTTGTGGTTGGTCTTCCAAAGACAATGGGTAAGTATGACTCCATTTGGGTGATTGTTGATAGGTTAACTAAGTCTGCTCATTTTATCCCGGTCAAGGTGACTTACAATGCAGAAGTTAGCCAAGATCTATATCTCAGAAATCGTTCGATTGCATGGGGTTCCACTATCCATCATATCAGATAGAGGTACGCAGTTTACTTCTAAGTTTTGGAAAACATTGCATGTGGAATTGGGTACTAGGTTGGACCTTAGTACTGCGTTCCATCCTCAGACCGATGGTCATTCTGAATGAACGATTCAAGTGTTGGAGGATATGCTTCGAGCATGCGTGATAGAGTTTGGTGGCCATTGGGATAGCTTCTTACCTTTGGCAGAGTTTTCATACAACAATAGCTATCACTCAAGCATTGATATGGCCCCATTTGAAGCATTGTATGGGAGGAGATGTAGATCTCCCATTAGTTGATTTGATGCATTCGAGGTTAGACCTTGAGTCTTGATCTCTTGAGGGATTCGTTAGATAAGGTGAAGGGCATTCATAAAAGCTTCTAGCGGCGCAAAGTAGACAAAAGGAATATGCAGATCGAAAGGTTAGAGACTTGGAGTTCATGGAGGGTGAACAAGTCTTGTTGAAGGTTTCACCTATGAAAGGGGTGATGCGGTATGGCAAAAGAGGTAAGCTAAGTCCAAGGTATATTGGACCATTTGAGGTACTAAAGCGAGTAGGGGAGGTGGCTTATGAATTAGCCTTACCTCCAGGGCTGTCCGAGTACATCCCAGATTTCATGTGTCCATGTTGAAAAGATACCATGGAGATGGAAAGCTGCATCATCCGTTGGGATTGATTTTGTTTGATGAGAACTTGTCTTATGAGGAGGAGCGGTCGCTATTTTAGATAGAGAAGTTCGCAAGTTGAGGTCGAGGAGATTGCATCCATCAAGGTTCAATGGAAGAATCGACCCGTTGAAGAGGCTACTTGGGAGAAGGAGGCCGATATGCAAGAGAAATACCCACATCCGCTACTGATTCAGGTACTCCTTTTCGCCATTGTTTTCTTCTTTTGATCGTTCGGGGACGAACGATGGGTAAATTGGTATCTATTGTAACGACCTATTTAGTCGTTTTGAGCAGCAGATTTTATTTCTGGAAAAACTGGCCAAGACTACGGACACCCCGACGGACCGTCACAGGCACGACGGTCCGTCACAGATGTTTCGTTCCATGACACTTAGAATTATGAAATTTGGTACTGAAAATCGACTCTCTGAACTCCGTAACGAACTGGCAGGACGGACCGTCACAGGGGTGACGGACCGTCACAAACCATCGAGAATTAAGGGCTGCGGCGACTGAGTGGCCGGATCGTCACGCGAACCACGACGGCCGTCACGGTCGCGTAGTCCCAGTCAGAATCGGATTTCTCTCCACGTTTTAAGGGACGTTTTGGACTATTCTTTCCTTAATTATAAAGTTTGAGGGTTAATATTAATAAATCTAATTACTTGGGGGTTAAAATAGGTAACCTTAAGTAATTAGTGGGTCATTATTACCATCTTTCATTCTTAATTATATATGAATTAGGGTAAAAGAAAGAGGGTTTGAATAAAGAAACTAGAAAGAACAAAGGGAGAGAGAGATTGATCGATCAAGAGGGGGATCGAACGAGAAGGGAGAAACAAAGCTTGGGAAAATTCTTGCTTGATTCAATTCTTCGGTGGAGGTAGGTTATGGTTTCTCTTACGATATTCGTAGTAAACTCTTAATAGTGAATGATATGTATTGATAGTGTTGTGAACCCTTCTATATGCTTAAACTGTATGCTTGCATGAATATGATTATGAAATTGTGAATAAATAAGCATGATGA
The DNA here is from genome assembly GCA_027789145.1 of Solanum arcanum. Taxonomy (NCBI): domain Eukaryota; kingdom Viridiplantae; phylum Streptophyta; class Magnoliopsida; order Solanales; family Solanaceae; genus Solanum; species Solanum arcanum. The sequence goes on along the minus strand of CM050939.1, from coordinate 60,760,639 downwards.
AGCTATTGAATCCCAAATCTTGATAAAAACCCTAATTCACTTGTTAATGATGATGCCTTAGTATGAAAGAAGGCTTGATGAATTAGGGATCGGGTGCCACGTTCCGGTACCAGGATAGAATGAATATGAGGATCGGGTGCCACGTTCGGTACCAGGATAGAATGAATATGAGGATCGGGTGCCACGTTCGGTACCAGGATAGAATGAATATGAGGATCGGGTGCCACGTTCGGTACCAGGATAGAATGAATAAGAGGATCGGGTGCCACGCCCGGTACCAGGATAGAATGAATTAGGGGATCGGAGTGTCACGTTAGACACCAGGATAGAATATGGATCGGGTGCCACGTTCCTACCAGGATAGTATATGAGGATCGGAGTGCCACGTTCCGACACCAGGATAGAAATAGAGGAGCGGAGTGTCACGTACCGACACAAGAGGAAGAAAGATAATGAATCTTGAAAGATAATGAATATACTCAATCTAATGAACTTAATTCTCAAATGAGTGTGGTATTGAGGCTTGAGTCCTCATGTGTGAACTCGGTTGTAGTTGTTGATGAATTTATGTTGTTATTGCTACATGTTGAGTATTGTAGTTGATTTACATTATTATTGATATATACTGTTCCCTATTTTGAGTTGGCCGATGATATTTACTCGAAGACTTGTGGTTGTCTTGACCCTACTTTTATGTTTTCTTCTTTGTTATTTGCGCAATGCAAAGAACGTTCCAAACTTCAGCCAACAAAGAGATCTAGCCGCCTTCACTACCTTCGAAATTCAGGGTGAGCTAATGCGTCTAGCTTGGACTGGGTCTTCTTCTTCAAGTCTTGATGCCTTGAACTTCCGGCATGGACTAGCTAGTATTAGTTTTAGCTTCTTAGACGGTTTTAGTTTAGCAATTTGAGATAGATGTTCTTGTGATGATGACTTCCAGATTTTGGGGATATTAATAATAGTTTTGAATTGTTTTATTAATGAGTTAAGTCTTCCGCATTATTTTCTGTTGTTATATATTGAAATGTTAAGGGTTAAATTGGTTGGTTCGCTCACATAGGAGGGTAGATGTGGGTGCCAGTCGCGGCCCCGATTTGGGTCGTGACAATTATTTTCCATTTTTTTATTTCTGTATTGTCAATATACTCATTTTTTGTTTAACAACAATGTATTCAGATGTATATTATATTGGTGTATTCATTTTTGTTTAGTAACAATGTATTCAGTCGGAACTATTCATACTTTTCATAGTGATAATGCCTTAGAATAATTATCCTCCCAATTTCAAGAGTTTATGACTCACCAAGGCATTATTCACAAGACTACTTGTCGATACACCCCTCAACAGAATGGTATAGCAGAAAGGAAAAATAGCATCATATTGAGATTGCTCGTGCTCTTCTCCTTGAATCTCATGTTTCGCTGCGTTTTTGGGTAGATGCAGTTCTTACATCTTGTTATTTAATAAATGAAATTTCCTCATCTTCTATTCAGAATAAGGCTTGACATTCACTACTGTTTCGTGAGTCACATCTCTATTCTATTTCCCCTCGTGTATTTGTGAGAACGTGCTTTGTTCATAACTTAGACTCATGGAAATATAAATTAGCCTCTCATGCCCTCAAATGTGTCTTTATTGGTTACTCTCGAGTTCAAAAAGGGTATATTTTTTATTTTCATGATCTTCATTGTTACATTATATCCAATGATATTACATTCTTTGAGTCTCAGCCTTACTATACGTCTTATGATTATCATGATGTATTATAGTCTTATCCATACCTCAGGTTTTACATGTACCAACTTTTGAGGAATCTACGGTTACTTCTATATCTCCAGTTGTAGTGCCACCCGTCCAAACTTATCATCGTCGTCCGCGTCCAGCGCTAGTCCCAGATGATTCATGTCATGCACCAAACCCTGCTTGTACTGCAGAATTGCCTCCTCCTAGACAACCTCTT